>OX383300.1:5000-2455216 GCA_947523025.1 Dryobota labecula
GAACGGGTCTGATTATATTGGTCGGGCTGATACTGAGCACCCACTCCCGGCCGCTATCCCACTACTGCCCGATGCGGGGACTTTTGGCTGCTGGGTTTCCCCCCTGGCCCGGTTCGCCCCTCCTTAGTTAACCTGCATCCCCCGAACTCCTTCAGGGGATCCATATCAACACCGGGCTTAGTGTGGACGTCCAGTCAACATGGGCCACTCAGCACCAGGACCCCCGACCTCAAACCATCCTCCGTGCCCGACCTCCGAGAAGCCGGATTACAGGAGACGCCACGCTCCCAGTCAACCTAACCTAACCTAACCTAACCTAACCTAACCTAACCTAACCTAACCTAACCTAACCTAACCTAACCTAACCTAACCTAACCTAACCTAACCTAACCTAACCTAACCTAACCTAACCTAACCTAACCTAACCTAACCTAACCTAACCTAACCTAACCTAACCTAACCTAACCTAACCTAACCTAACCTAACCTAACCTAACCTAACCTAACCTAACCTAACCTAACCTAACCTAACCTAACCTAACCTAACCTAACCTAACCTAACCTAACCTAACCTAACCTAACCTAACCTAACCTAACCTAACCTAACCTAACCTAACCTAACCTAACCTAACCTAACCTAACCTAACCTAACCTAACCTAACCTAACCTAACCTAACCTAACCTAACCTAACCTAACCTAACCTAACCTAACCTAACCTAACCTAACCTAACCTAACCTAACCTAACCTAACCTAACCTAACCTAACCTAACCTAACCTAACCTAACCTAACCTAACCTAACCTAACCTAACCTAACCTAACCTAACCTAACCTAACCTAACCTAACCTAACCTAACCTAACCTAACCTAACCTAACCTAACCTAACCTAACCTAACCTAACCTAACCTAACCTAACCTAACCTAACCTAACCTAACCTAACCTAACCTAACCTAACCTAACCTAACCTAACCTAACCTAACCTAACCTAACCTAACCTAACCTAACCTAACCTAACCTAACCTAACCTAACCTAACCTAACCTAACCTAACCTAACCTAACCTAACCTAACCTAACCTAACCTAACCTAACCTAACCTAACCTAACCTGAGCGAACCTAACCTGAGCGAACCTAACCTGAGCGAACCTAACCTGAGCGAACCTAACCTGAGCGAACCTAACCTGAGCGAACCTAACCTGAGCGAACCTAACCTGAGCGAACCTAACCTGAGCGAACCTAACCTGAGCGAACCTAACCTGAGCGAACCTAACCTGAGCGAACCTAACCTGAGCGAACCTAACCTGAGCGAACCTAACCTGAGCGAACCTAACCTGAGCGAACCTAACCTGAGCGAACCTAACCTGAGCGAACCTAACCTGAGCGAACCTAACCTGAGCGAACCTAACCTGAGCGAACCTAACCTGAGCGAACCTAACCTGAGCGAACCTAACCTGAGCGAACCTAACCTGAGCGAACCTAACCTGAGCGAACCTAACCTGAGCGAACCTAACCTGAGCGAACCTAACCTGAGCGAACCTAACCTGAGCGAACCTAACCTGAGCGAACCTAACCTGAGCGAACCTAACCTGAGCGAACCTAACCTGAGCGAACCTAACCTGAGCGAACCTAACCTGAGCGAACCTAACCTGAGCGAACCTAACCTGAGCGAACCTAACCTGAGCGAACCTAACCTGAGCGAACCTAACCTGAGCGAACCTAACCTGAGCGAACCTAACCTGAGCGAACCTAACCTGAGCGAACCTAACCTGAGCGAACCTAACCTGAGCGAACCTAACCTGAGCGAACCTAACCTGAGCGAACCTAACCTGAGCGAACCTAACCTGAGCGAACCTAACCTGAGCGAACCTAACCTGAGCGAACCTAACCTGAGCGAACCTAACCTGAGCGAACCTAACCTGAGCGAACCTAACCTGAGCGAACCTAACCTGAGCGAACCTAACCTGAGCGAACCTAACCTGAGCGAACCTAACCTGAGCGAACCTAACCTGAGCGAACCTAACCTGAGCGAACCTAACCTGAGCGAACCTAACCTGAGCGAACCTAACCTGAGCGAACCTAACCTGAGCGAACCTAACCTGAGCGAACCTAACCTGAGCGAACCTAACCTGAGCGAACCTAACCTGAGCGAACCTAACCTGAGCGAACCTAACCTGAGCGAACCTAACCTGAGCGAACCTAACCTGAGCGAACCTAACCTGAGCGAACCTAACCTGAGCGAACCTAACCTGAGCGAACCTAACCTGAGCGAACCTAACCTGAGCGAACCTAACCTGAGCGAACCTAACCTGAGCGAACCTAACCTGAGCGAACCTAACCTGAGCGAACCTAACCTGAGCGAACCTAACCTGAGCGAACCTAACCTGAGCGAACCTAACCTGAGCGAACCTAACCTGAGCGAACCTAACCTGAGCGAACCTAACCTGAGCGAACCTAACCTGAGCGAACCTAACCTGAGCTGAGCGCCTTCGACAGCGAGTGCCCGATTCGCGTGAAGTGGGACGCGTTGGCGCGCCTGTCGGTGGCGTATTGTTAAGGTGCAGCCAGCTTTTTCTAGAACTAAAATGTTTGACCACGGCGGTAGTTTTTTCAAAATCCTTAGATTACAGAAATCCAAAACAACAATCATTATTAGAGCAACAAGAAGTAACACTACAAAACATGCAAATTGGAGCCAATTTCATGGGAAATTGGCCCAATTAAAAGCAGACATCAAACTCAAACCGAAAGTCGAAACAAAAGTAATAATAAAATATTTTTAAGAAATAAAATAAACAAATATATCACAAATACCATAAGTTAAACTAGAAACAAATTAACATTACAGTGGTGGTCAAACAAGTTCGTATATGTAAAGAAGGAGAATAAGACACACTCCGGAAGCCACAATCAAAGTGAAGCACCAGCCCGGAGTGCGGGGGCCGTCGAGCAGTACCTGAAAAATAAAGATAATCATGAACACATGTATTTCAGTATGGTAGTAGTAACAGCAGCTATGAGTCTGCCCGGATTTATGGAAAGTAAAATAAGACAAACACAAATAAAAATTAAATTAGGAGTAAGAAATTATAGAATAGGAAATAAATGTAAGAAAGTAGAATAAGAAATGAATATGTCTATATGATATATTGCATATATATTAGGATAGCCATATAATTAGATAGCATGAATATAGTGTAGATTAAGTTACTTAAGAATATTGTACTAGTATAGGGAGACTCAAAATAAATAAAATCTAATAATAATGATAATAAAGTTAAATAAGTTAGTCTTGCAAGATATTATTAGGTACGTTAGAAATAAGATATTTAAAAACGCACAAAAATAATAATAATAAAAAAGACGTGTGGCACTCGGGGACTGCCGCGGTAAAGCTATTGCATAGCATTTAGTATCAACTTATGCAATTATAATTATTTATTTATTTTATTTATGCAGTATTTCTTTTTCTTTGATATTAATTCAAGTTACACTTTTTGAGCGTGGTGACCGATAAGAAAGTAAAGTCAATCCATAATCGGCCCAGAACTTTGGAGAACCGTTTAAAAGTGGTTTTTATAAGCTTTGAAGAACGTTAATGTTTAATGTTAATTCTAGCTAGATTTATAAATAAATTGCTCACATACCTCAACAACCTTTCAAAAACTTTTGAATTACGATGCCTGCCATCTAGTGGATAAAACCGACAACAAAACACAACTGAGACCACCAACAGAGCAACGCTTGTCTCGATTACGAATCACAAGCCACGCCAATGTCACCTCTATTTAGTTAGTTCTACCTACGATTACTAGATGGCGTTGCGTTGCGCGGTAAATCCACCACAGAGTTTCGTAGAGTCGTACAATACATCTAATCGCACGCACACAACGCCCTGTCGAAGACTGCCGAACTGAAACGACGTTAGACGATGCACGGCCTTCAAGCCACACCTCCGTGCCCGTCGGAGTGGGAAGCGCGAGGTGTTTTCGTAACGGAATTTCTGAATTCGGTCCCCGCGCTCAAGGCCCGCGATAGAAGCTATGCAATAGCTTAAAAACAAAATAAATAAGTGCTGAACGTCGTAAAAGTGTATAACTACGTAAACAAAGTCAAATACTATTCAAATACAAGCATAATAACAACTTTAAAATAGACGAAAGTGTTGAACCTAAAGTAATTTTAAATAAAAAAAGTGACAAACTGTTTTGATAGCGAAAAAATTCCATGTACATGAGTCATTTCCAACCGTCTAGTCAAGTTTAAAAATTGTTCAACTGGAATAGTATCAACTATTTGGCAAGCTTTAATTAAGTCATTGTAGCCTTGCGGTGCAACAAGGGAACTGAATGTACTCGTAATCGACTGGTCGTGAGCTCAAACCCCACTATCAACAATCACTTTTTGTGAAGATCATAATTTTATAAACTAATATTTATAAGAATAAAATACGCAGTACACAGAAAAAAGGAACTGCCAGAAATTATTAGATCACTAGAGGGTACTGGTGTAGTAAAATAACCGTCGGAGTGGGGAGCGTGAGGTTTTTTCGTTACGGAATTTCTGGATTCGGTCCCCGCGCTCAAGGCCCGCGATAGAAGCTATGCAATAGCTTAATAATAATAACCCCACCGCCGTATCTCTACGTTGACGTCGTGGTGGGGCTTGCGCGCTCCGAACTCTAGGTCTGTGCCGGTAGAGTTTACTTTCCCGGAACAGGTCTAGGGTGAGGAGCCAGACCAAGAGAGATACAGAAACCTGCAGGGCAGCATGTGGCGAGCTGTTGGGCAGTTGCGACCCCACGGACCCTATCTCCTGGGAGAAGTCATGTTCCTCATCTCTGGCTTGCCTTTATTGGCCGGCTGGAGTGAGCACTGACGAGGAACTGAGCTCCCACCTCATTCTTGCCTTTATTGGCCGGCTTGAGTGGAGATTCGCAAGAGCAAACGTGCTCGGAGGAAGGAAGTATTCCAGTAAGTGCTTGTAGGGATCTTGACCATCTTCCGGGCTCTGGGATTGTTCTGAGAGCCGTGGAATACCTCTCCACTCCTCGAGCACCTCAGGACATGTTGCTCCCTTGTCGCTACGTCACTATGTGCTAGCGACCGTTTTCGGGGGCCCATTATTGAGTGTGCAAGTCACCCCCTGCCATTTTATCCGTGTATAATAAAACATTGATCAGGCAGGGGCCATAGTCCTTCCATAGTTTTAGGTAACCAGTCCATTTTAACCACCCAAAACCCATAGTCCAATATCGTTGTTTCCATGTCCTACAATAGTCCTACACAAACCGGGGGTTGTCCTTGGGTGCACTTACATAGTGCGTACAGGGATAATCGTCGGTTGGTGCCTCATTTAATTAAAAGCGTCTAACGGGCCTCTGCGAGTTGGCTTCGGCCCCTCGTACGCCTTCCAAAGGCCCGGGACCCACGGGTCCCGAGATAAGTCTAAGTCTATATAATAATAATAATAGGATACTAGATTATATGGAAAATAACATGAAGTAAAGACAAAGCTTCCAGGAACCCTTTCCTGAAACAGGACACGTCCAAAATTGAAACAAAAAAAAAATAACGAGTGACAAACAAAAATGACATACAAGGTCTCTGATCATGTCAGAGGGACACTGAGCAAAGGCAGGAGTGGGTTTTAGCCGGTAAGAGTCCGGCACTGCCCAGACTGGCTCACCAGTGAGGCAGTCTGGGCGTCCATGAGGATTTTCCACTCCTGGCAATACAAAAAAAAAAAAAAAAAACCTAACCTGAGCGAACCTAACCTGAGCGTTATAACTTTGCATCCAGGTGACGCTTTCTGAAGTTATTTTCAGCTCAGTAATTTTCTAATAGGCTACGTCCTACTTTTAGGCCACTGAAAATTGACAAAAACGCGAAAAACATTTTCCGTTCTCAGACTTAGAAAAATTATCAACATTTTTCTAATCTCATATATATAACAAATTCTATTTCAATATTTTTGCTATAAATCGTCATTGTTTTAGTTTCAATAGATACTTACCTGCCTTACCTGTATTCTGGTGCGCGTTCCGCGAGCCCGAGTCCTGTTTGGTAGTCGTGAGTCCAGGACTTTACGTAGTTTTCAGTCGAAAAACTGGTTTTTTTGACCATAAACAATACTTTTTGTATCGAACGTTTATCTGATAGCTTCATAGATCGCTAGCTCGCGCGGAGACGCGTCTTTTGACACCTCGCACGTGCGCCTAGCTGATTGCCCGCCCACCCACCCTATTCTCACTGGACAGGTAAACTTTACAGTTTTTCACAAAAATTAACTTTTAAAGTTTGGCTCTTTAATCTTCACTCATACCTTTTGGAAATAGGAACAAGCATAACTGGTGGGCTTAAGGCCTATCTTGTCACCTTGAAGTCATTTCATTGACTGACCAAATTTACTTGACTAAGTTCTAGTTATAGGACTTCATTCTTTTGTTTTTACTCATTTAATTATTATTAATTACTCGCTGATCCCCCATTTACAGGGACTCAGTTATTGATTGTAGGAAGTGTCCTCTGACAAGTATTAGGATGCTCGGGTTAAGGACCCCCATCAAGCCGAAGGCTGCGGAGAATTCGGGCGCGAAGGAGGCATGTCAAGCGCCAGCTGGCCCCTCAGTGAGGCGCAGTATTGGGGAGTGGGAAGCGGAGAAACAAATATCGGGGCACGCGCAAAATGCCAAAACTCCAAAAAAGGCACCCACTCCCACTCCCCCCAAAAAGACGGCTGATTCCACGTCTCCCAAACCCAAGCCCAAAGTACTCACCACCCAACGACTAAGATCAGATACCTATGAGCTGCCAGGGGGAGCTTTGGAGAGTCCGCCTCGAGAACAGCCACCCGTGAAATACATCAATAGAACCACGGAGGCAAAGGCGTGTCTCGCCAGCGCCAAGTACCACCTGGACAGCTCCAGAAATTTAAAGAGGGAGATAAAGGACGGTATACAAAAAGCTATCGAGAGGTTATATCGCCTGGTCAGGGATGGAGAGACGGAGAGGGCCAAAACGCCGGGAGTGGCGGTCGAGCCCGAGAAGGCCCCCAAGGACCTGTCGCCGGCGACCAGCGCACCGACGGAGCTCATGAAGCAGCTCATGGAGAACCTCCATCAGCACAACAAGGCGTTGGAGGAATGCAAACAGCACACACGAGCTCTGTCGGAACACCTACTGCAGGCACCTCGCTTTATCGCAGGTCAGGGGCCCTCGTTCGCGGAGATGGCCGCCATCCCGAAACAGCACATTCAGGCGCCTCTTCACTCGATGGTCGTGACATCAGTTGATGATAAGGACACCAGTGAAGAGGTGATTGAAAAGCTTCGTACGGCGGTCGACGCGAGAAACTAGGGTACCAGGGTGGAGAGGCTACGAAAGGCGAGGGACCAGAAGGTGGTGGTCGGCTTCAGGACCAGGGAGGAGCTGACCCGGGTGGCCGAGAGGATCAAGAAGGCCGGAAAGCTAACGGTGGAAGAGGTGAAAAACAAAGACCCTCTCATCATAGCCAAAGACGTCCTCTCGTGCCACTCGGATGAGGAGATCATCGAAGCGCTGAAGCGCCAAAATTGCCACCTGATAGGGGACCTGCCTGCGGATGACCTGAGGATGGGCGTGAAGTACCGTCGCAAGACGAGGAACCCCCACATGTGCCACGTCATTCTGCAGGTTGCCCCTGATGTCTGGCAGAGGTTGACGCAAGCGGGTCGAGTGCACATCGACTTGCAGCGCGTGCGTGTGCTGGACCAGTCACCACTAATCCAGTGCACCCGCTGCTTGCGATAGGGCCACGGCCGTAAGCTGTGCACGGAGCCCGCAGACCTCTGCACACACTGTTGCGATCCCCATCTGAGGGTGGACTGCCCCTCACGGTTGGCGGCAGAAGCGCCAAAATGCAAAAATTGTGTTTCCGCTAAGATGAGCAGCACCGAGCACAACGCCTTCGACAGCCAGTGCCCAACCCGTCTCAAGTGGGATGGATTGGCGCGGCTGTCGGTGGCGTTTTGCTAAGGGCCAGCCAGCGAAAACAGGAAATGACTCATCCAGGTATTCCCGAACACACTCGAAAGCCCGCAATAGTTACCAGGTATTCCAAGCGAATCTGCAGAGGAAGAACCTAGCAACCCAAGAACTCATGATTGTGGCTAGTGAGCGGAAGGTTGCGTTCGCATTGCTCCAGGAGCCGTATGTGGGTGGGGTTAAAAGGATGCGAGACTACCGGGGAGCGAGAGTCTACCAGTGCGCTGAACAAGGAGGTGGAACTGTGAAGGCTGCAATAGTTGTTTTCGATCACGACCTAGACGCGACACAGTGTCCGAAACTCACCACCAACAACATCGTGGTGGTGAGAATCCGTACCAGCGCCTGGGAAATCGCAGTAGTCTCCTTTTACTTTGAACCAGACCAGCCCATACAGCCATACCTGGAGCAACTCATGCGGATTCGCGAGGAAATAGGCCCCACTAGGATTATTATCGGCGGCGACGCCAACGCCAAGAGCACCTGGTGGGGTAGCCTGATAACCAACACCAAGGGTGAGGACATGTCGGGAACCCTGGACGAAATGCGCTTGAGAAAAGATATTTAGATGAAAGCATAGATTCCCGTAAAAGAGAAATAAACAAATAAATATATAGCCAAAAATAAATAAACATAAATAAGCATAAATTTAGATTAAACTTTTAAAGGTTAAGCATTAGATGTAAAATATAACAGCAGTAAAATGTATGACAAAGCATAGAATATATAAATAGATATTAAAAATCGAAATAAAAACGTAAATTCTTGAAACTTCTTATAACATAGATTTAAAATCAAAACTAAACTAGGTAAAACATATTAAAATACAGTTAAATCAAAATTTAAAACAAAACACAAATAAAAATAAAAGCTTAAAAGGTCTCTGACTATGTCAGGGGACACTTGCAAAGGCAGGAGTGTGGTTTTAGCCGGTAAGAGTCCGGCACTGCCCAGACTGCCTCACCAGTGTGGCAGTCTGGGCGTCCATGAGGATTTCCCAATCCTGCCACAAAAAAAAAAAAATAAAAAATAATCTAACCTGAGCGAACCTAACCTGAGCGGAGAGACGGAGAGGGCCGCACCGCAAAAAACTTGTGCAATGGTGATCACCAAGAAGTTGAAGTACGATATCCCACTCCTGAGCATGGGCGGGGTAGACATTGGCATGTCTAAGGAAATCAAAATGCTGGGGCTCACCGTCGACCACCAGCTCACTTTCAATACCCATGTCGCAAACGTATGCAGAAAAGCTTTGAATATCTATAAGCAGCTGACACGTGCGGCAAAAGTGAGCTGGGGCCTTCACCCGGAGATCATCCACACGATATACACGGCAGCAGTGGAGCCGGTGATACTATACGCGGCGAGCGCCTGGGCGCCGGCCGCTAAAAAGATCGGAGTGCAGAAAAGCCTCAACACGGTCCAACGAGGATTCGCACAGAAGCTCTGCAAGTCCTACCGTACCGTATCGCTGAACGCGTCCCTGGTGCTAGCTGGGATACTCTCACTCGACCTCCGAATACAGGAAGCAGCTGCTCTGTACGAAGCAAGGAGAGGGGTACCACAGCCAGTACTCACGGGCAGGGAGGTGGAGCGGGTGGTGGCATTTGCAGAGACTCCTCATCCGGCGAAGCATATGGCCATGGAGTTCTTATGCCTGGAGGACCGGACGCTTGTGGACACCCACAATACCCAAGCAGTCAGGGTCTTCACAGATGGCAGCAAGATTGCGGGCAAAGTCGGAGCAGCACTGTCACTTTGGGAGGGTGAAGCCGAGACCAAGTCCGTCAAACTTAGCCTGCCGTCGTACTGCACGGTTTACCAGGCTGAACTTCTGGCCATATGTGTAGCCACGCGCGAAATTTTCAATGGCAGGGAGGGAACCTTTGGTATCTATAGTGACTCAAAGGCTGCACTACAAACAGTCACAAACCAGGGTTCCCTCCATGCCCTGGCCGTGAAGGCGAGAGCGAACGTTGCCGTAGCTTCATCTCAGAGCAAAGATATTTCTTTGTTCTGGATAAAGGCACATGCAGGGCTGGAGGGCAATGAGCGTGCAGACCATCTCCGGGAGAATCGATATAGATTAGGTTAGATTAGATTAGGATATGTAGAGTACACGTCAGCTAAGAAAGGATTTTTGAAAATTCTACCTTTAAGGGGGTAAAAAGGGGGGATTTCGTTTGTTTGAAAAATCTTATTCTTTGAGTTTATAAACTGGAAACTTGGCACGAATGCGTATCTTATTAAATCATAAAGTTTGATTATTATTTTTTTTTTTTAAACTACCCCATAAAGGGGTTATCAAAGTTGGTATGCAAAAACTTATGACCACATATAGCTCAAACCACTGAACGGATTTCGCTGAAATTTGGCAAACAGATATTTATTGTGACGTAGGCATCCGCTAAGAACGGATTTTTGAAAATTCAACCCGTTAAGTGGTAAAAAGGGGTGATTTTATTTGTTTGAAAAATCTTATTCCTTGAGTTATTAATAAACATTAAACTTCTTTCAAAACTACCCCTCAAAGGGGGATTGCGGGGTGTCAAAGTTTGTATGTAGGAATTTTAACGCGCGGTTCGATTAACTTGAAACTCAGTAGAAATACTTACGACCAAAAATAAAGAATAACATGTATCAGGGTTTTTCATAATCTACCCCTAACGGGGTGAAAAGGGGTAGTCAATTTCACCAGCCGCAAACAAGCTAGGTGTAATGAAGCAGCTGAACGTGGTCTAAAGGGGATTCGCACAAAAGCTGTGTAGAGCCTACCGCACAGTCTACCTAAACTCGGCACTGGTGCTGGCCGGGATACTCCCAATCGATCTGCGCATTCGCGAGGCGGCAGCGCTGTACGAGGCCAAGAGGGGGGTGTCCCAGTCAGTACTAGGAAACAGAAAGATTGAGCGGATGGCTCCAGCGTTGGAATCCCCGCACCCCGCGGAGCAGACCACATTGCAGTTCGGCAGCCCGATAGACGAGGAACAATATCAGAACCACAGCGATTTCGCTGTGCGTATTTTCACAGACGGTAGCAAAATTGAGGGCAAAGTTGGGGCGGCGCTGTCTCTGTGGAATAGCGCCACTGAAGTAATGGCCCTTCAAACTTGCCTTGCCGTCTTTTTGCACCGTCTATCAGACGGAGCTATTGGCCCTGCAAAGAGCGGCTGGTGAAGCACTCAAGCGAAGGGAAGACACGTTCGGCATGTTCTGCGACTCCATGGCGGCCCTCCAGTCGGTGGTCGGTGCGAGTTCCCCTCATCCCCTGGCAGTGAAAACGAGGGACACCTTTCGTCGTTGCGAGCTACAGAACAAGACGGTGTCCTTGTCCTGGATCAAGGCTCATGCAGGATTGGAGGGAAACGAGCGGGCCGACCAACTCGCAAAGGAAGCCGCCCTGGGATTGAAGAAGACGCCGGATTTCGACCTGTGCCCTGTGTCATTCGTCAAGCGGCAGATCCGTATGGGGTCGCTTGACGAGTGGAACAAGAGATATAAGTCCGGGGAAACAGCCTCCAGCACAAACTTTGCAATGCGCACAAGCGAATTTATTTCTCCTTTGTCGATAACTCCACGAGATGAAGGCGCACTGGAACCGGCGCTGCCACAATCTAGTGCATGCACTCCAGTAACGTGCAGTCCATTATCCAGCGGAGAACCAGCACTCCCGGAAACGAGTGCCTGCACCACAAACATGATGCCATATCGCGTAGTGCCAATTGAGCTGTCCCCTAGTCCAAGGAAGCGATCCCGACCATTATTCGATGGGTATTCTCCAAGGTTCGTAGACTTCATGGTCCGTGATGCCCAAATGCAGCTTCACGATGCTCCGTGTGAACTATCTCCACACTCCAAGGAACTTTTCCCCAGCGACCATAGTAATAGCAGCAAGGATGTCGAAATTGGATCTTTAGAAGTGGAAGAGATCTCAACGGACACCCTAGACATAACTCAAAAGTCACAGTTGCTGGAAGTGCTATGGGATTATCAAGAAGTTTTCGCTGAAGGTGGAGAACCGACTATCCTCACTGAACACTGCATCGACACGGGTGAGCATAACCCCATCTCTGTACCTCCATACCGCCTCTCACCGCCACGCATGGCTGTGTTAAAGAAAGAGGTTAAGAAGATGTTGGACGGTGGAGTAATTGAAACAAGCTCATCATCATGGTTGTCCGTTGTAATGGTACCAAAGAAAGACGGTTCAGTACGAGTTTGCGTTGACTACCGGAGACTTAATGCCATAACGGTCCCTGACAAGTATCCTATCCCACGCATTGATGACCTGCTTCATGCTGCTAAGTCAACGCCTTTCATGTCGACTCTGGATTTACGCGCCGGCTACTGGCAAGTTAAAGTAAAACATGAGGATCAGGATAAGACGGCCTTCATAGCTCCATTCGGTATGTACCGTTTTAAGAGGATGCCATTTGGACTTTGCAATGCACCAGCTACGTTCCAGCGTCTGATAGACAGGATTCGAGTTAGCCTGGAGGATGTAAAGATGTTAGCATATTTAGATGACCTAATAATTTTTTCGGCTACCTATCAAGCACACCTATCAGATTTGGGTAAGGTACTAAGTAGGCTGAAAGAAAGCAACCTTCATGTTAACTTTAGTAAGTGTCGATTTTGTTGCTCAACAATTAAGTATTTAGGGCACATTATTACTCCAGAGGGTCTGAAGACTGATCCCGAGAAGGTAGCAGCAATATCAGCCTATCCAGCACCCAAGAACCTGAAGCGTCTGATGACGTTCCTGCAGACCTGCTCCTGGTACAGGCGATTCATACCAAACTTTGCCGGAATCAGTGAACCACTCTCCCGTTTAACTAGGAAAAACTCGGTATGGACTTGGTCAGCGGAACAGGAACAGGCTTATCAAGAGCTCAAAATATGTCTTACATCCACCCCTGTGCTACGACAACCCGACGAGACGAGAGGTTATATAATCAAAAGTGATGCAAGCAACTACGCACTTGGAGCAGTTCTAGTGCAGGGGGAGGGAGAGGACGAGCATCCCGTTGAATATGCCAGCAGGCTGATGACCCCTGCAGAACGCAATTATTCCACAACCGAGAGGGAGGCTCTCGCAGTAGTTTGGGCGATTAAAAAATTCCGTGGATACATTGAAGGCCTCCCAGTAACAGTGGTTACGGACCATCAAGCCCTGAAGTGGTTGATGTCGTTACGGTCTCCAACTGGTCGATTAGCTAGATGGGCTCTGCAAATACAGGCGTATGATATTACCATCAAGTATGCACCGGGTAGGACGAATGTGGTTGCAGACACGCTGTCTAGACCTATTTGCGATGAAAGCACCAAAAACACCTGTGGAGTGTGTAGCGTAGCCGTGGATATGCCGCAGAGACCGTCTTCTGAAATTAGGGCAGAACAGCTGAAGGATGAAAATATTGCCAGCATCGTAACTTGTCGCTTATCAGGCGTCTGGGCGCCTGATAAGCGACAATGGACCACAATTTGTGAGTGCTGTGATGCAACAATTGACCTATTGTTTGCGAATTAAGCACACATTCACACCCGTGTATCACCCAGCAGCAAACCCGGTGGAAAGGAAAAACAGAGACTTAAAGACACAACTGGCCATTTTAGTAGGAGATGAACATGGAAGTTGGAGTGACAAGTTACCCAGCATACGGTTTGCGATGAATACTGCAACTTGCCTGACTACAGGACATACCCCAGCATATTTAACATTTGCACGAGAACTGCGTACTCCAGATGACAATACCCACGATTTTCGTCAGATCTTACTATCTGAAAACTTTGTGCCTGAAATTACGCCGAAGTTACTACTTCTCGCCAATACGCTGAACAAGGCTAGAGATGTCAGAGAGAATCTAGAAGAACGCAGGAAGAAGATGGTAGACCAAGGACGGAGAGAAGATCCCGGCTACACTCCCGGTGACTTGATATTAGCAACTACCCATCCAATCAGTAACGCTGCCCGAGGAATAAGTGCTAAATTCTGTCCTCGCAGGGATGGACCTTATCTAATCCTAGCACGTCATGGTGCTCTAAGGTATCTTATCTGATTTCAGATCCCGCTACTCCAGATAAACCCCTTGGAGTGTATCATACATCCGCCTTGACTCCATTCCAAGGCCATGCGGCAAGTCCCCTTCCTCCACCGGTGCGCCCACTGAAGAAACGCGGGCGTCCGCCTAAACCTAGGCCTAACCCTGAAGGCGCCACACCGCCTTCTCGTGGACGAGGACGACCACGGCGACACGCGTCTCGCCTAGCTGTGCCGGTGGAACAGTCAACTTGACTGGCTACTCGTCGGGGCGACTTCGCATCCAGAGGGGGAGCCTGTAGCACCACCGAACGTCTACAGCTACGCGCCACACAACACTGCTGTGTCGGGACGACACTCACGCACACAACGTAGGCCACCTCGCGTATATAAGGAGCCGACGCGGTGTCGAGCGGTCCCCACCCCGACCTACTATTATTATCGTCAATAATAATAGCCCTCCCCGTCCCTTGACGACGCTTAACGATGTGCCAGCATGTGGTTTAGCTGAGCCTGTAATCCAAACTCCCCAGATTAATAATCAGAACCCTGATGTTATCCAGCCACCGACGGTCCCTTGCCACCCTCCCTCCGACACTGCCCTAAGCCGAGGTTCGAGCCCCACCTGGGGTGCCCTTAGCGAGCAGTCGTCTAGCTTAAGTAGACTTTAGTAAAAACTCCCCTGGCTGGAGGCGTAAACTTCGTTAGGAGCTTGCGGCACCACAGGAAAGCCCGGTTAAGGAGCAGGAACCCCCAGTGGTTATACCTCCGAGATGCCATACACAAAAAAAAAAAAAAAAAAAAAAAAAAAAAAAAAAAAAAAAAAATGTATAAGAATAAAAAAAATGTCGAGCGGTAAGTCTGCGCTAGCGCGCCGCTGTTTCCACGCATTGCAAGAGCTCGCCTAGTTTAGACGCCCCCCCTACCTTCGCGCCCCGCGGTGACGCATCCTACTTGTTTCGCGACGCACCACGCGTCACGAACTAGTTGGGAACGTACCGTATAGTTTTATTTACCATTGTATCTAGTTAAACATACACTGTGAGCTGGAATAAACTCCTTGTTTACCTTCCCTCTGGCATTTCAATTGTACCCGCTACAATATTATTAAACCAAAATAGAAAAAAAAAATTGATAAAGAAATAAATGTGTAAAAACAAAAAATATAAGTATAGTTTCATGTATTATTAAGTTTAGCGAAATAAGAATGTATTGTCTGTTGTAAAAAAAAAAAGGTTAACTGTGCTTCACCCAAAGCACACATAATTTATTACTACGTACAGATACCCAATTCCATACAAATAAATGACACCTCCTTATGGCTGGCTATTTTTTTCCTCAAAGTTTTAACACATGGCAGCATCAGCGACTCACTTAGGTATTGCCAGAGGCTGTAGTTATAGCTATTGTCATTAGTACCGTTGCTGTCATTCTTTTTTTACATTCAAATCAACATTAAAAAAGGAAGTTTTGATTTTTACTAATGTTACTTCAGCCAAAATCAGCCCTATAACGCTTTTTATTGATTGTTAATTTCATAATTGTTACCTATGCTGCCATCTGTGATTTTTTTTCAAGACTAATTATAATTTGTTCGAGTTACCTGCTACCTGCTAATATGTAGGAAGGAGGACATTTTGGTTGTGAAACGTGAAATGTTTTTAAATTTTCATCAGCGAGGAAAAGAAAAAAAAAGAAAAAGAGAATAAAAAGAGTGAAAAAAACACAGAAAGAGAAAAAGCGAGAGAGAGAATTTTAACACTGTGTTGTAGAATATTGCAGTTTTAGGTCATCGCCATCTCTTGACAGATAAAAGAACTAATGTAATTTTTGTTGCTTTCTGAAAAACTGTGCTATTTAGAGACATAATGTTATTTTTCCTGTAATCTTTACATAAGCTTCTAACACATAGAATAATTTCAGATTTTTCTCTATGCAAACTTCGGAGATAAGGGGGGGAACGGTATTTTTTTTAATATTTTTCATCAAAAGTTGAAACCTATGCGGCCTTAAGAAAAAAGAAAAAATGTTTGAGAATGTGCAAACAGCGCTCTTTCATCTGATACCCCCATATACCCTAGTAGCTGCATTTCGAATTTTTAAGACCACCTTTCAGTCCCTGTTGCAAAAAAAATTAAAACTTTTTTGTTTCTTTCTTATTTGCAAAATAGTTGGGCAAACGTCATCTAAAACTATTCTAAATCTCAAGTTGATAGCATTAGAAGTTCTTGAGATATTCAGCTGTGACAGACAGACAGACTGAGTCACACCATAAGGGTTCCTTTTTACAATTTTGGTACGGAACCCTAAAAAGACATTGAATGGAAGACCTCATGCTCAAAACGGCTTTGACCATGTCAGAGGGATACTGTAAGGCGAAGTGTGGTTTTAGCCGGTAAGAGTCCGGCACTGCCGAGACTAGTTCGTTTGTGAAGTAGTTTGGGCGTCCACGAGGATTTCAACCTCCTGCCAAAAAAAAAAAACCTAACTTGAACGAACTCCGTGTTTCTTTGTTATATAAACATTTATTTTTGTTTAAAATCACCAAAAGTCAAGCCAAGGGCTCTGATAATATCAGAGGACACATATGTAAGACGAGTGTGGTTATAGCCGGTAAGAGTCGGGCACTGCCCAGACTGCCTCACCAGTGAGGCAGTCTGGGGATCTATGAGGATTTCCTACTCCTGCCAAAAAAAAAAACCCTAACCTGAGCAGTCGCGCGGCACCCCTCGCCGCGAGCAGATCATTTTTAAAGTCGCTCTGCGCTCAAAAACAGACTTCGCAACTATGGTGTACACTCCAAACATACACGCACACTCACAAACTTTTGCCTTTATAATATTATTGTGATAAAAAGCGTGGGGTGCTTTCTAAGATATTATCAAAATGATAATCCTTTTACTAATAACCGTCTATAAAATATTTATAACGATTGACACCATGCACCCCACGTTTTTTTTACCATATATATATATATATATATATATATATATATATATATATATATATATGGTAATAAGAAATAAAAGTATATATATATATATATATATACTTTTATTTCTTCTTATTTACACTATTCTTAATTTACATTTATTTAAAAAAAAATACACTATTCTTAATTCTATAATAAAATTATTATTTTTTTGTTGGAGTTCCTATAAAAGCGTGTTTTTTTTGTTTTTTTAATAAGGTAAGACGATATGGACCTTTTCGTTACGGTCTACTTTTCTAACCAGCCGATCAATTATGTAAAAATGTCACCGCGAAAACTTAGGTGTTCACGGTGAGATTTTTACAGTAGAGCGACTGGTAGGTACCCGTATGTTTCGGTGTGATTGTAAAGACGTTTCATGTGAAAACTAAAATTGTAATTGTTCAAAAAACAAGTAATGGAAGTTAAGTTGTACCATGTATCAAGTTAAGACAAGTCAACTACCAACATTGAATGATTACGTCGCACAGTGGAACGAATGTATGGGAGCGGTTGGACGTAGACATGTCCGAAAAAAAAGAGTAAAATTATGCCAAACTAATGATGCCATCTTATTCGATTACTTAATGCCTTCACAACTTGTGGTGATGAATTTCTTCATAACTCCCATATTTCGGGAGTAATTTGAGAAAATGTGAAATTTTACTATGAAAATGAGTGTATCGAGCTCTCTCCCTCCTGATTCCGGGCTTGTTTCAAGTAGCGGTCTCTAATATCATAATGCTAATACTAAGAGCTATATTTAATACTAAGACACATAGTGCGCCAAATGTGCACTTTCTGGGATAAAGAGTGATGTTTATTTTATAACACAATTTTTTTATTTTTTGTTTATTTTGTTGATTAAAACCGTTTTTCTAAAGGTTTACCTTATTACAATAACATTTCTGAGCAGCCAATTAGAGAAGATATAAGCTAATTAGGATATATAATTAGGGACTTAAGGTTTACATATAAAACTGATGCACTAATGATTACTGATAAGAACATTGCTATTATTTAATTACTAAATGGCTCTTAATACACTAATTTAGCATGCATCATTTACTAATTATCACAATAACTAATTACCTTGCAATATTTAACAAAGGATACCTGGGATACCTGGATTTTATATAAATAGGTCACTATTAGTAACTTTAAAATCAGTGTTGATTTACACCTCGTTGTATCCAAGCTAATCTCGCAATGTATTTTCCAAATTTTAATACAAATCTTGATATTCACGTTGCTTTATGCGCACGCGCACATAAAGATTTACGCGACTTTAACTATTTGTTCAGTGTTTTAAAAGATAACAGTTGTGTTCAGTTATGTGAAAGTGCTGAAACAAGTTTAAAAGACTGGTGTCGTCGATTTTGCTACCGCATTTATGCAAAATGGACACAGTCTGGAAGAAGCACAGATAAGTTTCGGAAGAAACATGAGATTTGGCTACAGGCTGCAATTCAATGGCCGGAATTACAGAATGAAAATATGGAACCTTCTACAGAAAATATAAGTGACGTCATCGAGCCCATAATTTCTCCTGCTAAATCTGATGCTTCAACTTGTACACATCCTAGTCCTCGTAAATCTTTTGAGGACCTTAGTAACCGGCAAAAAAGAAGACGCACTGAAGATAGTCTTTCATGCAGCAGTAGCAGCGCTGAAATTATGTTTTCGGCCGAAAGGGCGCTTCAAAAGGCAGGACAAAGCGATACAGCTTATGTTATGAAATACTTGACGGAGAATCCAGAAGAGGCCTCAAAAATCAAAGCCTTCATTGAAGGTAAATCAATTCAGGTACGGGAAATATCCCCTTTGAAGGCATTGGCTCTTTATGTATCGATGAACTTATCGAAATGGCGCTATAACACTCTTCGGGATTTCAACACTCAAGAAGGAGCTCTTCAATACCCGAGTTACTACATGTTGGTTAAAGAAAAAATTAAGTGCTATCCGGCCAAAGAAGATCTCACAGTTACAGAGAGCTCTGCAAAAATCAAATTACAAGCCTTGATGGATTTAACCTCAAGAAGACTTATTAGGTCGTTAGAAACCCCTGTTGATCCCAATCAACAGCTCGTATTGACCAGCAAATGGGGTTTTGACGGATCATCTAGCCAAAGCATTTATCATCAAAGGACGAGTGAAGATGAGCAAATCGATCTTGCTAGTAATTTTATGATTAGTCTTGTACCACTGCGGCTCGTCTCAAAAGGTGTAACAATTTGGGAAAACGAGCGACCATCTTCCACTTCATTTTGCCGGCCAATATTGTTTAAGTTTATAAAGGAAACCAAAGAAAATGTGCAGAGAGAGATGGCTGAAATCGAAGCAGATATTGAAGCCTTAACTCCATCCACCATCACTGATGGAATTAGTGTCAAACACCAACTGCTGTTGACAATGATTGATGGTAAAATTCATTCCATTATATCCAATACAGCAGCTTCAGTGTGTGACATATGCAAGGCTTGTCCTAAAGAAATGAATAATTTAGAGTTAATCAAAGATAAACACGCAAACGAGGACATGTATAAATATAGCTTAAGCACCCTTCACGCTTGGATTCGCTCAATGGAATGCTTATTACACATTTCCTACAAATTAGACATAAAATCATGGCAAGTAAGGGGTGATATAGGAAAAAGGCAAGTTGATGACAGGAAGAAAAGAGTTCAAGAGGCTGTAAGAAGAGAAACGGGCTTACTTCTCGATGTTGTGAAACAAGGCAGTGGATCCACCAACAATGGCAACTCGGCAAGGAGATTTTTTGAAAACTACACTAAATCTGCTGAACTGACCGGAATAGATGCTATGCTTTTAAGAAAAATCTGTGTGATCTTGCAGTGTATTTCATCAGGAGAGAAGATCAACGTAACTAAATTCCGAGAGTTCTGCTTTGATACTGCTAAGCTTTACGTGGAGTTATACCCATGGTATTATATGCCTTCTTCACTTCATAAAATTTTAATGCATGGGCCAGACATAGTTCAGAACATGTCAATTGTGCCCATTGGTTTTCTATCCGAAGAGGCATCTGAGGCTAGAAATAAAGATTTTAGAAAATATAGAGAGGGGCATTCTCGAAAGCATAGCAGTATCTCATGCAATGAAGATATTATGCACAATCTTTTACTGTCTTCTGATCCACTTGTTACAAGTATCCGTCCAAAAGGAAATAAGTTTGTAAAAAAATCTTCTTTTAAGGAATTTTATGAGCTTACGGATTCTGAGAAAAGTGATATCGAATTTGTTAACATAAATGATTTAGCGGACATCGATTCTGAATTTGAATTAATTGATGATGATGATGATGACGAAGATAATTAAATGATGTTATTGTTTTAAAATGTGTAACTTAGTAAATTAGAGCTTACATCTTAATTATTTATTGTACTTTTAATGAAACTAGGTAATTTATTATCAACTTACTTAAAAGTCATACTCTCATCAGTTCTTGTGAATATTTTTGTTAATATATATTTCTGTATATATATAATATATTTATAGACCTCTTAATAAGTCTGTCTGCGGTTTAAAGTAAATACAAATGGGGAAAAAACGTTTTTTTTTTTAAATTTTTATTTCCTTTTATCCCAGAAAGTGCACATTTGGCGCACTATGTGTCTTAGTATTAAATATAGCTCTTAGTAATAGCATTACGATATTAGAGACCGCTACTTGAAACAAGCCCGGAATCAGGAGGGAGAGAGCTCGATACACTCATTTTCATAGTAAAATTTCACATTTTCTCAAATTACTCCCGAAATATGGGAGTTATGAAGAAATTCATCACCACAATTTATGAAGGCATTAAGTAATCGAATAAGATGGCATCATTAGTTTGTCATAATTTTACTCTTATTTTTCGGACATGTCTACGTCCAACCGCTCCCATACATTCGTTCCACTGTGCGTCGTCGTCGTCGGGTTCGGTAATCCGTTTAACTCGTATCCAATAAACCCGAATCAACGAACAGGTGGCCTCGTCCGGCATGCACACATACACCGCAGCAGTGCAGTGTGGGCTGCACTCTCGAAGTGTCGACTTACTGAAGACATACCTCAGATCGGGAACTCAGCAGCTGGGATTAGGAAATGGCTCAGCTGAATTGAAACGCAGTTCTTGTTCAAAATGCTTATTTATTTGTTATTACAATGGAAGTCATGAGAACAGAGATTTGAAATATTTCGAACGAAGTTCTTTAACGCCGTAGGAGTACTGGCGGAAATCGTCACGTAACAAAGAAGCATTATGTCCGAAAAAGTCAGTTTCAAGTGTTAAAGTTCAACAACAAAAACTTTTGACACTTGAAACTGGCGACCATACTAGATGGCTCTGTCTTAATACAAAATATACAGCGAAAGGAACTTCGTTCCAACCGGGTGTCCCAAGACACCTCCCGACTTTTTTTTCAGTGTCGTCGCCGCGCACTTGCCTTGCGTTCAGAGTTTGTTAAGCTTTGTTTACATACGAGATAATTAAAATAATGCAACAGTTTTGATTCTTCGTTATAAACATAATAACTGACTGAACCATTGAAAAAAAAAAATGGGTCTTACTTAAAAGAAAGGTAGAAATTATACTTGTATAAAATCTTGCAATGTACAGTAATGTTTGCCAGACAGACACCATAGTAGACACAAGGAGACCTTCATCTGTCGCTACAAATATCAAAGTGACAGGTTAGTAACAGTATCGAGGAGGTGCCCTGATCGAACGCGATGGGACCACCGCATGTCCACGCGAACTGTTTGTACGAACTCATGACCAAACGTTTTGAACGAGAAACGAGTGTTGCGGAAACGCGATCGCTTGCCATTAGGACACGCGGTAAGACTTTCCCCACATTACTCGTAGACAATTTATCGGCAAACCTGTGCACAGTGTGCACATTACTGGCGCGAACATACGAACGAGAATTTGTAGAATTTGTATTTGCGCGACGCAATTTACGAACTTTAATTTGAATTCGTCGAGACACATATTTACAGGGTGATGTCAGTTCTAACAGCCATATGTACAGGAGGCGGCGGCCATCTGATGGCGGCACCGCGCTCTCCAACGTAACGAACAATAAGATATTAACGAGAAGAGTCACGCGTCGTGCAACAGTCGCGCCACAGTTTCGCAGCTGCAGTCCACGACGCCTACTACTGCGAGCCAAATAAACTTCTTTCTCAAGGTTGTATTACCAGTGGTTAACATGTAAAAGGATCAAATCACCAGAGCAAATAAAATAAAGATGGACATTTCTATTAGGTACAAGGCGCTTTAGTTATGAAACGCCAAAACCTTTCCAATGAATATGGTCGTATATCTTGCAAACGAATTTTAGTGACAAACAGCAAAAACATACTAAAATTATTTACACTATAAATAGATGAGTACCGACTGCGTCGTGACTTCGTGAGTCGTGAGCAACGATCTGTTTGCGGCACCGCGCGCCGCCGCCGCTGACGTTGAAATCTTTTGAACCTACTACTTCATAATAACATTACTACCACACCACCCACCGCGCCGCGTGTGTCGAGTCGCACGTGTCGTGCGTACTACTCCCCGCGACTTTGCTCCAATTAATAGGAATGTAGACTATTTTTTTTTGTTTTGTCCGTCATGTAGATTATTAAAAAATATTGGACACGTATTTTTTCTTTTTTTACGTAATTAAAAAATTACGGCCATACAATGAGTTCAAATGTGGCATGACTTGTTCACTGTTCGCTAGATTTTATATGTAGTTTGTTAGGATTGTGTCGTAACGAGCCCCCCCTCCCCAACTTGTAATGTGTTTTATCTAAGTAATTTTTTATTAATTATGATAAAGCAAAAAATATGTGTCTCATATTTTTTTGTTCAGCAATGATATTATTGTTGTTACTCGTAAGTACCTGACTGACTAAAATATATATATATATTTTTTTTAATCAAGGATACATCCCTATCATAACAACGAATTTACATCGGTTCCTAACCAGAACACAGTAGAAGTAGTAATCATTATTACTTCGGATTGTGGGCTCAAATACTGGGCCTGTGTAGAAGTACAGGAGTATAATAATATGTACAGAGTATTAATAATAGATAATGTTAAAGTGGACGAGAGTCATGTGATGGCGAGCGCGAGCAGCAGGCAGGCGAGCCCCACGCCCCCCGCGCCCCCCGCCGCTCCCGACGTGTTGCGGCTCAGCGTGGCCGCCATCTTGTCGCCTGCAATACACACACATTGCTGAGTGCTGCCGGTTCCTGCGCACGCACACACGCGCTTGCTGAGAGTAGAGATTAGTGTGCACTGACTGCCTTCGGAGACGTAGACGTAGATGTGCGCGGGCTCGGTGTTGGCGGCGGCGCACGTGTAGTTGCCGGAATGCTGCGGGCCGGCGGCGCGGATGGCCAGCGCCGACTGCGTCTTGGGCCCCGGCTCCGTGAGTACGGTGACGCCGCGCGCCGCGTCGTAGTTGATCATGCGTGCGTTGTGGTACCAGAACACGTACTGCGGCGGCACCGGACTCTGCGCACACACCACAGTATTGTACTCACTGTGACACGGACACCACTGAACACAAGCTCGGGAATCGTACCTTCTCTATGATGCAGACCAGATTGATGGTGGATCCGGCGTCCACGTGGTGCTCATCGGCGCCGAGGATGAAGGCTTCGGGCACGGCAATGTGCAGGTGCACCAGCCGCGACAGCGTGCCGCCGCCCGTCGACACCTGAACACGCGCACACGTCACACACTGCCGCTACTACTGCGCTCTCCCTCGCACTCGTACGTACCTGGCACTCGTAGGTGCCGTTGTCTCGCTTCTGCACGTACTTGATCTGTAGGATCCAGTCATCGGAGCCCTCGCTGTGCAACACCTGAAACATCGGCAGGTTTAACAGTCCGTGTCCGAGATCAAAGTCAACAAAGAAAGTTTAAACTTATTATTACTGATATCAATAAAACGCTTTATGCGTGAGATGTTGCCAAATTATTATGTATAGATATGTTGAGTTATTGGATATTTGCATAAATTATCATGTAAATTAAAAATATTTTAACAGTATAAATCAAAGTAGGTAAATAATGATTATGGGTAGGTACACGTCATAATCGTTAGTCAGAAGTGCGGTACGAGTAGAGTGGGATTGTTTACTACTGTCTATGCAAAGGTGAGCGCCGTCTGTAGTAAAAGATTATGATCTAATCCAGCTGCCCTCCCCCAGCGACGCTCTAAGCCAACGTCCTTTCCCCACTTGGGGTAAGGACGTCGGCCTTCCCTTAGCGTGTCGGTTTATAAGTTTTATGCCCTGGCTAGAGGCCTTAAGGCTCCTTCAAACATGCGCGACACAATGGCAACGATCGGCGCGCGACAAACGCGCGTCGCGCCTGTTTGTAGGTGCCTTTAATTGAATATGGCATCCACAGGATAGCCCGAGACCTTGCAGAGAGCGTGAAGGCTCGTACAGACTCGCGCGACATCGCGGGCGCGACGCGACACTAGTACCACAATTTCTTTGTCGGTGCCTGTCGCGCCAGCGATATCGCACGAGTCTGTACGAGCCTTTACTCTGCCTTCTGTCTATTTTTCCTGACTCTGAGTATCTAATACCAGATGGGTACTTTTGTTAATTATTATTTTGATTGGTATCGTGTATACGTGTGGTTATTTACCTTATAATAAATATTGTTTTAAGTGAAATAGTGAGACTTTGGATGTTATATACCAATATTTGAGTTAACAAATTCAAATATTTATTTACAAATAAAAATAAAAAAAAATGATGCGTTGTTATTTGTATTATTTAATAAGCTCTGCATTTAACACATTCATAAAGCATACAAAAGTAATTTCATGTATTTCAACTGTGTTCTGCTGTTTTGTATCGCTTGCAGGGACATAATTTGGTTAGGGTTTTCATAAAAGTAATGTATTTACCGAAGCTGCCACGCGCTCGGCCACTGCGCCAATAACCAATAACTTATTTTACCCAAAGAATTGAAATCGTGATGTGTGTGTGATAATGTGACTGGCTGTTATAGAAATGCTGAGTAGAGCTGGTTGTTTAGTACCTGGAACCGTTCGTCGTTGGTGTACATAAGCATGCCGGAGCTGATGATGTGCCAGTCGCGGCGCCGCACCCACGACACCTGCACACAACATGCGCGTTACACAAGCAGTGGGAGGAGGGAGGGGCACTCGATACTACTGGTACTAACGCCGCGCTCGCCGAGGTTTCGCACGGGGCAGTGCAGGAAGGCCACGGCGCCGAGCTGCACCAGCACGTCCTCCTGCGTGTTGTTGATGCTTGGCTCGCGGTGCAGCGCCTCCAGCGAGCCGTACCACAGCTCGCGCCACGCCGGCACCTCCGCCACTTCCGACATGTCCAGGTCGGTGGCCTCCATAGCGTCATCCGCGCCCCCCGCGCCTCCCGCGCCCGGCGACTCTGCCGCAGCGGCGTCGCGGTGCACGCGCCGCGCTCGCACTGCACATGTACACGGACATTAGTGTGATCACCCGGAGGAATTGATGTATAAAAAGGAAGATTAGACCGCATAAACTATGCCGCTTGGCACATCTGACCTTAGTCACAATGGAACTGGCTTTTGTGTAGGACATGTGAAGCACGTTAAGTAAAATTACCGTAATCGTCTAAATAAGTAGCAATAATGCCTTCCTGTGTTTTCAAAATGTGCATAAATAATTCACAAACAAAAAACAAGTTCCATGGGATTACTTTACACTCGTAAGTACATCAAAACTTATTTTCTTTAATATTCTCCTGAATTATATTGCTTTCTAGGTCGCCATTTGTTTCTGAGCTGTTATGGGTACGTAACAGTGGTAATTATTGCTATCTCGTTCCCGCTACAGGCCGCGTCATCGGCGTCATGTCTCTCTTGTCGTTATATCTCGTTTGACGAACGACATCGGGAATGTAGTTGTTTGGGTGTGTTGACATGTAATTGTTTCTGGTCCAATAACGTTTACGTGACATTAGAGCGGTGCCTTATCTTCCTTTTTG
Source organism: Dryobota labecula (assembly GCA_947523025.1). NCBI lineage: Eukaryota > Metazoa > Arthropoda > Insecta > Lepidoptera > Noctuidae > Dryobota > Dryobota labecula. The sequence goes on from OX383300.1 coordinate 31,055, forward strand.
ACACATCAATACCCGGAGGTGATCTGTTTAGATGGGCAAGGTTTGGACTTTGAAACTATTAGACGTAGAGAAATGTGGGAACCACCACGTCATCGATTTTAGAGTTAAGAAAAACTCCATACAATTATATATAAAAACTCTATACGATGACCACGAACAATGGTTTCGTAGTTGGGATGAATTTATCCCAAGAACAAAAACATGTAAATGTAAGTTGGTCGAATGGTCGACTATTACTCGGTAACTTGCAAAGCCTACCTACTTAGCTGTGATAGTTTTCCTTTTAATTTTGTTATATAATATACTACTGCTGTGAACTTTTTCACATACAACCATTTAGCTGGTAGGGTGGGTGGGTGAAGACACACTTGACTCTAACAAGAATTAGGACTTAAAAGCTTTGATCCCTGAATCGAAAAATAGTTTTCACAAACCCACAATATGAAGGCTTATCCAACGATATCCCACACTATGGTATAGACGAGAAAAATATATATCATCCCCAACTTACATTTAGAGGAGGAACCCTAAATAATAATAATTCCGGGGCCCATTAATGAGTATGCAAGTCACCCCCTGCCATTTTTATCCGTGTATAATAAAACATTGATCAGGCAGGGGCCATAGTCCTTCCATAGTTTTAGGTAACTTAACTTACTTTTAGCAAATTTTTACCATTTAATATTATATTTTTTTTATTTTTATATTTTTGTTTCCATTTCCCGCAAGCGTCCTACACCAGCCGGGGGTTGTCCTTGAGTGCACTTGTATAGTGCGTAAATCGATGAGTGCGTACACGGATAATCGTCGGTTAGTGCCTCATTTCATTACAAGCGTGTTACGGGCCTCTGCGAGTTGGCTTCGGCCCCTCGTACGCCTTCCAAAGGACCGGGACATAATAATTTATTTGCAACTAGCTTTTGCCCGCGGCTCCGCCCGCGTGGATATCGGTTATCACGAAAAACAGTAGCCTATGTCCTTCTCCATATTCCAGGCTATATCTCTGCCAAATTTCATGACAATCGGTTCAGCGGTTTAGGCGTGAAAACGTAACATACAGACAGACAGAGTTACTTTCACATTTATAATATTAGTAGGTATGGATGTTTTACGACGGAGGACTGTACAATAAATTACCAGATAAGATTGTTAATTGTTAAAAAAAAAAAGACGTGTGGCACTCGGGGACTGCCGCGGTAAAGCTATTGCATAGCATTTTGTATCAACTTATGCAATTATAATTATTTATTTATTTTATTTATGCAGTATTTCTTTTTCTTTGATATTAATTCAAGTTACACTTTTTGAGCGTGGTGACCGATAAGAAAGTAAAGTCAATCCATAATCGGCCCAGAACTTTGGAGAACCGTTTAAAAGTGGTTTTTATAAGCTTTGAAGAACGTTAATGTTTAATGTTAATTCTAGCTAGATTTATAAATAAATTGCTCACATACCTCAACAACCTTTCAAAAACTTTTGAATTACGATGCCTGCCATCTAGTGGATAAAACCGACAACAAAACACAACTGAGACCACCATCAGAGCAACGCTTGTCTCGATTACGAATCACAAGCCACGCCAATGTCACCTCTATTTAGTTAGTTCTACCTGCGATTACTAGATGGCGTTGCGTTGCGCGGTAAATCCACCACAGAGTTTCGTAGAGTCGTACAATACATCTAATCGCACGCACACAACGCCGTGTCGAAGACTGCCGAACTGAAACGACGTTAGACGATGCACGGCCTTCAAGCCACACCTCCGTGCCCGTCGGAGTGGGGAGCGCGAGGTTTTTTCGTTACGGAATTTCTGGATTCGGTCACCGCGCTCAAGGCCCGCGATAGAAGCTATGCAATAGCTTAAAAACAAAATAAATAAGTGCTGAACGTCGTAAAAGTGTATAACTACGTAAACAAAGTCAAATACTATTCAAATACAAGCATAATAACAACTTTAAAATAGATGAAAGTGTTGAACCTAAAGTAATTTTAAATAAAAAAAGTGACAAACTGTTTTGACAGCGAAAAAATTCCATGTACATGAGTCGTTTCCAACCGTCTAGTCAAGTTTAAAAATTGTTCAACTGGAATGGTATCAACTATTTGGCAAGCTTTAATTAAGTCATTGTAGCCTTGCGGTGCAACAGGGGAACTGAATGTACTCGTAATCGACTGGTCGTGAGCTCAAACCCCACTATCAACAATCACTTTTTGTGAAGATCATAATTTTATAAACTAATATTTATAAGAATAAAATACGCAGTACACAGAAAAAAGGAACTACCAGAAATTATTAGATCACTAGAGGGTACTGGTGTAGTAAAATAACCGTCGGAGTGGGGAGCGTGAGGTTTTTTCGTTACGGAATTTCTGGATTCGGTCCCCGCGCTCAAGGCCCGCGATAGAAGCTATGCAATAGCTTAAAAAATGTTTAAAAAGAATGTATAAGCTAGATAGAACAAAAAAAAAATGTTCGCTTATAATAAATAACCTTTTGTATTGAATTTAAAGTCTTTAGAAGCTTAGTTTTAAATATTTTAAAATACCCGTTTGCCTTTTACCGATTCACGGAGTCATTGGTGCCGATTCTCTTGTACACCGAACTAAACTATCACTAAAATTCCTTACTTTTGGCTATGAGAATCTTAAAGCTATTCTGCATACAAAATTCTCTAAAGGAGAAACCCAAACTTCATAGAAACTTGGGCCTGACGTTACAGGGCTGCAATTTGGCCATAAATTAGAGCATTTAGGAAGGTTTCACGAGCCGAATTTTCACGACTCCCAGCAATGGCCAAATTGGTAAAATCAGACAATGTTTACATTTTAGGTTATTTTTATATTTCGAGTTATTTCATTAAAAAAATATCTTTTTGAGGCTTTCTGGTACGCACACGCGATATGCTGCAGCTGTAGGGCCTGCAGCCTATTACGATGACGTTTTAGGTACCTACATAAAAAGCGCTTATAGGATGACATTTATCTTTACTGAAAACCTCAGCTGAAAACTATGTTTATAAGACACTACTGTGGTTTGCATTTGCTAATATTGTATCTACTAGGGGATTCGATGCAATCTCAGATTACAGTAATCTGAGATTGCAATAATACCTATATAAAAAAATAAAAAACACATTCTCCCCATCGCTGTCACTGGTGAAGTTGTCAACAGCCTAGGACACCACGGCCTGTCCTGCAGCCGAAGTGCGGGTCGCTTAGCGCGGCACGCTAACATTAATGACATCATCCGTCGAGCTCTTGTCTCGGTCGGCGTTCCAGCTGTATTAGAACCCAATGGCTTGGCACGCGACGATGGCAAGAGACCGGACGGTGTCTTTATTTCCATGGAAGGTGGGTAGGCCTTTAGTGAGGGACGCAACTTGTGTCGATACTCATGCGCCATCCCATCTTCCTGGCTCGGCGAACTGTGCTGGCGCTGCTGAAAACCTCAAGCGGCGAAAGTATAGTAACCTTGTCGGTAACTATATTTTCGAGCCGTTTGGGGTTGAAACCCTCGGGCCGTGGGGTCCCAGTGCTCATGTTTTATTTAGTGAAATCTCCAAAAGGCTGATTGACACTTCCCGTGATCCAAGGGCTGGCTTTTACCTTGGCCAGAGGCTAAGCGTTGCCATTCAACGTGGCAACGCTGCCAGTCTCTTGGGTACATTACCAGTCGACAGCGATGCTGAGGAATTTTTCGACGCCATATTTTAGTTTAAAAACACATAATTGTGATAAATTGTTTTATTAGTCACCTTCATTAGGATTATCATAATATTAAAAAAAAAAAATGGTCTTGCATAGACTCAACATTTTCGAAATCCAAAACATTACAATCTGACTCTTTTAATGAAAACATATTTATCTTGAATTTGATATGCACTAAATGTGTTAATAATATTATCACTAATATCATTGAGAAAGTTCCATGATGTGCATGTTAAATGGATATCACAAAGGCGATTATTTGGAGGTACATAATAGTTATACATTTTAAGTAACTGTTTTCGCATTGTAATTGTTATTCGGTTTCTTTCATGTCTCTGACATCCTTCCACAAAACATCTACTTTCAGTTTCAACAGCTCTATAATAATCAGGTAAAACAATAAACGTTCCAACTGTAGGTGCCCTTGGCGCAGAATAAGTTTCTTGCCTTGCTGAAAGTTCTTCTAAATGAGGGATGTCCTGACTATATGGCTCATTGACAGCTGATGAAGATGCACTAGATATTGAGGGGCCTGAATGGAAATGCCGGGATGATCTATTTGCTCGCACCCAACAAGAGTGACAGACAATACTTGAAGCACCCACCTGAAAATAATAATTTATCTACATTAAAGGATGCCTTTACACAGAGACACGTGATGACCACTTTGAAAATGACTAATCTAAATAAATCGTGTGAATGAGAAATCCTGATGTTCCTACATCAGGATTTCTCATTCGCAGGATTTCTTTGCTTTAGCTTGACCACAATTATCACACCGTCTGTCTAATTGTCACTTAAATATTTTAGCATACCAAAAAACATTTTTTAATGCCATTGATAGCAAAACAAAACAATGTTATTAATAAACTGAATAAAATGAATATACTAACCGTGCATGGTAGGATCCATTCTCTTATATCTTCGTGTATTTTGCACTGGACCAGTCCTAAGTTGATGGCAACGAACTCTTCTCAGAAGAGAACGTCCACAGTGAATACACACTCGTCGGTGTCCTATGGGTATCTGTTCCATTTCTTCTAGTCTATTTGCATCAAGAGATACAGCATTGGCATGATTCCAGCAAGCTTGGCAGATAGTCATTTTCATTTACCTGAAGCAAACATTTATCATTTGACTATTAGGTCTAGCACTAGCATTTAGCAATAAACATCTGAGTGGCACATTTGGGTACGAATAATAATAAGTAGCCTTATTACATTCCCACTGCAGGGACACAGGGCCATAATGAACCATTCAGGTTCAGTCCGGATTGGTGATGTCACGTCCTGTCTTCGAATATGAATTTGTTGCACATTCATCATTTTATAAAATACAACTATCAACAGACAACTGATCATAAGCGATAACTCTATTTAGTTTCATTACATTGAATAATTACATAGAACAAAAATGTAACGATATTTAGATATCAGATACTAACCGTTTGAGGCGCGACCCATTCCTGTACAACTGAAAGAATCATTTCATCTTCCAATCTTTGCCTTCCTATTGTATTGCAGCGATCCGTTGCTATTCCGCAATTAATGCACAGGCTCATGATGTCGAACCTGTCGAAGATAAAGAGATCCAGTTTTCCAGCAAAGGTCAGCAGGGTGCCAGGGTATGGTGTCAAATGTTCAAGCTAGGGTCAGTCAGAAGGCAATCAATTTCGGAGTCTAGTATTCGAACATAGGCCTTATTAAATAATAATAATAAATCGAAGAAAAATTCGCAAAAACACATTCACTTGCGCAACAACACGAAAAGCAAAAGACATTATTGACATGACATTACAATCATGACAATTGACAGACGTTGACATTGACATTTGCCGTTTACCAGGGGTGCGTTTAAGTAAGCCGGCGAAATTTTCGCCGGATAACAAATAAACTAGCGAGGGTACGCTGAACGGAGTAATAGGTCTAAATCTGTCTAAATCAATGTTAACTGTCAAATTCAATGGACAGCTCAGCTTGTCAAACAAGTAATATCAAATAATAAATTCAACTCAAATTGTAATCTCGATTTTGCTTGTGATCTCGAAATTATTACACAGTAAAAATGGACCGGAACATGACACATCAATTTGCCGGTATAATATTTCAGTTGGCGATGCAAAATCTCCAAAAAATATGGCACGCTAATAATTTGTATTACTACTTCATCCATGATGATCCACAAATAAAATTGACGGAGACGATGAATTTAGTACTCGTTTGAAATATTCGTTTTTAAGGCGCGAATCGAGCAAATAAAACAACAAACAGCTCAATGTTAACGTCAATCTGACAGCAGAATAAAATTTAGCGAGGTAAAAAGGTCGCTAAAATTTATCCTAGTCAGGCGAAAACTTCTACCAGCGGACGACCGTGAACGGGGCAGATTAAATTTTAGTCAGTTTAATTTTTCACCTCGCGGTGTGCTTGAACGGGGTGTTTGACGTTTAATCAGTTTAAATATTAAACTGGATAATTGACTTAAACGCACCCCAGTGGAATCCATGGTGCAATCGAGTTTATCGATTATTTATTTATTTTAATGATTTTTTAGTGGTGCTTTCGTTAAAAATGAATTAGATTCCAGATTTTTTATCTTACATTGATTTGAATACCTAAAATAACAATTATACTAAAACAACGGAGTATTATTAATTTTTTAAGAGTATCGATTTCCACTAAATCGATCATATTCATAGGTTACGCTCCATTGATATAATGCCAGCGTTTGTGAAGTTAGTGACGTATAATAAAATAAGTGTTGTAACGGTTTATAAAGGTTGTTTAAAACAAAAAATAGAATCTACTTATTTTCTACACTTGGCCATTGTTATTGAGTCTAGGATTTAAATGGGTTGATTAAGCAAAATAGACGATTTTTTTGGTACATATCTGATTCGTGTAACGGTTAGGCCCAGAAACGGGTTTCTCCTTAAAAAATAAGTTTGACACAACTAAATCGAATTTGACAATCGTGACTCCACGTGGTATTTTTTTTTTTTTTCTTTTGGCTTCGCAACGTTGTACTTGTTCGCCTATGATTTTTTTCAGAGCCGGAGGCGCGCATTTGGGGGCAGCCGCGACGTGTTTTTTATGCAATTTTTCACTTTTTGTGTGGAAAAATAAAAAAAAGATTACCTACATGTAGAGTATTAGCGGTTTAAGGTTTTCTTTAAGGGGGACGAAATTTTCATTATTTTTGCGATAGGACGCACCATTGTCGAGATATAAGCTAAAGAAAAGAAAAAAAAAATATAGGGATAAACACGAAATATTTTAAGTGATACACCTATAGGTGGTAAAGAAGCCATAGAAATTATTTTTTTTAAATCTAAGTATATTATTTAAAAATTAAATAATTTAAAATTACTTGATATGATGATTAATTATCAAAATTCACCGCGCTCGTGCCGCAACCCCACCGCACCGTTCGGCGTCACCGCGTAGAGGCGGGTCATTCATAGAAAGGATTTTTTCGCAAAATGACTCAAGCAATTTTAAAATTATAATAATTATGTAAAAATATAAAATATTTAGATTAAAAAAAAATTCGCTGCTGTGGATTTTTTACGACCTAAAGATGTTTCTCTTAAAATATTTCGTGTATGAATAGATACAGCTGCATATATGTATAGATACAGAACTGGTTTTGCACCAGAAGTCGAGGTGATTGGTGTGAATGTTCATGAAAACTAATTTTATTCCACACCTTTTTAATCGCGATTAAAAATAGTCAGATTTACTTAGAAAATCTAAATTTTAGTTTAAAAACGTCTAATTCAGAATAGCAAAATTGCCATTTTCACTAAATTAAAAACTCAGTACCAACTTAGAGCTGTCAAACTAAAATATAGTTAAGTAGTGCCACTTTAGTCAATTTCAGAATAGGAAATGGTCGTTTGACAGGAATAAACTAAATTTTGGTGATTTTTAGTCTAGTTTAGAGAATTTTGTGACAAGAGAATCGGCACCATTATGTTACCTTCCTAGCTAACTAACCAGAGGGTGGCAGAGCATATGCCTACATTTTTAGGGCTCCGTAGTCAACAAGGTACCCTTATAGTTTCCTTATGTCCGTCTGTCTGTCTGTCTGTCCACGGCTCAGCTGACAGGACTAGAAAGCTGTAATTTGCGTGGGTATACATATTAATCATGCCGACAAAGTAATTAAATAAATCATAAAACATATTTTCATTTAGGGTACCTCCCCTACACGTAATGTGGGGATGTTTTTTTTCCTCAACTATCACATGTTGTGGGGATAGGCCGTTCAAAAATATTGTGGGTTTGTGAAAACCATTTTTCGATTTAGGGATCCATTTGCGTAATATACATATATCTTTGAAGTATTAATTTTCGTTAGAGTCAAGTGTGTGTCCCCTGCCAGCTAAATAGTTGTATTTGGATACTAGCTTCTGCCCGCGACTTCGTTCGCATGGAAGTCGTAAGACAACACAATATACTAAAATACCAGCCACATTTTAATAAAACTTCCCTGAATACTACAAAGTTTTGGTCACAGCAGTCAAAATATACAGAGAGTCAGGATTGGTGACGCGAGAGCAAGCGACGTACAGTTCCATGTTCTATGGTAAAGGGTTTGGTTTCCGCACTTAGTCCTTTAGGTGGACCATTGTACATGGGCCATGGCGGCCATCAGTGGTTATTCCAACCAGCCCACCTCCCTCCAGAAGATAATTACGTCTCCCAGTATGTTTAGAACATCTGTGAAAGATCTGGGTTTCCAGGGGTTTCTGTTCTAATCTGGGTGACGCCTGTGCTTTCAAAGAGCACATGCACAACGGTTTCCTCAGCCTCCATGCAAGCCCTGCACAGAGGATTGTCCGATATTATGTGGAAGTGTTGGTTTAGCGAGCAATGTCTCGTGATGGTCCCCGTCACCAGGCGCAGGTCGGTCCTGTCCAGGAGTAATAACCGCCTGGTTAGCCTACCATTTAAGAATGGCATAGCCTCCCTGGACTGTCTGCAGGTCGGTGTCGAGGTCCACCAGCTCTTTTCTAGTGAATTATTGAAAGCCTGTGTTCCTGCATATACACTAATGATACAACACTGATACATTTAATGTTTTTCATTGTCATTCTTAAAGATTATTCTTGACGAAGAGCTATCAATCCATACTAATTAGTGCTTCCAAAATTACGGATTTGCTAATTACGTAACTAGTTACGCATTTTGATGCTTCAATTACGTAACTACGTAATTACGTACTTAAGTGTTTTGATTTTTTAAAGCACGATAAATTCTGGGCTTATTACGTATTTTAGAAGTAAAAAATCAAACAACTTCAAATGAAAAAAATTATAATATTAAGGAATTAAAAGTAAATTACAGATTAAAATGATAATTTTAAAATTAAACTCAAAATCAAAATCGTCAATCAAATCAAAATGTAATATTTTGATTTGATTGACGATTTTGATTTTGACTAAACTCAATCAACAATTCAAACAAAACATGTACCACGCACAAATGGTTTAAAAGTAAGAAACAATATAAAATATGGTTATTTTTCCAATCTTTGTTCTTGATAATATGATCTCATAAATGATAACGAATGCAATGTTCTGTCACCAAGGGAACTTCTTAGTTTAGAACAAAGATAGCCGGCAGAAGAAAATGCCCGTTCTGCTTCAACACTAGTAGGCATTATACATAGTAAATAATTATAAGCTGCTGTTAGGAAAACTTCACGACCGCCGCCAGTGCTATCGTAGATACACATTTCAACTCTGATGATGGATTCAAGATCTGTGTTTACTCCAGATTTGTTTACTGTAGACATAGTTTTCTGTATTTCTTTTTCTAGTTGCTGTGCAACAGTCAACTCGTCGCCACAACCATCATTAGCATCATTGTCATCTGCTTCGGAATCTAAACTCATTTGTGTACTTGTAGGCGGTGTAAATTTGAGCCTTTCTAATAAGTTTGCAACATATGTTCTAATATAATCCGACGTCGGTTTTGTAAAAGTTTCTGTATCTTCGGTTTTATAATATTCTTCATTATTATGCAAATACTGCAAGACACCAGACACATTTGTTCGCCTTTCTTTTATTCTTTTTCTAAGGGATACAGCAAGCTTGTCACTGAGCCCATTGGACTGAGCATCAAGCTTATTTAACATAAACTGAAGCGCAGCATCTGCTGCTAACAAATTCGAGTCACGGCGACACAATGCCATCACTGTAGTTTTTATTATATCTAAACTATGATGAATGTTATGTAGATCTTGTATTTCTGTGTCTGTGAAACTTATATTTGATTTTAAGTCTAATAAAGCCTTAAATAAACTTGATTTCAATTTCAGAAATCGTCCAACCATATCTGATAAGCTGTTCCATCGCGTTTTGCAGTCTAGTATAAGATCGAGGCTTTTACCATGCTCTTGTAAAGAATATTTTTGCAACAAATCGGTCTTCAGTGGTGATTTTTTGAATGATTTAACAAGTTTTCTTACTTTTACTATAATATCTTTGTACAGAAACTCTGGTTCTAGAACTCTAGGTACTTCTATGAAAAGTCCGCCATCGTTTTCTTCAATTTCTTCAGTGTCAGTATCTGAAGCTTCATCTTCTAGTTCTGGTTCAGTAGTTGTACTTTTCCGTGTCTTATATAATACGTCCAGCACTGCAAGTTGTATTCCGTGAGCAAAACACAACTGATGGTGACCATCAAAATTTTTGCCCATTTTAACCATAACACTGGCTCCGTCCGTTGTGAATGCAATTATATCTTCAAGTTTCAAATAAAAGTCATTTAGATGATTTTCTAACAGTACAGTTCCAACGTGAGCTGGCATTGAACCCTTTATCCTTACTAGTCCTAAATTTTTATATTTAGCTGGTTCTAGGTCTTTATTATGAATATTTATATTCATATACCTCCGGTTCCGGGTAGAGGTCCATTCATCAAACGTTATAGTAAACCGTTTTTTTTGGGACTTCATATCTTTAAACTGATTTATTAATTGTTTTTTTATGGCACAACTCTGTTCCAGGACAATTTTGGTAATAGTTGAAGGAGATTTCGGTAGATCATAGCCAGATTTTTTGAAAACATACCTTAGATCTTCAGAAGTACAAAATTTGCTTAATGGGATGCCATCCAATGCTGCCATTCTAGTCACTATAACGTCCAAGGAATACTCAGTGGAAAAGTAATCCGTTAGTTTAGTTTTCTTCGATGGAGGTTCTAAACTTTTTCTTGCTTGAAAGCACGATGAAGTACTTGCCCTTTGCGCATCTTGCTCTTGTGACATCTCGCCAATATGTTTAGCACGCATATGTGTATGTAGTGCTCCAGTAGCACCACCAGGAGTCTTCAAATTTTTTTGACAATGTTTACATTGGACACTTTGCCCATTTTCAGCCCTCAAAAAGTGTTCCCATATAGCTGATTGTGTGCGTTTGTTCAAAAACTCCTTATAAATAGTCTTCTTTACTGCAGACCTAAAACAATATATAAATATTTCATAATTTAATAGTTAGGTAATACATATAAATAGCATCTATAGTTAGGCACTACACTTAAAACGGGATACATTTACATACGTACCGTGAACTCATAATCAATGTCTATTTGCACAGACATCTAACAAGCCACAATAAAATAAAATCGCACATATTTTTTTTTTTTTTTAAACGTCGCACCACACTAGGAATTACTGCTGTATCGTGGGTGCACTCACAATCATGTAAACTAACATACACAAGACACCCAGACCCGGAACACCTATCTGTAGGTCATACAAATATTTGTTCCGTACGGGAATCGAACCCGTGACCCGCAGCGCAGCAGCCAATCACTCAACTACTGCGCCAACCGTGCCGTCAACAATATAAAATCAACTACTAAATTATATGTATAAACTCTCACACAATACCCTAGAAACAAAGTAAGTAGACAAGTAAAGTAATGTTAAAATAGGTACTTACATTTTCGTTGAAGTATCTCTACTCGTGTATGGTGATATCTACTTAGAAACTTGTAATGAAAAGCTTCTGAAAACCAAGCGTCAAACTTTGCGGCACATACACAAAATCACAAAAGTCAATAAAATAAGCTTAGACCAGGCAGGACAGTATCTCGCAGGTGTACGTAAGACGACTGAGTACCGAGTATTGAGATTGTTTCTAAATTCACGAAAGTAAAGAAAAATGTAGGGAGTTCCCTTAGCTTGCTCAATCCACAATATTAAACTTTATTATCTACGAGGTAGATCAAATACTTGCGAAACACTTATAAACTTTGATTGTGTTACGTACCGAACTATCCACAACCAACGGGGATTCCCTTCGTTTCCCGATTGGTCAACAATGAACTCTATTCTGTACGACTAAGAAATTAAATGTTGCGGACTCAAATTGGAAGTTATAAAATAAACCCCGGGAATTCGGGGGATACCCACAGAAAGGGTTTTGGTGTTGTCATAATGTAAGTCGTAGGTTAACTAAATTAAGGTAAATTGTAAATACACAGATAAACCCATGCCTTTTTCCCATGGAGTAGGCAGAAACTATAGAACTAAATAAATGGGTACCTAAATTAATTAATATTATCCTATAGTTACGTTATTACGGACTGCAGCTCTTCAGTTACGTATTTGTGAGATTTCTAAAATCTGTCCGTAATTACGTAATTGCGTAATTACGTAATTACGTAATGGAAGCCCTAATACTAATCCATACTAATATTATAAATGTGAAAGTAACTCTGTCTGTATGTTACGTTTTCACGCCTAAACCGCTGAACCGATCGTCATGGAATTTGGCAGAGATGTAGCCTGGGATATGGAGACGGACATAGGCTACTTTTTTACGCGATAACCGACATCTACGCGGGCGGAGCCGCGGGCAAAAGCTAGTAATATAATATAACAGTACATTCTAATTTTAAACACACGGGAAGTCAAGTATAAATCCCTTCTTTGAGGAGTGGCTAGAGAGGCGCCACGGCGTCCTCACCTTCCGCCTGACGGGTAAGGACCAGGCCCGGGTCGACGGCAGAATGAACTAACGGGGTCCGCTAGGACTGATGCCTGCCAGGGTTGCGGGTTTGTCCGAAAGGGATACCATGGCCCTGGCACAAAGGCAACTGAAATAACACGGGTGGGTTTTAATCAGTAAAATTCTGACACGCCCTCCCGCTCCACCCAGAGCGGGAGAAGTTATTTGATAATTTCCTCGAACTGTCACAATTACAGTAAAAAAATGTAAAAAAAACCGGCCAAGGGCGAGTCAGACTCGCGCACCGAGGGTTCCGTACCATCATATGTAGCTTCATTCGTATAAGTACCTAAATAGTTATGTGCCCAGTAAAAACTACAACTGTGCTTCACCCAAAGATTAAGATAAAGATAATTTTATTTGTTAAAACATGTGCATAGGTATACATGCAAATTAAGCATGCAGGATGTCACAATATTAATATTTCAAAGCAAGCTGCGAGTAGGTAGGATGAAGTAAGTTTTGGTTGTGAACCGTAAAATGTTTTTAAATCATCGGCGAGGCCCATATTCGTGTCAGAGAATTTTAACACTGCTGTAAAGGCAATGGTGCTCGTTGTGTGGTGATGATGTAAATAAAAAACTAAAAACAAAAAATAACCGCCGAAAAAACTAAAATAAAAAGCAATAAAAGCACTAAAAAGTTAAAAATAATACTATACCCTACCTACCTATATTAATAAACCTAACCTAACCTACGATTAACATATAATAAAATTTATCAGTTTTTTGGTTATGCAGTGTGTAACTGCATTCGATTCGTTTTCAATCTGCGTAAATATGATCATGTTTCTGCGCATCGGTCGCTTCTAAAGTGGTTACCCATACGCCAGCGCAGAGAGCAAAGGGCGCTGACCACCTTGTTTTCATTTCTTGACTCTCCCTTTTCCCCTAATTATCTAAATACCTTACTTTAGTTATTACTAGCTTTTGCCCGCGGCTTCGCCCGCGTGGATGTCGATTATCGCATAAAAAAGTACCCTATGTCCTTCTCCATATCCCAGGCTATATCTCAAAATTCTAACTTTATATTAATTTTAATGTGATTCACTATGTGAATAGAAACCGAAACAAATGATTTAATATAATAAAAGTACTTATGTTCTGAACGTGAATGAGTCTTTACCTAAAGATAACAAACACAAAATCAAAATACGAAATTTCTCTCAAATTCTTAAAGCAATCAATTGTACCAAATTACAACACGAAATAAAAGTGCGACACAAATAATAATTTTAAAATAATTCACGTAAGTACCAACAATGTGAAAACAAAACGAAATCCTCCGAAATGTCGCATGATACACATTTGTGCTGATAAAACTCGAAATATCGAATGAACACCATTGGTGCATAACTTTTCTCAGGGTCACGTTCGCAATTGGACGAAATATTTGACATTTATTTTGTACTTGTAACACGATCTGGCTGTAGAATTCGATTAATCGACTAATACTTGACCGGTTGACATTTTAGCGGGAACACCACTAAACGAACGAAAAAAAAAGAAAACAAAATACGTCTGTACTCTGTGGTCGTGTGGCGGTGTGGCGCGGTGCTTAATGTAAACATTCATCAAGGTTATACGTGCGTAAAGTAATGGATTCAATGAGAAAACGGTTTAATCTTTGAAGAATCTTATACAGAATTACTGAGAAATAAGTGTAGATTTCGTATTGAGTGTTAGTTTATCGAAAAGTGATAAATAAGTCAGTGAAAAAGTAACGAAAGTTTTGGAATGCACAAATTTTGATCATAAGGCCACCGTGTTTAGTAATGTTTTTATGATAAATATTCTTGTATACTGTTTGAAATACACATAAGTAGCTAGCTTATTTATCTACGAACATAATTTGGCTAATAGCTACTGATACTCGTATTATAGCGTATTGTTATCGTAATCGTATTTCCAAGAGTAAAATTCGGCAAACAAATACCTACATAAAGACAATAAAATGGATATAGTATGTTATCCTTGAGAGATAGACATATGCCATCGCGGACTTTTTTGAAAACCTTTATAAGATACATAATTCCACCATACATTATTTTGTTATATCTCAAAGGGTTTAGACAGCGTTTTCGTTGAAAGCTCCCAGACGGCTATTTTTTTCCGACACCTCCAACAGATATCGTTAATTCATACAAAAATGCATACAAAAACTTAACAAATTATATACTAAAACCTTCCTCGAGAACCAAGCTATCCATTTGTGAAAACAGCATGAGAATCGGTGCAGTAGTTTTTGAGTTTATCGCGAACAGACAGACAGACAGACAGACAGACGCGGCGGAGGACTTTGTTTTATAATATGTAGTGATAGTGATTTGTTGTATAACATTAAAAATACTTTTTAAAAAAAATTGGCTTTATATACCAAAACATGGGTAGGCCTACAAAAAATGCTGCTCGAATGAGAAAAATATATTTAGAAGAATCTAATAATGAGAAAAAAAAAAAGGTTGGAAGTAAATAGAAAGAAAATTTGATTAACACGTTCACAGGAGAGTTTAGATCAGCGCGTGGTAAGACTGTCGAAGAGAAGAAGCTACATTAACGATAGATTATCGCAAGGTGATAAGCAGAGCGCTCGTCGTTTAGATCTCATAAGAGAGCGACTGTCAAATGAGAGTGAAGAGCAACGCGGTCATCGTTTAGGTCTGGTAAGAGAATGACTTTCAAATGAAACTGAAGACGAACATTTGCTGCGTTCGGATGCTGCTCGTTACCATTCTGCAATGGTGGTACTTCATGAAACTCCCGAGGAGAGAACTAATCGTTTGAGCGCCATGCAACAAGCGGCTTGCGAGCGAAGAAACCAGTGTAACGCAGAAAACTTTAAGAAACCGGTTATTGTTTATGCTAACTTGCCGTGTTCAATATGCAAAAAAAGATTGTATCCTCAGCAACGTACGAAGATACGTGAGGTTTTTTTTTTTTTTGTAATACACATCAGCGTTAAAATCTGTGATTGAACAATAATTCACCCCTATTTTCTCACCCTTTGGGTGGGATTTTTATTTCCATTTGTATGGGACCAATTTCGAGATATACCCTTTCCAATAAAAAAAGAATTATCAAAATCGGACCCCTCTGTAAAAAGTTATACGTGATCATACATTAAAAAAATATATACGCGTCGACATGATAACCTCCTCTGTTTTTTCGTCGGTTAAAAAGTAGACACTAATGGTTCCCCAATAAAAGAATATAATTTAACTAATGTAATATTATAGGAATTCGTAAAAATAATAAAATGACATTCTTCTTGTCAAGAAAATAATGTAAAGTGAAAAACTAAAGAGGGCGCGCCTGTCATGTGCGCGCCTCGTTTGCGCAGACTTCTAGAAACTTCTATGCTATAGGATTCTGGGTTGCCATTTGTCGTTTGCATATGTGTGTAAATGCATTTACACACACTATGCGAGGCGTTAACATGTTGCCACACCAGGAGTGCAGCTCTGATCCTTCACTGGGAGTGGACATAGACGGTTATAAGCTCGTCGCAAGGCGTCGCCGGTGAGCACGTCGGCTACGCGAGCCACGCTGCAGCAACCGGCTGCAGGTTAATCACGCGCCCGAGTAGCCATCGATTGGGAGGGGCCTGGTCATCTTTTATCAGCACCATTTCGCCCAGCTGCAATTGTTCTCCAGGTTTTCGCTACTTCTGTCGTTTTTACAGCTCTGCAATTTAGTGGAAATCGATACTCTTAAAAAATTAATAATACTCCGTTGTTTTAGTATAATTGTTATTTTAGGTATTCAAATCAATGTAAGATAAAAAATCTGGAATCTAATTCATTTTTAACGAAAGCACCACTAAAAAATCATTAAAATAAATAAATAATCGATAAACTCGATTGCACCATGGATTCCACTGGTAAACGGCAAATGTCAATGTCAACGTCTGTCAATTGTCATGATTGTAATGTCATGTCAATAATGTCTTTTGCTTTTCGTGTTGTTGCGCAAGTGAATGTGTTTTTGCGAATTTTTCTTCGATTTATTATTATTATTTAATAAGGCCTATGTTCGAATACTAGACTCCGAAATTGATTGCCTTCTGACTGACCCTAGCTTGAACATTTGACACCATACCCTGGCACCCTGCTGACCTTTGCTGGAAAACTGGATCTCTTTATCTTCGACAGGTTCGACATCATGAGCCTGTGCATTAATTGCGGAATAGCAACGGATCGCTGCAATACAATAGGAAGGCAAAGATTGGAAGATGAAATGATTCTTTCAGTTGTACAGGAATGGGTCGCGCCTCAAACGGTTAGTATCTGATATCTAAATATCGTTACATTTTTGTTCTATGTAATTATTCAATGTAATGAAACTAAATAGAGTTATCGCTTATGATCAGTTGTCTGTTGATAGTTGTATTTTATAAAATGATGAATGTGCAACAAATTCATATTCGAAGACAGGACGTGACATCACCAATCCGGACTGAACCTGAATGGTTCATTATGGCCCTGTGTCCCTGCAGTGGGAATGTAATAAGGCTACTTATTATTACTCGTACCCAAATGTGCCACTCAGATGTTTATTGCTAAATGCTAGTGCTAGACCTAATAGTCAAATGATAAATGTTTGCTTCAGGTAAATGAAAATGACTATCTGCCAAGCTTGCTGGAATCATGCCAATGCTGTATCTCTTGATGCAAATAGACTAGAAGAAACGGAACAGATACCCATAGGACACCGACGAGTGTGTATTCACTGTGGACGTTCTCTTCTGAGAAGAGTTCGTTGCCATCAACTTAGGACTGGTCCAGTGCAAAATACACGAAGATATAAGAGAATGGATCCTACCATGCACGGTTAGTATATTCATTTTATTCAGTTTATTAATAACATTGTTTTGTTTTGCTATCAATGGCATTAAAAAATGTTTTTTGGTATGCTAAAATATTTAAGTGACAATTAGACAGACGGTGTGATAATTGTGGTCAAGCTAAAGCAAAGAAATCCTGCGAATGAGAAATCCTGATGTAGGAACATCAGGATTTCTCATTCACACGATTTATTTAGATTAGTCATTTTCAAAGTGGTCATCACGTGTCTCTGTGTAAAGGCATCCTTTAATGTAGATAAATTATTATTTTCAGGTGGGTGCTTCAAGTATTGTCTGTCACTCTTGTTGGGTGCGAGCAAATAGATCATCCCGGCATTTCCATTCAGGCCCCTCAATATCTAGTGCATCTTCATCAGCTGTCAATGAGCCATATAGTCAGGACATCCCTCATTTAGAAGAACTTTCAGCAAGGCAAGAAACTTATTCTGCGCCAAGGGCACCTACAGTTGGAAGTGTTGGAACGTTTATTGTTTTACCTGATTATTATAGAGCTGTTGAAACTGAAAGTAGATGTTTTGTGGAAGGATGTCAGAGACATGAAAGAAACCGAATAACAATTACAATGCGAAAACAGTTACTTAAAATGTATAACTATTATGTACCTCCAAATAATCGCCTTTGTGATATCCATTTAACATGCACATCATGGAACTTTCTCAATGATATTAGTGATAATATTATTAACACATTTAGTGCATATCAAATTCAAGATAAATATGTTTTCATTAAAAGAGTCAGATTGTAATGTTTTGGATTTCGAAAATGTTGAGTCTATGCAAGACCATTTTTTTTTTTTAATATTATGATAATCCTAATGAAGGTGACTAATAAAACAATTTATCACAATTATGTGTTTTTAAACTAAAATATGGCGTCGAAAAATTCCTCAGCATCGCTGTCGACTGGTAATGTACCCAAGAGACTGGCAGCGTTGCCACGTTGAATGGCAACGCTTAGCCTCTGGCCAAGGTAAAAGCCAGCCCTTGGATCACGGGAAGTGTCAATCAGCCTTTTGGAGATTTCACTAAATAAAACATGAGCACTGGGACCCCACGGCCCGAGGGTTTCAACCCCAAACGGCTCGAAAATATAGTTACCGACAAGGTTACTATACTTTCGCCGCTTGAGGTTTTCAGCAGCCGCAGCAGCAGCGCCAGCACAGTTCGCCGAGCCAGGAAGATGGGATGGCGCATGAGTATCGACACAAGTTGCGTCCCTCACTAAAGGCCTACCCACCTTCCATGGAAATAAAGACACCGTCCGGTCTCTTGCCATCGTCGCGTGCCAAGCCATTGGGTTCTAATACAGCTGGAACGCCGACCGAGACAAGAGCTCGACGGATGATGTCATTAATGTTAGCGTGCCGCGCTAAGCGACCCGCACTTCGGCTGCAGGACAGGCCGTGGTGTCCTAGGCTGTTGACAACTTCACCAGTGACAGCGATGGGGAGAATGTGTTTTTTATTTTTTTATATATTATTGCAATCTCAGATTACTGCAGCAAACATAAGCACGAATGAAAGAAAAGTCGACTACATTTTCAATATCGAGAACGACGCAAAGGTCACATGTAACATAGGTGGAACCAACGTGGAGATGTTGATAGATTCGGGCTGCAAGCACAATCTTATAACGGACCAAACCTGGGAAAGAATGAAGAAACATAACGCTCAAGTTACCAATCAAGATCCGAATCCTGACAAAACGTTCGTAGCTTACGGGAGTGCAACACCGCTGAAGCTGTTAGGATCATTCAACGCTACGATAAAACTTGCCGGAACATCACAGGACATCACAACATTCTACGTGATTAAAAACGGTACGCGTGACCTACTTGGACGGGCGACAGCAACCTCATTGGGAGTACTTCGGATCAAATTGGACATCAACCAAGTTGAAACCGAGTCTTTTCCAAAGTTTAAAGACGTCTTAGTTACCATTCCGATTGACGATTCAGTGAAGCCCGTTGCTCAGCCGTATCGGAGAATCCCCATCCCGCTCGAAGAAAAAGTAGAGAGTAAACTGAAAGAATTACTTAAAAGGGACATTATAGAAGCCGTAAAAGGTCCTTCTACCTGGATCTCACCTATAGTCCCTGTGCTAAAAGACGGAGGGGACATCCGATTATGTGTCGATATGCGCCGAGCAAATGCGGCTATACAACGTGAAAACCACCCACTACCAACAATGGAAGAACTGTTGCCAAAAGTTCGAGACGCCAAAGTCTTTAGTAAGCTAGACATACGAGATGCATTCCATCATATCGAACTTCACCCAGACTCAAGGCATATCACGAGCTTCATAACCAGCAAAGGATTGTATCAATACAAAAGGATGATGTTTGGTATCTCGTGTGCGCCAGAGATTTTCCAAAAAACACTAGAACGAATCCTTTTAGGTTGCGAAGGAGTCATCAACTTCATAGATGACATCTTGACGTTTGGGAAAGACGTAGTAGAACACGACTTAAGACTAAAAAAAGTTATGGCAGTGCTAGAGGAAAACAACGTGATGTTGAGGGAAGCCAAATGCATTTTTGGAATGAAGAAAGTTTACTTCCTAGGGCATGAACTGTCAGAACAGGGAGTTAAACCACTAGACAAGTATATTTTGGCTATAAAGGGATTCAGAGCCCCGACGAATATCGCTGAGCTGCAGAGTTTCATGGGCTTAGTGAATTACGTGGGAAAATGGATACCCCACTTAGCAACGGTAACAGAACCCCTCAAGCAACTCCTACGGAAAAGAACGGGAAGAAACACTGACATTCAAGATGACTGGGGAGATACCCAAAAGAACGCATTTAATGATCTCAAGGCGGCACTCATGAAAATACCAAATTTAGGTTACTACAATCCTCATGATAAGACTGTGGTGATTGCAGATGCAAGCCCAGTGGGTCTGGGTGCAGTGCTGGTGCAAATCAACAAGAACGGACCGAGAATAATTGCATTCGGTAATAAAACCCTCAGCAACTGTGAGCGTCGTTACTGCCAAACAGAAAAAGAGGCCTTAGCCCTGGTTTGGGCAGTCGAACATTTCAACATGTTCCTGTATGGCAAGGTGTTCGATCTAGTAACGGATCATAAGCCTTTGGAGGTGATATTTGGCCCGAAAGCAAAACCATGCGCTCGCATTGAATGGTGGGTGTTAAGGCTACAATCCTACAATTTCAAGGTGAAATATAGTCCGGGGAAGACCAACATAGCCGACCCACTATCGAGACTCTGTGAAGTGGCAACAAACCCGACGGCTTTATTTGAAGACCATGTTCAAGCGGTTACCGAATCTGCACGACCAGTAGCCATACCATTAAAAGAGATCACTGAGAGTTCCCTTGGAGATGCAGAGATACAGAAGGTTAGAGAGGGACTTTACAATGGAAACTGGGATGAAACGATTAAAGCCTATAAACTTTTTGAGAACGAATTATGCTTTCATGGCGATATTCTCCTCAGGGGGACAAAAATTGTAATCCCATCCAAATTACGCAGAAGAGTTCTGGAAGCTGCTCACGAAGGCCACCCAGGGATAGTCGCGATGAAGGGCCGACTGAGGACCAAGGTCTGGTGGCCTAAGTGCGACAAAGATACTGAAAACATATGCAAAGCCTGTAAAGGATGCATCCTGGTCTCTGCTCCCAGCGCTCCAAACCCATTAAAAAGAAGAGATTTACCTTCCGAACCATGGATTGACATAGCAATTGACCTCATGGGTCCCTTACCTAGTGGAGATTATATCCTGGTAGTTGTGGATTATTACACCAGATATAAAGAGGTGAAAACATGCAGAACCATAACAAGCTCCGAAATAATCGAAATGCTTAAAGACATTTTTAGCAGACTGGGCAATCCGGTCTCGCTTACATCAGACAACGGGAGACAATTTTCCAGCGAAGACTTCAAGAGTTTCAGTGCAGAAAGGAACATACGACTCTATAATACCATTCCCTACTGGCCGCAACAAAACGGAGAAGTAGAGCGCCAGAATAGGGACATCCTAAAACGCCTCAAGATTTCTCAAGTAGAGGAAAAGAACTGGAAGGAGGCTCTTCGTGAGTACATGGTTATGTACAATAGTACACCTCACACAGTAACAGGAAAAACACCTGCAGAACTGTTCTTTAGACGACAATTTCGAGACAAGCTGCCTATGATTCAGGACATGACACATCTCTCAGAGGATTTTGAAATGAGGGATAGAGATAAGGAACTAAAGGAAAAAGGGAAGGAATATGCGGATAGGAAGAGAAGAGCCACTAATTGTGAATTGGAAGTCGGAGATAAAGTATACGTCAAGAACATGAATAAACAAAACAAGCTGAGCTTGAACTATGGACCCGAAACACATACCGTCGAAGCGAACAAAGAAGGGGACGTAAGTCTTCGGAACGATGAAACTGGTCAGCGAATCAGACGAAACGTCGTACACCTAAAACGAGTGGAAGGACAATGGAAGGTGCTAGATGATGAGAATAATGCTAGTGATGCTCAAACAAACGATAATAGTGATGTAAATCAATCACAACTCGAGTGAATAAAATGATGGACAATAATGACAAAATAATTGATGGTTAGTTATTAAACATAATTTGAATAAAGTAATATATACTTTGGTGATTATAAATGTATTTAATTTGTACGTTAACCTGATCACAGTTCATTAAATGAATATTTTATAATAAGGGAGGGATGTAGTGTATAGACATTTATAGTGGTGTATAACTGTCGTCTCGAGCAGCGCACGCGCGGGATCGCGGGGGCGGGGGACTGGCCCACGGACCGCCGCAGGGAGAAGACGCGGACGCTTGCTGCGAGCCGATATCAGTTGGGTACTGAATTGTATCACCGTTAGATAAGTGTACATTACACTTATCTTTAATAATTGTATCGACTGTGGGGAGTTTCCCGATCTTATGAAAAATAGTAAAATAATACCATTGTTTAAATCAGGTAGTACATCAGACCCCACAAATTATATACCTATTTCAGTACTACCTACCTTTAGTAAAATTTTTGAGAAATTAATGTTAGACCAATTGCAAAGATTTTTTAATAAAAATAAATTATTACACAGTAAACAGTTCGGTTTTACAAGGGGTCGTTCAACTACTGATGCCGGCGTTGAACTTTTAGGACATATTTATAATGCATGGGAAGATAAATGTGATGCCTTGGGCATCTTTTGTGATTTGTCCAAAGCATTCGATTGTGTTCTTCATGAAACGTTAATCAGGAAACTCCGCCACTACGGGATCCGGAACACCGCTCTGGATCTTCTTGCTTCATACTTGAGTAATAGGTTTCAGAGCGTTGACGTTAATGGGAAAAGATCTCCCGGATCTTTAGTAACAATGGGAGTCCCACAGGGCTCAATTCTTGGTCCTTTTTTGTTTCTTATTTATATTAATGACTTGCCTTACCTCATAAAGGATAATCATGAAATAGTGTTGTTTGCGGATGACACTTCACTTTTGTTTAAACTTAAACGTCAGGAGCTGGTTACTGACGATGTAAATAGCGCGATCTCAAAAGTAGTTCATTGGTTCAATGTTAATAATTTACTTCTTAATGAAAAAAAAAAACCAAATGCATTAAGTTTACGCTACCTCACGTTAGGCAGGTGAAAAATAATGTGTTGATAAAGGGCGAAGAATTGAATCCTGAAGATAGCACAGTATTCTTGGGCTTAACTTTGGATGCTAAGCTTCAGTGGGGCCCACATATAGATAAATTGTCTAAGAAGCTGAGCTCCGCAGCATACGCCGTTAGAAAAATTCGTAATTTAACTGACATAGAGACAGCCCGTTTAGTGTACTTTAGTTATTTTCATAGTGTAATGTCGTACGGTATTCTGTTGTGGGGAAATGCCGCCGACATTCAGTCTATCTTTGTTTTGCAGAAAAGAGCTGTTCGATCAATTTATAAATTAAGTTCGAGACACTCTCTCAGAGAGAAATTTAAGGAAATTAATGTTATGACTGTGCCTTCTCAGTATATTTTTGAAAATCTTTTATATGCCCATAAAAACATAAATTTGTTTAAAAAATACAGTGATATCCATAATATAAATACTAGGAACAAACACATGTATGTTGTACCTAAAACACGGCTCAAGAAAATAGGTGGTTCGTTCAGATGTCAATGTATACGCTTTTATAATAAACTTCCAAGCCACGTTCAAGATCTAAGCATTAATCAATTCAAATCATTCATTAAACGCAAGTTGTGCCAGAAAGCCTTTTATACCATTAAAGATTATATTGAGGACAAAAAGGCTTGGGATTGAGCTGCTCCAAATTTTATATATTGAAACTTTTTTTTTTATTGTGATTGCTTTATACACATTGACATGAATATTTACTTGTGAAGTATAATGTTATTATTTTAATTATTGTGAATGTGAAGACTATGTGGGTCTTTGTTTATTTTTTATTTTTTTCCTTCTCAGTATATATATATATTTTTTTCCTGTTCATGGTATGGCAGTTTGAGTAATTTATGCGGCCTGCCTAAATGTCCTTTCTTTGGTATTTTTCGTCGAATCGTTGAGCTCCTTATGTTCTGAGTTGAGCTGCACGATTACTGACAAATGCGTGCACTGAATGAACAGGTCCACTCAATCTGTGTGGTTCTTTCTTCAAAAGACCATTTCAGACACCAGTCTACATGGTCTTCACATGATTTGACCAAGATTATGTCTGGACTTTAAAAGAGACTGTGACCGCTGAGTTTGTTTCGGTCTTTCTTCTCAGAGTAGTCAGATACGAAATGCCGACCTCATCTAGTTTTAAAATATGATTGACGTGTAAAAGTGTTTGTAAAAACCTACTTACAGAAATAAAATCATTTATCATTTATCATTTATTGACTTGGCTACGATTTTATATGTGTATAGATATATGTAGATGTGACAAAAATCACAGCAGTAGTATATATTATATAACGAAGTGAAAAGGAAAACGATCACAGCTAAGTGGGCTTTACAAGTTACCGAGTAATAGTCGACCAACTTACATTTGCTGCACTGCAATGTTAATTTTGTCCTTGGGATCAATTCATCCCAACTACGGAACCCTTCATTGTACGTGGTCCGACATGCACTTGGCCGGTTTATTTTCTGTCACTGTGTCATATCAGCCTGTTGCGTCGAGCATGTGCATGTCTGAGCATGTTCTCCTGCTTGGAGTATTTCTAATGTGTTAACTTATTTCCGATCCTGCAAATATTTGGAAAAGTAAAGAATAGATACTATAATATGTAGTAAGCTGTTTCATATATCCCTATTGATTCACGCGGCGTACGCCAGTAATTTATCTCACTGTCGGCATGATATTTTCCGACATCATCAACAATCATCGTCATATTTCAGCCAATTTATAAACCGTTTGAAAATCCGTTCGGCAGTTTTGAGTTTATCGCGTACAGACAAACAGACGTAGTGGGGACTTTGCTTTATAATATGTAGTTTTTGATTTTGATAATATGTAGTGACGTAGTGATAACTGCCTGATGTATATATGTATGCTTTGTAAATCTCATATGTTAAGTTAACTGTTTGTGTTCTTTATATAATAACTAGCTTCTGCCGGCGACTTCGCCCGCATGAAATTTCGCGTCGCATCCCGTCGCGTCGCATCCCGTCGTTCGCCCGCGCTATAACTTCTTTATCGTTTAGCGTTCTTTCTGACTTTTGTTCTTTTCGCTTGACTCCTAAGGAACGTGGCGTGTTGCTATAGCCTTCCTCGATAAATGGACTATCCAACACTAAAATAATTTTTCTATTCGAACCAGTGTCTAGTTTCTGAGATTAGCGCGTTCAACCAAACAAACTCTTCTTTATACTGTACTGTATAGCTTTATAATATAGAGTGGTTTACGTAATGAATTTTCTACTTATTTTGTTACGGAGTTATTTTAAAATTATGATATCTCCTAAGATGTTGATTGACAAGTGCATGTCAAGGAAAATTTTGTTTACTTTAAATACTTGTGATTAATAACATATTTATTTCGATAAGGATTAATATTATGTTGATAAAACTCCTTCGCAAATAATGCATTAATTTCTAACAAATTTGATTACCATAAAAAAGGTTATAGTGAGTCAATCTTAAAAGGTAGACATATGCTGTCGCGGACTTTTTTTTAGAACTTTTAAAGAGAAACTATTCTATCATACATGATAATTGCGTAACTTAAACCGTTTACGCAGCGCACGCAACGGAAGCTCTCAAAAAGGAATATTTTTTCCCGTTTTCGCAACATTTTTCATTTATGCTCCGCTCCTATTGATTGTAGCGTGATGTTATATAGCCTATAATATTCCTCGATAAATGAACTATCCAACATAAAAAAAAAAACAATTCCAACCAGTAGTTCCTGAGATTAGCGCGTTCAAACAAACAAACAAACAAACTCTTATAATATATTAAACTAGCTTCTGCCCGCGACTTTGTCCGCGTAAAATTTCCACCCCGTCGCATCGCATCGCCCGTCCACGCAATTACTTTGTTTTCGCTTAGCGTTTTTTCAGACTTTTTGTCGTTTTGCTCGGCTCCTTAGGGGCTTAGCGTGATATTAAATCGTCGTTGCGACTTTAAGACTATATTTTTAAATTATGATATCTCCTATACCCAAAGTCTCAAATTCAGATAATTTATGTAAACAAAGGGGATAACATAGCAAAAAAATATCATCGTAATGGTAATTCACATAAAATGGCGAAAAAAGAGGTTTTATTTTCTTTTGAGTACTGATTTTAAGAAATAATAATTAAAAAATAATCATACCGTAATAATTTTTATAAATTTTCGGTTTTAAACAAAGTGATTAAAAAAAGGACATTTTCTGGTATAAAATATTTTATGATACTGGTAACCATGCAGGAGATACAAACATTTTCAAATTTTTTACATCTTCATCAACAGTAATATTACAACTCTCATTCATAGATTAATATTGTAAGTAGCATATCTAGCCACATTTTGGATGAAAACGGCTGTAAACTGTTTCGAGTGGAAATCGATTTTGGAAGGCCTACGTCTAGCACTGGAATTAAAAGGGCTGATTATGACGATCATATGCCGTGTCTCCGACATACTACACAAAACATTGACGTTGGATCAAATGGTCACTAATATTATTATTAACATAAGTTCGCGAGCGGACACAGTGAGTTTCGTGTGTCGGGAACAGAATCGAGTTGCGAGTGACAGTGGTAGCGGTACTGAGTGCAAAAAACGAACAAGAAAGAGGGTAGACCGTTTTGTCTGCTCATAAACACCCACCCGCAGTGACTTCAGTTTATCCGTGATCATGGTGCTTGCAACAGCGCCGAAATATCGGGAACTCATAACAATGAATAAACATGGTAAATATCCCGCTTATGTTAATAATAATATTTCGGATGAGCCCCACTTTCCGAGCGCAATTTTGTGAAACGGCTGGTACTTTTACCGTGACTGTACTTAAATTCCTAAATAGTGAATTTGTAAACTAGCCTCTGTCGTAAAAAAATACGACAGTACCAATCACATAGGCCGCTTTCCGAATTGGCTATAATCGCTCACAGCGCTCACATCGTCTCACATGCGTTCCGATTTAGATAATACGATTATGACAGCCGAGGGCTGTCAACAACTCGGAACGCTCGTGAACGCGCTCACGGTGCTCACGCAATGTCAAAACGATATTAGAGTATTTCTCTGTGTATACACCAAAAATTTGTTCTTCTTAGGTTAGGTAGCAACTGTAGCCAGAAGAACAATTTTGAAAATGCCACGATACGATAAGATGCGACTCAAAACAAAACGGCACACTGTCATTTTCGACAGCGCTCACGGCGATATTAGTAAAAGGCATGGTCGGCGTTATCGCAAGATGGCGAATGTCATGACGTCATCTATGACGTTTCACGGGACATCTTTATCGCGCTCACGCTAATTCGGTACGGGTTTTAGCACGCGAATATCGATATTATCGCAACTCGGAACACAGGGATAGTGTCGAATTACAGTACTTTCACAGTTGAGTTACCTCTAACAGTAACCTTACAGCTACGAGAATAAGGATCACTGCGATGCAAAATCAGAAATACATTATCTGTGGAAGGACTGTAGTTTCCGAACAGTGTGACAATCAGGGACAGGTTCTCCATTTTTAACCAACGAAAAAAAACGGAGGAGGTTCTCAAATCGACGCGTATATTTTTTTTATGTCTGACCATGCATAACTTTTTACAGAGTAGTCCGATTTTGGTAATATTTTTTTTATTGGAAAGGGTATACCCCGATTTAAAAAAAACAGGGTAAGAAAACAGGGGATGATTGATTGTTCACGCACTGATTGTAATGTATGACCACGCATAACTTTTTACTAGTGTAATGAGTGGGGTAGGTACCACAACTAAAAAGTGAAAAATAAAAAGCTTTTCCAAAAAAAAAAACAAACGATATAAAAAAAAAAAAAAAAAATATTTTGGAAGTCGGTGGAAAAAAACGAAAATATGGAACCAAAGACACCGACTTCCAAAATTTTTGATGTCTGTTTTTTTTTTTTTTTTTCTCTTATGCTCGTTCTCAGGATGGCTCTGCGGATTGACCGACTGCGTGCGAATACTAACGGCTGGGGGGCAGCGGGCCGGCGGCGGCGGCGAGCGCGGCCAGCAGCGCCACGGAGAGCGCGCGCGCCGCCCGCGCCATGCCGCGCTGCACGCGCTGCACTGCTCGCACGTGCGCCCTACATCCCGCACCGCGCGCGCGTCACCTGCAAAACAAACATTCGTTATTACTCAACTAGCTGCGCCACCAACACCACCACGCAGTCAACATCAACACGTCTGGCCAGGTCAGACTAGGACTCTGTCTTATTTGTCTGGGAATAAGTGCGGTTTTCAATAAATAGATGAAAATCAACATTGTAAAAGGATGTCTTTTCGCACATAATGTTGATCCTATCAGTATTGTTACACTATCGCTTGACTGTTAAAGGGTACTTAGTATTAATATTTAGTCGCGGCTCGCGGGGCAGGCGGGCAGGGAGGGGCGAGGGCGACGGCTCGTGTGCATGAGCTAATGCCGGTGATTGATTACCTCTCACGCGCCGAGATTGATGAGTTTTTTTACGATCCGCCGCCCGTACCTGTCGCACACACGCCTCACACACCTCACACGGACGTTGAACACGCCGATAAGTCAACATATTAATAGTAGGTACTCAGTCAAAGAGGGTTTTCTTTGGGATCATTGATTCTAATTCACATGTGGAGGATCAGTTTTTCAAGTTGTTGTCCGTTAAATTAACTCGTCATTTAACCATACGAGCACTCACATTTACAACAATGATAAATTCACGATGAATCCTTCAATAGCAAAGCAAACTTTGATCAGTACCTACCTATCCGACAGACGCACAACAGTCACCTGCTGTTCGACAGTTGGACGAGCACTCAGCACGGCAACGTGCGACGCAGAACAACAGACACGTGCCAGTGAAATGTACACCTTCGCCCTCTCATAGTATGGCACTCGCTCACCACTAAAACGAGAGTGCATGTAGCGAAAATTGCCCAGCGTGGTCCGAGGTGGCGCCCCTCAGTCGTAAGAATATCATTATCATCATCAGCCTATTAGGAGTCTCAGTCATGAGAACAAGAAGAATTAATTGAAACGTCACGAATTGTTCCAATATTAATTGTAATGTTCTCCTCATGCAGATGAGGCATGGAAGGTATGTGCAGAGATCCTGGTTCACGCAACAGTGTGTTGTGAGCGATGACACGCGATCATCGAATATAAGCCGCGTTGCTAGCTCAGCTCTACGTTAGTACGCGTTTCTACCAGCATTAGGAAGCATTTTTAGGGCTCCTAACCCTAAGAGTGAATCCTATTACTAGACTGTCTGTCGGTCATAGGGCTGTATCAGCACAGTAGCGCTATTCTGTAAAAATCTCACCGTGAATTCGTAAGTGAAGTGAGCTCAAAGTGAGCTGTCAATCTCTAGAGTCCCTAGCGTTAGGTAGGATGACAAGTCACTTTAAGCCCAATTCACCTATATTTTCACGGTGAGATTTTGACCGAATCAACCGGCAGAAAACGTGTCGTTCAAGCCTCTTGTATGGCAAGTAAAAAGAAGGAAAACTACATTCGTTTTGGTGGTACCTTAGCAGCTTAGTGCGCAAGACCGACTTGCAATTGGCCGGTCTTTTGTTGAATATTCCTATTGAAGAAAAGTAAGTCGGGCCACCGTCGCTTATTTATCTTGTTTAAATTCGTTGGTACGTATACAGAACTGATGAGCTGACATAGACAATTCCTGCCTGACATTAAGGAGTGTCCAAAATATTGTTATGAACGAAATAACCTATTTTGCACAGTTTGTGCCCGGCGGCCGGCGCGCGGCGGCAATAAACTCGGCAGTAAGTGAAACAGATGGTTTGTATCGTCTATCTGTAGGAATGAGACCGTGGCCGCCGGCCGAAAACGACTCACAATCACGAGTGCGCTGAGTGACGATCGCGGGCGGCGCGACAAGTGTTAACAAGCGCGTGCAAGCGCATTAGAGCGTGGAGTCGACCGAGCGGCAGGTACCGTGATTGCCCCGTCGCCGTCGTCGCCGCTCCACCTCCTCGCCGCTTCCGCACCGCCACCTCAACGCTGCCGTAACGCAGCTACAACGCCACTCGCAAGGAATGTAAACTTGACTGTGCCTTATTTGATATAATATTAAACGACCTAGAAAACTTTTGCAAGTTCACCTGAATTGCCACCGAGCCTCGAAGCGGAACGAAAAACGTCACTATTTAGCTACTTAGCAGTTTAAGTTATATTCAAATTACTCATTAGCGAATAGGCTAGATTGTAATGTGAATAAAGTATCACCGACCTTGATACATTATAAAATGATAAAAAAAAATGTAGAAAAACCATTTAGTAACCATTCTTTTGAAAAAAAAAAAACCGGCCAAGTGCATGTCGGACCACGCACAATGAAGGGACGCACGTAGTTGGGATTAATTTACCCCAAGAACGAACTTAACATTGTAGTTGACAGACATGTTCTCCCATACCAAATGTATCGGAGAACGTTTTTCAACTGTAAATGTAAGTTGGTCGACTATTACCCGGTAACTCGTAAAGCTTACTTAGCAGTGATAGTTTTCCTTTTAACTTCGTTATATATACTACTGCTGTGAATATTTTCACGTATCCAAATATAACCATTTAGCTGGCGGGGCGGGGGGGGGACACATGACTAACAAAAGTTAGCACTTTAAAGCTTAATATTACGCAAACGGATCTCTGAATCGAAAAAATGGTTTTCACAAACCCGCAATATTTTTGAACGGCCTATCCAACGATACCCCACACTATGGGATAGATGAGAAAACAAAATATCATCCCCACTTTACATGTATGGGAGGTACCCAAAATAAATATATTTTTCCAGATTTTATTTAACCACTTTGTCGGCGTGATGAATATGTATATCCATACCAAATACACAGCTTTCTAGTAATATGACAGACAGACAGACGGATAGACGGACATGGCGAAACTATAAGGGTTCCTTGTTTACTACGGAACCCTAAAAAGTAGGCAGTCATAAGGACTGCCGACAGAACAAACCTCCAAACAGACCTCCAAATTATCAAAACTATATTTGAGTCAGTAATGGAAGATGTTTTAGCAAAACTTGTAACTGGTAATAAATCAGTTATTATTTGTGGTGACTTTAATATTAATATTTTAGAAAGTAATTCAAATAGCAGTAGATTATTAAGCCTCTGCAAATCATTCAATCTGTCAAATGTGTTTTTGGAACCAACGCGAATAACTACGGGTACTGCTACATGTATTGATAATGTTTTTTGTAGCTGCGGCTATTTAGATAAAGCCATTGTAAATTATCTCCCTTCTGATCACAGCGGTCAAGCCGTTACTTTTGAGTACAACACACCATTACAAAAAGTGCAGATACAAACTAGACCAATAACATCGGGTAATTTAAATAAGTTTAATAGTACTTTAATTAGCAAATTATGTGCTCAGGGCCTAAATATGATCAATGGTAATATTATGTATGAATAATTCTTTTCATTAGTGCAAACAGAGTTCAATAATTCTTTTAAGAAGAAAACTAAAACTATATGCCCTAAGTTTTTATTCAGTGACTGGGCAACTAAAGGCATCAGGAAAAGTAGGGAAAGATTGTTTGAACTGTATGGCCTTAAACCGTATATTAACACGGAAACTTTTCGTAAGTATGTTGCTACTTACTCTAAAACCTTCAAAAATATCTGCAAAGCAGCTAAAGCTTCATTCATTAGCAACAAGGTTAAATCAGCAGAAAATAAAATAAAGACAGTTTGGAAAATTATTAATAATGAAACGAACAGGAACGAAAGACATAATACTGATTACTCACTAGACACTTCCCGCGGTATCATTAGCGATAATATCGATGTTGCTCAGGAATTTGCAACTTTCTTTACCAATATTCCTATTAAAACTACAGAAACTTTAAATTCCTCGCCCACACTTGCTATTGAATTATTAAGAGCGAATGTTTCTGACTGTCCTGTAGAATTTAAATTTAAACATATAAACCCTGTGGTCGTCGTAAAGGCTTTTAAGCAACTTAAGACCAAAATTACCGAAGATCTGTGGGGCATGTCTATTAGAAATTAGAATAAGATTAGATAAGTACGCTATCGCAATAGGTTACCCTGTAAGGATAGACGTAAGTTGAAAATAAATAAATAAATAAATAAAATAAATAAAATAAATAAATAAAGTTTGTCAATCCATTATTGAGACAATTGCACCCTATTTAGCCTTAATATTTAATTTGTGTGTAGATCAAGGGGTATTCCCGGATTTAATGAAATACAGTAAAATTATTCCACTTTTCAAATCCGGGGACATCAAAGACACTAATAATTATAGACCCGTTTCGATTTTGCCAGTTTTCAGCAAGGTGTTTGAAAAAGTAATGTTAAATCAAATGCTCAATCACTTTAATTGTAATAACATCCTACCCGATCAACAGTATGGTTTCACCAAAGGACGTTGCACAACCGATGCTGGGGTCACCTTATTAAAACACATCTATAAGGCATGGGAAGATGCACAAGATGCAATAGGCATTTTTTGCGACTTATCAAAGGCATTTGATTGCGTGAATCACGAAACACTGCTCATGAAACTTGAACAGTAGAGACTGGGTAAACTTGCGCTTAGCTTAGTAAAATCATATTTGAATAATAGATTGCAGCAAAATGGGTGTACCACAGGGCTCAATACTGGGTCCGTTCCTCTTTTTAGTATATACATATAAATGATTTACCTTATTTACTGAAAAACCGACCCCTAATGGTGTTATTTGCTGATGACACATCACTGATTTTTAAAGTAAACAGACATACCCAGGACCTTGACGACGTATGCTTAAGGTCCATAATTGGTTTACTGTAAATAATTTGGTATTAAATGAGAAGAAAACTAAATGCATAAGATTCGCTTTACCGAACGTTAGAAGTAGTGAATGTCACGTTGTATTGAATAAGGAGATACTAGAATTCGTCGAAAAGACGGTTTTCCTGGGGATTACGCTTGACTCAAAACTACAGTGGGGTCCTCACTTAACATCACTTGCAGGGCGGCTAAGTTCAGCCGCTTACGCTGTTTGGAAAATCCGCCAATTAACAGAAGTGGATACAGCGAGACTGGTTTAATTTAGTTACTTCCATAGCATCATGTCTTACGGTATTTTACTGTGGGGACGAGCTGCAGATGTTGATTCCATCTTTATTCTGCAAAAG
This sequence comes from Dryobota labecula, assembly GCA_947523025.1. Classification (NCBI taxonomy): domain Eukaryota; kingdom Metazoa; phylum Arthropoda; class Insecta; order Lepidoptera; family Noctuidae; genus Dryobota; species Dryobota labecula. The sequence continues at coordinate 64,472 of OX383300.1, forward strand.
AGGGCTGTCAGAGCTATCTACAACCTCCGTAGACGCGAATTTCTGAGAGAGCTGTTTAAAAAAAATTACATTATGACGGTACAGACGCCAGCACATCAAGCTACTACAATCTGTCAAATTTCTTTAATAGATTTTCAACTTTATCACTACAGTATAAGATTCAAGGTTGATTGCGAAAATGTGACAGTTTCGGGTAGCTTGACCTGCTGGCGTCTGTACCTTGTCAATATATATATATATATGTATGAAAATATTATGTATGTTCGAAAAAATCTACATCTTCTTAGTAAAATAAATGACAGGCATAATTTTAACACTAGAAATAGGAACAAATTAGATCAACCACGCTTCAGATTGTCTAAAGTACACACTTCTTTTATGGGGTACTGTGTAAAATGTTATAATACCACTCGATATTCTTCAACTAAATGAGAAGAAATTTAAAACATGCATTAAACGCACACTATATAGACAAGTATATTATAAGTTGGATGATTATATAGGAATTTAACATTTGTCGGTTTTGTTGCCATATGTCGGCTGTATAAAAATGCTTGGCTAAATGCTGGTCCTGCTCCACTGCCACTTGGGCTCATTAGATAAAATAAGAATACTTGGAAGTTGCTTCGCCTTTTTTTTTTTTTTTTTCTGACATTATGAACTTAATGTTTATTTTGTTTTTATTTAAGCATGTTTTTATTGTTGAATACTCCAATAGATAATAATTATTTTCTTTCTTTTTTTGGTAGTAAATTTTTATTCATCTCTCAAATACGTTGCAAACTATAGTTCTGTATAATTTAGCAGCATTTTTTCAATTTTGTAAATGTGAATACCATGGAGCCGTTTACTATGTTATTATGATTTATGTTGACTTGAAAGAGCATGGCAGTTGAGAGTAAATCATGCTTACTTAAATGTCTCACTGATGGTGGCGCGTGTGTTGGATCATTCGGTTCCCTACAAAATGGTTGAGCTGGATGGTGCTGATCCATGCGTCATGTCCGTGAACGGGCGCCGTTAGTTGGGACTGGTCATCTCTTGACTGCCAGGGCTTATTTTTAATTCGTAATTTTATATTTTTAATTGTTTTATTAGTTTTTACATTGTCTCACATATAGAAGCAACAAGAATAATGTACCCAGGATTATGTTATATCTTGATTTAAAAGAGTGTCCTTGAGATTGGAATGGGCATCTAGCTTCAACTTTCTGACTAACTGACCGTCCTGACCGTCTCTTTGACAATTCAAAAATGCCTGTAAATGGTTTAATTGAAATAAATGCTTTGAGTTTGAGTTTGAGTTGAGTTTGAGAAATGAAAACTGAAAACTTTGGAATAACTGACAGTCTGGCGCAACACGTCACGAGCATGTCGCACATTTTGGTGACGCGAACCCATAAGTTTTCCCCTACCAAAAATCGGTCGGCTAGAGAAGTTATGACTTCAAAATATTTATTCAAAAAAAAAACTTCGGCGTCTCGAAGTCGGTGGCAAAAACGAAAATATGGAACCAAAGACACCGTCTTCCAAAATAAAAGCATTTTTTATTTTTTTTTGTGTTTTTAGGGTTCCGTATCAAAATGGTAAAAAGGAACCCTTATGGTGTGACTCTGTCTGTCTGTTTGTCACAGATGAATATCTCAAAAACTACTAATGCTATCAACTTGAAATTTAGAATAGTTTTAGATGACGTTTGCCCGACTATTTTGCTAATAAGAAAGAAACAAAAAAAGTTTTAATTTTTTTTTGCAACAAGGTCTGAAAGGTGGTCTTAAAAATTCTAAATGCGGCTACTAGGGCATGTGGGGGGTATCAGATGAAAGAGCGCTGTTTGCACATTCTCAAACATTTTTTCTTTTTTCTTTAGGCCACACAGTTTTCGACTTTTAATGAAAAATATAAAAAAAAAAATATCCGCTCGCCCACCTTATCTCCGAAATTTGCATAGAGAAAAATCTGAAATTATTCTATGCGATAGAAGCTTACGTAAAGATTACAGGAAAAATAAAACTACATCTCTAAATAGCACACTTTTTCAGATATTTTCTATTTCCCACGATATTAGAAACTAGAAAACGACCTGTCAGAAATCAGTACAAAAATCTATTACAAATTGAGTCGTGCAACACAGCGTTATTTAGAAAAAGTGTTATTTGTATGGGTCCTACTATATACAATAAACTGCCAGATGTACTGAAAAATGATACAATAAAGAAATTTAAAAAGAAATTACTGGCCTTCCTAATAGAAAAATGTTATTATTCGATTAATGATTTTTTAATGGACAAAACTTTGTAATCAGCAATGTGTATATTAAATATAATTAATATTATTTTGAACATATTGACCTAAAATACATTTATTTTTAATTTTATTCTAAAGTAACATTTTAATTTGACATTTTCAATATTAATTAATGTATATGTAATTGTAATAATTCTAAGTGTGACATTTTAATTTGTAATTTTATTTTTAGATAGCTTCTTAAAAAAAAAAAATTGTATAATTTTTTGCGCCTATTCCCAGGCAGAATGTACATAGTTCACTCCTACCTACTCCACCTGTATTTTAATGTAACCTACATTCATTGCAAATAAATGATTTGATTGATCAGAAATCATCAAAAATTAAATTAGTTCCTTTAAAGTCAAAGTCAAATCATTTATTTCAAATAGGCACGAAGATGCACTTTTGAACGTCAAAAATTACATGAATAGTTAATTGATTCTAGTTGCGCCTTCCAAAAGGTAGTTATGTATGGAGAAGAATGGGCAAGAAACTCCATACTTACTCTTTTAAAATGTTAACAATAGTTTGTATACATTAATTAATAATTATAGGTGAAGACGATGTACCTAGAATAAAAATAAAAATTACTTACCACAATTAGTAAAAAGAATGAAAAGTGAAGTAATGACAGAAAAATTAATAAATGCGATAGGTACATGGTGCTCACATATTTACAAACATTCTATATGATTTTCCAAAAAAAAAATTAAACATATAATAAGTGTGTGAGTTAAATTTATAATAATCACAGAAAATAAAAATTAATATCATAAAAATTATAAATTGGACAGTTAAATTAGCAACCAGTTTGATTTTGTCTAGACTCTAAATTGTCCTATGGAGCAGGACCAGCATGCTTCCAAGCATTGTTATCTTGGATATAATCCTCTAATTTGTAATATGCTTGTTTACAAAGTGTGCTTTTTATATGAGTTTTAAATTTTCTTTCATTTAATTGTAATATATCAGAAGGTATTTTATTGTAACATTTAACACAGTACCCCATAAAAGATGTATGTACTTTAGATAATCTGAAAAATGGTTGATCTATTTTATCTTTATTTCTAGTATTAAAATTATGCCTATCACTGATTTTATTAAAAAGATGTAAATTTTTTCTTACATACATAATATTTTCATAAATGACTTGGCAAGGTACCGTCATAATATTAATCGTTTTAAATAGTTCTCTAAGAGATTCGCGGCGATGTAGGTTATAAATGGCTCTGACAGCCCTCTTTTGTAAAATAAAAATGGATTCAATGTCGACAGCCCGACCCCACAGTAAAATGCCATACGACATAATGCTATGGAAGTAGCTAAAATAAACCAAACGCGCGGTTTATATATCTGTTAACTGTCTTATCTTTCGAACAGCATACGCGGCCGAGCTTAGCCGCCCCGCAAGAGATGTTATATGAGGTCCCCACTGTAATTTCTCATCTAGCGTGATTCCTAGGAAAACCGTTTGATTTATAAATTCCAGTTTTTCTCTATTCAATATGATGTCACATTCGCTACTTCTAACATTAGGTAACTTAAATCGAATGCATTTGTTTTTTATTTTTATTTAGTACCAAATTATTTACGGTAAACCAATTTTGGACCTGAAGAATCGAGTTTTCACGTCGTCAAGTTTTTGTGACCGTCGATCTACATATTTTAAAAATCAATGATGTGTCATCTGCAAATAACACCATCTTCGGTTGATTTTGAAGTAATTGGGGTAAATCGTTAATGTAAACTAAAAAGAGGAATGGACCCAATATCGAACCTTGAGGAACGCCCATTTTCATTTCAGACCCTAATGAGTTTACGCCGCTTTATCTGTCAAGAGATGGCGATGACCTAAAACTGCAATATTCTACACCACAGTGTTAAAATTCTCTCTCTCCCTTTTTCTCTTTCGGAGTTTTTTTCTTTTTCTTTTTTTTTCTTTTTTTTTTTTCTTCTTTTTCTCGCTGATGAAAGTTTAAAAACATTTCACGTTTCACAACCAAAATGTCCTCCTTCCGACATATTAGCAGGTAGCAGGTTGCTTTGGGCATGGGGTCTTAACTCGAACAAATTATAATTAGTTTCGAAAAAAAATCACAGATGGCAGCATATGTAACAGTTATGAAATCAACAATCAATAAAAAGCGTTATAGGGCCGATTTTGGCTGAAGTAACATTAGTAAAAATCAAAACTTCCTTGTTTAATGTTGATTTATCTATTTACACTCATAAATCACGAGAATGACACCCACAGCTACAACCACAGTCTCTGGCAATTAGTGAGTCGCTGATGCTGCCATGTGTTAAAAACTCGAGGGAAAAAAATAGCCAGCTCAATAGCCAGCCTTAGGGAGGTGTCATTTCTTTGTATGGAATTGGGTATCTGTACGTAGTATTATATTATGTGTGCTTTGGGTGAAGCACAGTTGTAGTTTTTCTGGGCTGATACGGAACCCTCGGTGCGAGAGTTCGACTCGCTCCAAGGAGCGAGTCGAACAAAAACAGACAGCTGTTTATTTATTCGCGATTTCAAAGCTGGACCCATAGTAAAAGTTATTCAGTTCGATGGTCTAAAGCAAATCAAATCAAATAGTTTATTTGCATAATTAAAATTAAAAATCAAATTATAAATAATCATATTAAAAAGGTGTTACAGGTATAAAAAGTACATTGTATTATAACCTAATGAGAAACGCACATTAATATAATGATGTGGTACTAATCGCAAAATTAAATTTATAATATATAGTATAAATATACAGTATACATTATCAGAGTTACTTTAAAAAAAATATATATTAGAAATGTCAAAAAATAAAAAAATGCAAGTCAAATCAAAATTTAATTAATTAATCATGTAGGAAAGGAACTACAGTAGCACCTCATTTCCTACAAATCATTATATAGTGGTGCCATTTCAGATAAAATCAGTCATCTCTCGTTTAAATAATCATTAATTGAATAGTAACATTTTGCAACTAGGAATTCCTGCAAACCTAATTTGAATTGGTCCATTTTATGTAGGTCTGTGATACTTTTTGGCAACTTATTGTATATTTTGGGTGCCATGCCCAAAATGTTTTTTGTAAATACTGCTTTTTTATGACGCCTTACGCATATTTTATTTTTGTGTCGTGTGCTTCTTGGATGTGTATATACAACATTATTTTTAGTATATGCAAAACCTGAATATAGTTTGTTCAGAATAAGTAACTGAATCGATTCCAATAGTTTTTACACCATGTTATATTTTTTCCCAAAAATATTTAAAAAAGGTTACAAGTTGGACACCAAGCGACACTAAGTACCTATCTGCACTTGACCATTACGACAAAGTCCAAAGCCTGCAAGTGTGATGGAAAATGTTATCACCAGTTAATTACATTACAATCGTCGTACGGTTAGGCGCCATCTCCACGGGCGAGAGAATCGCGGCGATATTCACGCTGGGCCTTCAAATAATCGCCGCGATGATAACGCCGTGTGGAGATTGATTCATTGAGCTTCTATTGAATTTGATGGCACGGCGAGACTATCGCCGCGATTTACTCGCCCGTGGAGATGGCGCCTTAGGTACCTATTGCCAAATTAATATTATTATTAATGAACGCAAGGCGCGGGCGGCGCGGGTGCGCCGCATGGTGAGCATGTTTTTGTACGGACAACCAGGTGACATAACAAGCTTATAACTTTGTTATTTTTCATGATACAGTTTTGAAATTTTATACATAAATTCTTTACATAAAAATACTAGACACGTGTTTCGGGTTTCGCATAAACTAAAACTAATCTTGTAGTTGTAGATTTGCTTTGACAAAGATAGCCACTTCATATAATTATATAAAGACACGGGAATGTTAACAAGTGGAACTGTTGAAAATGTGGTTTACAGCTTTCTGTGCGTTGTATGCCACACATTGCCCTTATGCATTGTTTCTGGGCTTTGAACGCCATTTGTCTGTCCGGCGAGTTCCCCCAAAATATAAGCCCGTAGCGTAAAGTAGATGCAACATACCTGTGATACGCCATTAATATTTTTGCCCGATTTGACATTTTTCTTAAGTTATGGAGAGCATATGAATACTGGCTAAGTTTTTTGCATGTATTTTCAACGTGTGTTTTCCAGCTCATATTTTTATCTATCCAAATACCTAAGAATTTAGTGTGTTCTGCTTCACTGATAGTTTTGTGACCGTAACGAATATCCGGTTTTTTATTGTTTGTTTGTTGTTCAAATTAAATGTAATTTGTCAATTCAAGATTAATTTTTAAGTTGTTTTCAGTTAGCCAAGTTATTTTATCATTTAAGTTGTCGTTTATTTATTTTTCAAATGTCACCAAATGTCTTTACTTTTGATTATTGTGTTGTCTTCAGCGAATAAAATCATTGGATTATTAATAGTTTTAGGCATGTCATTAATATAAATAATGAATAGTAAAGGAGCAAGAACACCGCCCTGCGGAACACCAAATATGCATTTTCTGTGTGGAGACATAAGTCTTTTGAGTTCTTGTATAGGGGCAGATTTTATTTATGTATGTAATTTGTTCTCGATTAGTCAGATATGATTTGATAAGTTCAAGGATATTGCCTCTAATTCCATATTTTTCCAGCTTTTTTATCAGTATTTTATGGTTAACATAGTCAAATGCTTTTGACATGTCCATAAATAATGCAACTACAGGATTTCTATTGTCAACATTAGTTAGAGCGTGTTCAACAAGTTTGTAGATAGCAGAGTCAATGTTTTTATTTTTGCTGAAACCATATTGTTCGCTAACCAAGATTTTGTTAGTTTCTAGAAATGAATATAGGTTCTTTTGTATTACTTTTTAATTATTATTTTTTTGAGAATTCCGGAAATTTTTAATTTTTCTGGGAATATGCCTGTTTCAATGCTACAATTGGTGACTGAGTATTGGTGCAACGATAGGAGATGTGGCTTTTATTACCTCGGTGTTTATGTCGTCATATCCATCGCTCTTCGTATTTTTCAAGGAATTAATAATTTCAATATCAAAAGGTACTGTGGGTGTCATAAATATTGAATTAGGATGAGAGTTTATTATTGGTTTACTATTAAGATTAAGATTCATGTCACTTTGAGATTCAATTTGGTCTATAAAATAATTAATCAATGATTCTGCTATTTGTTCAGAGTTATTTATAATTTTGCTGTCAAGTTTTATACTATCAATACCTTGTTTAGGGTAGTTTGATTTCTGCTTATTAATTATGCTCCATGTAGCTTTGCTTTTGTTTTCAGCAGTATTTATAAAATTATTGTTTTGTACTTTTTGTGTCTGTTTGATTATGTATTTTAATCTTTTGGTATACGTTTTGAGTTTATTTTTATTGTCTAGGTTTGGTGACTTTCTATATTCCCATAATATGTCTCTTTTACGTTTCGAACATTTTTTCAGTCCTGTTATGATCCACTTTGGTTTCTTAATTACCGAATTTTTTTATTTTGTTAATTGGGAAATATAGGTCATAGAATAATTTAAATAGGTCGTGGAATTCATTAAATGCTTTATTTGGATCTGAGCATTTATAAACATCTTGAAATGATACATTTTGCAGGCATTCCCTAAACTTTCTAATATTTTCATCACTATAGTCACGTTTGTCTAAACTGAATAGAATACTTAAAAAATGTAATCAAATTAGGAAACAACATAAACACTTTTCTAAAAATATTCCACAGAGAAAAGAGCATGTTGATCTAATCCATAAATTAAAAAATTATCAAATCAAATTAGAAGACAGCAAAAAATCTATGAAATTGATACACAGCGCTTACAGTCTGACATACAGGCACTTGAGGGCCGGCTTAGTTCCCTTTACATTAAATATGTGAGCTCTCAGAACCAAATTAAAGAACATATTCTTGCTGCTAATGAGTTAGTTATGTGTCAGTGTACTTGTCAGGTTTCAATCCCTGATTCTGTCCAGCCTGAGGCAATGGAGGACCCGTCCCAGACTGAGAGTTTTTCTGAAGACTGTATCCTCAACGAAGATATATCTGATATAGTACAAGATCTATCTCATGTGGTACGGCCTGAGATTGTTAGTTGTCCATCTTCCAGTAGTCAGGATCTTTATCATTCAGTTATGTTCTCAGATAGTATAGGAAGAGATTTAGGTAAATTAATTAGTAACAACCTGTGTTATTCTAATACAAATTATTGTATGCCAGGGTCAACCTACAAACGAATAATGGCATCAGTAATATCAAAAATATACAATCCTAAAACCAACATTACTGTATTTGTAGGTAATAGTTTTAAGGTAAAAAAAGAAGAAATCACTGACTATGTAACTGAGTTGTTAAAGTTAAATTGTAGTAAAATAACATTGTGTGCTTTCTCATATTTTGGAAAATTGACAAATAGACAAAACAATTATATTCATATGCTTAATAAACATATGCATTTCTTAGTTAGTCATTATAGTGACAAGCTTGTGTTTTTTGACACCAACAGTTTTGTGGAAACTTTAAGGTCGACTAGGGATACTGTGTATCTGCCTGTTAGTTTTAGACACATAATAGCAAGACTAATAACTTTTTATATAAACTCAGACTTATGTAGTATGTCGAAGTCTTGTGTAATTAACACCACAACAGTTAGTAGTTATACTAATAATAAGGTGGGGAGCCTGAATAAATGTAGCTCAAATGCTATAAATATGTATACAAATTGTACGAAGGAGGTTCCATGTCCCTCACTCACTATGAGCTCACTGCCTGGTGATGACATTGAAGTCTTGGGGTTAACTCCGGATAGTCATTTAAACTAGTTTGTAAGACAACAGAAGGCATCAGTACGAATATTCTTATACTTAAGGTGTCTTCTTGCTCAAAAATAAGTTATTATCAAAAAGGAGATCAGCAGAATGCCTTGAAATCATTTCATCAAAATATTCAAGGTATTTCTTCCAAATTATTAGAAATTGAAATGTTTTTGGAAAAAATAAAGTTTGACATTGTTTGTTTTACTGAACATTGGTTAAAGGATTACCAAATGCTAATTAATTATGAGAACTATAGTTTGGGCAGTTGTTTTAACCGTAAATCTATGCTGCGTGGAGGTTCTCTAATCTTGATAAAAAATTGTTTAAAGTCTAAGCAACGTAGTGACATAGTTGGTTTATCAGTTGAACATTGCATCGAGTTGTCCTGTGTTGAGCAACTCGATGCAATACACACATAAACACCACAGAACATGCTTATCTAGATAAGCATGTTGTAGTGTGCGTGTACAGACCCCCTAATAATCAGAACTTTTCTTTATTTGAGTCAGTAATGGAAGATGTCCTAGCGAAAATTGCATCCAGTAACAAAGCCGCAATTATTTGCGGTGATTTTAATATTAATATTCTGGAAAATTATTCAAATAGCAGTAGATTATTAAGCCTATTTAAATCGTTCAATTTATCTAATGTTTTTATAGAACCGACTAGGGTAACTCCAACTTCTGCTACTTGTATCGATAATGTCTTCTGCGATTGTGATTATTTAGATAAAGCCATCGTAAATTATTTACCATCTGATCATAGTGGACAAACGGTAACTTTTAAGTTTAAAACACCTTTGCAAAAAGTGCAAATTCAATTTAGACCAATAACAACTGGCAAATTAAATAGATTCTATAGTACCCTAAATAATAAGTTAAATGTTCTGAGCCATAATATGGACGACGCAAATAAATTATATGAGGATTTCTTTTCAGTAGTGCACACTGAATTCAATAAAACTTTTGAAAAGAAAACAAATAATATTTGCCCTAATTTTATATTTAGTGACTGGGCAACTAGAGGTATTAGGATAAGTAGAGAAAGACTGTTCGAGCTGTATGGCCTTAAGCCATTTATTAACACTGAAACTTTCAACAAGTATGTTGCTACATATTCCAAAAAATTTAGAAATACTTGCAAGTTAGCTAAAGCCTTATGCATTAGCCAAAAGATCAAATCAGCTGAAAATAAAATAAAAACAGTTTGGAAAGTTATAAATAATGAAACCAATAGAAAGAAAATACGAAACACAGATTTCACATTGGAGACTTCATGTGGCGCCATAAGCTCCAATTTAGAAGTAGCTCAAGAATTTGTACATTTCTTTACTGATATACCATCTAGAACGACGAAATCTTTAAGTTCCTCACCCGATGTCTCAATTGATTTATTAAGAGCGAACGTTCCAGGCTGCCTGGTTGAATTTCAATTTAAACATATAAACCCTATGATAGTTATAAAAGCTTTTCGGCAAATCAAAATCAAATTAACCGGAGATCTATGGGGAATGTCTATCAAAGTTTGTACATCTATAATCGAGACTATAGCACCATACTTAGCTTTAATATTTAATTTGTGTGTGGATCAAGGAGTCTTCTCGGATTTAATGAAATACAGTAAAGTTATACCACTTTTTAAATCAGGGGACAGTAAAGACACTAACAATTATAGACCAGTATCCGTGTTGCCGGTATTCAGCAAGGTGTTCGAAAAGGTGATGCTCAATCAAATGCTTAATCATTTTAACACCAACCATATCTTACACGATCAGCAATATGGTTTCACCAAATGACGTTGTACAACTGACGCCGGTGTCACCTTATTAAGACACATGTTTACAGCATGGGAGGAGGCCCAAGATGCCATAGGAATCTTTTGTGACCTCTCCAAGGCATTTGACTGCGTAAATCACGAAACCTTACTCTTGAAACTGGAGCATTACAGACTAGGTAAACTTGCGCTCAGTTTAGTAAAATCTTATTTAAATGATAGACAACAGCAAGTTCAAATAAATGTAGTCAATTCACTCGGCTTAAGAGTAAAAATGGGTGTGCCACAAGGCTCGATATTGGGTCCTTTCCTCTTTTTAGTATATATTAATGATCTACCCCATTTATTAAAAAACCAACCACAAATGGTGTTATTTGCCGACGATACTTCTGTAATTTTTAAGATAAATAGACGTGCATCAAATCTTGACGACGTAAATAACGCCCTACTGCAGGTCCAAAATTGTTTCACTGCTAATAATTTTGTATTAAATGGGAAAAAAACGAAATGCATAAGATTTACTTCACCGAATGTTAAAAGTAGTGATTGTGACATAGTATTGAATAGGGAGAAACTAGAATTCGTCGATAAAACTGTTTTCCTAGGGATCACGCTCGACTCAAGGCTGCAATGGGGTCCTCATTTAACATCTCTTGCAGGGCGGCTAAGTTCAGCAGCATATGCTGTGAGAAAAATCCGTCAATTTACTGACGTAGATACCGCGAGGCTAGTCTATTTTAGTTACTTTCATAGTATCATGTCTTACGGTATTTTACTATGGGGACGGGCTGCAGATATCGAATCTATTTTTATTCTACAGAAAAGAGCCATCAGAGCAATATATGGCATCCGCAGGCGCGATTCTCTAAGGGAACTGTTTAAAGATATTACCATCATGACGGTACCTTGTCAATACATCTATGAAAACATCATGTACGTAAGGAAAAATGTAAATATTTTCAGTAAAAGAGGTGAAAGACACAATTATAGTACCTACCAGAAATAGGGACCAATTAGTTCAACCAGGTTTCAGACTGGCTAAAGTAGACTCATCTTTCATGGGGTACTGTTTAAAATGTTACAATAAAATACCTCCCCACATACTCCAGTTGAACGAAACAAAATTTAAAACTTGTATAAAACGCACACTATGCAGCCAGGCATATTATAAGTTGGGGGATTACAACGCTGACAAAAATGCTTGGCTCAATGCCGGTCCTGCTCCATAAAGGCGCATAAACTAATTAATTAGCATTTGAAAATATTATTGGAGCTGCTAAAAATTGTAAGACTATCTTTGCATTGTATAAACTCAATGTCCTTGAATTATATAATTGCATAGCACAGGTGTGAGTACTATGTACTATAGAGCTACCATTTACCGGGTAATATGTCTTTTATTGACTTGAATGTGCCCTGGCGGCTGAGAGTATGTCATGCTCACTCAAATGTCTCGCTGGTGGTGGCGTGTGTGTTGGATCATTAAGTTCCCTTCATAATGGTTGAGCTAAGTGGTGCTGATCCATGCGTCATGTTCGTGAACGGGCGCCGTCAGTTGGGACTGGTCATCTCTTAACTGCCACGGCTTATTTTTATTTTTTGAATTGTTTTAATTACGGACGCTTCTAACGTGCACGTCTTTCTACATTGTTCTCACATGTATAACTTCAACATGAATGATGTAACCCATATTTTATAACAATATTTTGTTTTAAAAGAGTGTCCGTGGAGTTTCTTGTCCGTTCTTCTCCATAGGAACCTACTACGCTTTCGAATGGGCAACTAGCTTCATCTTTTTGACTGACCGACCCCTTGACAATTCAAAAGTACCTGTATTTGGTTTATTTGAAATAAATGCTTTGAGTTTGAGTTTGAGTTTGTAGATAAACCAATGAGAGAATGTGCAGGTTTTTTTGACACGACATTTTAGCAGTTGCGCTGTATGGTCTGATATTGCCAATTCTGTGACCTCGCAGCTACTTCCTCTAATATTATGAATGATGTTGTCAATGCAGGTCCCGCTACACAGACGTGTTGGAGATCGCGTCCCCAGAATCAGGTTATAGCTACGCAATATATTTTGAAAAGTGATTGACATTTTACAATTTTTGCAATTATCTATATTAAAGTCTCCACACAGTATAATAATATTGCGTTTAACATCATATCTAAATTATTAAAAAACATTTAAAAATAAAAATATTGACCTATAGTTTATCTTTACTATGATTTGGTGGTCTATAGATACAAATAATGATGATGGGATGGAAAGACAGTTTTATGGCACAGCATTCAATTTGATTAGGTATGGCCCATTTATTTACAATAATTATTTCAAATTGATGCGTGTTTTTTACTAGTATGCACGAGCCCCCGTTTCTATCTTGCCTAGCGTAGCATGCTGCTAGTGAGTAGTTAGAAATATGTAGGTGTTCCTGGTCATCTTTTTTCATGTTGTGTTCGGTTATGCATAAGATATCAATTGACTTATCTACATCTGCAAGTTCATTCAGATGCGTACTTAATAGATCTGACTTAGTTATTAGGCCATTGACCTTTTGGTGCATTATAAATATATTATTATACACTAAAAAAATGTATGTTGCTATCTTGATTTAGTACGGATTGCGAGTTTGGTGATTGTGTGTCTGTAGTTATTTCAATTTTTTCCGACTGGGAACACTCAGCCTCAAAATTGACATTGTTTGGGCTGTTTATTGTCTTTATAAGATGTTGTAAATCTGATACTACAGCTTTCGTGCCATAGCTATTTAGTGTGCATAAGCGCTGACTATACATGTCATAGTTATAAGAAAGATTTAGGTTGGAATCCAGTAGATACGCGTAGTTATATGCCTGTGTATCCATATATATAGAAGATTATTAAAAACTTCTATTCTACTATTAAACAGAGTATTGCTATAATTTTGTTGTTTTACATAGTAAGTATTATTATTATACTAGCTTCTGCCCGCGACTTCGTCCGCGTGAAATTTCGGGCCACCCATCGCGTCGCATCCCGTCGCTCGCCTGCGCTATAACTTCGTTATCACTTAGCGTTCTTTCTGACTTTTGCTCTTTTCGCTTGGCTCCTAAGGATCTCATCACCATCATCATTTCAGCCGAAAGACGTCCACTGCTGGACATAGGCCTCCCCCAATTGGGGGGGTTTGCCATAATCGACACGCTTGGCAGGCGGGTTGGTGATCACAGTATGGTGTTAAAAATAAATAGAGAACGCTGCTGCCCATTCTCTAGTAAATCCCTTAGTCACCTTTTACGACACCCACGGTAGGAAATGGAATGGAGCTATTCTTTACGTCCGGCACGGCGGCACCACACGGAACTAAGGATCTAACGTGATGTTATATAGCCTTCCTCGATAAATGGGCTATCCAACACTAAAATAATTTTTCTATTCGAACCAGTATCTAGTTCCTGAGATTAGCGCGTTCAACCAAACAAACAAACTCTTCTTTATACTGTACTGTATAGCTTTATAAAATAGCTGACCCGCGCAACTTCGTTTGCGTCACTAAGAGAGAGAGTGGTTTAAGGGTTTAAGTAATGAATTTACTACTTATTTTGTTACGGAGTTATTTTAAAATTATGATATCTCCTAAGATGTTGACTGAAATCAAGTGATGTCACTGACAATTTTGTTTACATTTAAATACTTGTGATTAATAACATATTTATTTGGATAAGGATTAATATTATGTTGATAAAACTCCTTCGCAAATAATGCATTAATTTCGAAAAAAATTGGTTATCATAAAAAAAGGTTATAGTGAGTCAATCTTAAAAGATAGACATATGGTGTCGCGGACTTTTTTTTAGAACTTTTAAAGAGGAACAATTCTATCATACATGATATTTGCGTAACTTAAACCGTTTACGCAGCGCACGCAACGGAAGCTCTCAAAAAGGAAGAATTTTTCCCATTTTTATAACTTTTTTCATTTATGCTCCGCTCCTATTGGTCGTAGCGTGATGTTATATAGCCTATAATATTTCTTAATAAATGGACTATCCAACACAAAAAGAATTTTTCAATTCCAACCAGAAGTTCCTGAGATTAGCGCGTTCAAACAAACAAACAAACTCTTCAGCTTTATATATTAGTATAGATTGAAATTGAAATTTATATGTCGGTAAACAAATAATAATATTAGTGTGAGTTAAGTTTCTCTGCCTTTTCGCCGAAAATTGTTTGCCAGATTTTCACTTGCCAACTAACGTTTCGCAGAATTTTATTTCGCCGAATAATCATTTGCCAACTTATCATATAATTTTGTTTTATTTACCAACGTCACAGTTACCAACTGTACGTTTGGTTTGCTTTTCATAATGACACTTTTTAAAATGCCAACTTTCAAGTAGCAGAATGTTTTAGTTTGTTCCTTTTACAAAAGCGATTCGCTTCTGGCACATCGCCGGCCGCTACCGCGGCACGCTCGCTTCGCTCGCTCGGCTCGTGCTTTGTTTTTCATACTCTAACCTAACCTAACCTATCGTAATATGGCTCTGCATTGCTGCCAATTTAAAGGATTAATGTTATTTTTGAGATTCTTAAATAAAAAATGTATGTTAAAATTACACTGACGTAACGTCATTCGTCTAATAGTTGTGTGGAGACTAGTGAAATGTTCAAATGATAAATGTCCCAAACGTGTTGTGTCATTATAATAATATTCTACCAAATGAAACGTTGTCATACAAAAATTTGCTAATCGTTAGTTGTCAAAGTGAAACATCGGCGAAACGTTGGTTGGCAAGTGATAATCTGCCAAACAATTTTCGGCGAAAAGGCAGGATGGGTAAAAAATCGTGGATCAAACGAAACAGGGCGATAGTTGGGGTTATTTGCAGCATTTTTTTTAAATCAGTCAAGATATACACTGCGCCATAAAAATAGGTTGAACTTACCAGGCTCTAAGCTGAAAATGCACTCAACAAGTACACATCATGTCAATTAAAATTTATAATAAATTACCAGAAAAAATTAAAGAACAAAAACTTTATACATTCATAAATAAATTAAAACAATTTCTGTTATCTAAATGCTATTACAATATCAATGAATACTTAAATGACAAATTTTAAATAACATGTTATATGTTAATAATCACAACACCTATTCAATATTATTATTATAACAACTAAGTAGTCAAATAAAAGCCCCTCTTCCTCTCTCCTATTTTTGCCGTGCCCGACAGGGTCCACAATGATCATATCTTTGTAAAACCTACCACCTAAGTTCACATTGTGGAAGCAATAAATATATTGAGTATTGAGTATTAAGTACATATGTCGCCGCGGATATTATTCGGCCGTTCATTAATTAGTTGATTTTGTGTTATATAATATGTATGTTAGTACAGTACCTACCAATATTAAGAGAAGTTTTATGTTTGTTAATAAATAACCTCGGATTTGATTGGTAAAAAAAAAAAAAAAACATTTAATTCAGACAAATTTTTGTCCATATTTTGTTAGTAATACAACAAACTACTTAAAACTATGTTAGTCATGACGCGATCAATTAAGGCATTCAATATATAATAAAAAAGAAAAACTTGAAATGAAAATAAAATTGAAATAATTTTCCAAATATGAAAATAAAATTGAAATAAATAATTGAAACTAAATGAAAATGAAACATAACGTAATGGTTCTGCTTATTTTTTAAAAATAACTGCCCTGTCCAACTCCGACATACATATGTATATATACTTTTTTTATTTTTTTTCAAATTATTTTTTTAATTCAAATAACCCCAACTATCGCCCTGTCTTGTTTGATCCACGATTTTTTACCCACCCTGTATAATGTATAATAATAACGCACAGAGGTATATCTATGTACATATATACACAGTATATATATAGCTCATGGGAAGCGTGCGGTGACGATGACGCGAGTTCCATGATTTTTGTTCACCCAAAAAGTGCTCAACGCGCCTAAAGAAGTTTTCACTTCCAAAATATTAGTATCGCCGCAAATTATGTATCTGGGTAAAGAAAGCCAAATATTGTTGTTGTGTATTTTGCGCCAAGGTCGAACATTAGAGGTAGGAACAAAAATAATAAAGTACGCATACAGAAAAGAAGATTTAATTAGGACATGGACGGCATACATACAATGAGCACTACGCGCATAACAGCCGCTTCAGCACGCTTTTATGTGAACCGAATCGAATCGAATCACGACCACCCACCCACCCACGACCTTAGTTCTTTCTGCTGAAGTTTAAGCTGGTTGGCATTAATAAGTGACAATTATAGTCTAAATAATCTAATATATGTTATATGTTATTTCAAACAGTTTATTGTTTTCTTGTATTTCAATACATAACCAGCTTGCATCTGGGCTTTTGTTCCTTTACAACAAGAGGGACAAAATCTCGTATGTTCAAGGTCGTGGGTGGGTGGTTGTGGTCGTGCGAATCGGCACATTCGGCACAGTTCCGCCGAGAACACAGTCCCTCACATGTTATGTCAACACGCGACTCGCGTGCACTGCACACTGCACAGGACACACACCGCACGTACACGCACTGAACCACTGAACACACTGCACACCTGGCCCTTCAATCTAACAACACAACGTCTTCTTAAAAGCCAAAGCACTAAACGACAGTTTTAATAACATATTTTAGTTGTAATAGATAACAGCCAACCTTAATTCATTTGAGCCTTACACTACATACGTGTTTTTGGTAACAACCGATGTTGACATTTTTTTACAAGAGATCTGCTTTTTCTGATTAGATTTAGGAATTATCGAGACCAAGTTTACGATGATTGTACCGTATAGTTGCTGTTACTATACAAGTGACGTACGTATGCATCGTTCCGGATGGTTGTCACAGCATCCACTCCTCGCTGGATGTGCGAGGACGAGCAGGAGCTCGGTGCGGACACCGGCAGGTGGCGCGTGGCTCCGGAGTTGTCGCGCTGTAGTTACACACTGACATGCACACACAATGCTCACATCACACACTCATATGCACACACACTGGCACTGATCTCGCCGCGCAGCACGAGATGCGTGTCGAATTGTCGAGTAAGGCGCGGCGCGCTGACACTCAACGTGTATGCTTGGCAGCGGGTGAGCGGTGACTGGACGCAAGGGCGCGCGGGAACCCGCGCTTTGAGGAACTCACATTACAAGCCGGGAGCTGTGACCTACAAATACGACCGCTCTCAACTGACAGACTCAATTCAGATTGAGTCTGTTGATTAATTAAATATTATGAAGTTACGTAAGCCACCGTGTCATTGTCTATTGAAATTAAGCCAAATAAGTCAAAGCCAAAGTAAAATCATTTACTTTAAGTAGGCACCTATAATGCACTTTTGAGCGTCAAAAATAACAATAATAAAAATATTGATTCTAGTTGCCCCTTCCAAAAGGTGGATGTGGTATTTATGAAGAAGAATGGGCAAGGAACTCGATACTTACTTAAAATTTTAACAATATTTTGTATACATTAATTAATAATATGTGAAGACAATGTACGTTGAATAAAATTTCTTATCTGACAGACAAATTCATTATGTGATAGATACATGGTTCTCACATATTTACAAACATTGTAAAAGTAGATGATTTTCCTAAAATTTAAAAAAATAATTAGTCAGTGTGTGAGTTAAAGTAATCACAGAAATAAAATGAATATCATAAAAATTATAAATTTGCAATTAAATTAGCAACCAGTTTGATTTTGTCTCGACTCTAAATTGTCCTATGGAGCAGGACCAGCATATTTTAATAATAAAGCCTTTATTTCCCAAAAAACAGTATACATAATTCCATAATATTTCCATGCACATTACAATACCAATTCATATTAAATATTAGATCCTAATAACATTCTGTAAGTATAT
Organism: Dryobota labecula; assembly: GCA_947523025.1. NCBI lineage: Eukaryota > Metazoa > Arthropoda > Insecta > Lepidoptera > Noctuidae > Dryobota > Dryobota labecula. Next base: position 83,222 of record OX383300.1, read on the forward strand.
TTAATAGTTTTTTTTTTTGTATTTTTTATTTATTTATTAGGATTTATATAATATTTATACAATATTATTTTAAATTTATTTATTATTTATTTTTGTAGCAAGCATTCTTATCTTGGATATAATCCTCTAATTTGTAATATTATACTTGTTTACAAAGTGTGCTTTTAATATGAGTTTAAAATTTTCTTTCATTTAGTTGTAATATATCAGATGGTATTTATACTTTAGATAATCTGAAAAATGGTGGATCTTTATTTCTAGTATTAAAATTATATCTATCGCTGATTTTATTAAAAAGTCGTAGATTTTTTTCTTACATACATAATAATTTGATAAATGGATTGGCAAGGTACCGTCATAATATTAATATTTTTATCTACACCCATGCTATAAATCCTCTATAAAAGTTTCTGAAACAGTTAGCTTATTGTCAAAATTAAAACACCTAGTGTCATAGTAACCATAATAGCATCCAAACGGGAGTTAGAATGTTGTACTGAATTTCATAATGCAACTCCTTTACTTTTACGAGGATGATGATCCCTTCCTTACTCATCTGTTTGATGAGTAAGAAAGGGATCATCATCCTCCCTTCCATTCTCACTACTCAATTCGTGGTATCTTTATGAATTTAAAAAAAAAAGAACATTGTCACGCACGCGCGTTTCACTATACTTTACCATAGCGTCGAATCTCGCCATATATGTTCGATATTAGTATTGCAAAAACTGTTTCAGAACCTTTTATAGAGGATTCATGTCATGGGTGTAGATCATAGATATAAGAAATAAGGACATATTATGCCCAGCAGCAAAAAAATTAAGAAACCCCATGTCTCCAGTCTATCCCTTCCACTCGCCACAACTACACATGCAGTTCAGTAAAAGCAATAGATACGAAGTCGCACACACACTCGCAATTCATAAATCGTAACTTACTACACAATCAATTATAAACCTTATCGCATCAAACACAACGCGCATTTACCAAGCACCGTACAACTCACTCACACGAAAACATCGGGCTCTATCGTTGTGCTGTGCAAAAGCCATTTATTTTACATAATATACGCTAATGATTGACTAAATCGAAAGTTATCGATTCTTCCATTTATTATTGAATTAAAACTTTTGTGGGGGACCTAAAAATAAAATTAATAATAAACGGTACCTATACAAATAGTAATATAATATAAATAAACAATATTTTGCTAAAAACAAAATATTATTAAGTAAATAAAAAAATAATCAATAAATGAGAAAATACAGATGTGTGATAAACATTATTTCACTTAAGTCTTCCAACCGGGTTAAAACAGTTGACAAATTGAAGAATAGACTATAATAGCAATATATTAATTAGACAATCGACACTATTGTCGATAGCCTACGTTAGTAGATCTGCACAGCGGCTGTACTACGCGACGCAAGCGCATACACAAAATATCGTGTTGTGATTTTTTCATTGCGTTGTCCAGTCACTTAGCGTCATACTTTAATGCGTACGTAATGGTTAAGAAGCAATGTATTTATTGCAAAAATAATACAGTCGCTGTTATGTATGAAAACAAAAATAACGTAGTAAAAGCAAGAAATATTTTACTACTTGTTGTTTTTCATGATTTTAAAGACAAATATAGTTAAATACTTGCACTAACTTATGGTAAGTGATTCCATGATGTACAAACATTTTGTTTTAGCTTCGGTTTTTGCAAGAAATCACTGAACAACACGGCATTCTTATAATTTGTCACGATCACGGTCAAAAGCGCACTAGTTCGCGAAGACCGCCATTTGCCTATTTTGCGAGCATTTTGGTCATTGCGAGCGGACACAGACACGCCCCCTTGCTACTTCCCCTGTTTTTTTATATTTCTATGGTGTAGATAAAGTCTTGTATGCAACTGTAATAATTTGGTATTAAAACACTCATGTGATACTATTATCACACTCGGCTTCGCCTCATGTGATAAACCCACATTCGTGTTTTAATACCCCTTATTATACAACAGTTGCATAAATAACTATTAAATAGTTCCCTAAGAGATTTGCGGTGACGTAGATTAAGATTAAGGTTAGAATCAGTGGCTCTGACAGCTCTTTTGCAAAATAAAAATTGATTCAATGTCAGCAGCCCGACCCCTCAGTAAAATGCCATACGACATAATGCTGTGGAAGTAGCTAAAATAGACCAAACGCGCGGTTACTATATCTGTTAACTGTCTTATATTTCTAACAACATAAGCGGCCGAGCTTAGCCACCCCGCAAAAGATTCTATAAAAGGTCCCATTGTAATTTTTCGTCTAGCGTGATTGCTAGGAAAACCGCTTGATTAATAAATACCAACTCGTAGTGCTCGCTGTCTCCATAGACCAAGTTCATTGTTGTACGTTCAGTAATGAGAAACTCTTAAGCCTATATATACTACTAGCTTTTGCCCACGGCTTCGCCCGCGTGGATGTCGGTTATCGCATAAAAAAGTACCCTATGTGAGTGAGTCACATTAAAATTAATATTAAGTTATAATTTTGAGATATAGCCTGGGATATGGAGAAGGACATAGGGTACTTTTTTATGCGATAACCGACATCCACGCGGGCGAAGCCGCGGGCAAAAGCTAGTAGTATATATAATCATTTGTTTCGGTTTCTATTCACATAATAGAAACCGAAACAAATGATTTAATATAGTAAAAGTACTTATGTTCTGAACGTGAATGAGTCTTTTCCTAAAGATAACAAACACAAAATCAAAATAAGAAATTTCACTCAAATTCTTAAAGCAATCAATTGTACCAAATACAACACGAAATAAAAATTCGTTTCGTTTTGTAAAAACAAAACGAAATCCTCCGAAATGTCGCATGGTACACCGTTTGTCCTGAGAAAACGTCCGAAATGTCTAATGAACACCATTAGTGCATAACTTTTCTCAGGGTCACGTTCGCAATTGGACGAAATATTTGACATTTATTTTGTACTTGCAACACGATCTGAATGTAGAATTCGACCGGTTGACATTTTAGCGGGAACACCACTAAACGAACGAAAAAAAAAAGAAAACAAAATACGTCTATACTCTGTGGTCGTGTGGCGGTGTGACGCGATGCTTAATGTAAACATTCATCAAGGTTATACGTGCGTAAAGTAATGGATTCAATGAAAAAACGGTTTAATCTTAGAAGAATCTTATACAGAATTACTGAGAAATAAGTGTAGATTTCGTATTGAGTGTTAGTTTATCGAAAAGTGATAAATATGTCAGTGAAAAAGTAACGAAAGTTTTGGAATGCACAAATTTTGATCATAAGGCCGCCGTGTTTAGTAATGTTTTTATGATAAATATTCTTGTATACTCTTTGAAATACACATAAGTAGCTAGCTTATTTATCTACGAACATAATTTGGCTAATAGTGACTGATATTATAGCGTATTGTTATCGTAATCGTATTTCCAAAAGTAAAATTCGGCAAACAAATACCTACAAAAAGTCAATAAAATGGATATAGTATGTTATCCTTAAGAGATAGACATATGCCATCCCGGACTTTTTTGAAGACCTTTATAAGATACATGATTCCACCATACATTATTTTGTTATATCTCAAAGGGTTTAGACAGCGTTTTCGTTGAAAGCTCCCAGACGGCTTATTTTTTTCCGACACCTCCAACAAATATCGTTAATTCATACAAAAATGCATACAAAAACATAACAAATTATATCCTTAAACCTTCCTCGAGAACCAAGCTGTCCATTGGTGAAAACAGCATGTGAATCGGTGCAGTAGTATTTGAGTTTATCGCGAACAGACAGACAGACAGACAGACAGACGCGGCGGAGGACTTTGTTTTATAATATGTAGTGATAGTGATACACGGTTAAACTGGACAGGCGAACCTAACTGGTGAACATGCCTCAATTTGGCCTGAACGGACGCGTCCACATACGTGAAACAGTCTCATCAGTTTGAACGATGCCTTTAGAATAAACAAATCAATTCATTTATTTCAGATAAATAACACCCATTGGCAAATATAAATGAACATGAAGCTAGCTTCCCTTTGCACGAAGACCTTCAAGTCTCACATAGTACTTTTTTTTAAACGTGACGCGAAAATGAATGGTTACTTATTTATTTACCAAAACCGTTACTTAATCGCAACTATTACAATCTCAAACCTGCATAGATGTACTCGTGCAGATGGTACTTAGATAACCAAATAAATTAGAGTCAGCTCCTGGAGTAGCGCGTACTCTTATCGACTGTAACGCCGAAGTGCGGCGCGGGTGTGCGGGGTGCGGGGTGGGGGGCAGTGCGGGGAGCGCGAGGCGGAGGGCGGGGCGCGTGACGTCACGCCGAGCACAGCGCCGTGCGGCACTGCCCGGTGGAGCCTGGGCCCGTATGCGCAGCTACGGCGTAGCACTCGTAGCGCGCTGCAAGATTGTGCCTAACGCCTGAAATTGACGATGTATCGCCAGTCCAATCATCCTTCGATTGATACCGATCTTTGACCGCTGCATACTCATTGATCGATCTCTTATCCAATAATTTCCACTCGGCTATTTTAATGTTATGTCGAAATGTTAAAGTGAATATAAAACGCGAACTACCATTTTTGCTCAACGAGCAATCTATTATCCGCCTGCTCAAAGATTAAAGATGGCAAAATCAGTCAATGGATTGGTGGGTATAACGTAAAAAAATATGTTATTTATTTATTCCAACCAGCATTAGCTACACCGTAGCACCCGTAGTCACCCTAGTAGAACAGCATCATCTGCGTCGTAGTACTCGTAGCTACAGCGGTCAACCAGCATTAGCTACGCCGTAGTACCCGTAGTCACCCTAGTAGAACAGCATCATCTGCGTCGTACCACTCGTAGCTACAGCAGTCAACCAACATTAGCTACGCCGTAGCACCCGTAGTCACCGTGGTGAAACAGCGTTAGCTACGTCAAATAGCACTCGCAACTACCGCGGTCAACTAGCATCAGTAACGTCGTAGCACCCGTAGTGACCGTCGCCGCGTCGCCGTCGCGGTTAAACAGCATCATCTGCGTCGTAGCACTCGTAGCTACAGCGGCCAACCAGCATCAGCTACGCCGTAGCACCCGTAGTTACCGTGGTAGAACAGCATCAGCTACGTCGTAGCACTAGTAGCTGCCACAACCTACCAGTATCAGGTACGTCGTAGCGCTCGTAGCTGCCTCGGCCAACTAGAATCAGCTCAAACTGAAACTCAAACTCAAATCCTTTATTTCAATTAAACCATTTACAGGCACTTTTGAATTGTCAAGAAGTCGGTCAGTAAGAAAAATGAAGCTACATTCCCATTCCAAGTGTAGGTACCTATGGAGAAGAACGGGCAAGAAACTCCATGGACACACTTTTAAATTAAATTGTTACAAAAATATTAGTTACACATATAATGTTGAATTTATAATATAATGTGAGAACGATGTAAAAATAAAAAATAAAAACGTACACGTTAAAAGCGTCCAGAGTAGGTACAACAAAAAGGAAAAAAAAAAAAAAAATACAAACAGTTCAAAAATAAAACAATTAAAATAAGCCATGGCAGCTAATAGATGACCAGTCCCAACTGACAGCGCCCGTTCGCGAACATGACGCATGGATTAGCACCATTCAGCTCAACTATTTTGAAGGGAGCTAAATGATCCAACACACGCCCCACCATCAGCGAGACATCTAAGTGAGCATGACATACTTTCAGCCGCCAGGGCACACTCAAGTCAATAAAAGACGATGGTAGCTCTATAGTACATAGTACTTACACCTGTGCTATGCAATTATATAGTACAAAGGAGATTGAGTTTATACAATGCAAAGATAGTACAATCTTCAGCAGATCCAACATTATTTTCAAATGTTAATCAATTACCTAGTTGAGGTTGTGGAGCAGAACCAGCATTCAGCCAAGCATTTTTATCGGTGATATAATCCCCCAACTTATAATATGCCTGCCTGAATAGTGTGCGTTTTATAAAATATTTAAATTTAGTCTCATTCAGTTGAAGTATGTGGGGAGGAATTTTATTAGAACATTTTAAACAGTACCCCATGAAATATGAGTCTACTTTAGCCAGTCTGAAACCTGGTTGAACTAATAGGTCCCTATTTCTAGTACTATAATTATGTCTTTCACCTCTTTTCCTAAAAAGATGTAAATTTTTCCTTACGTACACGTGCGTCTTGGGCCTCTTCCCACGCGTTAAAAATGTGTCTTAATAATGTTACACCGGCGTCGGTCGTGCAACGTCCTATGATGAAACCATACTGTTGTTCGTGAAGGATTTTATTCGTGTTAAAATGATTGAGCATTTGATTAAGCATAACCTTTTCAAACACTTTACTGAAAACCGGCAACACGGATACGGGTCTATAATTATTGGTGTCTTTACTCTCCCCGGATTTGAAAAGTGGTATTACCTTACTGTATTTCATTAAATCCGGGAAGACTCCTTGATCTACACACAAATTAAATATTAAGGCTAAGTAAGGCGGTATAGTCTCAATTATAGAGGTACAGACTTCAATAGACATTCCCCAAAGATCTTCGGTTAATTTGAACTTGATTTGCTTAAAAGCTTTTAATACTGTTATGGGGTTAATATGCTTAAAGTTAAATTTAATCGGGCAAGCTGAAACGTTCGCCTTTACTAAATCAAAAGAGAGCGAGGGCGAGGAATTTAAGGTTTCAGTCGTTTTGAGTGGGACACTGGTAAAGAAATTTACAAATTCTTGCGCAACTACTTTGTTATCGCAAATGAGACCACATGACGTCTCCAATGTATAATCAGAATTCTGTTTTTTGTTCCTATTCGTTTCATTATTGATAATTTTCCAAACCGTCTTTATTTTATTGTCTGCTGATTTAACCATGTTGCTAATGAATAAGGCTTTAGCTGCCTTACAAGTGTTCTTAAAAATTCTAGAGGAAGTAGCAACATACTTATTGAAAGTTTCTGTGTTAATATAAGGCTTAAGGCCATACAGCTCGAAAAGTCTTTCCCTACTTTTCCTGAGTCCTTTAGTTGCCCAGTCACTAAATAAAAACCTAGGGCTGATAGTTTTAGTGTTATTTTTAAAATAATTATTGAAATCGGTTTGGACTACCGAAAAGAAATCTTTATACAAAATATTAACATTGTTCATTGTAAGGTCTTGATCATTTCATCATTTCATTTCATGTCGTCAGACATGGGACTTGTTTATTGTTTGCGGATGACCTGAAATTGCTGCTCGAGGTTCGGGATCACTCGGATTGTGAACGCCTACAGGAAGACATTGACAGAGTGGTCGAATGGAGCAATGACAACAAACTGCATTTTAATGTTGCTAAATGTTCGGTGATGTCGTTCACTCGCGCGCGAACTCCCTTGAGTTATCAGTACAAGGTTGAGGATGTGCCGATGCAACGAGTGTCTCAGGTACGAGACTTAGGGGTAGTCTTCTCTTAGGAACTAACTTTCCGTGAGCATATCAATAAGATATGTAAGAAGGCATACAGAAACCTAGGTTTCGTACTCAGGCAGTCCCAAGGATTCACCAACATCACGACACTAAGGGTACTATATGACGCATTAGTCGGAAGTCACCTCGAACATAGCGCATTCATTTGGGCGCCTCATGAGGCGAAATATAGTGTTATGTCCCTATAGGTCTGGTCAAATTACTACGTATATTTATTTATACGTAGTAATTTAATGCAATACTGCTCATCCCCCATAGCAAATAGCGTGATAATTTTATCACGCTATTTGCTATGGGGGATGAGCAGTATTGCATTATGTTTTGAGATATTTGGCGTAGCCGCGAGGCACACATTTCTATTTTAAGTTTTTTCTGTCTTTTTTGTGTTCTGTGTCAGTATTGTGTGCCTTAAACTGCGTCAAATAAATTTATTTTCTTTCTTTCTTTTTTTTTCTTTAGATGGGTCCATAAGGGCAGGTACCTTAACCGTGGTCGCTACAAGAAAATGGTCTTAAGAGACTATCCTCAACTATTAGATAAAAATTGATCTGCATTCACAGATTTTGAAAAAAATTACAGTCAGCAAGAAAATGGGCAATTTTCACAAAAAAGTTTTTTGATGCCAATCGATCCAGTTTCTTACGAGGATCAAAAAACTCTACAGGATCAACTGAGGTTTGAGTACTAGAATAGTCAGAAATTGAAAAAAAGGTTTCCCATACAGGTCGTAGGTGAGACTGAGATGAGAACGAACACAATGTATCAGTGTATGACAACAGTCGAATTATTCCATTACTACGTCGCTGTGTTAAATAGGAAACGAATTTATCAGATAGTTACAGATTTAATCTTTTAAATGATTATCTTAACTTATGGATCTGTCTTATGGAGCAGTTAATTATGACATATTATGCTATTTCAGTCAACTTTCAACAAAGCAATGCAAATCTGATTTCGATTCCAAAGAATTTATATTTATGTGTTTCTTTTTAGGGATCCGTGCCAAATTGGTAAAAAAGAACCCTTAAGGTGCGACTCAGTCTGTCTGTCCGTCTGTTTGTCACAGCTAGATATCTCAAGAACTACTAATGTTATCAACTTGAAATTTAAAATAATTTTAGATGACGTTTGCCCAACTATGTTGCAAATAAGAAAGTTTTTATTTTTTTGCAACTGGGACTTAACTGGGTGTCTTAAAAAATCGAAGTGGGACTACTAGGGTATGTGGAGTATCGTATGAAAGAGAGCTATTTGCACATACTCATAATTTTTAGGCCCCATTTTTTCGACTTTTGACAAAAAAAAATAAAAAACCATTCCCCCCTTATGTCCGTTGTTTGCATAGAAAAAATCTAAAATTATTTTATGTAAAGATTACAGGAAAAATGAAACGATTTCTCTAAATAACACACTTTTTCAGAAATCACTAACAAAAATTACATTAGTTCCATTATCGGTCAAAAGATGGCGCTGGCCTAAAACTGCAATATTGTACACCGCAGTGTTAAAATTCTCTGATGAATATTGACCTCGCTGATGAAAGTTTAAAAACATTTCACGGTTCACAACCAAAATGTCCTCCTTCCTACCTACTCGCAGATTGCTTTGGGTTAAGCACAGTAAGTTGTAGTTTTTTTCTGGGCACATAACTATTTAGGTACTAATACGAATAAAGCTATACAATTATGATGGTACGGAACCCTCGGTGCGTGAGTCCGACTCGACCTTGACCGGTTTTTTTACATTTTGTTACTGTAGTTGTGATAGTTCGAAGAACAAATCGATGTTGCTCAGGAATTTGCAACTTTCTTTACCAATATTCCTATTAAAACTACAGAAACTTTAAATTCCTCGCCCACACTTGCTATTGAATTATTAAGAGCGAATGTTTCTGACTGTCCTGTAGAATTTAAATTTAAACATATAAACCCTGTGGTCGTCGTAAAGGCTTTTAAGCAACTTAAGACCAAAATTACCGAAGATCTGTGGGGCATGTCTACTAAAGTTTGTCAATACATTATTGAGACAATTGCACCCTATTTAGCCTTAATATTTAATTTGTGTGTAGATCAAGGGGTATTCCCGGATTTAATGAAATACAGTAAAATTATTCCACTTTTCAAATCCGGGGACAGCAAAGACACTAATAATTATAGACCCGTTTCGATTTTGCCAGTTTTCAGCAAGGTGTTTGAAAAAGTAATGTTAAATCAAATGCTCAATCACTTTAATTGTAATAACATCCTACACGATCAACAGTATGGTTTCACCAAAGGACGTTGCACAACCGATGCTGGGGTCACCTTATTAAAACACATCTATAAGGCATGGGAAGATGCACAAGATGCAATAGGCATTTTTTGCGACTTATCAAAGGCATTTGATTGCGTGAATCACGAAACACTGCTCATGAAACTTGAACATTAGAGACTGGGTAAACTTGCGCTATAGCTTAGTAAAATCATATTTGAATAATAGATTGCAGCAAAATGGGTGTACCACAGGGCTCAATACTGCGTCCGTTCCTTTTTTTAGTATATATAAATGATTTACCTTATTTACTGAAAAACCGACCCCTAATGGTGTTATTTGCTGATGACACATCACTGATTTTTAAACTAAACAGACATGCCCAGGACCTTGACGACGTAAATAACGCTATGCTTAAGGTCCATAATTGGTTTACTTTAAATAATTTGGTATTAAATGAAAAGAAAACTATATGCATAAGATTCGCTTTACCGAACGTTAGAAGTAGCGAATTTCACGTTGTATTGAATAAGGAGATACTAGAATTCGTCGAAAATACGGTTTTCCTGGGGATTACGCTTGACTCAAAACTACAGTGGGGTCCTCACTTAACATCACTTGCAGGGCGGCTAAGTTCAGCCGCTTACGCTGTTTATAAAATCCGCCAATTAACAGACGTGGATACCGCGAGACTGGTCTATTTTAGTTACTTCCATAGCATCATGTTTTACGGTATTTTGCTGTGGGGACGAGCTGCAGATGTTGATTCCATCTTTATTCTGCAAAAGAGGGCTGTCAGAGCTATCTTCAACCTCCGCAGACGCGAATCTCTGAGAGAGCTGTTTAAAAAAATAACATTATGACGGTACCTTGTCAATATATATATGAAAATATTATGTATGTTCGAAAAAATCTACATCTTTTTAGTAAAATAAGTGACAGGCATAATTTTAACACTAGAAATAGGAACAAATTAGATCAACCACGCTTCAGGTTGTCTAAAGTACACACTTCTTTTATGGGGTACTGTGTAAAATGTTATAATAAAATACCACTCGATATTCTTCAACTAAATGAGAAGAAATTTAAAACGTGCATTAAACGCACACTATGCAGACAAGCATATTATAAGTTGGATGATTATATCGTAGATAAAAATGCTTGGCTAAATGCTGGTCCTGCTCCACTGCCACTTGGGCTCACTAGATAAAATTTTAATACTTGGAAGTTGCTTCCCCCTTTTTTATTTTTTTTTATTTTCTGACATTACGAACCTAATGTTTATTTTGTTTGTATTTAAGCATGTTTTTATTGTTGAATACTCCAATAGATAATAATTATTTTCTTTTTTGGTAGTAAATTTTTATTAATCTCTCAAATACATTGCAAACTATAGTTCTGTATAATTTAGCAGCATTTTTTCAATTTTGTAAATGTGAATACCATGGAGTCGTTTACTATGTTATTATGATTTATGTTGACTTGAAAGAGCATGGCAGTTGAGAGTATGTCATGCTCACTTAAATGTTTCACTGATGGTGGCGCGTGTGTTGGATCATTCGGTTCCCTACAAAATGGTTGAGCTGGATGGTGCTGATCCATGCGTCATGTTCGTGAACGGGCGCCGTCAGTTGGGACTGGTCATCTCTTGACTGCCAGGGCTTATTTTTAATTTGTAATTTTATATTTTGAATTGTTTTATTAGTTTTTACATTGTCTCACATATAGAAGCAACAAGAATAATGTACCCAGGATTATGTAATATCTTGATTTAAAAGAGTGTCCTTGGAGTTTCTTGTCCGTTCTTCTCCATAGTGATCTACGTATTGGAATGGGCATCTAGCTTCAACTTGCCGACTCTGACTAACTGACCGTCTCTTTGACAATTCAAAAGTGCCTGTAAATGGTTTAATTGAAATAAATGGTTTGAGTTTGAGTTTTGAACTTTATAGGACTTTTTTTTTTTGGGTGGGAAATTATCAAATAACTTCTCCCGCTCTGGAGGGAGCGGGAGGGCGTGTCAGACTTTTACTGACTAAAACCTACCTGTGTTACTTCAGTTGCCTTTGTGCCAGGGCCACGGTAGCCCTTTCGGAAAAACCCGCAACCCTGGCAGGCATTGGTCCTAGCGGACCCCGTCACAGTTCGTGCTGACATCTCTTTGTGGCACGCGTAGAACACAACGCGCCGTCAACCTGGGCCTGATCCTTACCAGACGGCGAGCTGCTCATTGCTCACCGTCCTCAAGCCCGTGCCTACGGTGGCTGGGAATCGCAATTGTTTCCCGCCGCCCAGGGTGTCTTCTGCGGCGACTAGGGGTGTGAGGGCGCACAGACTACGTCACCCTCACGCGTTCCGCCTCCTCCTTCGCAGAAGGAGGTGATGGCCTCCCATGCACTCTCGCTCCGTACCATGTACCATTACGGGACACTGCACGCTAAACAAACAATTCCACACAATAGACATATCGGAAAATCCTCTGTGCAGAGCTTGCATGGAGGCTGAGGAAACCGTCGCGCATGTGCTCTTTGAATGCACAGGCGTCACCCAGATTAGAACGAAAAAGATCAGGATGCCCCGAGGGTCTCTCCTCGGGGCATCCTGATCTTTCACAGATGTTCTAAACATACCGGGAGTCGTAATTAACTTCTGGAGGGAGGTGGGCTGGTTGGAATAACCACTGATGGCCGCCATGGCCCATGTACAATGGTCCACCTGGAGGACTAAGTGCGGAAACCAAACCCTTCACCATAGAACATAGAACTGTACGTCGCTTGCTCCGGCGTCACCAGTCCTGACTCTCTGTATATTTTGTCTGCTGTGACCAAAATTACAAACGTAGTGTTCAGGGAAGTTTTATTAAAATGTGGCTGGTATTTTAGTATATTATGGTGTTTTACGACTTCCACGCGAACGAAGTCGCGGGCAGAAGCTAGTTATAGAATAAAAATAAACAATACTCCCCGTTTAAATCCGCAGGTCGAACATCAGCTGTTCGTTACAATTGCAAGAAAACAATAATCCTGAGTATTTAAGCAGTTATTTTACATTTAGATAAATTATTACACCTTATTTACACTTAAAATTTAAATAATACTAATTTTAAAATACGGAACAAAATTTTGACCTGCTACACCGTAGCGCCCGTAGCCACCGCGGTCGCACAGCGCAAGTCTATTATTTTTGTACTTAGACGTGTGCGGAAGGAGTTATGGTCGGTATTGCAGCAGCGTGGGTCCTACAGTATTAAGCCGTTTGGGGTCGCCTGGGTACGTTTCCGGATGACAGCGATGCGGACAAGTACTTCGACGCCTAAGTGGCCTTTTGTTTTTGTATTTATTTGTATACTAGCCGTCCGCGTGAAATTTATTGTTTCCCCGTTCCCCAATCCGCTCTCGAAATATCATCTAAAAAGCCGTGCGATACAAAATGTATGAGAAAATTTTCTTCATATATTTTTATTTTTGTGAATTTTTCGCATGTTTTAATAGTAATTCTGCTATTCGGGGCGCAGACAAATCCAAGAATCTAAGATCATATTAATCAGAACAGCCGTTCTTGAGTTATAAATGGTGTAACTAACCCGACTTTGTTTTATTTAGATTTAGTTCGTTTTAATTTAAATTTAATTTGAGTGAATGCGTCAGTGAAGGACGTCGCGTTGGCTTTGAGCTCCGTTATAGTGGCTCTGCGGCAGGGTTGGATGGAATTCATCCTGGGTATTTGAAAGAGCTAACGTCTGGTTCTGCGAGTGGAAACGGGCGGTGTTTGCTGGTGTGTTTGACAAAGCTCGCAAACTTTTTAATGAGTGGTCAACTCAATCCGGTAGTTGACCTTATTTTTATGGTGCTTCTCTTTACGCACTCAAGAAAAAAGACGGAGGACTGAGACCAATAGCCATCGGTAGCGTGTTCAGGAGGTTGACAGCAATCTGGCGTGTCGGTCTGTAAGAATAGCTATGTCTGAATACTTGCAGCCGTATCAACTAGGGTTTGGGACGCGTCGGGGGTGCGAGACCGCTATCCATACGAAGCGTGCGTTCGTCATGCCCCCTGAGAACTCGGACTGCGTGGTGCTGAAACTCGATATAATAGGTATATCGAGTTTCAGCACCACGCAGTCCGAGTTGTAAGCAATGCTTTTAACACCCTAGAAAGAGACGTTCTTTTGGGTGTGGTCAAGGTTAAAATTCCTTCTCTATACCCCTTTCTCTATCAGGTATATTATTCTAATTCTAATCTATTCTGTACTGATAGTCTCGTTTCCACAGTGTTTCAATTGAGCAAAAAAAATTCATTACTCATTAAGTATTTGAAATTAACACGTGGGTGTTTTACTCGTGCATTAAAAATGCATCCCTTGATCGATAAATACCATAAACAGCAGAGGGATTTTTTTTTTCTCAATTGAAACACTGTGGTTTCGTCTCAAGTGGGGGGATCCATTGGGTCCACTTGTTTTTAGTTTAGCAATCCACAAAGTTATCTCTGGATTGAAATCTCTAAACCTGTGGTACCTTGATGATGGCATTATTGGTGGATCACTGGAAGTTTTCCAGGACCTGGAGGTTCTTGTTCCTTAAGTTAAGGAGCTGGGACTGGATGTGAACCCATCCAAGTGCGAATGTTTTCCTATGGCGTTGGTGCTCGTACACACTTCTCACGCTTTGGTTCGCATTTACCTGGCCTCAAGGAACTTTCTCCTCTCTCTTTCTCCCTTTTGGGATCCCCCATTTTTCTTGATGGAATGCCAGAAGTTATTTCCTCCCGTAAACAGCTTCTCCTCAATGCTCAGGAACGTCTCAAGGAACTCTCCGCGCACGTTGCGATTTTGTTATTGCGCAAGTTTTTTTTTAATTTTTTTTTAATCTTTTTTTATTGGACTTTTATACTACATGTATATGTCAGTCCGATTTTAGTCCTAGTTTAACTTAAGATGATAATAGGTTAAACAAAAGACAAGCTCCTTCACTGTTATGGTTTGAGAGTATAGTATTCATGATTCCGACCTGCAATTTGTCCAGATCTAATTTTTCCAATTATTCCTCTCTATCTACATGAAATTGAACACATTCCATCAACAAATGGTATACGTCATCAATTACTCCACAAGTATCACATTTAGGGGAAGAAACCTTTCCCATTAAAAAGGCAAAATTGTTTGATGGATTAGGTCCGGTTCTGATTATGTGCGCTTTAATAATCAGTTTCCTACTTAACCGACTATATGTACATCAAGGTATACGAGGAGGCTGACATTGAATAGTTTTATACCATATGCCCTTTTCCAATGATCTCTGATTGAAATATTCTTTCCACAAATCATAACACTGTCCATTATATTTCCTTAATATTTCTGAATAATATGGTTTTACATAAATTTCTTGTCCTTCTCTACTTCCAACTTTTGCCAATCTACCTGCCTCCTCATTACCACGTATCCCAATGTGCGAAGGAACCCACTGCAATCTCAAATCCACTCCTTTCTCCGCTAATTCCTCTATTTTAGAAAGTATCTCATATGCTATCTGTGTACCTCTGCAACCAGAGGTGCATCGAGCTATATGATATATGGCACTCTTACTGTCTGAACATATAACAGCTTTATTGTCATCAATTGTTTTGATATAATTATGATAGTGCTTCTGAGATCGCAATAAGCTCCAACGACATGACACACACATTTCCAATTACTTTAAAACATCCACTACCGTTTTCTTGCGAGCAAACATAAAATGAAGCTCCCCTACCTTTCTTGCTCATACATAGATCCACCTGTATAAATAACTACACAATCAGTATATTTCTCTATTAATTCTTTCATTACAGCGTGTTTCAACAGATTTAATTCGTAATAATCTTTAGCTCGATGCATGCTATCTAAACCAACCGAAATTATACTATTCGCATCAACGTAAGTGACCCAAAGTCCATAAATATGAACATAATATGTTACCAATCCCGATTTCATTTAACATCGATAACATTTTATTAATTAAAACATTGTTGTATGCACTTTCAACATCTATAAAACACGCAACACTTGTATAACCTTTCGAAAAACCTAGTTGAATTTGTGTAGTCAATCTTGTTAAACAGTCCTGACATTATTATCCTCTTCTAAAACCCGACGTACGAGTATATGGAGACAAAATATTGTTTTTCTCTATGAACCATTCAATGCGTTTCGTCAGTATGGAGTGCAAAATCTTACACAAGCATGATATTAAGCAGATAGGCCTTAATTTTGGACTGCTATCTGAAGGTGTAGCTGGTTTAGGGATAGGCATCAATATTATGTCACGCCACTGTGTAGGTTCCACACTAGTATTTAAAATATCATTCACTCCCGACCCGTGGTACAACTGCGATGTCCAACTGGTTGTACTACGGAGAAGTAAATTTACCCATGGTCCTATACAAATTTACTAAAAATATTATCCCATTAGTTGGTAAATTAAATATCATTGAATAGGAAACTCCGTCTCCACCAGGTGCTGTATTCTTAGTTTTTAGCGAATTATACAGTTCATGTAATGTTACCGGCATTTCCAACTGTGCGTTTGGTGAATTAAATGTTGGTTTCTCATAGCATACATAATCAGGAGCTCAACCACAGATTAGGGAAACTTTCTGGTCCCTTGACGGGTATGATTTAGTTGAGTTACACCCCTTTAACCATCGCATTCGCTTCCACATTTTTGAAGTCGTTGTTGACTCATCAATGCTGGGCCTCAAGTCTACTATTACAATAGTGTCAGAATGGTCTCGCCATTGTGAGTATTTGACAGTATTTGCATGGCAAATCTGTCAAATACAATGGCGAGACCATTCTGACACTATTGTAATAGCAGACTTGAGGCCCTGGTATAAAAATTACGGCGCTCATGTAATCTGGCTTTACTAATAGCTTTCTTAGCGATTACTGTCTTTTCTTCTAGAATGTTTAAGTTAAAGGGGTTTGGATTTGACGTAAAATTACTTAGTGCTAACCTTATTTCAGCTACTAATTTATAGAGTGTTTCATTCCAATAAGACTTTGGTTGGAATCCCGGTTTATTGTATGTACACTGTTTTGTATATGGTACATATTTATCAGCCTCGCTATTAATCATGTTTATGAAATAATCATAACTTTGTTGAACATCCAACTCTTCACAATCTCAAAAAAAACTCAAAGCATTTATTTCAATTAAACCATTTACAGGCACTTTTGAATTGTCAAAGAGACGGTCAGTTAGTCAGAGTCGGCAAGTTGAAGCTAGATGCCCATTCCAATACGTAGATCACTATGGAGAAGAACGGACAAGAAACTCCAAGGACACTCTTTTAAATCAAGATATTACATAATCCTGGGTACATTATTCTTGTTGCTTCTATATGTGAGACAATGTAAAAACTAATAAAACAATTCAAAATATAAAATTACAAATTAAAAATAAGCCCTAGCAGTCAAGAGATGACCAGTCCCAACTGACGGCGCCCGTTCACGAACATGACGCATGGATCAGCACCATCCAGCTCAACCATTTTGTAGGGAACCGAATGATCCAACACACGCGCCACCATCAGTGAAACATTTAAGTGAGCATGACATACTCTCAACTGCCATGCTCTTTCAAGTCAACATAAATCATAATAACATAGTAAACGACTCCATGGTATTCACATTTACAAAATTGAAAAAATGCTGCTAAATTATACAGAACTATAGTTTGCAATGTATTTGAGAGATTAATAAAAATTTACTACCAAAAAAGAAAATAATTATTATCTATTGGAGTATTCATCAATCTTAATTCTTAAATACAAACAAAATAAACATTAGGTTCGTAATGTCAGAAAATAAAAAAAAATAAAAAAGGGGGAAGCAACTTCCAAGTATTCAAATTTTATCTAGTGAGCCCAAGTGGCAGTGGAGCAGGACCAGCATTTAGCCAAGCATTTTTATCTACGATATAATCATCCAACTTATAATATGCTTGTCTGCATAGTGCGCGTTTAATGCACGTTTTAAATTTCAATTTGGTAACATAACTTTTAACGTTTTGGTATTGTTTACTCCGATAGCACCTGTTTGACAATTTACAATAAAAAAATGGTGGCTTAACAAAAATGAACTCACCAAAGTCTGGATCACCCTGTTCCTGTCTCGGCACACAATTTCTTCTATGCACAGCACCAGTTCTACTATTACAGAATGTTTTGGTATCCACATACACTAAAAGTCTTGGGAAATCTCAATATTTTGTCTGGAATAACGCGCGCATTTGATACGTACGGTCGGTGTTTTTGAATGACAGTGGTGCCACTGCATTCGGTGGCGCGCGGGTGAAGTTCCGGTTCAGCCACAGACAATAAAACTATACATTTCCCCCCAACGAAATCCGCAAGGATTTCACAGTTACGATGCCAACGTGTGGTTGAAAATGTATGTATGTTGATATGAGA
This sequence comes from Dryobota labecula, assembly GCA_947523025.1. Taxonomy (NCBI): domain Eukaryota; kingdom Metazoa; phylum Arthropoda; class Insecta; order Lepidoptera; family Noctuidae; genus Dryobota; species Dryobota labecula. Next base: position 101,418 of record OX383300.1, read on the forward strand.
TAATAACTTTTATTTATTATAATTGAAAATTAATTTATACGTACACAGGCTATATACACTAGAACTAAAAGACTAACAAACTATATATATAAAAACAAAAACAAAACAAAAAAAAATACAAAGAAAAACAAAAAGGACACTTAATAGGCGTCGAAGTACTCGTCTGCATCGCTGTCACTCGGAAACGTGCCCAGAAGACTGGCAGCATTGCCACGTTGAATGGCAATGCTAATTCTTTGGCCAAAGAAAAAGCCTGCCCTCTGGTCACGTGAAGTGTCGACCAGTCGGCGAGAAATTTCCTTAAAAAGGAGACGTGCACTCGGGCCCCATGACCCGAGCGTTTCGACCCCAAACGGCTCAAAACTGTAGTTACCCATAAGGTTACAGTATTTGCGCCGCTTGAGGGTCTCAGCAGTCGCAGCAGCAGCGCCAGCACAGCCAGCCGAACTTGAAACATGAGATGGCGCAAGGGTGTCGACACAGGTTGCGTCCCACACCAGAGGCCTACCCACCTTCCAAGGCAACAAAGTCATGCCGTCTGGTCTCTTGCCATCGTCACGTACCAAGCCGCTTGGTTCTAATACCGCTGGTACGCCGGCGGTGACAAGGGCTCGACGAATAATATCGTTGATGCTGGCGTGCCGTGCTATACGACCTGCGCTCCTGCAACAGGATAGGCCATGGTGCCCGAGGCTGTCGACGGCTTCACCGCAGTGACAACGATGCGGGGCAACACAAGGTGCGCCCAAACGGAGACAAGTAGCGAGCCGAAACGAAGAGTCATCCATCATAGTGCCTATGGTGGATGACGGGAGCGCCTGAAGCCACAAGCCCGACTCCCATTCACCCACAGCCAGCAGACGCGCACGCTCAACAGTATCATGTGACGTGTTTAAAAGAGTGTTCCGTATAACACTGCAGAGCGGCACGTCCCACTGCCTCTGGGAGGACGGGTTGTCGGGCAAATCCGTATTGGGACAAGCCATTTTCCAAGCGTTCAAAGCATCGGTCAAACACGGTACCTCAAAATCGACCAGTGTTGAAGATAAAATGTTCCTGGTTAATTTATCGGTACCGTGGACCGAGGAGATGAAGGCTGGTAAACTCATACTTGAAATTTTGCGGACGCCGAGACCACCCAGGCGAATGGGAAGTGCGGCTTGCTGCCACGCTCGGTCGTCCAAGGCCACATTTAGGATAGAAGTTAAAGTGTTCCTAATAATTTGGTCTACTTTTTCTAAAAGTTGCGGATGCTTCCATAGATGGGAAGAACGAAGGCTATAAGTAAATTTTGGTCCAAAACAACAGTACCGAATAAGTGTGAAAGCCGAATGAATATTAATTTTGTAAAGTCTTTCAGAGACATCATTAAAATTTTGAATGTTCTCTTCAATGAAAGTTGGAAAGGATTCGTCGAAAATTGGGGCGCCTAGGAGGTGAAGAGAATTTCTTTCCGTAATTTTGATATTTGGTGCTATAGTAAAAAACAACTATTTTCTTATAAACACAGAACTTTTACACAGAACTTAGAGAAGGAAAGTATAAAACCCACATCAAATGTGTCCATATCATAAAAGCATATATAGTGAAATATAATAAGATAAACACGTATTTCAGCTCTAAGTAACAAGAATATTTATTCAGAAGTGACAACATCAATTTTCCATATAAATCGGTAACCTAGCAACTATATTTGCCAGAAATTCGAATGTTGCTACTAAGTAGGTATGTATGTATACCTACACCACCCCCCTCCAGAGACCGTCAAGGGCGATAAAAATCTGGGAACTTTACACGACGTCCAGAACGAGTCGTGTACTCCTTTATGTCGCCGGATGGGGTATCTTCTTCCAGGTCAGCTTTGTCGGCCAATATGTAGGCTGGCTTTAGGCGGTCTATTGAGACCGTGACCTCCTTACCCTTAAATAAAATTTTAAAAGCTTTATCGCTCTTGTGCAGAACTTTGTGAGGACCTGTGTAGGCTGGTTGCAGCGAGCCACGTAATGCGTCTTCACGGAGGAACACGTGATCAGTGGTCTGCAGATCCTTAAAAACAAAAATGCTCGTTTTGTTGTGACGGGAAGCTGGAGTTGGCTGAAGTCTCTGTGCAAAGTTACGTATACGCGCGGTAAATTCCGTGATGTCGGTCGTTCCGTCATCACTGGGAGTAAAAAACTCTCCTGGGAGTCTTAGCTGCTCACCGTATACCAGTTCGGCGGAAGACGCTTGGACATCCTTTTTGAATGCGCTCCTTATGCCAAGCAATACCCACGGCAAGGACTCTGTCCAATTGTTAGTGGCATGGCACATTATGGACGCCTTCATTTGCCTGTGAAATCGCTCCACCATGCCATTGCACGCCGGATGGTATGCCGTTGTCCGCTTGTGCTGGAAACCAGCAATTTTTGACAATTGTTCGAACAGGGCCGACTCAAACTGACGGCCTCTATCCGTAACGATGACAGTAGGACAACCAAACCTGGCAATCCATCCGGACAGCAATGCTTTAGCTACTGTCTCGGCAGTAATGTCGACAATAGGTACGACCTCTGGCCACCTCGTGAATCGGTCGACTGCCGTGAGACAGTATTTAAAGCCTTGTGACATTGGTAGCGGGCCAACAAGGTCGATGTGGATCGTAGTGAACCTGGCGCGTGGGAGTTGAAAAGTCCCTAATGGCGCGGAAACGTGACGGCTCACTTTAGCCCGCTGGCAAGCGAGACAAGCTCGTGCCCATTCCCTGCAGTCCTTCCTGATACCTGGCCAAACGAAGCGCTCTGCGATTAATTTGGCAGTCGCTGAGACGCCTGGGTGACTGAGGGAATGCAAGCTATCGAAGATTTGTTTCCGCAGCATTTTGGGTACAAATGGCCTGGGGGACGTTGTACTGACATCACAGTACAAAGTTGAACGCTCCCCGGGGACTTGTACCTTCTCTAGCATAAGCGAAGACCCTTCCTGAAGAAGTTTCTTCAGTTCTGGATCTGACGCCTGCGATTGCGCGAGGATGTCAAGATTGACTGGAGCTTGAAGCTCCTCCACGCGAGATAACGGGTCGGCCACGACATTGTCTTTTCCAGAAATGTGTCGTATGTCGGTGGTAAATTGGGCTACGAAGTCTAGGTAGCGGAATTGCCTAGGCGAACAGTTTTTCTTCCTCTCGTGGAATGCGAAACTGATCGGCTTATGGTCCGTATACACGACGAAGTGCCTAGCCTCCAGCATGTGGCGAAAATATTTGATGGCCTCGTAAATGGCCAGCAGTTCCCTATCATAGGGAGAATACTTTGATTGCGAAGGGCTGAGCTTTCGGGAAAAGAAAGCTAATGGTTGCCAACCATCGTTACTAAGCTGCTGTAACACCGCGCCAATTGCAGTATCCGACGCATCGGTGACCAATGCGAGATTGGCATTGCAATCGGGGTGAGCTAATAAAGCAGCATTAGCCAGGCTTTCCTTGCAATCCTGGAATGCCTGCAAAGTATCCTCCGCAAGACATATAGGATGCGAGCCCTTTACGTTGCCAATCAAGAGGTTGTGAAGTGGCGCCTGTATTCGAGCTGCATGGGGCATAAAACGTCTGTAAAAATTAATCATGCCCAAAAATCGGCGTAACTGACGAACGTCTTTAGGCTGAGGGAACTTCTTGATGGCATCGACCTTAGAGACAAGTGGTTTGGTGCCCTTTTCGGAGATATGGTAACCTAAGAAAGTTACTTCCGGAACACCGAAAACACACTTGGACGTGTTTATTAACATGCCGAAGTCCTTCATCCTGGTGAAAATGGTACGGAGGTGCTCCTCGTGCTCTGCTTCTGTCCTGGAGAAGATCAAGAAGTCATCCAAATAGCAGTAGCAGAAGTCTAGTCCTCTCGTCATCTCGTCGACAAAACGTTGAAATGTCTGGCCTGCGTTGCGCAGACCAAACGTCATGTACGGGAATTCGTACAGGCCGAACGGTGTGGTGATCGCCGTCTTCGGGATGTCGTCCGGGCTGACAGGTATCTGATTATAGGCTTTCACGAGGTCAATTGTGCTGAAAACTCGACAGCCTGAAATGCTGTGTGCAAAATCGTGAATATGCCTAATCGGATACCTGTCAGGAACGGTTCTCGCGTTGAGCATACGGTAATCTCCGCAAGGTCGCCAACTATTATCTTTTTTCGGAGCGAGATGGAGTGGTGACGACCAAGGACTCTCCGAGGGTCTGGCAGTTCCGTTGGCCAACATCAGCTGGAACTCCTGCTGAGCAATTTTTAATTTGTCCGGCGCTAATCGCCGAAATGAAGAAGATACTGGAGGACCTGGAGTCGTGCGGATATGGTGTACAGTGTTATGTGGTGTAGTGCGTAATATTCCGGGAGGTCGCGTAATTTCGGGAAAGCTTTCTAAAATTTTGTGATGCCTTGAATCGCCAGAAGTAACCTTTACAGAAAATAAAGATGAATCTGAGTGATTCGATGCTATGGCAAAAACATTGGTGCTACTATCTATTAGCCGTTGATTTCTACAGTCAACGGTTAATGAGTAAAAACACAGAAAGTCTACTCCGATAATCGGTTTAGAAACTTCAGCTACCACAAAACGCCACTTAAAGTCTCTACGAAGTCCTAGATTTAAATTGAGATCAAGGAAACCATACGTCGGAATGGGCGTCCCATTCGCGGCCACGAGTTGGTAGTTCGTAGGTGCACGACGATCGCTGAGCAGACGACGAGGGTAGACGCAGAGGTCGCTTCCAGTATCGACCAGAAACTGCATCTTCGTTCTTCGGTCTGCGACGAATAGGCGACCAGTAGAAGCGGGGCAATCATCTGTCGCCATTACTGACTGCCCGCGGAGTTTTCCTTCTTAAAGTCGCAGGGCTTTAAACAACGCTTGGCTTTCTCACCGTATATTGAATGATACCAGCACTGTGGGTGCTTCCGGTAGCTTGAATTTGAGCGGGTTGAGGATCGCTGGCGTGAATTGCGTCTCGTGTCACGATCGCGGCTGTGCGAGCGATTGCACGATCGACTGTTACGCAGCTCCACCTTCAGGTCTTTCATCGTGCGCTTGAGTTCTGCGATTTCGGCTGCCATCTCACTCACTGTAGTTCCTGCTGCCGAAGTTGAAGCAACGTGGCTTGATGGTGTGACAATATCCTGGACGCGGTCTGCCAGTTCAGCTAAAGCCTCTAAGGTACTGTTAGGTTGCGATGCAAGGAGGGGCTGGATACTGTTGGGAAGTCGGCTACTCCAAATAGTGCGCACAAAGTCCTCGGGCACGGTTGGTCCAGCTAACCCCTGCAGATGGCGAAGAAACTGCGATGGCTTCCGATCTCCCAGCTCCTCATGCATCAACAGCTGCTTCACCTTCTTCTCCTGGGAGGCTGAGAGGCGCTTCACCAATTCGGTCTTCAGCTTGTCGTACCGGTTTGTGGCAGGTGGGGACATGATGACGTCCTTCACCTCTTTTGAAAATTGGGGCTCAAGGTGACCGACCACATAATTAAATTTCGTGACGTCATTCGTCACTCCTGCATTCTCAAACTGCGCTTCTATTTGTGCGAACCAGATGTCCGGCTCTTCTGGCCAAAATGGTGGCAGCTTCAATGACACGCGGTAAATATCGTGTACCGTGGAAACGCGCTTTGCTTGGCGCGACCTTTGTGTGACATGTTTCGCCGGCTGTGACGACGCGGTGTGCCCGGACTCACTATCACTCATCTTAACGGTGTTCTACTCGGGGTCACCAGTATAGTAAAAAACAACTATTTTCTTATAAACACAGAACTTAGAGAAGGAAAGTATAAAACCCACATCAAATGTGTCCATATCATAAAAGCATATATAGTGAAATATAATAAGATAAACACGTATTTCAGCTCTAAGTAACAAGAATATTTATTCAGAAGTGACAACATCAAGTTTCCATATAAATCGGTAACCTAGCAACTATATTTGCCAGAAATTCGAATGTTGCTACTAAGTAGGTATGTATGTATACCTACAGTGCTATTGTATTAAATTTGGCTATGGTAGTCTGTCTGTCAGTCGTTTGGGGAATATAAATTTCACATTTCGAAACGTTAAGGTCTAGGCCAATGGAATTGAATTTTTCTTTTAAAAAAGCTAAATCATTTAAAACTGTGTCTACATCACCTCCTAGGGTTCCGTCATCCAAATACCATACGTTGAATTCAGAATTTAGTTGCCGAATAATTGGATTTATTGCTAAACTAAAAATGACTGGCCCAAGAGGGTCACCCTGTTGACATCCGACGGCTGATTCCAAAAGGTTGTCTTTATATAGTAATTTTGAGGGGTGCCTGTAACATTGATAGAGAAAACTGTAAATTTTGGGTACTTCCTTTTGAGCTTCTGTCAACAAGGTGTCCCTGTTTACGGAATTGAAAGCATTCTTAATGTCAACCTTAAGGATGACCTCACCTTTACCGCTATTGAGGTAAGTGGATAAAGCGTGTACCGCAGCCTCACAGCCCCCTTTAGCCCCGAAGCCCAACTGTAGGGGCTGGAATTTGCTGGACAGTGTTTCGCTGTAAAAAGCACAGCAAAATTTGGCTGCGATACGTCGGTAAGTGGACCCTACGGCAATGGGACGAATGCCGCCATCCCTCTTGCGCAGGGCACATAGATTTGCCCCATACAAGATGTCAATGACGGCTTCGTTCACATTGCCGGAGAGCATGATATTAATGAGGGCCGTCAGCTCCTTCAAAAGGGACTCACCAACCTCCCCAGCACCTGAACAAATTAAGTCCTTCAGATGCTGAGGTGTCAAACCGTCGAGGCCGCCGGCGGAGCCACTTCGAAAGGAGCAAACGGCCGCACATACTTGTTGAGCTGTAATTTCAAGAGAGTTGGATTCCGGATCGGGGGGGTCAGGGAAGGAGAGGTCATCTGCCGGGGCGGGATGTTTACTCTCCAGAGCAGTAAGTGTCTCTGACGAGTACGGCGCAACCACATCGCTGCTAAAGATGATCCTAGCTGCACCTCTGATATCACCCTCACCTAGTTTAGACTCAACATGTTGCAATAAACTTCTTGGGGGGTGCGTTGTTAATTTTGGATCGAAAGTTTGGGCCGAAATGTTACAATTATCCTTGATTTGTGACGTTAAAGTTTTTTTATTTGCCAAATTTTTTTGGACATGTAGAATTCTAAACGGAAAGGTGAATAATTGCTCCCAAGCACTTTGAGAGTTCTCTCGGGTGGCGAGGCGGACACAACGCGCTAAACATAAAGCCACGGATGGCCTCGCACCACGAGGAACTCTTTTCAAAACTGGAGTTGTAGATTTTAGATTTGCAAGGGTTTTCCAAAAGGGTTGAGCAGGTGAAGCAGATGTTAGGGAAGTGGGTATTGTCGGGCATGATGAAGGCACATTTTGAGGTTTGTGTTTCTTGCCCAAATGTACCTTCAATCCTCGTTCACCTTTAAAAAAGCGTGCTTGGGAACAATGAGGGCATCTTACTAGGCCATCCAGCGATGTGGCAGGTTGACTGGCGCTTCGTACGGCGTCACTACTGTCATCATTTTTCAACATTAAATGGGTACTTACACGATTATTTCCTTATAGATTACACGTAAAACAAGTTAAGAAACTAAAATAAAATAAACACAATTAAACATAACAAAAATGACTTTAAAAATTGACACAAAAATCTTGACAGAAGCACGGTGACAGCGGCGCAGTTGTGCAGGCGGCCTGGGGCGCCGCGCCGCAGTATGACATTTCGGCGCAGCCGAGCCCTGGCAACCGTTGCCGTGAGACAGCGTTGCGTCAGTTGATATTTAATAAGATTTTTTTCCGATTTTTTCAGTATGTTCGATGCTGAGGTTCGATGTTCAAAAGAAGTGTATTTTTAGATAATAAACGGCAGAATAATATATATTTTGGGCGTGCAGTTAGAGACCCATTCACCGTATTCGGTGACAGTGACGTAGACAAATTTTCTTTCCCTTCGTGAGAGCGAGTCTGTGTGGTTAATGCTAAGTGAGACGCCTCTTATGAGCTCTGAATATTGACAGACATCCACCATTCACACCATAATACGCAATATCCAGTTATTTATATCATAATAAAAATCAAAATCACGAGCTCATTGTACTGTCAGCTGTCACCATGTCATATTGATTATATGTTTTTGAGATAATTAATGTGTACTAATACTTATATGTACTTGTGTAATAATACTTAAGTTGATAAAACTAATTAAAACGCTACTTGCTAGAGAGAGTGGACTGTGTAATACTAGGGTAAAATAAACTTAAATTAATAATTATTTACTTATAAATAACTAGTTTGGAACGATAGCTAGATCATTATGAGTCCTGATCTAGAGGCAAAGGGCTGACTTTAGAAACGGGACGTGTGAACTCGTGACCGTTTGTAGTCTTTAAATGAACTACGCGAACAACACCGTCCGGGCCAGTATGGAGCTTTGAGATTCTTCCTAGCGCCCACTTAAGGGGTGGCGCGTCCGAATTAACTAGCACTAGGTCACCAATTTTCAGGTTTTGACAAGAGTGATGCCATTTTTGCCTTTGCTGCAATGTATGTAAGTAATCCTGCCTCCAATGTTTCCAAAACTGCTGCGACAACTGTTGGACAGCCTGCCATCGGTTTAGTCTATACCCAGATACGTCCGTCAGATCAGTTTCTGGTACTGACAGTAGATCCCTACCTATGAGGAAATGACCAGGGGTTAAAACTTGAAACTCGTTCGGATCATCGGATAAAACACACAAAGGCCTAAGTTTAGTACGCCTTCAACACGAGCAAACAGTGTTCCCAGTTCCTCAAATGATAAAGCTCTAGTCCCAATGGTGCGTTTTAAATGTAATTTTGCCGATTTTATAACAGCCTCATAAAGTCCGCCGAAATTACTGCCGGCTGGTGGGTCAAGTCGCCATATTACTCCGCGAGATACGAAACCATTATCTATGTTATTCGATTCCGAATTTAAAAATTTGGTTATTTCAGCTAGCTGTTTGCCAGCAGACACAAAACTGGTACCATTGTCGGATACAACAGAATGACATAGACCTCTCCTCGCCGTGAATCGGTTGAAACTCGCTAAAAAACACTCGGTGCTTAAAGATGATAAGACCTCTAAATGAACAGCCCGTGTCGCGCAGCACACAAATACGCAAAGATAAGATTTTGAAATGTGGGCATTTTTACGAGTTGATTCTTTAGTAGGAAAAGGTCCACCTATATCAATGCCAACAGTGTGAAACGCATGAATATCTTGAGAACGGTACTTAGGTAGTTCGCCCATTAGGGGCTGTCGATTTGTAGGAGACACCCTAAAACAAGAAATACATTTCCTAGTGCGGGAGCGAATCACACATCGCGCTGAAATGATCCAATATTTTTGTATTATTAAACTTTGAAGTGTGCGCGGACCCACATGCAAATAAATTTTGTGATAGTGATCGATTAAGATTTCTGTAAAATGAGACTGTTTAGGAAGTAATGGCGGTTGTTTCTTTTCATAAATTAGATCTGATTGGGAAAGTCTACCCCCCAGCCGGAGGAAACAGTTGGAGTCCATGAAAGGGTTGAGTTTCCGCAATGATTGACTACCGCTACCATCTTTTGTTAGTGACATGATGTCATTAGAAAAATGACGATTTTGAACAGTTTTCACTAAAATGTCATGCGCGTTTCTTATATCCGACACCGTGAGGGATTTGCGTTCATGAGCAGATAGTCTACAGTTACGCATGAATCGATAACATCGAGCTACGACGTTGAGCAATTTGCTAAAACTAGAATATTTCTCAGTTAAATTATAAAGAAAACTGGCTGAATCAGACTCAGTAGATACAAGAGCTATCTTGGGACACTTGAGTTCGGGAGGATTGCAGTCACGAAACACGTCCATAGTCTTAATCGGCCACTGAGGCTGGTCTTGCTGGAGCCAGGCTGGGCCCGTGAACCACTCTGTCGTTGCTAACAATACTGATGGTAAAGCGCCGCGAGAACATATGTCTGCCGGATTTGACACACCGCTTACATGGTACCAGCATTCATTAGGGACACTGTCGTTGATTTTGGAAACCCTATTGGATAAAAATGTTTTGAGTGTATAGCTGGGCGTATTTAACCAGGCTAGCACCACCGACGAATCCGTGAATAACAATGTCTCATCTATGTTAAGCCGGTCACGCAATATAGATTGAACGTATTTTACAAGCTTTGCGAGCAAGTGGGCCGCCATGAGCTCAAGTCGCAGAATGGTGATGGTCTTTAGAGGAGCCACTTTGGATTTGGCGATGAGTAAACTGGCCTTAACTTCACCGGCCAGGCTTTTTGTTCTCAGATATACAACTGCCGCATAGCCGAGTGTTGAGGCATCACAAAAACCTATAAGTTGACAAAAGAAATGAGAAGTGACTTTTACATGGCGGCTATGCCGTATATCTGACAACAAGGGAAGTTCATCAACATATGACTGCCATTGTGACGCAACCTCTGATGGTAGACTTTGGTCCCAGTCAAGCTGGCGAGCCCAAAGCTCCTGCATTAAACACTTGGCATAAAATGTGCATGGCGCCACAAAACCGAGAGGATCGAACTGACGACCAATTTGTGATAACACTGTTCTCTTTGAAATGACAGGATTTGGTGGAGAAATTGTAAACGAAAATGCATCAAAAGTGGGTAACCACTGAAGCACTTTAATAGCCAAATTCTTTTTATCATCAAACGTGACTAGAGTTTCACGATAATCCTCATCTAAACTGTCTAGAACCTGTGTACTATTACTGGACCATTTGCGGAGTATAAAACCAGCTGACTTTAATAGGTTCATTAATTCTTGTTGCAGAGTTACAGTTTCGTCTACAGTAGTTACAGACCAGAGAAATCGTCCATAAAAAATGCAGTTTTTAGCAGTGGAGCAGCCCTAGGAAAGTTAGCCATTTCATTATCCGCCAAAGTGTGTAAGACTTTAATAGCCAAATAAGGGCAGCTAGCTACGCCATATGTAAGAGTGTTCAAAGAGAATACTTGAATTGGTTGATCCAGGGAGTAACGCCATAAAATATGTTGATACGGTCGTTGACTAGGGTCGACCAGTATCTGCCGATACATTTTACATATATCAGCAGAAAGACAAATTTCATGTAGTCGAAAGTTTATTAAAAGGCTGTTTGATATCAGCTTGAAGCTTGGGCCCTGGTAACACGAATGAGTTGAGTGACATATTATTTGTTGTTTTACCTGACGCATCAAATACCACACGATGCGACCAGGCCGGTGTAGGCCAGTTTTCAAGTTTACTGTCAAACGGAAATAGTTCTAATTTAGGTAACCTTGGCTTTACATAGCTATCTCACTTTTCCGACTTATCATCTTTACTATAAAGATGGCACATATGTGGGATATAATTGCTTTTTTATAACTGTAATAGCACTGATACTATTTTCGAACTTTTCGCGCCACTTCGGTAAGTCTTGATAACGCTCCCGAAATTCACTGGCAAACTCAGGTTTGTCGGCAAGTCTTTTGGAAACATCGTACGAGTATAAGGCCTGTAATCTCATGAAACACATTTCCTTCATTGTAATATGTGGCTGCGCCAACTTATAGTACTCATCACCTAATTTAATGTCTGACTTCGCCATCTTGCAACAAAATTACGATACTGATTCTGAAGTTCGAGCTGAAAACTCTCGGGGTTTTGGACTTGGATCGGTGCTGGGCGGAGCGTAGATTTCATCAGTCGAGATCTTTACAGCTTGGTATTTAAGTTGAATGTGCCTATTACCATGCGGTGAACAATTACGGTTTTCACCGCGTTGATCACAGAGACATTGAAGATTTGCTTCTTCGTCGACATAATGAAGTCAATCTCATTTTTTGTTGCACTATCAGGGCTCTGCCAGGTCCACTTTCTGTGCTCAAGTTTTCTGAAGAAGGAGTTCATCATAAAGAGGCCTTCCTTCTCTATAAAACTGGCCAGTAGGTGACGCCAGTGGTTTCGACATCCAACCCCAAATTGCCCCACTCGCAGCTCATCATCATTTCATTTGCCCAGTTTCGCGTTGAAGTCCCCCATGACAACGGTGAAGTGAGTTTTAGAGCCTTGAATGGCTCTGGAAATATCCTCATACATGGTCTCCACCTCATAGTCGGGGTGTGATGAGGTCGGGACGTAAACCTGTACGACCTTCAGCGAATATTTTGTGGATATTCTGAATATAAGGTACGCCGCCTTGGTCGACACACTCTCGATTTTCACCACGTTGCTCATAAGGGACGTAAGGACGAAAAACCCGACACCACCTTGGGACTGCTGGTCGCCCTCCCGGAAATAGAGCAAGTTCCCGGATTTAAGGATTATCGAGTCCTCGCCCTCTCTTCGGACTTCTGATAACCCTACTATACCCCATCGTAATCTGCTCAATTCTTCCTCAAGTTCGATGATCTTCTCGTCGGTCCGGAGTGTACGCGTGTTTTATGTTGCCAGGTTCAGTTTTCGGTGAATGTGGTAGCCGGATCCCTTCCGGTGATTCTCCGCACCCCTTGCCTCTCCGTGGCCTTGACCGCTACCGTAGCAAAGGGATGGTGGGCCGCCGGGCACTAGGGGCCATTTTTTATTTGTGCTTGTCATTTTGGGGAGGGGGTGGAGGACAACTATGAAATTATTACATGAAGGTCGCATAGGAATGTCTAAAATGAAACAATAAGCAAGAAAACTATATTATTGGCCACACATAGACAGTCACATAGAAAAATATGTTAAAAAATGTTATCCCTGCCAAACATATCATAATAATGATGTTAAAGAATAACTGATCACACATTCAGTTCCTAGTTTACCATTTTTTTAAGTTAGGTGTTGATATAATGGAGCATAAAAAAATATTTCATAATATATGATTACTATTCAAAGTGGTTAGAAATTAAGTTACTAAATAACAAAAGTGCAAAGGCTGATTGCCTTTGCACTTTTGTTATTTAGTAACTTATATAATACTAGCAGCCCGTCCCGGCTTCGCACGGGGTAGACAATTATCATTTTAAGACTCATTTTTCTACACCTTCGGTTACATTGTTCAAATTTTACCAAGGATCCCTAATTTTTTTCAAAATGAAATGTAGCCTATGTCAAATTGGAAGAATGTAGCATTCTACTGGTGAAAGAATTTTTTAAATCGGCCCAGTACTTTTTGAGCCTATTCATTACAAACATACAAACATACAAAAATAGGTACAAATCTTTCCTCTTTATAATTAGTGTAGATGTAGATGTAGATGTAGATGTAGATAGATGTAGATGTAGATGTAGATGTAGATGTAGATGTAGATGTAGATGTAGATATATAATAGACTAGCTGACCCGACAGACTTCGTTCTGTCAAAAGCTATTTGACTGTGGCAGTTTGTCTACGCGCAAAGGAAACTACCTACCTACCCTACCCTACCTACCTATCTACCCTACCCTACCCTACCTACCTACCCTACCCTACCCTACCCTACCCACCTACCTACCCTACCCTACCCTACCCTACCAACCCTACCTACCCTACCCTACCTAACTAAAACCTACAATATATTTTTTTTTTTTATATAAAATCTATTCTCAGACCGACCAAATGATGACTGACACGTTATGTCAAACGCCATAAAGTTACATTAGAAGATAGAGTTACCTACTTATTATTACAATAAAAATGTAAATATGGTCGTTTTCTTACAATTTTTTTTTTTTTAACTTTCTTAAATTTTTCTTACATAAGAACCTTCTCCTGACAATAACAAACACAACAAAAAAATAATTAGCGAAATCGGTCCAGCCGTTCACGCGTGATGCCGTGACCAAGGGAAATAGGGATTCATTTTTATATATATAGATTATTAGACTTATTTAGTAACTTTGGAGTTCCAAGTGAGATTGTTTCAGATCATATACCATTTGATTCTCGTGAATGTAAACAATTTGCACAGGAATGGGGTTTCAAATATACATATACTAGCCCTAGATATCTGCAGTCGAATGGAATGGCTGAGAGAGGAGTACAGGTAGCAAAGAAAATAATTTATAATTAATGTAATGAAGACAACACTGATTTTAGAGTAGCTTTATTAAAGTACAGAGTTTCACCAGTGGCAGGAACAAGTTTTTCTCCTAGTGAATTATTAATCCACTCAGTGTATGTGGATGATGTTATAAAACTTCCTGTCACTGTTGTTTACATAGCAAGAATTGGTATACGAATTGGTGTGGGGTAGGTTAAAAGAACAACTAAAAAGTGATGAATAAAAATCACAAAAAAGAGAAAAATAACTTGAATTTGAGAAGTCGGTGTTTTATTCTATTTTTTGCTTGGTTCTTTGGTTCTATTTTTTGGTCTTTTGCTACCGACTTCCGAAATTCAAGTTATTTTTCTCTTTTTTTAACCCCCGACAGAAACGGAGGGGTGTTATAAGTTTAACGTGTGTATTTGTGTATCTGTGTGTCCGTCTGTGTCATCGTAGCTCGCAAACGGCTGAACCGATTTTGATGTATTTTTTAAATTTTTTGTTTGACAGTTGAAATCGCCAAACAGATGAGGCCTTATAGAATAGAATAGAATAGAATAGAATATTTTTAAGGCTCCGTGCACGAAAAAAACACTCTTTTGTCAATTTCTTATCTAATTGTGAGAAAACTTGAAATAATCGAAATATTAAGTCTGTGTAACTATACAAGTACAGTTTTCATGGTGCTAAACCATTCGAGTCAGTCACAGCAGCTGTTAATAGTTTCATCATTTTTGTGCTCTCCAAAATATAGTTCTTTTCACAGTTGATTTACTTAATGAAGACATTGTATAATCATTAAATAAAATTTTGATTATATTTTAAGAATAGCTGAAGACTAATTTGTGATTTTTAAATTTTTTGATATGATTTGCTAAATAATAGGAAAAAATATATTACTGACGGGGTTTAAAACAAAATAAAGATTTTTTCAATATTATTTTTCTGCTATATTTTGTGTGGAAGTTGAAAAAAGTGGTTCCGCCACATGCAAGTAGACCATAAAATGAGGTTGATGATATTTTTTAATGTTTAAAATCAAAAGTAGTTTCTTGTAGAATGATGATCAAATGTCAGTCTCGCGTCATTATTCGGAAAACTTGTTGTGCATATTAGTGATTTACCGTAAATACTTAATTTATTTGAAAAATCCCTTTCAGCCACATGCAAGACAAAGAACACAACTTATCAAATCACATATAAGTTTGTTTAAATTATTTTTGCCTTTCTCACAAACAGTGAACAAAATTTATCAAAATCAGTCGATTTCGTGCACGGACCCTTAACTTCCAATACAATTTTCATTAGCCGTCCGCCGACGCGAGGACGCTTGGATCAAAATATTTCCTACAACTTATAGGGGTCAATATATATAATTATTTTAGTTTTTAGAGGTTTAGTTTGAGTCGGGAGTTTTTTAGTGTTTTTTTGGTAGTCGCTTGTTATTTTTAAATGTTTTTTTTTAAATATTTTATTAATAACCCCTGTACCTATGTTGTCTATGTTTATATCTTAGTTAATTAATGAAACGATTTGGTAGCACAACATCATTATTTAGTGATTCCTAATTAGATTGAGCAACCTTTGAAAAGTGTTGCGGATAAAGTACCAAAATCAATTAATTAATTAGGAACATCATGATAGATATATTAATCAAAGAGCGGAGCAATCGATACAGACGTTGATGGAGTGGTGGACGCGCGGAGCTAATCCTGGCGAATCGTGACGCGATGGCGCAGCGTCCGACCGACCGATCGACCGACACATCCGATCGACAACGACAGAAGCGCCGACGAGCCTGCTCAGCAGAGCGTGGCGCGGCCGACCTCACCGCCGCCGCCGCGCCGCGCCGCCGACGGGCGCCGCATCCGTCGCATGCCTCAGCTATTTGTTGTTATATGCTAACAACAGCACTTTCGTTTTGAACAGCCATTGTGTGCCTGCAGTTTTTAACCGACTTCACAAAAAGGAGGAGATTCTCAATTCGTTTGTATTTTTTTACTTTAGGATTTCGTTGTATAAGAAACGAATTGGAAAATATTTTTTTATTTGAAATGATAATACTCCCAAATTGGTACCATTTTGTTCAGAACCATTTGTCTTGCATCGTAATAGTAGCTTAACTATGTTAATCGAGATATCGCCATCTTAACTATCTTAGCCGTGTTTGGGCTTATTGGAATTGTCATGAGATGCACTCAGGCTATAAATGATTGAATTATATTATTTCTGTAAGTAGGTTTGTACAAACACTTTAACACGTTAATCATATTTTTAAAACTAGATGAGGTCGGCGTTTCCTATCTGACTACTCTGAGAAGAAAGGCCGAAACAAACTCAGAGGTCACAGTCTCTTTTAAAGTCCAGATATAATCTTGGTCAGCTAATCTGAAGACCACGTAGATTGGTGTCTGAAATGGGTAAGAACTTTATTTCTTATTAAGACAATCGTCACTTACATGAGAACAATAAATCTTATTACTAATTATATTAAATCAGTGCGGGTAGAAGAAAACAAAACAAAAAATAAAAGTATGATCACCTACAAAATTGGAAGCGAGTTCAAGCATTCCTAAGATAAGGCGGTGGCACAAGTTAAAAGATGTTGCTGTTTTAGACAAAAGTAAACAACACAATCAATATTATAGTGTTTCGTCGTCTATCTTCTATACATATAATAAAATCGTAGCGAAGTCAAAACTGTACATTGAATATTTTTGAAACAAAGTAATTGCCACGAGGTCTGGGAACGATTCTGATGCCGAAAATATAGTTTTTAGAATTTTTGTCTGTTTGTCTGTTTGTCTGAATGTATGTTCCAGGTAAACGCAAAAATTACTGGACAGATTTTGTTCAAATTTTGCATAGATATTCCCTATAGGTCTGGTCAAATTACTACGTCTAAATTATCACGCTATTTGCTATGGGGGATGAGCAGTATTGCATTATGCTTTGAGATGGGTCCATAAGGGCAGGTACCTTAACCGTGGTCGCTACAAGAAAATGGTCTTAAGAGACACTGAAAGACTGTGAATGCAGATATTTGTTTTAGAAAAACAAATATCTGCATTCACAGATTTTGAAAGAAATGTACAGTCAGCAAGAAAATGGGCAATTTTCACAAAAAAGTTTTTTTGATGCCAATCGATCCTGTTTCTTACGAGGATCAAAAAACTCAAATACTCAAATCTTTATTGCATTCTACAATGTATAAGATTAGGTGATAAACATAAATTAAGAAACAACGTGGACCCTGTCGGGCACAGCAAAGAAACAGGAAGTAGAGAAGACGACTTATAATCTAACATAATTTAAAATAATAATAAAAATAAAATATTTGTATTTTAATTGTATTTACTCTATAGGACCAACTGAGGTTTGAGTACTAGAAAAGTCAGAAATCTAAAAAAAGTTTTTCCATACAGGGCCTCAAGTCTGCTATTACAATAGTGTCAGAATGGTCTTGCCATTGTGAGTATTTGACAGTGTTTGTATGGCAAATCTGTCAAAAACTCACAATGAAGAGACCATTCTGACACTATTGTAATAGCAGACTTGAGGCCCAGGTCGTAGGTGAGACTGAGATGAGAACGAACACAATATATCAGTGTATGACAACAGTCGAATTATTCCATTACTACTTCGCTGTGTTAAATAGGAAACGAATTTATCAGATAGTTACAGATTTAATCTTTTAAATGATTATCATACCTTATGGATCTGTCTTATGGAGCAGTTAATTATGACATATATTATGCTATTTCAGTCAACTTTCAACAAAGCAATGCAAATCTGATTTCGATTCCAAAGAATTTATATTTATGTGTTTCTTTTTAGGGATCCGTACCAAATTGGTAAAAAAGAACCCTTATGGTGCGACTCAGTCTGTCTGTCCGTCTGTCTGTCACAGCTATATATCTCAAGAACTACTAATGCTATCAACTTGAAATTTGGAATAATTTTAGATGACGTTTGCCCAACTATGTTGCAAATAAGAAAGTTTTTTTTTTGCAACTGGGACTTAACTGGGTGTCTTAAAAAATCGAAGTGGGACTACTAGAGTATGTGAAGAACGCTATTTGCACATACTCATAATTTTTTTAGGCCCCATTTTTTCAACTTTTGACAAAAAAAAATAATAAAAAAAATACCATTCCCCCTTATCTCCGTTATTTGCATAGAAAAAATCTGAAATTATTTTATGTAATAGTAGTTTATTTAAAGATTATAGGAAAAATAAAACGATATTCTAAATAACACACTTTTTCAGAAATTATCAACAAAAATTACATTTGTTCCATTATCGGTCAAGAGATGGCGCTGACCTAAAACTGCAATATTGTACACCCCAGTGTTAAAATTCTCTGATGAATATTGACCTCGCCGATGAAAGTTTAAAAACATTTCACGGTTCACAACCAAAATGTCCTCCTTCCTACCTACTCGCAGATTGCTTTGGGTTAAGCACAGTAAGTTGTAGTTTTTTCTGGGCACATAACTATTTAGGTACTAATACGAATAAAGCTATACAATTATGATGGTACGGAACCCTCGGTGCGTGAGTCCGACTCGACCTTGACCGGTTTTTTTACATTTTGTTACTGTAATTGTGATAGTTCGAAGAACTTTAGAGGACTTTTTTTTGGGTGGGAAATTATCAAAAATCTTCTCCCGCTCTGGGAGGAGCGGGAGGGCATGTCAGACTTTTACTGACTAAAACTCTCCTGTGTTACTTCAGTTGCCTTTGTTCCAGGGCCACGGTAGCCCTTTCGGAAAAACCCGCGCCGTCAACCTGGGCCTGGTCCTTACCAGACGGCGAGCTGCCCATTGCTCGCCGTCCGCAAGCCCGCGCCTACGGTGGCCGAGAATCGCCAATTGATTCCCGCCACCCAGGGCGTCTTCTGCGGCGACTAGGGGCGTGAGGGCACACAGACTACCTCGCCTCACGCGTTTCGCCTCCTCCTTCGCAAGCATTACTGCTTCGCAGAAGGAGGTGACGGCCTCCCATGCACTCTCGCTCCGTACCATGTACCATTACGGGACACTGCACGCTAAACAAACAATTCCACACAATAGACATATCGGACAATTCTCTGTGCAGAGCTTGCATGGAGGCTGAGGAACCATCGCGCATGTGCTCTTTGAATGCACAGGCGTCACCAAGATTAGAACAGAGACCCTCGGGGCACCCTGATCTTTCACAGATGTTCTAAACATACCATGTACAATGGTCCACCTGAAGGACTAAGTGCGAAAACCAAACCCTTTACCATAGAACATAGAACTGTACGTCGCTTGCTCCCGCGCCACCAGTCCTGACTCTCTGTATATTTTGACTGCTGTGACCAAAATTACAAACGTAGTGTTCAGGGAAGTTTTAAGGGTATTTTAGTATATTATGGTGTTTTACGACTTCCACGCGAACGAAGTCGCGGGCAGAAGCTAGTTATAAATAAAAGTCAATAATTTATTTTTAAATATGTTGAGTGAAGTCGCTTCTTTTATATCTTTTGGAAGTTTATTATAGAGCTTAGCTCCCCCATAGGTTAGGTTGTTTTTGCCGTAGTTAGTTCTTGCTCTAGACAATACTCGTACCAGGTGACTGGCTCAACGAGATGAGTATTTGCTTGTTTCACCTTCTGTTGTGAATGTAATGCGTGAGTGAATAAGTTTGTGGATAATTTTATAGATAAGTGTGCATGAGTTATATATATGTATAAAGTTGTTTGATGTTTAATAGCTTGGTCTCTTTATAAATAGTTTTTGTCGGTGTTAAGAAGTCATAATTGTGTAGTATTTTGATTATTTTATTTTGTAGAATTTGGATTGGTTTTAGACTAGTTTTAGGTGCGTTACCCCATATTTTGATGAGATATAATAAATGAGGCTGTTAATATACAACTCCCTTGTTAAAGGGAGTTGTATATTACTAGCCGAACTTTTTTTGGAATACATATAACAATTTATGCAGTCTGCCCACCAATGATGAAAGTTTGTTTTTAATGTATTGAAGGTGTGCTTTCCATGTTAAATTGCTATCCTTTTCAGTACTTCTCCGTTAATGCTTAGATTAGGATAATTAGGGAGCTTTTTATTTTTTGCACTTAATATTATATATGAGGTTTTGGAGGCGTTAATAGTTAAAAGATTGCACTGGTACCAATTTTGTAGTATATTTAAATCATCTTGGGCATTTATTGTGATATCATTTATGTTGTCCCCAAAATAAAATAGGCATGTATCGTCTGCATAAAGGGCAAGGTGACCTTATAAACCTGCTTGGTGTATGTTGTTTACATACACCAGGAATAATAAGGGACCCAAAATTGAACCTTGCGGTACGCCGCATGTCAAGGGTTTAGACGTGCTTTGGTAAGCCCCGATTTTTACAACTTGATATCGATCGAAAAATCTGTAAAAATCTCACCGTGAAAACTTAGGTGAAGTGAGCTTGAAGTGAGCTGTCATCCTACCGAATCGGGGGATTGACAGCTCGGTTCAAACTCACTTCACCTAGGTTTTCACGGTGGCCCCCCCGGTGGGTTCCCGCATTGTCGAGGCGGGGGGGCTCAGTAGCCGTGGCTTGGAGGGTCACGGTGAAGCAAAGAGGAACCCAAGGAGGGGGCCGCTCGTCAGGGCTTTTGCGGATAAGCCGACGACGTAGCGGCCGTAGGTTGCGGTGCCGCTTCGGCGACATCGCAACTGAGGCGGGCCGTGATGTTGAATGGGCGGCATCGCGGCTGAGGGCGGGAGGCCGCGGCGGGAGAGGAGTGCCGGTATTGAGGTGCGCCGTTCTCCCTACCTTCCGCGGCCTTGACGGGGTCGCCACCGTATGATGGCGGACGCGGTGGGGCCGCAGAGGAAGAGGAGTGTCGGTATTGCGTTGGCCGCTCTCCCTATCCTCTGCGGCCGAAAAGTGGTAGGCGGCGGGGCCAATCATCTGACCCGTCGCGAAGGGACCAGGGGCGCCTGGACGCGAGGTCGTCTGGTGCCCCTGTGCTGGTCTGGTCCCTGGGGTGATAGGGGGTTACTCCCAGGTGGAGGCCAGCAGGCAACGGGTGCGGGGGCACCCTTGCCTGTATTGCACAGGCCTCCACCAGTGTCGGACGGGAATGGCCAGGTGTTCCCGGCCATTCCCGTATCCCCCCCAGCCGGGGGGGCATGCGGGGCCCGCCAGCTAGGCGGGCATGCGCCGGGAGGGTTGTGGATGTAAAGGCTGAGCCGGTTTCCCACGACCCTCCCATCAAGGCGATGAGGGAACTCCGCTGAGTTTTAGTGGGTATACTGCCATTTTGGCAGGGAGTCCCACATACCCCGTCTCGGCCCCCGACGAGCGGGCATGCGTAATGCATTTCTCAGCGTCAAAAAAAAAAAAAAAAAAAGGTTTTCACGGTGAGATTTTTACAGAATAGCATTACTGGTCGAAACGTTGTCCCAATAAATAGGTGTAAGTACCTAATATACATCTATTAAAATAAAAAGATATACACATTATATAGATACCTACAAAATTCTTACTTGACTACGATAACACGAGTCACACACACAATACAACTCAATTGTCAGAGACTCAGGAGTTCAGGAGACACACCACCAGTCGGCATCTAAATATAAAATGTAGGCAGCACGTGTTTCGTCTACAAGCCATAGTCTACATGTCTGGTAGTGAAATAAAATACAGTTACAGAAGTTTACTGAATAACCATGAGGTAAGCCGAAAAAAACCCTTATATTATACTAGCTTCTGCCCGCGGCTTCGCCCGCGTGGATGTCGAAAAATAGCCGACGGGAACGTACGGCTTCTTCCACAAATCCCCCTGATAAATCCCCCTTAGGAGGAAAAGTGGAATATATAAAAACCAGTCTAGAATTCACCACTGATAATCCGGCTTATTTCACTAATCCCCCTCACTGGGGAAAACTGAACCCTAATGTAAAAAAAATCACTTTCCGGGGATCTTGGAATAAGTTTTTTTTTTCAATTCTAGTTTCCCCCCCTTGGCGGGATTATCAGGGGTGAATTCTAGACTGTTTTTTATAGATTCCATTTTTCCTCCTAAGGGGGATTTTCAGGGAGGATTTGTGGAATAAGCCGAATGTACTACCGGGATTAAAAAATAACCTATATGTTAATCCAGGTTATAAACTATCTGTGTACCAAATATCATCTAGATCCGTCCATCCGTTTTTGTGCAAACCGGAACATACATACAAACAAACAGACCAAAATTCTAAAAACTATATTTTCGGCATCAGATTCGAATATTCAATGTAAGGTTTGACTTCGTTACTATTTTATTTTACTTCGTCTGCGTAGAGTATAAATTATTTTTTCTAGATAATTATGAATTATTATAACAATAACAGTATAGAGCTTTGTTCATGGCTAATTGTCCTCCACTACGTATGATATTTGAGGAATACTGAAAAGAAATACCTACTGTAAAGGACCAGTATCCACCTGGTTAAGCTACACTTGCCGCAGTTGGTCTGTGGATGGGTGACCATCTTTACATACAGAGACCCGTCCTCGCCTCGGAAACACGTTAAGCTGTTGATCCCGGATGTCATTCATGGATCTTTGACAGTCGTTACGTGAAATCAGAAGCCCGAAACTCTGACAACCATTTTTACCAAGGGGTATCGTATTACCCAGTAACTGCGTTGTGGAGGTCAGATAGACAGTTGCATGTAAAATACTGTAAAGTTAGAAACAGTACACGTGTAGGTACTTATATTATTTTTACTGGAATACAAAATTTTGCGAATGAACTGCTTCAACACAAAACTTCATCCCCCTTTTCAGACCCTTGTGGGTTGAAATTAAACAATAAAACAACGATTTACGTTGTGTTAGGTTCCAACCATAAGCCGAAATATTAGTGATTTTA
This sequence comes from Dryobota labecula, assembly GCA_947523025.1. Taxonomy (NCBI): domain Eukaryota; kingdom Metazoa; phylum Arthropoda; class Insecta; order Lepidoptera; family Noctuidae; genus Dryobota; species Dryobota labecula. The sequence goes on from OX383300.1 coordinate 124,349, forward strand.
ACTTAAAAAATAAAGAACTTGAATTAATAACCAAATTTCATCCCCCTTTTAAAAAACCCTTAAGGGTTGAAATTCTAACAACACCGTTGCGTTAGCTTCCAACCATAAGGCTAGATAGTAAATTGAGTGATTTTTCGTCGAAAATTAAGGACTTTTCAACTTCATGCCCCTTTTTAACCCTTCGTAAGCCTTCGAGGGTGGAATTATCAAAAACGCTGAGACACTTAAACATTAATTTTAAATCGTCAGTCTAATCACAAAATTTGAAGATCCTAACTTCAAAATTGACGGACTTTCATATAAATTTCCATCCCCTGTTTTACCTCTTTAGGGATGAAATATCCAAAAATCCTTTCTTAGTGTACCTTTAGACCTCATAAGGAACCTACGTGCCAAATTTGGAATCTCTAGACCCAACGGTTTGGGCTATGCGTTGATATACGAGATCAGTCAGTCAGTCAGGACTTTGAATTTTATATATATAGATATAGAGATAGCTTTTGCCCGCGGCTTCGCCCACGTGGATGTCGGAAAAATCCAACAGGAACGTACTACCGGCATTGAAAGTACCGGACCGGACCGGGATTAAAAATACTTTTGAGTAATTCAAAAACTTAAAAATAAAAACTTTTGAGTTAGTCAAGACACGCAGTAAAATACTCCCCTAAAAACTTAATTACCCCTCATTCCCCTGTTTGGGATCAATTCTCGAAAACCCCATACACTCGTAAACCTTTTTTTTTTTTCTTTCTAAAGAATGAGCACCTTTAGAGGGGATGTTTTGAAAAACGAATTATGACAAACTATGTGTTTTATGTATTAAGAACGTATTTGTGTTGAGTTTCAAGTTTATGAACTAAAAAAAAATATTTTTCATACAATCTAAATCTCCCCCATTTCACCCCTTTAAAACCCTTCTTAGAGCCTACAATGTATGGAATGGAAATTTATTCTGAAATAGATCAGTCCGTTACGGTTTATTTTTCCATACAATCTTTGACATCCCTCAATGCCCCCTTGTGCCAAGTTTAATGTTTATTAAAAACTCAAGGAATAAGATTTTTCAAACAAATATAATCACCCATTTACCCCCTTAAAGATTGAATTTTCAAAAATCCGTTCTTAGCGGATGCCTACGTCACAATAAATATCTGTTTGCCAAATTTCAGCGAAATCCGTTCAGTGGTTTGAGCTATATGTGTTGATAGTCATCAGTTTTTCCATACAAACTTTGACACCCCCTTTATGGAGTAGTTTAAAAAAAATAAACTGAAATAATCAAACTTTATTATTTAATAAGATACGCATTCGTGCCAAGGAATAAGGAATAAGATTTTTCAAACAAAAGAAATCCCCCCTTTTTACCCCCTTAAAGGTTGAATTTTCAAAAATCCTTTCTTAGCTGACGTGTCCTCTACATATCCTAATCTAATCTAACCTAATCTATCCTAATTTATATCGATTCTCCCGGAGAAGGGCATGAGGGGGTTCTCCGGGGGAGGGGCCCGTGGCTAAATTATAACAACCACACACGTAAATCGATCAGGTTAAGCTATACTTAATTGCCGCGGTTGGTCTGTGGATGGATAACCATCTTTGCATACAGAGACCCGTCCGTGCCTCGGAAAGCACGTTAAGCTGTTGGTCCCGGCTGTTATTCTTGGATCTTTGGCAGTCGTTACGGGAAGTCAGAAGCCCGAAAGTCTGACAACCATTCTTATCAAGGGGTATCGTATTACCCAGTAACTGCGTTGTGGAGGTCAGATAGGCAGTCGCTCCATGTAAAATATTGTAAAGTTAGAAACAGTACACGTGTAATTATATTATTTTTACTTGAATACAACATTTAGCGAATGAACAACTTCAATAAAAAACTTCATCACCCTTTTCAGACCCTTGTGGGTTGAAATTAATAAAAACTTTTTAACAAAAAAACAACCTACTTCCAAAAAAACTTTTCACTTTTTAGTTATGGTACCTACCCCACAACAATTCGATTACCACTACTTGCTACACCGCACAAACAACAGTGACACAAGATACATATACGAAGTGGATTAAATACGTATTAACGAAGCTAACTCAAAAACTACCCAAGCAAAGTTAATAAAAATCGGTTAGTAATCATTTATAGCCCGAGTGCATCTCATGACAATTCCAATAAGCCCAAACACGGCTAGGATATATTGTTTAATTACGGAGTTCCGGCGCATACCTTCCGGCTTCATCTTCAGATTAGTTCGATGGTGACATTTTCATCAGAATTATTTATTTAAATTTGCTTCATAGTCGCTTAACTATCTTAATCGAAATATCTTATCGCCACCCGTAAAATACTTATCATTGAGGAACATTTGAGGCCATTTGTGGTCTTCTTCATCAGTTCCACTTCATCAAATAATACTTACTGAATGGATATGCTTGAGTTTTTGATGAAAATACAAAAAATCGCTATATTATTGCCTGTAAAATTTGAGGAGTTCCCTCAATTCCTCATGGATCCCATCATCAGAACTGGATTTTGGGACCACTTTGGAAGTATATTCTTTCAAATAAAAAAGAACTTGCCAAATCGGTTCACAAACGATGGAGTTCTGAGGTAACAAACATTAAAAATAAAATAAAATAAAATATAACCGAATGAGAACCTCCTCCTTTTTGAAAAGTCGGTTAAAAATAAAACAACGATTTACGTTGGTTGTGTTAGTTTCTAAACATAAGCCGAAATATTAGTGATTTTAACTTAAAAAATAAAGAATTTTAATTAAAAACAAAATTTCATCGCCCTTTTCATCCCCTTAAGGATTGGAAATCCGACAACACGCTTTGGCTTCCACCCATAAGCCTAGATAGTAAAAATTTGTGATTTTTCTTCGAAAATTAAGGAACTTAACTTCATCCCCCTTTTTAACCATTTGGGGGTGGAATTATCAAAAACGTTGAGTCACGTATAAATTAATTTTTAATCATCAGCCTGAACACAAAATTTGAAGATCCTAACTTCAAAACTGACGGACTTTCATACAAACTTTCATCCCCTATTTTATCCCCTTAGGGGTGGAATTTCCAAAAATCCTTTCTTAGTGCACCCCTACACCTCATAAGGAACCCACGTGCCAAATTTGGAATCTCTAGACCCAGCGGTTTGGGCTGTGCGTTGATTTGTCAGTCAGTCAGTCAGTCAGTCAGTTTCTTCTTTTATATATTTAGATAAAATATTTTGATTTTGATTTTGACTTATGTTCTGAACGTCTAATGAGTCTTTACCTAAAGATAACAAACACAAAATCAAAATACGAAATTTCACTCTAATTCTTAAAGCAATCAATTGTACCAAATTACAACATGAAATAAAAATGCGACACAAATAATAATTTTAAAATAATTCACGTAAGTACCAACAATGTGAAAACAAAAAGGAAATCGTCCGAAATGTCGCATGATACACCGTTTGTGCTGAGAAAATACTCGAAATGTCTAATGAACACCAATGGTGCATAACTTTTCTCAGGGTCACGTTCGCAGTTGGACTAAATATTGACATTTATTTTTTACTTGCAACACGATCTGGCTGTACAATTCGATTAATCGACTAATACTTGACCAGTTGGCATTTTAGCGGGAACACCACTAATCAAACGAAAAAAAAAGAAAACAAAATACGTCTATACTCTGTGGTCGTGTGGCGGTGTGGCGCGATGCTTTGCTTATTGTAAACATTCATCAAGGTTATACGTGCGTAAAGTAATGGATTCAATGAGAAAACGGTTTAATCTTAGAAGAATCATAAACAGAATTACTGAGAAATAAGTGTAGATTTAGTATTGAGTGTTAGTTTATCGAAAAGTGATAAATATGTCAGCGAAAAAGTAACGAAAGTTTTGTAATGCACATAGTCATATGGCCACCGTGTTAAATAATGTTTTTATGATAAATATTCTTGTTTAATGTTTGAAATACACTTATGTAGCTAGCTTATTTATCTACGAACATAATTTGGCTAATAGCTACTGATATTATAGCGTATTGTTATCGTAATCGTATTTCCAAGAGTAAAATTCGGCAAACAAATACTTACAAAAAGACAATAGAATGGATATAGTATGTTATCCTTAAGAGATAGACATATGCTATTGCGGACTTTTCTGAAGACTTCTACATATAAGATACACAATTTCACCATACATTATTTTGTTATATCTCAAAGGATTTAGCATTTTCGTTGAAAGCTCCCAGACGGCTTATTTTTTTCCGACACCTCCAACAAATATCAGTAATTTATACAAAAATGTATACAAAAACTTAACAAATTATATACTAAAACCTTCCTCGAGAACCAAGCTATCCATTGGTGAAAACAGCTAGGGGTAACCACCTAGTGGAGCTGTATGTACTATCGAAGAAAAGCATAACTAAGCACCGTAAGGACTATTTTTGCTTGCAGCGCTCGGCTGCTATAAAAATTTTTGTAAATGAAGAAAAAAGGTGCGTTTTTTTCATTGGTAATAAAGTATCAATGGGAACCTTCCTTCGGTCGTAGTTCGAGCACGCTTGGGACAAGGTTTTATTTTGATGAATGGGTTTTCTATACTATCCGAAAAGTATAAAATTAGCATCTCAGTTGAGTAGATTTCTCACAATTAGCAGTATTTGGGTATACAATTAGCATCTCAGTTGAGTAGATTTCTCACAATTAGCAGTATTTGGGTGAGATTAAAAGCGCAAAACTCGATAACCACCGGTCATATTGGTTTGTTTTAAATTAGCTCTAGTCATAACCCCTTTTCAAGGAATGCACCTAATTACCAACAACAAATTTGCAACTGACTGAACCCGAGAAATTAGTTGAAACAAAATGTAAAGTATAAAAACATTAAAATTAAAAACTTTCTCATCTTGTTTCTTTTGTTCTATTCCTAGTGGTCGAAAAATAGTCAGACATCTGTGATCAACTAATCATTGTAATGACGCATCCACACACGCGCATCTTCTATCATCTACTTGCGGCACGCGCGGCTTTTGGTTGCCGGCAGTGTTGCCATGTACACCGTAATTACGGTAAATGCACCGTATTCAGCAAAAGTTTACCACCTACCGTCGAGGCATGACAACGGTGACAAAATCTACCGTTATCTGGAAGGATTAAGATTCCTGTTGTAAAAAAGTTAACTTAATCAAATTTTCTTTGTATTTTTTTTTTTTTTTTGTTTGTGTTTTTATATATATAGTTTGTTAGTCTTTTAGTTCTAGTGTATATAGCCTGTGTACGTATAAATTAATTTTCAATTATAATAAATAAAAAACTTAATCAAAAGACGTCTTATAATATGTATTATGAACGCACTCCGATCCCTAATATTTTTCTCCGACACTAGAATGGTCACACCAGCAGACAAGTTCGGGGATTCCCCCTGTTTCGGGCCCTCTTTATGTAATGCTAACAAATTGAGTTGACGTATAATTATACTTAAGCTTTGAAATTAAATCAAAACATTTACAAAAATGAGGAGATTTTGGTGTCAGATTCTGAATAGTTATGGTATTTATTTCCTTACCTCTCCTCATTTTTGTACTTACATGTTTTTGAATTATTATATAGTAACTTTACTTGTATTTTTGTATGATTTTAATAAAAGTGTTACACCTTTTTTTCCTCATAACCCAATCACCGTAGTTTTATAAAATCTACCGTATTTTCATAATGGATTTACCACCGACCAGATTTTGGACATGGCAACACTGGTTGCCGGCGGCAGTTTGCTTGCGGCTTCGATACGGAGCGGTAGTGTTGTGTCAAAGAAAATATTTCGTATTCATATTTAACATCATTTCGTATAAATAACGAAATGACAGAACTGGGATGATAGTGCAGTTCTTTTGTTAATAGAAAAGTATCAAGAAAATGAACTATTGTGGAACCCAAGGAATAAGGACCCTTACATAATTGTATAATGTAGATACCAAAGCTTGACAAACATCTGGAATTGGTAAAGAAATAACTTGTGGAGACACTTTAAACAGTGTACCGAGTGAAAAATAAGAATATCCTGTAGCCAGGTATCTCCAAGTAATCGCTAATCGATCGGTAGCTGACACAGCATTCCTCCAGCGGGTGTCAGTTTTTAACCGACTTTCCAAAAAGGAGGAGGTTATCAATTCGGTTGTATGTTATTTCTTTTTTTTTTAATGTTTGTTACCTCAGAACTCCGTCGTTTATGAACCAATTTGAAAAATATTTTTTGTATTTGAAAGGATATCCTTCCAGATTGGTCGATTAGTCGTACTGAAAGAACGAGCACCGAGAGAAGAGACTTTGAATACTCTGCTAGCCGAAGTTGAAAATATAGTTAACAGCCGGCCATTGACCCACGTTTTCAGTCGAGCCAAATAGTCAGGAAACATTAACGCCAAACTATTTTCTTGTTTGGTCGTCATCCAGCTTGCCCCAGATGGGTATTTTTGATGGATCAGAATTCTATTTAAGGAAGCAGTGGCGTATTGCCCAGCTGCTTGCCGACCAATACTGGAAACGTCGGGTGAAAGAGGTTCTGCCCGACCTAGTGCCAAGGAAGAAGTGGCATACTGAACAGAGACCCTTACAAGTGGGAGATCTTGTACTGGTAGTAGACCCTGACGGTCCCCGGAATGTGTGGCCGCGGGGATTAATACAAGAAGTTATGCCTGGAAAAGATGGCCGGGTCAGAATACCAAAACTGGACTACTTACACGATCTGCCACGCGTGTCGCTCGCCTCCCGATTGGGTATGAGTGCTGCTAGGGCAGCACTGGGGTGGGGCATGTTCGCGACATAATTAATTGTAAGAGGTAAGAGAGGTGCGGGGGTGCGCGGGGAGCCCGTTTCTTCAACGCGCGGACCCGGGTGGTGCCGATCTAGCTAAAGCGACCGCCGCACGTCTCTTGCGCTCCGTGTTTTGTACATGTACCGCCCTTTTTTTAATATATACTGTCAAGTGCAATTCGGAGTTTTACAACAGTTTTTTTTAATACAGTTTTGATGATGGGATCCATGAGGAATTGAGGGAACTCCTCAAATTTTATAGGCAAACATATAGCGATTTTTGTATTTTCATCAACAACTTAAGCATTTGCATTCAGAAAGTATCATTTGATGAAGTGGAACTGATGAAGAAGACCACAAATGGCCACCGGAACTTCTCAATGATAAGTATTTCACGGGTGGCGATAAAATATTTCGATTAAGATAGTTAAGCGATTATGAAGCAAATTTAAATAAATAATTCTGATGAAAATGGCACCATCGAACTGATCTGAAGATGAAGCCGGAAGGTATGCACCGGAACTCCTTAATAAAACAATGTATCCTAGCCGTATTTGGACTTATTGGAATTGTCATGAGATGCACTCGGGCTATAAATGGTTATTAACCGATTTTTATTAACTTGCTTGGGTAGTTTTTGAGTTAGCTTCGATAGTACGTATTTAATCCACTTCATAAAGGTATCTTGTGTCACTGTTGTTTGTGTGGTGTAGCAAGTAGTGGTAATCGAATTGTTGTGGTATAGGTATCATAACTAAAAAGTGAAAAATAACTTTATTTTCGGAAGTCGGTGTCAAAAAACGAAAATACAGAATCAAGGACACCGACTTCCGAAAATAAAGTAATTTTTCACTTTTTTTTTTTTTTTTGAAAGTCGATTGTTCTTTTTTGTTAAAAAGTTTTTTGGTTCATGGGTCCAGTTAAATTCAGTAATATTTCAAATTCTTCACTCGAGATCCTTAGAAAGGTGTTTTTCGAACGAATATTTCTTCGGTTTATGTCGTGCATTCTAAAATCTTCAAGTATCGGGGACACATTACGCCTATTTCGTAGACTTGGTCTGACCCAATATCTTCGTTTCATTTTGCGGTTCTTTTTATAATTAATAATAACGTACATCACTACACTTGAGATACACGCAACTATATTATAGTCCAAAATCTTCCAACCCTACGTACACAACTAACTTCGACGATAGTCACAACCCTACAGCGAAAATTGCAACCGCATCTGCAGGCCGCCGGTAAAGCCGGCGGCAAATTCAGCGGCAAGGCAGCCTGAAAGCCTGATGTGTGGCGCGAAACACAGACATCAAAAAAACTAAAACGACAAAAATATTACTGTTTCATTGGTCGACGCAAAACGGGGCGTTAATAGATGTGGTCATCGTGTCCACTGGATTTTGTTTTCAAATTGCGAAATTATAGTTTTCTTCGATAGTACACAGATAAAAAAAGAAAAACAATAGTTATTTGTGCAACAAGAGAGCAAAGTCGTTTTTTGCTGCGAGTGCTGATTTTGAAGCGAGTGATTCTAAAGTTGAATCCTGAGTGTGGCGAGGGATTCAAAGGCACGAGATGCAAAAAACTTTGCTCTCGTGTAACACACATAACTTTTCACTTCAGCAGCGATATCCCATTAGTTCTAACGATGGAACAGGTAGAACAAGTGGGAAATAAAGACTCCCACTAGTTGTACTATTTTGTAATATAGAATTCAAATTCAAATTCAAATCTTTATTGCATATCAAGCAAGGTCTTAATAATAGTTACATGGTTCACATGGACCCTGTCGGGCACAACAATTTGTAGATACAATAGGAAGAGTAGCATGTTTGAATTTACTATTGTATGTAAGTACGTCGTAATTTAAAAATAGGATATAATTATTATTCAGTCATCATTAAAAATAAAATAAAATAACCTGATCAATTTAATTAAATAATATCTAATCTAATAAACCAAAACAAAAACTCCCATTAGTTCTACCGTGGAACTGTTCAGTAGAACAAGTGGGAATAGAGGGAATAGAGAATCCCAATAGTTCTACTATTTTGTTATACCTAATATCGTAGTACTAGTGAGAAAAAAAATCCCATTAGTTCTACCGTAGAACTGTTCAGTAGAACTAGTGGGAACAAACCGCGAGAACACTTTAGGAGATAATAAATATTTACAGGTTAAATATCAGTTGTATTTGCAGTAAATACTTATTTTCGTTTAAATACAACAATAAGTTAAAAATTCAATAAATTACATTAAAAGACATAATTATCTTTTTGCAAAATTACTTTAGTTAAATTTCGAACGTGTTTGTCTTTGAGGTCGAATTCAAAATCAGTACTTCGAAAGGGCTGGCCTTTGTCACTTTTCTTTCTAATGGTGGAAAAAAAAAAAAAAACTTTTATTTCGGACCCATAAATATAGTCCACTTGGTTAGTATACACACAACTTAGAAACTAGTGTTAGTACTTACATCTACCAGAAAAACAACAAACTACTAATTACTACGCCATAGTGGCATGTAGGCGTATCCAATGTCCCAGTATGGGGCTGTCCCACCTATCAGCGATGGTTTTCAGGATGTTATTGGGGCTGGCGCGTACCCTGCGCATAATGGAAGCGCAACGCTTGCGCATGATGGCGTGAAAGACATCTGTTCTCGTTTCTGTTAACATGCCGGAAGCACTGCAGTAGCGCGGCAGCCCCATCAACACCCTGAAAGCATTATTGTATTGTACGCGCAGGGCACTATATGCCCTCTGCGTGTAGTTGACCCACAGACTACATGTATAAAACGACTGACAGTACGCTGTAAATAGTGTAGCCTTAACTTCTGTCGTGCATTTTGCAAATGTGCGAGCCAACATATTGCAGCGGACAGCCAACGCCCTGCGCTCACGCTCAATGTCCAGACTGTCTTTGAGGTCTTCGGAAACCCAGTGGCCCAGATACTTGAAATCAGAGACTTGCTTTAAGGAACTTCCGCAAAGTTTCAACTGTGGTTGAATCGGGTACGTTTTAGTGCCTGCTTTAAAGACTAGTACCTCACTCTTCTTAACATTGTATCTGAGCCCATGAGCCTCCGCGTACCTCTCACATGTCGTAAGCAGGCTCATCAATGCGTTAATCGAAGGGCTCAGCAACACCATATCATCAGCATAACTAATATTGTTGACACATACTCCGTCTACATAACAGCCCTGATAGGTGTTGCTGAGCTCGACGATCAACCGGTTTATGTACAGGCTAAAGAGGCGAGGGGAGGTCAGGCCGCCCTGCCTCAACCCGCACTCCAGCCTATACACATCCGATAATGAGCCTGCCCACCTTACACAATTTATTTGATTGCTATACCAAAACCGCAGAATTGATATAACTTCTCTATCCACTGAAGTATCATTCAACAGTTTCTGCCATAGCAATTCGTACGACACCAGATCAAACGCTTTGGAAAGGTCTAGGAAACACGCATTAACAGGCGTTTTCCTAGACGTATAATACTGGACAGTATGCTTGAGAGACAGTATGGCGCTTTCTGTGGAGAGACCAGGTCTGAACCCAAACTGCGCATCATGCAGTTCGATGCGGGTCGCCATATGCCTATCAAGCAAACTATCCAGCACCTTGAGATAGAGTGTGAATGTTTCGAATTGTATGATTAACCCAAGGCTGAATAAGACATTCGCGTCATTCTGAAAAAATAAAATAAAATTTAAAGTTACTTTGTCTCACTCAGTGAGCAAAATCGTATTTTGCTCACTGATTTCAGGCAGCAAAACCTACATACATGTTTGAGCTACTGAAGTGAAAAAACTTTTTTATAGAAAAAAAAAAACAACCTCTTTCCAAAAAGAACACTAAAAAGTATAAAATAACTTTAATTTAGGAAGTCGGTGGCAATAAACGAAAATACAAAACCAAAGACAGACTTCCGAAATTAAAGTTATTTTTCACTTTTTTGGAAGTCAGTTGTTTTTCTTTTTTTTCGCACCCAGTATAGCAGTTTAGCATATAAAGATTGGCAATGTTCTCAGCGCTGTTAAAAAAAACTCATTTTTTGGTGTTCCCCAAGGAAGTATTTTAAGGCCCACTCTGTTTTTGATCTACACAAATGACCTTTGCAATCTAAAGCTAGAGCATGGCACTATCATAACTTACGCTGACAACACTGCTCTACTTTTTTCGGCTGACTCAGAAAATTAAGTCTACAATCTTGCGCAACACGGATTCAATATCACTATCACTATCACTACATATTATAAAACAAAGTCCTCCGCCGCGTCTGTCTGTCTGTTCACGATAAACTCAAAAATAAGCCGTCTGGGAGCTTTCAACGAAAACGCTGTTTAAACCCTTTGAGATATAACAAAATAATGTATGGTGGAATTATGTATCTTACAAAGGTCTTCAAAAAAGTCCGCGATGGTATATGTCAATCTCTTAAGGATAACATACTATATCCATTTTATTGTCTTTTTGTAAGTATTTGTTTGCCGAATTTTACTCTTGGAAATACGATTACGATAACAATACGCTATAATATCAGTAGCTATTAGCCAAATTATGTTCGTAGATAAATAAGCTAGCTACTTATGTGTATTTCAAACAGTATACAAGAATATTTATTATAAAAACATTACTAAACACGGCGGCCTTATGATCAAAAGGAGATGTTTCAAAACGGGCCCAGTATATGTACAGTACCTCGAAAAATCGAGAAAAATCCGTGGAATTTGGGAAAAATACAGATAAATTGCAAAAAAACATATTTTTCTTGTAATAATTTGATATTTATCAATTATTTTTATCAACTTTAAATATGGCCTCTCGCCAATTTTGTGCTCTGTGGCTAAAAACAATGACAGTAAACCATAGATCTTTTCTTTTATGGCATCTCGCAGGTCAACCTATTAGGTTGTCGTCTGCTTAACTGGACTATACTTTATATACAAACTACAACTAGATCTAAAATAATATTACAAATGACTAAAACTACGAATAACGTAAGATTTTCTTTGACAATGTAATATGACAGAAATAAACATGTCAAACGTCAAAAATCAATCAACATGACAGCTTACCGCCATGACGGTTTTTTGTTGTGTGTTGCAATTCCAAGTGTACATAAATTCTTGTGCTTTACTACCAAACAAAGCCAATTTAAAGTAATTGGATGATTGAAAACTGTTTTAATTGTGTTTCCCCATTTTTTTGTATGGTGTACAAAGACCTGGCCAGGGCTCCATACATTTTGAAACATCTCCTTTGTGCATTCCAAAACTTTCGTTACTTTTTCACTGACATATTTATCACTTTTCGATAAACTAACACTCAATACGAAATCTACACTTATTTCTCAGTAATTCTGTATAAGATTCTTCTACGATTAAACTGTTTTCTCATTGAATCCATTACTTTACGCACGTATAACCTTGATGAATGTTTACATTAAGCACCGCGCCACACCGCCACACGACCACAGAGTACAGACGTATATTGTATTCTTTTTTTGTTTTGTTTATTGGTGTTCCCGGTAAAATGTCAACCGGTCAAGTATTAGTCGATTAATCGAATTCTACAGCCAGATCGTGTTGCAAGTACAAAATAAATGTCAAATATTTCGTCCAATTGTGAATGTGACCCTGAGAAAAGTTATGCACCAATAGTGTTCATTAGATATTTCGAGCGTTTTATCAGCACAAACGGTGTATCATGCGACATTTCGGAGGATTTCGTTTTGTTTTCACATTGTTGGTACTTACGTGAATTATTTTAAAATTATTATTTGTGTCGCACTTTTATTTCGTGTTGTAATGAGGTTGTAATTTGATACAATTGATTGCTTTAAGAATTTGAGTGAAATTTCGTATTTTGATTTTGTGTTTGTTATCATTGGGTAAAGACTCATTCACGTTCAGAACATATGTAAGTACTTTTATTATATTATATCATTTGTTTATTCGGCTGTCAGATTCTGTCAGAAGCACTTCGTGCTGTCCAAGTTTTTCCTAAAAATAATTATTAGAACAGTGAATTCAGTGCTAAAAATACAATCTAGGTGTAGCTAAAGTGTTCACGCTAGTGTGTTATTGTTATCTAGTGCTAAAATTCGTCTTAACATCTTAAAAATTGGAATCAAAACTTTCGAATCATCACAGTGAAAAACTTCTACCTTCAAATAAATTAATAAAAGTAATGCCGAGGCGCGTGTGGATTGTTTCTACGCAGTCATGCGCAAGCGGTGCACATCCCTGGTACGCAGGGTGCGAGGCGGCCGCAACAGTATCCTGAAGGCTTTTGCTGAACGTTTCGACTGTCAGTACGTGAACCACTGCTGCATGGTTCACGTCCTGACTAATGTTAAGATATTGTTTTGATTTGATTTAATTTTATAATAATTTTAATTTTGATGTTGATTTTAATTTTGTTTTAATTTAATTTAATTTTAATATTTAATTGTGATTTTAATTTTAACTGTGATGCTTATTTTAATTGTGTTAATGATTTTATAATTCTGTTTAATTGTACCTATGATCCAAAGTCGATTGAAGTAAATAAATAAATAAAAAATAAAAAAATAAACTAAAATATCCGTTCCTATCATTGTCAAATGACAGCTGCTGTCAGTGTCATGGATGTCACGGGTTAGTGTTGCCACGCCTCGGGAAAAAATCTCCCATACAATGGATCCATAAGGGGATCTGATTCCGGGTCCGCATCAAGAGCAATCAAAAAAACACTTGACGCAGCAAGTATTTCACAAAGCTCTTTTCAATAACAAATCACGTTCACAAAGCCTTACTTCTACACCTTCGCAAAGTACTGCTAACATAGACCTTACTGATGAAAGCAGCTCAAAACCGGAAGAAAATGATGGCGAGAGAGAGAAAGTCCAGAGATGCACAGGAGCGAAAAACAAACCAAACTTAATAACTACTGGTTAGGCAAACCCATTGAGACGTCAAACAGCTTTGCCAACCTTGAGGAAGATGTCCTTACTTCAAATACTCAGCCGAAAGAAATAACGAAGCCTCCACCAATATACGTTGATAAGGTCAGCAATATCCAGCCTCTTATTAAACTACTTGATGAACATGCCAATGGTAGCTATGAAATAAAAGTTCTCCGTGATGAACAGGTAAAAATTCAACCAAAGTCTTCTGAGACATATTCACAAATCGTAAAACAACTAGAAATTAAACAAACAGAGTTTTACACGTACAAACCCAAGCAAGACAGGAGTTTCAAAGTGGTATTAAAAAATATTCATCCTTCCACAGATAAAAATGAAATATCAGACGAACTCCTTGGTCTAGGTCACACCGTAACAAATATTTGGAATATAAAGCAGAGAATTACTAAAAAACCTTTACCAATATTTATTGTGGAATTACAACCAAAAGCAATAATAAGTTAATCTATGAAGTTGTGAGTCTACTATATTGCCGTTGTTCTTTCGAGCCTCCACGGCCAAAACGCGAAGTTCCACAATGTGCTAATTGTCAACAGTATGGGCACACTAAGAGATACTGCCATAGGAAACCCAAATGCATCAAATGTGCTGGAGACCATTCCTCTACTAGCTGCGAAAAAAAGGGAAGATCGGATAACGTAAAATGTGTTCTGTGTGATGGAAATCATCCCGCAAACTACAAAGGTTGTGTTGTTTACCAAGAACTTCAGAACGTCAAATACCCGTCTATAAAAACAAAGATATCTTCAGATTACAAAGCACCCAAACTTGTGTCACATCAAAATCCAGCCACCAATACACCTTTCCGTATGACTTATAGTCAAACAGCTCAAATAAACAAGAATGAACAGTTACTCCCAACTCAAACCAGTCAAAGTACAAGCGAAACAGAACACATGTTAAAACAACTAATGCAACAAATGACAACAATGACTAACCTTCTTATCAACTTCATGACCAAAATTACTCAAAATTCGATAAATTAAACATGGTCATATGGAATGCTAACGGCTTGTCACAACATATTCTAGAACTGAAACCATTCTTAGAAATGAACAAGATCGACTTACTACTTAAAGAAACACATTTTACTGACAAGAGCCATTTTTCAATACCTAAATACACACTATATCACACAATGCACCCAGATGGAAAAGCCCATGGTGGATCCGCAATTCTGATAAAATCAAACATCAAGCATTATGAAAATAATCCTTACTGCACACAAGAAATACAGGCAACTAGTGTCACAATTGAAGACTGGATAGGGCCACTGGTAATATCGGTTATAGCCCACCCAAACACAATATTAAGACAGAAGATTATCTAAAATACTTAAGTACATTGGGTTATCGATTCCTGGCTGGGGGCGACTTTAATGCTAAACACACACACTGGGGATCCCGGATAATTACAACGAAAGGACGTCAACTATATCAAGCACTTGAAATACAGAATCTGGATATAATATCGACAGGAGAACCAACATACTGGCCAACAGATGTAAACAAAGTACCAGATCTCATCGATTTTTGTATTATCAAAGGCATCTCTAAAAAGTATATTACATGCACCTCCAGTCAGGATTTGTCATCAGACCACTCGCCAGTATTCACCAAACTGAGCCGCAGAATACTAGAAAAACCAAAGCCTTGCAAACTGCACAGCCGAAAAACCAAGTGGCCACTGTTTAAACAGCTTGTTGAGTCTTCTATAAACAATAGACTCCCACTGCACACTGAAGATGATATCTGTCAGGCAGTTGAGCATTTTAATTATTGCATTCAACAATCAGCATGGAGCGCCACACCGCCATCAATAACAAAACCTACAGATATATTGTGGTCTGAAACAGTCAGAGACTTGCTAGATGAGAAACGCAAAGCAAGAAAACGCTGGCAAACGACGAGATACCCTGCTGACAAGAAACATCTTAACTATGTCACAACTCGTCTTAAATTAGCACTCAGTGAAGATCAAAATCGAGACATGGAGGAATATACCAAAAACCTAGGTGCAACAGCAAGTTCAAATTATTCTCTCTGGCGAGCAACAAAAAAGCTTAAAAGACCTGTAGCAAGCCAAGCACCAATACGCAAAAGCGATAACACATGGGCTAAAAGTGACTCCGAGAAAGCACAGACCTTTGCCGAACACCTAAGTAAAGTATTTACACCCAACGATGCTCAAGGATCACAAACACTGCATAGTGAAATAACATCATATTTACAGCAAACATACCAACTCGACTTGCCTCTGGAAAAAGTTACGAAAAACGAAGTAAAAACTGCCATCAATAAACTAAATGAACACAAAGCACCTGGATATGATTTAATTACAGCAAAAATATTGAAGGAACTACCTGAAGCAGGCATTACTTTCCTCACCGCTTTATACAACGCAATTCTCTTAAAAGGATGCGTACCCTCTCAATGGAAAGTAGCTCAAATTATTATGATAGCTAAGCCTGGAAAGTGCCCTGGGGACGTGAAGTCCTACCGGCCCATTAGCTTGTTGTCTATTCCTTCAAAACTAGTAGAGACTTTGTTCATGAAAAGACTAAGACCACTGATAGACCAAAACTCTTTGATACCTGATCACCAATTCGGGTTTAGACAAAGTCATGGAACTATAGAACAAATACATCGGCTGGTCGAAAAAATTCATGTAACATATGAAGAAAAAAAATACTGCTCGGCTGCTTTTCTAGACATATCTCAAGCTTTCGATCGAGTTTGGCACGAGGGCCTTTTATATAAAATTAAAAAAACACTCCCAATAAATTACTACAGTTTTATTAAATCTTACTTAGAAAAGCGATACTTTTTTGTAAAACAAGGCAATGAAATAACTGGACTGCATGAAATTCGAGCAGGAGTTCCTCAAGGCAGTGTGATGGGTCCCACTCTTTACCTTCTCTGTACAGCTGATCTCCCCGTGTCAGAAAGAGTAGTCTTAGGCACGTTTGCCGATGACACTGCTACACTAGCTGTGCATGAAGATCCCGCCCAAGCATCTAAGATACTACAAATAATCTTAGATGAAATTTCGAACTGGCTAAGAGAATGGAGAATAAAAGCAAATGAAACCAAATCTGTACATGTGACATTCACAATAAGAAGAGATACATGCCCACCTGTACGACTAAATAATGTTGTGATCCCCAAGCGGAAGAAGCTAAATACCTTGGAATGTATTTAGACCGGCGACTAACCTGGCGAAAACATATATTCACGAAGCGTAAAGCATTGAGCCTACAACTAAGGAAACACTATTGGCTACTATCAAAAAAATCCAAGCTCTCCCTGGAAAATAAGCTCAGGATTTATAAGTGTATCATAAAGCCTATCTGGACATACGGAATACAGCTGTGGGGCACGGCAGCAAATTCAAACATTGACATACTCCAAAGGTTCCAATCAAAAGTGCTTAGGATTATAACTAATGCACCATGGTACATGACTAATGATAGCTTACATCGGGACTTAGAAACACCAAAGGTGAAAGAACAAATTACGCAAGCAGTCAGTGCCTACAGGAATAAGATTGCTACTCATCCCAATAAACTGGCTACGAACTTGATGAAAACCAAGACATTCAAAAGGCTTAAAAGACAAACCCCACAAGACCTGATACTATGACAACTAACACACCATAAAACGGATTGATGTGGATGCACCACTGGGCGCATACCAAGCATGACTAAGGAAGCTTAACACAAACGATGCTGAATGTCAGTAATGGACAGAACGCATCAAAGAAAAAAAAAAAAAAAAAACATTTGTTTCGGTTTCTATTCACATAGTGAATCACATTAAAATTAATATTAAGTTAGAATTTTGAGATAGATAGGGTACTTTTTTATGCGATAACCGACATCCACGCGGGCAAAAGCTAGTTATAAATAAATGGCTTCAATTTTTTGTAAAAACTTTTTTTATTTAGCTGAACGCAGACTGGTTTTCTGACGCTTACACTCACTCACGACGCGTGGTTACATACCACGCCCGAGACTACTTCATGCTATCCTGCACAACAACAATCCGCGATGCTGAAGGAGGTAGGAACTGCGATTTATTATCACGAGGAAATGCTCGTGACGGTGCCGCGTGTGTGAGGCTCATCCGCGCACACGTGGGCGTTGCGTGATGACGTCACTCGAGGAAGTAGGGCGCGTATTGTGTGCCGCGAGCTCAGCGTGCTCTAAATACTATTCAGTGCTGCACAAACACGCGCCTTGTTCAACTGTTTTGACAGCAGGTAAACAGAGCAGCTGTCCTCGCGCCGCGCACACACACATGCACACTCCACAGTAAATATGTACTGTGTTCGGTGTGCTCCGCAGAAACAATGGTGGTGCCTTGGGAACGTGACTTCGCAGCGATTCGGCTCACAAGTTGCCTCATTATACCGCGCGTGAGTTTTTGTTAACAATTCGTTAAAACTTGTCGCCGCCATTTGTAAACTCGTTCAATATAAAAACTAAGTCATCGTTAACGTATTTTTCCGAGTGCTGAGTTGTTGGCACGTAGTGGTAGAAGTAGGAGGAGAGGCAGACTGATTGCTGGCTTGTTGATTCAACTATGACAACAGATTCAAATATGAAAGATAAATCTTAAAAACTAGACTCAAAATTGGGTACTTGTGAAATGGCATTTTGGTGTACAGTCGCAAGCATTTTCTATTCTAGGGTAGTGATGGGCGTAGGATAAATACTAGCCTCCTTACTAATAAACGTTGTATAGCGTCTGTATAGTTACACAACGCTTTGTCTTCTTCTTTCGAAAGTCAAATTACTGACGAGTGAAAGAGAGAAATCGGTGTGTAACTATACAGACGCTATACAACGTTTATTAGTAAGGAGGTAGGGCTTTCAATACCGGTATTCCGGGATCCCGTAATACCGTGATCACGGAATTCCGGGATCCCGTAATACCGTGATCACGGATTTTATTTTGGCCTTTTTCAATACCGGTATTGCCGCCCCAATGCCGTGATTACGGTATTACAAACATTCGATGTGATCTTATTCTTGCACTTGTTTTCGCCAGCGCAAGCCTCCCGCTGTTATCTTTAGCTCACCCTCCCGTGTCCCGCCTGAGACGATACCCAAAATCAAGCTGTACTTATGTCGTTTTTTATTGCATACCTAATTATAAGAATATTACTAAAATGAACACCAAATGATTGCTAGCTAATTAAGTTATACTTACATTTCTACAAATAATTTTACTATGCCTACCGAAATAAAAATGATGACATATGCTGATTTTTACATGAGACATGATTGACATTTAGATAATAATAAGAAGTTTATAAAAAAAAAAGTACTTTATAAAGTCTATGTGAAATGCCTTCCTGCAAAAAGACTAGATTAAGTTTATGTTCTGATTGTGTTCCTAATTCCTAGTCCTACCTTAATAATCCACCAATACCAAATTGCTATATAAGAGAGCTATGTATAGAATAGAGTATTTATTTTATTATATTTCAACCAAAAAAAAAGTAAGAACAATAAAGACTGATTTGACAATAAAAACACGTATTTTAATGGTTTTATTAATGTCATAATTGAACTTGTGTTCAATACCGGTATTACTCAATACTCAATAGTCAATATCTTTATTGCTTTTCCATAATGTGTACTTAGGTGGTACCTAACTATATAATTTAGATCATTATGGACCCTGTAGGGCACAGCAAAAGGGTAGGAGAGAGGAAGCCCTGTTTTAGGTATAGGAACAAGTTTTAACTTACAATCAAAGTCAGGAGATCGAGAATAAGATACTAACATTTCACTAATTTATTTTTTATGTATTATTTTATCTGCAAATGTACCTATATTTTAGATTATTTTTATATACCTACCTGTTTATATGTATTATAATTCTCTTTATTCATTTATATAAATTGTTTTTCTTTGATTAATTATTACTTCTTATTTATTTATAATAATTTTTATATTATTTATTAATTATTATATTATTTACTTATTAATAATTACCGTATCTATACATATAATAAAATCGTAGCGAAGTCAAAACTGTACATTGAATATTTTTGAAAAAAAGTAATTGCCACGAGGTCTGGGAACGATTCTGAAGCCGAAAATACAGTTTTTAGAATTTTTGTCTGTTTATCTGTTTGTCTGAATGTATGTTCCAGCTAAACGCAGAAACTAACTGATTTTGTTCAAATTTTGCATAGATGTTCTCTATAGGTCTGGTCAAATTACTACGTATAAATTATCACGCTATTTGCTATGGGGGATGAGCAGTATTGCATTATGTTTTGAGATGGGTCCATAAGGGCAGGTACCTTAACCGTGGCCGCTACAGGAAAATGGTTTTAAGAGACTATCCTTACCTTTTAGAAAAAAATTGATCTGCATTCACAGATTTTGAAAACAATGTACAGTCGGCAAGAAAATGGGCAATTTTCACAAAAAAATTTTTTGATGCCAATCGATCCTGTTTCTTACGAGGATCAAAAAACTTTATGGGACCAACTGAGGTTTGAGTACTAGAAAAGTCAGAAATCGAAAAAAAGTTTTCCCATACAGGTCGTAGGTGTGAGACTGAGATGAGAACGAACACAATGTATCAGTGTATGACAACAGTCGAATTATTCCATTACTACTTCGCTGTGTTGAATAGGAAACGAATTTATCAGATAGTTACAGATTTAATCTTTTAAATGATTATCATACCTTATGGATCTAAGCAGTCAATTATGACATATTATGCTATTTCAGTGAACTTTCAACAAAGCAATGCAAATCTGATTTTGATTCCAAAGAATTGATATTTATGTGCTTCTTTTTAGGGACCCGTACCAAATTAGAACAAAGAACCCTTGTGGTGCGACTCAGTCTGTCTGTCCGTCTGTCTGTCACAGCTAGATATCTCAAGAACTACTAATGCTATCAACTTGAAATTTGGAATAATTTTAGATGACGTTTGCCTATGTTGCAAATAAGAAAGTTTTTTTTTTGCAACTGCGACTTAACTGGGTGTCTTAAAAAATCGAAGTGGGACTACTAGGGTATGTAGGGTACCTATCGTATGAAAGAGCGCTATTTGCATATACTCATAAATATTTTTAGGCCCCATTTTTTTGACTTTTGACAAAAAAAAAAAATACTATTCCCCCCCCCTTATCTCCACTGTTTGCATAGAAAAAATCTTAAATTATTTTATGTGATAGTAGTTTATGTAAAGATTACAGGAAAAATAAAACGATTTCTCTAAATAACACACTTTTTCAGAAATCATCAACAAAAATTACATTTGTTCCATTACGGTCAAGAGATGGCGCTGACCTAAAACTGGAATATTGTACTCCGCAGTGTTAAAATTCGCTGATGAATATTGACTTCGCCGATGAAAATTTAAAAACATTTCACGGTTCATAACCAAAATGTCCTCCTTCCTTGCTGATTGCTTTGGGTTAAGCACAGTAAGTTGTAGTTTTTTTCTGGGCACATAACTATTTAGGTACTAATACGAATAAAGCCAGTCCTTAATACCAGTAATTTCAAAAATTATCGAAAAATATATTTACAGGGAACTTAATAACTATTTTGAAAAAAAACATATACTCTGTGATGAACAGAAAGGATTTAGGGAGAAAAAAACAATTAACTTAGCCATATACGATTTCTTGCATACTGTTATGACAAACATGGATAAAAATACACCAGTCTGTGCCATTTACTGTGACATGACACAGGCATTCGATTATGTCCAACATAATATATTACTAAATAAACTTGATGCATATGGGATAAGAGGAAATATATTTAATTTAATACAATCATACCTACAAGACAGAAAACAAGTAACGCAAATTAGTAGAATAAATATGAGCTCCAAACGTGAAGAGATTTTCACGTCATGCGAGCGTACAGTCCCTCATGGAGTTCCGCAAGGTAGTGTACTCGGACCACCCCTGTTTACACTCTATATTAATGACTTCCCTAAATCCATTAAACATCCCATGACACTGTTTGCGGATGACAGTACGATAACTATACCATGCCATAATAAGAATACATATGAATCTGACATAAAAAATACATTAATTGAAGCGGTAACGTGGCTGAATAATAATAATTTAAAAATTAATATAAATAAAACTTTGATTATGCACTTTAGCCAAAGGTCATCATTATTCTCTACTCTTGACATCGAATTTAATAATAATAAAATACAGACAGCTAGTACTACAAAATTTTTAGGCCTAACAATCGACAGAAGCTTAAATTGGAAAGCGCATATTGAGGCTCTAGCCAAAAGAATAAGTAGTGGTGCATATGCGTTATATAAATTATCACGTACTCTAATATAGAAGCGCTATTAACGGCCTACTATGGTTTAGTTGAATCCCTCATTAGATATGGTGTTATCTTCTGGGGTAACTCTACCGATAGGGATATCATCTTTAAAAGACAGAAGTACTGCGTAAGATCTATGTTTAATCTTAAAACTACCGACAGCTGTAAAAATTATTTCACTAAATATCAAATATTAACATTACCTTCACTTTATATATTAGAAATAGTAATGTTTGTAAAGGCAAATCCACATTTGTTTCCTCGTATGGCAGACAAATTTCCAAGAAATAGACGTGATGATAGCAAAATATGTGTACATACATCGAAAACTGCACTTATGCGCAAAAGTGTTTTTTGTATGGCACCAATTATCTATAACAAATTGCCCAAAAGTTGGAAAGAGCTACCTATACCTAAACTTAAACACACAATGAAATTGTTATTGGCACAAAAAGCATATTATAGTATTACAGAATTTTTGAATGACTCATGGTGATTAGTATAAACAAATAAATAAGTATAACTAAGATTAGGTATAGTAGCTATGGTCAGGTAGTAGTGAAGAACTTAAATATACCTTTATTATAAGGTAAGTGAATGCCTATAAAAAGTGATTTAAATCGTTATTGTGATAATTGTAATCTGTAATATTGGACAAGGAAAATAATTAATAAATAATTGGATAATGTAAATATAAGAATAATAATATAATATGTATAAGTGTAATAGTTAAAAATCATTAATTTATTATTAATAATTGTACAAATATATTTGCACGCCATGAGAAATGGCAGACATGTCAGGAGCCACTCTTATTTCAAGATCTTGCATGCACGTATTTATTTTAATTCTGTATGTATACACATGTTCGAGCAAATAAAATTTCTTTCTTTCTTTCTTTCTTTCAAAGCTATACAATTATGAGGGTACGGAACCCTCGGTGCGTGAGTCCGACTCGCCCTTGACCGGTTTTTTTACATTTTGTTACTGTAATTGTGATAGTTTGAAGAACTTTATAGGACATTCTTTTTTTTTTTGGGTGGGAAATTATCAAATAACTTCTCCCGCTCTGGGGGGAGCGGGAGGGCGTGTCAGACTTGTAGTGACTAAAACCCACCTATGTTACTTCAGTTGCCTTTGTGCCAGGGCCACGGTATCCCTTTCGGAAAAACCCGCAACCCTGGCAGGCATTGGTCCTAGCGGACCCCGTCACAGTTCATGCTGACATCTCTTTGTCGCACGCGTAAAACACAACGCGCCGTCAACCTGGGCCTGGTACTTACTAGACGGCGAGCTGCCCATTGCTCGCCGTCCGCAAGCCCGCGCCTACGGTGGCCGGGAATCGCGAATTGATTCCCGCCGCCCAGGGCGTCTTCTGCGGCCAATTCCACACAATATACATATCGGACAATCCTCTGTGCAAGCAGAGCGTGCATGGATGCTGAGGAAACAGTCACGCATGTGCTCTTTGAATGCACAGGCGTCACCCAGATTAGAACAGAGACCCTCGGGGCACCCTGATCTTTCACAGATGTTCTAAACATACCGGGAGACGTAATTAACTCCTGGAGGGAGGTGGGCTGGTTGGAATAACCACTGATGGCCGCTATGGCCCATGTACAATGGTCCACCTGAAGGACTATAACATAGAACTGTACGTCGCTTGCTCTCGCGTCACCAGTCCTGACTCTGTATATTTTGACTGCTGTGACCAAAACTACAAACGCAGTGTTCAGGGAAGTTTTATTAAAATGTGGCTGGTATTTTAGTATATTATGGTGTTTTACGACTTCCACGCGAAGTCGCGGGCAGAAGCTAGTCATAAATATATTTTAAGCATACCTATGAATTGCGTGAATATTATTAATTATTGTTATCAATAATTGTTATCAATTATTATTTATTATTATAATAGTTATTTCCTAGACATATCGCACCTTTAGAATTATAGAGACCTAATGTCTTCAGAACTTCTGAAGACATTAGGTCTCTATAATTCTAAAGGTGCGATATGTATACTTATTATTTTTTTATGTTCTTATTATAGATGATCAAACGAACTTCCTGAAGTGAAGTTCGATCATTATTATATGAGTCGCTTCATTCGAAGATATAATTTATTTACTAAGTAGTCCCTTGATCCTACAGGCAACATCGCACGATTTCAGAGAAACTAGTTTTTTTTTTTTTTTCTACCTACATACTGTTCTTACGTCCCAACCGTTTGACATTGTTCATTCTTTTCAGAGATTCGGTATGAACAAAACTTTCAGGGTTAAAATTACTGAAATTTATGAATTAAAGTAATTTTATAATGGGAGAGGAGGGATCTTATATCTTCGAATGAAGCGACTCATATAATAATGATCGAACTTCACTTCAGGAAGTTCGTTTGATCATCTATTATATATTCGTCGCTTCATTCTTCAGATATAATTTATTTACTAAGTAGATTTTCAGAGAAAAAAGTTTTGTTTGGGTAATGCATTTATATTGAACGTATTATGAATCACAGCTGAACTTTACTCTTAATTATTGTAAAAATCAACAATAATAATTGCTTAATGTAATCAAATAACTATAGGAAACACAACTGCGTTTGCGAAATCATCATCGCTTAGGATTGGTCGGTCATAAAATCGGGCAAAAGCTAAAGACGTGCTGGTCCAACCGGCTGTCTTTCTAATCGTGTCGACACTGAGTCCGGAGACGCGAGCGGCCGACGTGGCGGCATGTCGCGTGCTGTGTGCACTGAATGTACTCACGTCTACGCCGCTTTCTGACAGCACGTGCTTAATCCATCGACTGATGGATTGAGCTGTGGCGGCTTTGTGTGGTTTCTTATAAGTTAGTAAGAGACTTCCTACATTCGTTGTCCTCATATTTTTAGTTACAAAAATATAATCTTTGAGGACTGAAGCAGGACATATATTAATATTGTCTCGGAAGAATGGTAGGAACAATACCGGCTGATCTCGTCCGGGAGCAGAAGTCTTAATAATATCTGTTATGGCTATCTTAACTCCGCTTGGAATAATTGATATATTATCTAATTTGATCAAAGAAAATGTTTGTACCCTATGGGCTGTACAGAGTGCTAATAAAATAACTAACTTTTTGTTAATTTTTTCAATACTTAATTCTAAATTGGGATACCAATTAGACACATGATTGAGCACTAATTGTGGGTCCCAAGTGGAAGTATACTTGGGCTTACTGGGCTTAAGTTTGTAAGCTCCTTTCAATAATCGTTTTATACAGTTATCAGAACCTACATTAAAGTTTAGAATCAACGACAACGCGGAGCGGTGGCTATTAAGGGAACCATATGAACAACCCTTATTAAATTGCTCCGTTAAAAAGGAAAGAACCGATTTTTCTGAACCACTAAAAACTTCAATGTTATGCAACGAACAATACTGCCACCAAAGTTTTAATGTGACATTATATTGTTTGATAGTATTGTCGGCTAACGAAGCCATCATTAGATTTAATGAGTCGAGCGGGGTCCCGCGGCGGGTGAACGCCGTCCGCAAAGCCTCGCGACACCCAGGGTAAGCTTGGTGTGCAAGGGATGGTGCTCCCTGAAATGAGATTGAAGAAGAGATTTACTAGGGTTCAGATAAAGTATATGGGAGTCAAGTAAACTTTGTAGAAGTGGGTACCATGGCTGCGAAGGCCAATGGGGAAAAACTAAAATTCCCTTGGCATCATCTTCAATAACCTTGCGTAAACATTTTAAAATTAAGGAAAAAGGCGGGAAAGCGTAAAAGTATTTGGATTGCCAGTTCAAGAGTAAAAGCGTCTACGGCGTATGCATCTGGTTCTTGTTTCCATGAAACAAACAAGTCACATTTGGTATTGTCGCGAGAAGAAAATAGGTCAATATCAGGACAACCAAACTGTCTTTTAATGATTTGATAAGCGTGATCTGCTATCTCCCACTCTGTATCAGGATTAATCTTTCTAGATTCTTCGTCAGCATAATTATCTTTCGTGTTCACGTAAGATGCGAACAACCAAATATTACGCTTCTCGCACCATTGCCAAATGTGCCTCGTCAGATCGTTTAGATGTGGGAACTGAATTCCGCCTAGGCGATTTATGTAACTAATTGCTGTAGTATTGTCTACTCTCAACAATATTGCACAATTATGGTCATTTTTGGCAAAACTTTTTAATCCTAGAAATACAGCCAGAAGTTCAAGATAATTTATATGGTGTCTTGTTTCTATGGCTTTCCATTTGCCATGGGCTTTTGCGCCACTACAGACAGCACCCCAACCCGTTCTAGAAGCGTCTGAATATATTTCCTTTTTATAACTTTGATTTCTAATATATGGCAGTAAAAATATGATTACGCCACCAATTAAGGTCTTCTAGAACCGTTTCGGGAATATTAATCTTATGTTCATAGTTATTATTATGTTGTTGTAATGCCAGGAATTTCTGACGTTCCAACAATTTTGTGTAGAGAAACCCATATCGAACTGCTGGACAAGCTGCGACCAAAACACCAATTAATTTCGCAAACTCTCGAATTGTACATTTTTGTAACCTCGAGAACTTTTTAACTAACTGATTAATGCTATTACGTTTACCAGTAGGTAACGATAAGGACATATTATGTGTATTAAATACATATCCTAGAAATTTACATATTTGATGGTTTTAATGAACTTTTATCATAATTAACTACGAAACCTAAACATTCTAGAAGTTTTAGGGTTTCACGTACATTAATAACACATTCCTCGTAATTATTACCAATACATAATATATCATCTAAATATATCACTGATTTGTGTCCCTGTTTCCTAAGGCAGGATATAACCTCCGTCATGATTTTTGTGAACACTCTTGGTGCCACTGATAGGCCGTATGGAATGGCAGTGAACTGGTATGTACATAAATTCCTAGAATTAGGGGACTGAAAATTAAATCGTAAGTATTTTCGATCTGGTTCGGATATAGGAATTAACAAATAGGCCTCTTTAAGGTCAATTGTTGCTAAAAATCCATCTTGAGGGATTAATTTAGTGGGCGTCCTATAATCCTCCATTTTAAAATGTGTATTTGTAATAGATTTATTTAATGATTTCAAATTTAGAATAAACCGCTTGCCTCCATTAGCTTTAGGTGCCAAGAATATTTTTGATATGTACTGGTCATCAGTTGGGGTACAACGTGTTATAGCCCCTAGTTCTAATAATTTAATAATTGCTACATGCATATCTCGAGCCTCATCGGAAGTGAAGTTACAAACTGGTACGATCGGCTGAGTCACTGGGGTACAAAAAGGAATCGCAAAACCATGTTCTATCCATGATAATACAACTGCGTTATTGGTTATGTGAGACCAACAGTTGCGAAAGAATCGTATTCTACCTGCATGTACCTTGGTTATTTGTGTTGTGACGCACGGGTCTTCGACGCGTAGGAGCTCTTCGGTTGCGCTTGAGACTGCGATGGATATGACCGATGTGGCGTCAATGGTGGTCTCCTCTGACCTCCCCGCCCCCCCCCTGTTCGACGGGTAACGAGGAGGTCCTGACCAGTTTCCCTGCGTGGCACGATGAGTGATCGACTGTTGAGGAGTATTTTTATGATTTGCGATTGTTTTTCTTATCAGAGTTCCTTGCTTTTCAATGGCCTTACTGGCCTTTATTTTTTCTGACAGTGAGTTACCATATAGGGTATCATCACGTTCTGAGTCTTGAATGACGTACAGAAAGTTCTTTTCCAGACTCGGGGTAATTAATTTTATTCTGTCTTTAGTTAAACAGTGGTGCAAATCAGATAGCAAGCGACAACCATCGCTTAAATGTTTTAAGGCCAGAACCTTATTATTTGTTTTGAGCAAAGTATCCATTGCTTTATTTATTGCTGCGGTACCATTTCCAAGCTGTTGTTGTAAGCCGACCAATTTTTTGTCTCGTCCTCTGACTACGTCTGATACAGCGGCTGAAATCTCTGCATTCAATTTCGGAGCTTGCAATAATTTGCAATTGGCGGGTATAAGATGCTCTTTCATGAGCCTATCTTTATCCTCTTTGGCTATCCCTGTCTTCAATAGGGGAGTCCACAAACTGGCTAAGCTGGCGAGTTGGCGGACCATCTTGTGGTTCACGGTGCTCAACATCGTTCGTATCTATAAAACATTACGATAATATAGCGAACGAATAAGGAGATAGGTATGTAACGCGTTTTACGTTAAAGTATTGTCTCGCGGACAATAATTCGTAGTTAATATGCATATCTATTCAAGGTTACACATATTTTCTACATGAGTTGTCATGAGAACATGACTCATAATTAGCTCGCAGCTAATTATGTTATCGCAATTGACTCGCAGTCAATCCCGATTTTCGCTTGAGGTAAATTGATGTAAACACTTGTGCCACTTAGTAATAATGTTCAACTAACCTGCAATATTTTCGTCCTCAGATGAATCCAACGGTCGTCGTATTCGACGCCGATATTTATCCTTATCCTTTTCTTTTTCTTCCAACTTTCTAATCTTGTGCTTGTATCTCTCTAATTTCTCCTGTGCACTACATTTCGGCATTTTTAATAGGCGCGTGCGCTCGTTGCCTCGCACGAAAAAATAATGAACAATGTCAAACGGTTGGGACGTAAGAACAGTATGTAGGTAGAAAAAAAAAAAAAACTAGTTTCTCTGAAATCGTGCGATGTTGCCTGTAGGATCAAGGGACTACTTAGTAAATAAATTATATCTGAAGAATGAAGCGACGAATATATAATTTATGTTCATCATTTAAATATTCTTCTAAGGAGTAATAACATTTGTTTACCAGTAATTTTTTAAGTTCTTTTATAAATATATTTAATTTTTCTTCTTTCTTTATGATGTCAGGTAGTTTGTTATATATTTTTATAAACATTACGTAGGGACCTGTGGAATGCATTTTTAACTTAGATGTTGGTATGTTTAGCCTAGATCGGTGTCTAAGTGTGTACTGTGATTGGATGTCTTCGCGTTTTGTGTAGAACTCTTGATGCTTACGGACAAATTTACATGTTTCTAAAATGTAAATACTGGGGAGGGTTAGAATGTTATGAATGTTTTATAAAATAGGGTTTGTAGCTGTCAGTTTGATCGATGTTTACCAAGATTCTTATTAATTTCTTTTGTAGGGTAAAGAGTGTTGGTGCATCTGTACTATTGCCCCAGAGGGTTACGCCGTAGCTAAGCCATGCATTTGCATACGCGTAATAAGTGGTAAGGGCAGTTTGTAGATTGGTTGTCTTTTTAATTTCACGGAGAGCGTATGAAAATTTTGCAATTTTTGAACGGGTTTTTTGTATTTGTGTTTTCCAATTAATATGTTTATCTATTGTAAGTCCAATAATGTAAATTCATCAACAGTTTCCAATATTGAGCCGTTAAAGTTAAAATTTAAATGTAGAGGAGCTTTTTGATAGGGGTAGTAAGTCATTAATTTAGGTTTTGTATAATTCATTTCTAAATTGTGTGAGTTCATCCAGTTACATATTTTTGTGAGTGTGGAACTGAGTATTTCTTCTATGTTTGTATTGTTTTTACATGAGACTAATAAAGATATGTCATCCGCGAATAAAACACATGGCCCTTCTATTGTTTTTGGTAAGTCGTTGATGTTCACTAAACTCCATTTATAATAGCATTAGACAGAAGTTAAAAAAGGTTATTTTTGATGCACACTTTATAACAAAAGTACAATAAATTTGTTATAGTTACGATTGACGCCAAATCGATTAAAATGAATTTATATATCAGCTATCACACTTAATTGTAATCATTTAAAAAAACAACCATATGAAATTAAGTAGCTTTCATTTAGATATATTATTTCATTCCAATTTAAAATTACAGTGCCTATGCTAAAAACCTAAAAGAAGCAGGAGTCAACAATACTGCAACGCTTTTTGTTTCACTATAATCCTACCAAATCTAAAATATTACTTAATCCCTTCATAAGCTGTGACAACCGGGGATTTCTAATTTTACTGGTTTATGTCGTCTGTGAAATTGACTTGACAATGTTCTAAGATTGTCATGTATGTCATTTACTTGTGAATACTTTGTTTGTTATTGTTTAATTTCCGTGATTTTGTTGTTATTTATTAAAATAATAAATAATATTTAGTTATTTCTTTATTATTGTATTGTTATCAGTGTTGTCATTGGGTTGTTTTTACAAAACGTTACTTTTTTTTTGAGCTATGAGTGATCCCGGTGCGGGACCGAGTGGCTTACAACATATAAGTGCTGAGTCTGACCAAAGCCAACGGCGAAAAAAACGTGGTCCAAAAGTTGACTCCGACGAAATAATAATGTCTCCCAAAAAAAAGAGAACGCTGCGTGCTGTAGAAAAACAACCTGTGATAAATATTTTTAAGCAATTGGAGTCCTGGCCTGCAGATACTCCTCATTATAGGACTGAGATGATAAACAAAATCGCAGAAGTTGCCGGTAAGGATGATTCATAAAATTATTACTATAAAAATATTTGAAACTAACATGCATTGTGATAAAATGTATTATATTTTAGAAACTCCGCACATGATTTTATTATTTACAGGCGTATCTCGGGCTACTCTGTCCAATATTCTCAAAGAGTACAACATAAAAAGTCGCCTGCAATCTCCCCCTCCCCAACAGAAGCACATGAAACGTAATGATTTTGATGATATCACATTTAGTGGAATATGCAGGAAAATTCATTCCTTCTTCTTTAATAATGAGTTGCCCACCTTGGAAAAGATGCTGGAAGCAGTTAACAGTGACGAGTCTCTGCCAGATTTAAAAAAAAGCAGTCTGTATAAAATAATTAAATAAACATTAAAGTTCACATAAATCAAACGGAGCAGAAAAAGTGCACTCATAGAAGTCATAGACAAGCAGGAGATCGTCCTTTGGAGACTAAAATATCTTCATGAAATAAAAAGGCTAAGGAATAAAGGAAGGAAAATATATTATTATTTAGATGACACTTGGCTAAATGAAGGTACAGTGCTTCTAAATTTCTTAACAGCTATTTATGCACTAAGCAGTGTATGACCTCTTGCATTCAATAACATTATAATTAATTATACAGTTAAACATAATTTCATAAAATTGGTTCGTGAAATGAATGGTATTTATATTAATAACTTTTTATCATACAAACAGGTCACACGAAAAGCCTAATATGGCATGACACTAATAATAAGTCTTCAAAAGAAGCACATTGGGAAGGTCTATCTGCTGGTTTAAAAAATCCAACTTATAATCGGTCATACTGGTATGTATTTTATGGACTGTCCTCGCCATAAAAAAATGAACATCCCATTGTTATTGACTATTAATTAAGTAATACATATTATATTGTATTATGAATTAACGCATGCAAAGCGAACTTTTAAAGTTATAAATTTTGTTATAGTATTTATCTATGAACTATTTCCAGCAGTGAAATTATATAGGGGGTACGGAATAATTGACTTGTATTAATTTTATTTCACAGGGTTTGTGAAGGGTTTTTAATGGATGCTGCATTAATATTTGATGCAAAGAAAGGTTATGAAGATGACCACTCCGAAATGGACGCCTTCAACTTTAATAATAATAATAATTTATTTATTTACACTTCAAGACACAATCATCTGAGTAGCCCTGACTCTTGTACTAGGATTTCCTGTTTCATAAGAGCCAGACCTCTCAATTTACAGGGAATATGTTATAGAAGCGCGATAGACAAAAGTGAAAATGGTTCAAGTTAATTTTGTCAAAAATTGAGAGTGGCGCTGTAATTGTTATGGACAATGCGCTATACCACTCAAGGACATTGGAGAAGCTGCCAACCACAGCTACACGAAAGGCAGATATACAGGAATGGTTTAAAAGCAAAAATATTCCTTTTGAGGAAAAAGATCTTAGGGCAACTTTATTAGAAAAAGCAAAAATACAAAGACATTTATACCAAAAGTTTGTTGTAGATGCCATGTTGATGATAGCCATCTGGCTAGAGAGAAGGGTATTTCAGTATTGCGCCTCCCACCCTACCACTGCGAGTTCTACCCTATAGAATTAATATGGGCTCAAATGATGGGGTATGTGGCTCAACATAACAAAACGTTCAAATTAGACAAGGAGAAACAATTACTCCCACAAGATCTGGATAGTATTACGCTAGAACGATGGCAGTCTTGCGTTGCTCATGCAATTAAAGAAGAGGAAAAGTTAAAGCATAATGGATGATGTGGTAGAAAGATTTAATATTAGGTAACGTCGGTGAAACTTCTTCATCTTTATTCTCTGATGATACTCGTAGTGACTAAATTATATGATAAAGACGAAGAAGTTACACCAACTATTGTGTGTTGAAAGTTGTTGTTTTAAATAAAATATTGTAAAAAAAAAGACTTATTTACTTTAATCTTAATTAAATTTAAATCAACACGACGTAATCGTTTGTTTCATTCATTCGTTTTGTTGTAACTAATGTGTGATGAAGATGTTATTACGACCTATTTATCAAAGTTATGTTAAAACATTTTTAGTTTAATTGTTTAAACTTTTAACTTTGAATAAAATGTTTCGCACTCCTGCTTCTACGAGCCTCTTTTTTCTAATGTTATAGTAAATGAAGTATAGCAATAATAGGCCACCTATAACACTTCCTTGGGGGATGGAAGCGTTAGTTATTTTGTTTATTGATCGGATTTTTTCTATTTCTCTACTATTGTGGTTAAAGTATTCGATCTCAACTACTTGTTCTCTATTTTTTTAATATGACGTAAGCCATTCATGGGCTCTTCCGCGGATTCCTATTCCATACAGTTTATTAAGCAGTATTTTAAATTGAACCTTGTCGTACGCTTTGGTCATGTCCAGTAATATCCCTACGGCGTATTCCTTTTTGTTTAAATAATATTAAGGGCTTCTTGTATGTATTTATAAACAGCTAATGTGGTGGAGCGATTTTCTTTAGCGTTCTGACAATCGCTCAAAATGTTAAATTTTTCGCAAAAGGTGTAAATACGATCACACATAGCTTTTTCGAAAATCTTGGAGGCTGAGGGCAATAGAGCTATTGGGCGATAATATTATTGGGATCAGTTTTTGTGTTCTTTTTATGGATTGGTTTGATTATTGATTTCTATAACAATTCGGGGAAAGTGCCTTCTGTAAAAGACTGATTTAATAATAGATAAAATGGCAAGGTGAGTTCATTTGCGCATTCTTTCAATAGCATAGGCGGAATTTCGTCTAAGCCGTAACTTTGTTTATTTTTCAGGTTTTTTATTAATTTGTTTACTTCCCAAGCTTCTACTGGGCTAAGGAACATTGTGTTCTCCGTGGAATTTAGTGTTGACATGCCGCCCAGTGCACTGCCAGATGTATTAGTGCTATAGACGCAAATAAGTCATTAAAAATATTCGCAATTTGTTTGGGTTCAGATATAAAAGTGTTATTGTGTTGTAATTGTATGCTACATTTTTCCTTTTTTGGTTTTTTATTTGTTCTCTCATTTATAATGCTCCACATCGCTTTTACTTTGTTGTCTGATTTCTTTATTTTGTTTATGTATTGTAATTTTTTTGCAGTGGTAACTAAGGTTTTTAATATTTTTTATAATGTTGTGTAATTATTTGATTGTTAGTTTTAGTGGATAATAATTTTAATAATCTTTTGTTTTTGCAGGAAACTCTAATGCCTGTTGTTAGCCAGTATTTTTTATAGTTAGTTTTAAGTTTTATTCTACGTATAGGAATACATTGATTTAAAATTTGTATTTATTATTATTATTATTATCGTTTATTTCAGGTATTAAACCATATGCATATCACAATGTATGTTGTTAAAATAGTACATCACAATAAATTAAATTAAAATTATTATTTTATTTGTAAGAATTATAATTTTCATTTATATTATTGTTTATTTGTATAACGTCGTGCCAGTTTTGTGTACTTAGTATAGATTTAATTTTTTTAATGTTGGCTGTGTTAAATAATCTTTTATTTGTGTACCAGGTAATTTTTTTCGCTGGTTGAGGTATGCTTAGATTTATAATTGTTCCACTGTGATCCGAAAGTCCGAAATTTTCTATGGTTGTAAACATATTTTTGTCGCTGAAATTCGTAAATATTTGATCGAGACATGTTGAGGATGTTTATGTAATACGCGTAGGTCTTTTTATATGTTGAGTGATATATTCATATTCTAGCATGAGGTCCAGAAACTGGTTAGTTTTTAAGTTTTTGCCTAAAATATTAATGTTAAAATCTCCGCCTATAACAATGTTAAATTTATTATACTTAATATTTAAATAGATTAGAATTTGTTTTAATTTATCAATAAATATATCTTCCTCTCTTCTATTCCAGTACATAGTAATTAATAAAAGGTTTTGTTTAGGTAACTCAGTAGCGCACACTTCCAGTACATATTCTGTAGACATGTTGAGATGTCTGTTTTGTCTGTATACTCAATTTGTTCTCTTAAAAGGATGCATACGCCGCCTCCTCCTCCAGTTTTCCGGCAGTATGACGATGCAATATTATAGCCACTAATTTGGATAAGGAAAATGTTGTCTTCTGATAGCCAGGACTCAGATATGCATATATAGCTTGATAGATAGGGTTTTCTGTTAAAAATGCTTCTATAATGTGTTGCTTGTTGTATACGCTTTGCATGTTTTGGAAGAGAATTTTACAAGGTAGGTCTATGTTTTCGAAAGGAGTGATTCTTCGTATCATCGTTTGTGGTAGGTAGGTCGCAGGTTCGGTCTACATTGTAATTGTATGTGATTCCCTTAGAGTCGTTGTACGTGT
The DNA here is from genome assembly GCA_947523025.1 of Dryobota labecula. Taxonomy (NCBI): domain Eukaryota; kingdom Metazoa; phylum Arthropoda; class Insecta; order Lepidoptera; family Noctuidae; genus Dryobota; species Dryobota labecula. The sequence goes on from OX383300.1 coordinate 159,280, forward strand.
CATTTTGTATGTTTCATGTTTTATGGATAATTTTCTGTCCTTCAATAAACAATTGATTGTTTTTGATGATTGCAAATAATCCGTTTCTTCGAGCCTGAAGCATTTCTTCTCGCATTAATTGCCTTTCCTTTCGAGTGTTGATATCTAGAAACTCTGAGGAACTCTATTAATACCGTGATTACGGTATTGACATTTCCAATACCGGTGTTGATACCGGTATTGAAAAAATCCGGTATTTGAAAGCCCTAGTCGCAGGCAGATCGATATAATTTCCAGAAACACTCTCCGTGATGACGTCGCCGCCGCGCCGGCATGCGGCAGACCGGTGTAAGTGAAAAAAAAAAAGCCTTTTCCAAAAATGTAACTGCCGCGAACGGTTTAGTGGGTTTATAAATATATCAGAGACTGCATGGTGTTAACATAAAAACAATAATCAAGTAATAATATACATAAACCTATCGTAAAAATCATTTCTGCTCACCGGTACTCTAGCGCCACTCCTTTAAGAAAATGTATCGTCGCGCGGCGGGGTGTCGACTTACATAAACGCGGCTTTTAAACGAATAGTTTTTATGAACTGATAGTAAACGAATTACTATTTCCTCAAGTGCACAGACCAGGCTATATTACACAACTTGTTTTGTAGCTTTAAATGACTTTATGTTTGTTTAACACACAAACTTATTTAAATAAATAATATTATTTCAAAGTCTAAAGTGATAACCTTGTTCTTTTTTAACCTAAAAAAAGGCTAATTCAGTCTGAATTAAATGAAATCATAGATAAGATAAGTCTTTATTTGCCTTAAACATGGTATAAAGGTGTTACAGTCAGGTATTAATCTAAAGTCCACATGTTTAGCCATACAGGTATTTATCAATTGCATGCAAAATAATTATAAGTTAATTGTTGTTCAATGTCACAGATATTAGGTCAATACAATAATATAATAGTTTTATCTCAGCATTATCCGCAATGACAGATATTTACTGTTTATTGTTAAAAAAAATCTTTAAGGTCATAAAACATATGTTCTTTCAGCCATCTCAATAATCTGTTTTTAAATGAGTTAATATTATATAACATAGTAGTTACCATTTATCATACAAAGTTTTGAAATAGAAACAAATAACTCGGTACAATCCCACTCGCGGCGAGCCCCAACGCGCCGCGCCGCCACACGGTGGTTCGAAATTGCTATATTTTTTTGACTAAACTGATAAATATATGTTTTGAAATGATTAATATTCCTTAATTATAGTGTTTTAATGTAACACAATTATTTTACCTACCAAGAATTGGCCAAATTTTAGCAGTTTATGTTTCATTCCATACAACAAAAATTTAAATTATTTTTTTTCCGGGCAAATTATCAGGTTTACAGAAAAAAGTTTCGTAACAATTATTCATCAAAATGACAGATCTTTCGATAAGTATTTAAAAAAAATGGAATTTGTAAAAAAACCCCAATATCCCTCATAAAGCAGTTTCGAACCACCGTGCGCCACTTCAACTACTTATACAATATTTTGCTATGCCCATATCAACCAACGCCACCTAAAGAAAATATCAGGAATTTCAATGGCTTTCTGTCGATACAAGAACGAAAGCTGTAGATGCATTAAAAAAATTCGCAAAAAATAAAACAGGGTGCGCTATCTGCAAAAAAAAAAAACAAATTTATAGAATACAATAACGGCCTATAATATTCCCACTGCTGGGACAGACGCCTCCTCTCCGTGAGAGGGAAATATTCTGTGTGAATTTATTAAAATATACCAAATTTTTGGACAATCAAAAACACTGATACGTTAATCATTTTTGAAATGTATTAACTTTGTCTAAATCTTCCGAACAGTGTTTGTGTTGAGCAGACTTTGTAAGAAAAGCTAGCCTTGTGGAAATATAATTTGTGCATAACACTTATTGACAAATCCACTACATGATTGGTTACTTCAGAGTGGAATTGATGGTTACTTATATAAGGAAATAGTTCCTCGCCAATGAAAATGCTTAAAGTATTATTGACCAGGACGTTGGTTTTGCGTTTTTGGTTTTTTGTAATTTTTTCAAGGTATGCTTTTATGGTTATTTCAGAAAGACAACAAATTTTGATCACAGTTGGTGAAGGGTATATCAAGCCACCTTTGTTTCTATAAGTTATTAGACTATAATAGTAGTCTGGATTTTGGATTTTATTTAATCTTATCAAACACTAAAGTGGCGATGATAATAATTCGCCTTTGCATTGGGCAGCTTTTTTCTATTGTAATTAATGTTTTTTTTTTTTTTTTCGAATTTCTTATTTATACCTATAGTATAGGTTTTTGCTTTATCGATAACAGATTTGGTCAATTTGGATTTGCTGCATCACTATTTATGTTTACCTAATAATAGAGGAAAAGAGATACCGAAAAAATTACTTTCAAAAGAAAGGGATGCAAACATGAAAGACATCAACGCGAGTCCTTGCACCTCTGGTTCACCTACAAATATGACCAGTATAAGGTGAACTCCGATAAATAATATAAGAAAATAAATCTAATTATGATTATGTAACTATTAACTTACCGATGAATTTGTTATGCCATCTTTAAGGAAACTCGAAGTCTTAGTGTTTTTACCACACCAACGTATTGTGCAAGGGGCTATTATAATATTTATTTTCACCAATTTTTATTGATTAACGCGGAAGTGTTTACGGCTCACAGAACTGGTCGAAACTGAATCGAATTTATTGAGTGGCGACCTACATCAGATCTATAAGTCTGATGTGTTGACAGACATCGGGCACCTGTTATTAGGCGTCTATGGGCTATATGGTCGTTGGTTACTGGGTTCCTACTCATGTTATTATCACCGCAGCGGCAGCACGCGCGCGGACGTGAGCGCCGCACATCGCTCCGCGCCGCTACTTACATACGTACTTCAATATGCAACTATGCGAGTGCTCCGTGTATAAGAATAGGCACTTAGGCAGTTGACGAGCCGATAGAACAGGAAGTGCTCATTGTGCCTATTTATTTTTAGAAGTATCCGCGCGCCATATCACTAAGTACACCTAAGCAGGTATTCAACTCAGAGCACTGTTTTCAACGGCACTTGAACGAAAGGTATAAACTACTGAAAGTTTGACTCAGCAAAACTGGTATTGTTCCTGTGTGAAATCCACATGGACGAAGTTGCGGACAAAATTGTAGTTGAGCACATTTCGTCGGCATAAAAGCTAATCTTGTTGTTTTCTCGGGGGAAGCCACAAGTCCGTTCATATTTTTTAAGGCTATGTGAATAGCTAAGTCTATAACCGACCACTCACTAAACCCAAAGTCTCAAATTCAGATAATTTATGTAAACAAAGGGGATAACATAAAAAAATGAGTGTACGCCATATCTTCATAATGGTAATTCACATAAAATAGCGAAAGAAGAGGTTCCATTTTCTTTTTAACCCCTTATGCAAAAAGAGGGGTGTTATAAGTTTGACCGCTATGTGTGTCTGTCTGTGTGTCTGTCTGTGGAATCGTAGCTCTTAAACGGGTGAACCGATTTGGATGCGGCTTTTTTTATTGAAAGGTAATTTATTGGTGAGTGTTCTTAGATATGTTTTCATCAAAATCGGTTTAGCCGTTCGAAGATCATCAGCTTTTTTCTCGTTAATGAATGTGAGCAACTTCCACGGGTCTGATAGTTACGAAATTTGGTAATTATTCTATTACTCAATCGTATTGCAAGAATATGGTACCCTTAACCTGATGCTGCAGCATGACCTGAGGTCTGCAGAATCCTTGCCATATAATGGAATTGATTGCAATTCTACTGATTATGTGACAAACCATTGTATTTTGTAATTGCAGGACAGCAAGTGGCAGCCCCCGACGGTTTTTATTCTTGCTTACTTACCTTCTTTTAAGTTGGTGGATTTTTTTATTTATTCCTTTTCGTATAACCTACACTTCTTTCAAGCGGAGTGGATTTATTCAAAAATTTAAAATTTTTGTTATTTTTATTATTAACATTTTTACACTACTATGTCTATTCTCAAGGGTAGTTATTATTTTTAACTTTTTAAATATTCGCTTTTCTTTTTGCGTTGGGGGTTTTTAACATTTTTAAATTTTTTAAGTACCTACTGATTTTAAGAAATAATAATTAAAAAATAATCACGCAGTAGTTATTTGTATAAATTTTCGGTTTTAAACAAAGTTATTAAAAAAGGAGATTTTATGGTATAAAATATTTTATGATACTGGTAACAATGCAGGAGATCCAAACATTTTAAAATGTTTTACATCTTCATCGACACTATTATTACAACTCTCATTCATAGATTCATATTGTATTAAGTAGCATATCTAGCCACATTTTGGATGAAAACGGCTGTAAACTGTTTCGTGTGTAAATCGATTTTGGGAGGCCTACGTCTAGCGCTGGACTTAAACACTGGACTGGAATTGGCTGATTATGACGATCACATGCCGTATGTCCGACACATACACAAAACACTGTTTGGCAACGGTATTTTGTTTGATTGCATAGTTCTTATAATTCATTCACTTTTAATTTTATCGATGACTAGCTTCTGCCCGCGACTTCGTCCGCGTGAAATTTCTTGTTCCCCCGACCCACCCCGTCGCATCACATTGCCTGCCCGTGCACTTAACTACACGTGCACTAACTTACTTATTGCTGCCGCGGCGTGTACTTAGTATTCGCTTAAACTTACATTAAAAAAAAAATGTGTCCTAGTTAATAGGAATGTAATTCTTCCTCAAGAATTGGGCTGTAAAATGCAAAAAGATTTTTTCAAATCCAACTCTCAGTTCCAGAGATTAATGTGAAAGTAACTCTGTCTGTCTGTCTGTATGTTACGTTTTCACGCCTAAACCGCTGAACCGATCGTCATAAAATTTGGCAGAGATATAGCCTGGGATATGGAGAAGGACATAGGCTACTTTTTACGTGATAACCGACATCCACGCGGGTGGAGCCGCGGGCATTATCTACGAGTATAAAAACGGCAAAAAAGTCATGTCCGTTGTATGGGAGCCCCCCTTAAATATTTATATTTTCTGTTTTTTAGTATTTGTTGTTATAGCGGCAACTGAAATACATCATCTGTGAAAATTGCAACTGCCTATCACGGTTCATGAGATACAGCCTGGTGACAGACGGACAGACAGACAGACAGACAGACAGACGGACAGCGGAGTTTTAGTAATAGGGTCCCATTTTACCCTTTGGGTGCGGAACCCTAAAAATTAACTCTTCAGCTTTAGAATAGACTACCTCGCCGAGTTGATCATTATTTTGCTGCGGAGTTGTTATAAAACAGTTATATCTCCTAAGATATTCATTGAAATGAAATGATGTAAGGGCAACTTTGTTCAAAATTAAATACTTGTGATGAATAACGTATTTATTTGGATAAGGATTAATACCAGTTTATGAAAACTCCTTCGCAAATAATGCATTAATTTCGAACAAATTTGATTACCATAAAAAAGTTATAGTGAGTCAATCTTAAAAGATAGACATATGCTGTCTTGGACTTTTTTTTAGAACTTTTAAAGAGGAACAATTCCATCATACATGATATTTGCGTAACTTGAACCGTTTACGCAGCGCACGCAACGGAAGCTCTCAAAAAGGAATATTTTTTCCCGTTTTTGCAACATTTTACATTTATGCTCTGCTCCTATTGGTTGTAGCGTAATATTATATAGCCTATAATATTTCTGAATAAATGGACTATCAAACACAAAAATAATTTTTCAATTCCAACCAGTAGTTCCTGAGATTAGCGCGTTCAAACAAACAAACAAACAAACTCTTCAGCTTTATAATATTATAGTATAGATTATTTACAAAAAAAATAATGATTAAATGTTGTGCCCCACTGTCCTGTCATTTTGACAGTGACATTTTTTGACATTATTTTGTTTACATATTATCTGAATTAGAGACTATGCGTATAGTTCGGAAAGTTCGAGTCGCAGGTTGGAGCATCGATCCTCAGTTCCCAACAACTTGTAATTAGCTATCCCAGAAGAATATGTAAGCCGGACTTTACTTTATGAATGTTGGATGCATCATGCCTTAGTTAACCACCCAGTCTGGTGTTCCGCTACAGCCGAGGCCCTGGCCCACACACGGCACAGACGCGGCATGCTACATGTAATAGGCTCGACACGCGCCTGACTATTAGCTGTAGGCTCAAATTTAAGCACGCCGTTTAAATTCTCAACTATTAAACTGGAATCACACGCCTCAAGGCCCTGTCCCCCATCCCCCGCCCGCATCCCATACGCCCCAGCTTCTCCTCTTATTACAATCCATTTGTATTGCATATTAATTCAGTTATTGGAGTTGTATCCCAAACTTGGTTACGGACACGCACAACTTGTGACGCGCGCTAATTCACTTTAGTACATTTTTCTGTGAAAAATGATGACGTCATATGTGATCCAGCCCGAGTCCGTGGCGTCACGCGTGTATAACGCATATGGCGCGTATTAGAAAGTGGATGTAAACTACATTTATATATAGATATTGATAGCCACTTTATTAGCAAGCTTTGTGTGTCAGAATGGTAACTAGTAGATTACTATATATGAAAGTCCCTATGAATATGGTGTTAGGGAAAGGATTTTATAAAGAAAAGCACAGAAAGACAAGACTAGGCATTTATTTCAATTAGGCTTGTCAAAGTAACGTTATTTGAGAAAGCTAGTTGTCCGTTCCAAAACTAGGTCTTCGTGGAGAAGAACGGCGAGAAACTCCACGGAAACTTGGTTTAAAGTATTTTATCAACACATTTTTACATTAGCATAATATACTTTGTTACAACATAAATCTCTAGGATCATTTCTCAAAGATAGAAACTTTACCAGTGGAAAGAAACAGAACAGGAATATTCCTTTGATTAAACACAATACAATATTAGCCAATTAGCTATATTTAAACAAATACAGAGCAACATAGTCATTATTAGCAATAATCAAGATATAATATCAATTAACTTACATCTTACATTTCCATAAATTACCGTTTAAACAGATAGTTCTATCTATTGGACCTTTACTCAGATTTTTTTTTTATTTTTTTTTAAATATTGGGGACAAAAAACAGTTATACATTACAGCATTTACAAAAAGTAGTTATATTATAGGCGTAAAAACGTATAACCCACACTATTGTCCACGGATTGACATCGGAGTATGAAAATGAACGCATGTTATATGAAAAACAAAAAAAGTACAAACAGTTTATACTGACGGATTAAAGGAAGCGGATGACAAGAGCATCAGTCTTATAGGCGACTAGCAAGAGATTGTGAAACTATTCTTTTAAATTTAGATTGCGACAGCGCGAAAATATCAAAATCAATGAATTGTGAGTGGTTTCTAAAAAAACAACATTATAATAATGGCAAAAGAAAGAACATAAGTATTCCATTAAACAATTTAACACATTAGCAATATTGGCAATAATATGCTTTACACAACAACAGTGGCTTTTGTGGACATGATATTTATTCAGATATGTTACTGTAGTTGTAATTGCAACCATGTCATTAATATTTTATATACTTAGATTATTTTATATTTTGTGAATGTGAGAACGTTGTAGGCCTAGTAGAGTGTAGATTTGTTGGCGGTTTTCTATTTTGTTAAGTACCTGGTAATTGTTGAAAGGCCTACACTGTCCTCCCATACCTATGATCACTGTTATTTAATAATATTGTAAAGCCAATTATTTTTAAAAGAGTAACCGTGGAGTTTCTTGCCGGCTCTTCTCCATAGGAAACGACTAACTCGAACCGTGCACCTAGCTTCTGACGTTTCATAAGTGCCCATGTAGGTTTATGTGAAATAAAATATTTTGATTTTGATTTTGAACATAATCATAATAGGCAATAATTAAGGTATAATATCGAATTAAGTACTTAAACTTTTACCTGTAGGCCGGAGCTTCGTTTTGGTCGATATCTGGATCCAGAATAAGCTCTGATCTGGATGTCGGAGCTTCGCTTCCTGTCCGCGGAGGGTTCACGGTAGCCCATTAATATGGGCCCCTCATTTGGTCAGCCTCGGACGGCTTGAGGATGATGGACCCGCGTTGCTCGACGCGGGTCCTGTGATAGGGTATCTGAGACTGTTTCTGTAGTCGCGCCGCGACACTGTTGCACAATGTCGCCTCTTCACGACATCTCGGCGGTCAGTCCCCGCCAGGTGAGAAACCCCAGTTACCCGGGGGAGGGAATGGGCTCTGACACCCGGAGCTCCCCCTCTTATAGTCGAGAACAAACAACTTTGACGTTTCAATCTACCGTCATCCAAAATAACAAATATCAACGACATTAAACGTGGATTTCCGTTTAGAATATTTCCTGTTTTGCTACATTATTCCTTAATATTTTAACTAATCTACTTTTACAGACATACTGAAATAAATAATTAAAGAATTATTGGAATAAAGTAAATTAGGTATTCACAGTTGTTACAAGTTTAGGTTATGCAAATTGAACAAACCGAGGGTCGACTTGGAGCGGGTAGTAAAAAACAAAACACTGGACTGGTATTGAATCGTATCTATACTTACTTACTAATATATAAAGCTGAAGAGTTTGTTTGTTTGTTTGTTTATTTGTTTGAACGCGCTAATCTCAGGAACTATTGGTTGGAATTGAAAAATTCTTTTTGTGTTGGATAGTCCATTTATTGAGGGATATTATAGGCTATATAACATCACGCTACAACCAAAAGTAGCGGAGCATAAATGAAAAATGTTGCAAAAACGGGAAAAATTATTCCTTTTTGAGAGCTTCCGTTGCGTGCGCTGCGTAAACGGTTTAAGTTACGCAAATATCATGTATGATGGAATTGTTCCTCTTTAAATTTCCTAAAAAAAAGTCCGCGACAGCATATGTCTATATTTTAAGATTCGACGCACTATAACCTTTTTTATGTTAATCAAATTTGTTCGAAATTAATGCATTATTTGCGAAGGAGTTTTCATAAACATGGTATTAATCCTTATCCAAATAAATACGTTATTCATCACAAGTATTTAATTTTGAACAAAGTTGCCCTTACATCATTTAATTTCAATGAATATCTTAGGAGATATAACTGTTTTATAATAACTCCGCAGCAAAATAGTGATCAACTCTGCGGGGTAGTCTATTCTGAAGCTGAAGAGTTAGTTTTTAGGGTTCCGTACCCAAAGGGTAAAATGGGACCCTATTACTAAAACTCCGCTGTCCGTCTGTCTGTCTGTCTGTCTGTCCGTCTGTCACCAGGCTGTATCTCATGAACCGTGATAGTTAAACAGTTGAAATTTTCACATATCGCACTTTTAATTCGAAACCGTTACTAAACGAAATTTTTACGAAATTTCGAAATTTATATAAATATTTTTTTTTTTTTAACGAAAAATCCTTAATTATTTCTACTGTAAAATTTAGTTTTTTTTGTTTAATAGCGGTTTCGAAAAGAAGGTGCGATATGATGTATTTCTGTTCCCGCTATAACAACAAATACAAAAAAACAGTAAAATAATAATATTGAAGGGGGGCTCCCATACAACGGACATGATTTTTTTGCTGTTTTTTTTGCTTCGCCCGCGTGGATGTCGGTTATCGCGTAAAAAAGTAGCCTATGTCCTTCTCTATATCCCAGGTCGATCGGTTCAGCGGTTTAGGCGTGAAAACGTAACATACAGACAGATAGACAGACAGACATACAGACAGAGCTACTTTCACATTTATAATATTAGTATGGATAGCTTTTGCCCGCGGCTCCGCCCGCGTGGATGTCGGTTATCGCGTAAAAAAGTAGCCTAAGTCCTTCTCCATATCCCAGGCTATATCTTTGCCTTTCATGACGATCGGTTCAGCGTTGAGGCGTGAAAACGTAACATACAGACAGACAGACAGACAGACAAATAGACAGAGAGACAGAGTTACTTTCACATTTATAATATTAGTAAGGATAAGGATTTGTATGGATGGTACGGAACCCTTCGTGCGCGAGTCCGACTCGCACTTGGCCGGTTTTTTGTTTTTTGAATGCGCTAATCTCTGGAACTGCGAGTTGGATTTGAAAAAATCTTATTGCATTTTACAGCCCAATTCTTGAGGAAGAATCAAGGAGGGCAGGCAATGTGTTGCGACGGGGTGGGTCGGGGGAAGAAATTTAACGCGGACGAAGTCGCGGGCAGAAGCTAGTATATAATAAAACCTGTACCGAATCACAATGAACTGTGTATGTACTGCTCGACAAAAACATAAACTTTTTCTAACACTATACTATGAGCGGTAACGAAACCATAGCGACTTCTAATCAGACGACAACGCCATCTATCGAGCTAGTGGGTACTAATTTCCCAGTATTAAATTAATATTGATCGCTATGATTCCGGTTGCTCTTTTCTAAACTAAACATACCGCCCACCAAGGACATCATTGCCGAATGTCCTTCAATATCGCACACCGTGCTCAGTAAGGAAAAAAATATATATATTGAATGCCCCGAAATTTAAACCTTATTACATCCTTGGTGAGAAGTAATTACAGAAATATTTAAAAAAACCCTTGACATGGTTAAACTTTAAATCCTTATAGCTATTAATAACAATAAATCTGACAAACAGTTAAAAATAAAAACAATAAGTTCGACATATATTGCTTATAACTAATACAATCATGTTCAGTCAGATATAGGTAATACACATAATTTAGATGTAGGTCTTTTTATAGTAGACGATTGAGTTCGTAGAGTTACGACACGAGTAAGACCGTCAGAACCAGGATGTTTCTGTTCAATCCTGCCTAGTAACCACTTGCCAGGAGGCATATCGTCCTCTTTAACTAGCACTATTTCACCCACAGATGGTTCCGGAATTTTATAATGCCACTTATTTCGTTGCAAAAATTGGTGAAGGTAGTCGTGTGACCAACGTCGCCAGAAATCCTGCATCATTCTCTGATGAAGTTGCCATCGCCTTAAACTATTAACATTTTCCCTTTCATAATTTGTATCGGGGGGTTAAACTAATGGCTCCCCTACCAGAAAATGACCAGGAGTTAGTATGGTTAATTTATCCTGATCCTCCACATACGATAAAGGCCTCGAATTAAGGCATGCCTCAATTTGAGCCAATACTGTGATCATCTCCTCAAAGGTAAGAGTCGAATTCCCTATGACCCTCTTAAGGTGGTGCTTAGTGGACTTAATCCCTGCTTCCCATAGACCTCCGAAATTTGGCGAATGAGGGGGGATAAAGTGCCACTCCGTACCATTATTCCCTAATTCTGCTAATTCAGGGTTACAGGCTGACTTTTCTTCGTTAAATAAATAAAGTAATTCGCGCGCTGCCCCTACGAAGTTAGTCCCATTGTCGCTATATAGTTCCGTACATCGACCACGTCTAGACACAAAGCGCTTGAAAGCAGCCAAAAAGCCTCTAGTGCTTAAATCACTAACTGCTTCTAAATGGATAGCCCTAGTGGCCATACATATAAATAAAGCAATATAGCCCTTGTAGGACTTATTTCCACGACCTTTAGACACTCGAATACTTATCGGACCCACATAATCTACTCCACTACACAAGAATGGTTTGTTCGGAATTACACGAGAGGAAGGTAACTGTCCCATAAGTTGAGTCCTTACCTAAGCTGTATATCTGACGCACCTCACACAGCTTCTTACATACTTCTTTACCAAAGCCTTTATTCCCATGATCCAATATTTGGAGCGTAAATATGTGATCATTAATTGCGGACCACCGTGCATAGTTCTCTCATGTGCGTCCTCTATCAAAAGATTTGTTAAAAATGATTCCTTTGGTATTAAGATAGGATGCACTCTTTCATAAGGTAGTTTTGACATTTCAAGCCGTCCTCCAACTCGAATTATTCTTTTAGATTCTAGAAACATGTTCAATGAATCTAATTTTGTATTCTTTCTCCCTAGCTTATGATTTTTTAATTCCTCCAATTCATTGGTAAATCCTTCTTCTTGACACCTCTTTAGACACATTTGTTGTTGCGTCTTCTAGTTCTGATTTAGATAACTGTCGTGGCCTAGCACCAACACCTATCGCTTTTTTTTTTTCTTAAATTTAGAAACCTTCGACAATAAGCCATAACTCGAATTAACTTTGATAACGATGAAAATTTCTTAAAAAATGAATCTTCTAAAATACTTGTATGCACCTTAACTTCTTCAAGACGTGTAACAAGATGTTTTGGTCTTTTATATTCTACTACCGGTTCCCTTAGGAAATTTGGACCTTCCCACGAAAGCGAAACATCTTTAAGTTCCGATGGAGAAACTCCGCGTGAAGCACAATCTGCTGGATTTTGCTTGGATGCTACGTGCGCCCAGTGATGTGTATCCAAGGTGGTCAGAATTTCAGAAACTGTTGGCAACAGAAGTTTTGCACCGACTTGGGTGACAATTCAACCAAGCGAATTCCACTTCACTGTCTGTCCATGCATGCCAGTCAGTCTTTGGTATAGTCATTACCTCGCCTACTTCCGCAATCAATTTTGCTGTGAGAACCGCCCCACATAATTCTAACCTCGGGATGGACACCTGTTTAATGGGTGCCACCTTTGTTTTAGATGTGATTAAGGAGATATGAACTTTTTCCATGTCATCAATCACTCTAAGATAAACCACACCTGCATAAGCGTTTTTAGATGCATCGGAAAATCCATGCAACTCCGACTTCCAAATATTGGAACCAATATGTAACCATCGCGCGATTTTAATGCTAACAAGAGAAGCCAAACTATTGCGGTAAGTCTCCTATTCTTGTAATAAATTATTTGGAATTTCTTGATCCCATTCCAACCCTGCTAACCATAATTTTTGAATTAACATTTTTGCTAGGATTACGCTTGGTGCTAACCACCCTAAGGGATCAAATAAACATGAAATGTCCGAGATTATTTTTCTTTTTGTTACAGGTCCAGTGATCGGCGTGATTTCCAGAGCGTATTGAAAACAATCATCGCGAGCGTCCCAGGTAAGTCCTTTAATTCTTCATCGTTTCCATCTCTAATTTTATTCAATAATTCCTTGCAATTGCTTTTCCATTTTTGCAATTGAAATCCCCCTTTAGCTAGCACTTGAGATAATTCCGTGTAAATTTTAAACCCATCTTCTATATTTTCAGCTCCTGACATCAAATCATCCATGTAAAAATCCTTTAAAATTATGCTAGCTATTCCTGAATTATCACCGCACTCATCATACGCTAACTGTTGCAGCGCCCGTACCGCTAAGTATGGAGCCGAGGCCGTACCAAATGTAACGGTTATCAATTCATACTCCTGTAGTTGCCTTTCAGGACTATCTCTCCAAGGTATCCGTTGATATGGCGTATCTTGCCTATCTACTAAAACTTGCCGATACATTTTAACAATATCTGCCACTATACATATCCTATGTGCTCTCCAGCGCATTACAGTATGACGGAGTTCGTTTTGCAAAGACGGACCGATCATTAAATCATCATTTAGTGACCTGCCATTAGTTCCCTTACAGGAAGCATCAAACACGACACGCACCTTTGTAGTGTCTTTGTCTTCACGAACTACTGCGTGATGAGGTAAGTAAACAGCCCTTTTATTATATTTTTCTTGCTCTGTTACTTCTACCATGTGGTTAGGCCTTAAATACCCATGCATGACATTCGCGTAGTCTGCTTTTAATTTAACGTTTTTACCTAACCTTACTTCTAACCCCTTTAACCTTTTTTCAGCTATCACTTTGGATTCACTGCACCTGCCGATCAGGTTTGGTTCGCGTAGCGGTAATCTTACGATGTACCTGCCATCTTCATTTCTTGTAGTAGAAGTTTTAAATAACCTTTCACATTTAATTTCCTCCTCCGTTAGCATCCTTTTTGCTCCAGATGGTTCCTCTAATTCCCAGAATTTTCTTAACAATTCATCATCTTGGACGCTGGCATGCATCACGGTAATTTGTGAGTGAGTATGTGTCCTATTGTCAACTTCGAATGCACCCGAAAATATCCAACCTAAGGTGATTTCTTGCGCTAAAAGCGTACCGCTTATATTCTTTTTAACTCCGTTCTGAATGACTTGGCTGTATACATCAGCACCCAATAACATATCAACTTTAATAGGCCTGAAATATTCCGGATCAGCCAAATCATTATCGCTCAAGTCTACCCATTCTACCCGGCTTACCCTTGAAGACGGGAGAAGAGCTGTAACCGACTTCAGAACGTAAGCATTGACCTTTATTTGAAAAGAAGGGTTAACTCTCGAACGGAGCTTAATAACCACCATAGATGTCGAAGTTGTACTTTTATTTCCACCCACACCTAACACCGTATTTTTTGACGGTATTTTATTTAAACTTAAGTAATGAACCATGGATTCAGTAACAAATGAACCCTGGGATCCCTGATCCAGTAACGCCCTAACCACACGGTAAGTCCCATGCTTCGACTCAGCCCTTACTAAAGCTGTAGTTAATAATACAGTTTTCCTACTGTGTCCTGTCGCAAGACATGAGACTAGTGGTTTATCCTCCGCCTGATTGGCGCCCTTGATCCTCTCATTTTCTATTGATGAGGTTCCGCGCGAGCAGCACTACTACCTTCACCAATATCCGACCCTACAACACCCTGCGGGTGTAACAATGAATGGTGGCGGCGTTTACACACCTGGCACCTAAGAGTGTTTCTAAAATTTTTTGCAGAGTGATTACTATATAAACAAACAAAACATAAATTATTCTCTTGGACAAACTTACGGCGGGCTTCATTGTTTTCCTTGCTAAACTTAGGGCATAAACTTATTTTATGATCCGCTGCGCAATATGCACATGATACCTTTATGTTTTTAATTACATGAAATGCCTGAGTAGCCTTTGGGATCCAGGTATTTATTATTTATTTATTTATTTAATACTTCAAGCACATAAATGTACAGAGGCGGACTTAATGCCATAGGCATTTTCTACCAGTCAACCTTTGGGTGATGCAGAGACAAACAGTGGTAGGTGCAATTACGAAAAATCTTATGATCAATATCATGAAGAATATCATGTGATCTTTATAGATACTTACAAACTATAAATATAATATATATATACCAAATTTCCAATTTCTATATATATACAAGCACAAATAAACATACATAAATACACGAATATACTAAAACAAATAAGACAAACAATGGGAAAACATTAACGTTGTGATGATACTGCCAGCTTCTTACGAATGTGCTCGCGAACTTTCACTTTAAATGATAATCGGTTTGTTGCTATCCTGATCTCCAGAGGGAGCGCATTCCACAGAGAGATAGACTGAACGAAGAAGGAAGAGTGAATAAAGTCTGTGCGGTGAGTGGGACATTGAAGAAGGCGATTATTTGATGATCGTAGATTTTTATTGTGGTTGACACAAATGTACTGAAAGTGGGGGGCTAGATAACTAGGGGAAGTGGGAGAGTCAAGAAATGAAAACAAAGTAGTCAGCGCCCTTTGCTCTCTGCGCTGGCGTATGGGCAACCACTTTAGAAGCGACCGATGCGCAGAGACATGATCATATTTACGCAGATTGAAAACGAATCGAATGCAGTAATTGAGAAGACGGTCAAGTTTGTCGAGCAGATCTGCATTCAGGTCATAGTAGCACACATCACCATAGTCGATGATAGGGAAAATTAAGGACTGCACAAGCATTGTCTTCGTACTCGTTGGTAGTAAGTTTTTCAGTCGGTACAGAGCCCGCAGCGTTCCAGTAACCTTCTGGCTGACCCTAGCAACATGAGTACGCCAGTTCAGGGTACGATCAATGTGCAAGCCTAAGTCTTTCACATCAGTACTGAATGGAACGATCGTATCATTGAAGATTACTGGTGGCAAGGTAATACCATCCACCTTACTCATACTCCGAGAACTACCGATGATGATCGCCTGACACTTATTTGGATTAACTGCTACACCAAACCTATCAGACCAGGTTTTGATGGCTACCAAGTCCCTATTTAATTTCTCGATAGCTTCAGCTATTTCCTCAACCCTCCCTTGACAGTACAACTGCAAGTCATCTGCATACAGATGATACGCACACTGAAGTTCGGAAGTTATAAGATTAATAAAAATAGAAAACAGAAGAGGAGAAAGAATACCGCCTTGAGGAACGCCAGTCTCCAAATCACACCAGCATGATGAAGAATCCCCAACATGAACGGACTGCTGACGTTCCTGAAGTTAAGAGGAGAACCATTCCAGTGCCTCGGGAGAGACCATAACAAAGGACAGGATGGCTAAAAGGATATCGTGACTGACGGTATTAAAGGCATTGGAGAAATCGACCAACACCAGTGCAGTAACTTTGGTGTCTTCCAGTCCTGTCCTTATATCGCCAGTCACTTTAAGGAGGGCGGAAACAGTGCTGTGCCCAGGCCTGAACCCAGATTGAAGAGGGCTAATTAGTGAATTACGATGAACAAAATTGGAAAATTGTTTGTGGACGCAGGCCTCGAGCACTTTGGATAGGAAGGGAAGGATGGAAATGGGACGGAAATGGGTAGGAAGAGAGGGATTAGGAACCTTAGGTAGCGGACGAACATAGGCTTTGCGCCACAGGGATGGGAATACTCCAGTGTATAGGGAAAAATTTACAATGTGGGTGATCGCGAGTAGGAGATGATCCAGAATAGTGATGATCATACCACGAGTGATATTGTCACATCCCACCGCTTTGGATTTAATGGATAGAATTATCTTTTTGATCTCTCCCGGTTCAACTGGAACGAAACTGAAAGGATTAATATGAGGACGCGTTAGACCAGAAATTAGAGACAGAGTTTGTTGCTTGGTTAGACGATCCATGGTAGAAACAGTAGAGAAATGACGGTTGAGATCGTCCAAGTCAATTGAATTAGGAAGGTCTAAATTTCGCGGTTTGCCGATACCAAGAGTTCCAAGAAACTTCCAAATATCGGCAGAAGAGGAAGAATTTATAGTATCTAGAATGTGGCGGCGTTTAGCATTGCGTATCATCTGATTACATCTATTCCTTGCAGCCTTGAATAGTGTCCAGTTTTCATCAGTGCGTTCCCTTTTAAATTTACGGAAAGCACGGTCCCTACGTCGCATTGCCATCTGTATTCCTTTTGTCATCCATGGTGCAGGTGGGCGTTTTAATTTCACTTTTTTGACGGGAGCATGGATGTCATAAAGGTTGACCACAACATCGTTGAATATCGAAACCTTGTCATCAACTGAAATGGCTTCTGTCATGGGTTCCCAATCGACAACGGACGCATCTTCCTTTATTTTATCAACATTCATCCGCGCAAAACAACGCCTGTACAGAACCTTGGGTTTAGGTTTGGAAGGTTTCAGGATATATGAAAGGAAAATCATGTCGTGATGAGAAAAGCCAGGAGCGTCATGTTGACCATGGGAGGAAACAAGGGATGGATTTGAGGTGAGGATCAGATCGAGCCAGGTGTCGTGACCGACAATGTTATGATGAGTAGGTTGGAGCGGCAACAAGTGCAGACTAGCTGACTCGATAAGTTGGAGAAGCTTACGGGATCGAGGGGAGTTGTGGGAAAGGAGGTTTGTGTTGAAATCACCCATGATGATGTGATGAGCATACTCCGAACCCAAAGATTCAAGTACTGATTCAAATTCAGTGAAGTAATCAACAGTGGGAGGACAGTAGACAACACCAATAATTGTTTTGGCTCCCTTGACACAGACTTCAAGAAAAATAAACTCGGCAGAGGCAGAATAGTTTGAAGACGAAGTAGCAAGTATTTTATAAGGAAAGTCACTGCGAAGGTATATGGCCACACCACCCCCTCCTTTACCAATCCGATCATTACGTATCAGAACGAAACCATTAAGAGGGTAAGTGGTGGACAGAAGATTCGGTTTGAGCCATGTTTCGGAGATTAGGATGGCGTGAATGCTGCTGTTATTAAATACGTTATACAGCTCACTGTAGTGGCTGGGAACACTTTGAGCGTTAATGTGACACACATTCACCAACCGATTAGATTGATCCTTGAAATTCTGTTGTAAAAAGTCAACAAGGGTGTCGCTAAAAGAACAAAAACTTTCATCGCTTGAAGAGGCAGTAGATTCGTTAGCAGAAAAATAAGACTCATTGTCTGACATAAATATAAGTAGGTAATTATTATGTTGAAATAAATATATACAAATAATAAATTACTATTTCTAAGAACAGTGCAACTAACAGGTGCAAGACACTGCACCACCCGCCAGCTCACACCAACACTAAAAGCAACATAACACACTAAAAACAAACATAGAAAAAAAGAGAAAAGCAAACCTGAGGTCACATTTATGGCTACTTAACTGGAAGCAAAGCGAAAACCGTAGTTCCCAAAATCATCAAAAAAAACTGACAAAAAAAAAAGAAAAAAAAAAAAAAAACATAATAGCTGATGAAGTGCATCGTAGAACGAAACGTTAGTAACATTATTTGAATTTAGAGACTATAGATAAGCGAAAAGCACAAACAAAAACAATGAAATTTCTGAACGTATTCATGGAACGTCAAAGTCAATATAATATTACTTACGTCAATTTGACTGACATTAATGACAAAATACATTTAGCACTATTGTTATAGCACTTGAGTGAGGGTATTAAAAATAACCCTTAAAAACCAATGCACCTCAAATAAAACGTAACGTGGTATCTGTTTTAGTTTCTATGCTTTCTAAACCCCGATATCGACTCACTAAAAACTCCTTAAATTTCTCAAAAGTACGTAAATCATCAGTTTGATCCGATGCTCCATCAATTCCCAAGCCCTTCTAGTCTCTCGATCTAATTTAGCACTGACAATATGTATAACTAGGATATCCCATGATGCCACATCTATTCCTAAATTTTTTATTGACCCTAAACAGTCGGATGTTGTACTAATGAGTCTTTTTATGTCTGATGCGGACTCGTTAGTTACAGCCTTTTGATTTAAGAAACTTTTTAAAATTCCGTTTGCTAGAAAAAAATTCTTTCTTTAAAAATTTTTTCTTTTTTATTATTCTTTCTTTTATAAAAAAACTTTGCCCCACACTAGGAATTACACATAGATTCTAATTTAGCCCAACTAGCCTTGTAATTGTCAGCTGTCACGTCGACATTTCTCAACAAGTATTCCGCCTCCGGTTAAATATCCTTTCAGATAGTACAACTTCTGTGCATCATCTAACCTACTATTGTTGTGTATTAAACCTACGAATAAGTCTCGAAATTTTTTCCATTCAATATATTTACCGGAGAAAACTGGTCTTTTGACCTCTGGTAATCTAAAATTTATCAATTCCTTACTATTACTAGGTCCTGGATTAGTGTTAGGTTCACCAGATTGGACGTTACATTTCGTTATTAATTCCTTTAAATCGCTTTTGAATTGTATATTAATTTGGTAATTTGAACTATATAAATCTGACTTTTTTATTTCACTAATTATCGTAACATGGGTCTTACAAAATAATTGCCACTGTTGTTCTAAACTTTCTAAGCGTGTTTTAAGGTATGACACCGTACGACGATCTTTTGAAATTAGTAATAGCCTTGTTCATCTTTGCCTTCACGTCTTCTTGGATGTCATTTAATGAATCCATTTTGTAAACAATTATCCAAATTACAAGAAAACACAAAACACAGAGAAATGGTACACACAAATGAAAAACAAGTACCCCACAAAACAAAAATAATTAAAAGTGGAAGAATATAAGTTTTGCTAAACTTAATGTCCACTAAAAACAATCTTCTTGCACTTTTTACGTTCACAAAATAATGTATGTCTCAGTTATGATTTTAAATACAAGTCTTTTTTTCTATAAATCGGCATAAATTTCTCGTTTGAACCACTTTTTCTTAAAAAATTTACAAGTTCAAAATCACTCAAGAATATTTATTATCACTATAAATCACTCAAGTTAGATTTATAGTGATAATAAAGTTCAAATTTGACTGCACTTTGAAATCTTCCTGACAATAAGATTGCAAATTGTACTCACGATTTTATCACCAAACTCACTCACTGACACCTCGTGACGCTGCGTCGCGATGTAAGCCCCACACACGGGGCGCCCTCTGTCTGCGTGCCCACGAACTGCCGTATTCTTCCTCCCTTGCGCGTCTTTCCTCCGGTTGTAGGTAGCTGCCACCAGTAGTGCTGCACCACGCTCCACTGGATTGCTCCCTGCTCCAACCGGCTCCGCTTCCAGCTCCTGGCACCTCTCACCTGGTGTACCCCACTTGAAGGGGATGCTCTGGACAGCGATCCACTGCCCAGTAATGACGCGAAGGGTGGTAGTCTCTACCACCACCAGAGACTACTAAAAACACTCCCGACCATCCCAGCTTCGAAGGACCATGAACGAACCGAGGGTCGACTTGGAGCGGGTAGTAAAAACAAAACACTGGACTAGTGTTGGGTAGGACATACAAGAGGCACCTCAAATGTCCCATACAAAACGATTGAATGTCCCAACACCTCAAAATAAAATTTTGTACCGCTTCACTGTGACATACAAATGAATGAATCTCGAACTGACAAGTGAGTGAGTGTGGTGAGGTGAGTGAGGCCTGACAATGCTGACGTGAGGTGAGCGAGCGAGTGCAAGGATTGTCGTTGTCGGTCAATTCGAATGTCGTCCTATCTCTGTCGCAGTCGCACTTCTAGCTCGCAAACGAGGTCTTGTCTTGACTCGTTTTGTTGGTTCACTTCAAGTGAGCGGGACAGCGCGGCCGGACGAACGAATGTGTGCGGGCGGGAGAGTAGACCTTATTAATGTAGGTTTTATGAAGTGGCTAAAAAACGACTGTGCATATCTGCTACGAGTGTTCCTTCGGAAAGAATTTTTACGAAGTCTGGTCAGGTTATCACCGAGAGACATAACAGACTCGGCGGTAAAAAAGTGGCAATGTTGCTATTTTTTAATTACAATTTGTAATTTTTTTTCTTGATTACCTATTAAAAAAAAAATAACATGTACGCTGTTTACTTAATTTGAGACACAAATTTTATTCGTCATCCTTCTAAACTACGATGCGTTTGTTGCATTACTCAGTAATATGATATTTTCCCTATCCCTCATATTTCTAAGCTCAGCTTAAAGCCTCTTATGTCTTTTGTGTTAGTACTTCAAATAAGGTGGGACAATCTGACATTATTGGGACAATGTCACATTTTTGGGACAATATCCCATTGATGTTACATTGTCCTATTAATGTAATATTGTCCCACCTCATTTGAAGTGGTACAATGTACTACCTCACCAAGCTGAATGAGTTACTCATACAAACTCATCAAAATTGCTTGTCCTACCCAACTCTACACTGGACTGGTATTGAATTGAATCGTATCGTATATATAATAAAACCTGTAGCGATTCACAATTAACTGTGTATGTACTGCTCGACAAAAACAAACTTTTTCTAACACTATACTATGAGCGGTAACGAAACCATAGGGACTTCTAATTAGACGACAACGCCATCTATCGAGCTAGTGGGTACTAATTTCCCAGTATTAAATTAATATTGATCGCTATGATTCCGGTTGCTCTTTTCTAAACACAAATCATTACAATTTCATCAAGTTTTAACAGTGAAATGAATACTCATGACATAACAACAATACATATAATCACAATAATCTATTACGCGCGTATTTTACCTTCTTTACAGTATTTCGCGCGCTCCACAATATTACATTTGATTCATGTTGGTTTCATTCTACGAGTAAATGTGATATCGTACATCATATGTCACGAAAACCATCTCAATTATAAAGCTGATAATGTATAATATTGTGTGCAGATGAATGACATTACTCAAATACTCAAATCTTTATTGCATTTCACAAAGTATAAGCTTAGGTGGTAAACATAAATTAAGAAACAATCGTGGACCCGGTCGGGCACAACAAAAGAAACAGGAAGTAGAGAAGACGACTTATAAACCAACATAATTTAAAATAATAATAAAAATAAAACATTTGTATTTTAATTGCATTTAAGGGATTTATCATTTAAATATTCGTTAACACTGTAATAGCATTTACTTATCAATAGGTTTTTTAATTTATTTGTAAAAATATGGATTTTTTTTTTCTTTTCTTATTGTTTCGGGTAAGTTATTATATATTTTTATAGACATAACTAGAGGGCCTGTTGAATGCATCTTTAAGCGGGATGTTGGTAGGTTTAGTCGTGTTTTGTATCGGAGTGTGTATCTTGTTTGTATGTCTTCTCGTTTTGTGTAAAAGTCTTGGTGTTTATGAGCAAACTTGCATATTTCTAGTATATAAATACAAGGCAGTGTTAAAATATTTTGGTTAATAAAATGGGGTTTGCAGCTATCTATTTGTTGTATATTTACTAAGATACGGACAAATTTCTTTTGAACTGTAAACAGTGTCAGTGCATCTGGGCCTCAAGTCTGCTATTACAATAGTGTCAGAATGGTCTCTTCATTGTGAGTTTTTGACAGATTTGCCATACAAACACTGTCAAATACTCACAATGGCGAGACCATTCTGACACTATTGTAATAGCAGACTCGAGGCCCTGTACTGTTTCCCCACATTATTATGCCGTAACTAAGCCAGGCATAAGCATAAGCGTAGTATGTTACCAAGGCAGTCTGTAAATTCGTGGTTTTTTTAACTTCACAATCAAGTAGGAAAGGCACGCGCAGACGGTTGTATTAGATATAGTGGGATATATTCCTGTTCAATATCACGTCACAGTCGCCGCCATTATCGTACCTACACTTGCGTAGCCTCACAGCCTCACTGCGCCATTTACATTTAAAGTGATGCGAGCGGAGCGTTCATAGCGTTGACGATATCTGCACTATCGTATTAGTTATGTGCTTTGCTGAACCGATCACATTTAGTACAAATTATTAGTATATTACAGCCACATGCCGATGGGCGGCGGCGTAGCCTAACCGTAGTTACGTAGCACCAGTGACCGCGGTTCAACTGCTTCACCGGTAATTACCTGAGAGGGATCGCTAGTCAACACAAGTTCTGTGTGTGTGTTAGAGCGGACACAATAACGCGACGTTCGGTTTTGTTGGCGAGTCGTAAGCGGGCTCGCTCCGGCCGTTTAGCGATGTTTGAGCTACTGAGCGCACACAATGAGACCACCTTACTGCCAACAATCACTGCTCAACTATAATAATAATAAAATTTATTCAAAAATAAAAATTGGAAATATACAGTATAAATCTTAGAAATAATGTAGGTATTACAAAGTATGATGCCTATACTAGGTTAAACCTGTATCACAGGCGACATGAGTTCTTACAATTACTATTAGGACAACTGATTTCTCAACAAATATTTGACATAAGTTTTATGAATAGTGCAATAGTTAGTTAATTATGTTAATATATACTTAAATACTAATAATTAAGGTCTAAAACATGTAGTTAATTTCTATATTATTTACGGAAAAAATTGTTAGCACTTAGTTACACGATTATGATTGCGTCTGCAGTATTAATAATTATAATAGGTTGAAACAAATATTGCATAAATCACTTTAAAAGCATTTTTTGAAGCGATCAGCTAATTTGATTAGCCAGCAACAAATCGATGGTAAGTAGGACATCGCAGTGGTCAGGTATATTGTTTAGTCAGCAACAAGCAAAACGGAACTCTGGCCTCGAGTATGATGCTCTAGGTGCCCTCATAATCGATGGAGTTAATATACCTGTACTCTGCTATTTTCCTTGCAGGGCATTCAGCGTCTCCCGTTTTGTGATCACTGGGCTTTTTAAAGCGTGAGCAACTTGCACATTTTGGGATATCGGCTTTCTTTGCACATTCGGACACCGAATGGCCTGCGTCACCACAGTGACCACACGTAGAAATGACCTCTCGGCAAGTTTTTGCTGCATGGCCATATTGCTGGCATTTATAACACCTTGTTACTAATGTAAAGTCCCTGACAGGACAAGACGTCCAATTAACAAAAAGCCTTGATTGAGGGATAAGGGCTTTACGTATATTGGCTGAAACTTCAACAACGTAGTTACAGAACGTAGCATCTCTCTTCCCCGATTTGTGGCTAAGTTTTAACAAGGTCAAGAAGGATTCCAAGGACATCGCTGGTAACTTGTCGGCTACGTTTTGTTCGAAAATGCACCTGAACACCTCGTTTTCAGACAAGGCAGTCGGCACTCCTACAACCACGATCCGAGGTCTGCGCTTGCTGGGTTCGTCAGCGGTAATTCCAGACGTGGAGAGCTGGACTGTGTGCTTCAGTTTATCAGCGTCATGTTTTGTCTCGGTACTGATAATTACACCTCCATTTTTGGTTTTCCGGACACCACGAACGTGCAGCTTCATTTGCTCGGGCCGTATGATCTTTTGGACGAGTTCTTTCATTTCGTCACTTGATTTAAATTTATCATTAGGATAAATGGCAACAGAGCTTAGGTTATTGGGTCGTACAAAATCATTTGATCCCTTTTTCACCATATCGGCAAAAGAACCATTTCCCGCAGAACCAGAGTCCTTTATCGTCTGCTTGAGGTCTGAAATATGTTCCGTCAGGTCGCGTTTTTCTTGAATTCATCAACCATGCTATATGCTATAGCTTTCTGCTTGAGCGACTGATATAGGACTGCCATTTGTGAGGTGCCAGAACCTACTTTACGGCATACGGTAGAAATTTTTAATTTCTGCTCCGAGTTCAGTTTTCCTTCCGCGGCAATAGAGCAAACTTCGTGTAGGTGCTGCTCGATGGCCGACATCCATTTTTTAATCTCGGGCGTCGAAATAACGTCAGCCGTGGCCGGCTTGAGGGTCTTCGATGGTGAGGCGGATGGTTGCACTGGGCCCCTTGGGGCTGTTATCCATTTTGTTTTATTACAAGTTCACTATTTTATGTCCATTATTAACAAAACTACACACTAAGCAAAATTTTACATATGCATTACGACAGTAATGCACTAAAGGAGGTCACTATTATTAAATAAATTATTGATTAAATATTGCTAACGAACACGTCTGTGCGCTGCAAGTGCAACTATGTTACTACAAACACTTACTGAATACTAACTGGATACATTCAAATCACTTGAGCCTATGGTCCTCGCCATCAGATTAACACGACATATACTTAAATATATTCAAGTATTCAAAACGTAATAAATATAAGGGACAGCGTCATTACTTGAAAAATCAAGGAAAGCCACGTCACGAAGACAGCCGACGTTTCTCAATGCTCGTGTGCCTTTAAATTTGAATACTTAAGTTGTCGCGCGTCGGAGAAATCCTTTGGCGGCGATACGTGAGCTGCGTTCTAATACATCCACTGGGTGGCGTGGAGCCTCTCAGCCTCGTGCTGCGCATCCGACAGCTGGCGGCGAGCCGCGCGAGCATTTACGTTATTGAAACATTGTGTACAACACTTACGACACTCACTGCTGGACGTGTACCGTCATAGAAGCGTCGCGGCTGTGACGGGACACACATTACAAACTTACTAGATCACACTGACTACAATAGCTGTTACACTCACTTGTGTTTTACGCTGAACAGGTTCACTGTCTGCAAAGCTGACGGAATAGCTAGGCTAAGCCCGCGCTGCGAAATCTCACGGCGTGATTTTTACAGTCGCGGTTTATATTCAGTGTACGGAATTTCAATTAACACGCACTGCGAATAAAACTCCTCGCGATTTTTTGTCAAAATCAAAATTTATTTATTCAAACTAGGCTGAGAATCAGCACTTTTCGAACGTCAAAATGACATAGGACAGTCCCCCAAAACGCCCGCCCTCCACCACTTCCTAGTATTTTAGCTGGGAAGAAGAAGTGGCGGAATTTATATAAGTATATATATATGTCGGAGAAGGGTAGGTTTCTCTCGTTATCATCAGCCATAATTCAACTACTGTGGGTAGTGTTGGTTCCCCAGCAGCACATCTGTCTGTTCAGTTAGAAGAACGTGATTCTATACAGTAATGGATATGCAAAGTAATTAATATTGGTACACGACACAACTATACCGAACGCGCAACAGTTCCTTGACGTCTTCACTGCTTGACCGCCACCGATGAACTTCCCTTGTCGACTGTGCGGCGGACACTTATAGCCGCTCGAACGTTATGTCGTAGACTGTGACATGCGCCGCTAGGCAGCGCTAGCGTCGCGATTAGTCAAGAACCGTTGGCGCGCACTCCAATAACTCCATCGAACGTGACTAGATGGCGCTGGCGTAGCGGATACAACAGACTCGTCTCCGACATATATATTTATATCTACTTACTACTACTATTACTAAATACCTTACATACTAAATACATAATAAACAAACTTACCAGTACTGCAAAGTCGCATCGTTGAGTCGCCGAGCGTCGCCGCGTCGTCGTCGTGTCGTATCGAGTAAGCGTGAACCAAATCCCGTTATTCACCGAAACAAAGGAGCTCGTGAACCATCGCCCGCGCAGTCACGCGCGCGCCCGCGCCCCGTAGTCCGTCTCGCACTCTCACGCCAGACGCACGCTCGCTTGCTGCGCGAATAAAATCCTTCCGCATAGGCTATAACTTATCTTATCTTATCTATAATCATTTCGCTATTTTTATCTGCTTACGCTTGTTATTGTTGTTGTAATATTAGTGGTGAAAATAAACTGTTGTCGAAGTGTCTAAATATTCTAATTGTGTTACCCGAAGATAACCTCACACACGAAGAGAAGACACCTGTAACACTTACCTTTACTACATTGGTGACCCCTGGTCTTGGATACAGCACGGAGTAGCGTAAAAACAGTAAGCTAGTGAAAACCAGATTTAAAAATGTCTAAAGATAGCAAGTCATCCGACAAACCAAGCGACGAAGGCAGGTCGCATTCCAAAGAAAGGACATTTATACCTTCCGACATCTGTCGTGTCGGGGTACGACTTCCGCCATTTTGGGCAGAGGAACCTGCAGTCTGGTTTGCGCAAATAGAAGGAAGTTTTACACTCTCAGGTTTCAAAGATGACGATACCAAATATAATTACGTCAGTGCCCAACTTGAAAACCGTTATGCTGCAGAGGTGAAAGATATTTTAATTAATCCTCCAACTAGTGGCAAATATGAAAAGTTGAAAAGCGAGCTAATTAAAAGGTTATCTGCGTCGCGTGAAAAAAAACTAACCCAGTTGCTGATGCATGAGGAATTAGGAGACAGACGCCCATCCGCGTTTCTTCGGCACCTGCAACATCTAGCGGCCAAGGCATACCGGACGATTTTATAAAGACCGTGTGGACTAGCCGCTTACCGGGCAACATACAAATAGTCGTAGCATCGCAGCCAGAGTCGTCACTTTCAGCACTCGCAGACCTGGCTGATAAAGTTCACGACCTTGTACCACCCGCGCCACAAGTGGCCGCCACGGACGCAGTTCCTAATACAATGATCGAGAAATTGTCAAAAGAGATTGCAGAGCTCAGTCGTCAAGTGCAAGCCCTCTCAGCAAGAGATTCTA
This sequence comes from Dryobota labecula, assembly GCA_947523025.1. NCBI lineage: Eukaryota > Metazoa > Arthropoda > Insecta > Lepidoptera > Noctuidae > Dryobota > Dryobota labecula. Next base: position 186,822 of record OX383300.1, read on the forward strand.
GATCCAGGTCGAGGAGTACAAGTCAACGGGAAAGAAGCAACACGCGTTCCCAGTCAAATTATAGGAGGTACCCTACCTGTATTTTCCACCACAGGTATGGAGACAAGGCACGAAGATGCCTGAAACCCTGTGATTATCAATCAGGGTCGGGAAAAGCCAAAGGCAATCATCAGTAGCGACACATGATTGCCATAGTCTTACTACTGGTCGCTTATTCATAACGGACAGAAGGACAAAAATGCAGTTTTTAGTCGACACTGGGAGTGACATCTGCGTTTTTCCCCGCTCCGCCCTGAAACAAAGGCGACCACGCACAACCGAGCTCAACGTTTTCGCAGCAAACGGAACACCAATCGCCATATACGGTGTCCAACAAATGGAACTTGACTTAGGTCTTCGTCGTGCATTTTCTTGGCAATTCATAATAGCTGACGTCACCAAGGCTATCACCGGAGTCGATTTTTTATCGTACTACAACTTAATCGTAGACTGTCGTAACAAACGCCTCATCGACAACAAGACCAGCCTGTCAGCAACCGCAAATCTAGTTCCTGCATCTGATGCCATAACTTCAGTCAAAACGATAACAGGCGAGTCCAAATACTTGAACCTTCTTCGAGATTTTCCGGAAATCACTCGGCCAGCAGGTACTCATCGGGTCATACGTCACAATACGGTTCACCACATAAGAACAACCGCCGGACTGCCCGTATATTGCACTCCAAGAAGACTTGCCCCGGACAAACTGAAAATCGCAAAACAGGAGTTTGAAGAAATGCTGAGAATAGGGACAGCACGACCGTCAGAGAGCCCATGGTCGTCGTCCCTTCATCTCGCCGCAAAAAAGGAAAACGGATGGCGGCCATGCGGCGATTACAGGATGTTAAATGCACGAACGATCCCCGACAGATACCCTATCCGGCACATCCAGGACTTCACTCAGAACATAGCTGGCTGCCAAATATTCACAAAAATTGATTTAGTAAAGGCGTACAATCAAATACCGGTAAACCCCGAGGACATTCCCAAAACGGCCATAACTACGCCCTTTGGAATGTTTGAGTTTCCTTTTATGACGTTTGGCTTAAGTAACGCAGGACAAACGTTTCAAAGATTTGTGGACGAAATGACTCGTGGCTTGGACTTTTGCTATATGTATTTAGATGATTTCCTGATATCCTCCCCCGACGAGGAGACCCATCATCATCACTTACACCTCCTTTTTGAACGACTGAAAGAATATGGAATGGTCATAAACACTTCCAAATGTGTTTTTGGGGCAGAAGAAGTAACTTTCCTCGGCTGTAGCGTATCTTGTGCAGGTATTAAACCACTGGATAGCAAGATCCAAGTCATAAAGGACTACCCCGTCCCGAAAACAGCTCGAGAACTCAGAAGATTCCTGGGGATGATGAATTTCTATCGTCGCTTTATAAAATACGCTGCCTCATCCCAAACGCCATTGCATAGCCTACTTACTGGATCCATAAAAGGCAATCATCCCATAAACGTCACCGGAGAAGCACTCCAAGCATTTGAAGACTGCAAGAAGAGTCTATGCCGATCAGCTCTCCTAGCGCATCCAGACATGGACGCCAAATTAGCGTTAGTCACGGATGCATCAGACCTCGCAATCGGTGGAGTTATACAGCAGCAGAAAGATGGAGAATGGCAACCTCTTGCCCGTATCCCTTCAGCCGGCGTATACTGGGCCATACCTAGTCCTGCAACGAGGCACAAAAGTCTGTAAGCTGCTTGTTAAAGGAAAAGAACAGACAGTATCGATAGAGAGGTTAAAACCAGCCTATATACTTAACCAGATACTCGTTCAGAGACTCGTCCGCTTGAAAATGAAACTCCAAACCCTGTAAGCACAGATAAAGAAATAAGAGTTACTCGCTCAGGAAGAAGAGTGAGATTCCCTGACTATTATCGCCCATCCTAGGATGGGCGATAATAGTCAGTAGTCCCCCCTCAACGGGGGGAGTCATGTGGCGTAGCCACAATACATTATTATAATATAAGTCATAATTTATATAAGTATATATATATATTTATATCTACTTACTACTACTATTACTATTTAGTAATAGTAGTAGTACCTTACAAACTAAATACATAATAAACAAACTTACCAGTACTGCAAAGTCGCATCGTTGAGTCGCCGAGCGTCGCCGCGTCGTCGTCGTGTCGTATCGAGTAAGCGCGCACCAAATCCCGTTACTCACCGAAACAAAGGAGCTCGTGAACCATCGCCCGTGCAGTGACGCGCGCGCCCGCGCCCCGTAGTCCGTCTCGCACTCTCACGGCAGACGCACGCTCGCTTGCTGCGCGAATATAATCCGTCCGCATAGGCTATAAACTTATCTATAATCATTTCACTATTTTTATCTGCTTACGCTTGTTATTGTTGTTGTAATATTAGTGGTGAAAATAAACTGTTGTCGAAGTCTCTAAATATTCTAATTGTGTTACCCGAAGATAACCTCACACACGAAGAGAAGACACCTGCAACACTTACCTTTACTACATACCAAACATTACACACCCAGTAGCGTTACCTTAGAAAATAAGTTAATATGAAAGTTAGGTCAAATGAACATTATATAAAAAGAGCATTATACAATTTGAAAACTATATGAAATGAACGTTATACTAATTTTAAATAATTAGGTTAAATGTTTTTATAGCATATGAAAGTTATGTTCTTATCTGTTATTATACCAAACATTACACACCCCATTTATATACACTAGAAAAAGGAAAGGACCCAATATCGAGCCTTGTGGAACACCCATTTTTACTTTTAAACCGAGTGAATTGATACCATTACTTGCTGCTGTCTATCATTTAAATAAGATTTTACTAAACTAAGTGCAAGTTTTCCAAGTTCGTAATGCTCAAGTTTCAAAAGTAAGGTTTCGTGATCGACGCAATCAAATGCCTTGGACAGGTCACAAAAGATTCCTATGGCATCTTGGGCCTTTTCCCATGCGTTAAAAGTGTCTTAATAATGTTACACCGGCGCGGCGTCGGTCGTGCAACGTCCTTTGGTGAAACCATACTGTTGTTCGTGAAAGATTTTATTCGTGTTAAAATGATTGAGCATTTGATTAAGCATTACCTTTTCAAACACTTTAATGAAAACCGGCAACACGGATACGGGTCTATAATTATTGGTGTCTTTACTGTTCCCGGATTTGAAAGTGGCTTACTGTATTTCATTAAATCCGGGAAGACTCCTTGATCTACACACAAATTAAATATTATGGGTTGTACGTTGTTTCATAGCTTATAGTTTTATAGAATTTCGTTTCACATAATTTTTTTCTCATATTTTCGTTTCATAGAATAATCAATACGCCGAATACTTACTTTGAAAATTTTTAAATCATTGATTTTTGTTTCACATAAAGTTTAATGGTAGAATAGTCATAAAATCTATGATATGACTATGATAAGAATATTTGATTTGTTATTCTAATAACAAATCAAATATTCTTTATCCTTATATTGTTTATTTAATATAAAACTTATACCAAGAATAACATTTTATCCATTTTAAATTTATCAACAGCATTTTTTTTGCATTTTGCAGCATGCAACATACAGCGTGCAAACAAGCATGCAGCATGCAGCGTGCAAGCATGCAAGCAAGCATGCAGCATGCAAGCGAGCATGCAACATGCAGCAGGCATGATTTCTATCACGGCCCGGCGCTGCAGGGCTCCGGCGGTCCCACGCGAGCTTATCGTCGCAGATGGTATTCACGTTCACCACCCACCACCTGCTCCTCAGCTCGCGGGCCGCCTCACACCCCTCCGCGCCTACGCGGATTTAAATTACACTCTAGGGGTAGGGCAGACAAGACTACGTGGAGTCGGTTTTGCAGCGATTCGTTTCTGTCACTAACATATACCGAACAAACAATATTCGTTAAAAAATAATTCTACTGTGTGATAAGTTTGTTAAACAAACAAATGTGATTAAAAATTAATTGAATTGTGTTTCTGTGAAATATTTTTCATTCTAGTAAAAATGTCTTTGAAACAATAATATTCGAACTAAAAATACAAGGACCATATATTATATGAAACATTTTCTGGGAAACAAAATTCTATGAAATTTCTGTCTGCGAAATAAGGGGACACCACTCTACACATCTAACTTGGTGGCATTAGTGTGCCATCAAAAAAAGGCACCAGTCGCCCATACATTTCAGGCAAAGCCCTTTTCTTGTATCACTCATTTTTGTAAACAACAAACTTATACATTTTTGCAATACTAATATCGAACAAAAATGGCGGGACGCGACGTGAACTCGAACAACCATAAGTTTTTTTAATTTTTTATTACGGCGCTGTGGTAGTAAAACGCGCGTGCATGACAATGTTCTTTTTTTGAAATTCATAAATGTGGCTGTTTGAAGAGTAAGGAAAGGAAGGAAGTTTCATAATGAAAAGTACAACATTGTACAAGTTAGTGTGTAGTACAACATTTTATGGTTACTATGACACCGGTTGTTTTAATGTTGGCAATAAGCTGTTTCAGAAACTTTTATAGAGGATTTATAACATGGGTGTAGATAAATTAATAAATTATCAGTTATATTATGGTCATGATGGTCCTGGTCTTGATCATAACTATAAGATTTCCTTAATTATTACAAAATACAGCAACAAATATACAGTATAGTATTATAAATTATAATGTTGTTTCAACTTCTTTCATTCCTTATTAGTTATAAAACTTATCGTTATATTTACCTAGTAATTGTATTGTTCTAATTGCAGATTAGAGTTCATTAGAGGTGCTGAACCTCTTTAATGTAACAACTGCATACCAGATGAGAGCAATAAACTATTTTTAATTATGACGAAAGGTTACGATAAAGTACAATTCAACATCTTATTAAACAAACTACGTATCCCGCATAGGGATCCGTGGTAAATGTCATGAATGGTTCACATCGTATTTACAACATAGAGAGCAAATAGTGGAAATAGAATATTTTAACCAAAAAAGTAACGAAATAGAATTGTTCCGATCCGAAAACATACCAATAAACGCTTCAATCCCAATAGCGCAGCAATAGGGTAGCGTAATAGGCTGCTTCTTATTCTTAGTTTACATTAACAACCGAAGCACATCAGTGAACCTTGTGTTTGGTTTGCGGATGATATATCCATTCTTGCCTCATGCGAAACTAATCTCAAACTTAATGATAAATTAAATTCAATACTTGACGCTACAACTCTTTGGATGACGGAACATAATCTGGAAATTAACTTTAATAAGACAAAAATAATGTCATTTTTGCCGCGACTAAAAAAAACCTATACATATAAACTTCAGTTTTAAAAATTACAAATTAGAGCTAGTAAATAAATTCACCCTATTAGGACTAGACACACATAAATTCGAAGTCGCATATCCAAAAACTAAAAGCAAAATTATCAAAATTTTCATACGCCCTTCGGGAAATAAAAAAAAAACTACAGACATAAATACTGCGTTGGTAACGTATTACGCATATGCCTATGCATGGCTTAAATACTGTGTCATAATAGGTTGGGGAAAAAGTTTCTTCGCATTTTTTAAGAAAATTCAAAACATTTTTTAATATAGTTTATTTACATTTAACTATAGTATGTAGGTACCATTTTGTTCGATAACTTTTTGCCATCTTTTAGGTAGGGACATGATCCCATTGCTATAGCAATTTTAGGACTTCTGATCAAAACCCCGCGACAAGTGGTTCTGGCAGTCCTCTCGTGATGTTAACCTGACACTGCCTAAAGAATTCTGAAGAGACCGAAACAGGTGGAAATCTGAAGGTGCAAGGTCAGGACTATACGGCGGATGCATTAACACCTCCCAGCCAAACTCTCTTAATTTTTGCTGAGTGGCTAAAGATTCGTGAGGTCTAGCGTTATCATGATGAAAAACTACACCCCTTTTGTTGATTAATTCCGGCCGCTTTCTCTCAACTTCTTGCTTTAATCTCATCAGTTGTTCGCAGTAGAGTTCAGAATCGATGGTCCTGCCTGGTGGTAACAGCTCATAATGAATAATGCCCTTCCAATCCCACTACACACACAGCATCACCTTGTTGCGAGTTAACCCGGGTTTCGCCACAGTCTGTGAAGTCTGACCGGCCTTTGACCACGACCTTTTTCGCAAGTTCTTGTCGTACGTAATCCACGTTGCATCACCAGTTATCAGCTTCTTCAAAAATGGTTCGGTTTCATTACGTCATAATAAAGAATCACAAATGAGTACACGGTTCATAAGGTTTATTTCAGTGAGCTCGTGAAGTACCCAAATATCGAGCTTTTTTGTGTACCCAGTTTTTTTCAAATGTGCCAAAACTGTTTTGTGGTCAATTCCCAGTTCTTCAGCTACGTCGTTACTACTGATATGATCATGCTCCACTTTTTCAAAAATGACATCCATTTTATCCGAAAAAGGGCGACCAGAGCGACGTGCATCTTTGACATCATCAAAATTTCCGGATTGAAAACGCTTAAACTAAATTTGTGCTACTCTCACAGACACTGCACTAGGTCCATAAACATCGCAAATTTTTTTCGCGACTTGCGTTGCATTTTTGCCTTTTTTGTAGTAAAATCGAATTTCTTCATTAGATTCACTCATCTTGACAGTACGAAAAACAAATGAAAATCACACCTTTTCCTAATTTGAATTTGGAATTATGTTCTTTAAAATTTCAACTTTTAATGATACCAAAACCAGCCAGATACAAATAGTATAATATATAATATAGCCAAAGAGATATTATTACAAGTTCATACATACTATAATGCGAAAAGACTTTTTCCCCAACCTAATATTATGGGGTAATAGTACAGACTCACCCACACTATTCACCCTACAAAAAAAAAACGTAAATTCAAATTCAAATGTTTATTGTTCAACACAGTACATAATCATACATTTCTAGATGTCAAGTGAATGCGCAGTCCACTGTGTTGCACCAATTCAGGCATGCAAAATTATTATTAAAATTATAAGAACCATTAAAATTATACCATTTCATAAATTGACAGTTATACAATAATTTCAAAATAGTACCATACACAATGTCATAAATTCAAATCAATAAGCATGTAATGTCAGAATATATAATGTCATGATAACTAAGTAATGTCTAATACAGTCCACACATAATGTACAATACAAATAAGAATAATTTTAATAAAAATAAAAACAAATCGGACTCCAGTCTTCACCCTAATTATATGTTGGTATTATTATTATACACCCAAATTCCTATCAGACAGGTATTCATTGATTGTGTAGTATGTCTTACTTATCAGTAGATTATTGAGTTGCTTCTTAAATAAATGGATATCTTTAATACTTAACAAAACATTAGGTAATTTATTATAAATATGAGGTGCCATTCCTAGGAAGTTTTTACGGAATACTGCTTTTTTGTGTTGCCTACTGCTTATTTTATTTCTATGTCGGGAACTGTGTAGTTTTTCAAATAGGTGGAAGTTTGTTTTGACAAATACGGCCACCTCATATATGTATAGGCATGGTACAGTTAATATACGGAAATTAAAAAATAACGGTTTGCAGCTTTCCGTGCCCTGAATCCCGCATATTGCCCTCACACACCTCTTTTGCGCTCTAAATACTATCTCCTTGTTGGTGGAGTTACCCCAATATATAATCCCGTATCGTAATGCGGACGTAACATATGCATGATACGCCGTAACCAAAACTTTCAGATTTACCTCCTTTGCGAGATTACGTAAGGCATACGAATGTTGACTCAGGCGTTTACATAAACTGTCAGTATGAGTTTTCCACGACATGTCTCTATCCAGATCAAGCCCTAAAAAATTTGTATTTGTCGTTTCTGAAATTGTCTTGTCTCCATATTTTATGTCAGGTTTTTCATGATTCGTCCTTTGCTCAAAAGTCATTATTTTAGTTTTGTCAATATTCATTTTTAAATTATTCGCGCCCATCCATTCTACCAATACTTGGAGACAGTGGTTAATTTCTCCCTCAAGTTTCGTCGCATCATTTTCACCACTAAAAACGACAGTGCTATCATCAGCAAACAAAACCATCGGATGATGTGTTTCTCTGGGCATGTCATTAATATAAATAATAAATAATAAAGATCCTACAATACTTCCTTGGGGTACACCGTAGTTGTTAGCCCTCTGACTCGATACATACGTACGCTCGGTTTTTGAGGTAATGCAGACCTTATCCATTTTAGTGACTTGTTTTCTGTCGGACAAGTACGATTTCAAAAGGTTCAACGCATTGCCCCTAACTCCATACCTTTCCAACTTATTTAAAAGTACTGTTCTATCCACAAAATCAAATGCCTTGCTCATGTCCATGAATAAAGCAGCTACCGGACTTCTGTTATCAATGCCAGTTATAATTTTTTGAAAGAGATTGAAAATTGCCATATTAATATTCCTTTTTCTTCTAAGACCGTATTGTTCATCAGCAAAAAGATTAGTACGTATTAGTATTCTAGTCAATATTGAACAAACCGATAGCTGTAAGCCCCAATTCCAGAAACAAAAAATTATGACCCTACCGTGCCTCTACATTTTTGAAATCTGTAAATACGTACGTAAATACCCGAAATTCTACACAAATAGAGAAGAAATACAAACTGATATTACTTTAAGACATAAATATAGATTAACATACCTAAATCCCGATTAAAAATGCACTCCTCAAGTACCTATGTCATGTCAATAAAAATATATAAGTTACCGGAAGAAAAAAGAAATATAAATAAATACATCTTTATTAATAAATTAAAATTATTTATATTAAACAAAAGCTATTATAATGTAAACGAATACTTGAATAAAAGACTATAATTACAAAGAATACATTCTTAGACATAATACACAATCAAGAAAATTATTTAATTAAACATTATCATGACTTCTAAATACCTATACAATGATTAAATTATATAATGCCACATATTGAATCTATAAATTATCTCAAATTGTGATACACGTTAAACTTATCTGGATAGTGGACCGTGGACGTACCTGTGTGTTACGTGTACAGGCTAGCGTACACGTGCGGGCTTCACGACGGACACCAGCGTCTAGTGAGGGGAGCAGTATCTCCCGACCCCGAGATGCGCCGCCGTCTATAGTTTTTTTGCAGAAGAGATAAAAGCTTTCAACATTTAACATGATATGAGAAAACAATCATTCTTCTGAATCACTATCACTATCACTACATATTATAAAACAAAGTCCTCCGCCGCGTCTGTCTGTCTGTCTGTCTGTCTGTCTGTCTGTTCGCGATAAACTCAAAAACTACTGCACCGATTCTCATGCTGTTTTCACCAATGGATAGCTTGGTTCTTGAGGAAGGTTTAAGTATATAATTTGTTAAGTTTTTGTATGCATTTTTGTATGAATTAACGATATTTGTTGGAGGTGTCGGAAAAAAATAAGCCGTCTGGGAGCTTTCAACGAAAACGCTGTCTAAACCCTTGGAGATATAACAAAATAATGTATGGTGGAATTATGTATCTTATAAAGGTCTTCAAAAAAGTCCGCGATGGCATATGTCTATCTCTTAAGGATAACATACTATATCCATTTTATTGTCTTTTTGTAGGTATTTGTTTGCCGAATTTCACTCTTGGAAATATGATTACGATAACAATACGCTATAATATCAGTAGCTATTAGCCAAATTATGTTCGTAGATAAATAAGCTAGCTACTTATGTGTATTTCAAACAGTACACAAGAATATTTATCATAAAAACATTACTAAACACGGCGGCCTTATGATCAAAATTTGTGCATTCCAAAACTTTCGTTACTTTTTCACTAACATACTTATCACTTTTCGATAAACTATCACTCAATACGAAACCTACACTTATTTCTCAGTAATTCTGTATAAGATTCTTCTAAGATTAAACCGTTTTCTCATTGAATCCATTACTTTACGCACGTATAACCTTGATGAATGTTTACATTAAGCACCGCGCCACACCGCCACATGACCACAGAGTACAGACGTATTTTGTTTTCTTTTTTTTTTTCGTTCGTTTAGTGGTGTTCCCGCTAAAATGTCAACCGGTCAAATATTAGTCGATTAATCGAATTCTACAGCCAGATCGTGTTGTAAGTACAAAATAAATGTCAAATATTTCGTCCAATTGCGAACGTGACCCTGAGAAAAGTTATGTACCAATGGTATTCATTCGATATATCAAGCGTTTTATCAGCACAAACAGTGTATCATGCGACATTTCGGAGGATTTCGTTTTGTTTTCACATTGTTGGTACTTACGTGAATTATTTTAAAATTATTATTTGTGTCGCACTTTTATTTGGTACAATTGATTGCTTTAAGAATTTGAGTGAAATTTCGTATTTTGATTTTGTGTTTGTTATCTTTAGGTAAAGAATCATTCACGTTCAGAACATAAGTACTTTTATTATATTAAATCATTTGTTTCGGTTTCTATTCACATAGTGAATCACTTTAAAATTAATATTAAGTTAGAATTTTGAGATATAGCCTGGGATATGGAGAAGGGGCATAGGGTACTTTTTTATGCGATAATCGACATCCACGCGGGCGAAGCCGCGGGCAAAAGCTAGTAATATATAAGACTTATAACCACCCTATACACACTCCTCCAGTCTATCGATTGCCGAGCACAATGTCCGTCTCTAATGTTTGAAACTACATATTATTGAAGGTCAACGAGGAACTGTCTGAGTCTCAGCACGTTCATAAACCTAAGTTCATCGCCCGCACAACCAGAAACGTTTTCATCAAAAATTTAAAGCAGCTAAGCGAGTTTTCAACAACTCTTTGCAAAAGACCGCAAGTTCTCATCTGTGATGTGAGGGGCACAGGGAGGATGGGAGGTGCCTCGTGCGGGTCGTGGTGGGTGCGGGGTACAACTAGACAATATATCTGTGCAGGCGTTTAAAAACTTTGTGCTCACTAATAGAAGCGTTTGCAAAGTTCGCGGTGTGAACTGCGCCCGGACAAGGCAGGGCTGCCGACGAGTTCACATTATTGAAGTAGTTAAATCCAGATACTTGGTTACATCTACGTGGCGCGTATGATTGGTTCGACCACACGTGATACAGAGTGACAGTCGACGTAAGACATTGTACTCGTATCTGTCATCGCATGAAGTCACATCGATGCCCCAGATGTGAACCTGCCACGAACTCTATGACTGTCGGCTTTTATTTGTAACTTTCACTGTTTTTGCCACAATTCAGACTGTGCCTGATATTTTTATAAAATGTCTGACAGTACGTTTTCCATTCGGATCCACCCGACCACAACACTTCATATAAAGCGTAAGACTTTAATGTGGGGGTCTCCACAATAAAGTCTTACGCTTTATATGACGACACCGACGCGCTTAGTGCTCTTCGACACCATCGAGGTAAACAAAATACGATTTCTCTTTTCTTTAGCAGGTCAAATCACGTGATTCAGGTAAAAAGAACAATAGTTTGAACAAACCCCAAGCCGGACGTAGCGCCCGGTGGTGCCTGTGCGCGGTGGCGGCGCTCACGTTTTTACATTCTCATAAAATTACTCTTTGTAGCAGTTAATGCAGCCCTAACGGCGGCCGCGAGTTATTGCACAGCTGCCCCTCTTTCTGAGGCAACATCTTTCACACCTTACATGAACCTTCCCGTGCAACACATAAGGGTGATGTTCCCTTGCCCGTGTTCAAGAGCAAAGCGACGCTATTAATGAATTTCCTTCGCTCCCCGACACACCTCGGTAAACTTGGTGGCAAGTTAAATGGATATAGTTTTCATTCGATATGCTTTTCATTATAGTAGCGAAGTTGGCGGGAGAAGTGATTGTCTAATTTACTGAAGACACTTGTTTAATGTTCGCGCTGGAGGCTTCCACAGACTTCAAGTAAAAGTACATTATCAGCTTTGGAAATGTTGAAGTTAGTGGCATAACAACATCCAGAATTACACTTTCTACAGAGGCCTACGTAATGAAACTACGTAATGATGTTTATAGCACTTTACAGGACAGAACCCGTTTTGCCGTCCGTTGCCACTTCTATAAGCCACGGAGAGTGCCCACACGCCGCTATGTAGGGCGCATCGCGCTGGAGTCGCGCTTATTCCGTCTTCAGCTATTGTCACCGCTGCGGTCCTTATGCTCCACCATTGACAAGTGTGCCTAGAAAGCAAGAAAGAAAGAAAAAGTATTTATTGGTTAGGTTAGGTTAGGTTAGTTCTTGCTACCTTCATTACTCGTGGGAACTAAATGGAAAATAAAACTCAATCAAACGAAAAACTTGATGACGTGCCTATTTTGGCGGAGGTACCGCTTACCGGAAACGGTAACAAGAGCCGAGGAGGCTCCAGTCCCGAAAGGGACTTAAGGCGCACTAAAAAGCCGGAGAAGGTGCCGATCGTTTTGGTCGAGCAGATGGGTGTTGGTGCGTCCGGAGGGATGAGGTCGGCGAGCGTGGCGAGCGTAGGCTCGGGGCGCTCGCAGACTGAAGATATTGGTGGGCCTATTTTGGCGGAAGAACCGCTTGCCGGCAATGGCAACAAGGGCCGAGGAGGCTCCAGTCCCGAAAGGGACTCAAAGTGCAGGGAGAGGACTCGCGGGCGCGCCTCTCGATCTGGATCTAGATCCAGATCTCGGAAGCGCAGCCTCTCCTCAAACGAGGAAAATCCGGAGGTGGCCGCTAAGGTGGCATCGGCACGGCGGGGCAGAGCCCGAATGGTGCCAGGTGGGGCCAACGCTCGGATGCCGCCGGAGCGTGATGGGCGGGGTCGCTTTGTCGCGCCAGCTCCAGTGGAGCGTATGGAGGGCGCGGAGAGCGATCCAGGGTTGACCATGGCGGACTCGAGCGGGGGCTCCACTATGTCCCTGCTAGGCGAAAATCGCGCAGAGGCCGCTGCCGCTAAGCGGGCGCAGCAAAGAGCTGTCGTGGCTGACGAGGTCAGCGAGTTGGCCCGGCAGGCCCGAGAGCGGCGCTCTGCCCGGATGGCCGGAGGGAGCCCAACGGCGGTGGCGCTCAGTCGCCAGGTTTTAGACGGCGTGGACGTCGTCCTGAGGGTTGCCACCAAATCGGGCAACTTGAAGGGCACGTTCACGCGCGCTCTGAAGGAGGCGGCTGAGGGCATTCGGGAGGCGGTTGAGGTCCTCGTCAAGCGTACTGGCACGGAGGAGACGGCGAAGCTGTGGGAGGAGAACGGCCGTCTCCGATCCGAGCTAGAGGACCTCAAGCGGCAGTTTGCCGCCCAGAGGATGGCTCCCGCGGTCACCGGGTCTTCTCCCGTTGCGGCCCCGTCGTCGATTCCATCGCCGGCCTCGTCGTCGACGCCTGCACTTATGGATGCGGAGGTCGAAAAGATCGTTCGCATCTGCATGATGCAGTGCGGAGACATGGTGGGTGCCCGCCTTGAGGCGATGGAGTCGAGGCTCCTCCCGGAAGTGTCCGTCCGCCCTCCGCTCGCTGGGGACGGGCGCAGGAGGGAGGGAACCGTGAAACGGGGACCAGCGGCCGCAGCGGCTGACCCGGCCCGATCCGGGCGGAAAGCGGCCAAAAATCCCACGCCCCAAACGACCACCTCAAGCATAGTGGCACCTCCGACGGCACCTTTGGCGGCCGTGCCTGGGCCTACCGCAGAGACCTGGACGACGGTCGTCAAAAAGGGTAAGGCGAAGAAGAAGGCGCCGCCAGCACCAGCACCCGCTGTAGCACCGGCACCCCAGAAAGCAAAGGGACCGCCTAAGGTCAGAGCCCCACGCTCCGCGGCTGTAGTGATTACACTGCAACCCGGAGCCGTTGAAAGGGGCGTCACTTATAAGGCGGTTCTGACGGAGGCGAAAGCCAAAGTTGCGTTCCCGGACCTTGGCACACCGTCCGGCTTCAGAATGAAGCCGGCGATGACGGGGGCGCGGCTGCTAGAGGTGTCGGGAGTCTCCAGCGGGGAAAAGGCGGACATCCTGGCCGCCAAGCTTAGGGAGGTCCTCAACCCGGAGGACGTCCGAGTGTCCAGGCCGATGAAGACCGCAGAGTTGCGCGTCGATGGCTTGGACGACTCGACGACCCCGGCTGAGGTCGTGGCGGCCGTCGCCGTGGCCGGCGGATGTCCACCCGGGGATGTGCGGACGGGCGACATTCGCGCCGACGCTTCCGGGCTCGGCACGATTTGGGTGCGGTGCCCGGTGGCGGCGGCTAGTAAGGTCGCCGACGGGGGACGTTTGAGGGTGGGGTGGGTTGCAGCGAGGGTCAAGCTGCTGCAGCCCAGGGCTATGCGGTGCTACCGATGCCTGGACTTTGGGCATGTCCGGGCGCGGTGCACCGCCGAAACGGACCGCAGCGAACAATGTTATCGCTGCGGCCAGCCCGGCCACAAGGCGGCCCAGTGCTCCGCGGCGCCAAACTGCAGCCTCTGTACAGCTGCAGGGAGGCCCGCTGGGCACAGAGCTGGCGGAAAAGCCTGTGGCGCACCCACCCAGAAACGGAAGAGAGGGGGTGCCAAGGCTGCCGGGGGCTCTTTACCCCCCCCTCAGTCTGGCAGCTCGTCGGCCGACTCCCGGCCTAGGAATGGTGCGGAGGGGATGGACTGCGCATAAATGGCGCTGTACCATTTCCTCCAGGGCAACCTCAACCACTCTGCTAGAGCTCAGGATCTCTTCCTCCAGAGCATGGCAGAGTGGTCGATTCATGTGGCTGTGGTCGCCGAACCGTACTTCGTCCCCCCCCGGGATAACTGGGTGGGAGACCTTGACGGTTTGGTGGCCATCATTGGCGGGGCTCTTGTCAACCCGTCCCGAGGTCACGGCTGGGTAGCCGCCCTCGCGGACGGCATTGGCACGGTTGGGGCATATTTTTCGCCCAACAAGAGTCTCGCCGACTTCGAGAGGTTCCTTGTCGAGTTGGGTGCCGTCGTGGGCCAACTCCACCCTCGCCCCGTGCTGTTGCTCGGAGATCTCAACGCCAAATCTGCGGCGTGGGGATCCCCGGTGACCGATGCTAGGGGTGAGGTATTGGAGGAGTGGGCGGTCACAACTGGCTTGACCGTCCTAAATCGGGGCTCGGTCTACACGTGCGTGCGGCAGCGAGGCGGCTCTATAGTGGACGTCTCGTTCGCTAGCCCCGCTGTTGCGAGCCGTGTCCGCGACTGGCGGGTCGCCGTGGAGGTGGAGACGTTGTCGGATCACCGATACATCCGTTTCGACGTCTCCGCCCAGACCACTGGCGGCCGTGCTTCGCCAGCCCCGCGAATGGACGGTCCGCACTGGGCGCGTAAGCGCATCGACAGGGAGCTTCTCGAGGAGGCCGCTATCGTACAGGCCTGGAGCCGGGAGTCGGCAACGGCCGGACCCGTCGACGTCGAGCAGGAGGCGCTGTGGTTCCGCGGGGCGATGACGCAAATTTGCGACGCGTCGATGCCCCGGGTTCACGCACAGACAGGAAGGCGCCAGGTGTACTGGTGGACTGCCGAGATCGCGCAGTTGCGCGTCGCGTGCGTGGCGGTCAGGCGCCAGTACACCCGATACCGGAGGAGACGTCGTCGGGTCCCTGACGAAGAAGCCGCGCTGTATGAGGTGTACCGCGCGGCGAAGGAGACTCTGGGGCTGGCCATCGGCGAGTCGAGGACGCGAGCCAGGGAGGAGATGTTGGAGACTCTAGACGGGGATCCGTGGGGGCGCCCTTATCGCGCGGTCCGAGGGAAACTTCGAGCCGCGGCGCCCCCACTTACGGAGAGTCTCCAACCCGAGCTGCTGGAGGAGGTAGTCGCAGCCCTCTTCCCGGCAAGAGCGGAGCATACTCCGCCGCCGATGGCTTTGCCCACAGCCGCAGAGTCTACAGAGGAGAACGCCATCAGCGTCCCGGAGGTGACACAGGCAGAGATGAGGGCAGCCGTGATGCGGCTCCGGGCCAAAAATGTGGCTCCGGGGCCTGACGGGATCCACGGCTGCGTGTTGGCCCTCGCTCTGAAGGAGCTTGAGCCCCAACTGAGAGGACTCTACACAGCGTGTCTTGAGCGGGGCCAGTTTCCCACTTTGTGGAAATCTGGTCGTCTGGTCCTGCTCAGGAAGGCGGGGCGCCCTGCGGACTCGTCGTCCGCGTACCGGCCCATAGTGCTGCTAGACGAGGTGGGTAAGCTGTTTGAGCGGATAATCGCAGCCCGCCTCGTCGGCCACTTGTGCAGAGAGGGGCCGGACCTGGACGACAGTCAGTTCGGGTTTCGGCATGGGCGCTCTACCATCCACGCTGTGTCGCGGGTGAGGGTCCTGGCGGAGGAAGCGGTGTCCCGGGGCGGGGTGATGTTGGCGGTGTCCTTGGACATCTCTAACGCCTTCAACACCCTGCCCTGGAGTTGTATTCGGGAGGCACTGCGGTATCATCGGGTGCCTCCCTACCTCTGCCACATCGTTGGGGCTTATCTGTCCGAGAGGTGTGTCACCTACGTGGGACGTGATGGCGTTAACCAGCGCCGCATGTCGTGCGGTGTTCCACAGGGCTCGGTCGTAGGGCCGCTCCTGTGGAACATCGGGTACGACTGGGTGCTGAGGGGTGAACTCCAGCCGGGCGTGGACCTGACGTGCTATGCGGACGACACGCTGGTCACGGCCCGGGGGAGTTCGCACAGGGAGGCAGCGTTGCTGGCGACGGCGGCGGTCTCACAGGTGGTGAGCCGCATACGGCGCCTCGGCCTGGAGGTGGCCCTCAACAAGTCGGAGGCCATGGCGTTCCATGGTCCCCGGCGGGCGCCGCCAGCCGGATCACACATCGTGGTCGGTGGGGTTCAGATTGCTGTCGAGTCCACCATGAAGTACCTAGGATTGGTGCTCGACAGCCGGTGGGACTTTGGACCCCACTTCCGGCGGCTGGCGCCCAAGTTGATGGGCGCGGCTGGGGCGCTGTCAACGCTGCTTCCCAATCTGGGGGGCCCGAGCGTCGCCTGTAGGCGGCTTTACGTGGGGATCGTGCGATCGATGGCCTTGTACGGGGCCCCGATCTGGGCGGCTGACCTGACGGCCGGCAGCATCGCTGTCCTGCGGAGACCGCAGAGAGCAATGGCCGTCAGAGTCATCAGGGGGTATCGCACGATCTCCTACGAGGCGGCTTGCGCACTGGCCGGATCCCCGCCCTGGGACCTGGAGGCAAAAGTACTCGCGTCATTGTATCGGTGGCGCGAGGAAGCGAGGGCGCGGGGCGAGTGGCTGATGCAGCGACATGTGGAGCTGCGTCGGTCACAGCTTCGCGAGGTCCTGGTGGCGGAATGGCGGGACAGGCTTTCACGCCCTACCGCCGGCCTCGGTACGATCGAGGCGGTCCGGCCGGTGCTCGACCTTTGGCTCGGGAGGAGGCACGGCTCCCTGTCGTTTCGGGTGACGCAGGTGCTCTCGGGGCATGGTTGCTTCGGGAAGTACCTGTGTCGCATAAACAGGGAGCCGGACGCCCGGTGTCACCACTGCGTCGACTGTCGGGAGGACACGGCGTGGCATACGCTGGCAGAGTGTGCCGCTTGGGAGGAGCCGCGCCGTGCCCTCATCTCTGGAGTAGGCAGTGACCTCTCGCTGCCGGCCGTCGCTCGTTCGATGGTCGGCAGCGAGGAGTCCTGGGACGCGGTGGTTTCCTTCTGCGAGACAGTAATTTCGCAGAAGGAGGCTGCGGAACGGGAAAGGGAGATCTCGTCCACTAACCCGGCCCGCAGCAGGCGCACCGGGCGTCGGCGAAGGGCGGACAACGCCCTCTTCCAGCCCCCCTAAATGGGTCCAGGGACGACGGACTAGGGGACGTCCGTCGCCCCCCATATATCGGACCCGAGGTGGCGGCGCGTAGTGTTCCACGCGCGCCCCTCTGAGACGTCGCGGGGGGAGTCAAACACCTCACTCCCCCCCTCGACCGGAGGAGAGGCCTGCAGTGGCGGGCCGGCACCAGTCGGGGGTCGCGGAAGTATGTTCGTTCCCGTGACCCCCGGCGTAGGTGTGAGACGGAACACCGGGGTGGTTTTTAGTCAGTAAGAGTCTGACAGACCCCTCCGCCCGCCCCAGGGCGGAGGACATCCATGAGGATTTTCCACCCCGGAACAAAAAAAAAAAAAAAAAAAAAAAAAAGGTTAGTTCTTGCTCCCCCCCGGTGGGTTCCCGCATTGTCGAGGCGGGGGGGCTCAGTAGCCGTGGCTTGGAGGGCCACGGTGAAGCTAAGAGGAACCCGAGGAGGGGGCCGCTCGTCAGGGCTTTTGCGGCTAAGCCGACGACGTAGCGGCCGTAGGTTGCGGTGCCGCTTTGGCGACATCGCAACTGAGGCGGGCCGCGATGTCGAATGGGCGGCATCGCGGCTGAGTGTGGGAGGCCGCGGCGGGAGAGGAGTGCCGGTATTGCGTTGGCCGCTCTCCCTATCCTCTGCGGCCGAAAAGTGGTAGGCGGCGGGGCCACTAACCTGACCCGTTGCGGGGGGACCAGGGGCGCCTGGACGCGAGATCGTCTGGCGCGAGGTCCCAGGTGGAGGCCAGCAGGCAACGGGTGCGGGGGCACCCTTGCCTGTATTGCACAGGCCTCTACCAGTGTCGGACGGGAATGGCCAGGTGTTCCCGGTCATTCCCATATCGCCCCCAGGCTGAGGGGCATGCGGGGCCCGCCAGTTAGGCGGGCATGCGCCGGGAGGGTTGTGGACGTAAAGGCTGTGCCGGTTTCCCATGACCCTCCCATCAAGGCGATGAGGGAACTCCGCTGAGTTTTAGTGGGTATTCTGCCATTTTGGCAGGGAGTCCCACATACCCCGTCTCGTCCCCCGACGAGCGGGCATGCGTAATGCATTTCTCAGCGTAAAAAAAAAAAAAAAAAAAAAAAAAGGTTAGTTCTTGCTCCCGGAGGACGTCCGAGTGTCCAGGCCGATGAAGACCGCAGAGCTGCGCGTCGATGGCTTGGACGACTCGACGACCCCGGCTGAGGTCGTGGCGGCTGTCGCCGAGGCCGGCGGATGTCCACCCGGGGACGTGCGGACGGGCGACATTCGGGCCGACGCTTCCGGGCTCGGCACGATTTGGGTGCGGTGCCCGGTGGCGGCGGCTAGTAAGGTCGCCGAGGGGGGACGTTTGAGGGTGGGGTGGGTTGCAGCGAGGGTCAAGCTGCTGCAGCCCAGGGCTATGCGGTGCTACCGATGCCTGGACATTGGGCATGTCCGGGCGCGGTGCACCGCCGAAACGGACCGCAGCGAGCAATGCTATCGCTGCGGCCAGCCCGGCCACAAGGCGGCCCAGCGCTCCGCGGCGCCAAACTGCAGCCTCTGTACAGCTGCAGGGAGGCCCGCTGGGCACAGAGCTGGCGGAAAAGCCTGTGGCGCACCCACCCAGAAACGGAAGAGAGGGGGTGCCAAGGCTGCCGGGGGCTCTTTACCCCCCCCTCAGCCTGGCAGCTCGTCGGCCGACTCCCGGCCTAGGAATGGTGCGGAGGGGATGGACTGCGCATAAATGGCGCTGTACCATTTCCTCCAGGGCAACCTCAACCACTCTGCTAGAGCTCAGGATCTCTTCCTCCAGAGCATGGCAGAGTGGTCGATTCATGTGGCTGTGGTCGCCGAACCGTACTTCGTCCCCCCCCGGGATAACTGGGTGGGAGACCTTGACGGTTTGGTGGCCATCATTGGCGGGGCTCTTGTCAACCCGTCCCGAGGTCACGGCTGGGTAGCCGCCCTCGCGGACGGCATTGGCACGGTTGGGGCATATTTTTCGCCCAACAAGAGTCTCGCCGACTTCGAGAGGTTCCTTGTCGAGTTGGGTGCCGTCGTGGGCCGACTCCACCCTCGCCCCGTGCTGTTGCTCGGGGATCTCAACGACAAATCTGCGGCGTGGGGATCCCCGGTGACCGATGCTAGGGGTGAGGTGTTGGAGGAGTGGGCGGTCACGACTGGCTTGACCGTCCTAAATCGGGGCTCGGTCTACACGTGCGTGCGGCAGCGGGGCGGCTCTATAGTGGACGTCTCGTTCGCTAGCCCCGCTGTTGCAAGCCGTGTCCGCGACTGGCGGGTCGCCGTGGAGGTGGAGACGTTGTCGGATCACCGATACATCCGTTTCGACGTCTCCGCCCAGACCACTGGCGGCCGTGGTTCGCCGGCCCCGCGAGCGGACGGTCCGCACTGGGCGCGTAAGCGCATCGACAGGGAGCTTCTCGAGGAGGCCGCTATTGTCCAGGCCTGGAGCCGGGAGTCGGCAACGACCGGACCCGTCGACGTCGAGCAGGAGGCGCTGTGGTTCCGCAGGGCGATGACGCAAATTTGCGACGCGTCGATGCCCCGGGTCCACGCACAGACAGGAAGGCGCCAGGTGTACTGGTGGACTGCCGAGATCGCGCAGTTGCGCGTCGCGTGCGTGGCGGTCAGGCGCCAGTACACCCGATACCGGAGGAGACGTCGTCGGGTCCCTGACGAAGAAGCCGCGCTGTATGAGGTGTACCGCACGGCGAAGGAGACTCTGGGGCTGGCCATCGGCGAGTCGAGGACGCGAGCCAGGGAGGAGATGTTGGAGACTCTAGACGGGGATCCGTGGGGGCGCCCTTATCGCGCGGTCCGAGGGAAACTTCGAGCCGCGGCGCCCCCACTTACGGAGAGTCTCCAACCCGAGCTGCTGGAGGAGGTAGTCGCAGCCCTCTTCCCGGCAAGAGCGGAGCATACTCCGCCGCCGATGGCTTTGCCCACAGCCGCAGAGTCTACAGAAGAGAACGCCATCAGCGTCCCAGAGGTGACACAGGCAGAGATGAGGGCAGCCGTGATGCGGCTCCGGGCCAAAAACGTGGCTCCGGGGCCCGACGGGATCCACGGCTGCGTGTTAGCCCTCGCTCTGAAGGAGCTTGAGCCCCAACTGAGAGGACTCTACACAGCGTGACTTGAGCGGGGCCAGTTTCCCACTTTGTGGAAATCTGGTCGTCTGGTCCTGCTCAGGAAGGCGGGGCGCCCTGCGGACTCGTCGTCCGCGTACCGGCCCATAGTGCTGCTAGACGAGGTGGGTAAGCTGTTTGAGCGGATAATCGCAGCCCGCCTCGTCGGCCACTTGTGCAGAGAGGGGCCGGACCTGGACGACAGTCAGTTCGGGTTTCGGCATGGGCGCTCTACCATCCACGCTGTGTCGCGGGTGAGGGTCCTGGCGGAGGAAGCGGTGTCCCGGGGCGGGGTGATGTTGGCGGTGTCCTTGGACATCTCTAACGCCTTCAACACCCTGCCCTGGAGTTGTATTCGGGAGGCACTGCGGTATCATCGGGTGCCTCCCTACCTCTGCCACATCGTTGGGGCTTATCTGTCCGAGAGGTGTGTCACCTACGTGGGACGTGATGGCGTTAACCAGCGCCGCATGTCGTGCGGTGTTCCACAGGGCTCGGTCGTAGGGCCGCTCCTGTGGAACATCGGGTACGACTGGGTGCTGAGGGGTGAACTCCAGCCGGGCGTGGACCTGACGTGCTATGCGGACGACACGCTGGTCACGGCCCGGGGGAGTTCGCACAGGGAGGCAGCGTTGCTGGCGACGGCGGCGGTCTCACAGGTGGTGAGCCGCATACGGCGCCTCGGCCTGGAGGTGGCCCTCAACAAGTCGGAGGCCATGGCGTTCCATGGTCCCCGGCGGGCGCCGCCAGCCGGATCACACATCGTGGTCGGTGGGGTTCAGATTGCTGTCGAGTCCACCATGAAGTACCTAGGATTGGTGCTCGACAGCCGGTGGGACTTTGGACCCCACTTCCGGCGGCTGGCGCCCAAGTTGATGGGCGCGGCTGGGGCGCTGTCAACGCTGCTTCCCAATCTGGGGGGCCCGAGCGTCGCCTGTAGGCGGCTTTACGTGGGGATCGTGCGATCGATGGCCTTGTACGGGGCCCCGATCTGGGCGGCTGACCTGACGGCCGGCAGCATCGCTGTCCTGCGGAGACCGCAGAGAGCAATGGCCGTCAGAGTCATCAGGGGGTATCGCACGATCTCCTACGAGGCGGCTTGCGCACTGGCCGGATCCCCGCCCTGGGACCTGGAGGCAAAAGTACTCGCGTCATTGTATCGGTGGCGCGAGGAAGCGAGGGCGCGGGGCGAGTGGCTGATGCAGCGACATGTGGAGCTGCGTCGGTCACAGCTTCGCGAGGTCCTGGTTCCGGTGGCGGAATGGCGGGACAGGCTTTCACGCCCTACCGCCGGCCTCGGTACGATCGAGGCGGTCCGGCCGGTGCTCGACCTTTGGCTCGGGAGGAGGCACGGCTCCCTGTCGTTTCGGGTGACGCAGGTGCTCTCGGGGCATGGTTGCTTCGGGAAGTACCTGTGTCGCATAAACAGGGAGCCGGACGCCCGGTGTCACCACTGCGTCGACTGTCGGGAGGACACGGCGTGGCATACGCTGGCAGAGTGTGCCGCTTGGGAGGAGCCGCGCCGTGCCCTCATCTCTGGAGTAGGCAGTGACCTGTCGCTGCCGGCCGTCGCTCGTTCGATGGTCGGCGGCGAGGAGTCCTGGGACGCGGTGGTTTCCTTCTGCGAGACAGTAATTTCGCAGAAGGAGGCTGCGGAACGGGAAAGGGAGATCTCATCCACTAACCCGGCCCGCAGCAGGCGCACCGGGCGTCGGCGGAGGGCGGACAACGCCCTCTTCCAGCCCCCCTAAATGGGTCCAGGGACGACGGACTAGGGGACGTCCGTCGCCCCCCATATATCGGACCCGAGGTGGCGGCGCGTAGTGTTCCACGCGCGCCCCTCTGAGACGTCGCGGGGGGAGTCAAACACCTCACTCCCCCCCTCGACCGGAGGAGAGGCCTGCAGTGGCGGGCCGGCACCAGTCGGGGGTCGCGGAAGTATGTTCGTTCCCGTGACCCCCGGCGTAGGTGTGAGACGGAACACCGGGGTGGTTTTTAGTCAGTAAGAGTCTGACAGACCCCTCCGCCCGCCCCAGGGCGGAGGACATCCATGAGGATTTTCCACCCCGGAACAAAAAAAAAAAAAAAAGGTTAGTTCTTGCTGGGGGATCCCCCACAGCGCATACTTCCACGTAGTATCCCCTGGGCAACGCCGTGTCTGACCACCGTAACGGAGTGGCAGACCGGTGGCTAAAGTGCGCTGTGCAATCGCAGCATATTTTAATCTTTTAATCTGTTTTTATTCGTGTCGGCAAGCTGCGACCTGCTCTGGAGGCTATGCCTCGACCCTTGAGGGAAGCCTCCGGGCGTTTTAAAAAAGGCCCTTCTCAGGGCCAACCAAAAGGCCCTTCTCAGGGCCAACCAAAAGGCCCTTCTCAGGGCCACCCAAAAGGCCCTTCTCAGGGCCAACCAAAAGGCCCTTCTCAGGGCCAACCTAAAGGCCCTTCTCAGGGCCAGTCCGAGGGCGCTTCGGTGTCGGAGGCTAGCCGCGCATCGTCTGCGGCTAGCTTCTACTGTCTTGCAGACTCGGACAACGAGTCCATTGGGTTCGATGCTCGGACCCAATCCAATGGCCCTTCTAAGGGCCACGCTGGAGCTGGCCGCGCACCATCTGCGGCCAGCTTATCCAGCCTACAGGCGGAGCTGGAGGTCTCGGACTCCGACGTATCGGGGTCTGCAATGGACACGTCGGCGGCCGGAAGTGACCGCCTCCAGAGGAAGCGGGCTTTCATGAAGCCCGGGTCCGGTGGCTCCTCGGAGTCCATTGGGAAGTCGAAGAAGAGGCCGAAGTCAAAAAAGGCCTCGACCTCTCCGTCGACTTCCACCCATGAAGTAGGCCTGCTGGACGCCGAGCGTCAACTCGGCCTAGCCAAGAGGGCGCAGCTCCAGCAGGACCTGGAGGAGAAGGTCGCCGCGAAGGAGCGTCAGGCGCGGGCCGCCAGGTCGAGGGCCGGTTACGGTGCATCAAGTGTGCTGTACGCCGGCCACTCCCTGGCGGAACTTGAGCGCATGGCGCTCGAAGACAAGGAGGAGGTTCTGGAGGTCGCCTCGAGGTCCTCAAACCTCAAGGGGACCTTCCAGAAGGCCCTCAAGTGCCGGGCCGTGAGCCTACATGGCATCGTGGCGGAGCTGGTGCAGCGCACCGCCACTGAAGAGACGCGGCAGCTGCAGGCGAAGGTGGATCGCCTGCAACTGGAGGTCAGCCAGCTGCACCAGAAGCTGGCTGAGACCACGGCTCGGCACGTCCAACCTGCCCCTGCCCCTGGTCCGGTGGTAGGAGGCTCCTCCTCCTCTTCCAACCTTGAGGATATTATCCGAAAGGTGGTCATGGAGGAGAGGGCCTTCACCAGAGCCTGCTTTGCAGGGATAGAGGACCGGCTCCTGCCGGAAACGCGGCTACGCCCACCGCTAGCGGTGGACAAGAGTCGCACGGCAAAGGGGCTGGAACCTGTGCCTGCGGCAGGCCCGGCATCGGGGGAGCAGCCCCAGGCCCCGAAGCCCTCCAAGGGCAAAGGTAAAGGAAAGAGGACCACCGCGGCCCCTCAGACCCTTGCCACTAGCACGGAGGGAGCGTCTGCTGCTCCAGCAGCCCCCCCGAGCTCGCAGAGGGAGGACGCCTTTCTTCCCTCCACCACCCCGTCCAACCAGACGTGGACGGAAGTGGTCAGGAGGGGAAAGGGCAAAAAGCCTGCTGCGGCTGCCTCGGCAGCCCAGAAGGCTCCGGCGGGTGGGAAGAAGTTGGTTCCTCCCAAAACTGCGGCGGTCGTGGTGACCATCACCCCGGAGGCCGTGGAGCGGGGCGAGACGTACGAGTCCGTACTAAGACGGGCTCGTGCCAACGCAGACCCCTCCCGGCTGGGGATCGGTGGCATCACTTGCCGCCGCACCCTAACCGGAGCCCGGATTTTTGAGTTCGGGGGGGAGCAGCGCGGCGCAAACGCGGACCTCTTCGCAACAAAGTTGCGGGAGGTCATCGCGGATGCGGCAACGGTCGCCAGACCAGTCAAGACCGCAGCCTTGGAGGTGGCCGATCTTGATGACTCGGTCACCAAAGAGGATGTGGTGGCGGCCTTTGCGGCGGCTGGAGGCTGCGACGCTGGCGCTGTGAGAGGGGGAGCCATCAGGCTAGGCCGCCGCGGCATGGGCACCATCCGCGTCGAGTGCCCAGTCGCCGCGGCTGCGGCCGCTCTAAAGGCGACCAAGGGACGGCTGCTAGTGGGCTTCAGCTCGGCTGTGGTCCGGCCGCTTGAGGACCAGCCCTTGCGGTGTTTCAAGTGTTTCGTGCCGGGCCACACCCGGGCCACGTGTCCCTCCAAGTCCGACTGGGGCGAGTCCTGCTTCCAGTGCGGGCAGGAGGGGCACAGGAGTGCCACCTGCAGCGTCGCCACGCCTCGCTGCGCGGCGTGTGCCGCCAGTGGCCGCCCCGCGGGGCACAGGATGGGGGGCAAGAGCTGCCGGCCACCTGCGAGGAAGGGCGTAGTGTCGGCGCAGGTTCGCCCTGCTGCCACCACAGCCGCTGTCGTCGCCGCTGTAGCTCCAGCTCCAGCGGCGGTAGCTGAGGAGGAGGGTGCGATGTTGGAGTAATGGTTTCCGACTACCGCATCCTCCAGGCGAACACCAACCACTGCAGAGCGGCCCAGGACCTGCTGATGCAGACCATGGCTGAGTGGTTGGTGGACGTGGCGGTAGTTGCCGAGCCGTACTCGGTCCCTGGCCGTTGGCTGGGTGATCGGGATGGCTCGGTGGCACTAGCGGCGCGGTCTTCCACGGACTCCCCTCCCCTCTCGCTATTAGAGAGGGGACCGGGATACGTGGCCGCCGCGTGGGGAGAATTCGCCCTTGTGGGCGTCTATTTCTCCCCAAACCGCCCCCTCCAGGACTTCGAGAATTTTCTCGAGGTCCTCACCGCAGTGGTCGGTAGAGTGGCCCCACGCCAGGTCGCCATTTTGGGCGACCTGAACGCCAAATCGACGGCCTGGGGCAATCCGGCCGCCTCCTGCAACGTTCGGGGACGCGCCACAGAATTCTGGGCGGCGTCCTGTGGTGTGTCCCTCCTTAACAGAGGGACTGTCCACACGTGTGTGCGGCAGCAGGGAGGGTCGGTGGTCGACGTATCGTTTGCCACCCCCGTGCTAGCCGCGCATGTCGTGAACTGGCGGGTGGAGATGGTGGAGACCTTGTCGGACCACCGATACGTGCGGTTCGACATCTCCACCCAGAGCTCCCAGGGGACGGTCCACTCGGGCCAATCTGCGTTCCCACGGTGGGCTCTCACCCGCCTGGACCGAAAGGCTGCGCAGGAGGCGGCGTTCGTCCAGGACTGGCTCGCACCTCCTGTCGAGGTACTGGACGTGGATGCCGCGGCGGTCGAGCTGAGGCGGGCCCTGACCGAGGTGTGCAATTCCAGCATGCCCCGGTCTCGCCGCCCGGCTCCCCGCCGCGCCGTCTATTGGTGGTCGGAGGAGCTGGCTGGGCTCCGGGCCGCCTGCGTGGCGGCCAGGAGGGCCTACACGCGGAGTCGACGACGCAGGCCCCGAGACCCCACCAACGAGGAGGGCCTCTATGCCTCGTACGTCGACGCCAAGACGGTCCTCAAGTCGGCAATGGGGGCGGCCGAGGACGCGGCGAGAGCCGAGATGCTCGAGGGTCTCGACAGGGACCCTTATGGACGACCATACAAGGCGGCGCGGAACAAACTGCGCCCCTGTGGTCCTCCACTGACGGAGGCCCTCGAGCCGGCATTGCTGGATGGGGTGGTTCGGACTCTGTTTCCGTCCAGGACCGACTTCACCCCTCCAGTGATGGACCCCCCGCGGGTGGAGGTTTCGCCGGAGGAGGGGGTCCCCGCGGTTACGGAGTCGGAACTGTACGCGGGGATTCTGCGCCTCCGCGCGAAGAACACAGCCCCAGGGCCGGACGGCGTTCCCGCACGGGTGGTGGCCATCGCCGCCTCACAGATGGAGGAGAGGACAGGGCCATGGCGTTCCATGGTCCCCGGCGGGCGCCGCCAGCCGGATCACACATCGTGGTCGGGGGGGTCCAGATCGCTGTCGAGTCCACCATGAAGTACCTAGGATTGGTGCTCGACAGCCGGTGGGACTTTGGACCCCACTTCCGGCAGCTGGCGCCCAAGTTGATGGGCGCGGCTGGGGCGCTGTCAACGCTGCTTCCCAATCTGGGGGGCCCGAGCGTCGCCTGTAGGCGACTATACGTGGGGATCGTGCGATCCATGGCCCTGTACGGGGCCCCAATATGGGCGGCTGACCTGACGGCCGGCAGCATCGCTGTTCTGCGGAGACGACAGAGAGCAATGGCCGTCAGAGTCATCAGGGGGTATCGCACGATCTCCTACGAGGCGGCTTGCGCACTGGCCGGATCCCCGCCCTGGGACCTGGAGGCAAAAGTACTCGCGTCATTGTATCGGTGGCGCGAGGAAGCGAGGGCGCGGGGCGAGTGGCTGATGCAGCGACATGTGGAGCTGCGTCGGTCACAGCTTCGCGAGGTCCTGGTGGCGGAATGGCGGGACAGGCTTTCACGCCTTACCGCCGGCCTCGGTACGATCGAGGCGGTCCGTCCGGTGCTCGACCTTTGGCTCGGGAGGAGGCACGGCTCCCTGTCGTTTCGGGTGACGCAGGTGCTCTCGGGGCATGGTTGCTTCGGGAAGTACCTGTGTCGCATAAACAGGGAGCCGGACGCCCGGTGTCACCACTGCGTCGACTGTCGGGAGGACACGGCGTGGCATACGCTGGCAGAGTGTGCCGCTTGGGAGGAGCCGCGCCGTGCCCTCATCTCTGGAGTAGGCAGTGACCTCTCGCTGCCGGCCGTCGCTCGTTCGATGGTCGGCAGCGAGGAGTCCTGGGACGCGGTGGTTTCCTTCTGCGAGACAGTAATTTCGCAGAAGGAGGCTGCGGAACGGGAAAGGGAGATCTCGTCCACTAACCCGGCCCGCAGCAGGCGCACCGGGCGTCGGCGGAGGGCGGACAACGCCCTCTTCCAGCCCCCCTAAATGGGTCTAGGGACGACGGACTAGGGGACGTCCGTCGCCCCCCATATATAGGACCCGAGGTGGCGGCGCGTAGTGTTCCACGCGCGCCCCTCTGAGACGTCGCGGGGGGAGTCAAACACCTCACTCCCCCCCTCGACCGGAGTAGAGGCCTGCAGTGGCGGGCCGGCACCAGTCGGGGGTCGCGGAAGTATGTTCGTTCCCGTGACCCCCGGCGTAGGTGTGAGACGGAACACCGGGGTGGTTTTTAGTCAGTAAGAGTCTGACAGACCCCTCCGCCCGCCCCAGGGCGGAGGACATCCATGAGGATTTTCCACCCAGGAACAAAAAAAAAAAAAAAAAAGGTTAGGTTAGTTCCCCCCCCGGTGGGTTCGCGCATTGTCGAGGCGGGGGGGCTCAGTAGCCGTGGCTTGGAGGGTCACGGTGAAGCTAAGAGGAACCCGAGGAGGGGGCCGCTCGTCAGGGCTTTTGCGGATAAGCTGACGACGTAGCGGCCGTAGTTTGCGGTGCCGCTTCGGCGACATCGCAACTGAGGCGGGCCGTGATGTCGAATGGGCGGCATCGCGGCTGAGTGTGGGAGGCCGCGGCGGGAGAGGAGTGCCGGTATTGCGGTGAGCCGTTCTCCCTACCTTCCGCGGCCTTGACGGGGTCGCCACCGTTGAATGGCGGACGCGGTGGGGCCGCAGAGGAGGAGGAGTGTCGGTATTGCGTTGGCCGCTCTCCCTATCCTCTGCGGCCGAAAAGTGGTAGGCGGCGGGGCCACTGACCTGACCCGTCGCGGGGGGACCAGGGGCGCCTGGACGCAAGGTCATCTGGCGCGGGGTCCCAGGTGGAGGCCAGCAGGCAAGGGTGCGGGGGCACCCTTGCCTGTATTGCACAGGCCTCCACTAGTGTCGGACGGGAATGGCCAGGTTTTCCCGGTCATTCCCGTATCGCCCCCAGGCGGAGGGGCATGCGGGGCACGCCAGCAAGGCGGGCATGCGCCGGGAGGGTTGTGGACGTAAAGGCTGTGCCGGTTTCCCATGACCGGCGATGAGGGAACTCCGCTGAGTTTTAGTGGGTATACTGCCATTTTGGCAGGGAGTCCCACATACCCCGTCTCGTCCCCCGACAAGCGGGCATGCGTAATGCATTTCTCAGCGTCAAAAAAAAAAGGTTAGGTTAGTTAGTAAAATGAAAGCAAAATCCTGTACGGGGCCAAAAGGCTCCTATCTCAGCATGATGCTGCGACATTTAAAAATAAGTGTCGCAGCGCTGGTAGTTGGTACTCACTGCCAGCTATTCACAGCCATGTTTAAGAGACGCAGCATAAAGCTTGAGTGTTGAACCGTGCTGCTTCCGTGAGTAACAGCGTACATCATATTAATAATACGTTTTTACAAGTCCTCTCAGCACTCGTAGGTAATGCGGTACAGGCGTGCGCCTCCCGCCGCCGCGCAACGAGCGCTCGGGTGGGAATGTTTAGTCGTAATTGTAAAATGTTGTCTTAATTAAAAGTGTGTACGGTGTAGCGGAAGTGTCGACACGCGTTAGTTTTTACTATTCCCAGCGGTGCCGCCCCGTGCAGGAGGCAGCTGGCTGCTGTGAGTGTGTGTACGTACGTGTGTGTCGCTCGCCAGCCGGCATAAGCCAGAGCACACCGCGCCGCAAATGCAGCAATTAGTGAAGACACTCACTTATATTTTTATTTCAGCGTTAGAGTGACGCCAAGAAATAATCTGCTGCCGTTCACTTGTGAGCCGCGCCGCACCTAGCCCGCAACACCGCGCACCGCCCCGCACCGCCCTGCACCGCACCGCACCGCACCGCACCGCACCGCCCCGCTCTCACCAGCTTATTATTTTTCCAATTTCAGTTGCCTAGTTAGTGTTGGAACTTTGTAACATGATTAAAAAACCGAGGGCTTGCGCTACTCAAAGTTGAGGTAAAAAACCGGCTCGTTTAAGTGCACTTTTTAGTGTATCAGTTTTACGTTCGAGTATAATGAGAATTTTTAATGACTTGCTTCGTTCGTAATGTAGTCGGCGGCGGGACCGCTCCAGTTCGCCTTCGACTAAATGCACGTTGAAATATCGTGGAAATACTAACAACTCCTTGTAGTTACCGATGTCCTATAGTAAGGCAGTTCACTGAGGAACATTTGAATCTAATCAGTTTCCAATCAGACCTGTCAATGACGCAATCAACAGTCACAAACATTCACAATCTGGCTCGCCCGCAGACTTTCCGCTTATTGCTCGCCGCTCGCCGCTAACCGCTCGCCGCTCACCGTTCACCGCTCGCCGCTCGCTTCTATCTCTAAATGAATATACAGGTTTATGTAGGTAGTATAGTTCCTTGATCAAACGCTTTGCGTAAGTTGTGAAAACTAAATTGGATTTATTTTCATTATAATAGGATATCGAACAGTCGTTATCGGCGTTGGCGAAAGCTCGTGAATATGAAATATGTTGAGTTGTGTGAGGCGTCTGAGGCGAGGCACAACGCGCGGCGCGTTCGCACGCTGCGAGCGACACGTGTCGCCGCATGCTGACGACGGCACATAATTGGCTCGTCGCTGATGCCGTGAAGACGTACCTACTTAATGAAACCGCAGTACAAGCTAAAGATACATACGTGACCCATTTCCACATTATTCTGCGCACGTTTGTTTAAAAAGAAAGAAACATCGCTTCATATAATTGTGTGGTAAGTAATATTCTAAAATGGCAAAAAGAAAAGCTTATTATTAGCGAGCCTACCTACTGTTTGGTCCCGTAACAACGGTAAGTAGGTCGCGCGCGAAGGGTCGTGTACTCGTGTATGCGCGACCACACCGCACGAGGCACGAGGCGGGGCGCCGCGTTACACAGCCAGCCGCCATCGCCATGTGCAGCGAAACGCTCTAATAGCAATTAGCTGAATACATTTTAATGTGCTGTACGTGTGTAAGTGTTGTTGCTTTTTATATCCCGACCAAATAGGAAGCGGTTTAGTGCCTTTAAATATTCTGTAATATTCTCTTTTGTTCAACTTAAAATGCATTAAGCTAATAACAATAATCTGTAACTTACAAATAACAACAGTAGTGCGTAACGCAGCCAAGCGTAGCCCGTAGCACGGCTCGTAGCTGCTAATAGCGGCTCCTAGCAACTGGTATCAATCACGCAGCGCTGGATTCAATTAAACTTTCTTATAATAAGTAACTAGCTTTGGCCCGCGGCTTTGCCCGCGTGGATGTCGGAAAAAATCCAACGGGAACGGACTACCGTGATTGAAAGTACCCTATGACCGGGATTAAAAATACTTTTGAGTAATTCAAAAACTTAAAAATAAAAACTTTTGAGTTATTCACATTGACATATATATTACTGCGTAAGGACTGGGCGGACCGCATGTTATAATGACGCCTCGAACGTGGTCCCAAAATGGTCTTCCCTATAACGAAGTGAACTAGAACGCGTTCGGCTGTCTTCGGGAGCGGTCGTAAAATTTTACAAGCAAAAATGCCAAGTTGTGTCGTGAAGGGTTGCGTGAACTACGACAAAAAGCACAATAAAACAATTGATAACATTTCATATCACCGATAAGTTAAAAATATGTAATTATATCAACTTCTAACATTATTAAAACAATTTTCTTTCTAATTTGTCTCAACGTTTGGCAAAGACGACGCGAAGCCGCGTAAAAGTGCGACATAACTTTGCAGCGGCGCGCGTTTTTATCCGATGAAATGAAAATATTATTATTATTACTATATGATTTAATTATGTATAAAATTATTTTTATTGTTTATTAAAAGCAAATTAAAATGTGTTTTTATGTACTTACTGCTAAAAAATCTGTAAGTACAGTGAAATACGTATTTATTTTGCAGATTTCCTTCTGATTCCGTGCGAAATAAAGTTTGGAGTCATGTCATAAGTTAAAAAAAATAAGTTTAAAAATATTGTTTTATTCGAAGGCCAATGGAAATTTTATAACACAAACAAACTGCAATAAATAAAAATTTCGAAAAATAGAAGGTTTTTTTATTTCTTTGTACCTCGAAAAATACCCGCTCTTACAAGTTTCCGTCTAGGAGCAGACCACGCCGATTGACATCGTAGTTCATAGTAGTTCTAATAGATGGCGCTAGTGTTTTTGTATGGCGATCGTGTCCGGCAAACGTTCGGACGACCGTATCTTTACTATTTATATCAATGGTTATTCAAGGCACGCGGTAAAATTCTCTCCTAAAAACTTAATTACTCCTTATTCTCTTGTTTGGGATCAATTCTCAAAAACCACATGTACTCGTAATCCTTTTTTTTTTATCTGTCAAAAGAATAAGCACCTTTTGAGATGTAGTTCAAGATGTCTGGACAAACCTTCAAAATCGCTCGCATTTAACTAGGTCAATAGGGCACAATTTTTTTTTTAATATATATTTTTTTTTTTTAAACGTTGGCCCACACTAGGAATTTCTCCTGTATCGTGGGTGCGTTTACAAAAATTAAAACTCACATACACAAACAGCCAGACCCGGAACAACTACTTGTAGATCATACAAATATTTGTTCCGTGTGGGGATCGAACCCGCGACATGCAGCGCAGCAGTCAATCGCTTAACCCCTGCGCCAACAGTGCCGTCGACTATTTGTAACGGCTAAACACCTTGCATGCCACCATGCAAAAATCTGTGCCAGCCATCTTGAATTTACGTATAAAACTTTTGTCTGACACTTCCGAATCTCAATAACGGGAGCGTTTTCGAATATGGTTCCTTTACTAACATTTAGTAACGCAATTTGTGACAGTAAAAACGTTTGATTTATGGCGTCACATGTAAGGGTTTACGAGAAATCAATAAAAACTTAATGTCCAGCCAACCTGAATTCTAGTTGGCTGGACACGTGTATCTCTGCTGCCTGATGATCTACGGCCTTCGAAATGGGTTCAAAATTTTGTGACGGGGACGATAATGATAACCTAAATTTGTGACGGAGAAAATTTGAGTAGTTTCAAAGAAATTGATCATTTAAGTTTTCCCATACAAACACTGCAGTAGGGTAACCAATAGTGTAGGTTTTATGTAGGACATATTTTAAGGTGTTTTCTTTAATGGACGAAAATCCATGTATTGGTGATACTAATACGAATAACTGTAGGTATTTAACGGAGTTGTGACGGAGAAACTTTGAGTAGTTTCAAAGATATTGATCATTTAAGTTTTCCCATACAAACATCCATTAATATTGTGAGGTGACCATAATTTTTACATAAATAAAGGATTTCTTTTTAATCGACTAATCGGCCGGTAGCAGCCACGCCTGCTTTGTATTTGATTTTCCTACTTTAACTTCAACTACTGCTAAGTTAAACTATATCGTCATTGCGACTTTAAGACCGCTTATGTGTCACTTTTTGCAAAATCACTTTTTTTCGCCAGCCTTTTTCATATTTGAAGCTCTATCAAATGCAAAAACTTTCATGTGTATACGACGACGATTTAATCGACATTTCTTTACCGATTTCAAGATCTACAATGTGCTTCTTAATGAAATGTTGGTGTTTAAAATATCGATTTTCTCATAGAAAGATGATTTTGTCAGAGCAATGGAGAAAAGAATGTTTACATGAGTGCAACAAGGACAACAACAAATAAATACATCGAGCGGGAATTCCCCGGCCAAAGACTACAGAGATGAGGTAATGAATCTAGTGATGTGCTGAGTGTTGTAAGCTTTATTATAATATTTTAGTTTGGATACATGGTGCTGTCAGGGGAAAGTTAGACAATCCTAACTTGTTTAAAGGGATATGTTTATGTGTACCAGCCATCGCCGGTCGTTAAAAATTGTAAAAAAAAAACGTGATTAAAATCTCATAAAAAAGTACAAGAGACTTTTTTTTTCTCGTATATCGTACAGAGACCGCTAAATCTCGTAAAGTTACGAGATTTCTCGTACATCTGGCAACACTACAGTACAATACTTCCATGCCAGCTATTCAACCGCCGCGTGCGGTCTGCGGCAGCGCATGTGCACGTTCAGAAATTTGTTAAGATTAGGTAGGTACTGCCAATATTTCTTTATGTCGCCGTAAATATTGACGTGGAATAATAACGAAATAGCAACACCTATTTTGGCAAGTATACGAACCAATGCATAGATGGCGCTGAGAAAACATCGTTCTTAAGAAAAATGTTTCATCGATGTTAACAGTTTCAACATCGATGGTAAAACATCGATGTTTAAAAAAAATTATGTATCGTTTGCATACCTAGCTGCAACTTCATACCACTCAATCACTACTAACCCATTTCTATGCATTAGTAGCATGAGCGAGTTTAACGCTCATGAGTGCGATTCGGAACGTTGCCAATGCTGCCATGATGATGAGACTTGCTTTGTGTGTAATCGTGTGTGTGACTTATGTATAACTGACCGTTATAAACATAAAAATATAAAAAAACAGGAGGTGGCAAGGGGGCGTGTCTGTGTCCGCTCGCAATGATCAAAATGCTCGCAAAATAGGCAAATGGCAGTCTCCGCGAACTAGTGCGCTTTTGACTGTGATCGTGACAAATTATAAGAATGCCGTGTTGTTCAGTGATTTCTTGCAAAAACCGAAGCCAAAACAAAATGTTTGTACATCATGGAATCACTTACCATAAGTTAGTACAAGTATTTAACTATATTTGTCTTTAAAATCATGAAAAACAACAAGTAGTAAAATATTTCAAAACGATATTTTGTGTATGCGGTTGCATCGCGTAGTAAAGCCGCTGTGCCTTGCCGCGAGCTAATGATGTGCTTGTGCAGATCTCCTAACGTAGGCTATCGACAATAATGTCGATTGTCTAATGAATATATTGCTATTATAGTTTATTCTTCAATTTGTTATCCGTTTTAACCCGATTGGAAGACCCATGTGAAATAATGTTTACTACACATCTTTATTTTCTCATATTGTTATTTTTTTTAATTCACTTAATAATATTTTGTTTTTAGCAAAATATTGTTTATTTATATTATATTTCTAGCTTTTGCCCGCGGCTTCGCCCGCGTGTATGTCGGCTATCGCATAAAAAAGTACCCTATGTCCTTCTCCATATCCCAGGCTATATCTCAAAATTCTAACTTAATATTCATTTTAATGTGATTCACTATGGGAATAGAAACCGAAACAAATGATTTAATATAGTAAAAGTACTTTTGTTCTGAACGTGAATGAGTCTTTACCTAAAGATAACAAACACAAAATCAAAATACGAAATTTCATTCAAATTCTCAAAGCAATCAATTGTACCAAATTACAACACGAAATAAAAGTGCGACACTAATAATAATTTTAAAATAATTCACGTAAGTACCAACAATGTGAAAACAAAACGAAATCCTCCTAAATGTCACATGATGCACCGTTTGTGCTGATAAAACGCTCGAATTAACTAATGAACACCATTGGTGCATAACTTTTCTCAGGGTCACGTTCGCAATTGGACGAAATATTTGACATTTATTTTGTACTTGCAACACGATCTGGCTGTAGAATTCGAATAATCGACTAATACTTGACCGGTTGACATTTTAGCGGGAACACCAATAAACGAACGAAAAAAAAAAGACGTGTGGTACTCGGGGACTGCCGCGGTAAAGCTATTGCATAGCATTTTGTATCAACTTATGCAATTATAATTATTTATTTAATTTATTTATGCAGTATTTCTTTTTCTTTGATAATGTATGGTGGAATTGTGTATCTTATAAAGGTCTTTGAAAAAGTCCGTGATGGCATATGTCTATCTCTTAAGGATAACATACTATATCCATTTTATTGTCTTTTTGTAGGAATTTGTTTGCCGAATTTTACTCTTGGAAATACGATTACGATAACAATACGCTATAATATCAGTAGCTATTAGCCAAATTATGTTCGTAGATAAATAAGCTAGCTACTTATGTGTATTTCAAACAGTATACAAGAATATTTATCATAAAAACATTACTAAACACGGCGGGCATATGATCAAAATTTGTGCATTCCAAAACTTCCGTTACTTTTTCACTGACATATTTATCACTTTTCGATAAACTAACACTCAATACGAAATCTACACTTATTTCTCAGTAATTCTGTATAAGATTCTTCTAAGATTAAACCGTTTTCTCATTGAATCCATTACTTTACGCACGTATAACCTTGATGAATGTTTAACTTTACATGTTTACATTAAGCACCGCACCACACCGCCACACGACCACAGAGTACAGACGTATTTTGTTTTTTTTTTCGTTCGTTTAGTGGTGTTCCCGCTAAAATGTCAACCGGTCGAGTATTAGTCGATTAATCGAATTCTACAGCCAGATCGTGTTGCAAGTACAAAATAAATGTCAAATATTTCGTCCAATTGCGAACGTGACCCTGAGAAAAGTTATGCACCAATGGTGTTCATTAGATATTTCAAGCGTTGAAAACGGTGTATCATGCGACATTTTGGAGGATTTCGTTTTGTTTTCACATTGTTGGTACTTACGTGAATTATTTTAAAATTATTATTTGTGTCGCAGTTCTATTTCGTGTTGAAATTTGGTACAATTGATTGATTGCTTTAAGAATTTTAGTGAAATTTCGTATTTTGATTTTGCAACCTTTAAAACAACCGTAAAAAGGGTGGATTTCGTTTGTTTGAAAAATCTTATCTCTTGAGTTTATAAACTTGAAACTTGGCACGAATGCTTATCTAATTAAATAATAAAGAATGTTTATTTCAGTTTTTTTTTTAAGTCAAAGTTTGTCTGGAAAAACTGATGACACATAGCTCAAACCACTGAGCGGATTTGGCTGAAATTTGGCACACAGATAGTTATTGTGACGTAGGCATCCGCTAAGAACAGCTTTTTGAAAATTCAACCCGTAAATTGGTAAAAAGGGGTAATTTTATTTGTTTGAAAAATCTTATTCCTTTTTTAGTTTATAAACTTGAAACTCAGCACAAACACGTTCTTAAATAAGACCCAAAGTTTGAACTAATTCGTTTTTCAAAACAAAAGGTGCTCATTCTTTTGACAGAAAATAAGGATTACGAGTATATGGGGTTTTTGAGAATTGATCCCAAACAGGGGAAAGAGGGGTGATTAAGTTTTTAGGCGAGAATTTTACTGCGTGCCTTGAATAACTCAAAAGTTTTTATGTTTAAGTTTTTGAATTACTCAAAAGTATTTTTAATCTCGGTCATAGGGTACTTTCAATCCCGGTAGTACGTTCCCGTTGGATTTTTTCCGACATCCACGCGGGTAAAGCCGCGGACAAAAGCTAGTAATTTAAATAAAACAAAAAAAATAATAATACATAAGTGTTAACAAAAACGAGGATATCTCATGGCGTATTTATATTGATATTGAATGTATGTATATTGATCATTGCCTATCCAGGGATCTCCATTCATTACAAATTGCGGTATGTGATTATACAGAAATATTTTCGCATTGATCTGCGACTCCATCGTTCGACTCCCACAAGTTCTATACGAGTAGATAACCCTTCCCGTATTGTTGATAGCTAATCAAGAGTTTAAGGTCGCTTGTTAATCAACGTTCCTTCGTGGAGCACCGTAGTGTGTGCTCGTCACGTGTATGTTCCTGTTTATTATGCATTCCAGATGATCCGGTAACATGCCTACATAGTGCTGTACAATGAATATAGCTTGCGTCATCGCACGTTTGTTTAGCTCGCCACTCTTTAGCTAGTCGCCACAGACTTGATTGGCGTCACATAAGAACGACGTCAAATTAATACACCCGATAAATATTCAACGCCGGACGAGATCAAAGGTGGACAGTCCGGAGCGTGTCACGTGTGATGTGATAGCTGAGCTATATTCTTATTTATTTATTTATATATACTTTATTGTACATCAGATTACACATAACAAAAGAAAAGAAAACTTATACACTACAAAATATACAATGGGCGGCCTTATCGCATACTGCGATCTCTTCCAGGCAACCTCCTTAGATTCTTTCTGGATTCTTAGTTTACGATCTGACCCCATCTCACGTTATCACGCGCTGAATGATGAAAAATAGAGAACATAATAACCTTGAGTGCCTTACTTCTGACGAAGACTTACGACTTCCTCGCCCTCGGTATAATTAATAGATATTGTTCATCGGTGGCCTAAATCAGATGACATCAGAGAAGTCGGGAGCTCGGGACCGGCTATATTACTTGTGAGATCGCGGCCTGCGCCGGAATTCGCTCGCAGTTCGTCCTTCGACGTTAAACGACGACCAGTGTTGACAAAATGGAAGAATTTCTCATTACATCGATCTCGGCAGATAAACAAAATGCCATTCTTTTGACTTTCTACTGTTTTATTAAAACAACGAGAAGGAACTGAGCAACAAGGGTTCCGCCATGCAGCCTCCGTAGCGACATACTGCGTTATATAAAATGCATGTATCTGTCTGTGGGTCAGCAACATGTACCGCCGCATTTCCCCGCCGGGCGCCACGACAAAGCGCCGCAACGTGTCTTTGCTTTTGTTAAACACCCCTACTCGGTTACATTAATTAACGTCAGTTCATCACAGGGCACAAGACCACTCTATTATCACCTCTACAGTCCCGTGGTAAGGTCACAAATAGCGTGCACGAGCCGGGCGATGTAATGCCAGTGACGCAACTGGTCGGTACAAAGGGTTCCTCTAAATGCCTGCGCGGTCGGCGGACAAATATTTACAGGCGCAAGGTATTTCACCGGATCGCGAAGTTATGCGTGTACTTATTCCGGAGCAATGAGCGCGTATTTATTTAGGTGCCTTTACTATCTAAAATTAGGGATTACATTTATTCTCGGAGGCGGCAAGTCACAACTGTTCTCGCCACGTTCCGTTTGTATTGTTTGGTGAACTCCGGGTGGTAATTTACCAGAAACAACGCGCCACATTTACAACGCATCAAATAAAATAACGAATAATTTATTGTTATTTACTTTATGTATAATTAATACAGAGTCGGCGTGAAACTAAGTTGAAGTTCGGCACGGAGCCACTCGCGTTCTCCTCAAATGTCAGGCATAGCACGCGTCATGCGGCGGCACTTGAAACCGCGACGCTAATTTGTATCTCAGCAAAAGATTTTGAAGCCAGTTTGGAATGTGAGGGGGGAGCTGTAGCGGGTGAGGGGCAGGGGAGTGCTCATCAACCGACGACAAGCGTATGCTAATGAGGGCTCCGGTGAGTATCGGTGACACACACCGCAACCCAACCACACACACACACACACAGTGTTGGTCAGTGAGTAGGTTAGGAACAGTAAACAATACAAGATTGATCGACAAAAGGCACAGAAATGCGCCGCATTTATGACTAAAACTAGAATTAAACACACGAGTGCAACTTCAAGCGGCTTCAACTTAAACATCACAAGTGATGCGCTGATAAGCAACTACATGCATGCTGGTTCACAAACAACTTATATTAGTTAGCCGCTCTAATATATCTTTGTGTCCCAACTGCAACGTGCGTTAAGTCCACACAACTCACTCAGTTGTCGTACCGACTGTCCACACAAATTACTCAGTTGTCACACGAACTGTCCACACAACTCACTCAGTTGTCGCATCAACTGTCCACACAACTCACTCAGTTGTCGCACCAACTGTCCACACAACTTACTCAGTTGTCACACCAACTGTCCACACAACTCACTCAGTTGTCGCACCAACTGTCCGCACAACTCACGCCGTTGTCGCATCAACTGTCCACACAACACACTCAGTTGTGGCAGCAACTGTCAACACAACTTACTCAGTTGTCACACCAACTGTCCACACAACTCACTCAGTTGTCGCACCAACTGTCCGCACAACTCACTCAGTTGTCGCATCAACTGTCCACACAACGCACTCAGTTGTCGCAGCAACTGTCCACACAACTCACTCAGTTGTCGCATCAACTGTCCCCACAACTCACTCGTTTGTCGCACCAACTGTCCACACAACTCACTCATTTGTCGCACCAACTGTCCACACAACTTACTCAGTTGTCACACCAACTGTCCACACAACTCACTCAGTTGTCGCACCAACTGTCCACACAACTCACTCAGTTGTTCCATCAACTATCCACACAACTCACTCAGTTGTCGCATCAACTGTCCACGCAACTCACTAAGTTGTCGCACCAACTGTCCACACAACTTACTCAGTTGTCACACCAACTGTCCACACAACTCACTCAGTTGTCACACCAGCTGTCCGCCAACATCAATTACACAATAGGTAACATAAATAATCCTAAACACAATTATATTTTAACAAGCCAGCAACAGACGTACATAAAGTATAGGGGTCATGATAGAAATTTAAAAAACAAAACCATTAATTGGGAGAAAAAACGCAAATG
This sequence comes from Dryobota labecula, assembly GCA_947523025.1. NCBI lineage: Eukaryota > Metazoa > Arthropoda > Insecta > Lepidoptera > Noctuidae > Dryobota > Dryobota labecula. The sequence continues at coordinate 227,095 of OX383300.1, forward strand.
TCAAATCAAATCAAATATTTTATTGTGGGCATAGGTTATACAGACAGATGTTAGGTAAATTACGGATCCATTATGCCATGCCTAGTAGGCATACAATAATGTATTATGTCAACACGCAACATATCAAAAATGTCATCGTTCATCACATATAAAGCAAAGTATAAGTATGTCCGCAAGTAAATCGAATCATATCAGAGAGCTAAAACCAATCGTTCCGTCCGAGCAGCCGAGCAGCCGCGCTAGTATACAATCAGCGAGGGATTCATTAACACTTGACTACAGTTTAGGAAACCGAGGCATTCACCGCACATACCGAGCTCTGACTGAGAACCAATCATCAAATTGGTCAATCGTACGTATTTTTAGAATTCGATGACTACTCCGAAGCGCTCAATAATTCAATTTACTATGCTTCATATTTATTAACTATCATCATTTAAGACTCAATTTGCTACATATCAAAGGAATAAAGCCAATTACAATGTTAATGAATTTTTCAATGTTAAATCGCTCTGAAAATACTGACTGAATCGCATGACTATTGACTTATTTAATTTAATATTATCGTTAATTGTTGATTTATTTATATTATAAACATTATTGTTCATTGTATCTTAATTTTGAAATCCTATTGTCTTTCGACCTAATTTGTACACCAGCCATGGTCAAACATCATCAATCATCATGATCAACATAAGCATCTTACCATGTATATTATCTACACATGTTTTTGCAAATAAATGAATCTGAATCTGAATCTAAAGCAAAACAAAACAAACGATACTAATCGTCGCAAAACATTGTTACCGGCTACGAAGGCGTAGCACGTTTGCTATGGCGTAGCACGTTTGCTACGGCGTAGCTAGAATATCGACTACGGTGTAGCAACCCAAAATCTTATCAGAAATCCATGTTAATAAAAACTTGTACTAAGTATAATAAAAAATAAAAAAAACATTTATTTCAGCAAGGAAGATTTCACCTGAAAATGATCCATAAATGAATTTGCAATCATTTTAGCATCACTGATGCCAACAACGCCCACGGGCAGACTAGCCTCACCATTTAAACGCTTAGTGCCCTTCCAGAATTTATTAAATTTCTTAGCAGAATGTTGTGAGGCAAGTATATCCATTTTTATCTGTTCCTGGTTGTTCTGACAGTACTTTAAGCCTGACTTGAAAACTCGTCGACTTTCATACATTTTCTCATACAAAGATCCACTAACTGGAAAACTACCTAAGACATACAATTGATAGTCCAGTCTAGCCTGCCCGTGGGCGTCTCTGACATGCTTGTTCCAACCATGGACACACTTAACATTAGTCGGCTTCCTAGATAAGAGACTGCGACTGTGTGCCAAAGCCTGACTTAATACATATATTAACAATATTGTTATATAAGTTGTCAATTACAGATCTGTGTTGCATGTTTTGACATATGCGTCAAAACATGCAACACAGATCTGTAATAAGATAATAATGTAATAAGATAATAATGTAATTTTTCTGAAGTTATTATAATAATAATAATAATAACCCCACCGCCGTATCTCTACGTTGACGTCGTGGTGGGGCTTGCGCGCTCCAAACTCTAGGTCTGTGCCGGTAGAGTTTACTTTGCCGGAACATGTCTAGGGTGAGGAGCCAGACCAAGAGAGATACAGAAACCTGCAGGGCAGCATGTGGCGAGCTGTTGGGCAGTTGCGACCCCACGGACCCTATCTTCCGGGAGAAGTCATGTTCCTCATCTCTGGCTTGCCTTTATTGGCCGGCTGGAGTGAACACTGACGAGGAACTGAGCTCCCACCTCATTCTTGCCTTTACTGGCCGGCTTGAGTGGAGATTCGCAAGAGCAAACGTGCTCGGAGGAAGGAAGTATTCCAGTAAGTGCTTGTAGGGATCTTGACCATCTTCCGGGCTCTGGGATTGTTCTGAGAGCCTTGGAATACCTCTCCACTCCTCGAGCACCTCAGGACATGTTGCCCCCTTGTCGCTACGTCACTATGTGCTAGCGACCGTTTTCGGGGGCCCATTATTGAGTGTGCAAGTCACCCCCTGCCATTTTATCCGTGTGTAAAAAAACATTGATCAGGCAGGGGCCATAGTCCTTCCATAGTTTTAGGTAACCAGTCCATTTTAACCACCCAAACCCATAGCCCAATATCTTTGTTTCCATATCTTGCAATAGTTCTACACCAACCGGGGGTTGTCCTTGGGTGCACTTGCATAGTGCGTACAGGGATAATCGTCGGTTGGTGCCTCATTTAATTAAAAAGCGTCTAACGGGCCTCTGCGAGTTGGCTTCGGCCCCTCGTACGCCTTCCAAAGGTCCGGGACCCCAGGGTCCCGAGATATGTAGACATATATAAACAAAATAATAATAATAATTCGAGCACAATATTTATCTATATATTGTGCTCGAATTACACGTAAAAGATATTTGCTTGAACCGTGTAACGTGAGACGGTTAGCGACGGGCGATTTCAAACGTTGACCTTGTTCAGCCCTAATTCACATCGAGGTGACGAAAACCTTTAATAAGATGTACTATATCGATTCACATATCTATATGTATAGTAATATCGGCAGATCTCATTTCGATCCGTTTTGGACTCTACTTGAGTCCAAAACGATGCGACACATAACAACACATACGAGGTCTCGAGCCTGTGACGAGTCCCCACCCCCACCGACCGGGGAACCCGGGCCCCGTGGAGGTATAGAATACAACAAGGTTAACATACAGTTAGTCGTACCACCAGTGTGCCGGTAAGCCAGTACTAGTGCGCTAGTGAACGAGTATCAGAGCGCCAGTGAGCTGGCTCATAAATGGTTTGCTTCTATTGCATGATTAGTTTACTGCACTAATAATTTAGTATATCTTTTTTTATTTTTTTAAACGTTGCCCCACACTAGGAATTTCTCCTGTATCGTGGGTGCGTTTACAAACATTTAAACTCACATACACAAACAGCCAGACCCGGAACAACTACTTCTAGGTCATACAAATATTTGTTCCGTGCGAGAATCGAACTCGCGACACGCAGCGCAGCAGTCAATCGCTTAACCACTGCGCCAACCGTACCGTCAAAAATAATAATAAAGTAATAAATAAATAATAATTTTCTTTCGATTAATATATAATAATAATTAATATGTAATAAAGAATAATGACTTTATCACTGACATGAAATGTATTTGCACGCCATATCATGGCAGGATATGCTGGAACCAAAATAAATTACTGTAATATCTATTGTACCATATTCTGGCAAGTAGTATTGTCGAGGCGGGGGGGCTCAGTAGCCGTGGCTTGGACAACCACGGTGAAGCTAAGAGGAACCCGAGGAGGGGCCGCTCGTCAGGGCTTTTGCAGATAAGCCGACGACGTAGCGGCCACAAGTAGGTTGCGGTGCCGCTTTGACGACATCGCAACTGAGGCGGGCCGCGATGTGGTATGGGAGGCATCGCGGCTGAGGGTTGGAGGCCGCGGCGGGAGGGGGCGCGGCGGCGGTGCGCCGTTCTCCCTACCTTCCGCGGTCTTGACGGGATCGCCACCGGTTGATGGCCGACGCGGTGGGGCCGCAGAGGAAGAGGAGTGTCGGTATTGCGTTGGCTGCTCTCCCTATCCTCTGCGGCCGAAAAGTGGTACGCGGCGGGGCCACTGATCTGACCCGTCGCAGGGGGACCAAGGGCGCCTAGAGACGGGGTCGTCTGCCGCCCCTGTGCTGGTTTGGTCCCTGGGGTGGTCACGGCGCGCAGTGTGTTCTGGTGCGCCGGTGATGGGGGTTACTCCCCAGAGGAGGCACTGACGGACGGCCGCGTAGGGTTTGCGGATGATTTCAAGTTCCCGTGTTCCTGCCATAAGCGGCAGAGGAGGACACCGTGGAGTTTTAGTGGGTTGGAGTTCCACATAACTGCACTGCCTCCCCGTGGTAGTGTAGTATGCGTGAGCATTTCTCCACGAAAAAAATAAATAAAGGGAGCATTGTGGTGAGTCAGGACTCCCGCAGACAGCCGACGGAATGCAAAAAACTTTTTAACAAAAAAACAAACCACTTCCAAAAAAAAAAACACTCAATCTGCCTAGCCTTTTCCCAACTATGTTGGGGTCGGCTTCCAGTCTAACCGGATGGAAACCAAGTTTAATTATTGTTTGTATTATTCTATTTGTAAGAACATGTTAGTGTAGTGATTAATAGTATATTTATTTTTCAGAAAGATTTCTCCAGAACGTCAGCCCTGCATTTTGAACAATCCATCTGTTGAACAGTTTTTCGGTAAGATGGTTATTTCATAGAATGAATAAGTACTTTGCTCTTCAATCTATGCTATATTATTACTTGTTTTTCACATAATTTAACCCTGAAGAACCAACGGTCGTGGCTTCGACGTCTGGAATGCGCCATTATTCTGGAGTAGAGGCTTCTTCTTCCGGGGCCTCCCGTTCTTTCGGTAAGATGGTTATTTCAAAGACTCGTTTTATATGTACTTTGCTGTGCAATATAGGTTACATCATAACTTGTTACGGAACTTCTGCCCGAAGAACCCGCTGTAGCTGAGCCCTCAACTTCGGGTGTACCACGTTCTGCCGGTAATGAGCCCTCAACTTCGGGTGTGTCTCCTTCTGCCGGTAAGATAGCCATTAGTATGTCGTAGTATCTTCTCATTCGAGTATCTTTTATTTTAATGTATACTACATCTTATCTTGTTTGTTACAGAACCCTGCCCTGCGGAAATAGTGTTTGAAGGTAAGTTATGGTTTTGTTGGTGTCATAATAAGACTGTAAAACAATTGTTTGCATACAAGCGTGTTTGTTACAGTTGACGTAGCTTGGCCAGGTCCAGCGGAAGAAGAAACAGGTACGTCAGAGGCAGACACTGTTCCCGATTCGCCGTACATGGCTCATCTGCCTCACCACATATTTCAGGGCTACCTTCAGCAATTGGTAATTATATATAGTAATAGTTATGAATGACAGAACAATCAATACACATATTTTATGAGATACAAGAAAAATATCTAAAAAAGATTTATCTATCCTGTATTGTATCTTAAAATATGTGCCGCATTTTTTTATTCCAGGTGTTGGCAACGAAAACTACGATTCCGTTATGAATGAGTGGTTGCAATTGACTGACAAGATTTGTGACAGCGATGACGACATAAATATTGATGACAACGATTGTCTCCTCCCGACTGTACACGAGCGTAATGCTGCGACTGAATCCGCATGTGACAGTGACTTGACACCATTCCAAGCGGAAGTGTTACAGAGGGAGAATGAGTCGAATGACCGTGCAATACGCGACATTGTGCCCGACGACTGCTACAATTTCGCTTGGAGTAAGGACAGGAGCGCTTTTCTTGGACGACGTGAGAAATTCACTGGTACATCGGGACCTACTTTTGACGTGACAGACCAGACTCGAGCCATCGACCTATTTGACAAGATGTTCGACGGCACCTTTATTGACCAACTTTGTATCGAGACCAAACGGTATGCAGAGCAAAAGATTGCTTTGCTGCGAGAACAAAACATGATAACTCCGCATTCTCATTTTAACCGTTGGTCTCCTACAGATAGGGACGAAATGGTAAGTTTTTTAGCAATAATAATTTTGCAAGGTCTTTACCCCTTACCGGAGGAAGAGGCATACAACCGGTTTTTATTGCTAAAAACCTTTCTCCATTTCGTCGACAACCAGACTTGCAAGGACACGACTAGACTTAATAAAATACGACCCGTGATTGACTACTTCAATAAAAAAAAATCTAGCCTTTACATGCCTTCACAAGAGATAGCCATAGATGAATCGCTTTTGAAGTGGCATGGGCGATTAAATTTCGCCCAAAAAAAGGTCAACGAAGGCCGCACAAGTCGGGGTGAAAACTTATGCACTTTGCGAGTCATCTACTGGCTATCTCTGGAAGTTTTTTGTATACGCTGGGAAAGACAAAACGACCTCGACTACTGATGGCACCGACGTACAAAACACAGAGACAAATGACAGACCAGTCGAGGAGGAGGCCATTGAAAGACTTGACGAAGATGCGACAAACGACAGACCCGATAATGACGGATCGACTGACAGACTTAGGAGTGGTGAACACGGAGACCGTTCCGTGAGCGCTACTGCGAAAATCGTTTATGACCTGATCGAGTCACTACTTCACCGTGGGTATACTGTAATAATGGACACTTTTTATAATAGTCCATTATTATTGCGGAGCCTGAAAAAACACAAGACAGACTGTTACGGAACACTCAGACTGAATCGGGAGTTCGTTCCTGATACAGTCAAGACTATGACAAAGACTAAACTTCGACAAGGTGAAGTATTGGCTACGTACTGTTCCGATTTAGCTATTATGGGATGGCGAGATGCTAACGTAGTTAGTATGATCTCTACATACCATAAACTCCAAATCGGGACTCAAGACAAGTACAACAGACTGACTTACAAACCAAACATTGTACTCGACGACAACAAGAGCGTGGGAGGAGTTATTTATTTATTTATTTCTCTATCTTACATTTATCATTACAGGTTCACCCAATGCGATAAATGCGCCTATATAAAATAATTGCTAATTAATATTAAGTACACCTATAAGTTATTATAAACAATGCATTTCTTGTGAATTCACTCAGAGTACAAAAGAATAGGTCCGTCCCACTAGCAATGAGATTTAGCGTGCGAAGTGAGCGCGTCAGCGGCGCCTCGCTTAAAAGATTGGTGCGGCCGCGCGGCACCTCCAGTAGTGGCGGCTGCCGTCTTCGCCACACGTACCTGTCTGGGACACACAGACTCACCTGTCCTAAAATCATTGCATTTTGGACCTTCCCCCTCAATATTTTAAATATATACGAGGTCATTGCAAGATCCCTTCTAACCCTTAGCTCATTGTATCCTACCATACCTAAAATAAATAGAGTAGGATACATTAACGGGTAGAATGGATATACCCCGTAATACCGCAAATATAAAAATCTAATAAATTTATTTTGTATCCTCTCCAGCATAGGACTATATTTAGCCTCATGTGGAGCCCAGATGACTGCGTTACATTCTAACTGGCTCCTGACCAATGCATTATATAAGGTCATAATAGCCTTCATATTCGTGAAACCTCAACTGTACGAAGCATGAAATCTAAATTTCTACAAGCTTTTCTACGGTTACGTATGATGTGATCACGAAAAATCAAGCCTGTATTAAAACTTACGCCAAGGTCCTTGACTTCTGTGACCCGTGCCATGGGTAACCCATCAATTTGGTAATTATGCAAGATGGGATTGTGTGCACGAGAAAAAGTAATTATCACACACTGCAAGTATTACAGTTCTAAGCAGACGTGTTTTTTTGCGTTGATTATAACGATATTGATTTAAGTAATTACGAATAATGTTATTGCAATAATTTGCGGAGTCAGTTTATTGTGTAAGTGAAAAGTGTGACTAACAACTTTTTTGCGTTGTGAAAGATGAACTAAATAGTTTATAGACAATCAACGTTTCCTGTGTTAGCAGTATGTCTAACCCAGGAGATAGCCCCTTCGGACGCAGTCAATTGTTACCACGAAGTCCCCCACCGACGCCATCGCCTGCCCCTCAAAACCAGACAAGGGAACCAGCGCCGCCAGCAGCCACAGAGAACGAATTACCGACTGAAGTCGTTACTACGGTGGAGATTCAGAGATGGCTTGGGTCCATCGACACAATTTTGACCGAAATTTGCTCAATTGTAGCGGAGGGAAAAATGAATTCCGACCAAAAACTCCGTGTCACCAATCTCTGCCGAAGAGTCAACCATGGGACGTCTCAGATGGCCGTGTTGTACCAATCCCTGAAGCAGAAGTCCATCCAGTCGCACACAACCATCCAGCACCTTCAAGTTCAGCAGAATGTTGCGGAATCCCTTTGCCAGTTCAAAGAAGTCATGGAAACGAAGATGAGCCGACCCGAACCAGAAAGCACTTCCTACGCTAACATGGTGAAGACAGGCTCTGATAAATTTATTCGCCCAGCAAATCTCAGTTCGGTTGCTATATATCCCAGCGATAAAACCAAAACCAGTGACGACACCAAGTCCTTGATACAAAAAATTATCTCGCCTGAGGAATTAAAACTCCATGTTCGTGGGCTAAGGAAAATTAGAAACGGAGGTGTCATCATTAGGACGGATAACAAAGATGACATTAACAAACTAAAACGCTCACAGAAGCTAGTTTCCTCAGGCCTTACAGTTGAAGAACCATCCAAACGCCGTCCTAGGATTGCTGTTATTGGTGTCCCCGTAGCCCTGACTGAAAAAGAGGTATTTGATTGCATTTACGTCCAAAACTTGACAGATATACTGCCGAACATTACTCGTGAGTCCTTTTTAGAAAGTATTAAATTGAGCCATAAATCAGGAAAGAAAGATCGTCCTACTTGTAATTATATATTGGAAGTTCCTGCTAATATCAGGAAAATTATGGTGGACCAAGGCCGAATTTTTATAAATTGGACATCATGTCCAGTGAAAGATTTCACTATTGTTACCAGGTGCTTTAACTGCCAGCAGTTCGGACACGCAGCCAAATTTTGCAGAGAAACGAGCCCTACCTGCAACCTCTGTGGCGAAACAGGGCATTCTTTCAAGGACTGCAATAACAAAGACTCTCCGCCTCATTGTGCGACCTGCAAACGCTTCAAGAGGAAAGATGATCATCCAACTGGTGATGTAAATTGCCCAGCACGTAAATATGCAGAAGATAATTATATTAATTCCATTGACTATGAAGGCGCCTAAGAGCGCCGCCGAATACAAGTTAATTAAGCACATAGTTAGTAGGTTAACTTCTACATATATTTTTATTTTATTTTTATGGCCAATCAGCTAATCTGTGATCTAGATGGGTTTTCCGTGTCTGAAGCTATAATCTGTAATGTTGAGGAGTGCAAAAACATAGTCTATACTGGAAATAAAACCTTGACTATACTTACACAAAATATACGCAGTATAACCCGAAATTTTAACGGTTTCCAAGTTTTGTTACAGAATCTTGATATAGGCTGCGACATTATCATTCTAACAGAATGTTGGTTATCCAAACAAACGGCCAATATACCATCTCTCGAGGGCTTTAATCTTCACAAAAGCGTTAGAACATTCAACCAGAATGATGGTATAGTGGTTTATATTAAAAATGATTTAAGAACATTAGTAGATGAACCCCATTTTCTAGACTGCAATTGCTTAGTAATTAAAATTATTCCTGATACAGTAATTATGGCTATTTATAGGCCTCCATCCCAAAGTATTGATGGGTTTTTGGATTCGCTTAACAGTAACTTAGGAAAATTATCCTCGTTTAAAAATATCATACTGATAGGTGATATCAACATAAACATTGCTGCCGAAAAAATGGATACTTATTCACATAATTACCTCAATATCTGCTCATTTCATGGACTATTACCAGCTCATTATCACCCAACCCACCAGAGCGGCTCTTGTCTAGACCATATCCTTATAAAATCGAAATGTCCATCCAAAACATTGGTTACTAATTCGTCACTAACCGATCATCAAGCTGTTTTACTAACATTACAAATATCCTCACCTAGAAATAATTGCATGCGCAGCTATACTAAACTCAATATGAAGAGTCTTGAAACAGACCTACGCGGTATTAATTTTGACCCCGTTTACAATTCACATGATCCAAATGTTTCTCTACAATATTTTGTCGATTTGTTACAATTTACGATAAGGAAAAATACTTTAACTAAAGTAATACCCAGAAAGTATAGTAATATTAAACCATGGATTACGCCAGGACTTGTTCGCTGTATCAGACATAGAGACAAACTTCACCAAAAATCAAAAAACGCACCGGATAATGAAATACTATCAATTACTTACAAACGATATAGAAATTTCTGTAATAATCTGTTGAAAAAGCTAAAAAACCAATATGATCAAAGTCAACTTCAGAAAGCAGGTAAAAACAGTAAACTTATATGGAAATTCATAAAAACTAACACTTTTAGGTCAAAAAATCCCGAAACTGCGCTTGATCTTTTATCTTCTGAGCTAAGCCCTATCGAAGCAGTAAATAAAGCTAACAACTTCTTCATTAACGTAGGAAAAAACATAGCAGAAAAAAACCTATTATCTAATAGATGTTTTTCCATTCAAAGCCAAACTAACACATATGCAGCACGAAACTCTTTTGTCTTATTAGATACTAATGTTAATGAGGTTGTAAGTATAATAGATGGATTAAAGGAAATTTGTGCCGTAGGATGTGATGACATACCTAATAGCATACTCAAAAGATTTAAATACGTCATTGCCCCTCCCTTGACTCACATTTTTCAGTTATGTTTAACAAAAGGTATATTTCCTAAATTGCTTAAAAAAGCCGTAGTCACCCCTGTGTTTAAAGCTGGAGACAAAAATTGTTTAAATAACTACAGGCCAATTTCAGTTCTAACAGGGCTCTCAAAGATTTTGGAAAAAATTATAAACAGAAGATTAGTAAACTATCTTGAAAGTAGTAAATTACTCTCTGATCATCAATTTGGTTTTAGGCCTAAAAGGTCAACGAGCCAAGCTGTTCACCATCTGACAAATTTTATAAGCACAAATTTGGATAACGGCATGTATACCATAGGGATATTTTTAGACCTTGCCAAGGCTTTTGAAACAATTTCTTGTACTTTGCTTTTATACAAAATGGAAATGCTGGGAATACGGGGAATACAATTGCAACTATTATCTGATTACCTTACCGACCGCCATCAGTGTGTAAAAATAGGTCAATGCATTAGTTCTGAACTTAAGAATAGCTGTTATGGAATCCCACAAGGCAGTATTTTGGGTCCTACTTTGTTTTTAATATATATAAATGACCTGAGCAATTTGACACTACAAAAGGGTGTAATTATGTCTTATGCGGATGACACAGCTCTACTGTTCGCAGCTAAATCAAAGGCCGAGGTCTATGAGGTAGCACAGAATGGTTTTAATACTGTGTCTAATTGGCTTCATAAAAATCTCTTAACTTTAAATACAGATAAAACCAAGTACCTATTATTTACAATGAGAAACACTAATCCAACGCTTACTAATCTAAACATTCAATCGCATAACAACTGTAATTTACATTATGCTGACATTGCATGCACTTGTCCCACTTTAGCTAAAACCGATCATATCAAATATCTAGGCGTCACGATTGACACAAACCTGAATTTCCGCAAACACATCGATTTATTATGCACCAGAGTGCGTAAACTAATATACATTTTTAAAAATTTACGTAACATTGCCGACTTTAAATTAATTAGGCAGGTTTATTTGGCGTTGGGTCAATCTATTATTACCTACTGCATAACATCCTGGGGGGGTGCTGCTAAATCAATTTTACTGCACCTAGAACGCGCCCAAAGAGCAGTTTTAAAGGTTGCTACTTTTCGTCCATTTAGATTTCCTACACACCAGCTTTATATGGCATGTAAGGTGCTAACAGTACGTCAATTATTTGTTTTGAATATAGTTTTATTCCAACACACTGAACTCTATTTTAACCCAGTACCTTCTGATAGGAGAAGAAAAGATTTGGTTTGTGCTAACTCTCAGACTAAACATGCTTTTGCTAATCGATTTTATTTATTTTTAGGGCCCTACTTGTATAACCAGTTTAACAGAGTGTTAAAGATTTATAGTTTAAGTTATAATAGGTGTAATTTACTGGTACAGGAATATTTGTTAAAACTCAATTACGCAGACACGGAAAAACTACTAGAAATTTTAAAATAATATCTCTAGCTACCTACTCTAATATAAGTCTCTTCCTTTACCTAAATATTAATGGTGTCCACTTTATTTACTTTAATATTATTTGTTAATGTATTTAAACATAATCTATCTTACATAATCTAGTTTTAAAGTAATAAATATATTGTTGTCTTCTCTTTAAATGTTTGATGTAAATTGATGGCCTGAAACACAGGTTTTTAATAAACCTAGATCAGGCAGGTCTACATTACAGTTAGAATAAAATGTTTCTCGATTGTAATTAATCTAAATCATAATTTTACTTTATACTTGAATAAATTAAATTATATATATTAAACTGAAGCAGATTTTCTTTGCTCCATCTCACTAACCTGTCGATGTCACTTTGTAGTTTGTCTCAATCATCACCGTGTCTTATCGTGAGAGACAGTTTGAGGTCGTCAGCAAACAACAATTAGCGTCTTGGACTACTTCCGGTAGGTCGTTTACCACAAGAAGGAAACCCAGGGGCCCAAGATTACTTCCCTGACACACCCGATCTCGTAAAATATGGATCTGAAACGTGTCCCACATATTCCACTTATTGTTGCCTATCCCTCAAATAGCTGGCAAAAAACTGAAGTGAATTTGGGGTGAAACCAACGCTTGCTAGCTTTCTCAGCAACATTATCGACATCATTATCGACTAAGTCGAATGCTTTTTTAAAGTCGAAGTAAGCAGCATCAGTTTGTCCCCCACTATCCACCGCAGGCACCAGCTGAGCCATGTGGCAGAGAAGATTGCTTATTGTACTCCTTCCCGGTCGAGATCCATGATGAGCGTCCGACAGTTGTGTGCTCACCTGCAGGTATATGGTTTTGTAAATAGCAGATTCCAATATTTTTGCCGGCGTCGACAACACTGCAACTGGTCTGTATCCATCCAGCGATTCTGCTGACCCTCCTTTCGGAACCGGAACAACGCGAGTCACTTTCCACCTTTCCGGAAAAACGGCTGTTTTAAGGCACTGGTTGTAAATATGCAGTAGCGATTTTGCCAACACTGACCGACAATCCTTGAAGATATAAGGCGGAATGCCGTCAGGCCCTGCGGAACGTTTTGGCTTAAGATCTTCAAGTGCACGACATATGTACGTCTACCAACTGGAATTGATCCAAGTGCACTAAAGCCGCTCCGTTTTCGCTACCTTCTGTAGCTATAGCCGCGTCCACGTTCAATTCTGGTCGTTCTTCCCTGTAAACCGAGTGAAAATACTGCGCAAATTTGTCCACACATCGTTGAGCAGACAATGCCTCCCCGTCTTTCAGAGTCGCCTGCAGACTTCTCCCACCTCTCTTGGATTTGGTATAATTCCAAAATGATTTAGGATCACTAAGCATTTGATTCTGAACACGGTCATGATATTGTTCCTCTGCGACTACTGTCTTACTTTTAACGTTAGTTCTGCAGCGAGCAAATGCATCGTAATCGACTCTCGACCCACTTGCCTTATATTGCTTATGAAGCTTGGCCTTCAATCTTATGTCGCGAATTATTTCACCCATGTACCACTCAGGATAAATGTACCCATAGTTTACACGGCTTCGCTTTTTTTTCGGAACACAGTCATCTCTAATAGAATTAATAACATTATAAAAGTAAGTCAAGCCCGCTTCTAAATCTAACTTATACAGAGGAGTCCAATCCACGACCGCAATTGCAGGATACAGTGTTAAAAAGTCAGCTTTACTGAGGTTCCAACCCGAGCTCGATGAGCAGGATGCGGCCGAGCCCGCTGAGCAGGATGCAGCCGAGCCCGCTGAGCGGCGTGCTGTGGCAGTCGCTGAGCCCGTATGTCGCCGACTTGCGCGCGTACTTACCGAGATCTCAAGCGGCGGGTGGTACGCGTCCACCGGCACAAGCGGCCCCTCCGCCTCGCGCACACTTACCATGTCACACCTCCGCTAGTGTACTCAACACTAAGTCCAAGATAGATAGATAGATAGAATACTCTTTATTATGTACACCATAAAAATCATTGCAAGCAACGATCATTGCAATTACCTACCGTGTTACTCTGAGTGAATCCACAGACATTTTGAAAGCATTCGTAATACGAGTAATTACTTACAGCTAACGAATATATTGTATTCATCTTCTTTATGATGTACATCCCTGTACTTCCCACACAACTGTTCAATGATGCGAAATAATAAAAAATATTCATTGTCACTACTGCTAGGCGGTATGTAAACGTAAGATAGACCGTAAGATAGACCGTAGCACAAACTAGTTCGAACACATGATGCTCGACCTTGACGCCATCGGGTAGTGACACTCGCCGCAACTCAAACCGCGGTGTGGCCACAAGACACGCGCCGCCACGCCATGCTTCCGCCCATCCGCTCGATAACATCGTATTATACTGTATCCAGGCGGTATGATTTCTGCATCATGGATTGAATCATTACAGCCCGTTTCCGTGATGGCGAACAAGTCTGCACTTCCGGTTGAAATATTTAAATAACATTCCTCCAATTATGTTCTTTTTCGACTTTGAATGTTATTTCTTCACCATATATTTTCTTGACATGTCTTTCTATACTTTCTATTGGTGTTTCCTTCTGTAGACGCCATACATGTAAATATTTTTCCTTTCAATTCCCTGAATATCTACTGCACTCGTATTTCCGCCTTTCTTTACTTCACTGTTCAAATATTTGCTTTTTCTCCTAATTACGGTAGTCCAATTTTCTTCCTTTTCAGGTTCTTTCTTCTCTGCGCTTACAACATTCTCAGATCTCTTCTCATTATTTAAGACTTGCACCTGTTCCTGCTTCGATGCTAATTCCGCCGATTTCGTGGCCACACATTCCTTCACAGGTACATTATTACCAACTACCCGCTTATCTTTGACTGTGTGTGCAAAGGATATTGCCGGTTCTTTAGAGCTTTGCTCAATCTGTGTTGGACACTGATTAATTCTATAACTTGTTTCCAGCTTTTCATTCTTTTCCAGTAGAAGTTTGATTCTTGTCTCTAACATATCAACTTTATTAGCCTTTTCCTGTACTACCCTTAAAATTAATTTTAGTTCTTTTAATTCAGTTTCCGTATTAAGAAATCTATTTTGTAATAAAACATATTCCTTCCGCTGCTCTTCCAACTGTGACTTCACTTCACCCCGAAACTCACGTATTTCCTCCAGTAGTTGGGTCTTATCATCGACAACCATTTCGCTTGTATTACGACGACTGCCACGGTCGGCCGTATTTACATAGCTCGGTGAGACCGTCTTGCTGACGATTGTACTTCCTCTAACAGGCGTGTTGGTATTACCCATTTTAGACAAATCCATTTCTCCTTGCAATCCTGTGTAAAAGCATCAACTCTTTCCTTCGTTAAGGCCAGACACTTCAGATGAAATTTCTTCCTGCACCGTTCTTGCGAACACTCCATAAACAGTGAATCATCCATAGCAGCGTCACAACCACTACATTTCGTATCCATCTAGGGCTCCGGATATTACAATTTTATTGTGAAAAACGAAGTGCATAAAATTTTCTTTACCAAATGTCAAAAGTAGTGATTGTGAGATAGTATTGAATCAAGAGAAACTAGAATTCGTCGATAAAACTGTTTTCCTGGGGATCACGCTCGATTCAAGACTACAATGGGGTCCTCATTTAACATCTCTTGCAGGACGGCTAAGTTCAGCAGCATATGCTGTCAGAAAAATCCGTCAATTTACTGATGTAGATACCGCGAGGCTAGTCTATTTCAGTTACTTCCATAGTATAATGTCTTATGGTATTTTACTTTGGGGACGGGCTGCAGACATCGAGTCTATTTTTATTCTGCAGAAAAGAGCCATCAGAGCCATATATAATCTCCGCAAGCGCGATTCTCTAAGGGAACTGTTTAAGGATATTAACATCATGACGGTACCTTGTCAATATATCTACGAAAATATCATGTACGTAAGGAAAAATTTACATCTTTTTAGAAAAAGAGGTGAAAGACATAATTATAGTACTAGAAATAGGGACCTATTAGCTCAACCAGGTTTCAGACTGGCTAAAGTAGACTCATCTTTCATGGGGTACTGTTTAAAATGTTACAATAAAATTCCACCCCACATACTTCAACTGAATGAGACTAAATTTAAATCTTGTATAAAACGCACACTATGCAGGCAGGCATATTATAAGTTGGGGGATTACATCGCTGATAAAAATGCTTGGCTGAATGCTGGTCCTGCTCCACAACCTCAGCTAGTTGATTAACATTTGACAATCATGTTGGAGCTGCTGAAGAGTGTAAGACTATCTTTGCATTGTATAAACTCAATCTCCTTTGTATTATATAAATGCATAGCACAGGTGTGAGTCCTATGTACTATAGAGCTACCATTGACCGGGTAATATGTCTTTCATTGACTTGAATGTGCCTGGCGGTTGAGAGTATGTCATGCTCACTTAAAGGTTTCGCTGATGGTGGCGTGTGTGTTGGATCATTTAGCTCTCTTCAAAATGGTTGAGCTGAATGGTGCTAATCCATGCGTCATGTTCGTGAACGGGCGCCGTCAGTTGGGACTGGTCATCTCTTAGCTGCCACGGGTTATTTTATTTTATTTTGTTTCTATTTGTTGTACAAACGCTTGACGCTTTTAACGTGTAAGTTTTTAATATTTTTATTTTTACATCGTTCTCACTTTTAGTTATAAATGCAACATTATAGATGTAACCGAATACTTTTGTAACAATTTAATTTAAAAGAGTGTCCATGGAGTTTCTTGCCCGTTCTTCTCCATAGGTACCTACGCTTTGGAATGGGAATGTAGCTTAATTTTTCTTACTGACCGACTGCTTGACAATTCAAAAGTGCCTGTAAATGGTTTATTTGAAATAAATGATTTGAGTTTGAGTTTATATTTTACTATTTAATACCACACACGATCCGTAACGCGTCCGTTCACTTCGACGCTCGCGCGTTTTTTTTTTGTGTTAGTTGATAGGAAAGATCAATTTTTATTAGCTCAACCCATGGGACGTCTGAGGAACAAGGTTTGGTACAAGAAACTCTTCCGCCGAATGTACAATGTCGCCATCTTCAACTGTTTTGTGATATTTTCCAGTTTTCACCGGAAAATATCACATCGTCAGTTTCGTACTGAATTGGCGGAAGATTTGATCAGGAGACATCGACAAATTGATTTGACGACTGAATACCGACGTTTGAACGTTAGATCCAACACGACTGGACAGGTGAAGACGACATTACTTAAACGCAATACTCGACACAAGACGCAGGCCAGACCGACGTTTAAAGCTAACCACTTCCCTATTCGTACGGGATCGAAAAACACCTGTTGCTGGATGTGCCCTAAAAAGACCAGGACAATTTGGAAATGTGACGAGTGTGACGTAAACCTGTGCATAGAGAGCTGTTTCAAGGCATATCACAAGCCTTAAGGTATTATTTCTTTATTCATTTTAACCGACTTCAGAAAGCAGGAGGTTATCCTTACATATTATTTCGATACCTCCCACGTAAAAAGTCGTAACATGTTTTTTTTTGTAAAATGAGATTTTAGTACTATAATATAATATTATATTATATAAATACTATACATTCTTAAAAACAATATTTTCATATTTTCACTAAAAACCGAGTTTCTAACCCGCTAATAATATTATCATATTATGTTTTGCGGCTGATCAACACAAAGATGACGTTAAAAATCTCTCTCCTGAAAAATCACAAATTTAAACATACGACCTTATGCGCGGGAGGTGTCGATTTACATTTTATAACAAAAGTATATTCACAGCACACCACACTAGCAGCAGCTCTGTACTAGCAGTGCACGAGCGTGCAGTAGTCCACTCTTCAGCATTGGCAGCAGAGTCCGAGCTACCAGTGGTCGGGGCTCTTGAGAGAGGTACCTCCTAACAATACGCGCCGCGTCCAGAAGTACCTACTAGGTCGTATTATAGTTCGTTATTATTATTTTATTATTGTTTGTTATTTTCATTATTTTATTTACACACTTTTTTATGTACACACCTACTATAGTTTTATTTTTTATTTTTTATAAAATAATTAATAATGTATACCTACAACCTGCCTATCATTTAAATAAAATTATTAAATATCTTCTAACCAAAAAAAAACCAACCTATTCCTAAAACAAAATAATCCTAAAAGTGTATGTACGAACCCTTAGATGGTCGGCCATCTTGCCGTGATTTCGTCATCCGAGGCGATATGAAATTGATACAGGAATGGGTAGTTTGTTTTGATTTATTGTGCTACACTGTTAGTTCTAAGTAATGATATATTGGTATCAAAAAAAAGCTTATATAGTCTAGTTTATTAGTAAATAAATAACATTGAGATATGTTACGAAATGTTTCGTAAAAACTTATAATTAACAAATATTTTACTCAAATTCATATTGTAAAGTTCAACTTTTTTTTGTACATTTTAATATAAGAGTTATAATATAGTATTCACATATTTTGATTCTTTATAATGTCAGCTCTTTATAGGTATTTTTTAATTTGGTATAACAGTAGGAGTTTGTTAGAAAATAGGCCTTAAATCGGTGACGGCATGGGGCGCTCGTCCGCTTAGTAAATCCGCGCGCGCACGGACGTACTTAGCGGTGACAGCTGTCAAACCGAACGTTTCAGTGGTTATATGGAGCGACTGCCTATCTGACCTCCACAACCCAGTAACTGGGTAACACGATACCCATTGGTAAGACTGGCTGTCAGACTTTTGGGCTTCTGACGACCCGTAACGACTGTCAAAGATCCACAAATGACAGCCGGGACCAACGGGTTAACGTGCTTTCCGAGGCACGGAGGAGTCTCGGTATGTAAAGATGGTCACCCATCCACGGACCAACCCCGGCAAGCGTAGCTTAACCTGACGGATCGACCCGTGCGGCTGTTATTACTTAGCCACGAGTTCCTCAAAAAACCCACATAAAGTGAAAAATAACTTTTATTTCGGCAGTCAGTGTCCTTGGTTCTGTATTTTCGTTTTTTGTCACCGACTTCCGAAATTAAAGTTATTTTTCACTTTTTAGTATTTTTAGGGTTCCGTACCTCATAAGGAAAAAAACGAAACCCTTATAGGATCACTTCGTTGTCCGTCTGTCTGTCTGTCAGTCTGTCACGACCCTTTTTCTCAGGAACGCGTGGAGATATCAAGTTGAAATTAATATCAAATACGAAGGTTTATGCTCTCTTGGAGATCTAAAAAAATCAAGCTTCTAAGTCAACGCAATAAAAAGATACTGTCATTTATGCGACATTTATGCGATATTCACAAGTAAATTAAAACCTATAGGGTACTTCCCGTTGACCTAGAATCATGAAATTTAGCAAGAAGCAAGGTCTCACAGCACAAGTACAGGAAAAAGAGCGAAAATTGTTAATTTGTAGTTTAATCACATAAAAAAATCGTTTTTGCGTTTACAAACTTAAATTTGCGGATTTAGTACACATGTGCATTTCTGTGACCCAATCACGGACGTGTAACATATATAAATGAATTTTAAATATGATAATAAATGGGGGGCAAAATGGAAAACTAAAAAAAAGTATTGCAAACTGTACCGTGTGAATATTAGGTAAATGAAAGGGTAAGCCCTTACTTACTGTAAGGATTTCAAATATATATTTTTATAATTTAAAAATAAATACTTCAAAAGTTATTTACGAAAATAGGTGAAAATGTACCATTCCCCCCTTAACGGAAAGTTAAGGGGGCATGGTACATTTTCACCTTAACTCCGAATTACAGCGCCAAAAAATAAAAAAAAATATACAGAAATAGTTCTTTACCTATACACAAAACACACCCATTACACGAAAACCTAAAAGAAGTCTATGGTCTTGAAAAAATATGGTAATTCTCTCAATATTATGCGTACAAACTTACATTTGGAGTTAGAACGTATGGGAGAACTTGTTTTTAACTACAATATTAAGTTTGTTCTTGGGATAAATTCATCCCAACTACGGAACCCTTTATTGTGCGTGATGCGACACGCACTTGGCCGGTTTTTTTTTTTTTGAAGTTGGTTGTTTTTTTGTTAAATAGGTTTTATTTTTCACTTTTTAGTTGTGGTACCTACCCCAAAATAATTCGATTACCACTACTTGCTACACCGCACAAACAACAATGACACAAGATATACGAAGTGGATTAAATACGTATTATCGAAGCTAACTCAAAAACTACCCAAGCAAAGTTAATAAAAATCGGTTTATAATAATTTATAGCCCGAGTGCATCTCATGACAATTCCAATAAGCCCAAACACGGCTAGGATACATTGTTTAATTACGGAGTTCCGGTGTATACCTTCCGGCTTCATCTTCAGATCAGTTCGATGGTACCATTTTCATCAAATTATTTATTTAAATTTGCTTCATAGTCGCTTAATTATCTTAATCGAAATATCTTATCGCCACCCGTGAAATACTTATCATTGAGGAGTTCCGGTGGCCGTTTGTGGTCTTCTTCCACTTCATCAAATGATACTTACGAATGCAAATGCTTGAGTTGTTGATGAAAATACTAAAATCGCTATGTTTGCCTATAAAACTTTAGGAATTTCCTCAATTCTTCATGGATCCTATCATCAGAACTGGATTTTGAAAAAAACGGGACCAATCTGAAAGTATATCCTTTCAAATTAAAAATTCCAAATCGGTTCATAATATAGTATACTAGCTTTTGCCCGCGGCTCCGCCCGCGTGGATGTCGGTTATCGCGTAAAAAAGTAGCCTATGTCCTTCTCCATATCCCAGGCTATATCTCTGCCAAATTTCATGACGATCGGTTCAGCGGTTTAGGCGTGAAAACGTAACATACAGACAGATAGGCAGACAGACAGACAGAGTTACTTTCACATTTATAATATTTATTAGTATGGGTAATAATAATAGCTTTATTTCGGACACAAAATATCCATATAGTGTTAGTAACATATGTACATACGTATAAATATAAACGACGGAGTTCTGAGGTAACAAACATTAAAAAAAAGTACAATCGAATTGAGAACCTCCTCCTTTTTGGAAACTCGGTTAATGATGGAATAACGCACTTCCTTAAATATCAAGTTTACACTTCAACTCGATGTTGAATCGGCGATTGCTGCCGATGTCGACAAAATAGTTGTACCAATCGCTAAAATCTTTACGAGTGCCTATTTTAATGCGCACACGTTACAGAAAATGTTTACCCGACTAATGCTAAGGAGGGTTATGATTTTAACAGGCTATGTATGTATGTATGTTATTTATCTGTTCCCGCATACACTTTCTCTCCCCATAACAAACATGGATAACTGTGAAAGATTGCACAGAGATATAGACAGAGTAGTAACTTGGAGTAAGAGTAATCTCCTGCAGTTTAACGCTGCAGGCACTGCACCCAGTGCGAGCGAGAAACTTATGGTCACACACATTTATGTGTGTGACCACAAGCTTCTCGCGCGCACCCACGCCCATCAGACATAATCATACGGAGGACGGGGTATCCATGGCTAAGGTCACTGAAGTGAGGGAACTGGGTGTCCGTTTCACCACTGGACTAACGTTTCCTGATCATGCAGTTAAGGTATGCAACAACGCGTAGAAACCTAGGATTTGTCCTGTAATGGTAAAGGCTTCACAAATATGAGAGCTATAACGGCATTGTATAATGCTTTAGTAAGAAGCCAATTAAAATGTAATGCAGTTATCTGGGCTCCGCAAAAAACGAAATATAGTCTCCTGTTGGAGCGCGTACCAAATAGATATAAATAAAAACCAGCCAAGTGCATGTCGGAGCACGCACAATGAAGGGTTCCGTAGTTGGGATGAATTTATCCCAAGAACAAACTTAACATTGTAGTTGAGAAACATGCTCTCGTATACAGATTGTATGGGGGAACTTGTTTTTCAACTGCTTTAAGTTGGTCGACTATTACTCGTAAACTTGAAAAGCCTACTTCGTTACATATACTACTATCGTGAATTTTTTCACCTATGCAAAACTAACCGTTAAGCTGGCAGGGGGACACACTTGACTCTAACAAAAATTAGCATTTTAAAGCCTAATATTTCAGACACGGATCCCTTAATCGAATTTTTTTTTCCACAAACCCGCAATATTTTTGAAAGACCCATCCAACAATACCCCACACAAGAGGGTAGGCGATAAAAACCATCCCCACTTTACATGTACAGGAGGTACCCTAAATAACAATTTTTTTCATGATTTTATTTTACCACCTTAGTCGGCGTGATTGCTGCATTTATTTACGGTTCACGTCCGTGTTTGGGTCACTGAAATTGATATGTGTACCAAATTTTTACTTAATCGGTCCATTACATAGATAAGGGGGGGGAATGGTAAATTTTCATCTATTTTCACTTATAACTTTAAAACAATTTATTTAAAAAATATTAAAAAAAAATATTTGTGGCCCTCACAGTAAGCCCTTTTATATGATATGTCACACGGTGCATTTTGCAAAACTTTTTTTTTTTTTTTCTTGTTTGCTCCCCAAAACTGACCCCAATATTCTAAATTCATTTATTAACGGTTCACATCCGTATTTGGGTCACTCAAATTGATATTATTAATTGATTGATATGTACACCAAATTTCAACTTAATCGGTTCATTACATTCGGAGCAAATTGGCTTTGAATGAGGGACAGACAGACAGACACACGAGTGATCCTATAAGGGTTCCGTTTTTTCCTTTCGAGGTACGGAACCCTAAAAAGAAACAAATGTACAGTTTTGACTTCGCTACGATTTTATTATAATTATAGATTTTACTTTATTGATTTACCTACATATATACACCTGTAATACTTAAGATATCTTGCGTTACGTAACGTCACGCCTGTCATCCCCGAAGGGTTGGGCAGAGGCGAACCTATAGTATACTCTCAATTCGACTGCAGTTATGTTTAAGTCCCATGTAATGGGCGAGCCTATTGCCATCAACCGGGCACTAATCCAGACTCCGGACTGCTACTGAGAAATCCTTGACGGAAAAACCCAATATCACTTTGGCCGATCTGGAAAACGAACCCAGAACCTCATGCTCAGCAGTTGCGCTTGCGACCACTGGACCAACGAGGCAATAGTTAAAATATCTTTGTACGAAGTAAGTAGTTGTCAGAATGTAATCATACGACGTCCTGCGCTTGGAAGTGTTTTAATCTGATGAGTCATGAAATAGTGCTCGCTAGTCCCTCGAGCTGTGGACACATAACTATAACAATAATAACTTTCAAATGTGCATCGAAACGTGAAAGATTTTCAATCTAAAATCTAAAAATAGTAGTAGGTACTTAGTAGAATTAGAAAACTAATAAAAGCGGCTACGAACGCAGTATTTTCTGTGCGTGTAACACAGAAAAAACTGCGTTCATACTAAGTACGTGGTTATATACGAATGAACTTCATTCCGAATTCTAATGATTCTCGACAAAAAAATCAAAAAGGAATGACAAAATTCTATTTGACTTTACAGTGTAAAGTAAAAACTGCGCTCAACCTGCCGCACGTGGCTCAAAGAGCGATCGTTTGGAGCGAGCGGAGCGCCCCGAGGCGGAGCAGCCGCGAGCTGTGAGCAACGAGCGAACAAAGCACACGACTATTAAACAATAACAAGTGATAATTACGAGAATAATAATAAACAGACGAATTTTTCCTTCAGTTACAGCACGCAGCCACGGACCGCAGACCAATAAATGTTTTCACAAAGAAAATTAATTATTCGTAATGCCCGTAGCGAAAGTTTTTGTGAAGAATCGATTTAAGACGTCGCGTCGCCCAAACGAAAAACCTGGAAACTTAGGCTATTAGTAAAATAGAGTTGAAAGTTAAAATCTCTGCGAAAACCTCGCGTTAATTTATTTTGTGAAATTATGAATGTTTTAATGTTCATCGACAGTGTTCAATTTACTTTAGATCCTATTTGTTCTTAAGTTTGAACAATTTTATACAAATCTTTTAAACGCTTGTGATCACCGAGTTAACTTGACACATTTCTTATTATGAGAAATAGACTCTACACAATCAGGTAAAATACCTGAGAGAGACGCAGACTCAACGCATATACAGGATGAGTACCACATGAATAGAGGGTGTCATTATAATCTAAACACTTCGCCTTGATATATTATATTCATGAAAGTCTGCAGGACCTGTCCGTATGGATTGAAGAGTCATGGCTCATATTTAAACGCGGGTTTTATCAATAATGTACTGATTGGTGAAGAATGATTCACGTGTAAATAAAACCCTTTTTATGATCATAGTTTGAGTTATCTATGGTACACAAAAATGTGCAGAAACTTTTAAATCATAGTGTCACGACAAGGAGGGTTCCGCCGAGCGCGCGTACGTTTCAAAAGTAAATGCTTGATTAGCCGCAATCAGTCTTTAGTTGACAGTTCAAACGCAAGCCATCGTCCGCGGCTCTGATGCGCTGCTAATGAATAGGTACATCGATGGCCATGTTCAATTCAAAACCAATTAAAGACTAAAGGCGCGTCACGCGACGCAACACAAAGAGACCGCTCGTCGCGCGGCACGCGGTGTCTTTGTGTCGCGTCGCGTATCGCGCCTGTTTGTAGGAGCCTTAAAATGTATTAAGTGGACTAATAAGAAAAAAAAAACCTCAATGAAGGGTTCCGTAGTTAGGACGAATGTATCCCAAGAACAAACTTAACATTGTAGTTGAAAAATATGTTGCCCCACACATTCCAACTGCAAATGTTAGTTTGTATGCACAATATAGAGTGATTTATGCATGTTATTTTAAGATCATAGACTTCTTATACTTAATTCGTTCGTATAATTTTCCTGTAATCTATAAGTGTTAGGGACCTAACTAAGGACTTGAACTCATATGCAATGGACTGTATTTTAAAGTGAATGTAATCCAATAAACGTATGGAGTGCGCGCGCGTGCCGTCGCGCGTCGTCCGAGATCGGTAGTGAAGTGGTAGTGGTCCGACCGCCCGCGTCCCGCACGCCGCACGGTGGATCGAAAATCGGCTGTAGAAGACATAGGATCTCGATGTCTTAAATGTTATTTTTTTTGCTGGAAATGACTTCTGCCGATCATTACTGTTCTATAAAATGTCATATGAAGTAATTGTGTGCACAAATGGAAGAGTTATAATTTTTATAAGAAAAAAATGTATGGAGCTGACATGAAAAATGAGGATATCTCTGGAATCGCTAAGATGGCCGTTATATCCTTGCACACTGTTATAGTACTATTTATTTGTGAATTTTTGACATACTTAATATTGCGGCATCACTTGCGATTTTTTTTTTTTTAATCGTCAAAATTAAAAAATTAAAAATGTTTATGATATGTACATTTTAATGCTTAAATATGGCTATACCAAGTGTAATTTACAATATTTTTTATGCTTAGACCAAAACATTCTAAGAAATCACAAAGTCGTATTACCTACTTATTTGAAATGACATGGTAATTATGAATTACGTAATACGTAATCTTGTCTAATGCCTCAAGTCCACATTAGCTAATGATTAATAAAACTTAATACCTATATACCTAGTTAAAAGGATACGTAACAAAATAATTTGGGGTACTCGCTAATTTAGCAATTAGTGCAGGATTAACTTAATGAAAGTAATTAGATAAATGTGATACCATCATTAGTCAATAACAATAAATAGTCAAACATTGGATTCACAACTTCAGTTCATTTAGAGCATTTCTAATACTAACATCTATCCTACCGTGTCTTTTTACTCAGTGATCGTGAATAATGGAAAGCATTATTACAAATTTGGATTTGTTTGTTATTCTGAGCAATCAGGATGCTTCGTCTTTCGATCATGAAATATTGTTCAACACACTTGTTATTCGACTGGGCTCTAGCCTTTCAGATGAAGACAGTGTTACCGTGAAAGAATTTTGTCGAAGATTTACACGGGCAGTTCAAAAGAGATGGTTACGATCCCACAGGAAAAGTGAAGTTTTTAGACGTGATTACAGTAATTGGCTTGAGGCAAATATTGACTGGCCAAACTGCGTGCAAACCAATTTGCTCATTCAAGAATCAACAAGTGAAAATATTTCTACTGAACCTGTACCATCAACTTCAACAATGAAATTAACTTCAACGATGACAAAAAGATCTCGAAAGCCGTTTGAAGATCTAAGTAACAAGCAGAAGAAGAGACGATCTGATGAACATATAGGCGATGACCCTAATGAAGTAGCTTATTCAGCTGCAGCACTTTTGAAAGGAGATGGTCGTGAGGATATTGCATCTGTTATTGAACATATGCTCCAAAATCCAGAAGCAGCAGCAAAAATCAAGGAAATGTTGAACAAACCAGCTCCTTCAACAATATTTTCACTAGAAAAAGCACTGGGTTTGCTACTTTCATTAAAACTATCGAAATGGCAATATATCACATTAAGGGAAACGACTATTCGAGAAGGTTCAAAGTAGATATATCCGTCTTACTATAAAGTGCAAAAAGCTAAGCTACAGTGCTACCCTCCGAAGACATTTGTGACTGTAACGGATTCATCTGCTAAGATTGCACTACAAGCGTTACTAGATTTAACAGTGAACAGAATTTTTGAAACTATTCGTAGTCCTGATGCGATACAAGATAAACAATTGATATTAATATCAAAGTGGGGATTTGACGGTGCATCTAACCAAAGTAGATATAAGCAAAACATAGAGAGTGGTCAAGATGATTCCAGCATATTTATGACCTCTTTGGTTCCATTAAAGTTGACAGCTGACGGTGATACCGTATGGGTGAATCCAAAACCCTGCTCACCTAGGTATTGCCGTCCAGTCCAGTTTAGTTTTGTGAAAGAAACCAAAGACATTGTCATAAATGAAAAAACTGCAATGGATAACGAAATTGAAGCTCTTGTTCCCTCAAAATGTCAAGGACATGAAATTAGTCACAAATTAATGATGACGAAGATTGACGGCAAAATTTGTACATATCTGTCTGAAGCTAAGTCAAATGCGGCCTCCTGCTACCTGTGTTTGGCTAAGCCTACAGAAATGAATAAGTTAGATGTCATTGCGTCAAAAACCATTTCTTCTGGTGTGTATGAGTTCGGATTATCATCACTTCATGCCCGCATTAATGTGATGGAATGTCTTCTACACATAGCGTATCGTCTCGACTTCAAAAAGTGGTCTGCAAGAGGAGAAGGTCATCAAGAGTTATTGCATTCACGAAAAAAACTCATTCAAGATCGATTCAAAGATGATCTCAACCTTTTGATTGACATCGTTAAGCAAGGATCAGGCACAACTAACAACGGGAACACAGCAAGGCGGTTTTTTGAATTTCCTGATAAAACTGCAGCGATCACTGGATTAGATGAAGACCTAATACGCAGATTTGCTGTGATTCTGCAAGCTATCACATCTGGAGAGATTGTAGACGTGCCGAAATTTAAAGAATACGCTAGAACAACCGCTGAAAAATACGTGGAACTGTACGATTGGTACTACATGTCATCAACCGTCCACAAATTGTTGATTCACGGAGGGGACATAATTGCAGAAAATGCCATTGTACCAATTAGAAGTCTTTCGGAAGAAGCTTCAGAGGCCCGAAACAAAGACTTTAGGAGGTTCAGAGAACACCATTCGAGGAAAAAGAGTAGACAAGCATCAAACGAGGATATCCTCAATATGCTTATCGTCTCTTCTAATCCTCTAGTTTCTTCCACAAGACCAAAATTAAATGCCCACAAGAGGCAGACATACTTTAAGGAAACAGTAGAACTACTGAAACTTCAGGATCAGGAAGTTCCGACAGAGTTCTTAGAAGTTATATCTATTGTAGAGCCTGATTCTGTAGTGGATTCTGATGGTGACGAAGTATAAAATAAGTTAACTTTTATTGTTTATGTTAGGTTAGGTTAAGTTAATATTTTTTTTAATAATTTGCTTTTATTTTTAATCATACAATAGTTTACCATTTATTGTTATTGACTAATGATCACGTTTATCGAATTACCCTCATTATGGTACGTATCCTTTTAACAGGTATATAGGTATTAAGTTTTATTAATCATTAGCTAATGTGGACTTGAGGCATTAGACAAGATTATATATTATGTAATTCATAATTACCATGTCATTTCAAATAAGTAGGTAATACGACTTTGTGATTTCTTAGAATGTTTTGGTCTAAGCATAAAAAATATTGTAAGTTACACTTGGTATAGCCATATTTAAGCATTAAAATGTACATAGGTATCATAAACATTTTTTATTTTTTTATTTTGACGATTTAAAAAAAAAATCGCAAGTGATGCCGCAATATTAAGTATGTCAAAAATTCACAAATAAATAGTACTATAACAGTGTGCAAGGATATAACGGCCATCCTAGCAAATCCAGAGATATCCTCATTTTTCATGCCAGCTCCATACATTTTTTTCTTATAAAAATTATAACTCTTCCATTTGTGCACACAATTACTTCATATGACATTTTATAGAACAGTAATGATTGGCAGAAGTCATTTCCAGCAAAAAAAATAACATTTAAGACATCGAGATCCTATCGGCTACAGCCGATTTTCGATCCACCGTGCGCCGCCACCCGCCGCCTTCCGCTGTCCCACGACAGCAGCCTAAGGCTGCCGGAGGCGCCCGAACAATAAGAAAAGATTTATATTTAGTTTTTTTTTTTTTTTTTTCAAAATTTTGGTTTCATTCGTTTCGGAGATAACAGTAAACTTTCATCAATTTTATTAAATAATTTTAAAATTATTTATTTTAGAATTATTTAAAACAAAATTAATGAAGTCCTTTCATTTGATATGTCACATGGTACAAAAAAAATTGTTTAGTTCATAAAACTTTTTTTTTTTTTCTAAGTTGCCCCCTAAAGTGACCAACATATTCAAAATATATTTTAAATAACTTTCCACGTCCGTGTTTGGGTCACAGAATTTCATTTATGTGACTTAATCGGTCTAGTAGATTCGGAGCAAATTGACTGTGACAGACGGACAGACAGACACGCGATTGATCCTATAAGGGTTCCGTATTTATCATTCGAGGTACGGAACCCTAATAAGAGAAAAAAAAGCTCGGATCACGGTAACCGAGTGGTAAATAAAGAAATAGAGAGGGCGGGGGGTGTGAGGGTAAGCAGAGTGTTCTGGGGCTGGGGGTGGGCGAGAGGTAGGACGACGAGGGCTAAAAGTAAACGACGATACAAGGCAGCCCGGCACGAACGTTTGTTTCTTTTTAATTAAGCGAGTGCGCTACTGACCCGCCGCGACGCGGCAGACGCGCGGTGTGTGGAGAACAGGCAGACAGCAGGCGGTACACCATGCAATACAGTGCAAATAGACGGTTCTACTTCATTTCAATTAATGTTGATTGAAAACTTTGGTCTATGTGTAGAATACATCATGACATCCACGCCAACCTCCAGCAATACCGAATTTTTAATAATAAAAATATGCTTTCTTTGCAATTTTCGTTACCACTCAGGAAAAAAAAACACTCACAGACACTTAAGCAAAAAAAAGGGGTCGACCTCGAAATGAGAGATAATAAGCTGGAAACTCGTATTCACGTTCATTTTTGCGTTCTAATTGTCTACTACTCTAGTTGTCTGAAAAGTCTCATAAAATCTCTTGTCTGTGTCTAAGTATTCAAGGTCAAAGGTCAAAAAATCGGTTTTTCACATTTACCTAGATTTCTATAGCTCCAATGATGCTAACATTTAGTATACAAATTGTAAAGCATACAACTTTCTACAAATATTGTTCCGAAATTTTTTTCATGCGCTCATCCGTTTTTGAGATAGAAGGCGGCGAGCGCGAAGCGCTCAGCCATACATACTGTAATGCAAGTTCAACCGTGAATCCCGGTGAATAATATCCTTATTCAATCATTAAAAATTTAAAGATCCTCATTAGTTATTAGTTACTTAACTATCTTAAATTCGCTTCGTCCAGTCGAAGGCAGAAGGCACACAAGGCCCGGCACAGGCGGCACACTACGAAACCGTGCGGCGCGGCGACGGCACATCGGCACACTCCGGCACAAAGAGCTTCGCCCTTTGAAGTGAGCCCTCATTGCGGCGCGATTAATTCCCGCACATTGCTCGCCGCAAATAGCTTAGTTCAGACATTGAATTTGTGAACAATTACGACAAACTAGAAGTATACCGCCTTCTACCGTCACGAGGGAGCCGGGCTCGGGACAGCACCATATTATTATCTGAGCTGAATAGAAACAGAAGTCTAGCGTCGAACAAGAAAACTTATTTCATCCGAAAGAATATTGTATCAATCAAATAAAAATATCGGGAATATGCTTGTCAAGCCTCACAGAACAATACACAACTGACTGCTGAATGAACACAGCGAGCTGAAAAATGATCGCTAACAAACCAAGGGAGAGACCATTAGTATGCATGACACGTGCAATTCAATAAACGCTTTGCGAAAACACGAAGATTTCCTTCCTGCAATGAGATGCGCTGCCAGCTCTCGGAGAGGTGCTAATGTTATCGCTGGCATCCACCGCGGCGTGGACACAGCGCAACGAGGAGCAACATGAACTGAGCCGGCGATGTAGATCTCACACTCGACGCACGACTGCCGCACAAAAACCCTTCACGTATTCTTCCTGTTAATAATCGCTACAAAACAACAGCACGTACGATGTAATGAAACCATGATAGGCTCGCGCTCACACTCGAGTTGATGGACTCCGTGGAGACTTCTCAGCTAGATGTATGAAACGATGCTGCTGTACTAACAGTCTAGGCTATAACCGTGCGCGCCTCTATCTCGTGTATCTAGGTCAGTTCACGTGAAATAGGAAAGCTCTCTGATTTAGGAATCAATTCAGCTTTATACCTTTCAAATTCTATTCAGGATGATTTGGTTCTCAGTAATCCTCTTGAAGTTCGCTTTACAAACGAAATAGATTACCTAACGATAAGTAAATAGAGTAGAGATTACGAAGGATTAAAACCATTTTATCAAAGTGCTTCAGTCATAATAGCTGTACAAGGAGGTGAAACAGCGCGAGTAATAACTACACTCGGGCGAAACTCGGCGCATATTCCAAGTTGTGAGTTCTGTTAGTCAAGATCTGTAGTGAACCAACACTAAACTACGAGCATTCGCCAAACATTCCAGAAACCCCATCTGGAAGCCGCAATAAAGTTAATCAGAAGAAAATAGACGAAGCGGGAAGCCATGTGGCCTAGAGAAATAATATCACAAGTTATATGAGTGCAAGCTCGGGTGCTATATGACTTATAAGTTACAAATGACGTCCGCGGGCGGTCGCCGCGACGGCCTGGCGCCGGAGGCAAGCCAGGCACAAAAGGTTCACTCGACATAATAACAACTGCCGTGCACTACATTAACACACTGCCTTAAAGTGATTTATGGCACACCGTCAACGTAGATTTCTCTTTTACAACATGTATTATGGAGTATTTATGTCATTTGCAACCGGCGAGATGTTAGTAAACAATCACCGAACATCACGAATGCTACTACGCCGCAACACTTACCTCCTTTTAATAATACGGATATGATATACACTTACCCCCTTTTAATAATTCATTAAGATTTCCTTACCCGTATCATTAGCTATAAGTCTTCCCTGTCGGTTCATCGGTTCATCTCATGAACACTAATGACACGTTGACCGAGGGGTCGCTCAGTCATTCATTGACCTCTCTTCGCATTATTCACTCCATCGGTGTGTGCACTCTGTGCATTAACTACTCTGTGTCGCGACTCATTAGTATGCCAGACGATCGTACGTTTTGTTAGTAAAAGAAACTTTATTACACTGTGTATATTTGCATTGGTAATGAAACAATTTGCTGCGACGAAAACTTCGCTGATATTTCAGCTGTTGTAACTTGATTGAATATATTATGAGCGTATTGCAAATTATTACATTTTGAGAGTGAAGAGAATACGTAAGTTGCTCTGACTAATCACCAATATACATCTGTAAAGGATTAGTCCACTTTATGAAGATCTAAGAGTAAGTATATGTACATTACGGAATAAGATTTTTTATTTTATTTGAATGTATTCGCATACATAAACGAGCACATCGTCACCGCATCAGCACGCACAACACAACATTCAACAGAATTAAGTTTGATTAACAACGAATTATCACGGTGGCAGCGATATAAACAACGGGTCACTTGTTTGTAAGGTGCGGCGACGGCATCACTATCACTACATATTATAAAACAAAGTCCTCCGCCGCGTCTGTCTGTCTGTCTGTCTGTCTGTTCGCGATAAATTCAAAAACTACTGCACCTATTCTCATGCTGTTTCCACCAATGGATAGCTTGGTTCTCTAGGAAGGTTTTAGTATATAATTTGTTAAGTTTTTGTATGCATTTTTGTATGAATTAACGATATTTGTTGGAGGTGTCGGAAAAAAATAAGCCGTCTGGGAGCTTTCAACGAAAACGCTGTCTAAACCCTTTGAGATATAACAAAATAATGTATGGTGGAATTATGTATCTTATAAAGGTCTTCAAAAAAGTCCGCGATGGCATATGTCTATCTCTTAAGGATAACATACTATATCCATTTTATTGTCTTTTTGTAGGTATTTGTTTGCCGAATTTTACTCTTGGAAATACGATTACGATAACAATACGCTATAATATCAGTAGCTTTTAGCCAAATTATGTTCTTAGATAAATAAGCTAGCTACTTATGTGTATTTCAAACAGTATACAAGAATATTTATCATACAAACATTACTAAACACGGCGGCCTTATGATCAAAATTTGTGCATTCCAAAACTTTCGTTACTTTTTCACTGACATATTTATCACTTTTCGATAAACTAACACTCAATAAGAAATCTACACTTATTTCTCAGTAATTCTGTATAAGATTCTTCTAAGATTAAACTGTTTTCTTATTGAATCCATTACTTTACGCACGTTTAACCTTGATGAATGTTTACATTAAGCACCGCACCACACCGCTACACGACCACAGAGTACAGACGTATTTTGTTTTCTTTTTTTTTCGTTCGTTTAGTGGTGTTCCCGCTAAAATGTCAACCGGTCAAAGTATTAGTCGATTAATCGAATTCTACAGCCAGATCGTGTTGCAAGTACAAAATAAATGTCAAATATTTTGTCCAATTGCGAACGTGACCCTGAGAAAAGTTATGCACCAATGGTGTTCATTTGACATTTCGAGCATTTTATCAGCACAAACGGTGTATCATGCGACATTTCGGAGGATTTCATTTTGTTTTCACATTGTTGGTACTTACGTGAATTATTTTAAAATTATTATTTGTGTCGCACTTTTATTTCGTGTTGTAATTTGGTAGGTACAATTGATTGCTTTAAGAATTTAAGTGAAATTTTGTATTTTGTTTTTGTGTTTGTTATCTTTAGGTAGACTCATTCACGTTCAGAAAATAGGTACTTTTATTATATTAAATCATTTGTTTCGGTTTCTATTCACATAGTGAATCACATTAAAATTAATATTAAGTTAGAATTTTGAGATATAGCCTGGGATATGGAGAAGGACATAGGGTAGGTACTTTTTTATGCGATAACCGACATCCACGCGGGCGAAGCCGCGGGCAAAAGCTAGTTAAGGTAGTGGAACGTACTGTCGGGATAAAAAGTATCCTCTGTCCCATAACAATACCTTTGCAAATTAATTTTAATAAAATAGGTATATATCGACACCTCCTGCGCATAAGGTCGTATGTTTCAATTTGTGATTTTTCATAAGAGAGATTTTTAACGTCATCTTTGTGTTGATCAGCCGCAAAACATAATATGATAAGACTATTAGCGGGTTAAAAACTCGGTTTTTAGTGAAAATATAGTTTTTAAGAATTTCTAGTATTTATTGGTATAATATTACATTATAGTACTAAACTCTAATTCTACAAAAAAAAAAAAATGTTACAATTTTTTACGTGGGAAGTATCGATATCTTATGTAAACACATTTTTGTAAACAGCACATTAAGTGCAAAAGAAATTATTTTTGAAACCTAATCACTACATATTATAAAACAAAGTCCTCCGCCGCGTCTGTCTGTCTGTCTGTCTGTCTGTTCGCGATAAACTCGAATACTACTGCACCGATTCTCATGCTGTTTTCACCAATGGATAGCTTGGTTCTCGAGGAAGGTTTTAGTATATAATTTGTTATGCTTTTGTATGCATTTTTGTTTGAATTAACGATATTTGTTGGAGGTGTCGGAAAAAAATAAGCCGTCTGGGAGCTTTCAACGAAAACGCTGTCTAAACCCTTTGAGATATAACAAAATAATGTATGGTGGAGTTATGTATCTTTCAAAGGTCTTCAAAAAAGTCCGCGATGGCATATGTCTATCTCTTAAGGATGACATACTATATCCATTTTACTGTGTTTTTGTAGGGATTTGTTTGCCGAATTTTACTCTAGGAAATACGATTACGATAACAATACGCTATAATATCATTAGCTATTAGCCAAATTATGTTCGTAGATAAATAAGCTAGCTACTTATGTGTATTTCAAACAGTGTACAAGAATATTTATCATAAAAACATTACTAAAGACGGCGGCCTTATGATCAAAATTTGTGCATTCCAAAACTTTCGTTACTTTTTCACTGACATATTTATCACTTTTTGATAAACTAACACTCACCACGAAATCTACACTTATTTCTCAGTAATTCTGTATAAGATTCTTCAAAGATTAAACCGTTTTCTCATAGAATCTTTACGCACGAAACCTTGATGAATGTTTACATTAAGCACCGCACCACACCGCCACACGACCACAGAGTACAGACGTATTTATTTTGTTTTCTTTTTTTTTTCGTTCGTTTAGTTGTGTTCCCGCTAAAATGTCAACCGGTCAAGTATTAGTCGATTAATCGAATTCTACAGCCAAAATAAATGTCAAATATTTCGTCCAATTGCGAACGTGACCATGAGAAAAGTTATGCATCAATGGTGTTCATTATATATTTCGAGCGTTTTATCAGCACAAATGGTGTATCATGCGACATTTCGGAGGATTTCGTTTTGTTTTCACATTGTTGGTACTTACGTGAATTATGTTTAAATTATCATTTGTGTCGCACTTTTATTTCGTGTTGTAATTTGGTACAATCATTGCTTTAAGAATTTGAGTGAAATTTCGTATTTTGATTTTGTGTTTGTTATCTTTAGGTAAAGACTCATTCACGTTTAGAACATAAGTACTTTTATTATATTAAATCATTTGTTTCGGTGTCTATTCACATAGTGAGTCACATTAAAATTAATATTATGTTAAAATTTTGAGATATAGCCTGGGATATGGAGAAGGACATAGGGTACTTTTTTATGCGATAACCGACATCCACGCGGGCGAAGCCGCGGGCAAAAGCTAGTGAACTAACTAAAAATAAGTCTTATTGAACACACTACTTATAAAACAACATATAAACCTACGAATTACTAAGGTCAACGTCAACGGAGACAACTTTTGAGATCGTGAAGGCAATTTACACTCGTCAACTGCGATCAACGGAAGTTAGATTAAATTGATTAAAAACTCTATAGAGTAGAGATTTAGAAAACACTCGACCGAGAAGCGAGACCTCCTGACCTCGTAGTGCCTCGTACTAAAAAAATCCGATTGATCGAACCAGAACAGAACTTCGACCAGTTCGATAAATTTTATTTTTAAATAAAACAAAATAAAAGACAAATACATAAATAAAAAAATAAAATAAAAATATATACACAACGAAGCGAAGAGAAGAACCAATAAATAAAATCCAATTTTTCAAAAATCAACTATCTACGAACGAACAACGATTATTTTTAAAACGAATGACCAATTAAACGCTAACCTAGTCTGGATGTCGGGCCTGCGGAACCGGAGCATCGCTCCCTGTCCGCGGAGGGTTCACGGTGGCCCATAAAGATGGGCCCCTCATTTGGTGGGCTCAGGGCCTGTAGAATTTTTGGGTGCGACTAGTCGCACCCATATGAGCGATTGCAACGATTGTTTCTGTAGGCGCGCCGCGACACTGGTTCACAGTGCCGCTTCTTCACGACATCTCGGCGGTCTGTCCCCGCCAGGTGAGACCCCCAGTTACCTGGGGGAGGCCCGACGAAGGCGACCAGCGACGAGATGGCGACTTCATGGCGCTCCTACAGGTCAATGTAGCCATACCCGACCCACTTATCAGAGCTAGCCGAACCATGACCCGAGTAATAGGCGGAATGTGAGTGTGTGGACGGCATTGCATTGTAGTATGACGCCGTCCTGTGTGTACGTGGGTCGCGGCCCGCGCTGCGCCTCCACGTGATTATGTATTGCCTGTTTAGAGGTGAATGTCTGTTTTGGTTACGTATTCATACCTATATTAACCTAGCATACAAATACGTAACAGATGCGTGTTATTTGTAACGTTCATTTTGTCTCAAGAAAGCCGCGTGTAACCTGGATGCAGCTTGCTTTCGCGTCAGTCCGGTGGATGGGGTCAGTCGTCCGCTACCAGGTCGCGGGGCAGGGGTCTCTCGACGGGGGGGCGCGCATGCCAGGGCGCAATCTGCTTGACATGAGACCAAGCAGATGCGTCGGCATGCGCGAACATTCCCTTTGCAAGACGCCGCACAAACTCATCCAGGCTCTCGATCCCGAGGTCCCTCTGGATGACATCGTTCCTCACGAAGCGAGGGGCGTCCACAATGGTCCGCAGCGCAAGACTCTGCTGCGCGCGGAGCAGCTTCCGGTTCGACTCGCTCATGAGGGCGAACCATGCCGGGGCGGCGTACGTCAAGATTGGGCGCACGTACAACTTGTACACGCCCAGCTTGACGCGCGCCGGGATTCGGGATGAGAGCACTGGTCTAAGTAGGTTGCGGGCGACCCTACCTTGAGCGGCGACCTTGCGGACGTGTGGCCCCATCGTAAGCCGACGGTCGATAGTGACACCCAGGTACTTGACCCGGGGCGACCATTCGACGTCGGCTCCTTGTAGTTTCAGTGGTGGTGGCAGGCGCGCGAATCCAGTGACCATCGCCTGCGTCTTACCCACGTTCACCGACAGCCGTCACTTCGACAGCCACTCGGGAAGAAGATCGAGGGCGCGCTGCATCTTGACAACCGCGAACTTCGCGTTAAGCGATGTAGTTATGTACGCGGCGTCGTCAGCATACAGCGCGAGTGTCGCGTCTTGTGTAGTGGGGATGTCGTCCGTGTATCGTGAGTAATACGCCGGTGACACGCAGCTGCCCTGCTGCACGCCAGCCAGCACCAGGCGGGCGCCGGATAGCGCCCCGTCGACCACCACCCTGAAGGACCTGTTGGACAGAAAAGAGGAGACCACTCTGACAACGCGACGGGGCGCGTCGGAGCTGGCCACCTTAGATATTAGACCGTCGTGCCATACTCGGTCGAAGGCCTTCTCCATGTCGAGGAGTACTGCCACCGAGTACTCCTTCTTGTTGAGAGCAGCTGAGAGAAGGTGCAGTACCCTCGACAGCTGGAGCGTCGTACTGTGCTCCGCCCGAAACCCGAATTGTTCGGGCCGTGGCGCTATGTGGGGTTGGAGGTGTCGCAGCAGGAGTGCTTCGAATCCCCCCCGGTGGGTTCCCGCATTGTCGAGGCGGGGGGGCTCAGTAGCCGTGGCTTGGAGGGCCACGGTGAAGCTAAGAGGAACCCGAGGAGGGGGCCGCTCGTCAGGGCTTTTGCGGCTAAGCCGACGACGTAGCGGCCGTAGGTTGCGGTGCCGCTTTGGCGACATCGCAACTGAGGCGGGCCGCGATGTCGAATGGGCGGCATCGCGGCTGAGTGTGGGAGGCCGCGGCGGGAGAGGAGTGCCGGTATTGCGGTGAGCCGTTCTCCCTACCTTCCGCGGCCTTGACGGGGTCGCCACCGTTGAATGGCGGACGCGGTGGGGCCGCAGAGGAAGAGGAGTGTCGGTATTGCGTTGGCCGCTCTCCCTATCCTCTGCGGCCGAAAAGTGGTAGGCGGCGGGGCCACTAACCTGACCCGTTGCGGGGGGACCAGGGGCGCCTGGACGCGAGATCGTCTGGCGCGAGGTCCCAGGTGGAGGCCAGCAGGCAACGGGTGCGGGGGCACCCTTGCCTGTATTGCACAGGCCTCCACCAGTGTCGGACGGGAATGGCCAGGTGTTCCCGGTCATTCCCATATCGCCCCCAGGCGGAGGGGCATGCGGGGCCCGCCAGCTAGGCGGGCATGCGCCGGGAGGGTTGTGGACGTAAAGGCTGTGCCGGTTTCCCATGACCCTCCCATCAAGGCGATGAGGGAACTCCGCTGAGTTTTAGTGGGTATACTGCCATTTTGGCAGGGAGTCCCACATACCCCGTCTCGGCCCCCGACTAGCGGGCATGCGCAATGCATTTCTCAGCGTCAAAAAAAAAAAAAAAAGGAGTGCTTCGAACACCTTGGAGACCGTCGACAGCAAGGTGATCGGCCGATAGCTCTCCGGCTTCGCGATGTTTTTCCCCGCCTTGGGCAGTATGATGACGCGCCCTCCCTTCCACGAAGCGGGAAAGGTCCCCGTGCGCAGTATCGCCGTATACAGGCGCGCCAGTGCCGCTACCATACGGCATGGCATATGGCGCAGCACCGTATTGGTGATACCGTCAGCTCCAGGGGCCTTCCGGGGCTTCGTCCTAAGGATGGCGCGTCTAACTGCGCCAGTAGAGAAAAAGATCGGGTCTTCATCGGGAGCTATAGGCATGGCGAAGTAGTCTCCTAGGTGTTGCTCGACTGCTGCGACATGCTCGACGTCGCTGGTCGGGTTTGGGCGGAACTGACGCTCCAGGTGCTCGGCAAAGACCTCCACCCTATCCTCCGCTACATACTTAAGCGCCCCGTCGCTGTTTAGTAGAGGGCGCACCGGGGCTGGGGTGTTCTTTAGTTGGCGGCACAGTCTGTGTACAGACGGCCAACTGTCCGT
Organism: Dryobota labecula; assembly: GCA_947523025.1. Taxonomy (NCBI): domain Eukaryota; kingdom Metazoa; phylum Arthropoda; class Insecta; order Lepidoptera; family Noctuidae; genus Dryobota; species Dryobota labecula. Next base: position 265,917 of record OX383300.1, read on the forward strand.
CGTGGCGTCTATTCGTTCTTCCCACCCCGCGGCGGTGTGAGCCTGGAGCTCGGCCTTCACCTTCTCCGCGAGACGGTTTAGTTGGGTCTTGAGTGTAGGGCATCTTAACTGTTGCCACTGCTTGCGAAGGCGCCTCTTTACGGCGATCATCGTGGTCTCTACTTTCTCTTCAAAGTCGATCCAATTGACAGTGCGACGTGGCGCTATGGGCTTCAGTCGGGTCGGCATACCCGATAGGACGACGAGTACAGGATGGTGGTCCGACTGTAACTCGTCGTCCATCACTTGTTGAGTGATCTGGCAGTTTAGCCCTCGGTGGACTACAACGTCCAGTACGTCCGGCATCATTTGGGTGTTGTCCGGGTAGTGTGTCGGCGTCTCCGGGCCGGACACAGTGTACCCGAGGGCTTCCGCGTCCGCGAAGAGCCGTCTCCCCTCGTTGTTCATGTTGGATGAATTCCACGCCGGGTGCTTACTGTTTAGGTCGCCAGCGAGGAGGGTAGCGTGCTGTGATGCGGCTAACAAGGCCCGCAGCTCCGGCAAGTCTAGCCGGACCGCGGGCGGCTTGTAGCACGCGTAGATGTTGATGTCCTCGTCGGCAACGTGCAGCTGAACACCCAGCGCGTACATACTGCTTAGTGACGGCAAGGGGAGCTCTTGATGGACGACTCTCCGCCTCACAAGTACCACCAGACCACGGTATCTGATGTTGTGAGCCGACCTTTCGTCCTTCCTGTAAGCGAGGTATCCCGGGAACCTAACCCTATCTTCGGGTCCCAGGTGCGTCTCGCTTATGAGCGCTACGTCGATGTCCTGTTCCCTCAGGAGGTGGCGGAGGGGGGCGACCTTGTCTCGCAGGCCGCGGGCATTCCAGTGTACTATCCTCAACGGCTTAGCCATTGGAATTTGTAGGTGATAGTATATCTAGGGTATTCTAAATCGATGACGGAAAGTCTTAACACCGCGATTCAGAAAATCGCGTCATTTGTACAGCGCCATCTATTGAGCAAAACCTAAACTCTCTGTTCCAACCTGTTGCAAGTAGTGATAACTTTTGACGGAGTGGACCGATTTTAATTAAATAAAGACTAAATGTCACCTCCAGATACGTACTATGACTATATTTCCAATCCTTTAATCTCTTGAAAATAGTTACACAAAATGACAATATTTATTTATTTATTTATTTAATACTTCAAGCACATAAATGTACAGAGGCGGACTTAATGCAATATTACATGTGAATTTTAAAATCATCCCCTATTTTACCCGCTTGAGGGATCATTTCAGAAAAACTATGAAATACGTAATTCGTTATTTGTTACTAAAAGCATAAATTTGAATATTCATATCCCTTAATAAATAACAGGTTTCCCATACAAACTTTCATCCCCTATACCCCCCCTTTAGGGATATTTTTGAGACAAAAAGTAGCCTATGTCCTTCCCTAGGATGCAATCTATCGCTCTGCCAAATTTTATCGAAATCCGTTCAGTGGTTTAAGCGTGAAAAGGTAACATACAGACAGACAGACAGACAGACAGAGTTACTTTCGAATTTATAATATTATAGTATAGTATATAGTATGGAAGTATGGATAGCAAATTGTGAATGTTTAAGATAACTAGTTATACCGTTTATCTTAAAATACATTTCATTTTACCCGTCTTCCCCAGAAGGATACCCTCCTTCTGGGGATGTTTTCATAATGTGAAATGCGATACCCAACTTTAAGATTTCATTTCGCAGTAGTGCTCAGACAATAAGTTTCAGACTCAAATAATGTAGCTACACCGGCTGCTGTGGAAACTGCTCACACAGAAAGTTGGAAAAGAAAGAGTTATGATCGGAGCGAGTTATAGAGCGCAGCGACTCCGCAAATAAATAAAGCTGAGAATATCGTGCGCCGCTGCAAGGCTGCAGCTGCCGACCTCGCGCTCACCACTCAGCTCACCGCACACCGCTCACCGCACACCGCTCACCGCACACCGCTCACCGCTCACCGGGGGCTGGCCGGCCGCCATGTTGCCCGCATTTTTTATTCCTTCTTTTGTCAAATTTACGCGCGCATCAAGAGCATTAAACCTAGCAGGCGCCACGAGCCGACGCACGGTTGTTCGAAACTGTTATATGAGGGACATTGGGTTTTTTTTTTTACAAATTCCATTTTTTTTTAAATACTTATCGAAAGATCTGACATTTTGATGAATAATTGTTAGGAAACCTTTTTCTGTAAAACTGATAGTTTGCCCGGAAAAAAAATAATTTCAATTTTTGTTGTATGGAATGAAACATAAACTGTTAAAATTTGGCCAAGTCTTGACAGGTCTTGCTTGAAAACTACTTTATTCATATTCTTTGGCTTGTTGGCTATAATTCTTCATTATCAGCGCGCGCCCATACTTGCCCGTTCAAGAGTTATGAGGTTCAGTAAAATTGATTTTGATTTTGACTTTTGTTCAGTAAAATTAAAAAAAAAGTGAGTAAAAGGCACTGTTTTATTAATGATATCATAGGTAAAATAATTGTGTTACATTAAAACACTATATTTAAGGAATATTAATCATTTCAAAACATATATTTATCAGTTTAGTACAATTTTTTTTTTTTCAAAATTAATGCAAATGATAAATTTAAACAAAATTTTCTTTGTTGTTGGAAAGTAATTACAAACAGTGAAAAATTAAAAAAAATCTTTTTTGTAATTTTTTCGATAAATATGTATTTTGAAATGATTAATATTCCTTAAATATAGTGTTTTAATGTAACACAATTATTTTACCTATGATATCACTACATATTATAAAACAAAGTCCTCCGCCGCGTCTGTCTGTCTGTCTGTCTGTTCGCGATAAACTCAAAAACTACTGCACCGATTCTCATGTTGTTTTCACCAATGGATAGCTTGGTCGTCGAGGAAGGTTTATGTATTTAATTTGTTAAGTTTTTGTATGCATTTTTGTATGAATTAACGACATTAATTTGTTGGAGGTGTCGGAAAAAAATAAGCCGTCTGGGAGCTTTCAACGAAAACGCTGTCTATACCCTTTGAGATATAACAAAATAATGTATGGTGGAATTAATTATCATATAAAGGTCTTCAAAAAAGTCCGCGATGGCATATGTCTATCTCTTATTACATCCATTTTATTTTCTTTTTGTAGGTATTTGTTTGTCGAATTTTACTCTTGGAAATACGATTACGATAACAATACGCTATAATATCAGTAGCTATTAGCCAAATTATGTTCGTAGATAAATAAGCTAGCTACTTATGTGTATTTCAAACAGTATACAAGAAGAATATTTAATATAAAAACATTACTTAACACGGCGGCCTTATGATCAAAATTTGTGCATTCCAAAACTTTCGTTACTTTTTCACTGACATATTTATCACTTTTCGTTAAACTAACACTCAATACGAAATCTACACTTATTTCTCAGTAATTCTGTAAAAGATTCTTCTAAGATTAAACCGTTTTCTCATTGAATCCATTACTTTACGCACGTATAACCTTGATGAATGTTTACATTAAGCACCGCGCCACACCGCCACACGACCACAGAGTACAGACGTAAGTAGTGTATAATTGGGGTTCCTGGATCAAAGATCCAGGAACCCCAATTCCACACTTGATATGGACTAGACAATCAGTCAATCAATCAATATTTGTCCATACATTTCATTCATTAATTTATTTAGGTTCTACATTCAAGTATTCGAAATATGATTATAAATACCTAGATCACATTTTCATTACAATACGATTATTCGAGTATTCTAAATATCTACCATTCATTGTGGTGTGATGCTGTCGAGATAGTGCGGATGCGCTACACAACGCATCACTTTTATCCCCCCACACCGACCGCTCCCCTATATGTTCAGATGATAGGTACCTACGTGTGTATTTGTGATTGTTTATGTTTGTGTAGATGTGTAAGAATCTATTACTAGAGTACTTTACATTTTTTTAATTTCAGTGAATTTAAATGACAAGGACGTCAAATAAAAAGCAATTTAATGGTTACAAATATGCATTTATTTATAGCAATTAAATATAAAACATAATTTAAATACGTTTTTAGGAGACAACGCAATTACACATGTTATACATTCTAGCAAAATACACATTAGTTATAAAATATTTTAAGTCCGTGTATTTTAAGAGACTACAACATTCTTCTAATTACATACAATAAAACAGAAAGGGTACTAAGTAGGTAATTCCTAGTAGTCCCAAACAAATAGTCACATAACACCATTTACAGCATTTGATTATACTCGTATTATATGCTAACCATAGTAAAACATATTTGGTTATACTAACTAAATAGTCTCAAACAGGTAGTCACCAATATTATAGCATTTGATAGGATTACATACTAACATTAAAACATATTTAGCTTTATTAACTATGGGTTCTCCATGTTTTCCTGAATTTTATTTATTAACTCCTTAGTGCTACACAATATGTCATCCATTAAAATGCTCTTAACGACGTGTTGAGCACAAACCTCTGCTTCACAATAATGATTACAGATTGTAACTATCCTTCTGCTCGAAGTTTTCTGCATCGATAATTTGTATTCTTATGATTTTCGAAGGTCTTGTAACAGGCTTTTTTATGTACGAATATACCATTCGCTTATTCTTTGATATTTTGCGAGATGCTTCAGCAAGACCCAAATATTTTTGATTTACTGCGTGTATTTGAGCAGGAGCCTTTTCTAAAGGTATGAAGTTAAACAGCTCTTCCGAATCCTGAAATTATAAAATATTATAATTAAAATAAAATATTCTATCATTAAATCAAATTAAATTTTGTAATAAAATCAAATATAAAATAAAATAATTAAATGAATACTCACCGACATAATTATTACTCGTTGATTACTCGCGCTTGCTGCTAAGAAACTAAATAATATTTAAATTTTCAAGATAATTTATCCTTTATATAGGAATCTAATAAATAATTTTCAATGGTTATAAAGCTCAAAATTGCTGTGAAAATATTAGCTGAGACAATACGACGCTACACCGTTTCAGATTACAATTATTTGCATACCATAATATAACGCCACAGGCATATAGACGGCGGTGCTATGCGATAGCGTCGCGGTGGTGTTTAAATGTTAGGGAATGCCTGAACACTGCTTCACATCATGTGTGGTCGCTCTCATACTGATTTGAATAATACAAAACGTCACCGCAACGCTACCGCACTGCATCGCTATCTGTGAACTGGTGACTTAAAAGTCAATACACACAGAAAGCGGCATCATCCAGAGCGGCACCTAATAGACATCTGATCCGGACCACCCATCGACTTAGCAAATTTAAGCATCTTTACATGATGAAGATAAAGTTCAAATTGCATGATCTCGATATTTCGCAAGATATTTTTCTGCAACGTAAACTATTACATATTTGGGTGTTAGGTCTGATAAAGCATTTTTAGTAACGCTTGCCCTAATTCCTTATATGGGATATCGTGACGTGGATTTACCACTATTTAAGAGTGCATCCTGCAGAAGCTGGATCACATCAACACTTCAGCTAGGTGCAGTTACATCTTACACAAAACCACCCAAGCAACGTCAATCTTCTAAAATGTAAGTATCTACTCAATTTTCAATGTAATTTACCTTGTGTTTTCTGTAAAAGTTTTACAAGAAAGAATTAAGTGGATAAGAAAATATAGTACATTCACTATTCAATCATTCAAGTATTATAGCTATTCATTTACCTCTTCAATCGTTCAGATCAGTTAGCGAGTCTTCATCTACTTATAACAATTAAACTGTTCAGTGATTCATAATTTTTGATATTCATTCATTCAAGTTGCATTCAAGTAATAAATTCATGCACTTAGTGTCGTCTACATGATTAAAACGATTTTAACTGTTACTATACTAATTCATTGTTTTTATTTATCACAGGTCCAAGAACACGGCTGACCATATTTTCCCTTCGGAGAACGAATCGGCAGACGAGGAGCATGCACCGGTGAAAACCAAGCCAAAGGAGAACAAAAAGCGCAAGCCTTCGTCAACGAGCAACTCCCAGCCGTCTACGAGTAAGAAAACTAAGCCAATGACTCCTGTCACAAAATCAACGGCTCGCGAGTTGTTCGGGAGCGACAGTGACGACGATGAAATCGATGTTGTTGCGGATAAAAAGACTCCCCCGATATACTCGTACATCACGAGGAGACTGGCGAACGGATTTTCGCGACAAATGAACGAGCAAAAAAGAGGTGAGTTCTATATAGAACTCAAAGTGTATAAATGTGATGAAATAGAGCGGGTCCAACCAGTAAATAGGTGGCGGCACTCGGTGATCACAATTAAAAACAAATCTGACGAGGTTTCAGAGTCCTGGCGTCACCTAAACGCCTATATAACAAGCGCCAGGAAGGAGTTCAAAAAATGTGCTCCTACTTTTATAAGCTCTTATCAATAGTCTTACCAATAGTTTACATTAAGAGGTCTATGTTATAACACATATAATCATTATATACTTACATAGAGTTTATTTTAAGATAGTATTTTTGTAACCGCAATTAATCCCAATAATTAAACTATACGATAAAAAATGTTGTCTTTTGTTTCCAGTTATACACCCCGGTGATGGCTCATCAACAAATTCTGATATTAATAATGATAAATGTCAAATTGATATCCCAGAAAATGAATACAATAAATGCCAAATTGATATCCCAGAAAATGAATACGATAAATGCCAAATTGATATCCCAGAAAATGAATACAATAAATGCCAAATTGATATCCCAGAAAATGAATACGATAAATGCCAAATTGATATCCCAGAAAATGAATACAATAAATGCCAAATTGATATCCCAGAAAATGAATACAATAAATGCCAAATTGATATCCCAGAAAATGAATACAATAAATGCCAAATTGATATCCCAGAAAATGAATACAATAAATGCCAAATTGATATCCCAGAAAATGAATACGATACAAATGTTTATGAGCGAAATTGTTTATCAAAGTATATTCATTGTGATAAATGCAAAATTGAGATCCCAGAACATAAATATAGATATCATAAGAGAACGAATATGCATAAATCGAATTGTTTAATAAAGTCAAAGTTTGAAAATATTGATATTGTAGCTACAGCATTTAAAAATAGAATCATGACTTATCGCTTAAACCCTTCAATAGAAGACGAGTACCTCATACTAGAGGCGTTCTTGGGTGATAAGCGAAAAGATGTTTTGAAAATCATTGAGTTATCATTAATGGAACATACCTGCATTAAAGTTAACTTCGAACTGTTTGCTTACTTTTTACTACCACATCTAAGTGAGCAGCAGCTCAAGTCATTTAATACGAAATATAAAACTATATACAGCAGTACTGATTTTAATAATATATATTCCAATATAATAGAAATATTCAAAAGAAAACTTACTGAATTCGAGCATTGTGAATCTGGATGGTCATTTGTCTGTATAAATCATTTAGAAATAAATATAAATAAATATTCCCCCATGCGGGGTGGTACTTATTTAGAGCTACCAGAAGTAATAAAAAACACAAAGAGTTGTTTGAATATACATAATAATGATGAATACTGTTTTTTATGGAGTATTGTTGCCTCATTATTTCCAGCAAAAAATAATGTCTGTAGAACAAACTCCTATCCACACTTTAGTTCAATATTTAATATAAAAGGAATTTCATTTCCACCTTTACCTAAAGATATCAAGTTGTTTGAAAAGAATAATTGTGAGTTCAGTATTAATATTTACGGATTAGATGAACGTTGTACTGTAACTGGTCCTCTTTATGTGACGAATTGTAAGAAAGATAAACATATTAACTTACTGTATTTTGAAAAACAAAACAAAGGTCATTATTGTTTGATAAAAAACCTTTTACGCTTAGTGCGACGACAAGTTTCATGCCATAAAGGTCAAATGCATTTATGTGAAACGTGTTTGCAATTTTTTAGTAGTGAAAAGATGTATCATTCTCATAGTTGTTCCAAAATTTTAACCATACTTCCTGATAAAAACAATACATTACAATTCAAAAATTATGAGCGAAAGCAAAAAATTAACTTTGTGATTTATGCTGACTTTGAAAGTATACTATTAAATTATAGAGAAAAACATAATGATAAATGTACGATAAAAAATAAACTACATCTACCGTCTTGTTTTGCTTATTATGTATGTTGCTCACATGATAGTAGCTTGAATAAATTCGTAACATATAGAGGACCTGACTGTGTAGAAGTGTTTGTTAAGAGATTAATTAAAGAAGCGAAGTTAATTCACAAAATTGTAATGACTAAGAAACCCATGAGATCTATGACGAGAGAGCAAACTGATAATTATAGCAAAGCAACTACATGCCATATCTGTAATCATTTATTATTTGATGATAAAGTTTGTGATCATGATCATATTACATCCGAGTACAGAGGCGCAGCGCATTCGCATTGCAATTTAATTTATAGAGTGTGTTCATTTATACCTGTTATCTTTCATAACTTATCTGGTTATGATTCTCATATATTTATTACGGAATTATCGAAATATGATGGTGAGATAAAAATTATACCAAAAACAAAAGAAAAATATTTAAGCATAACTAAAATAATCAAAACCGGTACAGGATGTAAACCTATACAGATTAAACTTATAGATTCATTTCAATTTCTTAGTTCAAGTCTTGACAATTTGAGTAAAACTTTAACGGAGAACGATTTTATTCATTTATCATCACAGTTCCCTGATAAAGGCCAATTAAATTTACTGCAAAGTAAAGGTATATATCCGTATGAGTACATTTGTTCATGGCAAAAATATAATGAAACACAACTTCCAGCAAAGAATCATTTTTATAACACTTTACAAATGAAACATATAACAGATACTGAATATCAACATGCCAAAAATGTGTGGAAATGTTTTGATATTAGTTCTCTTGGTGAATATACTGACTTATATTTAAAGTGTGATGTACTATTATTATGTGATATATTTGAAAATTTTAGAAAAATTTGTCTCCAGCACTATAAACTCGACCCTGCTTATTATGTGACTTCACCTGGATTGAGTTGGGACGCTATGCTCCTTTACACAGGTGTTCAGCTAGAATTGATTAATGATATAGAAATTTATAAAATGTTGGAAAAAGGAATACGTGGAGGATTAGCTCAGTGCTCTCACCGATATGCTGAAGCCAATAACATTTATTTACCTCATTTCGATAGTTCTAAACCATCCTCATATCTGATATATTTAGACTGTAATAATCTTTACGGATATGCTATGACTAAAAAATTACCGATATCAGAGTTTAAATTTATGAAAAATAATGAAATCAATTTTTTTAATTTGTTTGATGTTCCTGATAATGGCGAGTACGGTTACATTTTAGAAGTAGATTTAGCATATCCAAATCATTTACATAATTTACACAGCGATTTGCCTTTTGCTCCCGAGAAATTCATACCTATTGGAGGGAAAACACCAAAACTAATTGCAAGTTTGTATGATAAATATAACTACATTATTCACTATGTTCATTTAAAAGCATGTCTTAAAAATGGCCTTGTTTTAAAAAAAATTCATAGAATCCTTTATTTTAAACAAGAATGTTTTTTGAAAAAGTATATAGACTTGAATACTAGCTTAAGACAAGCAGCTTCAACGTCATTCGAAAGAGATTTTTTTAAGCTTTTAAATAACTCAATATTTGGCAAAACTATTGAAAATAAACGTAAGCAAGTGGAGGTCAAATTAGTAACCAAATGGAGTGATGATTTGAATAAAACGAATAAAATTGTAGGTGCTGAGAAATTAATCTCAAAACCTAATTTAAAAAGTGTTTCTATCTTTAATGAAAACTTTATAGCCATACAACTGAGTCCCATGAAACTTGTTTTAGATAGACCGATATATGTTGGATTTGCGGTGCTAGAATTCTCTAAGTGGCATTTGTACAATTATCATTATAATTTTATTAAAAATAAATATGATGATAAAGCTAAATTATGCTACACTGATACTGATAGTTTGTTGTATTTAATACATACTAAAGACTTTTATAAAGACATGCGGGATAATTTATCAGAATTCGATACAAGTAATTTTGAAACTAATAATCTTTACTTTATTCCTAAGGTGAACGAAAAAATTCCTGGTTTATTTAAGGATGAGTTAGGAGGTGATCCAATTACCGAATTTACAGGCTTAAGAGCAAAGTTATATTGCATTAAATCATTAAATACACAAATAAACAAAGCTAAAGGCGTATCAAAACCTATTACAAAATGTTTAAAATCATCTAATTATAAAGATGTTTTATTTAAAAACTTAACATTAAAACGTAAGATGAATATGATAAAATCAATTAAGCATGTGTTGTTCTCACAAGAAGTAAATAAAGTAGTTTTAAACAGGATAGACGATAAAAGGCATATTCTGGGAAATCAAATAGATACTGTACCTTGGGGACATTGTGATTACATATGTTAATTTAGTATTTTTTTACATCAATGCTTTATGTATTTTTTTTTATGTAAGACTGTATACTGAATATTCTGTGTTTATAATTCTGAAATAAATTGACTTTTAACCTCACCAATTTTTTATATATATATTTTTTTAAGAGCAAATAAATTATACCTACATTAGACATAAACATGAAGTGGACCCAGAAAAATTGACTCCTTTCGAGGACTAAAACCTAAAATTAATTGCAAACTTTTATGATAAATTTAAATATGATAATTCTCAATTATTATATAAAATTTTATAATGATGTTTTTATTTAATACACACATATTTACTTGTATTTGCTGTTTTGATTTGTAAACCTTTGTTAACATTACCTGTGCAGATACTAAGTAATAAGTGTAGACGATAATTTTATTTATTTGTAACCTTATTCGACGAAATCAAAGCTAAAATAACTATGATTTAATTATTTGTGGGATTATAATTATAAATAAGCATTATAAATACTAGAACATATTACTTTTCTGACAGATACAAACATGAAGTGGGTCAAGCAACCAGTTTCATTAGAAGTTAAAAATATTGAGGTAGAGGAAAATAAGCTACACGCTAAGCATAGCGTTCTTCTGCCTAATAATATAAGATGTATAATATGTGGTCCTTCGAATTGCGGGAAAACGAACGTCATGATTAGTTTGTTAATCCACGAAAATGGTTTAAAGTTTAAAAATGTTTATTTGTATTCCAAGACTAGCTTTCAACCAAAATATAGATTTTTGAAACAGATTTTAAAAAGAGTGCCAGAAGTAAAATTTTTTATATTTAATTTTGATGATGAAGTTATTCATCCAAACGATGCATTACCAAAATCTGTTATTATTTTTGATGATGTAGTTTGTGAAAAGCAAATTAACATACGAAATTATTTTACAATGGGCAGACACAGAAGTATAGATTGTTTTTATTTATCTCAAACGTATTCCAAAATACCAAAACAGCTATTACGTGACAATGTTAACTTTTTGATAATTTTCAAGCAAGATGAAGTTAACATGAAACATATATACGATGAACATGTTAGCTCTGATATGGAGTGGTCTAAGTTCAAAGATCTGTGTTCTAAAATCTGGATACATCCTTATGATTTTTTGACTATTAATAAGGATTGTGAATTAAACAAAGGCAGATATAGACAATCATTTGACAACTTTATTTATTTTGATTGATGGTTATATAATTAATGACTGCAAAAAAAAAAAAAATCATTTGTCCATAAATACTTCTCAGTATAAGTCGTATAATGGATAACATTACAGATAAATTGATAAAGTCTGCGGACGCTATAAAGGAAAAAGTGAAACAAATGAAACATGATGAGTTTAACACTGACTCTCATCTTAAGTATTTTTTTAAGCCTCTCGCAGGCCCTCTTAATGCAATAGTAGCTAACAAGCAAATTTCTACAATAAAAAATGAAGATACTTATGATGACCAAATTAAACACACTGATATAGGTTCAAAAATATTTTTGCATGATAAATCTAATGATTTGTATGAACATGAATCATCTAATGAGTCAAGCTTATCAGAAATTTTTTATTCAGAAGATGAAGGAGGTAACACATCTGAATCAGAAAATGATAATAATGCGTCGTTGAAAAAAGAAGATATCATTGAAATATATGATGATATGAATATACCATTTGGTGTACGTAGTGACAAAAACAAACATATGATCGGAAATACAATAGTTAATTTCTCTACCACTCATGCAAACTCTGGTAAAGTGTATAAAATTTGCGTAGCTAATAAACAGTATAAAATAACACCTGGTCTAAAAGAACTATTGCTTCGCAAAAAGCCTGATTTAAGTTTGGTCAATTTAAAAGATAAATCGGTGTACAAGGAAATACTCGTCACAACGAATGCTCATAAAAGAGACTTTGACCCTGCAGGTCAAATTAAAGGTGATAAAGGTCTAAAATATTCTCAAGTGATCAAACCGTTATTTTCTGAGTCTTGTAAACACTTACAAGAACCTACAGAAGTTAAATCTAGGCAAAAAAGAGGTGCAGGTCTACCGTATCTTAAAAAATATAAAAAAAATACTGAACTTATTTATTGGGATGATCCTAATGAATTAGTGGACAGGCTTAAACTTTTGATCGCATCTAAAACTGCAGGTAATACTAATCTTGACAATGAAATTTTATCAATTACTGAAGAGCTAAAAGAAGCGGGCGTAATACAAGAATAAAAGGGCTTATCATATAAACTGTTACTTAGTCTAATTTTGTAATTCAAAAGTAACAGTTGATAAAATGAGCAAAGTGAAAAGAGAAATTATAAACGAAATTCATAGAAGTGCAAGAATAAATTTTCCTCGAAGACATGTAATATTAAAAGATATTGATGATCTTTGGCAAGCTGATTTAATGGATATGCAAAGTTTCTCCAAATTTAACAATAACTGCAAATATATTTTAGTCGTCATTGATGGATTCTCTAAGTATGCTTGGGCTATTCCACTAAAACAAAAAAATAAACAAACTGTATCTGAGGCTTTCAATACTTTATTGAGTAGAGAAAAACGTATCCCTAGAAACTTGCAAACAGATCTAGGAAAAGAATTTTACAATCAAAGTTTTAAAAAAATATTATTAAATAATTCTATCAACCACTACTGCACTTATTCAACGAAAAAGGCTTCAATTGTAGAACGGTTAATAAGGACGATAAAAAGTAAGCTTTACAAGGAATTTAGTTTCAAAGGGAATTATAAATGGACGGATGGGACACTTGCAAATATCATTAATAGATATAATCATACCACACACAGAACAATTGGTTTACCCCCCATTCAAGTGAATCATAGCAATAAAATTAAACTATTGCAGAGATATTTCAATCAAAATCAAACTAAAACAACATATCATAAATTTAAGACAGGTGATTTTGTTCGAATAAGTAAACATAAAGGTTGTTTTGAAAAAGGTTACACTCCTAATTGGTCTACAGAGGTATTTAAGATCAGTAAAGTTCAAAACACAAATCCTGTTACATATTTATTACAAGATGTTAAAGAACAACCTATTTTAGGAGCATTTTATGATCAAGAATTACAAAAAACTAAACATCCTGACATTTACCTTGTAGAAAAAGTTTTAAAACGAAAAGGCAGAAAAGTTTTCGTGAAATGGTTGGGGTTATCATCCTGTGAAAATAGTTGGATCAGTGATACAAATGTTTTATGAGTGCTTTATCAATATAACATTATCCTCTATGATAATGGTTTCATTCTGTTTGTATACATGAAGGGAGAAGGACTTGTCAATAATTTAATTAATAATTTACCATTTGAGCTCCATTTACCGGGATATAATTATTGCGGTCCAGGAACTAGATTACTTGAAAGATTGGCTCGAGGTGATAGGGGTATAAACAAATTAGATGAATATTGTAAACATCACGATATTGCATATAATAATTCCAAAAGTTTGAAAGATCGTCACAAAGCAGATACAATTTTATTAAAAATGGCAAAAAAGCGTGCTTTATCTTCTAATGCAAGCACAGGAGAAAAACTTGCTGCCAATTTAGTTAATAATATAATGCATTAAAAATAAGTTCTGGAGCTGGACTAAAAAAAAACTTTAAAAGTATAGTGACCCATACCAAAAAGTGCATTAAAAAAATTAAACCGAAGTGTAGGAAAAAGCTAATAGAATTGGCCTACGCTGCTGCTAGAGAGTTGAATCGTGATTCATCTGCCAGGGTACCACGTATCATACCAATTCCTAAGTCTGGCGGTGTTCTACCTTTAATACCGATATTTGCTGGTTTGTCTGCTGCTGGCAGTATTGCAAGTGGAATTGCTGGAATCGTCAAAACCATAAACGAATATAGACTTGCAAAAAAGCGTTTAAAAGAAATAAAAAGTCATAATAAGAATGCAGAAGGTGTATGTATTGGAAATGGACTGCGGCTAAACCATTACAAAAATGGACTTGGAATATATACAGATTTAAAGAAAAAAAACTAAATAGCAGGCTACCTAATCGTGCTCTTACTAATATAGATATCATATATTTTACTAAAGACGTTCCATATTTTCGCGGAGTGTATATGAGGGATACCTTACCGAAGTCTCCGTTTTTAAAAGAGTGTGGAATCATAAATTTAGATAATTCTAAAAATTCTGGTACACATTGGGTAGCCTATGTAATTTTAAATGAATATATTGAATACTTTGACAGTTACGGCAACTTGAAACCTCCAATAGAATTTGTTTGCTATGTAGGTTCTGACAATATCAATTATAATTACAATAATTTACAAAATAATAACTTATTCAATTGCGGACATTTATGCATTAAATTTCTGAAAGAGTTTTGGAAAAAGCAAGGCTTTATCAAATCATTACGTACTTGAAAATGGTTTAAATGTTAGGTGTCGTCTACATAAGACAACACTTTAACATTATCTGTTACAAGAGACGAATGTCGATAAGATTAGAGTGAGAAAAAAAAAAAAAATAATAATAATAATGATAGTTTATAATATAAAATCATCCGCCAAAGTAAATAGCTTTACTCGTTCTCGTACCGTCAGAAGACAAAGACATATACGAACCATAAAAAGACTAACTAAAGATAACAAATTATTTCTTCGAGCTTTGGGATTTAAATTATGAGTATTCTACAGGTAAATGACTTACCACAAATCGATAACTCTATAGTGAGTTATGAAATTCATACTTATAATCCATATAGCAACAGTTTCAATGAAAATGATGAAATACGTATACCCATACACCAGCAAGATTTGTATGTATTACCTTCAGCCAGCTACATTTACATTGAAGGTCGAGCCACAGTGGTTTCGAAAGATGCAGCAGGAAAAATAACACGAAAGAATGTAAATTTTACTAATAATCATATATCATTCCTATTTCAAGATATTCGATATGAAATTAACGGTGTTGAGATAGACCGCATAAAAAATGCAGGAATTACTACCACTCTAAAATCATATGTGTCTATGAGTGAGGGGGAAAGTAAAGCTGCTGCTATTTGGGGTTGGAATTTAAATGGGGATAAAGATAATAATGGTATTTTTAGTGCCCTTATACCACTGAACAAAGTTTTAGGATTTGCGGAAGATTATAATAAAATTATCATTAACTGTAAACATGAACTTATACTCAATAGAAGCAGTTCGAAAGTCAGCGGTGTTACACTTGACAATAATAATGACTCCATTGAAGTAAATATAGAGAGACTGCAATGGCGTGTGCCTCATATAAAAGTTTCAGATCGAGAAAGATTAACTTTACTTAAATATTTACAAAAGGATCGTCCTATTCAAATAGCTTTTAGAAATTGGGACTTGTACGAATACCCTTTATTACCTAGAACTACAAAACATTCCTGGGTTGTGAAGACTGCGTCACAACTCGAAAAACCAAGGTATGTCATCTTTGGTTTGCAGACCAATAGAAAAAATATGAAAACTAGAGACTGTTCAATATTTGACCATGGTAAAATAACTAATGTTACTCTTTTTTTAAATTCGCAATATTATCCATACGAATCGGTTAATGCAAAATTTTCTGAAGATAAGTATTATATATTATATGAAATGTTTACCCAATTTCGTCAGTCTTATTATAGCACCCGGTCTGAACCGATGCTCGATTTGCGTGAATTTAAAGAAAAGGCTCCTTTATTTGTAATTGATTGCTCAAGACAGAATGAAGCCTTGAAAACTGGAGCTGTAGATGTGAGATTAGAAATTGAAAGTTCTGAGGATATACCAGAAAATACATCTGCTTATTGTCTAATCATCAACGATCGTCTGATTGAATATAAACCCTTAAGCAGTATCGTAAGGAAATTATTATGAACGCCATAGTGGATGTGCAAGGGTTTAAGACCGAAAGTAACGAGTTTATCGTGAAAGAAATAGCAATAGCATGCAGAAATCAAATTATGGTATTATTAATCAAACCACCATGTCCATTTTACAATCTTACAAAAAAAGAAAAATTGCAAGTAAATTGGATAGAGAGAAACAGAAAAATTTTCTGGAAGGAGGGTTTTATACCATACTTAAACTTAGCACGATATATTGAACCTTATCTGAAAGATAAAAACATTTTTGTTAAAGGATGTGAAAAAGTGTTGTGGCTAAGAAACATTGTAAAACATAATAAAGTGTATAATTTAGAAGATAAGAACTGTCCTAGTTTGCAAAAATTATTTGATGATTATGGAATGTCTAGTAATATATTTAGCTGCATGTATCATTCGAATGTATGTGCTTTAAAAAATGTGACATGTTTAAAAAAGTGGATTGATAATAAAAATATCTTTTGATTGTTTATAATTTAGAAGGTAAGGGCTACCTTGAAAAAATATAAGTTAAGTAATTTGTTAGCAGTTTATATCTTAACAATATTATATGTATCAGAATAAATGTTTTTTTTGTAAATGTTTTCTTGTTTTATTTCATAACAATAAGAATACGACAGCGAAATATAATTTAAAAGTTACCAAAAGCAAAATCATCACATCTCTATAAATTGAGAACACCAGATACAAGACTTCATTATTATTTTCTACATACGCGTATCGAGACCTTAAAAATGATTCAAAATTATTTCAGCCCGCGCTATGAAATATATAATAAACATAAAATTCGATTATGTTCATTTCGACATTATTGGGCTACAGCAGATTCAAAACGAAGATTGGTGATGGAAATGGCTGATGCAGGTTTTTTTTACTGTGGAAGTGGTTTAGATGACAAAGTTATGTGCTTTTCGTGTGGAGGTGGCATCGAAGATTGGGAGTATTACGATGATCCTTGGATGCAACATGCTATATTTTTCCCACATTGCTTTTATTTAAATGCCGTAAAAGGAATAGATTATGTTGACAAATTAAAACGTCTATTTTTTAAAGAAACAAAAATATAAAATTATTCTTAAGTGGAGGAGGATTGATTGATTGTCTTCTGAATAAGCTACTAAATGCTGTTAGCGTAAGATTTATTCTATCAAAACATGCATGATGCATTAAATTCGGGAAAAATTCAAGAACTTGTCTTTAGAAGTGGTAATAGAGAGCTAACATTCTCTCGAGTTAACGATATGCAGATTGGTCCCGAAAAATTGAAAGCTGGTTCAGCAAAGTGTCGGTACACCAGGACATCATCAATGAGGAACGTAATGCGTGATTTAGTGGTACCTGATTCAGAAAACATTATATGCTACCAGATTCTACCGGAAGATGAAATTCCTTTTATTTAAATGTTCCGGGGTTCATAAATGACTCTCTCTTCAAATATAGTATTCTTACAAAAGCTGTTAAAAAAATTACTTCATAAACTCGCTGTCATAGTAGTCAAGCGAGCAGTTAATCATCAACACTTTAAACGACAACATGTATCCGTTTATACAATCATCATATACTCCGTCGATTCCACCCTTGCATTTTGAAGTTTGCAAGTATATGTATCAAGTTTCCAGCTCCACGATTCCATACATTAAAACATATTTGAAGCCATCAGATCGAATCAATGGATTACTTGAAGAGTGCATTGATATCGCTAATCGGATAACATTAACTAGAGACGAGTGGGACATGATATTTATGGAAAACGCCTCTGAAATATCAGGATTCTTCACATCTAGTTCAATTCCTTTACCAAAGCAGCGGCAGCGAGAACAACAATTTGTGATCAAGTATATAAACCTGTCTGAACATGAACAAGAAGGAAGAAAAAAATTCATCATAATTGACATTGGAACAAAATCGATCGATCTCTGTTGTGAAGAGTGGTGGTGTCTGAAATATTTACTGAATTGTCTTGATTCACGTTTACGTTACTTAACAAGTGTAAAAGGTTACTATGAGACCCGTATGAATTTCTTTAGAAAGCGATTCAAGCTCGCTCAAGTGAAAACATTGTCTGAAGCCTATGCAATTGTAGAAAATGTCTATGATGAAATGTCAATTGTGGATCAAGAAATCAAATGTTTTGTAATTGATTATTTATTCTTCTCAGGCTTTTTGTGAAATAATAATAAAATGTGTTTACTTAGTTGACAGCATTCTTTATTTCTTTTATCATGATACCAAAGACAACACACGCACAAACACACAACCACAAAAAGTATAAATAGATTTTATTGAAATTAATCTCTTTGAATAGATGATTTCTGAACACTCATTCTGAATACAACCTTAAAATAAATGAATGAAATGTATGGACAAATATTGATTGATTGACTGATTGTCTAGTTTATATCAAATGTATAATTGGGGTTCCTGGATCTTTGATCCAGGAACCCCAATTATACACTACTGACGTATTTAGTTTTCTTTTTTTTTCGTTCGTTTAGTGGTGTTCCCGCTAAAATGTCAACCAGTCAAGTATTAGTCGATTAATCGAATTCTACAGCCAGATCGTGTTGCAAGTACAAAATAAATGTCAAATATTTCGTCCAATTGCGAACGTGACCCTGAGAAAAGTTATGCACCAATGGTGTTCATTAAATATTTCGAGCGTTGAAAACGGTGTATCATGCGACATTTTGGAGGATTTCGTTTTGTTTTCACATTGTTGGTACTTACGTGAATTATTTTAAAATTATTATTTGTGTCGCACTTTTATTTCGTGTTGTAATTTGGTACAATTGATTGCTTTAAGAATTTGAGTGAAATTTCGTATTTTGATTATGTGTTTGTTATCTTTAGGTAGACTCATTCACGTTCAGAACTTAAGTAATTTTATTATATTAAATCATTTGTATCGGTTTCTATTCCCATAGTGAATCACATTAAAATTAATATTAAGTTAGAATTTTGAGATATAGCCTGGGATATGGAGAAGAACATAGGGTACTTTTTTATGCGATAACCGACATCCACGCGGGCGAAGCCGCGGGCAAAAGCTAGTCATTAATACAACAGTACTTTTTACTCACTTTTTTTTTAATTTTTCTGAACAAAAGTCAAAATCAAAATCAATTTTACTGAACCTCATAACTCTTGAACGGGCAAGTATGGGCGCGCGCTGATAATGAAGAATTATAGCCAACAAGCCAAAGAATATGAATAAAGTAGTTTTAAAGCAAGACCTGTCAAGACTTGGCCAAATTTTAGCAGTTTATGTTTCATTCCATACAACAAAAATTGAAATTATTTTTTTCCGGGCAAACTATCAGTTTTACAGAAAAAAGTTTCCTAACAATTATTCATCAAAATGGCAGATCTTTCGATAAGTATTAAAAAATAGAATTTGTAAAAAAAAACCCAATGTCCCTCATATAGCAGTTTCGAACCACCGTGCGACGCACGCCAGATTGCCGCACGGACGAGCGTAAAACTGTAATATTTCGCTCGGTCAGTGTACACGGCTGCGCTCACGGCCGACAACTTTAACGTACCTTGAATACTCAAATTACAGTAGTCTTAGAGGATTTGACAGCTGAGAGGGCGGGTACATCACGTCGCTGCGATGACGCTGTCAGTGGAAGGGGTGACACACCATGAGCCGTGTGCTCACTCGCCTCGGTCACTTTTGCTGCAGAGCTTGGATGCGACGGACGCGTACTAGTGATCATATTTAATTATTTTCTTGTAACGGTTTTTCTAATTTAAATAAATATTTATAGGCCGTTTGTATTTCCTTTTTTAAAAATCCATTAGGCTTCTGATCCCTAAGATCAGAAGTGGGATAAGTTTAAATCACACGCGATTTAGATCGTTCGCCATCTTTTTAAACGGAAATAGTGTTTTTGAGACTGTTATTTTTTTTATTTCTCACCGTGTTTTTGATTTTGTCCGTGATTAGTTTTTGTGCATTTTGTCGTGATTTGCCACGTGTTTTTACTCGATTAGATTTTTCGTGCGTGTTTTTGAAGTAAACAACCACGTGTTAATTCTTTTATTTTGCGCTTAGTTTGTTATTCACGTTGTGGTAATTTACGTTGCCTATACCTAGTCATAATCATGTCGAGTCGTGAGTGCACGCCGCGTGAGAATACACCTAGGCGTAATTCTCGGGAAAACGATTCGCTTAGCCGTCGCGATGTTCATAAAAGGCGTCGTGACCGCTATCGTCAATCGCGTAGTAGATCTCCTAGGCGTCGTCGTGATAGATCAGAGTACTCTCGAAGTTCGCGTAGGCGCCGGGATAGTTCGTATGGGCGTCGGGATAGCCCTCGTCGCGACCCTTTAAATGAAATACTGGTTCGATTGAGCGCTTTAGAGGAACGGTTGCCTTCAAACACTATGCGTACGTCTACTCCCATGTCGTCGCATCCGGGCGATACTCCGCCGCTGACAACTTCGGTGGTTTCCGAGGCACCTGTTACCGGTAATACGGAAACACGTGCTACGGATAGAACCGTGACCACTGAGGCATCGCGGGAGGTGGACGCTGCGGACAGGATTGTGGGGGCACTTTCTTCCCTAATTCAAGTAAGATCTAAGCATTAATATATTTCGAATTTTGACCCCAATGTACATGACTTCGACGTGTGGTGTGCGGAAGTCGATCGTGGGCGCGAGATATGTCAGTGGGACGATCGGGAGTGCCTGGGACGCATTGGTGGGTGTTTACGGGGCGATGCTAAGTCATGGCTCAACGATTGGGTGACCAGTGATCGGACTTGGTCCAATTTTAAAATTGAATTCTGATCATTGTGCCCACGCGAAGTTGATATGGCTACCGTGCTATATGATGTCATGAGTGTGAATTCTAATAAATTCGCTACTTATGCTGAGTATGCGCGGAAGTCCCTATTGCGACTGAACATTGTTAAGGGTCTTTCAGAGGAACTGAAAACCGCTATTGTTATCCGCGGCATTTCCGATCCCCAAGTGAAGGCTGCAACTGCTAATGCTAAGCTACAGTCAAGGGAATTGGTAGAATTTTTGTCAGTTTACTTGAAGCCTAAGGGCGCGCCACCTGTTAATAACAATCCTGTTCGCACGTCAAACACCAATTCCCCTGATCCGCGTAAACGCAAGTTCCCGCAGTATGATCGATTAGTGTGCTTTTCATGCGGAAACGTAGGTCACAAACAGGCCGCTTGCCCTAAAAAGTCAGCAAAAATCGATGTGGATTCTGATAAGTCTTCGTCAAAAATGGAATCGACTAGCTCTAATTTTCAATCAACAAAGTCAAATTCTAAATCCGTTAAGACTTGCACATTCTGCAAAAAGATTGGGCATTCAGTTGAAACGTGTTTTGTTAAGGAACGCGTTGAATTGAAATCAACGCATAAAAATAATTCGAGTAACGTAAATTTTTGCTCAGAGTCTCCCCCGGACAAAGCAATGTGATGTCCGCGGTTATACAGAACGTACCTATTGACGTTTTAATTGATTCTGGTTCTGATATTTCGCTGATTTCTGATTCTGTTTTAAAGCATTTTAGTTTAAATAAAATTCCCACCTATCACCGTATGCGTGGTATTGGAAGTCAAGATATAGAGTCCACTTCCTATGTAAGCACTATTATTGAATTTCCCGAATTATCTTTGGTTTGTTATTCCCCCCGATTGTATTCAGGCCCCGGTTTTGATTGGCACTGATGTTTTAAATCGTAGTGGAGTTACGTATACTCGAACAAATAACTCTCAAAGGTTAGTCAGGGTTTCACACGTAAATAACGTGTCGACTGTAGAGTCCCCTAAGATAAAGACGCCTTTATTAGGTGACGAAAAAGAGTGTTTGTTAGCTCTGTTAAACGAGTTTTCTGAGACGTTTACTACCGGTACAGCGACCTCTACAGTAACCACGGGTTGTATGGAAATAAAAGTTAATAGTGACGTCCCAATTTACTATCGACCTTATAAACTCTCCGTAGACGAAAAGCGTCGCGTTCGCGAGATAATTGATGATTTGATTGGTAAGGGAATTATTAGCGAGTCACAGTCTAATTACGCGAGTCCTATCATACTCGTTAAGAAAAAGGACGGGTCTGATAGGATGTGCGTCGACTACAGAGCTGTAAATGCTATCACTAATAAAGAGCGATTTCCGCTACCGTTGATCGACGATCACATTGACAGGCTGGGCAGTTTTAAATTCTTTACAAGTCTCGATATGGCAACAGGCTTTCACCAGGTGATGATGAAGGATGATGACTCTATTAGTAAAACAGCATTCGTAACGCCTGAAGGGCATTACGAATATTTGAAAATGCCGTATGGGCTCGCTAATGCACCTACTATCTATCAAAGAATCATCTCCAAAACCCTGAAGCACCTGCTGGATACCGGTAAGGTGTTGATTTATATCGATGACGTATTAATAATGTCGAATTCTGTCAGTGACGGTCTGAAAACTTTGCGAGAGGTATTAAAAACACTCACTGAGGCGGGATTTTCAGTAAATCTAAAAAAATGCACGTTCTTAGACACCGAGTTAGAATACCTAGGTAGACTTATTGGTCATGGTCAGGTACGGCCGAGCCCTAGTAAGACTGAAGCTTTAGTGAAGTCTCCTAAGCCATCCAATGTAAGAGGCGTTCGTCAATTTTTGGGTTTAGCGGGCTATTTTAGGAGGTACATTGCTGGGTACGCTTCGAAAACTGCTTGTATTGCCAAATTGCTTAGAATAGGTCAGCCTTTTGTATGGGGCGCGGAGCAAGACTTAGCACGTGATTTTATTATTAAAAGTCTTACTGAGGAACCCGTTTTAGCAATCTTCAATCCCAATCTGCCCACTGAGCTTCATAGCTTCATACAGACGCCAGTGCAATCGGTTATGGTGCCATTTTATTGCAGGAACATGAGAGTAAACGGAAGCGAGTTGTCGGCTATTTTAGTAAATCCACGCAGGGTGCCGAGTCCCGTTACCACAGTTACGAACTCGAGACGTTGGCAATCGTTCGCGCATTACAACACTTTCGGCATTATTTAATAGGCATAAAGTTTAAAATAGTAACCGATTGTAATTCATTGAAATTGACTGAACGTAAAAAAGACTTGTTGCCTCGGGTGGCCCGTTGGTGGGTTTACATGCAAGATTTTCAGTTCACGCTTGAGTATCGAAAAGGTTGCCTCATGCAACACGCGGACTTTTTAAGCCGACAACCCGCTACTGTTCTCCAAATTCGAAATCCGCGAAATTGGGCAAAGATTGCTCAGACGGCTGATTCTGAAACACAAAGCTTGATGCAAAAGCTTAGAGAGGGTCAATTGGATCCTACACGATTTTTCATACGACACGATTTGTTGTACTATAAGTATTCACCAACTGGTGAAGACTCTCGTCTCCTTTGTTTTATCCCTAAAGGACATAGGCTTAGTTTGTTAAGGGTGTTTCACGATGATCACGATCATATAGGAATAGACAAAACTACTGAGCTTATATTGCGTCATTTTTGGTTTCCTGGGTTAAGGGCTTTTATTAAAAAATATGTTGGTCACTGTATTGTTTGTCTGTCGCATAAGAAAGTACCTCGCGCTCCTAGGCAACCCATAGAATCTTGGACGAAGCCTGAGGTACCCTTATTAGTGGTTCACACTGACGTGCTTGGTCCCCTAACGGAGTCAAACGGTTTCCGATACATACTCCTCGTGGTAGATGCTTTTACTAAGTACTGTCTGTTGTACGCCCTGTACAGACAAGATACCGCCGAGTTGAAACGTGTATTTTCCAATACCATTTCACTATTCGGTACTCCGTCAACAATTGTGTGTGACCGTGGCAGAATGTTCGAAAGTGCATCATTTCAAGGCTGGGTCACTGAGTTAGGCTGTAATGTACATTTTATCACGCCTGAAATGCACCGCGAAAACGGGCAGGTCGAGCGTTATTGCAGGACGGTCCTGAACATGTTGCGGATAGAGGCGAACAACAAGGGTGCGCAGTGGTCGGATGCGTTGTGGAAGGTGCAGCTCACCTTGAACATAACGAGGCAAGCCACGACCCACACCTCGCCTTTGCAGCTGTTGACTGGCGTTGAAGGGACTACTCCAGTGCTGAGCTCTCTTGTGCGAGACGTCGCGCTGAACGACTCTCATCCTAACCGAGAAGCTCTTCTGACGCTGAGAAGACAGAGAGCGTCCGAGTTGCTTGCCAAAAATCAGCAGCGGCAGGATGCGTACGTCAACGAGCGTCGCCGTCAGCCGCGTACATTTGACGTCGGCAGTTTCGTGTTCGTGAGCAAGGGCTCGCAGAGCACGGGGAAGCTGGACTCCGGGATGCGTGGCCCGTACAAGGTGGTACGAGCGCTCCCACATCACCGGTACGAGCTCGAGCTGCTTGCTGGCTCGTATAGCAAGAAAACTCAAACCGCCGCAGAACATATGGTTCAGTGGCGTGGTGAGTGGACCCCGGATGCTTGCGAAGTATTCTTCGATCATCTCGGTGGTGGTGAGTAAAAGCAGCACTGTGGCAGCTTTTTACTCATGGCCAAGTGGCAGTGGTCACTGGAACCCAGATAGTGGTTGCCAGGTGATTCTGATTACTGGAACCCCGATAGTGGTTGCCAGGTAATTTTGTTATTGTTTCAGTAATGATTGAGGTCCGGAACTTTTTCATTGGTGTAACGATAACCTATCTGCTACCCATTTTGATGTTATTGCTTGAAGTTGTAGTAAAACGCTTGTAGTTTCATTGCAATGGGTGGTTTCAAGTAAAGCTTTCAGAATGCTGTGTTGATTTTTCTATGTTGGTATGTTTTAGATGACGAATCAAACGATGATGACCAGGTGCAAGGAAGCCTACCATTGGAGAACCTATCCAGTGGTGGCCAGACAGACGAGGAGCTGAAGCCAGGAAGCCAAGCTGACGAGGACGTTCAGCTGTCAGGAGAGGCCGTCTTAGAGGATTTGACAGCTGAGAGGGCGGGGACATCACGTCGCTGCGATGACGCTGTCAGTGATAAATGATAAATGATAAATAAATGATAAATGATTTTATTTCTGTAAGTAGGTTTTTACAAACACTTTTACACGTCAATCAAATTTTAAAACTAGATGAGGTCGGCATTTCGTATCTGACTACTCTGAGAAGAAAGACCGAAACAAACTCAGAGGTCACAGTCTCTTTTAAAGTCCAGACATAATCTTGGTCAAATCATGTGAAGACCATGTAGACTGGTGTCTGAAATGGTCTTTTGAAGAAAGAACCACACAGATTGAGTGGACCTGTCCATTCAGTGCACGCATTTGTCAGTAATCGTGCAGCTCAACTCAGAACATAAGGAGCTCAACGATTCGACGAACAATACCAAAGAAAGGACATTTGGGCAGGCCGCATAAATTACTCAAACTGCCATACCATGAACAGGAAAAAAAAATGTATATACTGAGAAGGAAAAAAATAAAAAATAAACAAAGACCCACATAGTCTTCACATTCACAATAATTAAAATAATAACATTATACTTCACAAGTAAATATTCATGTCAATGTGTATAAAGCAATCACAATAAAAAAAAGTTTCAATATATAAAATTTGGAGCAGCTCAATCCCAAGCCTTTTTGTCCTCAATATAATCTTTAATGGTATAAAAGGCTTTCTGGCACAACTTACGTTTAATGAATGATTTGAATTGATTAATGCTTAGATCTTGAACGTGGCTTGGAAGTTTATTATAAAAGCGTATACATTGACATCTGAACGAACCACCTATTTTCATGAGCCGTGTTTTAGGTACAACATACATGTGTTTGTTCCTAGTATTTATATTATGGATATCACTGTATTTTTTAAACAAATTTATGTTTTTATGGGCATATAAAAGATTTTCAAAAATATACTGAGAAGGCACAGTCATAACATTAATTTCCTTAAATTTCTCTCTGAGAGAGTGTCTCGAACTTAATTTATAAATTGATCGAACAGCTCTTTTTTGCAAAACAAAGATAGACTGAATGTCGGCGGCATTTCC
The DNA here is from genome assembly GCA_947523025.1 of Dryobota labecula. NCBI lineage: Eukaryota > Metazoa > Arthropoda > Insecta > Lepidoptera > Noctuidae > Dryobota > Dryobota labecula. The sequence goes on from OX383300.1 coordinate 292,352, forward strand.
CCACAACAGAATACCGTACAACATTACACTATGAAAATAACTAAAGTACACTAAAGGGGCTGTCTCTATGTCAGTTAAATTACGAATTTTTCTAACGGCGTATGCTGCGGAGCTCAGCTTCTTAGACAATTTATCTATATGTGGGCCCCACTGAAGCTTAGCATCCAAAGTTAAGCCCAAGAATACTGTGCTATCTTCAGGATTCAATTCTTCGCCCTTTATCAACACATTATTTTTCACCTGCCTAACGTGAGGTAGCGTAAACTTAATGCATTTGGTTTTTTTTTCATTAAGAAGTAAATTATTAACATTGAACCAATGAACTACTTTTGAGATCGCGCTATTTACATCGTCAGTAACCAGCTCCTGACGTTTAAGTTTAAACAAAAGTGAAGTGTCATCCGCAAACAACACTATTTCATGATTATCCTTTATGAGGTAAGGCAAGTCATTAATATAAATAAGAAACAAAAAAGGACCAAGAATTGAGCCCTGTGGGACTCCCATTGTTACTAAAGATCCGGGAGATCTTTTCCCATTAACGTCAACGCTCTGAAACCTATTACTCAAGTATGAAGCAAGAAGATCCAGAGCGGTGTTCCGGATCCCGTAGTGGCGGAGTTTCCTGATTAACGTTTCATGAAGAACACAATCGAATGCCTTGGACAAATCACAAAAGATGCCCAAGGCATCACATTTATCTTCCCATGCATTATAAATATGTCCTAAAAGTTCAACACATCAGTAGTTGAACGACCCCTTGTAAAACCGAACTGTTTACTGTGTAATAATTTATTTTTATTAAAAAATCTTTGCCATTGGTTTAACATTAATTTCTCAAAAATTTTACTAAAGGTAGGTAGTACTGAAATAGGTCTATAATTTGTGAGGTCTGATGTACTACCTGATTTAAACAATGGTATTATTTTACTATTTTTCATAAGATCGGGAAACTCCCCACAGTCGATACAATTATTAAAGATAAGAGCTAAAGTAGGTGCTACAATGTCAATAATAGACTTAGCAACTTCTACAGAATTACCCCACAGATCCGCAGTCTTTTTTACGTTTAAAGTGTGAAAGGTTTTAATTATATCTCTACAGGTAATATGTTCAAAATTAAATTCCGAATCGCAAACATTAACATTTTCCTTAAGCAAAGACTCAGCAACAGAAGGTGAAGAGTTTAGGGATTTAGTAGTTAAAACGGGAATATCCGAAAATAATTTTTCAAAGGCCGCGGCGACTTGTGAGTCTGATTTTATTATTTTGTCATTAACTGATAGGCTGTAGTCAGTATTTCGGTTGCTAGACCTTCCCGTTTCACTATTAATAATATTCCAAGTCGTTTTAATAACATTACTACTGTTTTTAATTTTCGAACTCAAATAACGCGACTTGGCCATACAACAAACTTTTTTAAATAATTTTGAATAATTTCTAACATATAAATTAAATTCAGCGGTATTTACACAAGTCCTTTCATTGTACAGCTCATAAAGCCGTGTTCTACTTTTATGAATACCAATGGTAGCCCAATCACTGAAAGATGCGTTACTATTAACCGAGATAGTTTTGGGAATAAACGTGGAATGAAATTGTTTACAGTATATATCAAAAAAATCATCATATAGATGAATAGGATCAGCGTGAATAGACAAAGCTGGTAATTTATTAATGAGTTTAACTTTAAAAGCTTCCAAGCGACTTGCAGTTTTGGGGTTAACAGTGATATCCTTTTTTGCCATTTTGTTATTTTGGTTTTGGATAGTAATCCGTTGCCCGCAATGATCAGAATCTAGTAAATTTATAATTTCTTTGTGGCTTGGTATAATATCTGTATAAATATTATCTAGGCATGTGGCGCTAGTAGGGGTTATTCTTGTGGGCTCCAAAAATAGGTGTCCAAGATTGTAGGACTGAAAAAGACTTATTATTTTACTACAAGAACCTGATTTTTCTAATAAATTAATATTAAAATCACCGCAAGTGATAATGGACTTGTTCGAGTTACAAATCTTGTGTAACACTTCATCCATTACCTTTTCAAAGCAGTCATACAATCCTGAAGGAGGTCTGTACACACTTAATACAATAAACTGCTCCAATTCTATACAGGCTATTTCAACTATCCGCTCAACAGATAGGCTCACAATATCTTTACGGTCTTTAAATTTAAGCTGGTTACTTACTAAAATTAATGAGCCACCATGTATAGCATTTACTCTGCTGAACGAACTACCAACCTGGTGATTACTAAAATTGAACAAGAACTGGTGGCTTTTAAGCCAATGTTCAGTTATACAAAGAATATCAATACTGTTACAATTCATAAATAATTCTACTTCTAAATCTTTGTTCATAAATCCTTGAATATTTTGATGCACCAGGTTGATACTATTTACTGATTTTAAACTTTTATTTTTGCAATTCTGTACATTATTGCTAGAGGTTGCCTCTGTTGTCTTAATTTCTAATTTAAATTATTATCAATGTTTGAAACCAAATTATTGGCTGAATTATGTAACATGTCATAGCATTGCTCAATAGAAGCAATTTGTTTAGCCAAATTCTTGGCTGTAATAGAAAAATAATATGATAGCGACACAGCTATCTGTCTTTTACAGTACTTTGAAAGATAGTACCTATCCATAAAAAATCTATCTTTTGTCAAATATAAATGATTACCAACATAATTGTTAGTGTCAATTAAATGGAATGAATTGTTATTAAACATCAAATTATGCAATGTCATATTCATTTCAGATCTAAAGTTGTTTTCTTCCTGTGGCAAACTTTGGCTGTATGGGAATGTGAACATCACAATTTTTCTTAAACTAAGGTTGCATAAAGAACTATAATATTGGAGTAATTCTCCTTTATTCACATTTCTAATAATTTTTGTTGGTAATAGGGGTACCTATTACCAACAAAAATTATTAGAATTGTATCCTGGTTAAAATTGCATTTTATAATTTTTTTCATTATGTCAAATAAAGAACAACCAGGCATACAGTAGTTCATTATTGAGTGTCCCGGATATTTATTTGTCAACAAGTGGCCTAGATCCTCTCCAATTTCATCACAAAATAAAACTATTTCTTTATTTACACTCTGTTTAGGAAAACAATTAGTGATTGATACTGGCAAACTGGCACAAGACTGCGGTATGGTGGTATCACATATTGTCAATGAATGATCTGGTGTGGGTTCAACAGATGGTGGTTGACAACGTTCACATTTGTTTGTGCTCACCAGCTCATTCATTGCCAATACATATTCCCTCATTTGGTTTTCAGAGGCTGTATATTTGATGGTCATAGAAGTAAGTTTCTCTTGTAGTTGGTCAAGTTCATACTGCAAGTCTTCTGTGTCAATTTGGTATTTCCTAGTACTTTTTTCTAAGTTAAATGAATACATATCTAATTGTTTCAGTAGATTTAACCTTTCCCTATTAAGTTTGACATTTTTGATGAAAAACTTTTGTTTTTTGACCATTTTCTTAGTTTTAACTATGTATTTGTTAATTTTTATGTATTTTTTAAGTTTATTTTTACTAGTACCTACCCTCACTAATTTACATGATTTTGAATCATCATGACTTGTTAAATCTATTGTGTAAGAGGGGTTTATTGCAGACACCATTGATGGGGCTATAGGCACCAATTCATTGAAAAGACTTTGATTCAACGAGGCAGTGATGTTAAGGTTTGTTGTCTCAAGTTGTTCAATCTGACTTTGAGCCTCATGTAGCTGCTGTTGTAATAAATATTTGTGATTAAGAGCTTGTTCATACTCATTGCTACACTGGCTGAACCCGTCCACAACAATTTGGAGCCTGTCCCGGGCTGCTATGGCATCAGTGTGTTGAATATATAACTGAGCCATTTCTGTTTTTAACTTGCTATTCCTTTCAAGGACACCAAGGAACTCTATTTCACTTTCATCCTTTTCCCTAATCAGTTGGTCGCAGAGCTTCTTAGACGCTTTTAGTTCGCTCAAAGCCTGAGTGAGTTTTGACTCTTCAAGGCGAGCACGCGCGCTGCGAGTCATAATCATGATTAAAGAGAAAAGAGAAGAGATTGGAAAAGAGTAGTGGATTGAATAACAGATGATTAGTTGAACGGAAAATTAAATTTAGATTGTTAAGAAAGAAGTTCTGTCACCAAACTAATTAAGGTTATGTTTACGTTTTTTAAGGTCATTGGCATAAACTTGTAGCCGTAATAAAAGTTATCCAACGAATTGTCGGCAAAATATTAGAACGTAAACAAACTAATACCAAGTAAAATATTTAGTATTGTACCTGATACCGAGATGAAAATGCAACAATTGCTTGAGCCGGTAACTGTCACTGAATCACAATGAAAGTTTTACACTTATTTTGCACTTAATACATTAATTTAACACCGAAAACACAAAATTACGCTTTATATTAGATAATTAATTGGAAATAGGCCTTATTAAGAAGGAAATCTATTATTTAAAATTAAAATTACAGGGACAAATTCAAATCAGCTGTTAGCTGTCAAGTGTCAGTGGAAGGGGTGACACACCATAGGCCGTGTGCTCACTCGCCTCGGTCACTTTTGCTGCAGAGCTCGGATGCGACGGACGCGTACTAGTTTAGTGATAGATTATAATGCGTGCGTGCGGATATAAATAAAAGTTTGTACACTGACACGATAAGTTTGTTGTTTATTAGGAAGCGTACACAAATTAGAGCTCACAGCACAATAAGAAAGAAGAATAACACTAGATAGAAAGATAGACGGAGTAGACAGATAGAAAGCACAGTGAAATATTAAAATAGCTAGCGTAAGCGAGATAGCGGATCGAGCGACACAGTGGTCCCGCGAAAGGCAGTAGGCTGACTGGCGGACCGCCGGTCGGCACTGATGCGCGGGCGCAGCTCTGGAATGCGAGCCCCCACCTCGCGCGCTAAACAATGGAGCGATCAGGCGGCCGGCCGGTTTGGTCACTACTAACGAACATGGTTTGTTTGTCCGTCCGCAATCCGCATACTTATACATAATTATTACTATTATTTATTATTACTATTATTTATTGTTACTATTAATCTACGCCACACTAGTGATCATATTTAATTATTTTCTTGTAACGGTTTTTCTAATTTAAATAAATATTTATAGGCCGTTTGTATTTCCTTTTTAAAAAATCCATTAGGCTTCTGATCCCTAAGAGTAGTTTACAAATTAAAATAAAAGTCATGTCCTGTCAATGAATTCCATATCGATGTATTTTAGTAGTAATAACTAAACGCAAACATATATTTGTTTTATTTCTATCTCGTATTATTCTCTCTATTATTTATTGTTACTATTAATCTACGCCACATCACCCCCCTCCAGAGACCGTCGCTACGGGCGATAATAGTCTGGAAAATGGACTCGACGACCAGATTTTGTCGTTCTGACATTAGTTCCTGTGTTTTTGGGTAATTTGGTAGTGGGTGCTGTTTTAAGTGGTGTGGGTGACGGCGTGTTTGTGTGTGTTTTTGTGAAAGTGTTTGGATCGTGTAATATGTAGGCGGGTTTAAGTCTGTCAATAGTAACTGTGACTGTTTTGCCATTGACGAGGAGCTTGAAGATCTTGTCCCCGTGTTGCAGGACTTTGTGCGGTCCCGTGTATGGTGATTTTAGGGAGCCTGATGTTTCATCTCTGAGAAAAACATGACTTGATGTACCTAAATCTTTGAACACGAATGTTGATCTGTTACCATGTCGGGATGCTGGTGACGGTTGCAATTTTCTTGCAAATGCCCTCTACCGTGCCACATAGTCTGACATATCGATTGTGTCATCGACCTGAGGCTGAAATAGTTCCCCTGGTAGTCTGAGTGTTTCGCCGTACAAAAGTTCTGCCGAACTTCGACTGCCTAGGTCTTCTTTGTATGCGTTCCTAATACCTAGTAGAACTAGTGGCAAGGACTCGACCCAGTTTTCTGCGGAATGGCAGGTAATAGCAGCTTTCAATTGCCTGTGGAACCTCTCTATAAGGCCGTTACAGGCAGGGTGATATGCCGTAGTACGCTTGTGGTGAAACCCAGCCATCTCCGATAGGTGTCTGAAAAGTGCTGACTCAAACTGTCGACCGCGGTCCGTTACAATGTCAACGGGGCAGCCAAACCGACTAATCCAGCCATTTACTAGGGCCTTTGCCACTGTCTCTGCTGTTATGTCGGATGTAGGTATCACCTCAGGCCATCGTGTGAACCGATCGATGGCTGTGAGGCAATAACGATATCCTTGTGCTAGCGGTAGTGGGCCTGTGAAGTCAATGTGGATGTGGTTGAACCTAGCCCTCGGCAGCTTGAAGGTTCCCATTGGTGATGAGACGTGACGGGTTACCTTAGATCTCTGGCATGCTAAGCAAGAACGGCTCCATTCTCTGCAGTCTTTTTTTACTGCTGGCCAAACGTACCGTTCAGTAACCATTTTGGTTGTTGCGTTTGCGCCAGGGTGGCTCCACGAGTGTATGCTTTCGAAAACTCTGCGACGGTGTTCTTTTGTGACATATGGTCGAGGGATCTTGCTTCTCTCATCGCAGTACAGTTCGGTCTCTGATCCTGGCAGTTTTACTTTAGTGAGGCATAAGGCCGTGTTGCTGGTGAGCAGCTGTTCTAGTTCAGTGTCGTGCTTCTGTGATTCAGCTAGCTTGTACAGGTCTACTGGCTGAGTTATCTCGTCGATCCTTGAGAGACTGTCAGCGACGACGTTGTTCTTGCCTGATATATGCCTTATATCTGTTGTAAACTGTGAAATGTAATCCAGGTGCCGGAACTGTCTTGGTGAGCAATTTTCTTTCGCGAGTGAAACGCGAAACATATTGGCTTGTGATCTGTGTAGATGACAAAGTTTCGTGCTTCGACCATATGCCTGAAGTACTTTATAGCTTCGTAGATTGCTAGCAATTCCCTGTCATAAGGCGAGTATTTCTTTTCTGCCGGACTTAGCTTGCGGGAGTAGAACGCTAGCGGTTGCCATGGTTCCTCGTTCTTGCACTGTTGTAATACTGCACCTAATGCTATATCCGAGGCGTCCGTCACTATTGGTAGTTTTGCTTCGCAGTCGGGATGGGCGAGCATTGCAGCTTTGCAAAGGCCTTCCTTGCAGGTATTGAAGGCTTCTGTTTCTTGAGTGGTAAAATGCACTGGGTGAGAGCCTTTTACAGACCCTACCAGCAGAGCATTTAAAGGGGCCTGATGTTGAGCTGCGTCGGGTATAAATCGTCTGTAGAAATTTAACATACCCAGAAATCTGCGAAGTTCCCGGACAGTTTTGGGCGCCGGGTATTTTGTGATAGCTTCCACTTTCTCGGGTAGTGGGCTGGTACCATCGGACGAGATCCTATAACCTAAGAAAGTCACTTCCTTTACTCCGAATACACACTTAGCAGTATTGATCACCATACCATATTTCTGCAGGCGGGTGAAAAGTTGGTGTAGGTGGTCTTCGTGGGTCTTGTGGTCTTTTGAGAAGACCAAGAAATCGTCAAGATACGCATAGCAGAAGTCCAGTCCTCGCAGCATCTCGTCGACGAACCGCTGAAAAGTCTGTCCAGCATTGCGTAGACCAAATGTCATGAAAGGAAATTCATATAAACCAAACGGCGTGGTGATAGCGGTCTTGGGAATATCCTCTGGACTTACAGGAATCTGATTATATGCTTTGACAAGATCAATAGTACTGTAAACTGAACATCCTGAAAGACTATGTGCAAAATCATGAATATGACGGATTGGATAATTGTCTGGTATTGTCCTGGAATTCAGCGTGCGGTAGTCACCACAGGGTCGCCATCCGCTGTTCTTCTTAGGAGCCAGGTGTAATGGTGATGACCATGGTGAACTTGAGGGTCTGGCAGTGCCGTCTTTCAGCATCGCTTCAAACTCGTCTTTAGCTATTTTTAATTTGTCAGGGGCAAGGCGTCGTGGTGTGCATGAAACTGGTGGTCCAGGTGTAGTCTGTATGTGATGGACTGTATTGTGTGATGATGTGCGGTGTATGCCATGTGGCCTGGTAATGTCTGGAAATTTCCGTAGTATGTTATGGTATGTGGTGTCACCAATAATTACCTTAACCGAGGAAATAATGTCTGACGGACGGGTAAGTGAAGCCGGGGTCGCAAGCATTGTATAGTTGTCTAATAGACGCTGGTTCCTGCAATCAACAATTAAATTGTAAAATGACAAAAAATCCACTCCTATTATCGCTTTCGTAACGTCGGCCACAATAAATGACCAAGTGAAGTCACGGCGCAACCCCAAGTTTAAACTTAAGCTAATATAACCGTATGTTTTGATGGGACTACCGTTAGCCGCGCACAGTTGATAATCCGTAGTTTCACGTCGCCCTGGTAATACTGATCGTGGGTAAACACAAAGGTCGCTGCCGGTGTCGACCAAAAATTTAGTCTTTGATCGTCGATCGGTAACAAATAAGCGACCGGTGCTCGGACAATCGTCGGCCGCCGCTACTGATTGCCCTTCGAGTTTTCCGCTGCTTTGTAGTCGCACGGTTTCACACATTTCTTCGCGCGTTCTCCAAACCTGTGGTGATACCAGCATTGTGGATACTTGCTGGAACTCGACTGCGATCTTGACGAACTCGAGCGATGACTTGAACGGCTGCTCGATCGTTGCCGCGCTCGTGACATGCGATCGATTTTTGCGGTCAGCTTTTCAACCTGCCTGGCCAGTGCAGCTATCTCGGGATTCGCACTGCTCGAGGATGCTGTCTTGGTGATGGCGGATGTAGATGCTACCTGGGGCCCGACGACGTCATTGATTCGGTCTGCTAGCTCCGCCAATTCTTCCATCTCGGCCTTGGACTGCGAGGCGATAATGGCCTGCGTTCCACTTGGTAGACGGCTCGTCCAAATGGTGCGGAGAAATTCCTCGGGAACGCCCGGTCCTTGCTGGACCGGGCGTTCCCGAGGAATTGGTTGTAAGTGGCGGTAGAATTGCGATGGTTTGCGATCGCCGAGTTCTTCGTGCATGAGTAACTGTTTTACTTTCTTCTCACGCGAAGCTGACATTCTTTTAATCAATTCTGCCTTGAGTTTCTCATACTTGTTGGTAGGTGGAGGGTTTTCAATTATTTCTTGAACCTCAGAAGCGTACTGCGGATCCAAGTGGCCTGTGACGTAATAAAATTTCGTGTCATCTGCCTTTATGTTCGAAAGTGCAAATTGTGCTTCCATTTGAGAAAACCAAAGTGAAGGCTTCTCCGGATAGAACGGTGGTACCCTCACTCCTACGCGGAATGTTTCTAGGTGTTTTTCACCGCCATCATGGCCTGCCGCGGTTACGTTGCGATCGCTTTTGTCTGTCATTGTAGCGTTCTTGTTCGGGGTCACCAATTTAGTGATAGATTATAATGCGTGCGTGCGGATATAAATAAAAGTTTGTACACTGACACGATAAGTTTGTTGTTTATTAGGAAGCGTACACAAATTAGAGCTCACAGCACAATAAGAAAGAAGAATAACACTAGATAGAAAGATAGACGGAGTAGACAGATAGAAAGCACAGTGAAATATTAAAATAGCTAGCGTAAGCGAGATAGCGGATCGAGCGACACAGTGGTCCCGCGAAAGGCAGTAGGCTGACTGGCGGACCGCCGGTCGGCACTGATGCGCGGGCGCAGCTCTGGAATGCGAGCCCCCACCTCGCGCGCTAAACAATGGAGCGATCAGGCGGCCGGCCGGTTTGGTCACTACTAACGAACATGGTTTGTTTGTCCGTCCGCAATCCGCATACTTATACATAATTATTACTATTATTTATTATTACTATTATTTATTGTTACTATTAATCTACGCCACACTAGTGATCATATTTAATTATTTTCTTGTAACGGTTTTTCCAATTTAAATAAATATTTATAGGCCGTTTGTATTTCCTTTTTAAAAAATCCATTAGGCTTCTGATCCCTAAGAGTAGTTTACAAATTAAAATAAAAGTCATGTCCTGTCAATGAATTCCATATCGATGTATTTTAGTAGTAATAACTAAACGCAAACATATATTTGTTTTATTTCTATCTCGTCTATAAATCAAGTTCTTATAACATCTTATTTTCAAACTACTCATATGTTGGTTTCGATTTTATTTTAAAATTTTGATGCTGGGCAGTGTTCAGTTAAATAAATACTTGTTTTAAAAATGTCAAAAAGGTTGTGTAAAGTACATTCTGATCGTTTTTGTTATGTTTGTGGTGAATTTATAATATCTAAAAAAGGATATCCCATTACGGAATCACTTAAAGATGCATATTTCGGTTATTTCAAAATTTCGGTCTGTCACCAGGACAAAACATGGGCTCCTCACGTTTTTTGTGAAAGATGCAGAAAAACTCGAGCTCTTGGGCTGCTCTCGGACAAGTCAGCGATGAACATGGAGAGCGTTTTCATCAGGATTTGAAATTTTTTGAGCAAAATTATCAAGGATACTGGGACCAGGCCATATTAGGTGATTATTGCTGGTCTGTTATTAGAGATACAGACACGAATAAATACAAGAAAAAACCTTAGACAATTCACTTTAAATTTTTTGTTTGATATTTTTGTAAGCATTATTTTTTGTAAAAAATTATCAAAAATAATAAATATCTTGGAAACATGACGTGTTAGATTTTTTTTTATAATTTTTCTGAAACTCAGTGCACCTCGATTGTTAAGAAAAAAAGCGTTTCATTCAAAGGACAAAAACTTTGTAAACTAGTGTTATTAATATCTACCGTTCTCTAAGATTAAGAAGGGTATCCAACTCAAACTCAGAGCATTTATTTCAAACAAGAAACTCCACGGACACTCTTTTAAGATAAAAATAATTCACGTGAGAAAATGTAGAAAGACGTGCACGTTAGAAGCGTCCGTAATAAAAAGAAAAAACAAATTAAAATTTAAAATAAATTTAAATAAACCGTGGTAGGTAAGAGATGAACAGTTCCTACTGACGGCGCCCATTCACGAACATAACGCATCGATCAGCACCATTCAGCTCAACCATTTTCAAGGGAACTTAATGATCCAACACACACATCACCACCAGTGAGACATTTAAGTGAGTATGACATACTCTCAGTCGTCAGGGAATATTCAACTCAATGAAAGACGTACCCAGTAAATGGTAGCTCTATAGGACACAGTACTCACACCTATGCAAGAATCTGATAACCAGTCTTACCAAGGGGTACCGTGTTACCATATAGTAGTGACATAATGCTCACATATCTGCTATGCAATTATACAATATTCTGCCCGCTTCGTTCGCGTGGAAGTCGAAGCCTATTGCACCGGTTATTAAGTCGAATGGCTCAATCAGAATATGTGGAGCTTACAAAATAACAATTAATCCGATTCTAAAAGATTTTTATTTTTTTTATTTTTTATTCTACTATTAGTTTGCTCTTGACTTTAGTCTAGGTCTGGATGACAGAGACAAAGTCTACGATGGAGTGAGCTTACCCAGAAGAAGCCTGTTCACTCTCACTTTGAATAGATTAGGGTTGTATGCGTTCGGAAACACTGTATTTATTTATTTATTTACTTCATTATCCATTACCGCGGATTGAAGAACTTTTTGCGACCTTGGGGGGCGGCGGCGAACAGTACCCAAAACTTGATTAAAGGCTCGTACAGACTCACGCGATATCGCGGGCGCGACAGCCACTGAGAAAGAAATTGTGCTTCAAGTATCGCGTCGCGCCCGCGATATCGCACTAGTCTGTACGAGCCTTTATCGAATGCATTCCAACAATGTTTATTAGATAAAAAATCACAGCCGCTGACAGCGATTACCACTCATGTCGGAACTTTTATTTACAAAAAAAACTAACTTAACTAGTTTAACTAGTTTATTGAACAACTATGATTAGTGGATTTAACTGTGTTACCTTTACACATGGTTAAATTGTAATTTTAGTATATTTGTGAAATATTAAATGTAGGCATGTGTTAATCCCACTGTTGGCTCATGTTAACTCGGCAGTTAGTAGACAGAAAGACTATTAACTATTAGTATTTTATCAGGCGTTGATATTATTGTTCTTCAGTGTTTTTCCATGTAATGGCTGTCACATTATAAAAGTCGTTCTCTGCGTGCTACGTCCTGAGTTTTAATTCCCTAAATTTCCCAAGAAGATCCTTCATTTTTATTCATGGTCCATACGAACCGGATAAGTTTTATATCATCTACGTATTAGCAAAGTGGATTGGATAATTATTCTGGAAATTGGATATTGGATGAGTACCGGAGTGACGAGGTGACGAACACGTTTTTGGATGAAACGTAGATTGGACATTAAGTGAAATAAAACAGGAAGCGTTTAAGCAATATAAGTAATTATTAATTAAATTCACCCAACACTCATTAATATTAAATCAGGTAAAATAAAAAGGAATTAAGTATTGATAATAAGAACTTAAATAAGGTTAGTAACATATTATTTTTATATTACATTTACAAAGTTTATTAACTTGTTTTTATTCTTTTGTGTATAATACATATATCCAAGGAATTATTTACAGAGCATTAGGTTAAATTACAGTTGTAAAATATAGTTAACGTGTGCTTAAAATACAGTACAGTAGTGTTATTTTTTAACCTGCATTAGTTAGCTATTCATTTATCAATAAAAGTACAAATGTTATTTTCCAATTCAAACCTTTAAAATTGTTATTGCTTTGTAAACCATTTAACAGGTAAATAGTTATTTTGATTGTTACATAATTTATTTGGAATTGTAAACCTTACATACTTCCTACGGTAATTATTATTATCATTTGCAGTGATACAACTTAAAAGTCAAAGTACAATTAAATCGTTGCATTAGGCTAGTTATTTAACATTATAATTGTATAATTACAGGTCCACGACACTCTCCTTTCAAAATGACTGAGATTAAAGAACTTAAAAAGAAGCGAAGCAGTTATAAAGGAAGATTAACGGTATTTGGAACCTATTTAAGTAGCCTGAAAGATGCCGAGATAACTACCTTTCAGGTAGTGGAGTTGCAGTTGCGAGTCAGCAAATTGGATGATCTTTTTAATGAATTTAACGAGGTTCAATTGAAATTAGAATGCATGTGCGATAACATTGATACTGAGGCACTCGAAAGAACCACAATTGAATCTCAATATTACGGGTTGGTAGCTCAAGCTAAAATTATGTTAAGTAATTTTGAAAAATCTGAGCAAGATGATGTAAAATCAAATTGCAGTATTGGTAAGCGTCAGTTCGTCAAGTTACCTACAATTCAATTACCCAAATTCACAGGATCGTATGATAACTGGCTCGAGTTTCGCGATACCTTCACAAGTCTCATTCATGGCAGTGACGATATAGACGAGATTAATAAATTCCATTACCTAAGGTCATCATTAGCAGAATCTGCTGCTGTCGTGATCCAGTCAATTGAGTTTTCTGCTCAAAATTACAATGTGGCATGGAAACTTCTTTGTGAGCGATTCGATAATGAAAGATTGTTAATTGAGAATCACGTTACGGCACTATTCGGTGTCGAGTCGATCACTCGGGAGTCCTCAACTGCATTAAAAGGTATTGTGGACATTGTAAACAAAAATATCAGAGCATTGAAAACACTAGGCGAACCTGTTAATAGTTGGGACACATTACTTATCTATATAATTCGACAAAAACTTGACCCTACAACATTCCGAGAATGGGAAGAATACAAAGGGCGTATCGATAAATCTAAACGTATCACTTTTGATCAGTTCATTGATTTTATGCGAAATCGCGCTGATTTAATAGAAACACTGGAAAAGTCACGTCATTCTACAACTAACATAAAACATAACACTAAAATAAAAGCCTTAGTCACAACAAAAAACACTAGTAGTTCTTCATCACATAGTTGTCCAAAATGTAATAGCGATCACAACCTCAATTTATGTCCACAGTTTTTATCATTAAGCGTCAACGATAGAATGTCTTTACTACCTAGTTATAAGGTATGTTATAATTGTTTGCGTCACGGTCACTATCCCAATAATTGCAAGAAACCAGGCTGTAAAATATGTAAACGAAAACACCACACGCTTATTCATAACACAGATTTCAAATCAAACCCTGTTTCAAGCAAATCAGCTGACGGTACGACCGACAAGGTTAAGGTTGAGTCATCCTCCACTACCGTTGCAAACAATAATCACGTTGCACTTTCAGCTAATATCTCTGCCCATTCGCATACGAGCAGCACAGGCGATATCCTGTTGTCGACTGCGTTAATTAGGTGCTACGATGTCAATAACAAAGAACACATCGCTCGAGCTCTTCTCGATTCTGGTAGTTCGTCGTGTTTAATGACAGAGAATTTATTTAATAAGCTAAATTTGCCCCATATAAACACAGACAAAACTATACAAGGCATAAATAAGTCTTTATCGCATGTGGAGAAAATGTGTCGTGTGCACATTAAATCGTTGCATGAATCGTACGCTAATGATTTAATATGTTTTGTCTTGCCTACAATAACTGATAACGTCCCCGCTAGACAGGTAAATGTGAATATACCGTCAAATATTCACTTAGCTGATCCGTATTTCCACACACCTGCTTCTATTGATATTATTATTGGGGCAGACGTATTCTGGAGTTTATTAGGATCTAATAAGATATTACTAGGTGATGGGAAACCAACATTTTATCAAACTAGACTTGGTTGGCTAGTTTGCGGCCCAATTAACGGCGGCTGTAATAATAATTCATCTCAATTTTCATCAATTAAATGTAATTTTACTAATGTCAATGATTATTATGAAAGTTCTTCCAGTTCGGTTGAGTTAGATGACATCCGAAACCAATTGACGCGTTTCTGGCAGCTCGAGGAAGTTTGTCATGAGTCATCGACTTATTCAGCTGAGGAGAAAATGTGCGAAGAGCACTTTATAAAAAACACAACGCGCTTGGCAGATGGCCGCTTTAGCGTTAAAATACCGTTGAAGGAATCTTCGAATAGTTTAGGCGAATCATATCATCGTGCAAAACGATGTTTTCTGTCATTAGAGCGCAGAAATCTCAGCCAACCCTTACTCGACAAAATGTACAAAGATTTCATGACCGAGTATATTTCTTTAGGCCATATGTTCGAGTGTAATATTCATGAAGATCCGCGGTCATATTTTATTCCTCATCACGGAGTATTGCGCGAGAGTAGTAGTACAACCAAATTACGGGTTGTTTTTAATGCTAGTGCAAGCACCACATCTGGTATTTCTTTAAATACAATACAGATGGTGGGCCCTACCGTCCAAGACGATCTGACTGCAATCATTCTTAGATTTAGAATGCATAAGTACGTCCTCTCTGCTGACGTAGAGAAAATGTACAGACAGGTGTCTGTACATCCATCAGATAGGCACCTGCAGCAAATTATTTGGCGTGATGATGCTTCTAGTCCTCTTAAAGCCTACCAATTGCATACAGTAACTTATGGTACGGCTAATGCACCGTTTCTCGCTACTAGGTGCCTCAAACAGGTTGGTCTTGAATGTCAGGATCAAAAGGTCGCAGAAGTTATTCTTCATGATTTTTACGTAGATGACCTTTTGACCGGTGCAGACGTGTTTGAGGAGGCTCAAATGTTGCGTCATAAGGTAACTGATGCTCTTGCTTCTGCTTGCATGCCTTTGAGGAAGTGGAAATCTAACGAACCCAGTTTAATTTCAGAACCATCTGGTGATTCCTATTTTGATTTCCACAAGGAAAGTGACGTCGTCAATAAAACGCTTGGACTTAGTTGGCAAACTGACAAAGATGATCTGTGTTTTCCAATAAATGTTCCTGAATGCATAGAAAACACTAAGCGTGGTATGTTAGCAGTAATCGCGCGAATATTTGATCCGCTAGGGTTGTTAGCACCGTGTGTCGTGAGCATGAAGATGTTGCTTCAGAAACTTTGGCTGGATGGGTTAAAGTGGGATGACCAGATACCACCTGAAGTTGGAACAACATGGGCGAACATAATTAAAGCTTTGCCTTGCCTTCATAACTTACGTGTTTCACGTCGTGTGGTCTGTGACTCATACAAACAGGTTCAATTTCATATTTTTACTGACGCTTCGGAGCGAGCGTACGGCGCCTGTTTGTATATTCGCAGTATCAATGAGCAGGGTGACGTCGATGTGCGATTGTTAATGGCTAAAAGTCGCGTAACTCCTATTAAACCATTGACAATACCGCGACTTGAGCTCTGTGCTGCTGTGCTTGGTGCACGGTTATGTCAAAAGGTTGCTAGTTCACTTCGCATTAAACCATTTAGTGTAGTTTTTTGGACTGATTCCATGATAGTGCTGGGTTGGTTAAAAATGTTACCTATTAAATTAAATACTTTTGTTCGCAACCGTGTTGCCGAAGTATTAGAATTATCCGGTGCAAACACCTGGAGACATGTGTCGACACACGATAACCCAGCTGATTTAATAACCCGCGGAGCGGAACCTACCGCTATGCAATCACTGGATTTGTGGTGGTTCGGTCCATGTTTCTTAAAGTATGACAGTACTACATGGCCATCTCCTGCTTTGAATCCAGGAATCTTACCAGACATTAAATCTAGTATTTTAATTAATTTAGCCCAAAATCATGATAACGAAGATTTATTTAAACCAATCATCGAGTTTAATCGTTTTTCCAATTTTATTAGATTACAGCGTTCTATTTGTTACGTTTTTCGTTTTATTTACGCATGTAAAAGGCGATCAGAAAATACGTCCTATTTAAATACCAAAGAATTACAAAATTCGTTAAACTTTATTATTATTCAGGCTCAAAAAGATTCTTTTCCTGAATACAACTTAATATTAAATAATAAAAAATTACCACATAAAAACCAATTATTAAAATTAAATGTGTTTCTAGATGAAAATAAAATTATTCGTATAGGTGGTAGATTACACAATTCCGAATATCCCTATGAAAAGAAACACCCAATCTTATTACAGTCCACTCATCATTTTGTTAAACTTTTATTTAGATTTGAGCATATCAGATTAATGCACGCAGGTCCTCAACTATTGCTAAGCACAATTAGAGAGACTTACTGGCCACTTGGTGGTCGCAATTTAGCCAAAGCTTGTTATCGTCAGTGCGTTCGATGTCAGCGTCTAAAGCCACAGGCAGTTGTCCCTCAGATGGGTAATCTTCCATTGAGCAGACTCTCACCAGCCGACTTTCCTTTTCAAAGCGTAGGAGTTGATTACGCGGGCCCTATAATCTCGTCTAGTCGTCAAGGTCGTGGATGTAGATTAGTTAAGGTATACATCGTTATTTTTGTGTGCTTTACTACAAAGGCCATTCATTTAGAGTTGGTGGGTGACTTGACGAGCAGTAATTATTTACAGGTTTTACGTCGGTTTATGTCTCGAAGAGGAAAACCTCTCAACATCTACTCCGATAACGGAACTTCGTTTGTGGGAGCCTATAATGAGATATCTAATTTCTTGAAACGTAATCGTGACTCCATAACTGATAGGGCGGCTCATGATGGTATCAAATTCCATTTTATTCCTGCTTACGCTCCACATTTTGGTGGTCTTTGGGAGGCGGGTGTCAAGTCGACCAAATTTCATTTGTCCCGAGTGTTGGGCAATTGTAATTTAACATACGAGGAGCTTAACTCCGTGTTGGTTCAGATTGAAGGCATTTTAAATTCTCGACCGCTCACGCCGCTATCGTCAAACCCAGAAGACCTGTTGCCTCTCACTCCGGGTCATTTCTTAGTTGGACGACCTCTCACGTCTCTTCCTGTAAAGGATATCCGGGACTACTCCACTCATCACTTGACGCGTCATCAACGTATCGAGCAGCTGCGGCAGCATTTCTGGTCGAGATGGAGCAAGGAATATGTCTCCGAGCTTCAGCAGCGCGTAAAGTGGCATACCGGCAACAACAGCCTGAACATGGACTCCCTCGTTGTCATAAAGGAGGATAACCAGCCACCGATGAAGTGGAAGTTGGGCCGCATTGTTGGTCTTCATCCTGGCACAGATGGCATAAGCCGAGTTGCCGACATCAGGACTTCAACTGGAACCATCAGACGGGCATTCTCCAAGATTTGCTCGTTATTGGAAGACAACTGTTGAAAGGCGAGCTTCCAACGGCCGGGGGCATGTTAATCCCACTGTTGGCTCATGTTAACTCGGCAGTTAGTAGACAGAAAGACTATTAACTATTAGTATTTTATCAGGCGTTGATATTATTGTTCTTCAGTGTTTTTCCATGTAATGGCTGTCACATTATAAAAGTCGTTCTCTGCGTGCTACGTCCTGAGTTTTAATTCCCTAAATTTCCCAAGAAGATCCTTCATTTTTATTCAGCATGCTTTTCGTTTGTTGGTTTAAGTTAGACTATTTAACATATAGGGAGGAAATATTATGTCGATACTTCGATAATTAATGTATGTGGGTTGATACTAGTTTTTAATAAAGCAGTCGTTACCAGATCTGCTGCCTTTTATTGACGAGTACATAACAGACACAATATACTAAAATACTAGCCACATTTTAATAAAACTTCCCTGAATACTACGTTTGTA
Source organism: Dryobota labecula (assembly GCA_947523025.1). Taxonomy (NCBI): domain Eukaryota; kingdom Metazoa; phylum Arthropoda; class Insecta; order Lepidoptera; family Noctuidae; genus Dryobota; species Dryobota labecula. The sequence goes on from OX383300.1 coordinate 310,936, forward strand.
GTTTTGGTCACAGCAGTCAAAATATACAGAGAGTCAGGACTGGTGACGCAAGAGCAAGCGACGTACAGTTCCATGTTCTATGGTAAAGGGTTTGGTTTCCGCACTTAGTCCTCAGGTCGACCATTGTACATGGGCCATGGCGACCATCAGTGGTTATTCCAACCAGCCCAACTCCCTCCAACAGATAATTACGTCTCCCGGTCTGTTTAGAACATCTGTGAAAGATCTGGGTTTCTGTTCTAATCTGGTTGACGCCTGTGCATTCAAAGAGCACATGCACGACGGTTTCCTCAGCCTCATGCAAGCCCTGCCCAGAGGATTGTCCGATATGCCTATTTTTCAGGTCAATCACCGAACAATAATAAACATGTCAGCGTAATTGCGACACCGCGCTATGCCTTGAATATTTTATGTATTACCTTAGTAAAATAGTCAGTACGTTTTCGGAGAGCATATCGGGCGCGACTCAATCCCATTCATTCACCTCATTAGTTTTAATCTTTATCCCATTTGTATTACTGAAATATAGTTATCTTTATAATCTTTAATCTTAGTTTATCTTAGTCTCACCCCAACCCCGAAAATTGGTCCTTCGAGCCATCGGAGCGGGACCTTGACGCGTGTATCTACCATTCTATGTTCTATGTTAGAGGGTTTGGTTTCCGCACTTAGTCCTTAAGATGGACCATTGTGCGAGGGCCATGGCGGCCGTCGGTGGTTATTCCAACCAGCCCACCTCCTTCCAGAAGCTAATCACGTCTCCTGGTCTGTTCAGAACATCGGTAAAGGATCTGGGTACCCCGAGGTTATCTGTTCTAATCTGGGTGACGCCTGTGCATTCGAAGAGCACATGTGCAACGGTTTCTTCCGCATCCAAGCAGGCTCTGCACAGAGGGCTGTCCGTTATTCCTATTGTGTGGAAATGTTTGTTTAGCGAGCAGTGTCCCTTGATGGTCCCCGTCACCAGGCGCAAACCGTTCCTGTCCAGGCGTAAAAGGCGCCTGGTCAGCCTACCATCCAAGGATGGCATTGCTTCTCTGGACTGCCTGCAGTCTGGTGTCGAGGTCCACCAGTTCTCCCCTTGTGTGTGGGTGAAGTCCTGTAACCACCTGCGTAATTGGTTGAAGGGGATGGGTTTGATAGGCTCGGGTCCACGGACTGACCTGCTAGATGCCCTTCGTGCTAGTTCGTCAGCTGCGTCGTTACCCAGGGATCCGCTGTGTCCTTTTATCCATTGCAGTGTCACTGTGTTGCGGTTGGGCACCGTTGCTCTTTCTAGTGCATTGTGACATTCTAGTATCAGTTTCGAGGTAATATATCTTTTCCCTAAGGATTGGAGAACAGAAGCACTGTCGGAGAGTATACGAATATGGGTGTCCGTAACTCTCCTGGCTTCTATGGCGTGCGCCGCTTGTATGATGCCCACACACTCTGCCTGGTAGACGGTGTTGAAAATTCCCAGCGGGCTGGATATGTTTATGTTAAGGTCTTGTGAGAAAACTCCGACTCCGGTCCCGGAGTCGATCTTTGATCCGTCAGTGTACACTCTCAGCTCATTCGGGCCTGAGTAGTCACATCGTTCTTCTGTGAGTATAATGTTGTAGTGCTTATGGAAGTAGTGCAGTTTCGGGGCTTTGTCGCAGGGTGATGCCATCATTGGCTGGCGTTTGATCGCATCCTCCTTTAAGCGTATGTGCTTGACTCTAGAGTCTTTGCTCAGAGTTCCTGTTACGTTGAGCCTAAAGGCAGCCAGGGCCGCCTCCTCTCGCACAATAAGGTGTAGAGGCGGCAGCCCACGCATTGCCTGTAGAGCGGCAGTAGGCGTGGTTCGCATGCAGCTAGTGATTGCTACACAAGCGAACCTCTGCAGTTTTTCGAGATCTCTTTGGGCTGTGCTCAGGTCTGTTCTGGGCCGCCAGACTAGTGAGCCATATGTGATAGTTGGTCGGATGACTGTGGTGTATAGCCAGTAAGTAACTTTGGGGCTAATTCCCCAATTCCTGCCGAGCAGTCGCTTGCACTGCCACAGGGATATGCTGGCTTTTGTAGTGATGTAGTTAGTATGTTTTGCCCAGTTCAGCTGTTTGTCCAAGTATATGCCCAGGTATTTGGTTTCAGTTGATAGGCTTAGGGTAGTTCCAAAGAAGTTTGCAAGTTGTAGTGTCGTCAGTTTCCTCTTTTTTGTGAAGAGAATCAATTCAGTTTTGGAGGGGTTCACTGAGAGTTGGTGTTTATTGCACCAGTCTTCTACTATTTTCAAGGCTTGGCGCATGAGGTTACACAGGGTATTTTCGTGGGTGCCATTTATTATTATGGTTATGTCGTCGGCGTAGCCTACGGTGAAGTAACCTTTGCCATTGAGTGTTTTGATGAGGCTATCCACCACCAGGTTCCATAGAAGCGGCGAGAGGACGCCGCCTTGCGGACAGCCTTTCGCCACAATGGCCCTTGTGGTGTCGTTTACTGTGACTTGCACAGCTCTCCGTTTGAGCATGAGCACTCAGAGTTGAGTTTATGCCGTGTCTGTCAAGAGCCGTGTTAATACTATCGAACATAGTTTTGTCGATGGCGCCCTCTATGTCAATGAAGGCGGCCAGTGATGAGCATTTGTGGTCCACTGCGCATTCAATTTTGGAGACCAAACTGTGCAGCGCGGATTCTGTTGATCTGCCTGTGAAGTACGCATGCTGTTGTTTGTGGAGTGGTTTTACCCTTAGAGGTCCGTCTCGGATGTGCCTATCACAGAGTCTCTCGAGGGTTTTTAGCAGGAAGGATGTGAGGCTTATGGGCCTGTAGGCCTTGGGTTGTGTGTAGTCAGTTTTGCCAGGTTTGGGTATAAAGATGACTTTCACTTCGCGCCATGCGAGGGGGATGTATCTGAGTGCCACAGAGGCTCGATAGATCTTCACCAACCATGGTGTCAGATGATCTACCCCCCACTGTAGCATGGCTGGGAAAATGCCATCCAGCCCTGCGGACTTATATGGCTGAAAGGTGTTTCTAGCCCACTTAAACCGGTCTTCTGTTACTATGTGTTGGGTTCTAGACCAGTCTTGGTCCGTTGGGGTCCATTCCGATTCAGCCTCCCATGTCCTGTCCTCTAGGAGTCTGCAGTCTGGGAAGTGAGTCTCGAGGAGGACCTTACTGGTTTCCTGATTAGTTAGTGTGTAGGAGTTATCGGGTTTTTTCACCGCGCCAAGAGTCCGATCCTGATCGGTTGATAGGATCTTTCTCACTCTTGCGGCTTCATTATTTGTCTCGATGGATTCACAGAATTTCCGCCATGCTGTTCTTCTGGCAGTTCTGATTTGCTTTTTATATGTATATTGGGTCTCTTTGTATAGCTCCCAGTCGTCTAGTGTTTTTGGCTCTGTTGAATTGTTTACGTAGTGCATCAAAAATTGGACTCGGATACATACGAGGATTATCTACAAGCCTTAAAAACCCCGCGAAAGTTGCCCGTCTTGGAAGATTTCCTTAATTTCTTAGAAACTAAGTTTATAATGCTGGAAACTTCCTGTAAGAAGCTTGAAAATTCCACGCACAAATTATCCCCATCTCAATCCAACAACTATAACAAACCATCATTTTCAAAGGGTAACAATTTTAATCGAAATTATAACAATTCTAAAACGAATTACTCAACAAGCCAAGTTTCGCAATCGTCAAAGTCCAAACGCAAAATTAACTATCGCAAGCAATGCCCTATTTGCAACAAAAGTAGGCCTATTGATATCTTATTTGGAGCAGATATCTATTCCACTATCCTTATGGACGGCATCTGTCGTTCAGAAGGTATATTGCCAATTGCCCAACAAACCCAGCTGGGATGGATCTTAAGCGGCAACTACAAAACATAAAGTCAAAGTCAAAGTCAAATCATTTATTTTAAATAGGCACGAAGATGCACTTTTGAACGTCAAAAATTACATGATTAGTTAATTGATTCTAGTTGCGCCTTCCAAAAGGTAGTTATGTATGGAGAAGAATGGGCAAGAAACTCCATACTTACTCTTTTAAAATGTTAACAATAGTTTGTATACATTAATTAATAATTATAGGTGAAGACGATGTACCTAGAATAAAAATAAAAATTACTTACCACAATTGGTAAAAAGAATGAAAAGTGAAGTAATGACAGAAAAATTAATAAATGCGATAGGTACATGGTGCTCACATATTTACAAACATTGTATATGATTTTCCAAAAAAAATTAAACATATAATAAGTGTGTGAGTTAAATTTATATTAATCACAGAAAATAAAAATTAATATCATAAAAATTATAAATTATACAGTTAAATTAGCAACCAGTTGATTTTGATTTTGTCTACACTCTAAATTGTCCTATGGAGCAGGACCAGCATGTTTCCAAGCATTCTTATCTTGGATATAATCCTCTAATTTGTAATATGCTTGTTTACAAAGTGTGCTTTTTATATGAGTTTTAAATTTTCTTTCATTTAACTGTAATATATCAGAAGGTATTTTATTGTAACATTTAACACAGTACCCCATAAAAGATGTATGTACTTTAGATAATCTGAAAAATGGTTGATCTATTTTATCTTTATTTCTAGTATTAAATTATGCCTATCACTGATTTTATTAAAAATATTTAGATTTTTTCTTTACACATATAATAAAATCGTAGCGAAGTCAAAACTGTACATTGAATATTTTTGAAAAAAAGTAATTGCCACGAGGTCTGGGAACGATTCTGATGCCGAAAATATAGTTTTTAGAATTTTTGTCTGTTTGTATGAATGTATGTTCCAGCTAAACCCAAAAACTACCGGACAGATTTTGTTCAAATTTTGCATAGATATTCCCTATAGGTCTGGTCAAATTACTACGAATAAATTATTACGCTATTTGCTATGGGGGATGAGCAATATTGCATTATGTTTTGAGATGGGTCCATAAGGGCTAAGATACCTTAACCGTGGTCGCTACAAGAAAATGGTTTTAAGAGACTATCTTTAACTTTTAGAAAAAAAATTATCTGCATTCACAGATTTTGAAAAAAATGTACAGTCAGCAAGAAATGGGCAATTTTCACAAAAAAGTTTTTTGATGCCAATCGATCCTGTTTCCTACGAGGATCAAAAAACTTTATAGGACCAAGAGGTTTGAGTACTAGAAAAGCCAGAAATCGAAAAAAACTTTTCCGATACAGTTCTTAAGAATGATACTGAGATGACAACAGTCGAATTACTCCATTACTACTTCGCTGGGTTGATAGTCAATTATGACATATTACGCTATTTCAATCAACTTTCAACAAAGCAATGCAAATCTGATTTCGATTTCAAAGAATTGATATTTTTTGAGCTTCTTTTTAGGGTTCCGTAACAAAATGGTAAAAAGGAACCCTTATGGTGCAACTCAGTCTGTCTTTCCGAATGTCTGTCACAGCTGGATATCACAAGAACTACTAAAGCTATCAAATTGAAATTTGGAATAGTTTGAGATGACGTTTACCCAACTATTTTACAAATAAGAAAGATTTTTTTTGCATCTAGGATTTAACGGGGGGTTTTAAAACTCGAAGTCGGGCTATTAGGGCATGTGGGGTATCGTATGAAAGAGCGCTATTTGCACATTCTCAAAAAAATTTTTAGGCCGCATTGTGTTCGACATTTGACCAAAAAAAAAAATGCCATTCCACCCCTCTCTCCCGCACGCGTTCCACCTCCTCCTTCGCGCGCATTACTGCTTCGCAGAAGGAGGTGACGGCCTCCCATGCACTCTCGCTCCGTACCATGGCCTGGACCAGGACCGGACGCGAGAGATCGTCGCCAGCGATCGCCTCCGTGAGGACACGGCGGTGCTCTACCCAAGCCGGGCAGGCCACAATCCGTATCAATCCGTATTATGAATTGTGTGATTATATTTGTGTTAATCTGTGTTCTTATTGTGATTATTGATTACAATCATTTGTACGCTCTCTGGCATAGCATAGCACACTCTTTATTATCTTTTATTCCATTATTATTGTACATACCTATGTTAAACAAATTAATAAATGACTTATGACTTATGCTCTACCGTGTCCTCCGGGCGATTCACAGTGGTAGCACCCGGGCGTTTCCTCCTTATCCTAAACAAGAATCTCCCGAAACAACCGTGTCCGGTGAGGACCTGCGTCAGACAGAAGGTGAGGACGCCGTGGCGCCTCTCTAGCCACTCCTCAAAGAGGGGACTTATACTTGACTTTCCGTGTGTTAACAATTACAATGTACTGTTATATTATAATAGTGATAGCTGTTCGTCAGGAATAATCTGTAAGAATAACAATGAGAAACATTCAATGTATCAGTGTTGTGCCATTAGTGTATATCCAGGAACACAGGCTTTCAATAATTCACTAGAAAAGAGCTGGTGGACCTCGACACCGACCTGCAGACAGTCCAGGGAGGCTATGCCATTCTTAGATGGTAGGCTAACCAGGCGGTTATTACTCCTGGACAGGACCGGCCTGCGCCTGGTGACGGGGACCATCACGAGACACTGCTCGCTCAACCAACACTCCCACATAATATCGGACAATCCTCTGTGCAGGGCTTGCATGGAGGCTGAGGAAACCGTTGTGCATGTGCTCTTTGAAAGCACAGGCGTCACCCAGATTAGAATAGAAACCCTCGGGGCGCCCTGATCTTTCACAGATGTTCTAAACAGACCGGGAGACATAATTATTTACTAAAGGGAGGTGGGCTGATTGGAATAACCACTGATGGCCGCCATGGCCCATGTACAATGATCGACCTGAAGGACTAATTGCGGAAACCAAACCCTTAACCATAGAACATGGAACTGTACGTAGCTTGCTCTCGCGTCAACAGTCCTGACTCTCTGTATATTTTGACTGCTGTGGCCAAAACTACAAACGTACTATTCAAGGAAGTTTTATTAAAATGTGGCTGGTATTTTAGTATATTGTGTCGTGTTACGACTTCCGCGCGAACGAAGTCGCGGGCAGAAGCTAGTTTGAAATAATATTTGACTACCTTTTTTACAGTCCGTTCAACCAATTTTGACTTCTATTCGCGCGCTATTTGATTTGACGAATAAGGCTCCTACAAACAGGCGCGACACGCGACGTGACATAAAGACACCGCGTGCCACGCGACTAACGGTCTCTTTGTATCGCGTCGCGTGTCGCGCCTGTTTGAAGGAGCCTTGAGCGCGCGCGGTGATAGATTTGGCCGTCAGATGGGATGGTGGACTTTATTTTTATTTTTAAATGCGCGTCACCTATAATTTAAATCCGATACGGCGGCTGCGAAAATGTTCAAATCTTTCATCATGGGTGTCGTTTTCATGGTTTTCGATCGTGCTAAAGCCGATAATGGTGCCGATTCTCTTGTCACAACATTCTCTAAACTAGACTAAAAATCACCAAAATTTTGTTTATTGCTGTCAAACGACGATTTCTTGACGAAAGTGACACAACTAAACTATATTTTAGTTTGACAACACTAAGATGGTACTGAGTTTTTAATTTAGTGAAAATGGCAATTTAGCTATTCTGAATTTCACGTTTTTAAACAAAAATTTAGATTTTCTAACTATATATGACTATTTGTAATCGCGATTAAAAAGGTGTGGAATAATTTTTTTTGTCATAACTAAAAATTCACACCAACACCTCGACTTCTGGTGCAAAAACGGTACTGTATATTTTTTTTATTTTCTTTTGCTTATATCTCTAAAATGGTGCGTCCTATCGCAAAAATAATGAAAATTTCGACCCCCTTTGCAACTCGTAAAACATTTAAACTCTACATGAAGGTAATATATATTTTTTTTTTCTATACAAAAAGTGAAAAATTCCATATAAAATACGTTGAGGCTGCCCCGCCCCTGCGCGCCTCCGGCTCTACAAAAAATCATGGGGTAGGGCAAACAAGTACAAAACGTTGCGAAGTCAAAAGAAAATGAAATACCACGTGGAATCACGATTGTCAAATTCGATTTTAGTTGTGTCAAAGTTATTTTTAAAAGAGAATTTTGTTTCCGGAATCGTGCCGATTCCCGGCCACCGTAAGCGCGGGCTTGCGGACGGCGAGCTATGGGCAGCTCGCCGTCCGGTAAGGACCAGGCCCGGGTCGACAGCGCGTTTTATTCCACGCACGCCTCAAAGAGATGTCCGCCGGGACAGGTCCGACAGGCAGGGTTGCGGTTTTGTCCGAAAGAGATACCGTGGCCCTGGCACACAGACAACTGAAGGAACATGGCTGGGTTTTAGTCAGTAAAAGTCTGACACGCCCTCCCGCTCCGCCCAGAGCGGGAGAAGTTAAAAGATAGTTTCCCACCCAAAAAAAGGTTTCCTTACACGCGAAAGAGCTACATAAAGTTGGCCGTGGGAAAAGCAACCAATACTAAGGTCCACCCCCACAGCGGACAATGTTTGGCCCTGAGCGTTATTAATGGTCATGGCGTAACATAGGCTGACGGGGAATTGCACACGTTTAAAACTAAACGGGAAATTATTGGGAATGAGGGAAATTCTGAGAATAAAAACAACATCACTGGCGCCGCAGCCTTTTAAGATTTCGGCTACGATGACGTTGTGTTGGAGATTGGTGACTATGAGTTGAGTGCCGTTGCAAAGTTTAGGAGGAAGTATTATAGGCACACCGACTTCAAAAAAAATATTGTGGGCTGGAAGACCAGGTGTGTTAAGCCCAAAACAAACGAAACACTTTTATTTAGGAGTGGGCGTTGCGACGACGAACCGTTTTCAAAGACCGTTTTGTGTTCTGCGACGATGAAACAGTTTTACGTCCTGGGTTCAAACAGTCTTCGTTGCACAAACCAGTCTTCGAATTATATAGTGCGATTTTTTATTTTACGTCTATGAAAATACAGTCTAGAACGCAATGAGTCAACTATCTCGTCCGTCGCGTCGTCGTCTGTTCGTTTACAAAACAGTCCTTGCAATAGAAAGTGAACTTTATGTCAATGAAATACAGAAGATAATTTATTACCAGTTGTCAATGCGTCTCGTTCCGTTCGTTTGTAAAACAGTCCTTACAATAAAAAGTGAACTTTATGTCAATAAAATACAGTCGATAATGTATTACCATTTGTTAATGCGTCTCGTTCCGTTCGTTTGCAAAACAGTCCTTACAATAAAAAGTGAACTTTATGTCAATGAAATACAGTCGATAATGTATTACCATTTGTTAATGCGTCTCGTTCCGTTCGTTTGCAAAACAGTCCTTACAATAAAAAGTGAACTTTATGTCAATGAAATACAGTCGATAATGTATTACCTTACCTTAGCTACCACTTGTCAATGCTGTCGACCCACTGCTACTTTTATTATATCGACAATGAAGAAGTCAAGATCAAGGACACAGAACTCTCTTCTCTTCGAAAACTAGGTTTATACATGAGCGAGTTTCATTCTTACACAGAAAATCTTGATACCGCGATTCAAAAAAATGACGTTAAAAGAACAACGCCATCTATCGAGCACAAAGTGATACTGTCAAAATGTTACGCCTGGGAAAACGTTCAAACACTGTAAGCTATGTAGACTTAAAAAAACATTATATTAAAGAATAAATAGTTTTTAAAGGAATGCATATTTATCATTATTGTTTCATGTTAAATAAATTAAGTATTTATAAATTAAGTATAGCGCCACCTAGAGCACTACTACTAAACTATTTAACAACGCATTTTGAATACTTTAATTAGCCTAACCTTTGATTGGGTCATTGGGAGTTGTTAATCTATTCACAATGTATCGAGTTAAGTTTGCGCGCGAACTGTGCTAAAATAACCACCTTAAAAAAACCGGTCATAGGCGAGTCAGACTCGCGCACCGAGGGTTCCGTACCATCATATATCCGTAGCTTCATACGCTTCATTCGTATAAGTAGGACCTAAATAGTTATGTGCCCAGAAAAAACTACAACTGTGCTTCACCCAAAGCAAACTGCGAGTAGGTAGGAAGGAGGACATTTTGGTTGTGAACCGCGAAATATTTAAATTTTCATCGGTGAGGCCTATATTCGTCAGAGAATTTTAACTTCTCTGACGAATATAGGCCTCGCCGATGAAAATCAGCGCCATCTATTGACTTAGTAGTCAGGATCTGAAATTTTTCTATGTGACAGAAGTTTATGTAAGTAGTAGTCTACTTACATAAACTTCTGTCACATAGAAAAATTTCAGATTTTTATCTATGCAAACTTTGGAGACAAAGAGGGGAAAGCTATTTTTTTTACAGTTTTTGTTAAAATTTGAAAACAATGCGAACTAAAAAGAAAACACAGAAAGAGAAAAGAGAGAGAGAATTTTAACACTGCAGTGTTAGGTCATCGCCATCTCTTGACAAATAAAGGAACTAATGTAATTTTTGTTGATTTCTGAAAAAGTGTGCAAACTCAAACTCAAAGCATTTATTTCAAATAAACCAATTACAGGCACTTTTGAATTGTCAAGGGGTCGGTCAGTCAGAAAGATGAAGCTAGTTGCCCATTCCAAAGCGTAGTAGTAGTAGCCTATGGAGAAGAACGGACAAGAAACTCCATGGACACTCTTTTAAAACAAAAATATTGTTACAAAATATGGGTTACATCATTCATGTTGAAGTTATACATGTGAGAACAATGTAGAAAGACGTGCACGTTGGAAGCGTCCGTAATAGAAACAATTCAAAAATTAAAATAAGCCGTGGCAGCTAAGAGATGACCAGTCCCAACTGACGGCGCCCGTTCACGAACATGACGCATGGATCAGCACCATTTAGCTCAACCATTTTGAAGGGAACTTAATGATCCAACACACACGCCACCACCAGCGAGACATTTGAGTGAGCATGACATACTCTCAGCCGCCAGGGCACATTCAAGTCAATAAAAGACATATTACCCGGTAAATGGTAGCTCTATAGTACATAGTACTCACACCTGTGCTGTGCAATTATATAATTCAAGGACATTGAGTTTATACAATGCAAAAATAGTTTACAATCTTCAGCAGCTCCAATAATATTTTCAAATGCTAATCAATTAGTTTATGCGCCCTTATGGAGCAGGACCAGCATTGAGCCAAGCATTTTTGTCAGCGATGTAATCCCCCAATTTATAATATGCTTGGCTGCATAGTGTGCGTTTTATACAAGTTTTAAATTTTGTTTCTTTCAATTTGAGTATGTGGGGAGGTATTTTATTGTAACATTTTAAACAGTACCCCATGAAGGATGAGTCTACTTTAGCCAGTCTGAAACCTGGTTGAACTAATTGGTCCCTATTTCTGGTACTATAATTGTGTCTTTCACCTCTTTTACTGAAAATATTTACATTTTTCCTTACGTACATGATGTTTTCATAGATGTATTGACAAGGTACCGTCATGACGTTAATATCTTTAAACAGTTCCCTTAGAGAATCGCGCCTGCGGAGGCCATATATTGCTCTGATGGCTCTTTTCTGTAGAATAAAAATAGATTCGATATCTGCAGCCCGTCCCCATAGTAAAATACCGTAAGACATGATACTATGAAAGTAACTAAAATAGACTAGCCTAGCGGTATCTACATCAGTAAATTGACGGATTTTTCTCACAGCATATGCTGCTGAACTTAGCCGCCCTGCAAGAGATGTTAAATGAGGACCCCATTGCAGCCTTGAGTCGAGCGTGATCCCTAGGAAAACAGTTTTATCGACGAATTCTAGTTTCTCCCTATTCAATACTATGTCACAATCACTACTTTTAACATTCGGTAAAGCAAATCTTATGCATTTAGTTTTTTTTCCATTTAATACTAAATTATTAGCAGTGAACCAATTTTGGACCTGCAATAGGGCGTTATGAAAAAATGTTTGAGAATGTGCAAACAGCGCTCTTTCATATGATACCCCACATGCCCTAGTAGCCGCATTTCGAATTTTTAAGACTACCTTTCAGTCCCTGTTGCAAAAAAAATAATAACTTTTTTCTTTCTTTCTTATTTTCAAAATAGTTGGGCAAACGTCATCTAAAACTATTCTAAATTTCAAGTTGATAGCATCAGTAGTCCTTGAGATTTTCAGCAGTGACAGACAGACAGATAGACAGACAGACAGACTGAGTCACACCATAAGGGTTCCTTTTTACCATTTTGAAACTCCGTGACTGTAAACTAGTTGTGACTAATTGGCTTAAGACTAAAACCTATGATGACATTGAGGCTATAGTATCACCGCTTCCATAATCTGTCTATTAATTAATAGGACTGCAGTCCCGGAATCGTTAGTGGAGGAAGTTGTTCCTGGCTTCCTCCGATCCCAAGACACTGTCGCAGGGCTAACCTAAACCTAAACTTAGACCCTAATCTGAAACCTAAATCTTATACCTATATACGGGTAATCGAAATTGATTCATACACAATGGACACCCACACTATTATACACACTCGCGCAGACACTCTCTCACACTATTACACACACTCGCGCACACACACTCAAAACCCACTCGCAAACATCGCACAAGTGCGCCCCTTTTTGTTTTTCTTTTCCTTTCTTTTATTTTATTATTTTGTTTTTCAATTGCATACACTGTATAATTGTTAGGTGGAAGAGCGGAGTCACCTAACACAAGCATCTTCTTGCTTAAAAGGTGATCTCCAAATCACGCATGTTAACGCTTTATGTAATTGAAATAATCATTTTGATTTGATTTGATTTTGGTACGGAACCCTAAAAACACTATCTCTCAAACCTACTTATAGTATCATTAGGTTAGTAGATGTCGTTACGTGCTTCAAGTGAATAGTTAAACTCCCAAAGATTTTAAATTGATAATATCTTTTGATAGAGTAAAGCGATTGCGATGAAACAAAAACTAATCACTACCACAATATTTAAGTATAAAAGTTAACCATATTGGTTTGGTACTTTTTACGTTGAACCTGTTCAAACAATCATAGACAGACAAACAGACAAAAATTCCAAAAAATGATGAAATGGCGTCTGTTGGTTAGTCTTTAACAGCCCATTTTTTTTTTTATATTTTCAATTTACAGAAACGCCTCGTCTACAGATTTATTATATGTATAGATAGATATAGAAGTAACAACAAAACGACAATATATATAAATATTTAAAAATACGTTTTTTACACTTGTTGATGAGCAAATGGACTGTATGTATTTTATATGATTGGAGGATGATGGAAACACTTTAAATATGATTATCTGCTATTTATTAATAATAATAACTGGATAAAACTATGTTGAGAAAAATTTGATTTAGTTCGTTCGTAACTACTCTTGAACGCCATCCACTTCGCCTGAGAACGTGACGAGTTCGGGTCTCTTTGGTCTGCTGGAAAGGGCGTTTATAGCTTGAGTAAGCTGAGGTATGGGGTCTGAGATAGGGTGTTCAGACGTATGTCGTGTTGCACCGTTGTTGTAGTTGTTGCCAGCGGCGCGTGTAACTGACGACGGGGCTGCATGGTTGACATTCGGTACGTAGAACGATACCGTGTTGGTAGGAGCGGCCGGCTGTGAATGTTGTCCTTGGGGGTTGCCCAAGGTGACAGTCGGTGCCTCACCAAATTCAGATTAACTAAAACTAGCAAGTCATTTCTTATAAACAGTATCCGCTTTTATAACAAGTTGCCAAAGTCGGTTACAGAACTTAGCGACGGAAAGTTCAAAACCCACATCAAACGTGTCCTTATCAAAAAAGCATATTACTCTTATAAGATAAAAGACTACGTTGAAGACAAGGAAGTTTGGCAATAATTCCTTCTGCACATGTGGCTTCCCTGGTACCTCATAAACAACATAACTATGTCAATGTCTATTAACTGCTCCCAAGTAACGATGTTTATTTAGAAATTTTTTATTTTTTTATTTTACATACTTCCTTGACATAATCTTTTCATTATTTGACATTATTTACCTACAAATCGAATTCCAAATCTTTATTAGTGGCTTTTGTGGACATGATATTTATTCAGATATGTTACTGTAGTTGTAATTGCAATCATGTCATTAATATTTTATATACTTAGATTATTTTATATTTTGTGAATGTGAGAACGTTGTAGGCCTAGTAGAGTGTAGATTTGTTGGCGGTTTTCTATTTTGTTAAGTACTTGGTAATTGTTGAAAGGTCTACACTGTCCTCCCATACCTACTATCACTGTTATTTAATAATATTGTAAAGCCAATTCTGTGCGTCCTGTGAAAAGTGATATAAGTCAACTTATATCGAATGTGATATTATTGTTGCACCTTCATCAGAAAAAAATGCTCTATTATTCTGTCTAATTAACATTTTGATACGTCTATTAGTTTTCAAGATCTTATGGTACATCTAAGACGAAATGGCGTGTTTTGATAAATATTTTTGTGTAAATAAATACATATTGACATGTATCGTTCACAATATTCAAGTTATGAAATAAATAATTGTGTTTTAAGATGTATCTCAAGTCATATCATTATTCACATATATTTATTACGTTACACGTTTTTTTTTTAAACAAAACTTTATAATGAAAAAATATAATGAAGACAACATTAAGTTTTGAAGAATACGAGTTTTGTGTTTACAGTGCTTCTGCCGACTGAAAAATATTACTCGTTTGTTTGACAGCTTTGAACAGGAGTTGATTTAGTTTCGTATAAAACTACCTGACAATGCAACAATATCACCTTTCACCAAAGCTTCACACAAAGTGTTAAGCGATACAACTCATTTAGAATCATACACGATCATTCATTTGGTGTGTTTTGATACAACATATAGCTTTTTTTAAATATCTCTTCCTGCAGTAACGCCTTTTGAGCTGGAACATAATAGGTTGTAAACAATACGACACTAAATACAAATAATGTCACTATTTTTGTAAAATTATTATCCTAACAAAATTTTATAATTTTTTACACACAAAAACTACTATATTGTAAAGTTGACATTTTCGAGATGTATCAGTTTTCACAGGACGCACAGAATTATTTTTAAAAGAGTAACCGTGGAGTTTCTTGCCGGGTCTTCTCCATAGGAAACGACTAACTCGAACCGTGCACCTAGCTTCTGACGCTTCATAAGTGCCCATGTAGGTTTATGTGAAATAAAATATTTTGATTTTGATTGACCAGGCATGTTCGAATTAGTTATCGTGGTCATGTTCTGCTCGAGAACCCACGTCGCGGTGCGTTTTGCGGAATGACAACTAGACAAACGTGAACAATGGGATTTAGATGACTTATCTGATGCTTCCAAAGCGGCTAGTCTGGCTTGTAGTTCCGTCTCTTCCGCATCAACCTCGAGACGGGCAAGCTGGCGGTCACGTTCCGCCTGCTGTCGCGCAAGCTCGCGCTCACGCTCCCCTTGTTGTCACGCAAGCTCGCGCTCACGCTCCACTTGTTGACGTTCGCGCTCCACTTGTTGACGTTCGCGCTCCACTCGGCGTCGCATTGCGTCAGCTTGATGGCCAGTTTCTGAGCGCGGACGGTCGCCGAAGACCTCGAGAAGTGAGTGCGTTCACTGCACGACTGTATACTGTGAACACTATGTGCGCTGCGAGAAGGTGCTTTTCCATTTGCGTCTAAAACCGAATTAGATCGAACGCTTGGGCGATTTGCGTGGCTAGGTTGTGCCTGGTCGCAAAGTTCAGTGCCCGCGGGCTGTGTGTTCGAGCTAATTGGCAATGCCAAAGCACCCTCCGTTCCCGTGGCTAAAGCCGGCCGGTCGCCGCCCCGTGAACGTTCGCGACGTTCGGGCTGCGTCCGATCGACTTCCGTGGTCGTAGTGTCCGTGTGTGATACCATGGTGGAAACACGTAGTCAAACCACTGTTTTAGACTACGTGTTTCCACCATGGTTAATGAATAAGAATGACGAAATGAAAAACTTACGTCAAAATGAAAATGTTGAAAATGGTTTGTTTTTTCTTCTCGAAGGACCAAAATGTTGATGAGCAAATGGACTGTATGTATTTTAATTATTGGAGGAAGATGGAAACACTTTAAATATGAGTAATTGCTAAAAGGTTTAAATCTTCGGGAGAGCTTAGCTTAGGACTGTTGCGCAGCTCGGCGACCTCGCGGGCGACGAGAAGTTCTGGGCGCGCGTACGTCTGCTCTAGGGCGCTCACGACGTCGTCCGGAGAGCTACGCTCGTTACATGACGATGCAGTGCAAGAATACGCCACAAACCACAAAATCGAATGGCGTTTCATCCCACCGGCATCACCGTTCATGGGCGGAGCATGGGAAAGATTGTTAAGAACCGTGAAGACAGACCTGAGAGCCTGCCTCGCCGAAAAAGTATTAAAAGAAGACGTACTATCCACACTACTCCTTGAGGCAGAGGCCATAATAAATTCGAGACCTCTCACGTATTTGCCACCCTCGTAGCATTTTCCGTTGGCATTTAGTTGGGCCACCTTCAGAGGTATGCGGTGGCTCAACCAAACGCCAACAAAAATGCTACTAGGGCATCTTCAACCGACTCACCAGAAGCGATCACCCCTTTCCATTTCATCCTGGGTTCCTCTTCAGTCATACCTTGGACCAGCACGCTCACAGATGCAGACTTAGACAGAAGGTGTGACTGGCGTCGAAGATTACGTCTGGCAGATCAGTTTTGGGCACTTTTATATTTTTAGAATAGAAGAAATATTTTTATCATTATAAATAAAAATTGAGTTCTTAAAAAAGCTGGCGTCCCAGCCAGTCGCCAACATACCGGACCCCCAGTGGAACACTAACAACCGGTGGCTACTGACTGGGAAGCAGCTTCCATTAACACGAGCTTACGGGCCGGTCGGCGCAGTACGCCGCCCCTAGTGCGGACGTCTGCCACGCGGACCGCTCCGTCTGGCCCTGGGTAGATCGACACTATTCTTCCTAACGGCCATAAGCCACGAGGAAGGGTAGGGTCGGCGATCAGCACCACGTCTCCTACACTCCATTTTTTTTTTTTTAGTTTTGGGCAAGTTGGCTGCGCAAGTACCTGCGCACGCTGCAAGCAAGGGGACCCCGTCTGCAAGCCCGCGCCTACGGTGGCCGGGAATCGGCTACAGATTCCCGCCGCCCAGGGCGTCTCCTGTGGCGACTAGGGGCATAAGGGCGCACAGAATGCCGTTCCCTCACGCGTTCCGCCTCCTCCTTCGCGAGCATTACTGCTTCGCAGAAGGAAGTGACTGAATCCCATGCACTCTCGCTCCAGACCATAGCCTGGACCAGGGCCGGACGCGAGAGATCGCCGCCGCCTATTGCCTCCATGAGGACACGGAGGTGCTCTGCCCAAGCCGGGCATATCTCCACCGTAGGCTCCACCGTGTCTTCCGGGCGATCCTCCCGCCTAATCCGAAACAGGAACCTCCCGAAAAAACCGTGTCCGGTGAGGACCTGTATCAGGCGGAAGGTGAGGACGCCGTGGCGTCTCTCTAGCCACTTCTCAAAGAGAGGACTTATAGCCACAATTGTGACAATCGCACCTTCCAAGTCGCCATGAGATTCCGCCTGAGCTCTGTCCGCTGTGCCGTGATTTCTCGCGGCAGCGGATTTACGCCCCGGCGTTTCACCTCCTCGCGCCACTCCCATAAATGCGCGAGGATTTTTGCCTCCAGATCCCATGGCGGCAATCCAACACGGAGGCTCGCCGTCTCACCGGAGACCGTGTGGTATCCCCGTACCAGCCTGACGGCCATGACCCTTTGGGACGCGTTCAACCAGCGGGAAGGTCGCCGCATCAAGGAACGCGCCCACACCGGTGCCCCGTAAAGGGTCATGGACCGCACGACCCCCACATAGAGCCTCCGGCAGAAGGCGTTTGGACCCCCTAGATTGGGCAGGAGCCGCTTCAAGGCAGCCACGGCCCGCTCCAGTTTGGGAGCCAAACGTCGGAAATACTCCACGAAGTTCCACTGGCTGTCGAGGACGAGTCCCCAGGTACTTCATCGTCGACTCGACTCCGATGTGAACCCCTCCTACCGTTACTACGGAACCCGTCAGTGGCGCGTTCAAGGATCATGAAAACACATGGCCTCGGACTTGTGCAAGGCCACTTCGAGTCCCAGTTGCCGGATCCTATCGACGATTGTCGCAACCCAATGTGTCGCTAGTTCAGCCGCCGCCTGGTACAACCTACCCTGCGCCAGGACCAAATACGTGAACACTACATTAAATTTTTCTTCTAATGCGAGACAAATAAATTCCTTTAGGAAAATCAAAAATTCATATACCTAAGTTTAAAATGTCTAAAAATGATTTCCGCCAAACGGCTCGCATTGAATCGAAAAGGATACGAACGGATGCGGCGGCAGTCAATCGCGTCCGGCAGGATGTCGACGCATACGATCGGCTCCGTACCGTCACACTTGCGAACGTATCCGTTTCTGCGCCTAGTCAAATAGTTTCATTCCAACCGTATTCACGTGCTCTAATTTTTTTAAATGGCTGAAATGGACTATTGTGGAAACATTTGAAGAAGTAAATAATCATAAAACACAGAAGAGGAAAAGAAAAATTTCGATTGATGATTTATGGCGCAAAATGACAGCCGAAAGGATCCGATCAAATACGACGACAGGCGAACGGAACCGATCGCGCGTCGCAGAGCATACTTTCGGCTACGATCGCGTGTCGCGGAAAATGCCCACGGTCAAGCTGCTGTGTGCTGCTTGGTAATATAGACTTTAAATACTGTGTGCACGATTTAATATCGTTAAAAGATTGTAAAATCCGTTCCGATCCGATGCGATACGAGCCGTTTGGTGGAAATCATCCTTAAGATTGAAATGCCGAGTGATTAAAATATCGAATGATTAAAAATGTCGATAGTCATTAGGTATACCAAAGTTCAAAATGTCGACATTTAATATACTTAATTTCACGATTATTTTTTTGTTACCTACCTACTGTTACCTATGAGAACTTATGATGCAAGAGCGAGCGAAGGAAGCTCGTGACTTTGGGCACCCCGACATTCGTATTATTTTTGGAAACAAAAAGGTCACCCATCCACGAAATGATTACGGTAAGCGTAGCTTAACCTTTGATCGACCCGTGTGGCTGTTATTATTTAGTCACGATTCACGAACCCTAGCCTAGATACATCGCTATTTAATTATTTTTGTATACATAATTACCTATTTGACACCAGCGTCTTAACACCAATAATATCGACATCAGGACCGAATGTGAGTGGAATCAGTGGCGTACCCACACTGGTCCTAGACACTGCCCACACATTAACTGAAAGCAAGTCTCTGAAGCACAACATAAACCCGGTTAATGCTCGTAGAGGCACATTATGACAGTCGTAGCGCGTTATCTTTATGTTTACAAGCGAACTTATCGCCCGTTCATCATCACATCCAAAACAACAATTATAGTGAAGGCAATCCGTGTGTCTACACGCCTTCACTCCTGCGGAACCTAAACGTAAACAGAACACATAATGGGTAGTAAGTTTATAATTGAGGCCATGAGCGCCAGAGTGGCTTACTTTTTTTTTATTTTGAAAAAGTGCTTCCGAGGAAATTTTAGAGCAGTTTTTTTAGGCCACTCTGGCTCTCATGGCCTCAGAGAGCCAGAGTGGCCTAACTGCATTTTTTCAATACTGATTTTATTTTTAGAAACTGCTTCCGAAGTAAGTTTAAAGCAGTTTTGTAGGCCACTCTGGCTCTCATGGCCTCAATTTGTGTGGCATATTTTTTTGCATATCTTTTATGATTAGTCGTTTCTATCTCAAATTTTATCATTTTATTGTATTGTAAAGTACTTACGATCAATTCACATTGTAAAGATGAAAGGAGTGAAGGGAGGTCTGTGCCCAGGAGAAGGGTAAAACAGGCTAACAAAAAAAAAGAGTATTACGATCGTAAAACTGTCCTATGGAGACTACAATGGGACCTATGACAACCGGATAGTTTCACATTTTCGTTCTTCATAGTTTATTTTTTATTTTTATTTTTTTTGTTTAGTTGAATGATGAAGCTTTTGACTTCGCGCGTCATCATTTATTCGTAGGTATTTGTTCCGTGTCGAATCATGCGGTTCACGAATAATCTATGTCAACCCTATTTTTAACCGACTTCAAAAAAGGAGGAGGTTCTCAGTTTGTCGGTTTTTTTAATGTATATTTCGTGATTACTCGAAGACGGATAGACCGATTTGATTTTTTTTGTTTTTTGGTTTAAAGGGTATATTTTCCAGGCGGTCAAATTGTCATCAGGTCAGGATCTGTTGCTGAGATCCTGGAGAAATTGAAGGAGCTCTTCAAATATTATATGCACACCTATAGCGATTTGGGTATTTTTTATAGTAACTGGTGCTATGCTCTGAGAAAGCACCATTTGGTGAAGTGGAACTGTGTGATGATGAATACCACAGATGGCCACCGGGACTACTCAATAATAAGTATTTTACGGGTTGAGATTACGGGTTTTTTTTAATATGGGTGCTAAGTAATTTATGCTCGTCACAATGCGAATGGTGACGGAGCTGATGGTGAAGTACTAGGAGAACTCCTCAACAATTAACGTCCCCACATCGGGAAAAACAATATTTTGTAAAGAGCGATGAGCAAGTTGACATTAGGTAGCCTAATGTCAACTTGCTCATCGCTCTTTACAATAACTTTTTCGATAAATATATATTTTGAAATGATTAATATTCCTTAAATATAATGTTTTAATGTAACACAATTATTTTACCTATGATATCACTATCACTACATATTATAAAACAAAGTCCTCCGCCGCGTCTGTCTGTCTGTCTGTCTGTTCGCGATAAACTCAAAAACTACTGCACCGATTCGCATGCTGTTTTCATCAATGGATAGCTTGGTTCTCGAGGAAGGTTTTAGTATATAATTTGTTAAGTTTTGTATAAATTAACGATATTTGTTGGAGGTGTCGGAAAAAAATAAGCCGTCTGGGAGCTTTCAACGAAAACGCTGTCTAAACCCTTTGAGATATAACAAAATAATGTATGGTGGAATTGTGTATCTTATAAAGGTCTTCAAAAAAGTCCGCGATGGTATATGTCTATCTCTTAAGGATAACCTACTATATCCATTTTATTGTCTTTTTGTAGGTATTTGTTTGCCGAATTTTACTCTTGGAAATACGATTACGATAACAATACGCTATAATATCAGTAGCTATTAGCCAAATTATGTTCGTAGATAAATAAGCTAGCTACTTACGTGTATTGCAAACAGTATACAAGAATATTTATCATAAAAACATTACTAAACACGGCGGCCTTATGATCAAAATTTGTGCATTCCAAAACTTTCGTTACTTTTTCACTGACATATTTATCACTTTCGATAAACTAACACTCAATACGAAATCTCCATTTATTTCTCAGTAATTCTGTATAAGATTCTTCTATGATTAAACCGTTTTCTCATTGAATCCATTACTTTACGCACGTATAACCTTGATGAATGTTTACATCGCGAAACACCGCCACACGACCACAGAGTACAGACGTATTTTGTTTTCTTTTTTTTTTCGTTCGTTTAGTGGTGTTCCCGCTAAAGTGTATTAGTGCCGGTCAAGTATTAGTCGATTAATCGAATTCTACAGCCAGATCGTGTTGCAAGAACAAAATAAATGTCAAATATTTCGTCCAATTGCAAACTCTGAGATCCCTGAGAAAAGTTATGCACCAATGGTGTTCATTAGATTTCGAGTGTTTTGTCAGCACAAACGGTGTATCGTGCGACATTTCAGAGGATTTCGTTTTGTTTTCACAATGTTGGTACTTACGTGAATTATTTTAAAATGATTATTTGTGTTGCATTTTTATTTCGTGTTGTAATTTGGTACAATTGATTGCTTTAAGAATTTGAGTGAAATTTCGTATTTTGATTTTGTGTTTGTTATCTTTAGGTAAAGACTTATTATACGTTCAGATCATAAGTACTTTTATTATATTAAATCATTTGTTTCGGTTTCTACTCACATAGTGAATCACATTAAAATTAATATTACGTTAGAAATTTGATATATAGCCTGGGATATGGAGAAGGACATAGGGTACTTTTTTATGCGATAACCGACATCCACGCGGGCGAAGCCGCGGGCAAAAGCTAGTTGTAACTATAAACTTAAAACGAGAAATATAAAGTTATTGTGTAGCAGCACACGGCACAAATATTATATTTGTAAAAGACTCTAATCAAACTGCACCAGTAAACAATAATTATAACTTTATTTTCTAGTCTAAAATATAACCTTACTATAACTACACTACTTTTATAACAATTCCGGAGGTGTTAATCGTACTGTATCCGATGATCAACTGCCGATCACTCCTTACAATATTTATGTGGCAAATGTCGCCCCACCACTGCTCCGGAAGTTCGCAACTGAACAATAATGGCTGTGCCAGTGCTGCCAACACAAAGAGTGATCAGATAATATCTATAATTTTAAATAGATAAACGTATGTAATTTTAAGTAGCTCTAAAAGGGTTATTAATTAAATACGTTTTGAACAAATAAATCAACTAATAATTAAATCATAAATCAAAATAACTAATTTTATGTGTAAATATGTATGGTTGTCATCGAAGCGACAACATATTACACGTAAACAAATTCGCCTGTTGGGAGATAATCCTATGTTCTTGAAAAAAGGATTAATTTTAATGCGTCGGTTACCGGACCCTGTTATTGTTGTTGTTTGGTGGTAAGTAACGAGCGCAGCGGCACGCTGCCCTGGGGCCCTGGGGCTCTGGGGCTTCGTGGGACCACGACGGACGAATTTATTAATAATGCAGTAAATACTGGCGTTTTCCGCGATGCGCCAACTAAATCACAACATCTGCCATTCAAAATAACCGTTTATGAGCCATTTCCTCGGGATTAAATTAAATATGAATACAAGTGAACAGGCGCTCGGGCGTGAGTGCGGGGCGAAAGCGAAGCGAGTGTGTGGCGAGAGACGGACGTATGCGTGGCGAGAGCGGGGCAAATGCGGGGCCGGGGCGGGCGCTAGCGGCCCGGTCGGTCGAGCGATGCTATCTGCTTGTTTTTGTAGCGCACCTCGCCATAACACCGTCCTTGTCCTGTCATTTACCCGATACATCAACCATGTAAAGGAATTTAGATAATAACTTACTGCCCACACACTCGTATAAACATACTGAAACTACGCGATACAGGGCGCGCTCTCCTATCTGATTATAATATTTACTTACAATATTCAGAGCTCTGTTGTATCAAAACCTTGTTTAAGAACTATACGAGTAGACCCATCTCACTTCTGAGCCACGTATACAAGCTATTCTCGAGAGTCGTCACGAACCATCTCACCAGGAAACTTGACGAGTTCCAGCAACCAGAACAAGCCGGTTTTCGAAAAGGCTTTAGTACCGTAGACCACATCCATACTGTTCAACAAATTGTACATAAGACCGAGGTGTACAACCAGCTGCTGTGTATGGAATCTGTGAACTACGAGAAAGCCTTCGACTCCATCGAAATATGGGCAGTTCTGGCCTCTCTGCAACGATGTCGAATTGACTAGCGCTAAATCGAAGTGTTGAGATGTTTGTTTGTATGACGCTGCCACGATGACTGTCCAGATCCAGGACAAGGAAACCAGCCCCATCCAACTTCTCAGAGGGGTGAGACAGGGGGATGTTATATCCCCGAAACTTTTCACCAATGCGTTAG
The DNA here is from genome assembly GCA_947523025.1 of Dryobota labecula. NCBI lineage: Eukaryota > Metazoa > Arthropoda > Insecta > Lepidoptera > Noctuidae > Dryobota > Dryobota labecula. The sequence continues at coordinate 334,594 of OX383300.1, forward strand.
AGGACGTCTTTAAGACGCTGGACTGGACTGGACAGGGAATCAACAAAAACGTACATCTCACACCTTCGCTTTACAGATGACATCGTCATAATGGCAGAGACACTGGAATAGTTAGACCAGACGCTGCACAGCCTAAATGGAGCCTCTCGGCGGGTTGGGCTCGTCATGAATTTGGAAAGTCATGTACAATTTCCACGTCCGGCCGAGTCCAATCCACATCGAAGGGTCGCTTCTCGAAGTTGTGAAGGAGTATGTCTACCTAGGGCAAGTCAACCAGATCGGTAAACACAACTTTGAGAAAAAAGTTGACAGAAGGATCCGGTTGGGCTGGGCAGCGTTTGGAAAACTCCGTCAAGTCTTTTCGTCGCCTATACCGCAATATTCGAAGACTATGGTCTTCAACCAGTGCCTCCTGCCCGTTATGACATACGGTGCCGAAACGTTGTCCACGTTTCGGCACCGTATGTCATAACTGACAGTCGGGCTGGTCCACAAATTTAAAGTGGCTCAGCGCGCTATGGAGCTGGCTATGCTCGGAGTTTCTTTGAAGGATAAAATCAGAAATGAAACTATCCGGAAGAGAACCGAAGTTACCGACATAGCTTGCAGAGTAAGCAAGCTGAAGTGGCAGTGGGCTGGCCATGTTTGTCGAAGGACCGATGGCCGGTGGAGCAGACGAGTCCTGGAGTGGAGACCGCGTATCGGCAAGCGTAGTGTGGGACACCCCCTAGCTAGATGGACCGACAACTTCAAAAAGGTGGCTGGGACAGACTGGATGCGGAAGGCGGAGGACAGGGTGTTATGGCGCAGCATGGGAGAGGCCTATGTTCAGCAGTGGACTGCGATAGACTGAGTTGATTGATTCAGAGCTCAGTTGTTATACAGCTATTAGGAATCTATTCTGTTCTAAAAATAAGACATATATTTTTACAATCGTAGCAAATACATTCTTTTATTTACAAAGGAGTCGTATTTGTTTTAGATATTATTATTATTGGATTTTATAAAATGATATCTAAATTGTAAAACTTCAAAGAGAACGCAGGGCAACAAAGTTTGGTGTCTAACAACTATTTGACTTGAGTGTTGTTTCGATAAAGTTGCTCTCCGAACTCCTGAGGTACTCGAATAACTGAGCATATCGGAGCTGAATAAAACGGAAATCGTCAGATTCCAACATTCAAGTTTCTGAATACAAAGAGAGAATATTAAGTCTGTTGTAATGTCAGAGGGCACCGGAGCGTCTGTCCTAACACAAAAGGAACTTCCCTGTTGAGTATAATGATGTATGTGTAATGTGCAGGGCTCAAAGGAAAATTAACAGTGTGCCTGCACGGTGCAGGAGGTGGCCAGGGTGGCAGGGGCGTGGGGGGTGACAGCCCGCAGAACAATTAATGAATAGGCAATGCGCTGAGTGCAGCGACGCATGCTGCAGCGCCGCCGGAGCCGCCGGTGCTCGCGTATTGTAATGAGAGCGACACGCGACGTGCTCACACTCGTTTCAGACATCGACATAGTGAGTATAGTGACTCATTTACATGAGCCGTTACGGTTTATGGGCAATTCGCGCGGACAATACGAAATTGTTTAGTCAATATAAAAGTTTGGACTTGCTTCGTCACGAATCGTTCGGACCGAATTTCCGTCCATAAAAAGTTGTACAATTTGTTTTCATTATTTTTTCGCTCGAGCCGGCCACGCGGCTGCTTCGCGCCGAGAGTAAGCAGCACGGACAGACGTGTTGTTGTACTCTGCGAGGTTCCATTTGATAGGTACTTATTATGATGAGCTAGGCATATTTTTAGTCGAACTCAATAAAAAGAAGTGAAGGGAGAGTACAGAGGTCTTAGCCCTGTATTTAAAAAAATGCGGACTGATATAAATGAGTGATTTTCTCAAGCATAACATTTAGGCCTGTGTTCACCAACATTCAAACCACCGGTTAGGTATTTAAACAGTTGGTTTATGTCAAATTTCCTATGAAATGTTGAGTAAACAACTGATTAAATATCTAAACAGTTGATTTAAATGTTGGTGAACACAGGCCTTAGGCGGCGCGGCTGAAAATCGTATCTTAAACTAAACGTACGTACAAACAAGTTATTTTTTTAAAAGAAAGAAGGCGTACTTATCTTGATCAGGCCGTCAATATTTTAGTAGATAACAGTGTGGTAGTGAAAAAAAATTTGTTATTTAGCATAATTCTAAGTTTGCTGGCGCGTCCATAATCGGTTTTCTAGAAATTACAAATTTTATTTGTATTCAGTATTAGTTTTTCTATCTAATGACAGTTTTATTTTTATACTAACTTTTGCCCGCGGCTTCGCCCGCGTGGAGGTCAGAAATTATCCCACGGGAACGTACTGGATAAAAAGTATCCTCTGTCCCATAACAATATGCAAAGTAATTTTAATAAATTAATATATCTTATGTTAAAACATTTTTGTAAACAGCACAATAAATACAAAAGCGATAAAAATAGGAAATATTTTTTTAAACCTAATGAATTAATTAAAAATACGTCTTATTGAATACACGACTTATAAAACAACATATAAACCTACGAATTACTAAAGTCAACGTCAACGGAGACAACTAACAACTTTGAGATCGTGAAGGCAATTGACATTCTCGTCAACTGAAGTTAGATTAAATTCATAAATTGACTAAAAACTCGATAGAGTAGAGATTTAGAAAATACTTGACCGAGAAGCGAGATCTCCTGACGTCGTAGTGACAAAAAAAACCGGTCGAACCAGAACAGAACTTCAACCAGTTCGATCGAATTTCTTTTCCGAGAAATATACAGTGGCCAGCACATCAAGCTACACGATGTGATTAATATAAATTTAACTCACACACTTATTATATGTTTTTTTTTTTTTTGGAAAATCATATACAATGTTTGTAAATATGTGAGCACCATGTACCTATCGCATTTATTAATTTTTCTGTCATTACTTCACTTTTCATTCTTTTTACCAATTATGGTAAGTAATTTTTATTTTTATTCTAGGTACATCGTCTTCACCTATAATTATTAATTAATGTATACAAACTATTGTTAACATTTTAAAAGAGTAAGTATGGAGTTTCTTGCCCATTCTTCTCCATACATAACTACCTTTTGGAAGGCGCAACTAGAATCAATTAACTATTCATGTAATTTTTGACGTTCAAAAGTGCATCTTCGTGCCTATTTGAAATAAATGATTTGACTTTTGACTTTGTCTTTGATACTGTCAGATTTCTCCAAACGATTTTAAACTTTAAAATGTTGACGATTAAGTTCAAAATCGAACGTGAAAATTTGACAGTTTGTGGTATTTTGATGTGCTGGCCACCGTACATATACAAAGAAGTGAAGAGAAGAACCAATAAAATTTAGAGATAAGTCCGATATCATGTCACATGTGAAAATCATCGATATTTTAAAATCATTTCATCATGCAGTGACAACGACAAAATCATCAATGCCAAAATCATTACTTGAATCATAACGCGAACTTCGGTAATTTGGACGGGCGTGCCGTTTCGGGGCGATCGGCGACACTGAAGTCACAGAACCACAGTTTCGATAAAATGCCTGGTGCTGGGCACATAATGATAATTTCACTAAGCCGTTCCTGTTCATTTCTGCAATCATAATTGAAGTGACGTGATCATAAACACACTCAAATAAAAATCCTTGATAATTTTTCATTGTTGCCGTCATCAATATTTTTTGTCATTGTCATTAGGAGTAGGCGTTGCGACGACGAACCGTTTTCAAAGACCGTTTTGTGTTCTGCGACGATGAAACCGTTTTACGTCCTGGGTTCAAACAGTCTTCGTTGCACAAACCAGTCTTCGAATTATTTAGGACGATTTTATATTTTTCATATATGAAAATACAGTCTAGAATGTAATGAGTCAACTATCTCGTCCGTCGCGTCGTCGTCCGTTCGTTTACAAAGCAGTCCTTGCAATAGAAAGTGAACTTTATGTCAATCAAATACAGTCAATAATGTATTACCTTACCTTATCTACCAGTTGTCATTGCTGTCGTTCGTGATGCGACGATCAAACCTGTTGATAGTTGTAAGAAACTGCAACTATTTCACTCGACGAAAACGCAATTAAGTTTCGTCGTCCGTCGTCCTTCGTGCGTCTTCAAACCAGTTGCAACGACGACCGTTTTCGTCGTCGGGAAAACGGTTGCGTTTCGTCCATCAAAAATTCGACAAGGGCCCACTACTAATTATCATGCACTCATTGATACAGTTACAGAAAAATCAACACTCAGAGTCAGCCCATCTCTTCTCTTCTCTACCACTAATAAAATCCAAGTTTTCAAAATTCAACTATCTACGAACGACCAACGCTTATTTTTAGAAAAGAACGACCAACCAAACACAAATATGTTGCTTGAATGAGGGTTACCACCCTACGGAAAGTCTTAACACCGCGATTCAGAAAATCGCGTCATTTGCACAGCGCCATCTATAGAGCAAACTGGTAAACCTAAACTCTCTGTTCCAATCTGTTGCATGTAGTGATAACTTTTGACGGAGTGGACCGATTTTAATTAAATAAAGATTAATTAATGTCACCTCCAGATACGGACTACGACTATATTTCCAATCCTTTAAATCTCTTGAAAATAGTTACACAAAATGTCAAAATTACATGTGAATTTTAAAATCACCCTATTTTACCCGCTTTAGGGATCATTTTAGAAAAACGATGAATTACGTAATTCATTATTTGTTACCAAAAGCATAAATTTGAATTTTCATATCCCTAACTTAAGAAATAATAGGTCTCCATACAAACTTTCAATCCCTATATCCCCCCCCCCCCCCTTCAGGGATATTTTTGAGACAAAAAGTAGCCTATATCCTTCCCCGGGATGCAATTTATCGCTCTGCCAAATTTTATCGAAATCCGTTCTGTGGTTTAGGCGTGAAAAGGTAACATACAGACAGACAGACAGACAGACAGATTTACTTTCGAATTTATAATATTAGTATGGAAGTATGGATAGCATGGATAAATAGTTTTTAAAGGAATGCATATTTATTATCTTTATTGTTTCATGTTAAATAAATTAAGTATACATAAATTAAGTATAGTGCCACCTAGACCACTACTACTAAACTATTTAACAACGCATTTTGAATACTTTAATTAGCCTAACCTTTGATTGGGTCATTGGGAGCAATTAATATATTCACAATGTATCGAGTTAAGTTTGCGCGCGCAGTGTGCTAAAATAACCACCTTAAAAAAACACTATGTCTCAAACCTAATTATAGTATTTTACTTATTACATTTTAGGTTAGTAGATGTCGTTACGTGTTTCAACTGAATAGTTAAATTCTTGAAGACTTTAAATAATTGACAATATCTTTTGATAGAGTGAAGCGATTGCGATGAAACAAAAACTAATCACTACCCCAAGATATACAAAATATCACTATCACTATCACTATCACTATCACTATCACTATCACTACATATTATAAAACAAAGTCCTTCGCCGCGTCTGTCTGTCTGTCTGTCTGTCTGTTCGCGATAAACTGAAAAACTACTGCACCGATTCTCATGCTGTTTTCACCAATGGATAGCGTGGTTCTCGAGGAAGGTTTTAGTATATAATTTGTTAAGTTTTTGTATGCAGTTTTGTATAAATTAACGATATTTGTTGGAGGTGTCGGAAAAAAATTAAGCCGTCTGAGAGTTTTCAACGAAAACGCTGCCTAAACCCTTTGAGATACAACAAAATAATGTAAGGTGGAATTATATATCTTATAAAGATCTTCAAAAAAGTCCGCGATGTCATATGTCTATTTCTTAAGGATAACATACTATATTCATTTTATTGTGTGTTTGTAGGGATTTGTTTGCCGAATTTTACTCTTGGAAATACGATTACGATAACAATACGCTATAATATCAGTAGCTATTAGCCAAATTATGTTCGTAGATAAATAAGCTAGCTACTTACGTGTATATCAAATAGTATACAAGAATATTTATCATAAAAACATTACTAAACACGGCGGCCATATGACTAAAATTTGTGCATTAAAAAACTTTCGTTATTTTTCCACTGACTTAATTATCACTTTTCGATAAACTAACACTCAATACGAAATCTATACATATTTCTCAGTAATTCTGTATAAGATTCTTCATTGAATCCATTACTTTACGCACGTATAACCTTGATGAATGTTTACAAATAAGCATCGCGCCACACCGTCGCACGACCACAGATTATCAGACGTATTTTGTTTTCTTTTTTTTTCGTTCGTTTAGTGGTGTTCCCGCTAAAATGTCAACCGGTCAAGTATTAGTCGATTAATCGAATTCTACAGCCAGATCGTGTTGCAAGTACAAAATAAATGTCAAATAATTCGTTCAATTGCGAACGTGACCCTGAGAAAAGTTATGCACTAAAGGTGTTCATTAGAATGTTTTTATTTCGAGCGTTTTCTCAGCACAAACGGTGTATCATGTGACATTTCGGAGGATTTCGTTTTGTTTTCACATTGTTGGTACTTACGTGAATTATTTTAAAATTATTATTTGTGTCGCACTTTTATTTCGTGTTGTAATTTGGTACCTACAATTGATTGCTTTAAGAATTTGAGTGAAATTTCGTATTTTGATTTTGTGTTTGTTATCTTTAGGTAAAGACTCATTACACGTTCAGAACATAAGTACTTTTATTATATTAAATCATTTGTTTTGGTTTCTATTCACATAGTGAATCACATTAAAATTAATATTACGTTAGAAATTTGAGATATAGCCTGGGATATGGAGAAGGACATAGGGTACTTTTTTATGCGATAACCGACATCCACGCGGGCGAAGCCGCGGGCAAAAGCTAGTTTAAGTATAAAAATTAACCATATTGGTTTGGTACTTTTTACGTTGAACCTGTTCGAACAATATAAAATTGTTGAAATGGCATCTGTTGGTTAATCTTTAACACCCTCTTTTTTTTTTGGAAATATTTTCAATGTACAGAAACTTCTTGTCTACAGATTTAATTATTATATGTATAGATGTAGAATAGATAGATATAGATTAAGGGCAATACTTTATCCTAGTGAAAATCGAAAAGGACTGTCCGCGCGAAATTTTTAATTTTGGTGGGTATAGTCTAATCATTAAGTGACTCGTATAGATAAACCTAGATGGACGATACTACCAACGATCACTTCGTTTAGTCAGGCACTCAAGCACAGCAGTGACAGACGTGTGCTATCCCGTTGTGATTTCCCACCAAAAACGTAAGCAAGTCTTTTCGTAGTAATCGGACAAAAATCCTGCAATTTTGGTGTAATGTTTTAAAAACGTTTTATGACCAAGTCGGTGTTATAATTTAAATTTATAATATAAAGGTATGCTTTCAAAATTATACAAATATAAATATTGTATTCATAGTAGTTTTTTTTTTTTTAATAAACATATTCAACAAGATTCTACTTTTGGTGGTTTTGGTGGTACTTTATCAATAACTTAAACCGTTCACGCAGCGCACGCAACGGAAGCTCTCAAAAAAGAATAATTTTTCCCGTTTTTGCAACATTTTTCATTTATGCTCCGCTCCCATTGGTCGTAGCGTGATGTTATAGGTATAGCCTATAATATTCCTCAATAAATGGACTATGCAACACAAAAATAATTGGTCAATTCCAACCATCAGTTCCTGAGATTATCGCTTTCAAACAAACAAACAAACTCTTCAGCTTTATAAATATTACACATATATTATTATATTATTATTATTATTTAAAGTCTCTTTTACATATCTCGGCACCCTGGGGTTCCAGACCTTTGGAAGGTGTACGAGGGGCCGAAGCCAACTCGCAGAGGCCCGTTAGACGCTTTTTAATTAAATGAGGCACCAACCGACGATTATCCCTGTACGCACTATGCAAGTGCACCCAAGGACAACCCCCGGTTGGTGTAGGACTATTGCAGGATATGGAAACAAAGATATTGGACTATGGGTTTGGGTGGTTCAAATGGACTGGTTACCAAAAACTATGGAAGGACTATGGCCCCTGCCTGATCAATGTTTTATTATACACGGATAAAATAGAAGGAGGTGACTTGCACACTCAATAATGGGCCCCCGAAAACGCTTGCTAGCACATAGTGACGTAGCGACAAGGGGTCAATATGTCCTGAGGTGCTCGAGGAGTGGAGAGGTATTCCAAGGCTCTCAGAACAATCCCAGAGCCCGTAAGATGGTCAAGATCCCTACAAGCACTTACTGGAATACTTCCTTCCTCCGAGCACGTTTGCTCTTGCGAATCTCCACTCAAGCCGGCCAATAAAAAAAATTTTAAAAAATGATTTATTTCAAATAGGCACGAAGATGCACTTTTGAACGTCAAAAATTACATGAATAGTTAATTGATTCTAGTTGCGCCTTCCAAAATGTAGTTATGTATGGAGAAGAATGGGCAAGAAACTCCATACTTACTCTTTTAAAATGTTAACAATAGTTTGTATACATTAATTAATATTTATAGGTGAAGACTATGTACCTAGAACGAAAAAATAAAAAATATAAATAAATTCATAAAAATTACTTACCACAATTGGTAAAAAGAATGAAAAGTGAAGTAATAACAGAAAAAATTATAAATGCGATAGGTACATGGTGCTCACATATTTACAAACATTGAATATGATTTCCCAAAAAAATAAAAACAACACAATACGTCAATAAAGGCAAGAATGAGGTGGGAGCTCAGTTCCTCGTCAGTATTTACTCCAGCCAGCCAATAAAGGCAAGCCAGAGATGAGGAACATGACTTCTCCCGGGAGATAGGGTCCGTGGGGTCGCAACTGCCCAACAGCTCGCCACATGCTGCCCTGCGGGTTTCTGTATCTCTCTTGGTCTGGCTCTTCACCCTAGACATGTTCCGGTAAAGCAAACTCTACCGGCACAGACCTAGAGTTCGGAGCGCGCAAACTCAAACTCAAACTCAAAGAATTTAGGTGTTCCAAATAAATAAACCAATTACAGGCGCAAGCCCCACCACGACGTCAACGTAGAGATGCGGCGGTGATTATTATTATTATATTATATAAGAAAGAATAACGTTTATTTGGTCACAGTTCGTGAAACACAAAATACAAAAAAAAAAAAAAGTGAAATAAAAAATGTTATAAAAAAATTGCTGTGTGCCTCACGGCTGGGCCAAAAAGGTTCATTTCAGCATTAATGCCAGACAGATGCTGTCTGACGCTGGTTTTCTAATGAACCTGTAACACCGTGGCATTCGCATGCCGTCGCTCGCCCGCGCTATACCTTCGTTATCGCTTAGCGTTCTTTCTGACTTCCGTTCTTTTCGCTTGGCTTCTAAGGATCGTAGCGTAGATATATAGCCTATAGCCTTTCTCGATAAATGGGCTATCCAACACTAAAATATTTTTTCAATTCGAACCAGTAGTTCCTGAGATTGGCGCGTTCAACCAAACAAACAAACTCTTCAGCTTTATCCATACTAATAATATTATAAATGTGAAAGTAACTCTGTTTGTCTGTCTGTCTGTCTGTTTTCACGCCTAAACCGTTGAACCGATCGTCATGAAATTTGGCAGAGATATAACGTGGGATATGGAGAAGGACATAGGCTACTTTTTTACGCGATACCCAACACCCACGCGGGCGGAGCCGCGGGCAAAAGCTAGCAAATTATATAGCTGACCCGCGCAACTTCGTCTGCGTCACCTACTCGTAAGAGAGAGAGAGTGGTTTAAGTAATGAGTTTTCTATTTATTTTGTTGCGGAGTTATTTTAAAATTATGATATCTCCTAAAATGTTGATTGAAATCAAGTGATGTCAAGGACAATTTTGTTTACATTTAAATACTTGTGATTAATACCATATTTATTTGGATAAGGATTAATATTATGTTGATAAAACTCCTTCACAAATAATGAATTAATTTCGAAAAAATTTGATAACCATAAAAAAAGGTTACATAGTGAGTCAATCTTAAAAGATAGACATATGCTGTCGCGGACTTTTTTTTTGAACTTTTAAAGAGGAAAAAATCCACAATACATGATATTTACGTAACTTAAACCGTTTATGCAGCGCACGCAACGGAAGCTCTCAAAAAGGAATAATTTTTCCCGTTTTTGCAACATTTTTCATTTATGCTCCGCTCCTATTAGTCGTAGTGTGATGTTATATAGCCTATAATATTCCTCAATAAATGTACTATCCAACACAAAATAATTTTTTCAATTCCAACCAGCAGTTCCTGAGATTAGCGTGTTCAAACAAACAAACAAACTCTTCAGCTTTATATATTAGTATAGATTTATTCACTATAATAAGATTTTATTGTTATTTTATTTATAACTAGCTTTTGCCCGCGGCTTCGCCCGCGTGGATGTCGGTTATTGCATAAAAAAGTACCCTATGTCCTTCTCCATATCCCAGGCTATATCTCAAAATTCTAACTTTATATTAATTTTAATGTGATTCACTATGTGAATAGAAACCGAAACAAATGATTTAATATAATAAAAGTACGTATGTTCTGAACGTGAATGAGTCTTTACCTAAAGATAACAAACATAAAAATCAAAATACGAAATTTCACTCAAATTCTTAAAGCAATCAATTGTACCAAATTACAATACGAAATAAAAGTGCGACACAAATAATAACTTTAAAATAATTCACGTAAGTACCAACAATGTGAAAACAAAACGAAATCCTCCGAAATGTCGCATGATACACCATTTGTGCAGATAAAACGCTCGAAATATCTAATGAACACCATTGGTGCATAACTTTTCTCAGGGTCACGTTCGCAATTGGACGAAATATTTGACATTTATTTTGTACTTGCAATACGATCTGGCTGTAGAATTCGATTAATCGACTAATACTTGACTGGTTGACATTTTAGCGGGAACACCACTAAACGAACGAAAAAAAAAGAAAACAAAATACGTCTGTACTCTATGGTCGTGTAGCGGTATGGCGCGGTGCTTAATGTAAACATTCATCAAGGTTATACGTGCGTAAAGTAATGGATTCAATGAGAAAACGGTTTAATCTTAGAAGAATCTTATACAGAATTACTGAGAAATAAGTGTAGATTTCGTATTGAGTGTTAGTTTATCGAAAAGTGATAAATATGTCAGTGAAAAAGTAACGAAAGTTTTGGAATGCACAAATTTTGATCATAAGGCCGCCGTGTTTAGTAATGTTTTTATGATAAATATGTATTCTTGTACACTGTTTAAAATACACATAAGTAGCTAGCTTATTTATCTACGAACATAATTTGGCTAATAGCTACTGATATTATAGCGTATTGTTATCGTAATCGTATTTCCAAGAGTAAAATTCGGCAAACAAATACCTACAAAAAGACAATAAAATGGATATAGTATGTTATCCTTAAGAGATAGACATATGCCATCGCGGACTTTTTTGAAGACCTTTATGAGATACATAATTCCACCATACATTATTTTGTTATATCTCAAAGGGTTTAGAGCATTTTCGTTGAAAGCTCCCAGACGGCTTATTTTTTTCCGACACCTCCAACAAATCTCGTTAATTCATACAAAAATGCATACAAAAACATAAAAAATTATATACTAAAACCTTCCTCGAGAACCAAGCTATCCATTGGTGAAAACAGCATGAGAATCGGTGCAGTTTTTGAGTTTATCGCGAACAGACAGATAGACGCGGTGGAGGACTTTGTTTTATAATATTTAGTGATTTGGTTCAGTAAAAAAACTGACTTGCAATTTTTTTTTGTAATGAATCATTCGACGCGAACGTAGTTACAAAACGGCGATACACAAGACGCGGTACCTAAACGTTTCTTAAAGAGTAGGAAAGATACTACACCGGGATTGGATGACATACCTTACATGTTAATAAAAAAATTACATTTAAATGCACAAACAATATTACTCAATATTTATAATAAACTATGGAATGAATTAGTAATACCTGAGTCTTGGAAAACACAGTGCGTCATTCCAATTTTAAAACCTAATAAACCTGTAAATAGTGCTTCTTCATATAGACCCATTTCTTTATCATCTTGTTTGGGTAAACTCTTTGAAAATATGTTGAAGTTACGTTTAGATTATTTTGTTGAATCACAAAGCTTAATTCCCTCTATACAGTATGGCTTCAGAAAAGGTAAAAGTTGCTCTGAAAGCATTGTATCTTTATTATCAGATGTAAAACAGGTTAAATTAAGTCACTCTAATGCAATCTGCGTGTTTTTAGATACAAAAGGTGCTTTTGACAATGTAAATATAGAAGAACTCATTCAAGTATCACACGATATTGGTATACCTGGTCATATTCTAAAATGGCTTTATTCTTTTTTAAACAATAGAACTGTATTTGTTAAATATAATAATAAATTGCATGGACCTAGGACTGTCAACAAAGGCACAATGCAAGGGGCCACTTTGTCTCCTTTACTTTATAACTTGTATACTTCTGAAATATTAAAATATGTAGATGTACCAGGTGTAAATATCCTGCAATTTGCAGATGACTTGCTTTTGTACAGCATAAATCAAAACATAGATATAGCAATGGCTAATATCAATAAGGCTTTGTCTCAATTATACACCTATTACCATAGTAAACTAAAATTAGAAATAAGTCCAGAAAAGAGTTCAGTTTTAATTATCAGTAAAAATGTAAATACTCATAGCAATGTTAAAATTTCATACAATAATGTAGACATTCCTATTGTTAAACAACAAAAATTCCTAGGTATAATTATTGATGAGAAATTAAAGTTTGATGAACATATTAAACATATAAGTAACAAAGCACTGAAGGGTATTAATCTATTGAGACATTTAGCAGGAAGTTTTTGGGGATCTGACCCCAAAATTATGAGTATGCTGTACAAAAGTATAGTGAGAAGCCATTTTGATTACAGCAGTTTAGCTTACATGAATGCCAATAGCACCTTGTTACGAAAATTAGATGTAATTCAAAATATGGGACTGAGACTTATTTGTGGTGCTATGCGCTCCACACCTATTAATTCGTTAGAAGTTGAGACATGTATACCTCCCTTGACATTACGAAGGTTGTTGTTGGCTGAGAGATTTTTATTAAAAGTCATGGCATCAAATGATAATCCTTTACTTAAGAAACTAACAATACATCCTGAAATCTCACAGTCAATTGCTTCCAATGCCATCTCTGCTTCTACTTTGGTTGGTGGAATGGTACCTGAAATTCCAACAATATTTGAACATGTAAATAATTCAAAAGATATTGATAGAAATGATATTTGGCCTATATACAAAATTCCTTATAATGCTATTATTAACACCTTTGCAATCCATTTAAACACAGTGCACAACAAATTTGATTTTTTACAATTTAAAGACAATAGACCAGAACATTATGTTATATACACAGACGGATCTAAAACAGACCATTATGTAAATACAGCTTTCTATGATCCACAACTAAACTTTACTAAATGTATTAAATTAAACAGGGTGTGTAGCATTTTCACTGCAGAATGCTATGCAATTTGTTGTGCACTGCAGCATGTAAATAGTCTTGTAAATAATGTACATAATATTTTAATAGTTACAGACTCTAGAAGTGTTTTGTCTGCTCTACATAATGTAAATATTTCTTTTAAGTTAAATTATATTATTTATAATATTAGGCTTCTAATACAAGAACTACTTGATAAGTCTATTAAAGTAGAATTAGTATGGGTACCTTCACACAGTGGCATTTGTGGAAATGAAGTAGCTGACGCTGCGGCCCGTTCAGACCATGACGAGGATCGATCCGAGTTGCTCAAGGTTCCATTCACTGATTATTACAGCCTTTATAAAGAACTGAATAGACAGTTATGGAAGGGATATTGGGACATAACCCTGGAAACGAAAGGCAGATGGTTTGCTGGAATACAAAATGAATTACCGATTAAACCTTGGTACCATAACTTCAAATATAGCACAAGAAGATTTATAACTATTATAACACGCATGAGATTGGGACATTGCTTAACACCAGCTCACCTGAATAGGATTCGCATAATTAACAATAGCCGATGTCATTATTGTGGAACAGAGGATGCTGATTTGGATCATGTTATTTTACAGTGTTCAAATTTTAACATTCAACGTTTGGTTTTGGTCAGTGAATTGAGTGAATTAAATGACATTGACAAAGAAAATCAACGTCAAAGTATTCCCCGCAGCGTTCAGGAATTACTAAAAAATAAGAAATATTTTAGTGTGTTGTATAAATATATTTGTAATACGGTAGAAAAAATTTAATTTATTTTGTAATCATAAATGTATAATTGTTAGTTAATTAGTTGTAATTTAAATTAGTATGAAAACGATGATATCACTGAGATGTACCCACCCAACCCGAAAGGGCGGCAAGTTGGTAATATAAACAAAAATTAATGAAAAAATTGATGATTTGAGATTGTTAAAAATACTATTATTGTGCTAAAATAACTGCATCTCATACTGTAATATTACACTTTGTCAAAACACATCTATGTATTCGACTGAAAGACTTGTATCTATGGTCATGAATAAAATTATTAAAAAAAAAAAAATTGTTTGTTTGGTTGTAAGATGACAGATGGTCTGTGGATGACAGTTTTCGTTTTTAGGTTTAAAAACTACTTGAACAAAATAAATTCTTGTGCGTTTTACAAGGAAGTATAAACACAAAGGCATGTTATATTTATTATATAATGCATAACTTAGTATAAGTTCCGATCACAGAGTACTTTTATCGGATAGGGTTCCGATCATCTCATAATTATTAATACACCTACTTTCACACTTGCATGAAATGTTTGTAAGTAGGTACCTATTCAAAGCGGTTCCTATAAGTGTTACTTCCATTTCAGGGCCAGCTGTTATGTGGAGGTAAACGAGAAACAAAGGTTTTAATGGATATCTAGTTAAATCTTGCTATCATGAAGAAAGTTGTTTTATTCAAGAGCGAGTCGGAAGATTACGTGAAAGCTTTCCTCGACAACAACTACAGAACAGTGTTCGTGGAGCCGCTGCAGTTCGAGTTCACCAGCAAACAACAGCTCTCTGAGAAACTGCTACAAGATTACACTGGCATCATACTCACCAGCCCCAGAGCTATAGAAGCTGTCTCCAAGTGCTGGGATCCCACACGATTCATGATATGGAACACAAAGAAAGTTTACACAGTGGGTGATGCAAGCTGTCACAAAATAAAACTACTGCTAGGTTTAGAAGCTCTAGGCATGTCATCAGGAAATGCTGAAAATCTTGCAAAAATTATAGTTAAAGAGAACCCTTCAGATTCAAAGTTTTTATTTCCATGTGGTAGTTTGAGATCAGAGAGTATTCCAACCATTTTGCATTCCTCGCATGTCATGGTGGATGCTCTGACTGTGTACGAGACTAAAGAAAATGAAAACTTGAAGACAGATCTGATGAAACTCAACAATGCGGATAGTCCGTGTTGCATGGTATTCTTCAGTCCCTCTGGATGTGAGTACATACACCGGCAGCTACAGACTTTCATCAACGGCCTCTCAGAACTGCCGCACTTTGCAATTGGCAACTCAACGGCGTACAAGATTGAGAATCTTGGGGTTGAAGTAGCTGGAGTAGCGGCTAGACCCAAGGCTGACAGTCTGGTGGAGACAGTACGGAGCTACTTCACAAGTGCACAGAGCAGTTAAACCTGTGAGAGGTACTCATACTTATAATACAAAGGTTATTAGTTAGGTTAGGCATAAAATGTTTACAAATGGTGTTGGATGTACAAAATATTTGTTGTTTTTATTATATCACAAGTGCAATAATTGTTATGAATATGTTATTTAACTTAGCTATGTTTAATACTGTTGAAACCTTAACCTTTTGACCTCCACATCAAAAAAGAAAAAGCTTGCCCTCGGCGCCAAGATACAAATTCATCCTTTCGAGTTTTTGTTATCTTATGTTAATATAGGTGAAATATAAAGAAAAAAGTTCTACTAATATAAATTAGGATAAGTCGAGGAACATAATTAGCAAAGGAAATAAAAAAACAATGTTGTTTTATGAGCTTTATATGCAGATTTACATATAAAAGTGTCATGTAGTCATGACGGTGGCATGCTGGGCACATTTTGGTTTGTCATCTATACATGACTGTGGTGGTCAAAAGGTTAAGGGACTCGTCATGTTTCAAAAAATAAAAAATGAGTGAATTGGGAGATATAGCACATTTAATGTGGCTGCTCAATTGAGATGCTTCGGTAAACAGATTTGCCTCTAATCTACTTGTGACAGAATTTTGAACAAAAAACACCTATATTTTGTATAAATTTCTACTAAATGTATGTATAATTCCTACCATAAAAAAGTACCTACATATCTACGAAGTTATTAGATATTCTTTAATTTTCTATGAAATTGTTTTGAAAGGTGACCATGAATACATTATTTAAAAAGAAAATCTTCGTTTCGTGGCTTATAGAAACACAACATAACATAACACATAAAATCACGCATTGTTTCCCCGAAGGGTTGGGCAGAGGTATACCTGTAGTATACCCACATTTCGCCAGTTATGTTTTAAGTCCCATGTAATACTTTGCTTGTAATGTGTCCTTCATTTTAAGGGTTCCGTAGTCAACAAGGAACCCTTATAGTTTCGCCATGTCTGTCTGTCTGTCTGTTTAGCTCAAAAACTATTGGTACTAGAAAGTTGTAATTTGGCATGAGTATACACGTTAATGACGCCGAAAAAGTGGTAAAATAAAATTTTGTAAAAAACAATTATTTAGGGTTTTTGTGTCATCGTGTTTTTATTGAATTAATCGATAGAGTCTACAATTCTGAGGATGAGAGTAAAACTCCGGGTTCGCCAAGACTCGTATTTTTTTTATTTTAATGACAAAGTTTCGGAATATCCGACTTATGAAAAACGAAAAAAAAAAATCATTATAATTTAACGGAAGTACTTATTCCAGAATTTATTTATTCTATCGAAAAAAGGTATAATAGCCGACCGTTCTACCAATTCCTGTAGCTTTAGTATGAATGGGTCGAGAGATATGATTTTTTTTCTCATTTTTCGTTTTCATTTTTTTATGCATCTAAACCGCCATAGTAGGTGGTCATTCCTACATCAAAAAAATGCTGATACTTTCTTTTAGTTGTAGTATTATTTCCAAAACCTAACTCATTGGTTTCCAGGAGTTATTGGAAATTTTAGTAATATCCGAAATATCCGCACTTAGGGCTGCCACTTCAACCAAAACATAATTTGTTAATTTTTATTAAGTTTTAGCTTTCTTATCACGACCATAACAAGATATCATTATTTTGTGGCTTAAAATGGCAAAGATTGAGTAATTTTATAAAAGAAAATAAAAAACTAATGGAGAAATTGGTATCATGTTGATTGATACACCTTTTTTGGAAACCGTCTTCGATCAATAATAGAACTAGATACAGGATCAGGAACAAAAATAAGTCATTGAAGTGGCCACGTTTACACACACATACACATTTACATTTGTTACTACGAAATATAGAAAAAAGTTTTATAATATTAACAACTTCAGTTCAATATAAACCTTAACACTCAACTATAAAGTTTTATTACGATTGCAAAATATTTATATTTAAGTCCTTCTATCATCGGAGAAAGGTAAATTTAAAATGTCACTTGAAAATAAAAAGTCATTTTTATAATAAGTACAAAAATATTTATTCTAAAATGAAACTTAAAACCTAAGCAATAAGGTTAAAGACATTTTGTTGTCAATTTTGTGCTTACTCTATTTTGGAACTTGACGTAGTTCTTGGTATGACATTTCAATGCACAGAACACAGTAATCATTGAAAGACGTAGAGTTGCAGAATAATAATATTATTTTTTTAAGCGAATGTTCTTTTTTTGACCCATTTGGACCCAAATACAACCTAGTAGTAAAATTTTGATAAAAACTTTATTGACGTAACTATTGGAGGCTAGTAAGACATTTTATAAAGAAAAATTAAAAATAAATAACTGCCTTATGTATTAAAAAACACCGTCCTCAAATGGGGCCAATCGGCTTATGTATGGTATTTTTCAAAGCATACTTTTTCGATGCACCATTTTTTGATGCATTTTTTATATTGCTAACGTGCTTTCATCTGGCATTCGTTGCATCCTAACTGGCTTGGCAGTTTATTTGAGGAGTGTAGGCATTGGCCTACACTCCTCAAATAAAATCGGGCGATACTTCGCCGAAACTGGAGCTGGTCTAGTTTCTCTTCAGCGGTCAGGACATGGAGACGCCAAGCACTAGCTACAGCCAAATCCAGCATGTACATAGGTAAACAGAACCCACTACAATTTTTTGCCTCTTATAGCTGTTAGGTATACTGCGATTGACTGGTCAGCTTGATCAACTCCGCCCATGCCTTTGGTGTAGCTCTGGAAGACAAAAGGGATGTCCACGTCTACCTTTCTTCCTTCTGCAGAGCTCCATGTTTTTTCCTTACCAAGAGGATAAACAAAGTCATAGTTTGTAAATGTTATGAAATATTCACTAGTGGCTTGACAAGTGTTTGTACCATGGGGGTACAAACACTTGTCAAGCCACTGGAGGACATTTCTTCGTCCTATTTTCCTTCACAGTACTAGTCGTACGATAACTAGCTTCACGCAAATCTCGCAGCAATGCGTGACTGGTAAAAAAGTTGACGAAATACACGATATCCTCATGAAAACGAGCGATTACTTTTTCCAACAGGCCCTTTACCACTTTTGATCCCAAAGGCTCATTACTGGGTCCTCCTACTGATTTACCACAGTATACATCGAAGGCATAACAATAACCATCAGCAATTGCAATCATTCAGTTTTTGTTCCCAAATCGTACGGGATTGCCTCTTATGAACTGCTGCCTGGAGGAATGGCCACTATGACTTTACTAACAGCTGGATCATCCACTTCATTCAGAATGTTTTCGATAGCTTCCTCGAGTCCTCGATAGTCATTTGCAACATCAAACGATCGGTTAGTCATATTTACTAGTCGAAACTATGCCCAAGTGATAAATACAAAAAAAAAGAGATAAAAAAAATATTGTAAATATAAAAAAAATATGACTTACCTTTGGTCCAACACCTATTTGCTCAATGAAGTGAATAAAATCACTTATTTCATCCACTCAATCCAATAAATCACAAAAGTATACTTTGTTTTACAAAGCCACACTCTTGGGCCCTACGAATTTGCCTGCAAACTAAGGATAGCTCAAATAAGTTAAAAAATGTGGATACTTAAAGAAGTATCCCCAAATGAGGACAGCGGGCGTAAATGGGTTAAGGAAGCAAATATTTTTGATCAATTTAAAAAAGTTGGTAGTAGGACTAAATTAGTACAATAGTTATTTTAATAAGGGGGATGCGTTGTGATAGCCCGCGA
Organism: Dryobota labecula; assembly: GCA_947523025.1. Lineage (NCBI taxonomy): Eukaryota > Metazoa > Arthropoda > Insecta > Lepidoptera > Noctuidae > Dryobota > Dryobota labecula. The sequence goes on from OX383300.1 coordinate 354,069, forward strand.
AATTCAAATTTTCTTGCGTTTTATGCAATTTGCAGGTCCGTGTCAGGTTGTAATATTGATCAGTTCAGTTATGTCCAATTTATCAAAATGAATTGAACAAATTGTTGAATAAAAAATTCAACAATTTGTTACTTATAACTTTTTCAAGGTTTAAATATTTCTTCTCCTCTTTCTTTCGCGACAATAGATACAAAAACATATATTACGATATTTTTTTATATTATGATATTTTGCATTGCGAAATTGGTCGCTAAGAAATCTACAAACAAAAATAACATATAAAATAATAATACTACTCAAAGCTTTTCCCTGTTCCAGAACAGTCGATGTTTGCTACAATAGTTGGTGCGTTGTCGCAAACATTGGCCAAACAATCATAATATTTGCTAAATGATGTATAATTTACTATTTAATTGTTATTATTTTATGAAAAACACAAACATAATGATATAAACTTACCGAAAAAAGATATTGCTTCCAAAATCTTGGTGTTACGGTGGTTATTTATACAATTTTTGAACGCGCACTGCGGCATTATGACGTCTTAACTTTGGCTATGTTTGGACGACACTAATTTGAAATAAGACCACAAAAGTATTTGTGCTCTTATTTTCCGGGCCGTTTTTGAAGCGCTTATCGGGAATCTAGTGCTATTATTGATCGAAGGAAACCGTCTATAAATTCTAACCCAAAATACTTAACTAATAGTAAATAAAAGAAAATCCTTTCCGATGTCTCATAAGTATATTAATTAACATTTAACATGAGTATTATATCAACATTTTGACATTTTTTTTATTATTTTTAGTCAATTTAGTTCTTTTCATTATTAATTTTACAATTCTTTTAAATCAATTTTCGTTTTACTTTTTGATTTTACAACTTATTTTGAATCAATTTTAGTAAACTTTTATATTTTACAATTCTTTTAACTCAATTTTATTATACTTTATGTGTTATAACAATTTTTTAGAATAATGTATTTTGTATTTTATTTATCTACATAAATTATATACCTATCTAATTATTTTAAATCAATTTTCATCATGTATTTACATCAGTTGTATTGATTTTTGATAAAAAATACGATGAGAGTGCGCCCCTGATTAAATTATTTACGTTAACTATTTATATTTATTATTATTTATTATTTATTTATATATGCTTTATTGTACATCAGATTACACATTACAAAAAAAAGGAAAACAAACACTATAAAATATACAATGGGCGGCCTTATCGCATACTGCGATCTCTTCCAGGCAACCTTGGCATGGATAGTGAATTTGTGGACATAAAATGGGGTTGTCATTGGTGCAAATAAAAAGTATAACAGCACAATATCCTATAATAGACACACAGATACATGCTATATAATAGATACATAGATACATACATACTAACTAAATAAGTAAAGAAAATAAATGAAGTGTAAGTATAGATTATCACAGCTATCAACGAGAACGTAATCACAACGACACTACGACAATGCACAACAACAACAATTAACGACAATATGTAACTATATTTATTAAAGTATAGTTATTTCCTATAAAGCAAAATCAATGGTTGTTCCATCTGGAGTTGGAACAATTTCAGGGGACTGAGCGCCAGTCAACCTTTATACCGTAACCGTACTCTGCACTTCAACAACCTCAGTAAGGCGTGACTGAGGTACGTCGTGCAGAACTACGGCCGGGGGGCTTGCCTTAACTGGTTTAAACCCTACGGATATATGGCGACCTCCGTAGTATGTAGCCTTGTGTGCGTTACCCAGGCCAGATGTTGTCGAAAATGGTCATTTGAATCTTATAGATAATTAGTTTTGCGGCTTCTGTAATTGTTGCGCACATTTTTAAATTTGTTGCACTTATAGTTTTTTAATTATTTCACAAAAACATTTCCTGCTGGGGTAACGTTACCCCAGCCAGACCTTTTTCTTTCTAATGGGAATATTTAAATAATTACTAGCTATAAAATTAGTTGTCTAGATGAAGTAAATGTTGTGCCTTATTTTGTATTTGTTCTTTCATCGGTTGCGAAGTTATTCGAGATTTTGCTGGGGTAACGTTTTTGGTTTTGCTAGATCTTTGAAATGGTTAATCGGATTCTTATCATATTTTGTACATGGCTTCTTGGGAATTAGTTTAAATTTGTTCTGCAATAAAAAACCAAAATAATACATAGCTTAAAGGTTATTTCATTAAATAGAAAAACACTTCAATTGGTCCCAGCACTCTCAATAAGAGCTCTAAAGACTTACTTTAAACGTTATTATAAAGCTTGTAACTGCCTTCAAATGTATGTGAAGTTTCATTAGTGTCCTGTAAGTATTTAACAAGTTATGATGATATTGAGTTCTTCACGAGCACGGTCTTGATGCGCGCGGTGTTATTTGGCCACTGGATTGGATATATGAACTGAATGTTATGTCAGTTATTAGTTTTTTAGTTCAGTTGTATATCAGTAAAATTTCAGCTCAGTACATTGGATAATTAATGAAATAATACGATTAAAGTCATTAGGAAGTGAATGACCGTGGTAACCCGACCAAGTTTAGGTGGTTACGAAAAAGCGAAAACGCAAAACATTATGGTACCTTCTAAAATATGTAGGATAGTGTTACAAATTTAGTACAGACATGTACACAAGTTTTAAAAAAAACTACGTGATTATTAAATAATTTTTATTGACAGGTAATATAATCATTTCAATTGAACTTTTAAAGTATTATTAAACTTATACTTAAAAACAATCACAGATTAAAATTACAGATGTAATTTTGCTTTTTTGAAATTTTCTATTATTTTTTTATTAAATTATAGATTTCAGTATACACAGTACACAGTTACAGTTTTTATTTAAATATACACATATTGGACTGTGTAATGATCACAGACAATAAATAATATACAATGGTTTTTTTCAGTTAACACTGAACTTACGGTGCGTACAAACTATATAACATAACATGTTATATAACATTTTTCATAGTGTGGTCATGTTATATTGTTGTATAACATGATGATGAAGTATGATATGATGAAGTATCTATATGCTTTGTGTATATGTATTTATTGTATATATGTAAGTGGTACACCACTAAATACCTGCAGTATTGTCTCTCCTTCTACTTTTTGATCCATCGAAAGGTTGTCTGTAAAAGATCGCTTTTAGCGATAAGACCGCCCATTGTGACACCCTATGTAACAGTTCTACATTTATATCTGTAATTTTTATGGTGTACATAATAAAGAGTATTCTATCTATCTATCTATCTATAACATTTTACATAGAGTTGTAGTGTTATATAACATGTTACATGGTCTATACGAACCTTTACGTATGTCTACTAATACCTACTTATATCAATTAAAATCACAGATCAATGGTAATATTAAATGACATCACAATGTAGTAAAATGCTCACAGTTAGTCCTACAGTTTTGTTGTCTCATTTCAAATATCACATTTTTTTCCTAAGTTTAAAATCACAGATGAAAAATAATAAAATTAAGTAATATTAAACTGCAGTCAAATAATTATGTAAGTATTACTTTTAACTAATTACAATCTCAAAAAGTCGACGTGTAAAGGTACATTCTAAAACTTTGTTGGTTTTTGTATAAAAATATCACAGATCATTTTGTAAAATGAGTATCCAAATACGTAAGTAACTTTGTGAAACAAAAGTTGTCATAAACAGAGATCTAGTTGGCGCTCTAGAGAGACCATAAGCGTAGGCAGATTTTGTTGATTCTTACGTTAGTCGATGAAATGGTCATGATTTAGGTTCTATATTAAAAAGTGTGAAATACCTGTTCGCGATCTTTAATTTAATAAAAAACATATTGCTTTCGACTGCATAAGATTGGAGACGATTTTTTTAATATTATTATTATCACATCTATAAAAAAAATGTGACTAGGATTAAAATTCACAATTTTAAAGTAAATACACGTCAAGTGACAATACAAAATCTATAAAATAGTTTTGTATTTTAGATAAATTAGATAATTATTATAATAAGATATTATCAGATTGTAATGTATAAATAATCGCGTGGGGCATTAAATTAATCAAGCAAACAGGGACAGACAAACGGGAAGCGACTTTGTTTTATAGGTACTATGTAGCGAAGGATAAATATGTCGTTATCATTGTTGAGAATTCCAGTCTAGGTAATAATTAAGTACGAAAGAAAAGAAAATAATAAGATCCTAAATTTAAATATTTAAGCCTTAAAAAAATACAGTTTTAGATAAGTACCTAACAACATGTACATATTAATAATAATTTTGCTACTATTTCTGTAGTTACATTATACAAGCTTACCTTGTTCGTGAATTCATCAAGCAGCCTGCACCATAACTATGATCATCAATAGAAGCACTCCACATTAGCAGTAATTCGCCACACTTATTATTTTACATTAGCTCTCACGCACTCTATAAATATTTGCAAAAACAGGAAACGGAACTGCCGAAACGCATGCGCACTCTACAAGATGAATTATGTGATTACGGAGCATGTTTAGTGCGATATGCAAACAATGCGCCCCTTCACCCCACCCCTTCCGCGTCCCACCGAACGACATGTTATATCAGTGATTTTTGATAAGTTTGTGCAACTGGAAGATAATAATAATGTTTTCATAGTACAGATATTATTATATTATTAATGTATTTAACAGTGTACGCGTCTGTACCGAAATTGTAAGGTGTATTATACTAAACATTTCAAAAGATAGTATAATGTTCTGCGTTTTCGCTTTTTCGTAACCACCTAAACTTGGTCGGGTTACCACGGTCATTCACTTCCTGATGACTTTAATCGTATTATCTCATTAATTATCCAATGTACTGAGCTGAAATTTTACTGATATACAACTGAACTAAAAAACTAATAATTGACATAACATTCAGTTCATATATCCAATCCAGTGGCCAAATAACACCGCGCGCATCAAGACCGTGCTCGTGAAGAACTCAATATCATCATAACTTGTTAAATACTTACAGGACACTAATGAAACTTCACATACATTTGAAGGCAGTTACAAGCTTTAAAATAACGTTTAAAGTAAGTCTTTAGAGCTCTTATTGAGAGTGCTGGGACCAATTGAAGTGTTTTTCTATTTAATGAAATAATCTTTAAGCTATGTATTATTTTGTTTTTTTTATTGCAGAACAAATTTAAACTAATTCCCAAGAAGCCATGTACAAAATATGATAAGAATCCGATTAACCATTTCAAAGATCTAGCAAAACCAAAAACGTTACCCCAGCAAAATCTCGAATAACTTCGCAACCGATGAAAGAACAAATACAAAATAAGGCACAACATTTACTTCATCTAGACAACTAATTTTATAGCTAGTAATTATTTAAATATTCCCATTAGAAAGAAAAAGGTCTGGCTGGGGTAACGTTACCCCAGCAGGAAATGTTTTTGTGAAATAATTAAAAAACTATAAGTGCAACAAATTTAAAAATGTGCGCAACAATTACAGAAGCCGCAAAACTAATTATCTATAAGATTCAAATGACCATTTTCGACAACATCTGGCCTGGGTAACGCACACTGTAGCCTTACCCCCGGAATGGGCGTCACCCGGGGGTGGACCTTCTATCGACCCTACTCGTGGGAACAACAATGGAAACTAATCAAAAACTAACAAATAAACCTAGAATTTCAACACAGACGACTATAGCATTGCCAATTGACACCGATTCAGACGACGAGATGTTTTCAACGAACCAACAGAGCCCTAACGATGCGTATCAACAGACAGATGACCGTGAAGGACATTCTTCTGGGACAAAAATACTAACTCGAATGGAAGCCTTTATGCTGTTTAATGGTAAAGCAAAGCAACTACCGCTTTCCGAACGAGTGAGTATGGTTGTCAATTATTTTGGCTCTGAATATCAACTTTATATGGTCTGTGATCAACTTTCACAAACTGACGAGGAGTTGAAACAAGCACTTTCAGAATTTTTATCAAAGAGTCAAGATTACTTTAAGCGTTGTAAGTTTAATGAGACCTATTATATTAAAAAAAAAAAACGGGATTGGCTTAGTGGAACTCGTTAGTGGTCATTTGATATCAGTCCCTGTTAATGATGAAACTTCATCAGCAACAGTTTCTAATAATGAATCTCTATTTTCTCCGAAATCCAAGAGGTTTATGGCTTTAAGCAGAAGCCAACAATATAGATCTAAGAGAAAACTTTTCCGAAAGTTTTCTCATAGATCTATATTGTTGCCTTAGACAACGAACCAAATGTCCAGAAAATACAAGCGTTTGTACGATCTATTAAAATCGGAGGACAAAATCTGCCACATTCATCATCTAAAGATTTAGAGACACTATTATGTATATGTCTAGAATCTGAGACTGCTCCAACAGAAATTCTGAAAAAAGTTCAGACCTCTCCAGAACCATACACACCTGTCGAAGCTCTGGCTGTGATAACTGACAGAAATATGTCCGTCGAAACATACAATGCAATTCGATTAGATCTTAAAAGACGCGGATTTGATGCATACCCCCCGTATTATAAAATTCAAGAGGCTAAAAAAACCTGTTATCCTGACCAGGTTCAGGTGTCTGAAAGAGAAGCATCTGTGCCTCTTCAAAGTTTAATAAACCACACTTTTACTCAGGTGATTAAATTATGTGATGAAGTCCTCATCAACTATTGCACCGAAAAAAGCATTCAAGCAGTATATTTCATTTTAAGGGGTAACTGGAGCTTTGATGGAAGCACTGGGCAATCTTTATATAAACAGTGATTCTCAGATGCAGAAGGTGACGAAAATAGTCTTTTTGCGACGACATTTACGCCATTGCAGGTTGTAACTAAAGACAGCAATGATGTTATTTGGGTAAATCCTGCACCGTCATCATTTCGTTACTGTAGACCGTTACACTTGCAGTATAAAAAAGAAACTAAAGACTTTGGAGAAACAGTCTATTCAGGATCAAATACAAAATCTTACCCCCATTATAACTGAAACCTCGAGAGGGCATACAATAAAAGTGGGTTGAATATGAATTATACTGTGCAGCTATTGATGGGAAAGTCCTGAATGCAATTCTTTGTACACCATCTCAGTTACGTTGCCCATATTGCGATCTGACCTCATCCCAATTCAACGATTTAGAGTTAGCATTCTCCAAACCAGCCATAGAAGTACGTTTGGTGCATGGCATAAGTCCACTTCATTCTTGGATAAGGGTCTTAGAATTTTTATTAAACCTGTGATATAAAGTAGAGGTTAAAAATGGAGGATCCCTCAAAGGTCAGAAGAGAGCCGAATAATCGAGGACCGTAAAAAAATAATCCAGGCTAAAATCAGAGAAGAAATGGGACTTTTGGTAGATGTTGTCCGTCCAACTTCAAGGTCCACTAACGACGGAAACACTGCACGCACTGCTCTTTCTGATAGAAACCGAGGAACTTTTGCAAACATTCTGAACATTGACCAGTGGCTATTAGATGGATTATTTGTTATTTTAACAGTTTTGTCTAGCAACCTGCCAATTGACCTTGAAAAATTCGATATTTTTTTGCAAAGAGTTTGCATACAAACATGTTGCGAAGTATGGATGGCATCCTATGACTGTCACACTTCACAAAATTTTAGTACATGGTTCGAAACTTATATAAAAATCAAATTTACCTATTGGTATGCTCTCTGAACAAGCGGCTGAGTCACGCAACAAATTTTGGAGGTTTGACAGAGAGCACCATACCAGAAAAAAATCTCGTGAAGCAACTATGTTTGACCTTTTTCACAGAGCTTTAGTCTCATCGGATCCAATTATCTCTAATTACAACCTCTTAGAGAGAAAAAATAAGGCTAAAAAAATCCCATTGCCACCGGCCGCATTGTCTTTGTTGAGACCTGTTAATGAAGAAAATCTAGCCATCGATGATTATTCGCATGTTGAATTAATTGTAACTAACAATGAAGATGAATTTTAGTTCGGTTAGCCCATATAATATTTTACAAATTCATATACATTTTCCTTTCGAATAGCCAACTCCATATTAATAGTTATTAGAAAGTATTTAAAACACCTTTTTTTGTTTTCAAATAAAACATATTCTTGTTTTTTTTTTTTTTCTCGGTTTTTTTAAAGTGACAACCCTAAGGAAAATTTTGAATTTCCAATAACTCCTGGAAACCAATGAGTTAGGTTTTGGAAATAATACTACACATAAAAGAAAGTATCAGCAATTTTTTGATGTAGGAATGACCACCCACTACGGCGGTTTAGATGAATAAAAAACCCATTCATACTAAAGCTACAGGAATTGGTGGAAGGGTCGGCTATTATACCTTTTTTCGATAGAATAAATAAATTCTGGAATAATTACTTCCGTTAAATTATAATGTTTTTTTTTTTTTTTTCGTTTTTCAAAAGTCTGATATTCCGAAACTTTGACATAAAAAAAGTACAAGTCTTGGCGAACCCGGGTTTTACTCTAATCCTCAGAATTGTAGACTCTATCGATTAATTCAATAAAAACACGATGACACAAAAACCGGGATCTTACCGCACTGTGCTCCCATGTAAAGTGGGGAAAATGTTTTTTTTTTCGTCCTTCCCATAGTGTGGGATATCGTTGGATAGGTCATTCGAAAATATTAGAGGTTCGGGAATACCGTTTTTTGATTAAGTAAACCGTTCGTTACTTATCAAGCTTTAAAGTACCAATTTTCCAAGTACCAATGTCAAATCAATGCCACAGACACTAAAAGCATAGATAAGTAACTGTTGTTACGTCGGGTACTGACGCGGATTACAATGATTTTTTTTATTTTAAATATATATATATATATTTAAATATTTCTTTTAATGTTATTTTACACATCTATTTTTTTATTTTACTTTTAATTCTGTATCTGTCCGTGACATCACAGCGGGCCCTATCAGAATACCAGCGCTGCGACACTTATTTTTAAATGTCGCAGCCTCATGCTGAGATAGGAGCCTTTTGGCCCCGTACAGGTTTTGTTTTCATTTTACTTTTGTTTTTATTTGTGTTACTATGAGTGTGTTTAGTTTAAAATGTGAACTTCCTGTATGAGTCCCAATAAATACTTTTTCTTTCTTTCTTTCTTTCTTTCTTTCAATTTTCGTTAGAGTCAAGTGTCCCCCCCTCTACCAACTAAACGCTTGTAGTTAGAAATTCAAATGTCACGGCAGTAGTACCTATATATAACGAAGTTAAAAGGAAAACTATCACAGCTGAGTAGGCTTTACAGTTTACCGAGAAATTGGCGACCAACTTACATTTACAGTTGAAAAAAATGTTCTCCCATACATTCTGCATAGGAAAACATGTTTTTCAACTACATGATAAGTTTGTTCTTGAGATAAATTCATCCCAACTACGGAACCCTTCATTGTGCGTGGTCTGACACGCACTTAGCCGGTTTTTTGAACATATAATAATAAAATTTTCTAACGATATTTGCATGTCGTTCGGACTAGATAAGTGCAAAATATCAATTTTAAAAGGAAAAATCCAAAATAACAGTTACACACTCGCATCAGGTGAATCGATCGAGCCAATGGATGAACAGAGTACATATGTACAAATATCTAGGTTTTAAACAGTCCAGACAGATACAACAAAAGATGTCAAAACAAGAACTGCAAAAAAAATTCTCACACCGGCTCAACCTCATCTTAAAAAGCAACCTTAACTCTAGAAACACAATTAAAGCCATCAACACATTTGCAATACCTATTCTCACATACTCTTTCGGAATTACACGGTGGTCAAAGACAGATATTAAAAAACTACAGCGCACTGTCAATACACTCCTAACCAAACAGAAAACCCCATCCACAAATGATTGTGGTGGATGGGGTTTTCTGTTTCATGAGTATACAACGACTTACACTGCCACGCCAAGAAGGAGGAAGAGGATTAATTGACATTAGGGCTTTCAATACCGGTATTCCGGGATCCCGTAATACCGTGCTCACGGATTTAATTTGGCCTTTTTCAATACCGGTATTGACGCCCCAATACCGTGATTACAAACATTATATCTGAAAATTATGTGATCTTATTCTCACACTTGTTTTCATCAGCGCTGGCGTCCCGCTGTTATCTTAAGTTCACCCTCTCGCGCCCCGCCTGAGACAAAGCCCGAAATCGAGCTGTACTTACGTTGTTTTTGTTATTGTCAGTCAGTTTCGCAAAGGCGACGGGATAACGCTTATTTGTTATTGTGTAGTGTTAACTTGTGACTGGAGAGGCACGAGATGATCCTGCAGTCTTCAGACGACGCGCTTAAGTACCGGCGGCTCAATAAACAGATCTCTAAGTCCTTGACAATCGATCTTCGCCGCTTTAATGCAGAACGCATTAAGGACGCTAGATAGAGCGGAATAAGGGCTCCAAAGTCTTTGCAAGAGATCTGTCTATTGGGCAGAGCCAGCTTGCGAAACTAAAGACCGACGATGGCAGGATCGTATTCGCCAAACCTGACCTATTGAGAGAGATCGAGATGTTCTATGGACAGCTATACACGTCAATAAGTAACCCCGTTACAAATCTGGCTAAAGACTCAACAGCTAGACTGACCCGACACTACACCGAAGACATCCCTGACGTCAGCTTGTACGAGATTAGGATGGCTCTGAAGCAGCTCAAAAACAACAAGGCGCCGGGTGATGACGGAATTACGGCTGAACTCCTAAAGACCGTCGGAAAACCCGTTCTTCAGGCCCTCTAGAAGCTGTTTGCTTCCGTCATACTGGAGGGCAAAACGCCACAGGCGTGGAACTGAGGTGTGGTGATACTTTTCTTTAAGAAGGGCGATAATGCCCTCCTTAAGAATTATAGGTCCATCTCACTTCTGAGCCATGTCTACAAGCTGTTTTCAAGAGTCATCACGAACCGTCTCGCGCGCAGGTTTGACGACTTCCAGCCTCCCGAACAAGCCGGATTCCGTAAAGGCTTTAGCACCGTAGACCCCATACACATACGCTGCGGCAGGTTATACAGAAGACCGAGGAGTATAACCTGCCTCTCTGCTTAGCGTTTGTAGACTATGAGAAAGCCTTCGATTCGATCGAGGCATGGGCTGTACTGCAGTCTCTTCAACGGGGCCAGATCGACTATAGGTATATCGAGGTGCTGAAGTGTCTGTACAAAAACGCCACTATGTCAGTTCGACTCCAGGACCAGACCTCGAAACCTATCCTTCTGCAGCGAGGTGTAGACAGGGAGATGTTATCTCTCCGAAACTGTTCATCGCTGCACTGGAGGATGTCTTCAAGTTTTTGGACTGGAAAGGGGTTGGCATCAACATCAATGGCGAGTACATCACTCACCTTCGGTTTGCCGACGATATAGTTGTCATGGCTGAGACTATGGAAGCCCTCAGTACAATGCTCGACCTCAGAAGAGCTTCCGAAAGAGTGGGCCTTAGAATGAACATTGACAAGACAAAGTTCGTGTCAAATGCTCATGTAACACCCACTCTCATGAATATTGGAGTCGTTACACTCGAAGTTGTGGACGAGTATGTTTACCTAGGACAAACTGTTCAGTTCTATACTCGTATACTCTCCGACAGTGCTTTAGTCCTCCAATCCTTAGGGAACAGATATATTACCTCGAAACTGATACTAGAATGTCACAATGCACTAGAACGAGCAACGGTGCCCAACCGCAACACAGTGACACTACAATGGATAAAAGGACACAGCGGATCTCTGGGTAACGACGCAGCTGACGAACTGGCCAGAAGGGCATCCAGCTCGTCGGTATGTGGACCCGAGCCTGTCATACCCATCCCGTTCAACCAACTTCGCAGGTGGCTACGGGATTTCACCCACACACAAGCGGAGAACTGGTGGACCTCGACACCGGGCTGCAGGCAGTCCAGAGAAGCTATGCCTTCCTTGGATGGTAGGCTGACCAGGCGTCTTTTACGCCTGAACAGGAACGGTCTGCGCCTGATGACGGGGACCATCACGGGACACTGCTCACTAAACAAACATTTCCACACAATAGGGATAACGGATAGCCTTCTGTGCAGGGCCTACATGGAGGCAGATGAAACCGTTGCGTATGTGCTCTTCGAATGCACAGGCGTCACCCAGATCAGAGCAGAAACCCTCGGGGAACCCAGATCCTATGCCGATATTCTGAACAGACTAGGAGACGTTATCAGCTTCTGGAAGGAGGTGGGCTGGTTGGAATAACCACCGACGGCCGCCATAGCCCACGCACAATGGTCGATCTTAAGGACTAAGTGCGGAAACCAAACCCTCTAACATAGAACATAGAACTGTCCAGTTAGGTAGGATCAACTTCGAGAAAGAGGTCAATCGTCGAATCCGACTCGGCTGGGCAGCGTTCGGGAAGCTACGCAATATCTTCTCGTCCCACATACCGCAGTGTCTCAAGACGAAAGTCTTTGACCAGTGCGTGTTGCCAGTGATGACATATGGCACTGAAACGTGGTCGCTCACAATGGACCTTATTAGAAGGCTAAATGTCACCCAAAGGGCAATGGAGAGGGCTATGCTTGGAGTTTCCAATTCGTGATCGAATCTGAAATGAAGAGATCCGCAGGAGAACCAAGGTAACCGACATAGCTCGAAGATTTGCCAAACTTAAGTGGCAATTGGTAATGGCCGTTGGGGCCGAAAGGTTTTGGAGTGGCGACCGCGTACGTACGAAGACGTAGCGTTGGAAGGCCTCCCTCAAGGTGGACCGATGACTTTATGAAAGCCGCAGGAATCCGCTGGATGCCAGAAGCACAGAACCGGTCGAAGTGGCGGTGCTTGGAGGAGGCCAATGTCCAGCAGTGGACGTCTTTCGGCTGAAATGATGAACTTGTGACTGTGAAGTTGTGATCTACTAGCGCGTATTTTTGCTAGTTTAATTAGATTACCGTCGTTGCTGCCTCTTCGTGTCTTCTCAAAACGTTCTTGGCGAACAACGTGTAAGTATATCTTTAATTTCTTGCAAACTCAAGTAAACATAAACCTTGCGCAGTTAAGTAATTGTTTATGTTGTTTCTTTTGTGTACCTACTGTGCAGATATTTCGACACAAATGTATTTTTGTTATGAAATAAATAACATGAAACTTGGTTAAATCAGCGCTGCCATGCCTAATTCCTAGTCCTACCTAAATAAACCAATACAAAATTGTTATTTAAGAGCTATGTATAAAAAGAATTTATTTTATTATTTTCAATAAATAATAAATACTGATATGAAAATAAAAAAAAAAACACGTATTTTATTGGTATTATTAATGTCCTAATTGAACTTGCCTTCAATACCGGATTACCGGTATTGATACCGGGATCACGGTATTGACTTTTCCAATACCGGTATTGAAAAAGTCCGGTATTTGAAAGCCCTAATTGACATACACAATTTACACAACAAACAGATAGTTTCACTCAGAGCGTACTTCCATAATAAATCGGAACATTCATCACTACACAAACAGGTAACGGAAACAGATAAAAAACTTACACCACTAAACCTACAAAACAGGAACACGCAAATAAATGAACACATTATAAATACACAACAAAAAATTGCAGCATGGTCTGCAAAAGCCCTACACGGAAGACACCGAGGCTACTTGAGCCAGCGTGTACGTTACCCCAGCAGGAAAGCGTCTCCTAGAGTGATATGAGTGGAACGTATAATTAGTGCGTAATCTACTGTAAATGTGCGCCAAATAAAAAAATTATGCGTTTTGTCGTTTAGAAATAAAACGGAAAAAACGATTCCTGCTGGAGTAACGTTTTTCCAGCAGGAAAATTCTAAACTAAAGGTCGGGGAGAAAAATATTTTACATGGGCAGAAAGCTTATATTTGTGCAAAAGTGTGCGCCGGAAATATAATATGTGCGTCTTCAGGTTTTCCAGATATTGCATTTCCTGCTGGAGTAACGTTTTGCAGAATCGTGTTTCTCTATAACCATTATATGTGCGCCTGTAGAATAAACATATACGAGTACCTCTTTACTTGTGCGTATTTGTGACAGAATTAGATTAAAGAAAATATTTATAATTTTCAAGTAATCGTGTTTTTTTGAAAACCCGAAAAAATATCGTAGTGAAAATATTCAGCTTGGAAATGTTCGCATTAAGTAGATATAAACAAAAAACAAAACATGTACACAACGGCTGGTTATCCCACCAAATTCGAATGACAAGTAAAATGCGACGATTTCATACTTAACGATGACCATCTTTATTGGACGTATTAAACCTAAGCTGTTGTCCGTACAGTCGCGTTCAAACGTTTATTGGCAATTATATGACCTAACTTTGGGGGCTAATTAAAAATATTAAGAGGGGTCTTAAACATAACTGGCGAAATGTGGGTTTACTATAGGTACACCTCTGCCCAACCCTTCGGGGAAAGGAAGCATGATGTGAAAAAAAAATATGCGTATTGATGACGAAAAACTTAATTATTTTATATAACCTACGGCTTAAATCAATGTCTATGTCTTTTTTACTGTTATGTGAATTGGCTTCTACTTAATCATGTGCAAAAGTCACGGAAACAGATAATGGAATATAATCCAATAAAAAGTTTATTTTTTTACTTCTTTTCTACTTCAGTGTACTCAGGCACAACTAGTAGTGGGCGATATAAATCGATATTTCAAAAAATATCGATACATGCTCGCGATATATCGCTTTAATACGATATTATCGAATCATGTAGTATCGAATGTAATATCGATATTTTTCATCCGATACACCAAATATCGGGTCACATTAATTTTTTTTTTATATCTATTTATTTTCTAAGACTTATTCCTTTAAATCTGCAACATTGTTGATTTGATTAAAAATAAAACGAAAATCCCCGGATTATAGCAAACTAGCTTTTGCAATAACGAAACGCAGACATGAGAGATAGATACCCTCCGCAATGGCAGCACTAGTAGTAAAACTTTTATAATCTGTGGTGTCTATGGTCACTCACTTGCTTTCTTTAGACATATTCTTATTGTTTTGTTGGTTTCGCTTTCAATGCAATATAACCTTTAAAAGTTATCTGTTTTGTTTATCATAGTTAACGAAATATAAATACCGTTAAGTGTGTATTTAACTATGGTGGCTAGCTCAGTTCCATCTGAACGACTTTTCTCAAAAGCCGCACAGGTTCTTACACAACAAAGAAGCAGATTGCAAGCCAAAAGGGTTAATACAATTTTGTTTTTGCAAGGTTTAGAGAAAAAGTACTGGGATTTATAATGTATATAAATCCCAGTACTTTTTCTCTAAACTTCCCAGTACTTCTTTTCTTTAATGTACGTATGGCCTTGAATTCATTTATAAATAAAGTTTATTCGTTTCTTCTCTTTAAAGTGTTTTTACTCATAATTAACCTGATCCCTATTTAATATTATAGACTAGTTAAATACAAGTAATTTCTTACCTACGATATTTTTAAAATATCGATATATTTGTTCGATATATCACAAAGTATCGATATAACATTACGATATATTATATCGAAAAAAATATCGATACTTTTTTTTTATGAACATCCCTAGGCACAACACGTGTCAACCGGTTCGTGAGTAAAGTTAAGAAGGTCATCGTTAAGTATGAAATCTTCGCATTTTACTTGTCATTCGACTTTGGTGGGATAACCAGCCGTTGTGTACTACATGTTTTGTTTTTTGTTTATATCTACTTAATGCGAACATTTCCAAGCTGAATATTTTAACTATATATTTTTGACTAAACGCACTAATTCTTGGTTTAGACCCACACATCTTGGGTTGAGCCGGTTTCTCGTATTTTACCGTCAAAGTTATGACACCGGCGTTTTGACTTTTAGCAATATTATTCAATAACGCATGCATGTGCACTTCTGAAACTTTTTATGGTTATTAAAAGCACCACGAAGTACCGAATACAGTTTTCAGCGAGCTTATACGTTTTCTCATTTAGGCGCTACGATATTTTTTCGGGTTTTCAAAAAAGCGCGATTACTTGAAACTTATAAATATTTTCTGAAATCTAATTCTGTCACAAATACGCACAAACAAAGAGGTACTCGTATATGTTTATTCTACAGGCGCACATATAATGGTTTTAGAGATACACGATTCTGCAAAACGTTACTCCAGCAGGAAATGCAATATCTCGAAAACCTGAAGACGCACAAATTATATATTCGGCGCACATTTTTGCACAAATATAAGCTTTCTGCCCATGCAAAATATTTTTCTCCGACCTTTCGTTTAGAATTTTCCTGCTGGAAAAACGTTACTCCAGCAGGAATCGTTTTTTTCCGTTTTATTCCAAAACGACAAAACGCACAAACTTTTTATTTGGCGCACATTTACAGCAGATTACGCACTAATTATACGTTCCACTCATATCACTCTAGGAGACATTTTCCTGCTGGAGTAACGTACACTGAGCCAGCCACACGACGACAAAGTTACATAAGTCGAACGAATGGCTCAAACGAGGCGAATTGTTTCCCGAGACCGAGGGTTTTATGCTGGCCATACAGGATCAAATAGTAGCCACTCGTAATTACAGAAGTACATCTTATAGGACCAAAATCAGCCGACTGACTTGTGCAGACATTGCAACACTGCCTCTGAAACCATACAACATATTATATCAATCAGTCAGTCAGAACTTTGATTTTTATAAGATGGCAAAAAGTTATCGAACAAAATGGTACCTACATACTATAGTTAAATGTAAATAAACTATATTAAAAAATGTTTAAAAAATGCGAAGAAACTTTTTCCCCAACCTATTATCAATCAGTCAGTCAGAACTTAGATTTTTATATATCTATGATATATCACCCAGTCAGTCAGTTTACCATTTTATTATATGTATAGATAATCGTCAGCCTAATCACAAAATTTGAAGATCCTAACTTCAAAACTGACGGAAGAAATTTTTCCCCAACCTATTATAACAGGAGCTTGTAAATCACTTGCACAAACCGATTATAAACACCGCCATAATCAAGTCGCTGCAATAATAATAAAAAAATAAAAAATAAAAATATAAACCAGAAATAGTATCAGAAAATAAGGATCACAAAATTAATGGGACCGAACAATAATAACAGATAAAACTATTCATTACCTCAGTGGCGTGCATAGAGATTTCAGACAGGGTATGCAGAGCTAAAATAAAAAACATTTCCCTCCTTCTGGGGCAGTCGGCTCGACTGCCCCAGAAGGAGGGAAATGTTTTTCGTAAGGTTCAACCCTGGTACACAACTTCCCTTTGCAATTAATGTAACTTTTTCCTCAAAAGGTAACATCGAAAACGCGGCAGATTTTAATTTATTTAAATACACTACGCCAGCACAGGTCTCACAGGTATAATTTTCCATTTTTTACAATAAACTTAATATAATTACTAAGACAAATAAAAACAGTCAATCACTTGCGCCAAGAAAATCAATATGGCGAAAAAACTTAAAAAAAACTGCAATTACCATTGACATATATATTACTGCGTAAGGACTGGGCGGACCGCATGTTACAATGACGCCTCGAACGTGGTCCCAAAATGGTCTTCCCTATAACGAAGTGAACTAGAACGCGTTCGGCTGTCTTCGGGAGCGGTCGTAAAATTCTACAAGCAAAAATGCCAAGTTGTGTCGTGAAGGGTTGCGTGAACTACGACAAAAAGCACAATAAAACAATTGATAACATTTCATATCACCGATAAGTGAAAAATATGTAATTATATCAACTTTTAAGATTATTTAAAACAATTTTCTTTCTAATTTGTCTCAACGTTTGGCAAAGACGACGCGAAGCCACGTAAAAGTGCGACATAACTTTGCAGCGGCGCGCGTTTTTATCCGATGAAATGAAAAGATTTATTATTATTACTATATGATTTAATTATGTATAAAATTATTTTTTATTGTTTATTAAATATATATAAATAAATAAATTAAATGTGTTTTTATGTACTTACTGCTAAAAAATCTGTAAGTACAGTGAAATATGTATTTATTTTGCAGATTTCCTTCTGATTCCGTGCGAAATAAAGTTTGGAGTCGTGTCATAAGTTAAAAAAAATAAGTTTAAAAATATTGTTTTATTCGAAGCCCAATTATTTTTTTTAAACACAAACAAACTGCAATAAATAGAAATTTTGAAAAATACAAGTTATTTTTATTTCTTTGTACCTCGAAAAATACCCGCTCTTACAAGATTGCGTCTAGGAGCAGACCACGCCGATTGACATCGTAGTTCATAGTAGTTCTAATAGATGGCGTTAGTGTTTTTGTATGGCGACCGTGTCCGGCAAACGTTCGGACGACCGTATCTTTACTATTTATATCAATGGCAATTACGAACTATCGAACGAATCTATCAATCGGACATTTGGTCAACCCGACTAAGAAAATTAACACTTTGAATTGACAATGAAATGGTGTTTTTACGGCTTCTTAATTTAGAAGTATTAAAACGAAAGCAGTGCTTCCAAAACCCTATCACACGCACACATTTTCACGCACACAGTCACACTTTTGCTGTGTACTACACGAGATGCGATGAATGAAGAACAAGCAAGGTGTAGTACTGCTTATGGTCACGGGAGCGCTGTCTCCGCGCGGTGTCGCCGGCGGCTAATAATCGTTGCTCAAAGGAGTTAATTCCAACAAAAAGCAATAGATGGCGCGTAAATAAAAAACGCGAAGCGAATGGCGAAATAAGTTAGATTAATAAATTACCATGTAGTTATTTATTTATCAGTTTATATTATTATATTTTTAATTTAGTTAGAGGGGCGTATATGTGTGGAGGGACTCCAGGGTCTGCAGAGCTTATTTGCATGTATGGAGTGCACGCCACTGCATTACCTGACATTACCGTTCACGACAAAACCAATAAAACAGTTTATCTGATAGACATAGCAATACCTAACTCACACAATATTCAAACCACCATATCCGAAAAGCTTAGTAAGTATCAAGATCTCGCCATAGAAATTAAAACCCAATGGAAAGCACAAACCGTTCATATTGTCCCCATTGTTCTTTCATCTACTGGTGTAATACCAAAATCTCTCACACAAAGCCTTAACACCCTACAGATGCCTACTCACACACTTTACATGCTCCAAAAAGCCACCATCCTGAACACCTGTCGCATCACCCGAAAGTTCCTGACTTCTTCAACATTATCATACACCTTTTCTATTTAAATACTTGGTCCGACTCGTGTGTAAGGTTTCTTAACCTCTCTTAAATGAGAATGTATAGTAGTTAAGGGTGAGGATTCGAAGAAAGCTTACCGCCAACTCCAGTCCACTGCCTCGTTCTCCTTTGGCCGCGGCGGCGTGGTCTGTCGTCCTGAATCCTGCTAAACTTCACCACACATATTTTCCATAGGCGTTAATTAATGTTATTGCTAGTATGTTGCTAGGATTGTATCACGAAATCATCGAAGGACCTTTTTCTTTTTGAAAATGTTTATATCGCGCGGAGCACGTTATTTTACGAGTTGAAAACAGTTAGTGTCGCGAAAAGGCACGCGGAAGCGCGGCGCCACTATGCTCATCCGTGGACCAATCGGATTGCTCAGCGAATGGGCGATGAAGAAGCAGATCACTTAATCAAATCAACTCCTCTTAAATACACATAAAAACTAAATAATAATTACTCGTAATGGGGTGACAAACTATCCTAAAAAATCCCTAAGATTTAATGCAGTAGGTATATAATACCCAGTTTAAAGAGAACGGTACGTAACATGCCGCTCGCCTTAAAAGAATGTAGTTCTTTTTACCTTAAAGAAATCCTATGAATGTTTCATTTGAAAGAGGAATGAAAAATGCTACAATAGCATGAAGCCTTAAAATTTAAAATTAAAGTTATTCTACTGAAGATTTCTTAACTAAGATTCGCAACAATATTAACTAAGACTTACAAAATAATTATTCTAAGGGCAAAGGACATATTTTAACTACCCATTCGGTTCTGCCCATTTGTAAAGTTACAACACGAGTAACATTGTCGGAACCCGGATGAAGAGCATGGACACGAGGCAATCTCCACTGCAATGGTGGCAAATTATCATCTCGTACAACGACAATAACACCTTCACGGAGTTGCGTGCCGCGATCTCGGAACCATTTATTACGCTGTTGAATTTCGTGTAAATATTCACGACTCCAACGTTTCCAAAAGTGTTGCACACATTGTTGTACCCTACGCCATATAGTGAGTCGATTTGAAACATTCTCGACTAATGATATATCTGGTAAGGTCGTTAACGGACCTCCTATAAAAAAATGAGATGGTGTTAAAGGTAACGGATCTAATGGATCGGCACTCAATACACAAAGAGGACGTGAATTTAGTACCGCTTCAATTTGACAAAGAAGGGTATGCATTTCATCATAAGTCTGAGTTTGCGTACCGAGGACTCGACGTAAATGATGTTTGAAACTTTTAACATCGGATTCGAAGAGACCACCAAAATGTGAGGCATAAGGAGGTTGAAAATGCCAAGTGATGCCTTGTTCTAAAATTTTACTATTAAGAGTGGCTTGAACACCATCATTGCGTAAAAAACTATATAAGTCTTGTAGATAATTATTACAACCAACAAAGTTCCTCCCACAATCAGAGTAAATGTCGGTGCATAAACCTCTACGGGAAGTGAAGCGTCGCAAGGCTGCCAAAAATGCATCAGTTGACAACTCGGATACGAGTTCGAGGTGTATGGCCTTTACGGACATACACACAAAAACGGCTACATAACAATTGACAATTTTCGCATTTCGAACTTTATTTGCCCGAACGTAAAACGGACCCGCGAAATCAACAGATGTCTTTAGAAATGGCCGCTCGGGGCGCACTCTGACGGCCGGCAGTGGACCCATGCATGGCTGTGGATTCACGGGACGAGCACGGAAACAACGAACGCAGCGATGTATGTATAGCGTCACGACTGGACATTATCCAATATTTTTGAAGTAGAATGTATTGCACGGATTGTGGACCAGCATGTAGGTGCGTGATATGTGTATGATCAATGATTAAATTTGTAAGATGATGTTTCTTAGGCAGAAGCAATTGATGTTTGGAGACAAACGGTAAAAGTGATTTGTGAATCCGCCCGCCTACACGCAGATTATTTTTATTATCAATGAAAGGGTTGAGTCGACGTAATTTAATTGATGGATACTTCCCATGTGAAATATTTTTAATTTCTTCTGAAAAACATGAATGTTGAATTAAATGGATAAGTCGATTTAAACAAAAATTAAACTCGGACACAGTTATGTATTTTAAATCGGAATTTTGAACCTTCTTACATTTATTATAGAATCGAAATATCAGTGCTGTTATTCTAACAAGTTTGCCTAGAGTAGAAAATCTTGTAATATACTCGATCACATCAGGTGGTGCTGAGGTGGAAGAGGCTGACACTATAGGCAACGGTAGATTACGTTTGTCTTCAGTGACTTCTGGTATTTTCTTGGGACTTGGCCAATAAATTGAATCACGCGCGAGCCACCAGGGCCCATGGAGCCACATGTCATTTTGTATAAAACTTTTAGGAAGCATTCCTCGAGACGGTGCGTCAGCTGGATTATCAGCTGATGGAACGTGTCTCCAACCATTGGCAGGAAGCCGGGATAATATTTCACTAGTACGATTAGAAACGAATGTTTTCCACTCGTGTGGTGGAGAACGAAGCCACGCTAACACGATGGATGAATCAGTCCACGTATAAACATGTTCACAGTTTAAGTGGTTATCATACACACTTCTGACTTTATCAATCAAGTGTGATAACAAAACAGCTGCGCATAACTCAAGGCGCGGGATCGTAAGAACCGGTTTTATAGGTGCTACACGCGTTTTAGCGAGAAGAAAAAATGTTTTAACGTTATCATTATTATCGGATATACGGGCGTAAACACACGCGGCATAAGCTCGCTCAGAAGCGTCGGAAAACCCGTGAATTTGAATTAAATTCACGTTTTCAAAAACGAAACGTGGAATTTGAAAATTTGATAATAGTGGTAACTCGTTAAGAAAATTTGACCAAGCATTTATAACAGCTAAAGGAGGTGACTCATCCCAGTCGACCCCTGAAATCCATAACAACTGAATGAGATGTTTAGCATAAATAGTTACAGGAGATAACCATCCCATAGGGTCATAAACTTTGGCTATTTGTGATAGTATGGACCGTTTTGTAATTTTATCGGTTGTTGCTTGAACGTTAAACGTGAAAATAGCAGATTTAGGATTCCACTGAAGTCCTAAAACCTTAATTTGTTTATCATTCTCCATCAGAGCAAAAGAAACGTTATCAAGCCGCTCGCCCTGAACGTCTGACGTTTTTAAAGCAGCCAGTAACGCTGGCGAATTGCTCTGCCACTTACGTAGCTCAAAACCAGCTGACAAACAAATACCTACTAAATCACGTTGTAAAACCAGTGCATGCTTTACGTCGCCTGCTCCGGTAACGATATCATCGACAAAAACCTGCTCCTGGAGAACCTTTGATCCCATCGAGAAGTTAGCGCATCGATTTAGAATACCCTAGATACACCGTCAACGCTTGAAATGTGTCTCGATACAACTGTGCTTAAATTACTTCTAAGCACAGTTGCGCTCTCAGTAACGCGCGCTTCGTTGTAGGGTGAACATGCCAAAGTGCTCCGTAAAAAAGTGCAAAAATAATACTTTAACCACGTTGAAAAGGGATGGCATATCGTATTTTCGGTAAGTACTAGATAATAGTTTTATAATGTAGTGAATTTGTGGCAAAATACGCCTTCAAACTCATTAAAAACATATTTTTTTCAATCTATTTCAATACGTCTCTTCATTTGACGCTACGCAGTTGGCTTTTTCCCTCGCGCAGCACTTGTATTAAGTGGAAAGGAGATGGAAGATGTATAAAGTGGAACATAGTCAAATATTAAATGAATAGAGTCACTTATTGTTTTTTTCTTTCTGCGGTACGTCAATAATATGGAATTAACATAGAATAACTATAGCCTGTCCGGAGATGAGCAAAATTTATTTGAATGGTGATTGGTGTTTTTTATATTATAGTTATTATTAATTGAAAGGGAAAAATGGCGAAAAATTATAGCTAATGAGAGGAGTGAAGATTTTTATAAGCCAAATGATTCTATAAAAAAAATTGTGTGGTTCGCTCTTGTCACATCTCAGAAAATGACATGTATTATACGAAGAAAGGCTTTCGGAAAGTAAAGAAAGGGATTATTCCATGTATTGCAGTAAGTTTTTACATAAAATATTGTGACAACTGAGTAAATGTGCTGAGTTAATGGTGCCGATTCTCTTGTACACCGAACTAAACTATCACTAAAATTCCTAACTTTTGGCTATGAGAATCTTAAGGGTCCGTGCACGGAAAAAACTCTCTTTTGGCAATTTCTTATCTAATTGTGAGAAAACTTGAAATAATCGAAACATTAAGTCTGTGTAACTATAAAAGTACAGTTTTAAAAGGGCAGCCGCGACGTGTTTTTTATGGAATTTTTCACTTTTTGAGTGAAAAAAAAAAAGATTACCTACATGTAGAGTAATAGTGGTTTAAGCGTTTCTTAAAGGGGGTCGTAATTTTAATTATTTTTGCGATAGGACGCACCATTTTGGAGATATAAGCAAAAGAAAAGAAAAAAAAAATATAGGGATAAACACGAAATATTTTAAGTGATACACCTATAGGTGGTAAAGAAGCCATGGATTTTTTTTTTTTTTATTCTGAGTATATTATTTAAAAAAAAAAAACAAATTACTTGATATGATGATTAATTATCAAAATTCACCGCGCTCGTGCCGCCACCCCACCGCACCGTTCGGCGTCACCGCGTCGAGGCGGGTCATTCATAGAATAAGTAAATAAAGGATTTTTTTCGCAAAATGTCTCAAGCAATTTTAAAATTATAATAATTATGTAGAAATATAAAACACATAGATAAAAAAAAAATCGCTTCTGTGGCTTTTTTACGACCTAGAGATGTTTCTCTTAAAATATTTCGTGTATGAATAGATACACCTTATATACAGTACTGGTTTTGCACCAGAAGTCGTGAGAGTCGGTGATTGGTGTGAATTTTAGTTCATGAAAACTAATTTTATTCCACACCTTTTTAATCGCAATCACTACATATTATAAAACAAAGTCCTCCGCCGCGTCTGTCTGTCTGTCTGTCTGTCTGTCTGTTCGCGATAAACTCGAATACTACTGCACTGATTCTCATGCTGTTTTCACCAATGGATAGCTTGGTCCTGGAGGAAGGTTTTAGTATATAATTTGTTATACTTTTGTATGCATTTTTGTATGAATTAACGATATTTGTTGGAGGTGTCGGAAAAAAATAAGCCGTCTGGGAGCTTTCAACGAAAACGCTGTCTAAACCCTTTGAGATATAATAATGTATGGTCCGCGATGGCATATGTCTATCTCTTAAGGATAACACACTATATCCATTTTATTGACTTTTTGTAGGTATTTGTTTGCCGAATTTTACTCTTGGAAATACGATTACGATAACAATACGCTATAATATCAGTATATAGCTATTAGCCAAATTATGTTCGTAGATAAATAAGCTAGCTACTTATGTGTATTTCAAACAGTGTACAAGAATTTTTATCATAAAAACATTACTAAACACGGCGCCCTTATGATCAAAATTTGTGCATTCCAAAACTTTGGTCACTTTTTCACTGACATATTTATCACTTTTCGATAAACTAACACTCAATACAAAATCTACACTTATTTCTCAGTAATTCTGTATAAGATTCTTCAAAGATTAAACCGTTTTCTCATTGAATCTTTACGCACGTATAACCTTGATAAATGTTTACATTAAGCACCGCACCACACCGCCACACGACCACAGAATACAGACGTATTTTGTTTCCTTTTGTTTTCGTTCGTTTAGTGGTGTTCCCGCTAAAATGTCAACCGGTCAAGTATTAGTCGATTAATCGAATTCTACAGCCAGATCGTGTTGCAAGTACAAAATAAATGTCAAATATTTCGTCCAATTGTGAACGTGACCATGAGAAAAGTTATGCACCAATGGTGTTCGTTATATATTTCGAGTTAATCAGCACAAATGGTGTATCATGCGACATTTCGGAGGATTTCGTTTTGTTTTCACATTGTTGGTACTTACGTGAATTATTTTAAAATTATCATTTGTGTCGCACTTTTATTTCGTGTTGTAATTTGGTACAATCATTGCTTTAAGAATTTGAGTAAAATTTCGTATTTTGATTTTGTGTTTGTTATCTTTAGGTAAAGACTCATTCACGTTCAGAACATAAGTACTTTTATTATATTAAATCATTTGTTTCGGTTTCAATACACATAGTGAGTCACATTAAAATTAATATTATGTTAGAATTTTGAGATATAGCCTGGGATATGGAGAAGGACATAGGGTACTTTTTTATGCGATAACCGACATCCACGCGGGCGAAGCCGCGGGCAAAAGCTAGTTATAAATATATCAGATTTAGTTAGAAAATCTTAATTTTAGTTTAAAAACATCAAATTCAGAATAGTAAAATTGCCATTTTCACTAAATTTAAAAACTCAGTACCATCTTAGAGCTGTCAAACTAAATTATAGTTAAGGGTCCGTGCACGAAAAAAACTCTCTTTTGGCAATTTCTTATCTAATTGTGAGAAAACTTGAAATAATCGAAACATTTAGTCTGTGCAACTATAAAAGTACAGTTTTCATGGTGCTAAACCATTTGTGTCAGTCACAGCAGCATTTAATAGTTTCATCATTTTTATGCTCTCCAAAATATAGTTTATTTCGCCATGGATTTACTTAATGAAGATATTGTATAATCATTAAATAAAATTTTGATTATATTTCAAGGATAGCTGAAGACTAATTTGTGATTTTTAAATTTCTTGATATGATTTGCTAAATAATAGGAAAAATATATATTACTGACGAGGATTAAAACAAAAAAAAAGGTTTTATGAATATTATTTTTCTGCTATATTTTGTATGGAAGTTGAAAAAAGTGGTTCCGCCACATGCAAGAAGAGCATATAATGATGTTAATGATATTTTTTAATGTTCAAAATCAAAAGTAGTTTCTTGTAGAATGATGATCAAATGTCAGTCTCGCGTCATTTTTCGGAAAACTTGTTGCAAATATTAGTGATTTACCGTGAATACTTAATTTATTTGAAAAATCCCTTTCAGCCACATGCAAAACAAAGAACACGACTTTTCAAATCTCAAATAATTTTGTTTAAATTATTTTTCCCTTTCTCACAACCAATGAACAAAATTGATCAAAATCAGTCGATTTCGTGCACGGCCTCTTAAGTTGTGTCACTTTTGTCAATTTCAGAATAGGAAATGGTCGTTTGACAGGAATAAACTAAATTTTGGTGATTTTTAGTCTTAGTTTAGAGAATTTTGTGACAAGAGAATCGGCACCATTATCTATCAATCTTTTTAAATTATCTTAATAAATAAAATAAAATAAGTTAATTTTAACCACCTCAACCTGTTTTATTTAAACACATAGTACTGAGTAAAATTTCAAGACCACTCCATTATTCTTCTGTTCTAAAGCAATTTTTTTTTACGATTGTCACGCGGCGTAAACTGAATTTGACTTAATAAGCATTTGCTTAAAGAATAGTATCGTTTAAAATTATCTTACCTACAGCTGAGAGCAATAAAATTTTACGACTTGCGCGATGGTCTAATTTTGAAATGTCATAACCGCCCATCGCGCGCACTCGAAACCACACCTTAATTCCATTCACATAAGGTTGTATGTAAGGAAAATTGAAATGTTCTTAAGTACATTATGTGTTTTAGATTTGCCTTAGTAGACGCACACACTTGTAACTTAGCGATGGGACACTTTTGCGTCTTCGATTTGTAGGTGATAGTGTATCTAGGGTATTCTAAATCGATGGTATACATGTACAACTCATCAAAAGCTATCTTTTCATGTACTTGGTTCCAGGCTAAATGCCTTTTTTGAAAAACATTTTGCTGGGGTAACGTTACTCCAGCAAAATCAGTTTTTCTCGAATAACTTTTAAAATACTACTTGAACAAATTTTGCTATACTTGAACAAATTGCAACTATGAACTAATTATCTGTAATACTCAATTTTCTCTAAGGGCGGCCGTACAAGGACTGCTTCAAGCATTTGAGACCCACTGCTTAAAGCCGCGACCGCGCGGTGAACTATAGTCATTCATTCGCTGCCGTACACACGACTACTCGAGCAGTCGAGACCGCTTCAAGCCGTCAACTGCATGACGAAATTCCATCGTGCCGTCGACCGCTCGCGAGCGGTCGCGAGGCATACACCGACTGCTCGAGCCGTTTTTTTTTTTTTTTAGAACGTTGTCCCACACTAGGAATTTCTCCTGTATCGTGGGTGTGTTTACAAACATTTAAACTCACATACACAAACAGCCAGACCCGGAACAACTACTTGTAGATCATAAAAATATTTGTTCCGTGCGGGAATCGAACCCGCGACACGCAGCGCAGTAGTCAATCGCTTAACCACTGCGCCAACCGTGCCGTCAAGCCGTTGACTGCGCTAGAGCAGTCGACAGCTCTCCGACCTCCCCCCCCGTCCCTTGTGGCCTCGCGGCGTCTGTCTGTCTCGTCTCATTTGTCAACTGATCTTTGAATTCCAAAATTGGATGAACCCAAAAATTTTCTCTTTTGACGTCGCCGCCGTCTTCTCCGCTTGAGCAGAAGCAGCAAAAGCAGTGCTTCCTCGTCAGAATCCATGACTTGAGTGTGGTAGAAAATCAACTGCTCGAGCGGTTGGTAGCGACAGCTCGAGCAGTCGACGCCGACCGCTCGAGCGGTCCGTGTACGTCGCTCAGCCGCTAACTGCTCGAGCAGTCCGTGTACGGCCGCCCTAAGGCGCAATATTTTGCTGGGGTTACGCATACAGTTTCTTGCCCATTCTTCTCCATACATAAATAACTACCTTTTGGAAGGGGCAACAACAATTAACTATTTATGTAATTTTTGACGTTCAAACGTTCTTACGTGTGCCTATTTGAAATAAATTATTTGACTTTTGACTTTGCTTTGACCAATATTGTAGGTTTTATGTAGGATTAAGTATATTTTAAGGTGTTATCTTTAATGGACGAAAATCCGTGTATTGGCGATACTAATACGAACAACTGTAGGTATTTAAATCGATAGAAGAGAAAAGTTAGGAAGGGGTGGGGGGGGGGGTAATTTTTTAAGTTATTGATTATTTACGTGCAGATAAGTACCTACTCTTTTTAGTAGGTAGGTATTAATGTTTTTCATGGTAAGTACATAGGTAGATATTGGTGCCGATTCCCTTGTTCACAAACTAAACTAAATTTAAGTTCAGTGCATCTTTTTCTTTCTATTTCATTAACAAAAGGACAGGAGATAATTTTTAGTGTAGTCCTGTCAAATTAATCAGCGGTTGACGTAAATTGACGTAATTTTAGTCGGCAAGTTTTTAATCATGAGTAAACTTGTATGGAGTAGTGACAGGCGTTGATTAATTTGACAGGACTAAACTAAAATTTATCTTCTGTCCTTTTCCTAATGAAATAGTAAAAAAAAGATGCATGATTAAATTTAGTTTAGTTTGTGAAAAAGGGAATCGGCACCATTGTGTCAGGATAACTAGGTAATGCTCGAAGCTATTTAAATGAAAAACCAAGAAAACCGGCCAAGTGCGTGTCAGACCACGCACAATGAAGGTACCTCATAGTATGTCCTTTCATTTGATATGTCACACGGAACAGATTGCAAAACTTTTTTTTTTTCTTGTGTGCCCCCCATAACTGACCTCAATATTCTAAATTCATTTATTTACGGTTCACGTCCGTGTTCGGGTTACTCAAATTGATATGTATACCAAATTTCCACTTAATCGGTCCATTACATTCGGAGCAAATTGGCTGTGACAGAGGGACGGACAGACAGACAGACACACGAGTGATGCTATAAGGGTTCCGTTTTTTCCTTTTGAGGTACGGAACCCTAATAATGTTTGATGTAAATAAAATCACATTTATTTATTTGTACTTATACAGCGTTTAAAATGACGACGATCAACTCCATTTGCGCAAAAAAAAAAACAATAAAAAAACTTAATAAAAATAAAATAATAATTATAAAACAAGAAAACCTTTTATTCCCACGGAAAAATCAAATACAAAGCAGGCGTGGCTGCTACCGGCCGATTAGTCGATTAAAAAGAAATCCTTTATTTATATAAAAACTAGCTTTTGCCCGCGGCTTCGCCCGCGTGGATGTCGGTTATCGCATAAAAAAGTACCCTATGTACTACCCTCTCCATATCCCAGGCTATATCTCAAAATTCTAACTTAATATTAATTTTAATGTGACTCACTATGTGTTTATTACCGAGCTGGTAATGAGTTGAACTATCGAACTAATGTGCACACTAATAGGGTTGAAAATAAAACCACAATTGTGTACTGATCTAAGCTGGTATATTTAATTAAAATTGTGAGACCCCAACCAAATCGCGGTAACGAAACCATAGCGAGATCTATTTCGACGTCAACGCCATCTATCGAGCTTGACATCAAACTTTTAACATTTCACAATAATAACTATGGTTTTATGGTTTCTTCATGAACACTATGTGAATAGAAACCGAAACAAATGATTTAATATAGTAAAAGTACTTATGTTCTGAACGTGAATGAGTCTTTACCTAAAGATAACAAACACAAAATCAAAATACGAAATTTCACTCAAATTCTTAAAGCAATCAATTGTACCAAATACAACACGAAATAAAATTGCGACACAAATAATAATTTTAGAATAATTCACGTAAGTACTAACTTTTCTCAGGGTCACGTTCGCAATTGGACGAAATATTAGACATTTATTTTGTACTTGCAACACGATCTGGATGTAGAATTCGATTAATCGACTAATAATTGACCGGTTGACATTTTAGCGGGAACACCACTAAACGAACGAAAAAAGAAAACAAAATACGTCTATACTCTGTGGTCGTGTGGCGGTGTGACGCGATGCTTAATGTAAACATTCATCAAGGTTATACGTGCGTAAAGTAATGGATTCAATGAGAAAACGGTTTAATCTTAGAAGAATCTTATACAGAATTACTGAGAAATAAGTGTAGATTTCGTATTGAGTGTTAGTTTATCGAAAAGTGATAAATATGTCAGTGAAAAAGTAAGGAAAGTTTTGGAATGCACAAATTTTGATCATAAGGCCGCCGTGTTTAGTAATGTTTTTATGATAAATATTCTTGTATACTGTTTGAAATACACGTAAGTAGCTAGCTTATTTATCTACGAACATAATTTGGCTAATAGCTACTGATATTATAGCGTATTGTTATCGTAATCGTATTTCCAAGAGTAAAATTCGGCAAACAAATACCTACAAAAAGTCAATAAAATGGATATAGTATGTTATCCTTAAGAGATAGACATATGCCATCGCGGACTTTTTTGAAGACCTTTTTATGATACACAATTCCACCATACATTATTTTGTTATATCTCAAAGGGTTTAGACAGCGTTTTCGTTGAAAGCTCCCAGACGGCTTATTTTTTTCCGACACCTCCAACAAATATCGTTAATTCATACAAAAATGCATACAAAAACATAACAAATTATATACTAAAACCTTCCTAGAGAACCAAGCTATCCATTGGTGAAAACAGCATGAGAATCGGTGCAGTAGTATTTGAGTTTATCGCGAACAGACAGACAGACAGACAGACAGACAGACAGACAGACGCGGCGGAGGACTTTGTTTTATAATATGTAGTGATAGTGATGATAGTGATGATTATGGTCACCTCACAATATTAATGGATGTTGGATGGGAAAATTTAAATGATCATATCTTTGAAACTACTCAAAGTTTCTCAGTCACAAATTTAGGTTATCATTATCGTCCCCGTCACAAAATGTTAACACATTTCGAAGACCGTAGATCATCAGGCAGTGGAGATACATGTGTCCAGCCAGCTAGAACTCAGGCTGGCTGGACATTAAGTTTTTATTGATTTCTCGTAAACCCTTACATGTGACGCCATAAATCAAACGTTATTACTGTCACACATTGCGTCACTAAATGTTAGTAAAGGAACCATATTCGAAAACGCTCCCGTTATTGAGATTCGGAAGTGCCAGCCAAAAGTTTTATACGTAAATTCAAGCTGGCTGGACACAGATTTTTGCATTTTTCTACTAAACCACTGTACGTATCACAAAACTTTTAGCTCGATGCCTGTCATAAATGTATGTGACGCCCGTTGATATGCAAAAAGTCGTCAAAATCACTTCCGTTACCGAGATTGAGAGACCAGCGAAAAGTGTTTTTTCAAGCTGGCTGGACACGTTTTCGATCGATTATCTAAGATTCTGTAGCGTCACAAATTCTGAATTAA
This sequence comes from Dryobota labecula, assembly GCA_947523025.1. Taxonomy (NCBI): domain Eukaryota; kingdom Metazoa; phylum Arthropoda; class Insecta; order Lepidoptera; family Noctuidae; genus Dryobota; species Dryobota labecula. The sequence goes on from OX383300.1 coordinate 385,588, forward strand.
GTGTGTTTAGCAGTCACATAAAGTGCCCTATTGACCTAGTTAAATGCGAGATATTTTGAAGATATGTCCAGCCATCTTGAGTCACATGACAAAACAACTGAAGATCGGATTGCCGGATTCCCGCCTTTTTTGTGTTTCTTTTTCTGTGGCATTCTACCAGTCAGTATTTTTTTATCATTGATGATGGTAAATATTTAGCTCCAATCTATGTAAATTAAATAATTTAGTGAAAAGTAAATTATAAGTATAAAGTCGTGTTACAAAATTGTTGATAATATTTTTAATTACATTTTACGCCGCGATTTAAGACGAGGTTCTTCAAGATAACCTCTAGGAAATGTCATTTTATTTAGAAGCGGTAATAATTAAACACGTGAAAAAACTATATGTTGCTTTTGAGACCTTTCTGTAGGCACGTCGGGTACTCATTACATAATTGGACAAAGTTCACTCGATAGAAAAAAAATCTAAACACCCTTATTTTGTAAATTAAAACTCATTTCATTTCAATACTTATACTACTTTATGTATTGAAAATCACATCAAAATAAACGTCTAGGATGATGTAATGTTTGTCGGGTTTAACATTGTTAATATCGTAAAACATATACTTTTAAACCCAAAATTAACGAAGATCACGGCACAATTTAAAAAAAAAATCTCAAACTCAAACGCAAACTCAAATCATTTATTTCAATTAAACCATTTACAGGCACTTTTGAATTGTCAACGAGTCGGTCAGTAAGGAAAATGAAGCTACATTCCCATTCCAAGCGTAGGTACCTATGGAGAAGAACGGGCAAGAAACTCCATGGACACTCTTTTAAATTAAATTGTTACAAAAATATTAGTAACACATATAATGTTGAATTTATAACATAATAGCTGACCCGACAGACTTCGTTCTGTCAAAAGCTATAGTATAAACTCCACTACTCTACCCTACCCTACCCTACCTACCCTACCTACCTACCCTACCCTACCCTACCTACCTACCTACCTACCCTACCTAACTACCTACCCTACCCTACCCTACCTACCTACCTACCTACCTACCTACCCTACCCTACGCTACCCTACCTACCTACCTACCCTACCCTACCCTACCCTACCTACCATACCCTACCCTACCCTACTCTACCTACCTACCCTACCCTACCCTACCCTACCCTACCCTACCTACCTACCTACCCTACCCTACCCTATCTTCCTACCCTACCCTAATTTTTCGTAAAAACCATAAAAAAAATAAAAAAAATAACGTTGCTATAAACCTCACGGAGCCCGAGACCTTTCCAACGAACGCAAAACCGTGGAAATCGGTTCGTGCGTTCTGGAGTTATAGCGTCAGGAAGGAAAACCCGACTTATTTTTATATAGTAGATGTGAGAATGATGTAAAAATAAAAATAAAAACGTACACGTTAAAAGCGTCCAGAGTAGGAACACCAAATAGAAACAAAAAAAAAAAAAAAAAAATCAAAAATAAAACAAAATAAGCCATGGCAGCTAATAGATGACCAGTCCCAACTGACGGCGCCCGTTCACGAACATGACGCATGGATTAGCACCATTCAGCTCAACCATTTTGAAGGGAGCTAAATGATCCAACACACGCGCCACCTGATGGTGGCGCGTGTGTTGGATACATCTAAGTGAGCATGACATACTCTCAGCCGCCAGGGCACATTCAAGTCAATGAAAGACATATTACCCGGTCAATGGTAGCTCTATAGTACATAGTACTCACACCTGTGCTATTCAATTATAAATATAATACAAAGGAGATTGAATTTATATAATGCAAAGATAGTCTTCCTTTTTTGATAATGGTGCCGATTCCCTTGTTCACAAAGTAAACTAAATTTAAGTTCAGTGCATCTTTTTCTTTCTATTTCATTAAGAAAAGGACAGAAGATAAATTTTAGTTTAGTCCTGTCAAATTAATCAGTGTCATTTCATCAGTCATTTTATTCATTTCATCATCATTTCATCAGTCATTTTATTAGTGTTAAATAGTATTTTTAGGACCTCAAAATAAGAATTATGAGACCTTCAATTAAACACCTGCCATAAATAATTGGCCCAAAAACCAATTAACAACTTCATAAAACTCCGTCAATGTTTTCATTTCCAACATTATTTTCAAATGTTAATCAATTACCTAGTTGAGGTTGTGGAGCAGGACCAGCATTCAGCCAAGCATTTTTATCGGTGATATAATCCCCCAACTTATAATATGCCTGCCTGCATAGTATGCGTTTTATACAAGATTTAAATTTAGTCTCATTCAGTTGAAGTATGTGGGGAGGAATTTTATTATAACATTTTAAACAGTACCCCATGAAAGATGAGTCTACTTTAGCTAGTCTGAAACCTGGTTGAACTAATAGGTCCCTATTTCTAGTACTATAATTATGTCTTTCACCTCTTTTCCTAAAAAGATGTAAATTTTTCCTTACGTACATGATGTTTTCGTAGATATATTGACAAGGTACCGTCATGATGTTAATATCCTTAAACAGGTCCCTTAGAGAATCGCGCCTGCGGAGATTATATATGGCTCTGATGGCTCTTTTCTGCAGAATAAAAATAGACTCGATGTCTGCAGCTCGTCCCCAGAGTAAAATACCGTAAGACATGATACTATGAAAGTAACTAAAATAGACTAGCCTTGCGGTATCTACGTAAATTGACGGATTTTTCTGACAGCATATGCTGCTGAACTTAGCCGTCCTGCAAGAGATGTTAAATGAGGACCCCATTGTAGCCTTGAATCGAGCGCGGTCCCCAGGAAAACAGTTTTATCGACGAATTCTAGTTTCTCTTGATTCAATACTATCTCACAATCACTACTTTTGACATTTGGTAACGAAAATTGTATGCACTTGGTTTTTTTCCCATTTAATACTAAATTATTAGCAGTAAACCAATTTTGGACCTGCAGTAGAGCGTTATTTACGTCGTCAAAGTTTGTAGTCTCGCCGCTCAGTCCCGAGCAGAACGCGTTGGAGATCGGACGTGTGCCAAATTTTTGCGAACCCGCAACCCCCGCTGAGTTCTGTTACCGGCTGAGCCCAAATTAGCTTGTAAAATAATAATAATACCTGTAAAAAGTTTAGTTTTTAGATAGTTGTAATATTATACGTAGTTATACTCCATTTGAAATAATATTTGACTAAGTAAACCTTTTTTACAGTCCGTTCAACCGATTTTGACTTCTATTCGCGCGCTATTTGATTTGACGAATAAAGCCTCCTACAAACAGGCGCGACACGCGACGTGACATAAAGACACCGCGCGACTAGCGGTCTATGTGTCGCGCCTGTTTGTAGGAGCCTTGAGCGCGCGCGGTGATAGAGTTGGCCGTCAGATGGGATGGTGGACTTTATTTTTATTTTTAAATGCGCGTCACCTATAATTTAAATTCGAGATGGCGGCTGCGAACATTTTCAAATCTTTCATCATGGGTGTCGTTTTCATGGTTTTCGAGGGTGCTAAAGACAATAATGGTGCCGATTCTCTTGTCACAAAATTCTCTAAACTAGACTAAAAATCACCAAAATTAAGTTTTTTTCCTGTCAAACGACGATTTCCTATTCTGAAATTGACTAAAGTGACACAACTAAACTATGTTTTAGTTTGACAACACTAAGATGGTAATTTTGCTATTCTGAATTTCACGTTTTTAAACTAAAATTTAGATTTTCTAACTATATCTGACTATTATTAATCGCGATTAAAAAGGTGTGGCATAAAATTAGTTGTCATGAACTAAAAATTCACACTAACACCTCGACTTCTGGTGCAAAAACGGTACTGTATATTTTTTATTTTCTTTTGCTTATATCTCGAAAATGGTGTGTCCTATCACAAAAATAATGAAAATTCGACCCCCTTTGCAACCCGTAAACCATTTAAACTCTACATAAAGGTAATATATATATATTTTTTTTTTTCTATACAAAAAGTGAAAAATTCCATACAAAACACGTTGAGGCTGCCCAGCCCCTGCGCGCCTCCGGCTCTACAAAAAATCATGGGGTAGGGCAAACAAGTACAAAACGTTGCGAAACCAAAAGAAAATAAAATACCACGTGGAATCACGATTGTCAAATTCGATTTTAGTTGTGTCAAAGTTATTTTTAAATGAGAATTTTGTTTGCAGAATAGCTTTAAGATTCTCATAGCCAAAAGTAAAGAATTTTAGTGATAGTTTAGTTCGGTGTACAAGAGAATCGGCATCAGTGAGGTAAAAATTAAACTCCAAAATGGCGGCTTCGAAAATTTTCACATTTTTCATCATGGGTGTCGTTTTCATGGTTTTTGAGGGTGCTAAAGCCGATAGTGAGGTCAAAATGAATATCCAAGATGGCAGTTGCGAAAATTTTCACATTTTACATCATGGGTGTCGTTTTCATGGTTTTTGAAGTGTTAAAGCCGATAGTGACGTTAAAGTGTAAATCCTATCATTCAATCTGTAACGGACGCCGAGCACAATTAGGCATAAGTTTGATTCGAGACCCTATCTGCGCACGTAGGCACAAGTAGCGGTAGGAGCTCTGTGATACGTAGTATCAAAGTAAGAATTAAAGTTTCTAAATTAGCTTATTTTAGTAAGTTCTAATTAGATTCGTAAGTGTAGTTAGTCATAAATATTCATATTGTAATCCAATAAGGTAGATTTAAGTAGGTTTACAAGAATATTTTAATATAGAATAAGATGTCTGTAAAAATTACGTAACTTGAAAACGTGAATTTTTGTTTATAGGGATATCTTAACGAAATTAATTCTTCAAATGAAAGGTCTAATTGCAAAACTAGTAAAACCGTTTGAATCATGAAGATCGGTCCACGCATTCAAAAGTTATAAGCAAAATAACATAGTAAAAATCTGCTGGACCACAATTGTAACATGTTTTTGTTCTAGGATTTTCGTAATATTAATGAATAAGTAAAAAGTAATTACTGATTATGGTAGATAAACATCTTAGAAATGTAATACAATTTAAAGCATGAAAATCGGCTAATAAAAAGTAGGAAAAATGTAGATTTAAAGGTCCGTTTGAAAGTGAAAATTGATTGTAAAACGAGCCCAAAAAGCGCGGGCCTCGTTAAGGTAATGTAAAGCCGGGCCGATGACTATAAAAGGCGTGCCGTTGAGCGTTTAACACTTACTAGTTTAACACTTTCCAATGGCTAAGCCGTTGAGGATTATACATTGGAATGCCCGCGGCCTGCGAGACAAGGTCGCCCCCCTCCGCCACCTCCTGAGGGAACAGGATATCGACGTGGCGCTCATAAGCGAGACGCACCTGGGACCCGAAGATAGGGTTAGGTTCCCGGGATACCTCACTTACAGGAAGGACGAACGGTCGGCTCACAACATTAGATACCGTGGTCTGGCGGTACTTGTGAGGCGGAGAGTCGTCCATCAAAAGCTCTCCTTGCCGTCACTCAGCTCGATGTACGCGCTGGGTGTTCAGCTGCATATTGCCGGCGAGGACTTCAACATCTACGCGTGCTACAAGCCGCCCGCGGTCCGGCTAGACTTGCCGGAGCTGCGGGCCGTGCTAGCCGCGTCACAGCACGCCACCCTCCTCGCCGGCGACCTAAACAGTAAGCACCCGGCGTGGAACTCGAGCAACATGAATACCGAGGGGAGACGGCTCTTCGCGGACGCGGAAGCCCTCGGGTACTCAGTGTCCGGCCCGGAGACGCCGACACACTACCCGGACAACAGTCGTATGATGCCGGACGTACTGGACGTCGTAGTCCACCGAGGGCTACACTGCCAGATCACTCAACAAGTGATAGACGACGAGTTACAGTCGGACCACCATCCTGTACTCGTCGTCTTATCGGGTATGCCGACCCGACAGAAGCCCATACCGCCACGTCGCATTGTCAACTGGAGCAACTTTGAAGATAAAAGTAGAGACCACCACGCCGACTCGGCCTATCGCGTCCTCCGCGGACGTTGACCGGATGGCGGATGACGTCACTGCTTGCATACAAGACGCCTTAGAAACGGCGACAACGACACAGCCGCAGGGGAGAGTGCTATTGCCGCCCCTGCCAGCGCACATTAGTTCGATGATCGCCGTGAAGAGGCGCCTACGCAGGCAGTGGCAACAACTACGATGCCCAACATTGAAGACGCAGCTCAACCGTCTCGCGGAGAGGGTTAAGGCCGAGCTCAAGGCACATACCGCCGCGGGCTGGGAGGAACGGATCGACGCACGGTGGATCGAAAATCGGCTGTAGAAGACATAGGATCTCGATGTCTTAAATGTTATTTTTTTTGCTGGAAATGACTTCTGCCGATCATTACTGTTCTATAAAATGTCATATGAAGTAATTGTGTGCACAAATGGAAGAGTTATAATTTTTATAAGAAAAAAATGTATGGAGCTGACATGAAAAATGAGGATATCTCTGGAATCGCTAGGATGGCCGTTATAAATCCTTGCACACTGTTATAGTACTATTGATTTGTGAATTTTTGACATAATATTGCGGCATCACTTGCGATTTTTTTTTAAATCGTCAAAATTAAAAAATTAAAAATGTATATGATATGTACATTTTAATGCTTAAATATGGCTATACCAAGTGTAATTTACAATATTTTTTATGCTTAGACCAAAACATTCTAAGAAATCACAAAGTCGTATTACCTACTTTGTGATTTTCATTTGAAATGACATGGTAATTATCAATTACGTAATACGTAATCTTGTCTAATGCCTCAAGTCCACATTAGCTAATGATTAATAAAACTTAATACCTATATACCTAGTTAAAAGGATACGTAACAAAATAATTTGGGGTACTCGCTAATTTAGCAATTAGTGCAGGATTAACTTAATGAAAGTAATTAGATAAATGTGATACCATCATTAGTCAATAACAATAGTCAAACATTGGATTCACAACTTCAGTTCATTTAGAGCATTTCTAATACTAACATCTGTCCTACGGTCCTACCGTGTCTTTTTACTCAGTGATCGTGAATAATGGAAAGCATTATTACAAATTTGGATTTGTTTGTTATTCTGAGCAATCAGGATGCTTCGTCTTTCGATCATGAAATATTGTTCAACACACTTGTTATTCGACTGGGCTCTAGCCTTTCAGATGAAGACAGTGTTACCGTGAAAGAATTTTGTCGAAGATTTACACGGGCAGTTCAAAAGAGATGGTTACGATCCCACAGGAAAAGTGAAGTTTTTAGACGTGATTACAGTAATTGGCTTGAGGCAAATATTGACTGGCCAAACTGCGTGCAAACCAATTTGCTCATTCAAGAATCAACAAGTGAAAATATTTCTACTGAACCTGTACCATCAACTTCAACAATGAAATCAACTTCAACGATGACAAAAAGATCTCGAAAGCCGTTTGAAGATCTAAGTAACAAGCAGAAGAAGAGACGATCTGATGAACATATAGGCGATGACCCTAATGAAGTAGCTTATTCAGCTGCAGCACTTTTGAAAGGAGATGGTCGTGAGGATATTGCATCTGTTATTGAACATATGCTCTAAAATCCAGAAGCAGCAGCAAAAATCAAGGAAATGTTGAACAAACCAGCTCCTTCAACAATATTTTCACCAGAAAAAGCACTGGGTTTGCTACTTTCATTAAAACTATCGAAATGGCAATATATCACATTAAGGGAAACGACTATTCGAGAAGGTTCAAAGGAGATATATCCGTCTTACTATAAAGTGCAAAAAGCTAAGCTACAGTGCTACCCTCCGAAGACATTTGTGACTGTAACGGATTCATCTGCTAAGATTGCACTACAAGCGTTACTAGATTTAACAGTGAACAGAATTTTTGAAACTATTTGTAGTCCTGATGCGATACAAGATAAACAATTGATATTAATATCAAAGTGGGGATTTGACGGTGCATCTAACCAAAGTAGATATAAGCAAAACATAGAGAGTGGTCAAGATGATTCCAGCATATTTATGACCTCTTTGGTTCCATTAAAGTTGACAGCTGACGGTGATACCGTATGGGTGAATCCAAAACCCTGCTCACCTAGGTATTGCCGTCCAGTCCAGTTTAGTTTTGTGAAAGAAACCAAAGAAGTTGTCATAAATGAAAAAACTGCAATGGATAACGAAATTGAAGCTCTCGTTCCCTCAAAATGTCAAGGACATGAAATTAGTCACAAATTAATTATGACGATGATTGACGGCAAAATTTGTACATATCTGTCTGAAGCTAAGTCAAATGCGGCCTCCTGCTACCAGTGTTTGGCTAAGCCTACAGAAATGAATAAGTTAGATGTCATTGCGTCAAAAACCATTTCTTCTGGTGTGTATGAGTTCGGATTATCATCACTTCATGCCCGCATTAATGTGATGGAATGTCTTCTACACATAGCGTATCGTCTCGACTTCAAAAAGTGGTCTGCAAGAGGAGAAGGTCATCAAGAGTTATTGCATTCACGAAAAAAACTCATTCAAGATCGATTCAAAGATGATCTCAACCTTTTGATTGACATCGTTAAGCAAGGATCAGGCAAAACTAACGACGGGAACACAGCAAGGCGGTTTTTTGAATTTCCTGATAAAACTGCAGCGATCACTGGATTAGATGAGGACCTAATACGCAGATTTGCTGTGATTCTGCAAGCTATCACATCTGGAGAGATTGTAGACGTGCCGAAATTTAAAGAATACGCTAGAACAACCGCTGAAAAATACGTGGAACTGTACGATTGGTACTACATGTCATCAACCGTCCACAAATTGTTGATTCACGGAGGGGACATAATTGCAGAAAATGCTATTGTACCAATTGGAAGTCTTTCGAAAGAAGCTTCAGAGGCCCGAAACAAAGACTTTAGGAGATTCAGAGAACACCATTCGAGGAAAAAGAGTAGACAAGCATCAAACGAGGATATCCTCAATATGCTTATCGTCTCTTCTGATCCTCTAATTTCTTCCACAAGACCAAAATTAAATGCCCACAAGAGGCAGACATACTTTAAGGAAACAGTAGAACTACTGAAACTTCAGGATCAGGAAGCTCCGACAGAGTTCTTAGAAGTTATATCTATTGTAGAGCCTGATTCTGAAGTGGATTCTGATGGTGACGAAGCATAAAATAAGTTAACTTTTATTGTTTATGTTAGGTTAGGTTAAGTTAATTTTTTTTTTAATAATTTGCTTTTATTTTTAATCATACAATAGTTTACCATTTATTGTTATTGACTAATGATCACGTTTATCTAATTACCCTCATTATGGTACGTATCCTTTTAACAGGTATATAGGTATTAAGTTTTATTAATCATTAGCTAATGTGGACTTGAGGCATTAGACAAGATTACATATTATGTAATTCATAATTACCATGTCATTTCAAATAAGTAGGTAATACGACTTTGTGATTTCTTAGAATGTTTTGGTCTAAGCATAAAAAATATTGTAAATTACACTTGGTATAGCCATATTTAAGCATTAAAATGTACATATCATATACATTTTTAATTTTTTAATTTTGACGATTTAAAAAAAAATCGCAAGTGATGCCGCAATATTATGTCAAAAATTCACAAATCAATAGTACTATAACAGTGTGCAAGGATATAACGGCCATCCTAGCGATTCCAGAGATATCCTCATTTTTCATGTCAGCTCCATACATTTTTTTCTTATAAAAATTATAACTCTTCCATTTGTGCACACAATTACTTCATATGACATTTTATAGAACAGTAATGATCGGCAGAAGTCATTTCCAGCAAAAAAAATAACATTTAAGACATCGAGATCCTATGTCTTCTACAGCCGATTTTCGATCCACCGTGCGACGCCACGACGGACAGTTGGCCGTCGGTCCACAAACTATGCAGCCAACTGACGAACACCCCAGCCCCGGTGCGTCCATTACTGAACCGTGACGGGGTGCTGAAGTACGTATCGGAGGACCGGGCGGAGGTCTTCGCCGAGCACCTGGAGCGTCAGTTCCGCCCAAACCCGACCAGCGATGTCGAGCATGTCGCAGCGGTCGAGCAACACCTGGGAGACTACTTCGCAACGCCGATAGCTCCCGAAGAAGATCCGATTTTCTTCTCGCCTGGCGCAGTTAGACGCGCCATTCTTAGAACGAAGCCTAGGAAGGCCCCCGGTGCTGACGGTATCACCAACACAGTGCTGCGTCACTTGCCCTTCCGTATGGCTTGGTACGCTCTCACGAGCGAGTCGAGCCGAAAGCTGCTCCGCGCGCAACAGAACCTTGCGCTGCGGACCATCGTTGACGGTCCTCGCTGTGTGAGAAACAGCGTACTACACCGGGACCTCGGGATTCAGAGCCTGGATGAGTTTGTGAGGCACCTCGCGAAAGGCATGTTCGCGCGTGCCGACGCATCTGCTTGGCCCCATGTCAAGCAGATAGCGCCCTGGCACACGCGCCCGCCTGACGCGAGACCCCTGCCCCGCGACCTGGTAGCGGACGACTGACCCCATCGCACCGGACATGACGCCCAAGCAAGCGGCACCCAGGTTACACGCGGCTTGCTTGAGACAATTAATACGTCACAAACCACACGCATCTGTTACGTATTTGTATTCTAGGTTAATATAGGTATGAATACGTAACAAAAACAGACATTCACCTCTATACAGGCACATATATATGCACGTATAGTCGCAGCTGCGGTTGCGACTACACGTATTCACCGGGCGGCGTTACACTACAGTACTATGCCGCTCTCACACTCATATTCCGCCTGTTACCCGGGTCATGGTTTGGCTAGCTCTGATAAGTGGGTCGGGTATAGGCTACATTGACCTGTAGAAGCGCCATAAAGTCGCCATCTCGTCGCTGGTCGTCTTCGCCGGGCCTCCCCCAGGTAACTGGGGGGTCTCACCTGGCGGGGACAGACCGCCGAGATGTCGTGAAGAAGCGACACTGTACAACAGTGTCGCGGCGCGACTACAGAAACAATCTCAGATACCCTATCACAGGGCCCGCGTCTGTCACGCGGGCCCAACATCCATAGGCCACAGTAGGCCGACACAAGGAGGGGCCCATATTAATGGGCCACCGCGAACCTTCCGCGGACGGGGGGCTATGCCCCGGTTCCGCCGGCTACGCCCCCTTGCGGAGGCGTAGCGACATCTGAACGACTAGGATCAGTCGGTCTTCAGCTCTTGAAGAGGAAACAACAAGGAAAATAAACAAGGAAAAACATTGACATACATATTACTGCGTAAGGACTGGGCGAACCGCATGTTATAATGACGCCTCGAACGTGGTCCCAAAATGGTCTTCCCTATAACGAAGTGAACTAGAACGCGTTCGGCTGTCTTCGGGAGCGGTCGTAAAATTTTACAAGCAAAAATGCCAAGTTGTGTCGTGAAGGGTTGCGTGAACTACGACAAAAAGCACAATAAAACAATTGATAACATTTCATATCACCGATAAGTTAAAAATATGTAATTATATCAACTTCTAACATTATTTAAAACAATTTTCTTTCTAATTTGTCTCAACGTTTGGCAAAGACGACGCGAAGCCGCGTAAAAGTGCGACATAACTTTGCAGCGGCGCGCGTTTTTATCCGATGAAATGAAAAGATTTATTATTATTACTATATGATTTAATTATGTATAAAATTATTTTTATTGTTTATTAAAAGCAAATTAAAATGTGTTTTTATGTACTTACTGCTAAAAAATCTGTAAGTACAGTGAAATACGTATTTATTTAGAAGATTTTCTTCTGATTCCGTGCGAAATAAAGTTTGGAGTCGTGTCATAAGTTAAAAAAAAAATAAGTTTAAAAATATTGTTTTAGTCGAAGGCCAATGGAAATTTTATAACACAGACTGCAATAAATATAAATTTCGAAAAATAGAAGGTTTTTTTATTTCTTTGTACCTCGAAAAATACCCGCTCTTACAAGTTTACGTCTAGGAGCAGACCACGCCGATTGACATCGTAGTTCATAGTAGTTCTAATAGATGGCGCTAGTGTTTTTGTATGGCGACTGTGTCCGACAAACGTTCGGACGACCGTATCTTTACTATTTATATCAATGAGGAAAAATCAAGAAGTCTTTTACTCAACATACAGTCCACCATACAATCCATTATCGTTGTCAGCGCCCTCGAAACCCCTGGAAACCACACCCACAATGGAAAATTTGGACATTTTCACAGCCGCCATCTTGGATTTTTATTTTGACCTCACTATCGGCTCTAGCACCCTCGAAAACCATGAAAACGACACCCATGAAGGAAAATATGAAAATTTTTGTAGCCGCCATGTTGGAATTTTATTTTGACCTCACTATCGGCTCTAGCACTCTCAAACACCATGAAAACGACACCCATGATACAAAATTCGTAAATTTTCGCAGCCGCATTCTTGGATTTTCATTTTGACCTCACTATCGGCTTTAGCACCCTCGAAAATCATGAAAACGATACCCATGATGCAATTTTTTTTAAATTTCGCAGCCGCCATCTAAGATTTTAATTTATAGGTGGTAAAACCAAATTTTCGTTTGATGCGCATCTATATATATAAAAATGAATCCCTATTTCCCTTGGTCACGGCATCACGCGTGAACGGCTGGACCAATTTCGCTAATTATTTTTTTGTTGTGTTTGTTATTGTCAGGAGAAGGTTCTTATGTAAGAAAAAACTAAGAAAGTTAAATTTTTTTTTAAAAAAAATAAGAAAACGACCATTTTAACATTTATAATGTAATATTAAGTAGGTAACTCTATCTTCTAATGTAACTTTATGGCGTTTGACATAACGTGTCAGTCATCATTTGGTAGGTCTGAGAATAGATTTTATCAAAAAATAAAATAAAAATAAAATTGAAGGTTTTAGTTAGGTAGGGTAGGGTAGTAGATAGTAGGCTTCAGTCTTTCCAAGGATATCGTGTTACCCAATTAATGGGTTGTGGAGGTCAGATAGGCAGTCGCTTCATGTAAAATACTGGTATTCAGCTGCATCCGGTTAAGACTGGAAGCCGACCCATAGTTGGGAAAAGGCTAGGCAGACTGAGTTAGGTAAGGTAGGGTAGGGTAGGTAGGTAGGGTAGGTAGGGTAGGGTAGGGTAGGTAGGTGGGTAGGTTCGGGTAGGGTAGGGTAGAGGTAGGGTAGGGTAGGGTAGATAGGTAGGTAGGGTAGGGTAGGATAGGATAGGGTAAGGTAGGGTAGGGTAGGGTAGGTAGGTAGGTAGGTAGGTAGGGTAGGGTAGGGTAGGGTAGGTTGGTAGGTAGGTAGGGTAGGGTAGGGTAGGTAGGTAGGTACATAGGTAGGGTAGGGTAGAGTAGTGGAGTTTATACTATATTTCCTTTGCGCGTAGACAAACTGCCACAGTCAAATAGCTTTTGACAGAACGAAGTCTGTCGGGTCAGCTAGTTTAAAAATAAAAAAAGGGGTTAGTACCATCTGACGGCTAAATCTACCACCATACGCGCTCATTGGTCAAATCAAATAACGCGCGCTTCCCCGGCTTCCTGTTCACACTTCCGTCCCTTTTCACGAAATCACTCCCGCAGATTGCAGGAAAGGGAGAGGAAAGATGTTACACATCAAAAACGAAATAAACTTATACTAATCAATTCAAGTTGGTCTACTGCATTGTTCTATTCTGTGTGGCGACGAGTTCGTGAACTCATGAGAGCGGTGTGTTTCGCGCGCTCGTCCCGCGCATCGAAATTTGTTACGTATCGCTACTCATTCCGGGAGCTGGGGTAAAATCGTTTCCCAGGGACGAAAAGTACTGTTATCATCCCTCTGATCAGGTAACTTCAAGCGTACTTTTCAAGTATGAGAAATGAAAAATATTTACAAGTGTAGATAGGTACCTATCTAGCGAATGAAGTGTGTAAAAGTGAAACAAAAGCATATATTTGTATAAAACCATATAATTATTATCATTAAAATTTTTAAAGTAAAAATGACTCGTAGATTATTTGATCGAGATCGTAGAGTAGGTACACAATAAACGTCCTATTACGTCACATGTTCCTGTAGCAACGAGTGTGTCACAGTACGAGTTGCATGTCGCGTAGCACGGGCGCCGCGCGGCATGGGACGCGAACGCGAGGCGACTTCCGTGTTTCGTCACATGTTCCTGTGGCAACGAGTGTGTCACAGTGCGAGTTGCACGTCGCATAGCACGAGCGCCGCCGGCATGGGAAGCGAGGCGACGTCCGTGTTACGTCACATGTTCCTGTGGCAACGAGTGTCACAGTATGAGTTGCATGTCGCATAGCACGAGCGCCGCCGGCATAGGAAGCGAGGCGACGTCCGTGTTACGTCACATGTTCCTGTGGCTACGAGTGTCACAGTATGAGTTGCATGTCGCATAGCACGAGCGCCGCATGGGAAGCGAGGCGACGTCCGTGTTACGTCACATGTTCCTGTGGCAACGAGTGTGTCACAGTGCGAGTTTCACGTCGCATAGCACGAGCGCCGCGCCATGGGACGCGAGGCGGCAGGCACTAGTCGCGCCGGGACCAAACAATACTTACATGTGATATGTATAAGACATACAAAGGAATATTAATCGAAAATTGTAACAGAGGTGCGGAGAGAGGCCGCGAGGACAAGCACTCGGTAAGCTCGTGGGGAGACCACACTTCGGACAGTATAAAATTATTTCCTATTAACAACTTGTATTACATGTTGAACTTTCCCTTATCACTAACTATAATGTACGCTTACTATTGTATGAACAATAATTATATCATATCATATTATAATATATATCATGCAAACGATCTGATCCATTACAAGCTTACGAGGAAATAAAGTGCGCGTACACGATGTACGCGTCGTCTATACAACAATTATATGGCTATTAACGTAATAATAAATCTTCACTTACAATTAAAACATTACCCTTCGCATACATTTCGTGTATAGTTAATTAATTACATGATCCATTTCAATATCGCATAAATGACGAATATAACTATAGTAAACAATGCGTAGTGGACGAAGAGAAAACCAGGACAACACACGGACACGGTCGAAACGAACGCCAGGTAATGGACAACGACTGCTCCCGAACAACCAGACATCGGTATAAAACACGACTAGATCACTAGAAATATTTGTGCAAAAACTAAACGAGGAACCGTCATCGCTCGTCAAACTCACAAATGATCCATCGCTAACCTATAACGGACTATGATTAAAATCAGACTTGCGGAAATCATAAAGAGATCGTGCCGGCGGCGCGGGTCGCGGCCGGCGTACAAAACTATAAAACGGGCCTCCGTCCGACCCGGCCGCCTACGAGTCGCTGGCGGGCGGCCTTCACTATAACGGGTCGTCGCGCGACGTCGACGCCACGGCGGCCGGCGCGGCGGGCACGGCGCGGTACGCGGCGCGCGGCGAGCTCGGCGAGCGCGGCGAGCGCGGCGAGCGCGCCGAGCGCGCCGAGCGCGGCGAGCGCGGCGGGCCGCCCCACGCCGCGCGCGCCTTCGCCCGGCGCCGCAGCCAGCCGCGCGCGCCGCCCAGCGCCACGCCCAGCGCCGCGCAGGCGCCGCCCAGCCCCAGCGCCTGCAAAGCGGCAGCAACGCGGTCAAGCCAGCCGCCGCGGCGCGGCGGGCGGCGGCCGGCGGACACTCACGGCGGCAGAGCACAGCAGCTGCGCCAGCGGCGCGGGCGCCCAGCGGTACTCGGGCGCGGCCAGCACGGCGTGCAGCGTCAGCGCGCCGCCCGCCGCCAGCGACGCGGCGCTCCAGGCGCTGGTCCAGGCGCCCAGGCGCTCCCAGTCCAGCGGCAGCAGCGCGGCCAGGCGCGTGACGTGCAGCAGCAGCAGCGCGGCGTGCAGCAGCAGCGAGCTCAGCGCCGCCAGCAGCAGCAGGCGCACGCGCGGCGCCAGCGGCACGCGGCCCACGCGCAGCCCCACGCCCGCCCACACGCACGCGCACGCGCCCGCCGAGCACAGCTGCACAGGCAACCGATTAACCCTCAGCGGGAGCGCTCGAGCCAGTCCAGCTGAGTCGTGAGTGCTAGGCCTACCACGAGCAGCAGCGAGGCGGCGCCGCGCGGCGTGAGCAGATGGCGCGGCCGGCAGTACAGCGGCGCGAGCGCGCGCGGGCGCGGCGGCGGCGCGCGCCGGTACTGCGCGTGCGAGTCCCAGCTGCGCTCCGTGAGCTCCGTGCCGGCCGGCGAGCGCCCGCCCGCGCCCGCACCGCACCCGCTGCCCGCTATCTCGAAGTCCTGGTCCCACACCCGTAGTACATGTTTAGTATTGCGATTGATCACTGAGTAGAAGCAAAACACTGACAAGAGTTGGCCTCACATCCAAATAAGTATAACTTAGGAAGATTTTTGACATGACATCACCTAAACTAAAATAAATAGAAATGAGCATAAAATAGATTATGAGTTTTGAAACTATAATAACAGTGTTTTTCTTAAGCTTTACGTCTAAAAACTGAATACCAAATTAAAAGCAAAAAAAGTCTGTTTTAAATAAATAAAATACAACATCATTTTTATTTTAAAGTCATGACTTATCTTATGTCTAAGAATGAGGAACCATGCAGGGATTGAGAGGTGACCATGAGTATTTTGTGTTTAACATCAAAAAACTGTTGCACAGCTGCAAAACAAAAAATACAACACCAGTTGTCTCCTGACATGATTTTGATCAAGCTGAAACAATATTTTTCACCAGCGTCCAGGACAGTGGAAAATATTGTAAACAGTCACTATTAGAAAATAAATGTAACTTCTCTAGGTTCAGGTTCAGGTTTTTGTGTTGCTGGGTGCTGAGCACTGAATGGGTTAAACCAAAGTATATTTCTCTAAGAATTGTTAAATTGTTGTGCAGGCTGACAAGCAACACATCTACTGTTTACCTGTCCCATTGTTTTACACCAAAACTTAGGTCATTTTTGTGCATGACAGAACATCTATAGCATTATATTCTAATAAACTACACAAAAACATAAAAAAAATTAAGAGAGGTACAATAAGTACCTACCTACGAATTTTAAATTCTGTACAATGCAAGTGGGATATTACAGTGTCGAACCGTATCATCAGGCAGGAGAGGGTCACCTATCGCAGTGCTAGTACCTGCACGTCTTCGCCGCGGCAGCTCGTCGGCTCCAGCTCCCTAATCTCGTCCAGCAGCAGCTCCACTTCGTCCGTCGAGTACAGTTCGCTCACTGACACGTAGCGCGCCGGCGCCGCTTGCATATCACCCGCCGAGTCGCCTACCGCCGAGCGCCTTCGCCCCGGCACTTCCTGTAACCACTAACCACGCTCACGTTATCCGCTCGACCCAGTAACTTCTACACGCATAACGCATTGTCACAAACCTTTTCCGCACGTTGACATTGAGGATCCGTCCCCTTGTATGTGACCACATAATCCGAAGATGTGATACAATTAAGTACAAAAACGTTGACCTAATAAACAAAATTCAATGACGCTCTGTGGCCCGCCATGTTTGTTATCATATTTTTTTCTTTCCGTCAAGTCAAGTGAAGCCAGTGCTGCCAACTCCAAAAGTTCAAATTATCGAGTTCCGACGTCGAAATTATCGTTTTGTGGGCAAAGTTATCGTACATACAAAAGACAAAACCCAAAAAAAAAAATTTTTGAGCTGAATTTTCCAACGCCAGATAATTTTATAGGGGATAATTTTTTACAGTCATTACTTATAAAAACTGTCATACATCAATTTTATTTCATGAATAAAAATTATCTGTCGATTAAAAAAACTAGCCCTAAATGAAAAAAAAAAAAAAAAATATATAACAGACGTCAATGAATTTTAAACTATGTATACCCGAAGTCTCTAATTAAGATAATTTATGTAAACAAAGTTATGTCAAGAAATGTCACTGTCAAAATGACAGGACAGTGGTGCAAAACATTTTATCATTAAATGTTTTTGTAAATAATCATCGATAAAATTAAAGTGAATTAATTATAAAAATGTGAAAATGTATGGATCTCCTGCATTGTTACCAGTATCATAAAATATTTTATACCAGAAAATCTCCTTTTATTTTAATAACTTTGTTTAAAACCGAAAATTTATAAAAATAATTACGGTATGATTATTTTTTAATTATTGTTTCTTAAAATCAGTACATAAAAGAAAATAGAACCTCTTTTTTTGCAATTTTATGTAAATTATCATTACGAAGATATTTTTTGTTGTGTTATCCCCGTTGTTTACATAAATTATCTGAATTTGAGACTTAGGGGTTTATTCATAAACGTTGCTTAAAGTTAAGTGACGTTCAAACGTCAAAAATGTATGGTTAAACAGTCGCTAATCATTATTTAACTTTAAGCAGCGTTTATAAATAAGCCCCTTAGAGTATAGCACTGTATTGCCGTTACATATGATACTTGACACTTTTAATGCCCGCTTCCCACAATCCACCAAACACTGGGGAATAACTTGGTATAAAATGAAAGGATATTCTCTCTGTATTACAGAATTCTATTACAGTGTCTTGGTGATGGGTGGAAAAGCTTGCAAATCATACAATTCTTTTAACACATTAGCAGCCCCTTTATAACAGGCACCATTATCACTTGTGGGCTTGTTCCTTCTGGATATAAATCTTTTTAAACAACCCAAAAAAGTCTTTGTTGACATATCATATATGCTAGTTCTATGTGTATGGCCTTAGTTACAAAGCAAACAAATAACACATTGGTGCCGATTCTCTAGTTGTACACCGAACTAAACTATCACAAAAATTCCTTACTTTTGGCTATGAGAATCTTATAGCTTTTCTGCAAACAAAATTCTCTAAATTTAAAAATAAATTTGATAATCATGACTCCCACGTGGTATTTTTTTTTTTTTTTGTCTTTGCAACGTTGTACTGGTTTGCCTATGATTTTTTTTAGAGCCGGAGGCGCGCTTGGGGGGCAGACGCAACGTGTTTTTTTATGGAATTTTTCACTTTTTGTGTGGAAAAAAAAAAAGATTACCTACATGTAGAGTAATAGCGGTTTAATGGCTTCTAAAAGGGGGTCAAAATTTTCATTATTTTTGCGATAGGACGCACCATTTTGGAGATTATAAGCAAAACAAAAGAAAAAATATATATTAGGGATAAACACGAAATATTTTAAGTGATACACCTATAGGTGGTAAAGAAGCCATGGAAATGATTTTCTTTTTTATTCTGAGTATATAATAAAAAATAAAAATAAATAATTACTTGATATGATGATTAATTATCAAAATTCACCGCACTCGAGGCGGATCATTCATAGAATAAGTAAATAAAGGATTTTTTCTCAAAATGTCTCAAGCAATTTTAAAATCATAATAATTATGTAAAAATATAAAACAAATAGATTAAAAAAAAAATTCGCCGCTGTGGCTTTTTTACGACATAAAGATGTTTCTCTTAAAATATTTCGTGTATGAATAGATACACCTTAATTATACAGTACTGGTTTTGCACCAGAAGTCGAGGTGATTGGTGTGAATTTTAGTTCATGAAAACTAATTTTATTCCACACCTTTTTAATCGCGATTAAAAATTTATCCAGATTTAGTTAGAGAATCTAAATTTTAGTTTAAAAACGTCAAATTCAGAATAGCAAAATTGCCATTTTCACTAAATTTAAAAACTCAGTACCATCTTAGAGCTGTCAAACTAAAATAAAGTTAAGTTGTGTCACTTTAGTCAATTTCAGAATAGGAATAATGGTCGTTTGACAGGAATAAACTAAACATAGATAAATGATTGGTCTCGCTGCACTCGACTATACCCAAAGTCTCAAATTCAGATAATTTATGTAAACAAAGGGGATAACATAACAAAAAAATATCTTCGTAATGGTAATTCACATAAAATGGCGAAAAAAAAAGGTTGCATTTCCTTTTAAGTACTGATTTAAAGAAATAATAATTAGAAAATAATAATACCGTAATTATTTTTATAAAATTTCCGTTTTTAACAAAGTTATTAAAAAAAGGCGATTTTCTGGTATAAAATATTTTATGATACTGGTAACAATGCAGGAAATCCAAACATTTTTATTTTTTTTACATTTCCAACAATATTAATATTGCAACTCTCATTTTAATAGATTCATATTGTAAGTAGCATATCTAGCCACATTTTGGATGAAAACGGCTGTAAACTGTTGCGAGTGGAAATCGATTTTGGGAGGCCTACGTCTAGCAGTGGACTTAAAAGGGCTGATTATGACAATCATAGGCCGTGTCTCCGACACACTACACAAAACAATGTTTGGCAACGGTATTTTGTTCGCATAGTTCTTATAATAAATTCACTTTAATTTTGTAGATGATTGTTTACAAAAAAAAAATATGATAAAATGTTTTGCACCACTGTTCTGTCATTTTGACAGTGACATTTCTTGACATTACTTTGTTTACATAAATTATCTGAATTAGAGACTTTGTATATAGATACCGCGCTATCTAAAAACAATGGCTCCGAGAATGCGGCAACTCACTATTGTGGTGTGTGTAAGTCATCGTCACTTGACATTTGTCAGTTGACATTGTGTGATACCAGCTGCTCAAATCTTACCCGAGTTAATGGGAAAAATATTTTATGCTGTGGTCTATTAGTTAAGTTATAAATGTAGCTCAGAAAATTTTAGTTTAGTCCTGTCAAATTAATCAGCGCTTAACGTAAATTGACGTAATTTTAGTCGGCAAGTTTTTAATCACGTCTAAACTTGTATGGAGTAGTGACAGGCGCTGATTAATTTGACAGGACTAAACTAAAATTTATCTTCTGTCCTTTTCTTAATGAAATAGAAAGAAAAAGATGCACTGAACTTAATTTAGTTTAGTTTGTGAACAAGGGAATCGGCACCAATGTATAGATTACAAAGATAAACATTATAGTACATTATGATACAAGTGTGCTGTGTTGGTCATTGCACTCGAGGCGGTATTATTCGCGCGAGTCGCAGACGAGCGCGATAAGGGAGCCGAGTGTGTAATGATCAATGCACACGCGTTTCATACGACATTTTTCAACAAACTTGCGAGGAAAAAAACAGACTTGTTGTAAAAACTTATGTACTGTATTTATTTTCACATATTTGACAGGTTGACATTTCAAGTCAAGTACAAGTCTTTTAAGCTTGACAATTTTGATTACAAAATTAATATACTTCGAAGAGCTTTAGTTTCAATAAATAGGAGATTGTACTATTCAGAACCAAAAAAATAACGCAGATTTCCTAAATAATTGGGCTCCTAAGCCTTAGGAGCGCAATCTAAGGTATATTTTAATCGTAGACTGAGAAAACGATAGACCGCTGGTCATCTTCTATCTCACTTACACAAGAAAAAGAAAAATATATACAAAATGCTTGTAAAGAAAAGAGACAGAGCCTAACATTTTCTGTCCCTTATCGCGTGTCGCGTTTTTCAAGGACAGCACTTCAGTTGCTAAACAAAGTTTGACGTTTGATACGCGTTCGAAAAGTGGTTGCGACGAAATTATAAATTATTTAATTTGTTATTTCGAAAAATACTAACTCTTTTGTGTTTTTTGTTGAGGATTGACTTTAGCTATTGCTGCAAAATGGTAAGGTGCAGTGTTTTTGGTGGCAAAAGCGATAGTGAGAAGAAAATTGCCGGATTGTCCTTTCATTCGTAAGTAGCTAAATATTTTAGTTTATTCGGTGAAATACAGTGGAAGTTTTCAACTAATATGGTTTTTAAACTATTAAAATAAATATACAGCTGTTTCAAGATAAAATGAGAGCTGAATTATGTTTTTATTATTTATTATTCTTTACATAACCTCCAAGCTCAGTGCTGCCTACTTTTTACTCGGATACTTCCCCATTTCAGGGGAAAATTGTACGCCAATAAAATAAATTACCTTCATCAATCATTTTAGATGAATGCTTTATTAGAGTGTATGTATAGCGCTGGCAGCAAATTTGTTCCACTTTTCACTGGACGTAATATTACATCTTTACCTTTTAGTATCTATTTATAGTTTAAAATATTGAATTTGTTGTAGGTATTAAAGTGTTAAAAACTTTCAGATTTCCCGCCAAACCAAAATCACGGGAAATATGAATGAAAGTAGAGATAAAAATATTTTTTATGCTGTATCTTAGGTTTTCTTTAAATGTTCTTTTTCCCGCAGGTGAAAGAACTCCTATCCTAATAAACTATTTTGACTTATACCCAAAGTCTCTAATTCAGATAATTTATGTAAACAAAGTAATGTCAAGAAATGTCACTGCCAAAATGACAGGACAGTGGTGCAAAATATTCTATCATTTTTTTTTTAATTTTTGTAAATAATCATGTATAAAATTAAAATGAAATAATTTTTAGAACTATGCAAACAAAATACTGTTGCCAAACAATGTTTTGTGTAGTTTGTCGGAGACACAAACTAAACTAAATTCAGTGCATCTTTTTCTTTCTATTTCATTAAGAAAAGGACAGAAGATAAATTTTAGTTTAGTCCTGTGAAATTAATCAGCGCCTGTCACTACTCCATACAAGTTTAGACGTGATTAATCTTGCCGACTAAAATTACGTCAATTTACGTCAAGAGCTGATTAATTTGACAGGACTAAACTAAAATTTATCTTCTGTCCCTTTCTTAATGAAATAGAAAGAAAAAGATGCACTGAACTTAAATTTAGTTTGTGAACAAGGGGATCGGCACCATAATCAGCCCTTTTAAGTCCACTGCTAGACGTAGGCCTCCCAAAATCGATTTCCACTCAAAACAGTTTTCATCCAAAATGTGGCAGGATATGCTACTTACGATATGAATCTATGAATGAGAGTTGTACTATTAGTGTTGTTGAGGATGTAAAAAATTTGAAAATGTTTGGATCGCCTGCATTGTTACCAGTACCATAAAATATTTTATACCAGAAAATCTCCTTTTTTTAATAACTTTGTTAAAAAATTTATAAAAATAATTACGGTATGATTATTTTATAGTTATTATTTCTTAAAATCAGTACTTAAAAGAAAATGGCACCTTTTTTTTTCGCCATTTTATATGAATAACCATTACGAAGTTTTTTTGTTTTGATATGTTATCCCTTTTGTTTACATATATGATCTGAATTTCAGACTGGGTATAGATGTTTTGTTTCTATTTATAAACCCTGTGCGTTTGTACAAAGTAGATAATAGAGATTGAAAAACATCTTAACATTGAAGAACATTCGGGGTAAAATCACTTTAAAGTGGGTAACCCTAAAGTTTCAAGTACCTTGATTTTCTGTCCCTTACAGCGACACGCCAAGCAGTGGTCTATAGTTTTTTCTATGTCTATGATTTTAATATTTCGAACCCAGTGAAGATCAGAACAAATTTGGTAAATAAAATAAATCGTAAACGAAAACAGGCTGATGCATAGACAATACACATCTCTGCTTGAGGCTCGATTTGAGTCTCAATTCAGCTGAGTATAGATTGATTACCGTTCTGGAATAAGAACGATGCTCAAGTACTGATTCTATACTTAAACAGTGATCGACTGATTGAAGATCAAACTGGACTTGAGGAACGTTCTGTAATACGGGCCTAGGTCCTTTTAGGTCCGTATTACAGAACATTGTCTATGCATCAGCCTGTTTTCGTTTACGATTTATTTTATTTACCAACTTTGTTCTGATCTTCACTGAGTTCGAAATATTAAAATATACCTTAGATTGCGCTCCTAAGGCTTAGGAGCGCAATTATTTAGGAAATCTGCGTTATTATTTTGGTTCTGAATAGTACAATCCCCTATTTATTGAAACTAAAGCTCTTCGAAGTATATTAATTTTGTAATCAAAATTGTCAAGCTTAAAAGACTTGTACTTGACTTGAAATGTCAGCATGTCAAATATGTGAAAATTAATACATCAGTTTGTATACAACGTTGTTTGCTTTGATGATTACTAAAAAAACATAAAACGTAAACATACAAGAATTTGCAATTCTGAGGCTATAGGATGCCCACGGTTGTGTGATTTTCTGAAATCGTGGTATATTATACCTTGGTAGAATTTAATATTTTACCACATCTGTACCTCTTTTTAAAGTTTTCACAATTATATGGGTCCTGGTCCTGAGTATCTCTTAAATATCTGAGAGGAACGCTAAAGTTCAACCTTCTATTTAAATCCATAATCCAAATATACGTAGCAACAATTAAAAAAACAACAATAATATATGAAAACTCGACAACGCAGATAGACTTGAACAGAACAAAAACATAACAATCTATGCTCAAGCGCGGTCTCGACCACACTTGGGTGATTACAGATCCAATCTCTGCTTGGGCTCGATTCACGAATTGAGTAACGATCTAAAATAAAGCCAAACTCAGCTGAACTATGATCAATGAATCCATGCTTGAGGAACGTTCTAAAATTAAAACTAGCCTCAAAACTAGTTTTAAACAGAGATCAACGCTTGAGTTTCCTTCTGTAATACGGACCTTTGTGTTTTACTGATGCTAAATAATTAATTAATTAATTTTAGAGATATTGACTTTTGAAGTTTAGAAGATATAACATATTTTATATTTCCGTGCATGTGGGCTGGTTCTGAGGGTGATCAAAATGATAAACTATTGTTTAATGCTTGGATCTTGTTTACTAGCCGATAACATCGATTTTAGCATCAGTTTTTTACACTTAAGTAATTATTGACCATGTTGTGGATTGGATCCTTTTCGTTTAACTACGTCCAATTATCTGAAGACTTTCATTCCATCGCCCTGAATCACACCCACTCATAAGGAAGGATTAACCACAGCGAGAAGGTAGGATTTACCTAAATTATTTGTACAGTATCTTCTGTCCTTTTCTTAATGAAATAGAAATAAAAAGATGCACTGAACTTAAATTTAGTTTATTTTGTGAACAAGGGAATCGGCACCACTATCTATGTTAGCTGACACTATTCCAAGGGGTGATTCTACGGTTCTACCCATGAAACTGAACAATTTTCCCCAAGGAACATGGATCGCAAAATGAAAAAATTTGTTTCGTCTTCCCATACAAAATTAGGATGAAAGAGGTCAGTCGTCTACGACTCAGCTGGGCTGCGTTCGGGAAGCTACGCAATATCTTCTCGACATACCGCACACAACACGAGTGTCAAAGACTTTCGTCTTGAGACACTCAAGATGAAAGTCTTTGACCAGTGCGTGTTGCCAATAATGACCTACGGCACTGGAACGTGGTTACTCACAATGGGCCTTATTAGAAGGCTAAAAGTCACCCAAAGGGCAATGGAGAGGGCTATGCTTGGAGTTTCCCTACGTGATCGAATCAGAAATGAAGTGATCCGTAGGAGAACCAAGGTAACCGACATAGCTCGAAGAATTGCCAAACTTAAGTGGCTATGGGCAAGGCACACTGCTCGCAGAACAGATGGCCGTCGGGTCGAAAGATGTACATATATGATGAATATTACATGTAAAAAAAAATACTATTAAAAATAAGGCCTAATCATTGATACCTATACAAACATACCTTCCATTTTTCTAAAGAAGGAACCTACGTCTAACCTATACACAAATATACTTATACATTCGCTTTTAATTTATTGTTCATTTTTAAGTATTTTCTGAGCTACATTTATAAAATTATAACTTAACTAATAGACCACAGCATAAAATATTTTTCCCATTAAATCGGGTAACAGTTGAGCAGCTGGTATCACACAATGTCAAATGACAAATGTCAAGTGACGATGACTTACACACACCACAATGGTGAGTTGCCGCCTCCGCTAAGGAGTATAGTGTTCTGTGGTTGCCGCATTCCAGTGTCTCCAACAACGCCGTAATTACGGTAAATCTACCATAATTTGAACATAACTACCACCTACCGCAGATATGTTCAATTCTACCGTAATTTCGTCTTTATGAGTGGCGCCTTAAAAATGATGTACCCAACCTTACATACGGTTTATTCTTATTTGAAACAATGTTTTAAAATGACAACACTGTATAATTCCCTGGGGTATTCCCGTCCAATCAACTTGTGTGCATAGACAAGTAGACGAAACTTAAGCGACCAAATTACGAAGTTATTGAATTTAGTACTGGAGTAGACACATTACCGCCTTGAAAACAAAAAAAAAAAAGGAACCAATAGTCAACAAAATCGATTGTTGGGAATCTATTTACGCAGCAACTCATTAAGAGAACAGGCAAAAACTGCGTAGATTTCCATCCTAACGATAAAATAATTAAAAGTATTAATGTTTCCATGTACAAAAAGGCTGAAACTTAATGTTTAATTTTGAAATAAAGTTACCGTAAAATTACCGTATTTTTAATTTTTGATACCCCGTAATTTTCCGCCATATACCGTATTTTTAGATTGGCAACACCGTAATTTTGACAAAAAGAGTTGGAGACATCAACATCATCAACAAGACGGATTGTTTGTGTCTCTGAGACGCCACCTCCGAATACGCATCACATTGTGATGCTGCTGCCGTTCTTCCTCATCACTAGGGCTTTCAAGTATGTACCGGTATCAATACCGGTATTGGAAAAGTCAATACCGTGATCCCGGTATCAATATCATCCGGTATTGAACGCAAGTTCAATTAGGACATTAATAAAACCAATAAAATACGTGTTTTTTTATTTTCAAATCAATCTTTACTGTTCTTATTTATTGAAAATAATAAAATAAATACGTTTTATATATAGCTCTCTTATATAACAATTTGGTATTGGTTGATTATTTAGATAGGACTAGGAATTAGGAACATAATGAAAACTTTTTGGGTAAGATACGAAGAGGCAGCAACGACGGTAATCTAATTAAACTAGCACACAACTGTAACAACTTCACACCCTCCATCTCTCCACCTTCCATACGCCAACAGTTGGGAATGTATTGGCAGACGTTTAGTTATTCCGCCAACTTAAACTTAAAATAGGCCCATTGTCATAAACATGCACTATTTGCTCAACGGATAGCCAACGACGGGCCTGCTGTTACTATTCCTACTGTCGGGTGATTTTTGTAGGGATTTAAGGTATAATGACAACATTGGGCCAACTAACGTGGGCCTGCTGCTTCTATTCCTACGGTTGGGAGATTTTTGTAGGGATTTAAGGTATAATGACAACATTGGGCCAACTAACGCGGGCCTGCTGCTTCTATTCCTACTGTTGGGAGATTTTTGTAGGGATTTAAGGTATAATGACAACATTGAGCCAACTAACGCGGGCCGGCTGCTTCTATTCCTACTGTTGGGAGATTTTTGTAGGGCTAATTACTACTACTCCAACGGGGTGGTAGCGGGGTGCGCGGGGAGCGGTAGGCGGCAGGCGTCGCCCGGCATTTTGTTATTCATTTGTGCACCTGCGGCTGCGGAGTGTTTGTGTTTGTTTTGTTCGCATCAACAAAGATATTAGCCTGATATCAGGCTGGCAGGCTGTGTTTTAGTTTAGTTAGTTAACCCCGTGTTTGTAAAAGTGTTAAATGTATAAAGTTGTGGAGTTTTACGACGATGATGGTTACGGTGGGGTACTCGGTGAGTGCGTGAAGAATGGATGACGCCACGGAAGACTCATTGCATGTGTGTTACAAAACGTGTAAAAATCGTCGTTCAAAACAAATTGCTAAAACCAACCTTATTTTGAAGCCGATAAAGTTCATGTATAGTGACGCGCGTATGGCTGGCGAGACGCGTCGCTCTGAAACCAGCCATAGAACCAACCAACATACAACCACTTGCCTAAATGTATTGTGTCGTTGGGCCTACCCATAACACGTTTTCGTCGGGCCTTCGTAGGGGAATGGACGTTGGCCCCATCGCAGGTTGGACCTTCGTAGGCAAATCCACGTAGGCCATCAGTTGTTGGCCCAACCCGCAAACTGCCCGCCAATTGTATGCATTTGCCAACTAACCAGAGGTAAGTGGCCCAACTAAATGCCAACAAAAAATGCTACTAGGGCAGTCACAAGTTAACACTACACAATAACTAAAATCTATATAAGGTGTATCTATTCATACACAAAATGTTTTAACAGAAACATCTATAGGTGGTAAAAAAGCCATAAAGAAATTTTTTTTTTTATCTAAGCGGTTTTATATTTTACATAATTATTATAATTTTAAAATTGCATGAGACATTTTGCAAAAAAAAAATTTTACTTATTTATTTTTTTATTCTATGAATGACCCACCCGGACGCGGCGACGATGGCGGCACGAGCGCAGTGCCTTTTTTTTAAATCTTTATTAATTATAGAGGGTTTGATCAGTATGACCATGTCACCCTCATAGGGGCGCCTTTTGATTTAAATTAATCATCATTATCAAGTAATTTTAATTTCTTAAATAATATTTTCTTAAATAAATCAAGTAAATAAATAATTAAATACCATTTTCTTAAATAAATAAATTATTTAATTTCTTAAATAATATACACAGATTTAAAAAAAAATCGCTTCCATGGCTTCTTTACCACCGGTGTATCAAACTCAAACTCAAAGCATTTATTTCAAATAAACCAATTACAGGCACTTTTGAATTGTCAAGGGGTCGGTCAGTCAGAAAGATGAAGCTAGTTGCCCATTCCAAATCATAGTAGGTTCCTATGGAGAAGAACGGACAAGAAACTCCACGGACACTCTTTTAAAACAAAATATGGATTACATCATTCATGTTGAAATTACACATGTGAGAACACTGTAGAAAGACGTGCACGTTAGAAGCGTCCGTAATAAAAACAACTAAAAAATTAAAATAAGCCGTGGCAGCTAAGAAATGACCAGTCCCAACTGACACCCATTTCACGAACATGATGCATGGATTAGCACCATTTAGCTCAACCATTTTGAAGGGAACTTAATGATCCAACACACACGTCACCACCAGCGAGACAATTGAGTGAGCATGACATACTCTCAGCCGCCAGAGCACATTCAAGTCAATAAAAGACATATTACCCGGTAAATGGCAGCTCTATAGTACATAGTACTCACACCTGTGCTATGCAATTATATAATTCAAGAAGATTGAGTTTATACAATGCAAAGATAATCTTACAATCTTCAGCAGCTCCAATAATATTTTCAAATGCTAATCAATTAGTTTATGCGCCCTTATGAAGCAGGACCAGCATTGAGCCAAGCATTTTTGTCAGCGATATAATCCCCCAACTTATAATATGCTTGGTGTGCGATTTATATAAGATTTAAATTTAGATTCGTTCAATTGGAGTATGTGGGGAGGTATTTTATTGTAACATTTTAAACAGTACCCCATGAAGGATGAGTCTACTTTAGCCAGTCTAAAACCTGGTTGAACTAATTGGTCCCTATTTCTAGTACTATAATTGTGTCTTTCACCTCTTTTACTGAAAATATTTAAATTTTTCCTTACGTACATGATGTTTTCATAGATGTATTGACAAGGTACTGTCATGATGTTAATATCTTTAAACAGTTCCCTTAGAGAATCGCGCCTGCGGAGGCCATATATTGCTCTGATGGCTCTTTACTGTAGAATAAAAATCGATTCGATATCTGCAGCCCACCCCCATAGTAAAATACCGTAAGACATGATACTATGAAAGTAACTAAAATAGACTAGCCTCGCGGTATCTACATAAGTAACTTGACGGATTTTTCTGACAGCATATGCTGCTGAACTTAGCCGTCCTGCAAGAGATGTTAAATGAGGACCCCATTGCAGCCTTGAGTCGAGCGTGATCCCCAGGAAAACAGTTTTATCGGCGAATTCTAGTTTCTCCCTATTCAATACTATGTCACAATCACTACTTTTAACATTTGGTAAAGTAAATCTTATGCATTTAGTTTTTTTCCCATTGAATACTAAATTATTAGCAGTGAAACAATTTTGGACCTGCAGTAGGGCGTTATTTACGTCGTCAAGATTTGATGCACGTCTATTTATCTTAAAAATTAAGGAAGTATCGTCAGCAAATAACACCATTTGTGGTTAGTTTTTAATAAATGGGGTAGATCATTAATATACACTAAAAAGAGGAAAGTATCCAATATCGAGCCTTGTGGCACACCCCATTTTTACTTCTAAGCCGTGTGAATTGACTCCATTTATTTGAACTTGCTGTTGTCTATCATTTAAATAAGATTTTACTAAACTGAGCGCAAGTTTACCTAGCCCGTAATGCTCAAGTTTCAAGAGTAAGGTTTCGTGATTTACGCAGTCAAATGCTTTGGAGAGGTCACAAAAGATTCCTATGGCATCTTGGGCCTCCTCCCATGCTGTAAATATGTGTCTTAATAAGGTAACACCCGCGTCAGTCGTACAACGTCCTTTAGTGAAACCATATTGCTGATCGTGTAAGATTTGGTTGGTGTTAAAATGATTAAGCATTTGAATATATAAGTATATCAATAATATATATATCCCTTAAAATTTTCGTGTTTGAATAGATATATCCTATATAATAAATACGCGTTATCCCATCACCTTTGCGAAACTGACTGACAATAACAAAAACGACATAAGTACAGCTCGATTTCGGGCATTGTCTCAGGCGGGGCGAGCTTAAGAAAACAGCGGGACGCTTGCGCTGGTGAAAACAAGTGTGAGAATAAGATCACATAATTTTCAGATCTAATGTTTGTAATACCGTAATCACGGTACTGGGGGTATTTTAAAAGGCCAAAATAAAATCCGTGATCACGGTATTACGGGATTCCGGAATACTGGTATTGAAAGCCCTACTCATCACCCTGCAATAAAATCATGAGTCCAAATCCATTATTAGTAATGATCGCTATGCTTATCGGGCTTTTACAAGGTGTCGATAAATTACCGAGCTTGACAGCGTAAATTGGCGATCTCAACCAAATCTCAACTGTCAAAATGTCGTTTTGTACTTGCTTTTTTGTTAAATTTGAGTCCTACGTACTTTTACTGCAGAATCGATTACCTACAATCAAAAAAAGTTTTTCTGAAAATGGCCCATTTTTCAAAATTTCCCAAGAAAATAAGGACAGTCTCCTGAAACCGTTTTTCTGTAATTGCAACGGATAAGGATACCTACCCCTACGGGCAGTAAAAAAAAGCCACCCTGTATAACACGCATACACTACGAACCGACGAGACGATCACCGAACTCGAGATTTGGTTACGATGGGGTTTATTAGGGTTATCTGAATTCCGAAGAGATGAGGAGGACTCGATAACCCTCAAATCTAGGAACTTGCTCTATTTTTGGGAGGGCGATCAGCAGTCCTAAGGCAGTGTTAGGTTTACTATCCCCCTATATATAAGTCTCTTGTGAGCAACGTGGTGAAGATCATAGGTTTACGCCCAGTCGTCATCACATTCCAACCGCTATTGTTTGCACATTCTCAATTTTTTTTTCTTTTTTCGCGCTCATCTCATGTGCGATTTGTGTTCACTGATAATTTCTGGAAAACAAAACATATGACGAACTAGTGAAATTGGTGACGGATCACTTAGAACCGCAACGATCGGAGATCGCCGAGCGCAACGTGTTCAGATTGCGCCGACAGTGCAAGTCATGTTTGATGCTTGAAGAAAATTTGCGCGATCAGTTCGTGTCAGGGCTGACAAGTGACCTAATGCGACCGAGAATGTTCGCGGAAAAAAAAGTGCTATACAAAGAGGCAGTGGAGCTAGTTCTGGCTCTAGAGGCAGCGGAGAAACATGGGTGAGCGGCACCACAACGACGGCGGCGGCGGACTCAACAAAGCCCTCAGGCGGCGAGGCGGGCGAAGGCCTGCATTACGCGCGCGGCGGGCGAACGCGTCTGCGCGGGCTGCAACGGGCGCTCGGCGGCGGCGCAGGTGACGGAGCAGCAGGCGCTGAAGGCGCACCCGGCCGAGCGGTGTCGGTTTAAAAAGTACAGTTGTAATGAGTGCAGTAAAAAAGGGCACCTAAAAGGGATGTGCAAACAAAAATGCGCGGTAGTGGCGGTCGGCACAATTATATGAGTGACGAATCAGACGATGGTATGTTCAACTTGTTTGTGGCAACTCGAGGTAACAAACCATACTTATTAAACTGTCTGTTGATAACATTAAATGTGAAGTGGACACAGGTAGTCGTATATCAGCAATAAGTGAGGGCATGTACCAATGTATGTTTTCGCATAAAAAGATTGCACCGGACAACTTGGTTTAACGTTGTTACTCAGGTTCAAGAATTGAATCACTCGGTTACGTTGAGGTAGACGTTTGTCTGGGTGAATTTAAATCATTACGATTATACATAATTATTAAGGGTGGGGCTCGGCCGTTGTTAGGACGAGAGTGGATGCGCGCTTTAAAGATAACGCAAATAAAGTTTAATGAAATCCTAAATGAAGATTTTGTAAACAAATTAAGCTAGGAATACCCAGAAGTATTTAGCGAGAAGTTAGGTACATGCAAACAGCCCATACCATACGGCTACAGCAGGCTGTCCGGTAGGGAACCACCCAAATAGCAAAATTTGGTCATGTAAATATCCTAGGAGCATGTATTTTTTGTCCTATTGGAATCCTACAAACGTTTACAGAACCGCATTTGGGCGCAGTTTATAGGACCATTAATCCCTATAATCATTTTTTTACGGTCCGGTAAAGTGCAATTCGATTTTATAATTATCTTATTAGGTGTTTTTACAAGATATAACTGTCCTATAAAGATCCGGTAAACGCATTGAATAAGCGCGATTAGTCCTCTAACGATATGACGAGTGCTGCTACTGGTGTAATTGATCCAACAGTTGGCAGCGCGATGCCATTACTAGAGCATTCATTCGATCACTTTTTGGAACGGTGACGTACTGCGGTGAGTTAAGAAAAAAATATAATATTTTCAAATATTTTTAATTCCACATTCTAATATCTATTTACAATAGGTTAGAACTTTTGTCTTGACTGTTGTGTTTAGAATGTCTACTCAACTTGCGAAATTAATTTTATTGATAAAGTGTTCGATGATAATAAACATATCTTCATGCCCCTTCAAAACTAAACATATTTGTTATTAACTTTATTCGATACTAATAAAAAAAATACTTAAGCCGCCATAAGATCTTGATCCCGTGTCATAATATTGCATTATCAAAACTGTTATAAAACAACTTAGTCAAAGTTAAGACTACTACAGGATATACCTACTTCGCCACCATATTTAAGTTTTAGCGTTCTTTAAGAGAATACAAAAGAAAAAAAACCCCGCATGCTAGTATATGTATGGTAATGTTTCAAACAGAACGAATATTTTCAGAATAGTGTCAGAATTAGGAACTTGAAAGGATTTTACATTTCTTAAAATTGATTACGAAACTCGTCTTCGATAACTGCCACTACGCTTAAATCTTTTCCATTTGTTTAAATCCATTTTTATTTTCTCTAACAAATCACAAAATGAAAGCAAAATGGATGATTACTCTAGTAATAGCAAATGTAGGACACATTTAAGTAGAATCATACCTATAAAAATCGGAGGGCATGCTAGTTTGGTGCTAACAATCCGTTATAAGTCACGACTAAGACTAATTGGTCAAGGATATTAGTATCCTTGACCTATAGCAGCTATATCTAAGACGTCTATAGATGTGCATGTCTTATAGAAGAATGAAACAAGACGTTAACAAGAGCAAACAATCATATTAAATGCGTTTATAGGACGAAAAGCGACACTTTCCTAATTAGTTTTATAACATGCGCTTATAAGAGCGCTGTTTTTTTGCGCGCTGGCAACACTGGCGACAGGTCGTGGAAAAAACGACTTCATAATTAAATTATTTTAGATTTATGTTTGTGTTTATTTTGTGTTAAATCTATTGCATATCTTAGAATCTAGTATAAAGTGTATAACGCAGTATTCGTGTCGTGTTTCTGTCGTGATTATTCATAATAATCGATAATTCGAAAAATCTACCGGCTGTCAACGTATGAATTATGCGGATTTGAATTCATCGAACCCGGGGAGTATTTTGTTTTATATTATTAATTATTGTAGTTATATTTACACAATAAACAACACCTGTAAACTGCTCATAGTTATGAGCTGCGTCCCGTACACACCGGCACCGCTTATGTCTCCTTTTGCTTGACAAATTGTGGAAGCAAAATCGACGACGAAAACACTTGCCCCAGACATAAAACATACACTACAAACCTTACTTCACATATATTTATCCCTTAATTAATACTATTGTTTAAAATCAATAGAATTGTATTGTTGAAATGAAACTTTGCTAGATATGACTATAATATAATCTCATGTCCTTAAACTTGTTAGTGTAAACTAGCTAGCCCATTAATTATCTTAATGATAATATAAGTATTCTTGTATACAGTCAAAATTGTAATAAGCCCCAGAATAAATTAAATAGCTTCCTACTTTTTATACCTACCTTCATATTTTCATAATCTTTTCAAAAATTTCATCTTTTGTTCTTTTTATTTTTATTTCTCGCTAACTGTCTTACCCTCCTAGTTCCTCAAGTTCTTAACACATTTAGATTCCTCATAAACTCAGCTGTTTCTTGTCACATTCCAGGTGCCATTTGGGGAAACGTTTAAATATGATGACCCGTGGAGCCACAGTTCGTGACATGAGTCACCAACTGAAAGCAACACTGAGGGAGCTGGAGGCATCAAAAAACGAATGCAATCAGCTGCTGCAGGAAAGAGAGGACAGTGAGGTTGAAGTCAAGAGGATTATTGACAAAAACACTCAACTCAAAAGCCAGCTTGTTGAACTTCACACCCAGCACACGGAAATACTTGACCAGCATCACCATCTCCGCCAATTAGTGTCAGACTTCCAACAATGCAGTGACACTCATGACCAGGCATTGAGACGCATATCAGGCCTCGAAGCAGAATTATGCAAAGCACACAACACCATTTCCACCATCAACTCTCTGAAAGCCAGCGAACAGGTTGCCAACACCAATAACCTTTTTGACGAGCTGGTTGGTAGTGTATCCGGACTGAAGCATGAGAAGCCCACCGTTGCTATAAACCTGACTGGGGACGATACCTTAACTAGATGTCCAATTCTAACTAGTAGTCGTAATAAAATTAAGGAATATATTAAAATTAATAAAAATATTAAAAAGTACAAGAAACTCTTGAAGTCACAAAGTGTTTATAAGTTTAACATTAATCTTAGGAAAGAATTTGTCAACTTAAAAAGCCAACTAAATTTATGTAATAATAAGTTGGAAACTAGCAGACATTTGTATGATGTTGACATACTAAACCTTTAAAAGGAATTACTGAGCAGGGAAAATACACTTAAGGAAATATCTTGTAAGTATGAGTCCAGCCAACAAATGTTAAGTGAGCGCTTGCAGGAGGCCTGTGAGTTGGTGGACTTGGTGAAGTACAATGCAGAGAGGTACGAGTCACTGACAAACAATCTCACTTGTAGTTGTGCTCCCACTCCGCCAGCTCTCATGTCACAGCATGTTGTTCCTGCCGCGTCTCCCATTTTAACTCATACTGTAGAAACTATTAACACTCAAAGTAATATTTTGGTATATTCTGATAGATAAGGAACAGGTTTTGGATCATTGTTAAATAACCGATCTAAACATACCATAGTTAATTATTGTCACCATAACCTGCATTTTAATGAGCTTGTTCATAAAATAAAACATACACAAATGAATGAGCAGACTACTGTAGTTCTTTTAATTGGAAACAGTCTGAGTTTATCTAAAACGGACATAGTTAACGGTGTCGACACCCTACTTAAATTAAAACTAGGTAAATTAATATTATGTGCATTGCCATATTCAGATAATTCGAATACTGAAGAAAACGATTACATTTTTAGTTTAAATAATCTAATGCATATTTTGACATGCCGTCATAGTGACCGTTTATTATTTTTTGATACTAACAATTTTGTTAGAGATTTTGTTTTAATTCGGGAACATATGTTTCTTCCCAAGAAAAGTCAACATGTATTGGCTACTTTGTTAGCATACAATATACACGCAGTTATTGATATTTTAACTGAGACTAGGTTAAGTGACGAAACAGTACTATCTAGTACTTCTAATAGTACTGTAAAAGATTCTTTAAACTTTTAGACTCAACAAAAGAGAAGCATAACAAGAATATTTTACTATATCACCAAAATATAAATCGCTTTTCTGGCAAAATCCTAGATGTGGAATTGTTAATAGATAAATATCATATGGATATCTTATGTTTTTGTGAAACCTGGTTAAGGCCGGATAGGATGTTGTTTAATGTAAATAATTTTTCAGTTGCCAGTGCGTACAACAGGTCCTCAATAGGGGGTGGTACATTGATATTATGCAATATTTGTTTCAGACATAAGGAAAGGAAGGATATCACTGCTTGCTCTGTTGATCGCATATGTGAGGTAGCATGTGCAGAGGTTGAAGGCCATACTTTCTTATGTGTTTATAGACCACCAGCCTCAAACTTGTCATCATTTTCAATAATTATGGAAGAAATATTAGCTAAACTTTTTAAAGATAATAGATTAGTTTTCATTTGTGGTGACCTAAATATTGATCTATTAGTTAATTCATCAGATAAATGTAAGTTAATATCATTGTTTAAATCATTCAATTTAAAATGTATATTTAATGAAGCGACTAGAATAACAGCAACCTCAGCTTCATGCATAGACAATGTATTTACTAATTGTAAAATAAAAGAATCGTCCTTAATTACTGGCGTCAGGTCTGACCATACTGGTCAACTTGTATCATTTGACTTACATAAAAAGTTACACTTAGATAAAACTATTAAATTAAGACCGCTCACTAAAAATAAATTGAAAATGTTTAATAATAATGTTTTGAGCACTCTTTCAACAGCTAGTTTTGATTCACAAGACCCCAATATCAACTATGGTACATTATTTTCTACAGTATG
The DNA here is from genome assembly GCA_947523025.1 of Dryobota labecula. NCBI lineage: Eukaryota > Metazoa > Arthropoda > Insecta > Lepidoptera > Noctuidae > Dryobota > Dryobota labecula. Next base: position 422,466 of record OX383300.1, read on the forward strand.
CAATGAGTTCAATAAAGCGTGTCCAGTAAAAAAAGTTACAATAAATGCTAAACCAAAATTTAGTGAATGGGCCACTGCTGGTACTATAAAAAGCAGAGACTTTTTATATAATTTGTACCACGAAAAATCATTGACTTCTGATCAAATCCTTCATAATTATGTCAGGAACTATTCTAAGATATTTAAAAGAGTCTGCGCTCAAGCTAAATCTAAATTAATAAGTAACAAAATTAGTATTTCTAATAATAAAATAAAAGCTGTGTGGCAGGTAATTAACAAAGAAACTGGAAACACAATACAGCGAGATCAGAATGAACTGTCTTTAAAAATTCACAATGAAACCATTTCAGATAAGTTAGAAGTTGCTGAGACACTAGAAAATTTCTTTACCAACATCCCAATAGAGGTTACGAAATCTCTCCCCTCATCATCTATACTAGCTGAATCTCTTCTCAAAGAAAACTTCAGTAAGGATATTCCAAGTTTTGAATTCAAGCGCATTTCTATTGTTACAATTAAAAAAGCATTCAAAAGTCTTAACATGAAAAACACTGAAGACTTATGGGGGATTTCCGTTAAAGTTCTTGGAGATATTATTGACACAATTGCCCCTGTCCTAACAGGAATATTTAATCAATGTTTGGACAGCGGTACGTTTCCAGACTTAATGAAGCATAGTAAAGTAGTACCAATTTTTAAATCGGGTAGTAAGAGTGATCCTTCTAATTATAGACCTATATCTGTGCTACCAGCATTGAGTAAAATATATGAAAAAATCATGCTAGACCAGATGTTGTCACATTTTAACTCAAATGGGATTTTACATAGTCGCCAGTTTGGTTTCACGAAGGGTAGGTCGACGACTGACGCAGGAGTAAAACTCATCAGTCACATTTTGGAATCCTGGGAGAAGTCCCAGGATGCAATTGGCATTTTTTGTGACCTCTCAAAAGAGTTTGACTGCGTTGACCACAACACACTGATCTGTAAATTACGCCACTACGGAATTCGTGGACAAGCTGCCGATCTTGTTCTTTCCTATCTATCAAATAGACAGCAAAAAGTACACGTTAACGGGGCGACTTCCTCGGGGTCTCTAGTTAAGATGGGCGTACCTCAAGGTTCAATTCTTGGCCCTTTTCTATTTCTAGTTTATATTAATGACCTTCCTTACATGATGGCTAACTTATCGGATATAATTCTATTTGCTGATGACACATCTCTAATTTTTTAAATAGATAGATAAGACGCGGATGTCTTACATGTCAACGATAGTCTCGCTGTTCTTTCAGAATGGTTCGCAGCTAATAATCTTTTACTTAATGCGAATAAAACGAAATGTCTTAAGTTCTCATTACCAAATGTACCCCAAGTGGGTCTAAATTTAAAACTTGATGGCAAGAAACTAGATGCTATTACGGAAACTGTATTTCTAGGAATTACTTTAGATTCGAAATTGCAATGGGGCGCCCACATTAGAGCTCTTTCAGGTAGATTAAGTTCAGCTGCATATGCAGTAAGAAAATAAGGCAGTTAACTGATATAGCCACAGCTAGGTTAGTATACTTTGCTCATTTCCACAGTATTATGTCTTATGGCGTTCTGCTGTGGGGATCGGCAGCTGACGTAGATTCCATTTTCATTCTACAAAAGAGAGCAATCTGCGCGATCTGTAAATGGGTCCTCGTGAGTCCCTTAGAAATAAATTCAAAGTAATTGATATACTAACTTTGCCTTCTCTTTATATCTTAGAAAGTATTTTGTATGTTCGCAAAAACTTAGGACTTTTCAAAATAAGAAGCGATTTCCATAATATAAATACACGTAGTAAACATGAAATTGTGATACCCAAATTCGGATTAACTAAAACTAGCAAGTCATTTCTTATAAACAGTATCCGCTTTTATAACAAGTTGCCAAAGTCGGTTACAGAACTTAGCGACGGAAAGTTCAAAACCCACATCAAACGTGTCCTTATCAAAAAAGCATATTATAAGATAAAAGACTACGTTGAAGACAAGGAAGTTTGGCAATAATTCTTTCTGCACATGTGGCTTCCCGGTACCTCATAAACAACATAACTATGTCAATGTCTATTAACTGCTCCCAAGTAACGATGTTTATTTAGAATTTTTATTTTACATACTTCCTTGACATAATCTTTTCATTATTTGACATTATTTACCTACAAATCGAATTCCAATTCTTTATTAGTGGCTTTTGTGGACATGATATTTATTCAGATATGTTACTGTAGTTGTAATTGCAATCATGTCATTAATATTTTATATACTTAGATTATTTTATATTTTGTGAATGTGAGAACGTTGTAGACCTAGTAGAGTGTAGATTTGTTGGCGGTTTTCTATTTTGTTAAGTACCTGGTAATTGTTGAAAGGCCTACACTGTCCTCCCATACCTATTATCACTGTTATTTAATAATATTGTAAAGCCAATTATTTTTAAAAGAGTAACCGTGGAGTTTCTTGCCGGCTCTTCTCCATAGGAAACGACTAACTCGAACCGTGCACCTAGCTTCTGACGTTTCATAAGTGCCCATGTAGGTTTATGTGAAATAAAATATTTTGATTTTGATTTTTGATTTTGAAGACTGCAAGTTCTAGTAAGAATCTTAAAAAGTAATCCTGTAAACGTTTATAAAATTAGTTATAGCTTCGTATGTACTTGTAGCGCAAATTCTCTTTTAAATGCTGTTGTAAGCTGCCTTAGTCAAAACGTCTATTAGATTCCTATATGACGTTTATTCTTATAAGTCGATTACTATAGGAAAATTTTGCTACTTGGGCAATTTATGTGCGAGCGAGACCTGTACCGCTGGCACTGCGCGCAGTGTCGAGCGGGAGCTGGAGCTTCTCGAGGCGGACGGTTCCATCTATCGCATTGCAGACTATAGAACTCCAATAGTACCCGTGGTAAAACAAAACGGAGACATACGCATTTGTGGGGATTATAAGATAACCATTAATCCCAAGTTAAAAAGGGATTATTACCCGTTATTTATTACGCGATATCTGATCATAGTAGACGCGCATTCAAAATGGATAGAGCCCCTGCCAATGCGCGGCACGAATGCAGCTTCTACTATTAAAGCTTTTAGAAGTACATTTGCACGTATTGGTTTACCATCGCAGCGCAGCTCGTAACTGACAACGGCCCGCCGTTCTCTTCTTAAGAGTTTAAAGTTTATTGCGAAAAGAATTGCATCAGACATTTGTATGTCTGATGCAATTCTTTTCGCAATAAACTCGTCACCGTATAGGCCCCAGGGGAATGGCGCGGCTGAGAGCGCAGTTAAAACCGTGAAAAAGGCAATAAAAAGAGCGATGTACGAAGGCGAGTGTGAACACGCAACAACAGGAGTCTCGCCAGCACTAGCGCTCCAGGGGCGGCGCTTATGCAGCCGACTTGATGCGCTACGACCGGATGTAGCCGCAGGTAATTTCGCGTTGGAGATACGGTAATTGCTCGCGATTACACGGCGAGGGGGGAAAAGTGCAGCGAAGCCACAGTTATTAAAAAGACGGGGCCAGTTTCATACAAAGTTAGTTTAGGTAACGGGGTTGAGTGGCGTAGATATGCCGACCAAATTATTTCAGTAAGTAGCAAAAATAAGTAGGTACTCATTATCACGCGTGAGTGACGTGGCCGTAGACGAGGCTACGGGCTCTGGGGCAGCCAAACCGGGGGTCGATACCGGAGCCGAAGGTGAGATGTTGGAGGACGCATCCAGCGATGATAGTGATACTATGGACACGCCGATGGAAGGGTCAAAGTCGACGCATGTTCGACCCGAACGTTTTTCGTCGTGGGTGTCACCACCACCGCTGGGTGCGTCTGCTCGCGCACTGCGTGCGTTCAACCGCAGACAAGAAAGAAAGAAATAAATTTTATTTGCTCAATAATTTGCCACGATAGTTATAGGTATAGTTAAGTATATCGAGTTGTTAGTTCTAAGATGTATCTGTTGTGATTAGTGGACTTGATGAGGAGAGATGACATCGGTCGGTACTCATAATTGTATGGTGGTGGGTAGATAAGATAGTTTAGCTTTATAAGTAGTTTCTTTAGAATTCTGGATGAGAAGGAGTGACGTGAATTCGGTTTTTATACATATTTATGATGTTAAAAAATCATAAATAATCATGAGAATTGCTTTTATCAAAAACTATAATGGCGTCTTGGTTACAACAGTCTTCAGAGTTTACTAGAACCGTTCTATCGATATAAAGCGTCTGCTACACGGTTGCCAATCGCGTCCCCGACAAAGGTGACCTTGCCCATTGCTATCCATCTAGACGAAGCATGTAATCCAAATTTTGATAAATTTTGATTTGACCTTCAACGTCCTTGGATTACGGGCGCGTTTTTCCATCCGCGTCCCACCAAGGTCACCTTGGTTTGTACGCTGGATTACATCCGTCTAGAATAAGCTTAAGCCGCTTTTTGTCTCTAATTCAGATAATTTATGTAAACAAAGTAATGTCAAGAAATGTCACTGTCAAAATGACAGGGCAGGGGTGCAATACATTTAATCATATATATATATATTTTTTTTTTGTAAATAGTCATCGCTAAAATTAAAGTGAATTAATTAAAGAAATATGCAAACAAAATACCGTTGCCAAACAATGTTTTGTGTAGTATGTCGAAGACACGGCATACGATCGTCATTAATCAGCCCTTTTAAGTCCATTGCTAGACAAAGTATCAGTATCATAAAATATTTTATACCAGAAAATCTCCTTTTTTTAATAACTTTGTTTAAAACCGAAAATTTATAAAAATAATTACGGTATGATTACTTTTTAATTATTATTTCTTCAAATCAGCACTTAAAAGAAAATGAAACCTCTTTTTTCGCCATTTTATGTGAATTACCATTAAGATATTTTTTTGTTATGTTATCCCCTTTGTTTACATAAATTATCTGAATTTGAGACTTTGGGTATAGTATCCACCGTTGCAGACCTTTCGGTTTTACAATTGTGGCATTGACGCTCTATTGTACTTTTTAGGAGTACATCAGCAATTTTTTTTTTTTTTCAGAGTAAGGTTGTACAACGGACTATATTGATATTCTAAGGGTCATTTTATTTAGGGGCCCATTGTCAGAATCTTAAAACCCTTTAATTCCTTCTTAAATTTTCTCATTGTTCGTTTGTGTGTTTCTATTTATACTCTACTAATTAAATAGGACTCTTACTGCAATATTCCTTGTTTATATACAAATCAATTAAATATTTACAGATAACATCTAGTCTAATTATTTGAACTTTTAATTATGAAAACATTAATTGCACCTAAGTACGAAAGAGTTGAGAGAGACTTGTTTATTTTGTAATAATTTCTACAGTTTTGGTGACGAATATAGCCATTAATACGTATATTTTTCTTTTCAGAATGCCTTTTAAAATTGTGAGGACAATAGAAAAGGGGAAACCAGAGTTGTGTATTGTGCCATCTCAGTGGGAAAGTGGCGGTACAGTAAAATGGCCTAAAAGAGGTACCGCAAAGTTGTCTCAAAACCAGGACACGATTCCTGGGTCCGATTGGTTGGAGATAAATTGCTCAGTCAAGAGACGAAATATTGTCTCATATGAAGTAGCCGATGCAGAACTCCAAGCTATGCTAGACAATTAGGGTTGCCAGACGTCCTTTATTTTAAAGGACGTCCTCTTTTTTAGACCTAAAATTTAATCTTGTCCCCTAATTTGAAATCTTCAGTAGAGGACAATACTATGTCCTTTATTTTCTGAAAAATTAAATAAGTTAGAAAAAAAGCAGAACTACAAATAAAATCGAATTTCAACATGCAATGCAAACAATTTTATCATTTCATTATAGAAAACGAAGAAGCTCTTCGAGCAGCCGGAAGTAATACCAAGTACAACAAGTCCAATTAGGTCGTACCTACTACCTACTTGGCTTCGATTCGAGATAAACTACGATTCATTGTGTATTATATATATTAACGTTGTTTTTTAATTAATAAATGTCACTGATACCATAACAGCATTTTATTAAAAATTATATGATATCCTTTATTTTCATCCTATGTCCTTTATTTAATCTTATCAAATCCTCTAAAACATAAAACCAGAGCTGGCAACCCTATAGACAATACAGATACTGAGAAAAAAGACGAGCAGGTGACGCAGAATTTAAACCTACGGAACCCTCTTTTATTTTCAACACACAATTGACTGTTAGTATTTTCAACACTGATGAAAATACAGAACAAATTCATTATTTGAAGCTGCGTCACCTGCCTTAACTTCTTCGAAATTACAATTAATATTGTCAGCGAAAGCGCTATGCAAGTTACGGTACTATTAGACGAAACAATTTTATTCCTTTTATTTCCTTGAAGCTTCACTTGATTACTAGATAACCAAATATTTTGCCGTGACTATGTTCTGGTCGACTATTAATTATATTCCGATATATTCTTTGCTAATCTTTTTCCTCACACTACTGTTTTTTTCTTAACTACTAAAGCCCTCTATAAGACCTCGCGGTATTTTAAAGGTATTTATAACTCTGCTTTATATCAAATGCCCGTACAATTACTTTACGACACGCCTTTGTATCTTCATTGGGATTATATTTACCGTTGTTCGGCTATTGTACCACATGCCTGCAAAAGCACTATTAAATACGCTACTGAACAACTTGAGTATTATAGTAAATCCCTTGAAAAGCTATTATACAACATTCAGGTTGTACAGAAGCCATTTAAGCAGCTTGTGTGCTACTTGGGGTTACACTTTAACCCCAGCACACCGTGCTCCTCAGGTATAACATAACATCACGCCTACCTAACGTATTCCCTGAGTTCAGGTTTAGATAGAGGTGTGGTATTTTATGCACAACATAGCACGCTACTGCTTCTTGAAGAACAAGCAGTAAATTAAACTGATGAATAATAAACATCATGGTTAATTTCGAAAAATACTTTTAATTCAAAGAAAGTGTTGACTTGATTCATCATCTTTATCACAGAAAAAATCAGAATATACTACTTATACTTAATTCTAAGTAATGAAAAATAAGAGCGGAGCGCCACCCGTCCAATGCTTTAGTCGAAGATTTCATACACAGGTGTATTCACATACATTTGAGAATAGAAACTGCCACAAATTGATTACAGCTATCGGACGGTATACCTACTTTACAGCTAATAGCTAAATGTTTCATACAAAAATGTAAAGTCACAGTCGTAGTCACACATGCCCGTAGTAATATTAGGTACTGAAAATCTGAATATTTATAATATCTGATTTTTGACATTGACCCTTAACATTAACAGTAGAAAGATACAAAACAATTTAGGCCATACGATCGAAAATTAAAAATAGATGTCAAAAAATCACATCGACACACCAGTCTATGAAAAATATAAGTTTAGTTTTAAGAAAAAACATAACACTTACCAAAATAATAATTAATGGTACCTTTATAATGACGCAAGTATTCTTACAGCCAAAGTCAAACTTTCCTTGTAGCAACGTTTTTTATAGGTAACGTAAAAAATGAGAATAAAAATGCTTTTGGCAGCAGTTGTCAAGATCTATTAATTCGGAGGTAAGAGTTGTTTTATGCTGATAGCAAGGCATTGGGCTGGAGGACCTGTACAGGCGAGACTACGCACCGAAGCCGGGCGGCGAGCGCATGGGCCCCATGGCAGCCCGGGGCCCCATGGCAGCCCGGGGCCCCATAGCGGCCGGGGCCCCCATGGCGCGGCCCAGCGTGCCCGCCATGTACCAGTGCGCCGCGTCCGGGTTGACGAGCGACAGCCGGCGGTACATGTCGCACTCGGCCATGCTCAGCGTGACCACGCCGGGCGCGGGGTAGGGCCCGAACCACCGGCCCGTCGGCAGCGCGCCCGGCGGCGGCGGCAGGCCCGGCGACAGCGGGAACAGCGCCGGCGGCGGGAACGGCCCGCGGGGCAGCGGCGGGATCACCGGTTGAGGGTGAAAGGGGTGTCGGGGCGTAAAGACCTGGCCTTCAGGGACAACTGGTTGCGGGTGAAAGGTTTGTCGGGGAGTGAAGACCTGGGCTTCAGGGTTAATTGCAGATTGTGGGTTGACGGAAGTCTCGACCTGTACGGCGGGCGGCCGGTGGTCCCGCGGACGCGTCACCAGACTCTGCGCGACTACCGGCGCGGGAAGCGGAGGCGGCGCGGCCGGCGGCTCTTCTCGGGCCGGACTAGCAGCCGCGGGATTTTCACCGGGCCACAGCAGCGGGATGCACGTGGCGAGCTCGCCGGGCTCGGGGCTGGGCGGTGCGACTGGCGAGGCCACAAACAGCTCGTGCAGCGGGCCCTCGAGGCTGGGCGAGGCGGGCGGCGAGGCCACGTATAGCTCGTGCAACGTGTCCTCGGGGCCAGGCGAGGCGGGCGGCGAGGCCACGTAGAGCTCGTGCAGCGTGTCTTCGGGGCCGGACAAGGCGGGCGGCGAGGCCACGAAGCGCCCGGGCAGCGTGTGCTGGGGGCCGGGCGGCGGCGCGGGCAGGCGCTCGGGGCCGGGCGACGGCGCGGGCAGGCGCTCGGGGCCGGGCGACGGCGCGGGCAGGCGCTCGGGGCCGGGCGACGGCGCGGGCAGGCGCTCGGGGCCGGGCGACGGCGCGGGCAGGCACACGGGCACGTGTCGGCGGTAGGCGTCCACGTAGTCGAGCGCGATGCCGTCGCGCAGGTAGGCGTGTATCTCGGCCATGTTGGGCGTGTCGCCGCCCTCGAGCGCCTCGAACCTCGGGTACAGGTAGCACTCCGCCGTCTGCAACGAGCGAGGGGGCGGTGAGCGACTGACCGCGACTGTGCGCGAATCTCGAGGACATGTCCGACGCTCGTGTTGTACCGATTTCACCGAACCCTTCCCCGAGGTTCGAGCGCAGCGCTTTTAAGCAATATAGGGTATATACTACTAGCGTAATATAAATTAGTTGTTAATAATAATAATATTTTCGTCATCATCATTGGCAGCTTTGTTCCACCTACTGCTCCCTTTTGTGTTACGCGTCCCTGGTGCCATGCAGAGTGTAAAACTGCCGCGCCAGCGATATCAGCAGTAAGTGCAATTTTTGACAAAATGAGTTAAATATTGATCCGGAATCAGCGCAATGAGCTCAATAAGATGTGCTGACAGCAGTTACCCATCACGAAGCCGTCATCTTCGCATTCTGTACATCAAACGTGTCGGACCACGCATGATGAAGGGTTCCGTAGTTGGGATGAATTTATCCCAAGAACAAACCTAACATTGTAGTTAAAAAGCAAGTTCTCCCATACATTCCAAATATTGTAAGGTGGTACGGAACCCTTAGTGTGCGAGTCTGACTCGCACTTAGCCGCTTTTTGTTCACCGCCAGTGCGTGGAGCCGTGCCTGCGTTTGTTATACCGTACGGCAGAAGTAACGCACCGCATTCGACGGCACCGCAGTGCGCGTGTGCCCTTACCTACTACGGTATTTTTTTATTTTTTAGGGTTCCGTACCTCAAAAGGAAAAAACGGAACCCTTATAGGATCACTCGTGTGTCTGTCTGTCTGTCTGTGTGTCTGTCTGTCTGTCTGTGTGTGTGTCTGTCTGTCTGTCTGTCTGTCCCTCTGTCACAGCCAATTTGCTCCGAATGTAATGGACCGAATAAGTTGAAATTTAGTATACATATTGTAATTTGAGTGACCCAAACACGGACATGAACCGTATATAAATGAATTTAGAATATTGAGGTCAGTTTTGGGGGGCAAACAAGAAAATTAAAAAAAAAAGTTTTGTAAACTGTACCGTGTGACATCTCAAATATTTTTTTAAAATATTTTTTTTTTTAAGTTATAAGTGAAAATAGACGAAAATGACCATTCCCCCCCTTATCTCAAAACACAACATTTAGAACAGCAGTTTGCGTTTTATTTGACATTTTCCGAGCCGTATATTTTGAGAACCGTTGATCCAAAGAGAATCTTTTCTAGGACTGTTTTATCCGAGTTAAATAAGAAAGAACTTGGTATAACATTAATTGACGCAAAACCAATAGTTTACGACGTGTTCGCAAAAAACTGACTTTCGGGACTTTTGACAGTCGATATTATGTCGTAATGGACTTCCCACACCGTAGTTCTTATGCCTGAATAAAGATAATCCCGGTGATAAATCTTCACTAGGATTTATTTCACACTTGGCAATTGATAGAATTTATTTTCCTGGACTACATCATACTCGTAAAATAAATGAGGAATTATCATACAGATTACATACGCGTTTTTTAGAGCAATGTTCTTTTCACAGAACAGGGCCTCAAGTCTGCTATTACAATAGTGTCAGAATGGTCTCTTCATTGTGAGTTTTTGACAGATTTGCCATACAAACACTGTCAAATACTCACAATGGCGAGACCATTCTGACACTATTGTAATAGCAGACTTGAGGCCCAGGTCCGCTATCATGTCAAATTGTAAAAATAGGTAGCCTTTCGTGCAGCCGCCGTTGGAATGTGTTCCTGACACCCACTAGTTGTATAAAAACGAATCTTTATTTGTTACTAATATTGTCCAACTGATAGGCTTCTGTAATCTCTCTCGACGGCCGGAATGTATTCTAGTACAGAAATCTTTGCAAGCGCCAATCTTAATTTAAAAAAAAGATAATATTTTGTAAAAATTTGTAAAAGTTGATTCCCAAAACCATAAATTTGTCAAAGCTATGGTTAAAAAGTTATAAGGGTTTGAACGTGGCCGCCCATTGAAACGCGGCGAACCGCGCGGCCACGGAGATCTTTAAAACTAAGCATTGCAGAGACCTGAAATTTAGGTAAATAACAGATTGAATTTGTATTTATTTTTTATATAGAAAATTTCCTGGTTTTATATTTTAGGAGCTGCAAGATTTAAAACCCCATGGCCGCGTCATTGAAACGGTAAAAAATAAGTTATCACCGATATCTCGCTGAAAAAGCATCGCAGAGGTCTGAAGTTGATGTGTAATTTTTGTATGCCCAAGTGCCGGCAGAGCATTGAGAACTTTCAAAACATGTTTGTCACCTATACCCCTACCCGTGTTGAATGACTGAATGAATGAAATGCACCGACCCCAGCGTGGTTAAACCAGACTCGATTACTCGAATGAACCCCTAGCCCCTAGCCCCTGGAGCCTCATGTTTCATGGGACTACATTGGCCATTGCATATCAAGGAGTAGACCGGGGGGCACGATAATGGTAGGGAAGACGTGCCCATAGAATATGGAAGGATTATTAGAGCCTACCGGATATGCATCCTTAAGCAAGCAATGGAATATTGGAAAGATGGGCGATATTTATCAGAAGGGGATCTTTTGACGACCAGCTGCTTTCTCGACTCCATTCTGTGTCACTGCTATGCTGTGTTATACGTTTATGTTTCCAAAGTCTGCGTCTGAAGTCCGTTTCCGGTTTCTTGTAAATCTCGCGATAAAGCAGCGTTCTTGATCGTATCTCGGTCCCCAGCCGTGTCTATCCAAAAATTGATTTCCTTGTCGAAGTAAGTCATAACCTGTTATAGGTTGTGATTCCATGTGTAAATATTAATTACCCTGCATTCCATTCTTTGTCCGAGACCCTTTTAAGCGTAAAGATGTGGTCTTTTGTTGACATCTGTTGACCAGCGACCGTTTTGTTTTTTGGGACCAATTCATCCAAACCTGTCACTTTTTATTTTATTTTTTCTAGAGAACGCGCTGTTTATTTATCAAAACTTGAGAAAAGGATCTTTCTATGCCAAATGGAGAAATATAAAGACAAATTATTCTCCAAAATAAAACGGAAAATATAAGTAATATTAAGAAAAGTAGGGCTTGTTATCAATAGAGCTACTTCTTGACGAAGATGTTTGAGAATAAAATGACACCAACCAGTGGGTATGTCACCGGTTACTGTAATCGTTATTTTTAACGGACGTTAATAGGCCAAAATTTTGTGAAACAACGCTTTCCTTGGACTGACGATAACTAGCGCCATTCAAGACGTACACGCGTGCGTCAAGTGTATTGACACAAAAAAAACAAGTCCCAACAAAAAGGTTGGTTATCTGCACACAAAAATTTATATCAATAGCTTAAAACAGACGATAAGTGATCGCGTGGCCCGAACTTCTAAACTTCACTAGTCACTTCAAACACAGTCATATATAATAAAATAATAATTAAACGACTGACAAATACTTCATATTCGCGTTCCAGACCTTGACCAAATGAACTCTACGGCACCTCACCGCACCACATCCAGCAGTGGACGTCTTTCGGCTGAAATGAAATGAATCATAGTGATAGGTTTGCCAATTACCTTGAGACAGTGAAAGTGTTAATTCCTTCAGTGCTATTCAATGTTGGAATGTATGACTTAATTACAGGGGTTATTTCTGGCAGAATTTAGTCGTAGAAATACTTAGTTATGAGTTTGACTATACAATTATTATTCATAAAATTATGCTATCTTACAGGAATTACGAATGCTATGCAAAGTTCTCTGGTTATATGGTTTTCGCACGTGTTCTCAAAACCACAGTATTTTCAGCTATCAAGCAACGATTTTTAAAGAAGTAAACATAATTTTGTATCTTATCGTTTTAGTTTCATTTAATTTAGAATCCCCGAGTTATTCTAATATAATAAGTGCAAAGTTTCTGTAAACAATAAGCCATGGTCACCCTATTGAAATATTCAAGACGCACTAAAAATTATAAATTATGAAAAAAAATAAAAAAAATATGTCGGTACTTCTACATATTCATAGGTGTTATTTACAAAAAAAAAAAAAAAAAAACTCGCTATCACTTACTTTCATCGAAAGATAATCACGACTTATTTCTACGCGATACCGTACGCGAGGCGATTTTTTTTGTGCATTTTTACCTATTTTGACATATTCAAATCTAGTTTTTACAAAGAACTTCAGACATCTGCGATGCTTTTCAGCGAGATATCGGTGATAACGTATTTTTCACCGTTTCAATGGCGAGGCCATGGGGTTTTAGTCTTACAGCTCCTAAAATATAGCCCCAGGAATATTTTAAATATTTTTTTTACAAATTCAATCTGTTATTTACCTAAATTTCAGGTCTCTGCAACGCTTAGTTTTAAAGATCTCCATGGTCGCGCGGTTCGCGTTTCAATGGCGCGGCCACGTTCAAACCCTTATAACTTCTTAACCATAGCTTTGACAAATTTATGGTTTTGGGAATCACTTATACAAACTTTTACAAAAATTGGCAGTTTTTGTTTAAAAAAAAACGTCATGGCCGCGCCATTGAAACGGACACAGCTACTGCAAATTAAGGTATAGTAAAATCAAACGATGATTATATCCTGAAGTATCATATTGATAATAATATTCAGTTGTTGTGTAAAAACTATCTTTGAACGCATACTATTTAGATTTTTTACGTTTTAAACATTTGAACTATTACTGTAAGTTTTTTTTTTTTAATGTAGTGTATTTGTAAAAGCATAGAAATATTTTTTTCTTTTCACTAAATATATTTGTGTATAGGATAGGTTATGCCATGCTACATTTTGAACCAATAAATGATATTTATTAATACATAATTAATAGACTACTGCTGCCAACTATTGAATACATTTGTTATTATTATCAAAGCTGCACCGTAACATAAAATATGGCTTTGCCTTATGTGAGCGTGAGGCAACGAAGGAAGAAACGCGACGAGCTGAGCAGTTTGTAAGTTAATCCCGATATTTTTCATTTAAAGCGAGTCGACGGCGCAGAATAGGATCGGTGACAGGAGAGCGATGCTCCGGCGTCGACGTCTGTGCGACCGGCTGGTGCGGGCGCCCGTGCGGGCGCTCGTGCAGGCGCTCGTGCAGGCGCTCGTGCAGGCGCTCGTGCAGGTCGGCGTGGCGGCGCAGGCGCTCGCTGCGGCGCGGCGGCGCGGCGTCGGCGTCCCACGTGCGCAGGCGGCGCGGCGCGGCGCCCCGCAGCTGCGACGCCGATGCGCTCACGTCGCTGAGGCTGGCGTCACTCACCCGCAGCGCCGAGTCGGCGCGCGCGTCCGCGTGGCCGGCGCGGATCAGCTCGGCGCTCAGGCACACGTCCTCCGCGCCGCGCGTGTCGATCAGCAGCGTCTCCAGCACGTCGTGCTGCGGCCACCAAGGATGTTATTCGCGGGGACAACTAAGCATTCATATACATGGGCGGTGCCCTCGTATCTAGAAAGGGGCGCCCTGCACGTGGCGCAGGAAGTGCGCGGCCGCGGCGTGCGGCCAGCGCCGGCCGGCCGCGCAGGGCCGCACGCCGGCCGGCGGCCAGGGAGCTAAGGGGACGGGAGCAGGGCTCACCTCGGCGTCGACGGCCACGACGTTGGCGTAGAGGCGCGCGTCGTGCACGTGGCGCAGGAAGTGAGCGGCCGCGGCGTGCGGCCAGCGCCGGCCGGCCGCGCAGGGCCGCACGCCGGCCGGCGGCCAGGGAGCTAAGGGGACGGGAGCAGGGCTCACCTCGGCGTCGACGGCCACGACGTTGGCGTAGAGGCGCGCGTCGTGCACGTGGCGCAGGAAGTGAGCGGCCGCGGCGTGCGGCCAGCGCCGGCCGGCCGCGCAGGGCCGCACGCCGGCCGGCGGCCAGGGAGCTAAGGGGACGGGAGCAGGGCTCACCTCGGCGTCGACGGCCACGACGTTGGCGTAGAGGCGCGCGTCGTGCACGTGGCGCAGGAAGTGAGCGGCCGCGGCGTGCGGCCAGCGCCGGCCGGCCGCGCAGGGCCGCACGCCGGCCAGGCGCGCGCGCGCGGCCTGCGCCGGCAGCGCGGCCCAGACGCGGCGCAGCGCGCGCAGCCCGCTCACGGCCACCGTCTCCACCGTGCCGTAGTCCACGTGCCGCACCTGGAGCAGCGACCACACACTTTGATGCGCGCTCGACCACGTCGAGGGTGTATTCATGTAAAACGCCGGCGCTTATCGGCGCCGACTAGCTCTGGTTGTCGACGCTGGTCGGCGCAGGCATTTTCTAAACTGAACCGGCGCCGACTCAGATTGGAACTTTGATTTGATTGAATTAATTTATTTAAAAAAAAGCAAATAATTGAAAAAAAAAAAAAAAACAAAAACAAACCAATAACCTGAAATATGTAACTTTTAAACTTTTTATAAATAAACGATTATTATATTTTGTTTGTGCCTGCAATACCAAAATTCTGTTGCGCGCCACAATTAATGCCTGGTACATCGTGACATTAAGTACCACTAGCGTCATTAATGTT
Organism: Dryobota labecula; assembly: GCA_947523025.1. Lineage (NCBI taxonomy): Eukaryota > Metazoa > Arthropoda > Insecta > Lepidoptera > Noctuidae > Dryobota > Dryobota labecula. The sequence continues at coordinate 437,722 of OX383300.1, forward strand.
TACTCAAGCAAAATTTCGTGCATAATCCACGAGAACCTACTGCCGACAAATTGCTTTGCAGTTTGGCAGATGTTATGTAAGGAAAAACTGTAACTTAATGGATTAAATAAACAAATTAAAAAAAAAAAAACTAGTATCGAGTAGCAGAACTAGTAGACCACTAGCGCCGTCTAGTATCTAGTAGCAGAACTAGTAGAGTCGAGATGCTTCTAGAAAGTTCGATGCTAGAACTTTCCAGAACTATCGTCATCCGAGGCCGGTATGTACTCAAACATTCCAGATGTTTTTACAATAGAAGGTTCTGGAACTATCTGAGGACTTTATAAGGCCGGTATGAACCCCGGACCGGGGTCAGTCGAAAAACAAGCGATCTAGCGACAAGTAAACTTAAAACGATACAAGCGATCTTCAAGTGCGACTTTAGAGTGATCAGTAGTGCAGTTGTGTTTTATAATTAGTGTGAGTGTATCAGTGTTGTTTAATTAAAGTGACATTTTTGGTTATTACGAGTAAATCGACAGTTTTTATTGTCACGAACCCCAAGCTCGTAACAATATCTCTTTTCAGTTATGATTTTGCAGTCGGGTTCTTTGCTTTTATTATAATTTGCTTTTTTTTAAGCTTTTTAATTTTATTATAATACAGGATGTTTGGTTCATAAGATAGGACAAGATAAGACATTTATTCGTAGAAATATGAGCATACATACAAGGCATGCAGGTTGTTCATAAACAAAAAAGATCCATCATGTTCGGCCTTTGTGGCATACAAATATATAGGTAAGAACTGTAAATTATAGGTATTTAAACCAAGCTAAAACATAAATTGTCATACAAACTAAAAAATTATTTTAAACACTAAATTACAATGGACATTGCTCTGCGCCCATACATTGTTCGCCCTGGAAACAAGAGCATCGGAAAATTATGTGTTGTATTGTCGATCATTTGTAAATATCTATAAGATGTTATTTTTATAGCGGACTAGCGGCAGAATAGATATATTTCAAAAAGAGTATCAGATTTTGAGGTTATACTCGAACCACGAATATTATGGTTTTTCATAACTCCGTGACTCTGAGTGATTTTTAAGAAACTGAAAATCAATATCCTAATGCATTTAGCTATGTTTAGTACCTAGGTACCTAGATAATTAGGTATGCAGTTTTTGTTGTAAAGCCTAAGTGTACCTACCTATGTAAGTGCAACGTATTAAATGTAATTACCAAAAGAGGTGCAGTCCATTGTTGTACACAGTGACGAATCTGTACATCTTCCAACAACATGGAACCACCAGCAGAGCCGCAATTTACACAAAATACACTTTCCATTGCGTATGTGTAAGTTCGTTCATGAGTGCCAGGTTATCGTTTGAGCGGTACACAGTTCCGAAAATCACAGCCAGGGAAGTCGTTCGTGAAAGCAATCAGAGACCGTTAAAATCAAAGAGGTTATATTATACTAGAGGCGCAACGTCCTACTAAAAAATTCCGAAAAACGTAACCACTTAAGAGTTAAAGACGTAGCTTTGAAACAGATGCTTAAATTATGTCAAATAATATGTTTGTCTCATTTCTTCTTCCGTCAAACTAATTACGTTGGAACGAAACAAGATATTGTCATCGAAAAAACAGCCAGAGTTGCCAAAGATCAACGTAATTACCCCAGAATGAATAAAGATATTTTTTATTGAATCAATTACCTACTATTAAAGATTGTATTATGGAACTTTCAATAGATTAAAGATTGAAAGAAATTGAAGATTTGATACGTAAAAAAAAAAAAAAAAATATTGCATCATCTTAGATACATATAGGAAGAAAAATAAAAAATGTGCGTAAACGTAAATATTATATTTCAAAACTATTGATATTGTGTCAAATAACAATCATTTATCCATACTAATATTATAAATGTGAAAGTAACGCTGAACCGATCGTCATGAAATTTGGCAGAGATTAGCCTGGGATGGAGAAGGACATAGGTTACCTTTTACGCGATAACCGACATCCACGCGGGCGGAGCCGCAAATGATAAATGATTTTAATTCTGTAAGTACATAGTAGTTTGTAGTAAGTTTGTACAAACACTTTTACACGTCAATCATATTTTTAAAACTAGATGAGGTCGGCGTTTCCTATCTGACTACTCTGAGATGAAAGGCCGAAACAAACTCAGCGGTCACAGTCTCTTTTAAAGTCCAGACATAATCTTGGTCAGATCATGCGAAGACCATGTAGATTGGTGTCTGAAATGGGCTTTTGATGAAAGAACCACACAGATTGAGTGGACCTGTCCAGTCAGTGCACAACACTATTTAACACAATGTGACCATAAACAATCTAACATTTTTCATTTAAAAATATAACTTCACTTTACGTGTAAGATTATTCATTGCTAATGAAATTATTATTTTTTATAAGAAGCATCGATTTAGAATACCCTAGATACACCGTCAACGCTTGAAATGTGTCTCGATACAACTGTGCTTAAATTACTTCTAAGCACAGTTGCGCTCTCAGTAACGCGCGCTTCGTTGTCGGGTGAACATGCCAAAGTGCTCCGTAAAAAAGTGCAAAAATAATACTTTAACCACGTTGAAAAGGGATGGCATATCGTATTTTCGGTAAGTACTAGATAATAGTTTTATAATGTAGTGAATTTGTGGCAAAATACGCCTTCAAACTCATTAAAAACATTTTTTTTTTTAAATTTATTTCAATACGTCTCTTCATTTGACGCTACGCAGTTGGCTTTTTCCCTCGCGCAGCACTTGTATTAAGTGGAAAGGAGATGGAAGATGTATAAAGTGGAACATAGTCAAATATTAAATGAATAGAGTCGCTTATTGTTTTTTTCTTTCTGCGGTATGTCAATAATATGGAATTAACATAGAATAACTATAGCCTGTCCGGAGATGAGCAAAATTTATTTGAATGGTGATTGGTGTTTTTTATAATATAGTTATTATTAATTGAAAGGGAAAAATGGTGAAAAATTATAGCTAATGAGAGGAGTGAAGATTTTTTAAGACAAATGATTCTATAAAAAAAAAAAAATAGTGTGGTTCGCTCTTGTCACTTCTCAGAAAATGACATGTATTATACGAAGAAAGGCTTTCGGAAAGTAAAGAAAGGGGTTATTCCATGTATTGCAGTAAGTTTTTACATAAAATATTGTGACTACTGAGTAAATGTGCTAAGTTAATGGTGCCGATTCTCTTGTACACCGAACTAAACTAACTAAACTATCACTAAAATTCCTTACTTTTGGCTATGAGAATCTTAAAGCTATTCTGCAAACAAAATTCTCTAAATTTAAAAATAAGTTTGACACAACTAAATCGAATTTGACAATCGTGACTCCACGTGGTATTCTTTTTTATGGCTTCGCAACGTTGTACTTGTTTGCCTATGAATTTTTTAGAGCCGGAGACGCGCATAGGGGGGCAGCCGCGACGTGTTTTTTATGGAATTTTTCACTTTTTGTGTGGAAAATAAAAAAAAAGATTACCTACATGTAGAGTAATAGCGGTTTAAGCGTCTCGAAATGGGGGTCAAAATTTTCATTATTTTTGCGATAGGACGCACCATTTTGGAGATATAGGCAAAAGAAAAGAAAAAAAAAAATTGTGGGATAAACACGAAATATTTTAAGTGATACACCTATAGGTGGTAAAGAAGCCATGGAAATGATTTTTTTTTATTCTGAGTATTTTATTTAAAAAAAAAAAAAACTTGATATGATGATTAATTATCAAAATTCACCGCGCTCGTGCCGCCACCCCACCGCACCGTTCGGCGTCACCGCGTCGAGGCGGGTCATTCATAGAATAAGTAAATAAAGGATTTTTTCGCAAAATGTCTCAAGCAATTTTAAAATTATAATAATTATGTAGAAATTTCAAGACCACTCCATTATGATTGTCACGCGGCGTAAACTGAATTTGACCTAATAAGCATTTGCTTAAGGAATAGCATCGTTTAAAATTATCTTACCTACCGCTGAGAGCAATAAAATTTTACGACTTGCGCGATGGTCTAATTTTGTAATGTCATAACCGCCCATCGCGCGCACTCGAAACCACACCTTAATTCCATTCACATAAGGTTGTATGTAAGGAAAATTGAAATGTTCTTAAGTACATTATGTGTTTTAGATTTGCCTTAGTAGACGCACACACTTGTAACTTAGCGATGGGACACTTTTGCGACTTTGATTTGTAGGTGATAGTGTATCTAGGGTATTCTAAATCGATGGTTAAAACCTTCGAAATACACGTGAATGTGTTACTTTTCTATTCAGTAAGTGTTAGGGTACTGCGCAATATGTTTAAATCAAACAGACTATAATAATAATTTAGACTTACAGGAACATACATGCCTGTGGACATATAAGACGTAGTAATGCGTTGGTGCCGTACATTGCTGATCTAGTCCTATATAAGATCATTGGTTAAAATAGCCAAGTCGTACTAATAAATAAATAGTCCCGAAAGTCACCAAAACACACCGATACAATTACGAAGAGCAAGCGTCGTCAATGTAATTGACAGAGGGACTGACAAGTGACAACTTGACCATTTAGTGACGTCAAAAATAGTGGTACCTATTTGGCACCCCGTTATGTTAAATATCGATATTTCCTAACCTAAGATTTACTATAGCCATACGTTACAAACAGTATTACATCAACTTTTGTCATACGATAATATTAATACCATTACAAGTATGACGAATGTCCTACTTATAATAACACCATACTTTTCTACTTCTATACTTGTAACTTTATAAAATAGGGTGATCAATTATACTTTTAGTGAATAATAATAATGGAATGATGATTGAATGATTTTATTGTAGCTGCTATTTGCACTATAATCGAAATAAACTTAAAATGTGATTCCGATTAAAAATATGCAACAGTTCAAAAAAAAAAAAAAAACATCGATTCCAATAGATTGGGCATCCCTAATTTTCTTCGACACGACATGACGTTTGGCGAAGATGGCGGCGATTAATGAAAAATAGTCGCATAAAATACTTTTACTTTTCATTTTGGCATGCAGCTAGTCCGTGATATGAAAGAATTTGCAACTAATTTAATAAAAAAGACAATTAATTATCGTGTATGTCCGATGCTTTTATTGCACAGGGCCATTCTGGACAATGTCCTTTGGTATATATATCAATTTGAGTGACCCAAACACGAACGTGAACCGTAAATAAATGAGTTTAGAATATTGGGGTCAGTTTTGGGGGGCAAACAAGAAAATTAAAAAAAAAAGTTTTGCAAACCATACTGTGTGACATATCATATGAAAGGACTTACTGTGAGGGTCTCAATTTTTTTTTTATAATTTTAAAATAAATTGTTTTAAAGTTATAAGTGAAAATAGACGAAAATTGACCATTCTCCCCCCTTATCTCCGAAACTACTGAACTTAAAATTTTGAAAAAAATAAATAAATGAAAATTCTATACTTATAGATAACAGGAAAATCTATAAGTCTACGGTCTTAAAATAACATGGTAAATCTCTCGATATTGTGCGTACAAACTTACATTTGGAGCTTATGTTTACCAATTACAATGATTTTTTTTTTATTATATTACGTTTATGCACCATTTTTGTGACTTACGTATCACTATACACTTCAATAAACTCGTTAGTAGTCGGCGTCAACGGGCGCAATAATGTTGTACACGAATGCTCTCTAAGACGCGCTGTGGACGACTAACGGGGTGCGTTAGCGGCGGTATGGCCGACCCGCGCGCCAATTACTGCACGCTTTTTATAAATATTTATTTTTTAAATTCAATTTACTTTGTTATACTAAAATAAATCCATAATACCTTAATGTATTTAATAGTGAACGTGTCGACGAAATTTTATTGAAATTGCTCTAATTACAATCGAATAAAACAGGTTTTTCTCATAATGGTCATACATAAAATGCAAAATCGAGCCAAATTGTGTCAATCGTGTTTTGGCCCTCATAATTTACTAAAGCAAATCTTCAATTTTTATAGCCATGAAAAAGAATAAGGCAAAGTAGTTTTTGAGGATAAAAATTGATTTTCTGTGCAGCTGATTTGCGTCAAAATTTCTTCTTTGGGACGCGTTTCGCCTTAAAGCTATTCTGCAAACAAAATTCTCTAAATTTAAAAATAAATTTGACGCAACTAAATCGAATTTGACAATCGCGACTCCTAGTGGTTTTTTTTTTTTTCTTTTGGCTTCGCAACGTTGTTTTAGGTTGGGGAAAGTCTTTTCGCATTATAGTATATAATATGAACTTGTAATAAAATCTTTTTGGCATTTGTATCTGGCTGGTTTTGCTATCATTGAAAGTTTAAATTTTAAAGAACATAATTCCAAATTCAAATTAGGAAAATGTGTGATTTTCATTTGTTTTTCGTACTGTCAAGATGATTGAATCTAATGAAGAAATTCGATACATTTTAAAATTTTACTACAAAAAAGGTAAAACTGAAACGCAAGCCGCGAAAAAAATTTGCGATGTTTATGTACCTATTGCAGTGTCAGTGAGAGTAGCACAAATTTGGTTTAAGCGTTTTCAATGCGGAAATTTTGATGTCAAAGATGCACGTCGCTCTGGTCGCCCTATTACGGATAAAATGGATGCCATTTTTGAAAAAGTGGTGCAAGATCGGCTTATCAGTAGTTACGACGTAGCTGAAGAACTGGGAATTGACCACAAAACAGTTTTGGCACATTTGAAAAAACTGGGTACACAAAAAAGCTCGATATTTGGGTACCTCACGAGCTCACTGAAAGAAACCTAATGAACCGTGTACTCATTTGAGATTCTTTATTACGACGTAATGAAACCGAACCATTTTTGAAGAAGCTGATAACTGGTGATGAAAAGTGGATTACGTGCGACAAGAACGTGCGATATAGGTCGTGGTCAAAGGCCGGTCAGGCTTCACAGACTGTGGCGAAACCCGGGTTAACTCGCAACAAGGTGATGCTGTGTGTGTGGTGGGATTGGAAGGGCATTATTCATTATGAGCTGTTACTCGTACCACCAGGCAGGACCATCGATTCTGAACTCTACTGCGAACAACTGATGAGATTAAAGCAAGAAGTTGAGAGAAAGTGGCCGGAATTAATCAACAGAAGGGGTGTGGTTTTTCATCATGATAACGCTAGCCCTCACACATCTTTAGCCACTCAGCAAAAATTAAGAGAGTTTGGCTGGGAGGTGTTAATGCATCCGCCGTATAGTCCTGACTAGGGCATGTTATTCGAGTATTCGTTTTATTCGAGTATTCGCCTTTTTTACTATTCGAATACTAGAAGACTAAGTATTCGAGTTTTACGAATTTTACGAATAATGTTATTAATATCAACACAAAGTAGAAATGGCAACCAAAATCAAGTTATAATTCCAAAGATAATTTATAAGGAATTAATAGTAAAGGTACGCAGAGTCGTAAAGTACTTCAAAAATTCTGACATACGTACAGATCCCCTCAATACGTATATGACCTCACCAGAAATAAAGTGATTATCACTACTTCTTGACTGCAAGACTATCTAGTCTTGCAGTCAAGAATTAGTGATAATCCCTTAGGAAACTGAGCGCGTCTAACGTACCTATCGTCGTTAAAAGAACAACGTAAAATATAAATACAGCTACCATTTCTACAAGCCGACTGGTTACGAACGAAGATTTAGAAACATTTTTGAGTGTAGAAATGGCACAATTTGATCATGGAGGTGCTAAATCAGTTCATTTGTCACAGGCGTACAAATTCCTACTTTCCATTCCCCCACCAGTGTAGAGCCCGAACGCATATTTTCAGCAAACAGGTTTTTTTATGGTATCAGGTATCTTTTTCTTAAATTTGCATTTTTTTTATTATGTTTATAATTAAAAGAAAGGCTGATTAAAATACTTTTTGTTTTAATAATTTATGATCCGAAATACAAAATATTCGAAAAATTCGAAAATCTCGAATTATTCGAATAGTTTGTGAATAAATATTCGAAAAACTCGAATCCATACTAATATTATAAATTCGAAAGTAACTCTGTCTGTCTGTCTGTATGTTACGTTTTCACGCCTAAACCGCTGAACCGATCGTCATGAAAAGATATAGCCTGGGATATGGAGACGGACATAGGCTACTTCTTTACGCGATAACCGACATCCACGCGGGCGGAGCCGCGGGCAAAAGCTAGTACTAAAATAAGACGAATATTGCATGCCCTAGTCCTGACCTTGCACCTTCAGATTTCCACCTGTTTCGGTCTCTTCAGAATTCTTTAGGCAGTGTCAGGTTAACATCACGAGAGGACTGCCAAAACCACTTGTCGCGGTATTTTGATCAGAAGTCCCAAAATTTCTATAGCAATGGGATCATGTCCCTACCCACAAGATGGCAAAAAGTTATCGAACAAAATGGTACCTACATACTATGGTTAAATGTAAATAAACTAATTTAAAAAATGTTTTGTTTTTTTTTTTTTTATGCGAAGAAACTTTTTCCCCAACCTATTATTTAGGCATAGCTGGATATCCGTGAAAACAGTATATTCATATACTTTATTTTTGAAGAACAGTAAACAGTATTTTAGAGTGGAAAACAGTATAATACTGTTTTTAACAGTATGGTTGGTAACCCTAGGTACTTTAACACCTCTTCTTGTGTTAACGCTAATGTTCTTCGTAATTTGGACCTCCTTCCTTAGTACAGGCCTCCGTCACTCCATGTACTTGCGCGCTATAATTACCTACCGCCCGGCCGAGCGGTCTCGAGTAGTGGTGTTCAAAGTTGCTATATGGCAATCACTTGCTTAATGCTTTATGCTTTATATTTTAAGCAAGTTATTTTATATGCTTTATTTAAAGCATGCTTTTTATATGCGTAGGTATTTGTTACGGCCAAACGGGCGGGCGCGAATAAAGCAAGTATGCTTTATAAAAATATTACATCGCGCTGAATTTATTACGATAAAACGGAACAGTAAAAAAAAACCAATGAACTTTCCTTCATACTTTCCAGGCTTAGGACTGTCTCTATAATTGATTAAGTGTTATTATAAAAATAAGTATGTTGGTATTTCAAGTATTTACGGACACACGGCCACATATCAAGCTATACATTTCCAGAATTCCACGTGTAGCCGTGTGTACACAAAAAAAAGCACGAAACAAAAATAACATTATATTACGTGAGCCGCCCGAGATCGCGAATTCGCACGCGGTGCGTAGAACGATTAAGCACACGACCGATAGCAATAGCAATCGCAATATTGCGACGACTGGCCGCCCGCCGCGCCACTGGCCCCTGCTTTGCAACTTGCGCTTGCGATTTTGCTATGTGCGACGGACAGAGATAGAGAGTGCGATGTAAAGCAAATAAGCAAATAGCAACAAGTGAGAGCCACGATAGCATTTGCTTTATGATATGTATGATAAGCCCGGTGCTTTATTTTGCTTTATGATATATTAACCAACACTAGTCTCTAGCCGTTTGCGGACCAAATTCAGTGCGGTTTTCGCAAGCGAAGCGCACGCACGTTGTTCAATTTTAATCGTTTATTAATTATTTTGAAAAAAACATGAAACAAAGGCCGGGTAGTACACTTTGTGAAATTTTAAATGACATACATTTTGATTCTCCCTGCCCTTGTTTCCCAAAACAATATAGCTAATAAAACTTTTTATTAGATTCAAGATTTTTCTACAGTAAAATTTAATAACCGAGAATTTAGGTAAGAAATTTATAAAAAAATATATAAAAACTAGCTTTTTCCCGCGGCTCCGCCCGCGTGAACGTCGGTTATCGCGTAAAAAAGTAGCCTATGTCCTTCTCCATATATATCCCGGGCTATATCTCTGCCAAATTTCATGATGATCGGTTCAGCGATAGAGGCGTGAAAACGTAACATACAGACAGACAGACAGAGTTACTTTCACATTTATAATATTAGTATGGATAAAACACATGTAACTTTTAATAGTACCGGTAGAACGGGGCTATTTTTATTTTCGGGGGTTATTTGGAATAAAGTAGGTAATTGTAAAATTTAAGTTGACATAAATTCTACCAAAACACAATAGACAGCTTTTACTTCTGGTCTTGTTTACTTTTACAATTTTTCGTACGAAGATCATAATTCGAATTTATGTCAACTTAAATCTTACAATTGCTTTGTTCCAAATAATCACCGAAAATCCAAATAGCCCCGTTCTACGGTAGATTGTTATACAAGGGGCTAAAATGACCCATTTATACGAGGTAATAGACAAAATAGAAACCGAGTTATAATGGGTTTTTAGCGCCGTGTGTTACACTCTACTTTTCACTACGATTGCGAGAAAATAAAATAATCCAATACAATATTAAAAATAAATTACGGCCACTAATTCAATTTGCAAATTGGAGGAAAATTCTAAAGAATTCGCGCCAATGTCTTTTTTTTTATTTCTTCTGTAGCCGCAACGCATTGCATGCACTCAACCAAAGAGATAGCCGATTTTAGTTCCATTTTCAAAAATAAAATGTTGTTCTTTTTTATGAAACAGGCGAGTCTTTATTCATGATTATTCTACTTATGACTAAATACTTTTTCGTGTTTGTAGGCTCATTGTCATTTGACAGACAAAAATTAAAAAAAAAACTTTTTCCCCTAGAAGAAGAAATGCTATTTTTGCTTCGCTCTGTTAGGTCACAATGACGGTCTTTTTGAGCAGAGGAGTTAAGATTTTTTTTATTTTACCTACACACTGACCTCTATAATTGTTTTATCTAGATGTTTTATAAAAAAAAATATATATATATAAGGTCCCATTAAAATAGGTGGACAAACTTTTAGAAATAATTCAGACCACCAAAATAAGGAAAATGGTAAAAAATAATAATTGAAAAACGCATAAAATAATTACAAGAAAAAAAAAACTGCTAACGAAAATACACTTTAAATGTTGGTTACCCAATGCATAAACACATCCATGTCTTTGTTATCTCACATATGTGCAGGAGCACATCACCACGTTACCGCCCGCGGCGCCCGCGCTCGCAGCGTTCATTGTTCAACTCATGCCATCTCAGTCTAACATAGCCCTTCCGCGCCGCGGGAAGCCCGCCGCAATTTCAGTTTTCGTCGCGCAACCGAGCCGGCAAAACATGTTGCACGAACGCGAATTGTGTGTGTATTGTTACCTAGGTATAACGATCGACAACAATGCCTAATTACGCGTTCAGCAACCAAGAATACTTGGAAATGGTCGTGCGTATGAACACTACCCTAAAAAGGTGATGTGTATTCAACTGAAAGTTACTATGATTAAATACAGAATGATGTTAACAGAACTGACTAGGTGGGTACCTACCTACGAGCACGCGCGCGGCGCGGCGGGGCGCGAGTGCAAGTACCTACCCATAACGGATGTGTTTATTCTAGTGTGCCAACAATTTATTTGTTTTAGGTCAAAATAAAATCACTTTAATCAGTGTTTTTTTTTTGCTTGGATATGTTTGGTTAGACGTACTGAACGCTGTGTTAAAATTTGTTCACCTATTTTAATGGGACCTTATATATACCATTTAAAACTACCACCTAGTCAGAACATATTCACAGTTCTCAATAACATAGACACAAAAAGTTATGTTAATTTTAATTTTATCGAAGCGGCAGCCTTTCGATTGTTGTGAAATCGCGCGGTGCGAAGCAATCACAACTGTACGCATTTAGGCACATTTTAGCATGCAACGGTTGCTGACGCGACGGAGTAGGCTATTATAGCAGTAGGTATTGGAAATTTTCTACTGAGTGAAGTATCTGTAGTAACCTGTGCTTAGTACTTCTAACTGTTCAAGTTATACATATGGGGCCCTACAAATAAACACGGAATAAAGTTATGCCAAGAATAAACGTCAAAAAATGTATGGTCATACCGAAGATATTCCTAGCATAACTTTATTCCGTGTTTATTTGTAAGGCCCATGAGGTTTTAATCAGGTTAAGGCGAGGTTCTTCAAGATAACCTCTAGGAAATGTCATTTTATTTAGAAACGGTAATTATTAAACACGTGAAAAAATTATATGTTGCTTTTGAGACCTATCTGTAGGCACGTCGGGTACTCGTTACATAATTGGACAAAGTTCACTCGATAGAAAAAAAATCCAAACATACCCTTATTTTGTAAATTAAAACTCATTTCATTTCAATTCATTTTTCATTTAATTTCACTACTTTATGTATTGAAAATCACATCAAAATAAGAAGCAGCCATTTTGGGTTTTAATTTTGACCTCACTGATGCCGATTCTCTTGTACACCGAACTAAACTAACTAAACTATCACTAAAACTCTTTACTTGGCTATGAGAATCTTAAAGCTATTCTGCAAATAAAATTCTCTAAATTTAAAAATAACTTTTTTATATGGAATTTTTCACTTTTTGCATGGAAAATAAAAAATAATATTACCTATGAAATTTTCGTTATTTTTGCGATAGGACGCACCATTTTCGAGATATAAGCAAAAGAAAAGAAAAAAATATACAGTACCGTTTTTCACCAGAAGTCGAGGTGTTGGTGTCAATTTTTAGTTCATGACAACTAATTTTGTTCCACACCTTTTTAATCGCAATTAAAAATAGTCAGATATAGTTAGAAAATCTAAATTTTAGTTTAAAAACGTGAAATTCTGAATAGCAAAATTGCCATTTTCACTAAATTAAAAACTCAGTACCATCATAGTGTTGTCAAACTAAAATATAGTTTAGTTGTGTCACTTTAGTCAATTTCAGAATAGGAAATCGTCGTTTGACAGGAATAAACTAAATTTTGGTGATTTTTAGTCTAGTTTAGCGAATTTAGTGACAAGAGAATCGGCACCATTATCGGCTTTAGCACCCTCGAAAACTATGAAAACTACACCCATGAAGGAAAATATGAAAGTTTTCGTAGCCGCCATCTTAGATTTTTATTTTGACCTCACTTTCGGCCCTAGCACTCTCAAAAACTATGAAAACGATACCCATGATGAAAAATTTGTAAATTTTCGCAGCCGCCATCTTGGATATTCATTTTGACCTTACTATCGGCTCTAGCACTCTCAAACACTATGAAAACGACACGCATGATGAAAAATTTGTAAATTTTCGCAGCTGCCATCTTGGATATTCATTTTGACCTTACTATTGGCTCTAGCACTCTCAAAAACCATGAGAACAACACTCATGATGCAAAATTTGAAAATTTTCGAAGCCGCCATTTTGGATTTTAATTTTCACCTCACTGATGCCAATTCTCTTGTACACCGAACTAAACTAACTAAACTATCACTAAAACTCTTTACTTTTGGCTATGAGAATCTTAAAGCTATTCTGCAAACAAAATTCTCTAAATTTAAAAATAACTTTTTTATATGGAATTTTTCACTTTTTGCATGGAAAATTATAAAATAATATTACCTACATGTAGAGTTTCAGGGGTTTACGAGTTGCAAAGGGGGTCGTTTTCATCATTTTTGCGATACGCACCATTTTCGAGATATAAGCAAAAGAAAAGAAAAAAATATACAGTACCGTTTTTGCACTAGAAGTCGAGGTGTTGGTGTGAATTTTTAGTTCATGACAACTTATTTTATTCCACACCTTTTTAATCGCGATTAAAAATAGTCAGATATAGTTAGAAAATCTAAATTTTAGTTTAAAAACGTGAAATTCAGAATAGCAAAATTGCCATTTTCACTAAATTAAAAACTCAGTACCATCATAGTATTGTCAAACTAAAACACACCGTGGCATTTAAGTCGTCTTAAAAAGACAGCCCACTTCATGTATCCAATGACTACTAATCAATCATGTACAAAAAAATTTTTTTTTGATCATTTGAATTTTTATTTATTTTTATTAATTATGACGCATGACATAGTTTAAAACACCCTGTTACGAGTGTAGGCCGAGCCTTGTAATACAAGGGCGCCGCAGAATGGATTTAGATTAAGTTTAAGTTGCAATAATAAGAAACACATTTTTGCGTTAGGGTGAATGAACTCTGATAAAGATGTCGCCGCTCCATTCCGCGGCGCCCTTGTAATACAAGGCTCGGACTGCACTCGTAACAGGGTGTTTTATACTATGTAATGCGTCATAATTAATTAAAAAACTAATGTTCCAAAAAAAATTTTTTTTTACATGAATGATTAGTAGTCATTGGATACATGAAGTGGGCTGTCTTTGTAAGACGACTAAAATGCCACGGTGTATAGTTTAGTTGTGTCACTTTAGTCAATTTCAGAATAGGAAATCGTCGTTTGACAGGAGTAAACTAAATTTTGGTGATTTTTAGTCTTAGTTTAGAGAATTTTGTGACAAGAGAATCGGCACCATTATCGGCTTTAGCACCCTCGAAAACCATGAAAACGACACCCACGATAAAAATGTGAACATTTTCACAGCCGCCATCTTGGATTTTTATTTGACCTCATTATCGGTTCTAGCGCCCTCGAAAACCATGAAAACGACACCCATGAAGGAAAATATGAAAATTTTGGTAGCCTCCATCAAGGATTTTTATTTTGATCTCACTATCGGCTCTAGCACTCTCGGTGCAAATTTTTTAAAATATTGCAGCCGCCATCTAGGATTTTAATTTATAGGTGGTAAAACCAAATTTTCGATTGATGCGCATTTAAAAATAAAAAAAGGGGTTGGTAGTTGGTACCATCTGACGGCTAAATCTACCACCACACGCGGTCATTGGTCAAATCAAATAACGCGCGCTTCCCCGGCTTCCTGTTACACACTTCCGTCCCTTTTCAAGAAATCACTCCCGCAGATTGCAGGAAAGGGAGAGGAAAGATGTTACACATCAAAAACAAAATAAACTTATACTAATCAATTCAAGTTGATCTACTGCATTGCTCTATTCTGTGTCGCGACGAGTTCATGAACTCAGAGAGCGGTGAGTTTGGCGCGCGAGTCTCCCGCGCATCGTAATTTGGTACGTATCGCTACTCATTGCGGGGGCTGGGGTAAGCGTTACATGCCTACGACGCTCGGGGAACCTCGCCTTAATTTCCTCTCGCAAGTCGTAACAGAGTAATCTTTAAAAAAAGTTCAGACACATCCAAGTGATCGAATTTAATCGGCGGGAGCTTCTCCATTTCATGAACCTAACAACTTTGTCCACTAACACAGGCGTCAGGTCAGGTCAGGTCATCGATGATCGATATCTTCTTTTGAACATAAGCATACAATTCGTCGATAACTGTATTACATCTACTACATTTTAACACATTTACATATTTATATATTATTTACATATATATTTTGTGTATATTAAGTATCTACCATATTCAATCGTAACATTTACAATGCGTAAGCGGTGAAACAAAGAACAAACATGACGCGTCGTGCCGGTATGCGCGCGCGAGCGAACTACGAGCTAGGTTTTGAGGTAGGATAACCACAGATACCACCATTTTACAGAGAGGTTTAATTGGGAATCAAACGAGCTTACCTGTTAAGCGAAGTCTTGATTCTTAATTTATGAACGGCGATCTGAAATATAATTCATTAAACAGAGTAGTGTTTCTCATACTCACGTATTAACATCGCGATTTTTTAGAGATAGAATATAAATATTTTCCGTAAATAGCAACACTAGCATATTGGCAACACAGAAATGTCACTTATTTTAGAGATCCTTAGGAACGAGCTCTGTTTTCTGTACAGAGTAGTTCCACATACTTACATTCACTGGGTTTTCCTGAAAGGATAAGTGAATTAGGTAGACTAATTATTCTGCCGTGCTAACGAAAAACGCAGTAACTCGATTTTGCCGCTTCCGAGACTTTTATTTTTGATTATTGAATTTGTTATGATGTTTTAGTTATAGCATTCTTGCTTACTGAAAAACCGAGTTCCTGAAGGATCAATAAAAAGTTGCTTAGAGAGATTTAATAGATTTCGATTCGCTGACTCCAAATATATAACTCAACGAATGTATAACTCATAATCGTCCAAAATCGAGTTACTGCGTTCTTCGTTAGCACGGCAGTATTGCAGTTTTGGGGCTGTTAGCTAGTGGTGGGTGGGTAATTATATTTCAGATCGCCGTTCATAAAATTAGAATCAAGACTTCGCTTAACAGGTAAGTTCGTTTGATTCCCAATTTTACTTCACGGCGATCTGAAATATAATTAATTAAACAGAGTAGATGTTTAGAGTTGCCTGCAATAATTCAGTTAGTTAGTAAATCTTTGGTTTATTAAGTAGGTGCTTTTATTTATCTTCATTAGCATTGCTTATTTATGAATAATGAACTATTATTCATCAGCAGAAAGGCATAATCAATAACGGGTAACCCACATTGTCTGTCTCGGTTGATGCCAGTTCTAAGTTGAGCTGTTGTATAATGTTGTTTTGTGAAAGGTGAAGAATTAATATCGCTCTCACTTAACACAACTTACAGTCATAGAAACTTTAAAACACTTCAGTATTTGTTATATTAGTCCACAGAGTCGACATTAGGGCCATTAGGCCAGCCAGCTTCTATATAGGTATTCCTAGAGTTTTTTTCTGTATAACTGCAATCTGAATGATTTTGTAGGGCATTGCCAACCCATTGTTTAACATGTCCGAGAACCTCGCCCGATCGCGAACGGCGCAACGAACGTATGGGACCTGGGGGTCTACTCCCTAAGCACGAAGTCCGTCGTTTCGGGCGTTTCCTACTCCCTATCACCAACGGACGGACGATTCGTTCGGGGCCCGACGAAGAATGAATGACAACACGATTTGGCAACTGTTCCTACTCCCGATGCGTTTTTGCCCGTCCGAAAAGTTGAACTTGACGCTTGTTTTGACGGAACCTTGTGTCAGTTGATACGACATCAAAATAGTTATCGTTCTGTCGACGAACGATTATAATTGTTTATACTATTTAGAGACAAAGTAAGGAATTCCTAAGTATGGCTGCTTTTTTATTGCTTGACAAAGCTATATAGGAAGAGCGGAGGCAACGTGGACAATATTTACGCCAAGAATTTAGGTTGGCGAGTATTCCCGACGTTACTGACTTATCTTAAGCTATTTGGCAATTTTGCTATTCTGAATTTGACGTTTTTAAACGAAAATTTAGATTTTCTAACTAAATCTGACTATTATTAATCGTGATTAAAAAGATGTAGAATAAAATCAATTAGTTGTCATGAACTAAACTTCACACCAACATCTCGACTACTGGTACAAAATCAGTACTGTTACTGTATATATTTTTTTTCTTTTCTTTTGCTTATATCTCGAAAATGGTGCGTCCTATCGCAAAAATAATGAAAATTTCGACCCCCTTCTAGAAACGCCAAACCCCTAAAATTCAACATGTTAGTATTTTTTTTTTTTCCTCACCAAAAGTGAAAAATTCTATATAAAGCACGTTGAGGCTGCCCAGCTCCTGCGCGCCTCCGGCCAGAGTCCGTGTCCGTGAGTTACTGCAGCGGTTGGGGCCATTTTACGAAATGAATAAGAAACTAAAATAAAATAATTTTCAAACTTCCCGGCTAGTGTCGTTGAATTAATTTGAAAATTTCCGTCAAAATGTCAAAAAGGAAAAAGGCAAAGGTATCAACAGGATAATGCCGGTTTCCGGACAAAAATGTCAAAAATAATTCTAATCTTTATAATAAAAAGTATATTGTTAAAAATGTAGTCATTTTCTAAAGAAAAAATATTGATTTTTGTTTATTTAGCTTGAAAACCACAAAATAATTAAACCGGTAATCGACCGGTAAAATAGCACAACTCTATTGTCATCAATCGCCATGCGTCTTTCGTTCACGAATATTGTCTACGATTCCGTTGGAACCTGATGAATCCGAAATTACTAGGGAGTAGGGTTCAGTCCGACGTGTCGGACTACTAACGGACGGGCCCGTTACTTCGTTGACGGACTTAGGGAGTAGACCCCCTGCTGTGAGTGTGTTTGCACAATTACCCCACGGGAATATATTCGTGAGATTGAATACTTTAAAAGTTTTCATGGTCGAGAATATCAGTCGTAGATGTCTCTGTAAACATAAAGTTTCACTTATTTGAGATGCAGTGTGGGTCTTAAGACGCTGACAACCACTATCGAGCTCCGATGTTTCGGTATTTTAGCCACGCCCACTATTTCTCCGGTATCCTAGCGCCATTCTTAAAGTGCGGCGATACAGCGAACTACCAAGTAAGAAACAAATTGACGCGGTCAATAATAATTAACAATAAACCAATAGATGGCGCTCTTGCATATTTATTGTTCTATATGAAGAGCTAAAAACAAATTAGAAAAAGCGATTTAAAAAAAAAGAATGTATATTTTTATTTTTTAATATATTATCTAAGATAATTTATTTATACTGAATTTAAAAACAATAAAAACTTAAACAAAAGGAAAATAAAAACTTAAACTGCCGACCTTATAGGCGTATTTGGGCATATATTCCCCGTGGTCCCTGCCTTAGTCCCTGGAAGGTGCCGTCTCTCCGAGAAATACCGTCTTGTACCCGTGGTCCTTGCAATTTGTCCTACTGGTTCCCACCAGTAGGACAAATCGGTATTACAAGTGAAAGTCGGAAAAGATTTGCCTAACGATAGCAAATTAAAAAACTTTTTACAAAATAAAAACACCGACTTCAAAAAAAACACAAAAAAAATGGAAAAATAACTTTAATTTTGTAAGTCGGTGTCTTCGGTTCCGTGTTTTCGTTTTTTGACACCGACTTACAAAATTAAAGTTATTTTTTCATTTTTTTTGTGTTTTTTTGAAGTCGTTTTTTTTTTTTGTAAAAAGTTTTTTATTTTTCACTTTTTAGTTGTGGTACCTACCCCACACCCATTCGTATACCACAATAGTGACAGGAAATCTTATAACATCATGAACCGAGTGCTTTAAATACCAGCTAAATTAAATTAATTAATAAAAAACAGGTGTTTCATAGTAATGTTTACCTAGTGTTCTAAACTGTATGGTACAGCTGTTTATTTTTTCGCGATTTCAAACTGGTCCCATAGTAAAAGTTATTCAGTTCGATGGTCTAAAGCACCTCTGAGGAGCTCGTGGCTAAGTAATAACAGCCGCACGGGTCGATCCGTCAGGTTAAGCTACGCTTGCCGGGCTTGGTCCGTGGATGGGTGACCATCTTTACATACCGAGACTCCTCCGTGCCTCGGAAAGCACGTTAAGCCGTTGGTCCCGGCTGTCATTCGTGGATCTTTGACAGTCGTTACGGGTCGTCAGAAGCCCAAAAGTCTGACAGCCAGTCTTACCCAGGGGTATTGTGTTACCCAGTTACTGGGTTGTGGAGTTCAGATATAGGCAGTCGCTCCATGTAAAATACTGGTATTCAGCTGCATCCGGTTAGACTGGGAGCCGACCCGAACATAGTTGGGAAAAGGCTAGGCAGATTGATTGGTCGAAAGCACCTCTTAAAGTTTGTAGAGTTAATTTTTTAACACCTTATACATATACACGAATTGAGAACCTCCTCTTCTTTTTTTGAAATCGGTTAAAATCATTTTATAGCAAGAGTGCATCTCATGACAAATCCAATAAGCCCAAACACGGCTAGGATACATTGTTTTATTACGGAGTTCCATTGCCTACCTTCCGGCTTCATCATCAGATCAGTTTGATGGTACCATTTTGATCAGCATTTATTTAAATTTGCTTTATCATAGTCGCTTAACTATCTTAATCGAGATATCTTATCGCTACCTGTGAAATACGTATCATTGACGAGTTCCGGTGGCCATCTGTGGTCTTCTTCATCAGTTTCGGTTCACCAAATGATACTTTCTGAATGCAAATGCTTGATTTGTTGATGAAAATATAAAAATCGCTATATAAATGCCTATAAAATTTGAGGAGTTCCCTCAATTCCTCATGGATCCCATCATCAGAACTGGATTTTGAAAAAAACGGGACCAATCTGAAAGTATATCCTTTCAAACAAAAAAAGAATTCTCCAAATCGGTTCATAAACGACGGAGTTATGCCCGAATATACATAAAAAAAAAAAATATAAACTTCCGAATTGATAACCTCCTCCTTTTTGAAGTCGGTTAAAAAACAGGTCCAAGCGATTATCGACATTATTGACATTTATCAAAACATTGGTTTGTAATGAAGGAGCAACGTTAGCGAACAAGAATGTGAGGTAAAACAAACCGAATTTTAAATGTCAATAAGGTCGAAAATCTCAGATTTTTTAACTTGCTATCGTTAGGCAAATGTTTTCCGACCTTCACTTGATTTACACATTTGTCTTTATTGGTGGGAACCAGTAGGACAAATCGGTAGGACTACGTGTACAGGACGGTATTTCTCGGAGAGACGGTACCTTCCAGGGACTACGGCAGAATCAACCATCTTAATTCGGCAGCATTATATTTCTCGAAGGGACCACGGGGAATACATGTATTTAGGCTTTCATTTTATTTACATAGGTTTTTCGGTGTTATGATAGGGTTTATTATTAGGTCCTTACCTATGAAATTGCCGTTTTTCATGAAATAAGTTAACGCCCTTGTTTCTCTATATTTCTTTTTAATCAAAGTAATTACCCATGCAATCAATGCATTTTTGCCAACGTACGTAGTGGTAGCTTATTGATGCCTTTTTTGAAAAAGTCTGCTGGACGGGAGGCAACAAATTCTTCAAAGGCATTTTGAACTGCCTCTCGGTTATTGAATTTTTTCCCCGCCAAAAAGTTATCCAAATTCTGGAAAAAATAGAAGTCTGTAGGGGCAAGGTCTGGTGTGTACGGTAGATGACGGAAAACTTCCAACCCCAGCTCTTGTAACTTCGTCGCGCGTTGCCGTGCAGGAGCAGCGGAGCCGAACGATTGAACAAAACTGGTTGGAGATGTGCGAGCTTCTCCATCATTATGTTCAGTTATTCACAGTACACATCTGCAGTAATGCTCATCCCGTTTGGTAAGAAGCTGTGATGAATGACACCGGCGCTAGACCACCAAACAGTGACCATCACTTTTTTAGGGGTCAGTTTTCGTTTGGGGCATTGTTTAGGTGCTTAACCAGGATCTAACCAACTTGCTGAGCGTTTGCGATTGTCGAACAGAATCCATTTTTCGTCGCAAGTAACAATGCGATTCAATATGCCTTCGTTTGTGACTGTTGAGCAGTGCAAGGCTCAACTCGACGCGTGCTTCGCGCTGGCGATCATTCAATTCGTGGGGCACCCATTTGTCAAGCTTTTTTACCTTGCCAATTCGACGCAAATGGACCAATATTGTTTTGATGCTAACATTGAAAGCTGCTGCTAATTCAGCTGTAGATTGAGAATCATCAGCTTCCACAATTGTCTATAATTCGTCATTGTCGACTAAAGTTTCCGACGGACGGTTCATTTCTTAGGTCGAAATTTCCAGAACGGAAGCGGGCAAACCAATAACGGGTGGTGCGATCGTTAGTAATGTTCGCTCCGTATACGTTGTTGATAACGATAAACGTACAAATGCGATGAAAACAGAATGCTAACCATTAAACAAATGACTAATTTTCAAAAAAGAATTCCATATTTTTTTAATAAAAATAATTTGAACTTAGAATTCTTAGCGAAAAAATAAAAAATTGGACTTGAAATTGCCAGTACGGCAGAACGGCAATTTCATACCTATTATTTACAAGTCTGTATTACTGAGATATCTGCTCTGTCTATGTTGTTTTCCATACTCGACAAACCCACTTCTCCTTCTTACCTGACTTCCCATGTTCAATACTTATGCTCTGCCCATAGTAAAACTCTTCGTTCCACCAACAATCGTCTTCTACGATGTCCATCTCACCGCTCTGGTTTCATTCACTCTTCTTTCTTTGTCCAAGCGGTCTTTCTTTGGAATGCGCTCCCTCTGCATATAAGGATGGCAACCAGTTGGATATCATTTAAAGTAAAGGCATGTGAACATATTCGTAAGAAGTTCACAAGTGTTCGTAAGTGGTTCGTGCTGAATCATCCCAGCACTGATTCGTTTTCTCCCCTACCAATCGTTATTTCACCTGACACTGTTTATTTTGCTTATATTTATGTATTTATGTATCTATTTATGTATTAGTTTACTTGAATTTTTCCTTTTTCGAGTTATCTATCCCTTATGTTACACTTGCCATGTTTTGTCTCTGCATCACCCTAAGGTTGACAGGTAGAAAATGCCTCAGGCATTAAGTCCGCCTTTGTACAGTATTTTTTTTACTTGTGCATAAAGTTTTAATAAATAAATAAACATGTGGGTTGATCGATTGGTGTCTGAAGTACTATTTCATGCACCTTGATGTTGTCTCTTATAGGCAGGTTCCGTGTGAATCTCGGGTCTACTATTTCAGGGAGTAGGTGAGTTAGGTAAAATGATTGTAATTTTTGTTTCATTTTCCGTTCCCAAAATAGGTCATCTTTTTCTATTACTTCTATCTATAATTTAACTTTTTCTCCAGAACATACTGCAAACAAGCATTTCTTCCGTCTTGTAATATGGAGCTGGCCCTGAATTTGATAATACCAGTTGTGATTGGTGTTTATTTTTAGGCACCCTTCTTTGTCTTTTACCCAAAAATGTACTTTTTTTTGCTGATAGCCTCATTCAGGCCCAACTTGTACGCAGTGATTGGGCATTTAATTTCAATTATGGCATCTTCGCCACAGATACCATCAGGCATTGTTCCGAGATAAGGCAACTCTGCGTCTATAAACAACCCACAAGGCGCAATTTTAATAGTCTCTTGTTTCGACAATTGCAGTATGGCTATTTTTTCGTTTTGCTGGGCATGTTTGATTGACGAAATGTGATCCATATTTTTTTTATATAAAATATCTTTCAACAAATTGGCGCATCCAGTATTTGGTCTCTTCTTTATCACGCGGCCAAAATTGGAGGCTTTCAGCAGCGACCTCCGAAGTTCCATCCACTCACTACTATCTTTTTGAAGAATCGTTTTTTTTTTTTTCTATCAAACTTCGTTCTTCGTCAGTTTTTTTTTAGCGAAAGAATAAAATTGTCTTTCGTTTTTTGAAGAATGTCTTCTGGCATATCTGGTTTGTTACACTGATCTCCATAACTTTCATCTGTTTTTGTGAATATAATACGTCTTTTTTTCTTCATGTACTTGCTATGTAAGTGTCTCTTTTTCATTCTTCTTTCTTCTAACATCTTTAGTTTCCCTTGTGGACTTTTTGCTAAGATGTGTTTATACAGTCGAGATATTGATTTATTTGTGTTGAATGACAGGGTTGCCGCAGTACATCTCGTAGCATATGATCTCTTCATGGAAAAATTTATTCTTTTTCCTCCAACATATTTTTCTATTATGCTGTGGTAGCGCTCGACAATTTTACTGTCCACGCCATGGATGAGACTTCGAGCGTGGCCTGCTATATTTTGAATCAATAAACAAATTCGTTGCCATAGTGAACCCGAGAAGAAGTTGTTTGAAGTGTTTTCTTGTTCGCCCTGTTTCTGGCAGAAGTATGGTTTACATCTTGTGTGATTTCCAAAAGCATGGTAATGAGCCAGCATAATATCATCAAATAGACGTTGAATTTCTGGACATTCATCACCTTTGTTTTTAGCGATAGTTTTTTTTATACTCATTATTGTTTTTTTGCATACAAGTTTTCGATGGCTGATTGGTATCTGGTATCTATTTGTAACTGTTGCAGTTTACTGCAAAAGTTTCTCAGTAAATGATTTCGACATTCTATTTTTCCACTGTGATACCTTCATGTTGATAAGGCCGTGATTGGAGAATTTTACTATAGGTGCTGGAGTCACCATCAGATATCAAACGTCCATAAATTAAATTGTGAATTTTCACAGACTGTTTAAATCCCTCAACAATTATGTCACTCTCCATGCCAGTCGAAGGATCCGTGTAGTTTTTACAACATTTGTGTTCTTTTATGGGCACTTTCTGTTTTTCTGCCCGATCACAGGTATATTTGTTGCGAACTCCATAGTACAAAACTTCCCCGGTTATCCTTCTAATAATAGTACCAGCACCTGATAAGGCGGAATAATTGGTTCTATTTATTTATTTTATTATTTATGTACACACAGTCAAATACATAGAGATACGACATAATTATAATTTCAGTACAAAGGTACTGCTTATTTCTTAAGAAATTTCTTCCAGCAGACCTGCGAAAGGAGAAATGAAAAAGAAATGTAGACAATAGTGTATGAGAACATGAAGAGAATGATATGAATATGCGAAGTCTTAAACTAAAATATTAAATATAACATATACTTAAATAAAGCTACAAAAATATAAATACATATATCTATAAATATATACATGAAATACTTACAGTTGAGAGGAAAGGTAATGCTCTTTTACTCGATGTTTGAATAGAGATATAGTTTTTAAATCGCGAATGCTAGGCGGAAGCGAGTTCCATAATCTTACAGCATGGACAGAGAAGGAATAAGAATAGTAACTAGTTTTATGAGGATGAGATTTAAGGAGGGATCCAAGGTGTGATCTACACGGTGCGTCGCTAGGATGGGCGTATGAAAAACGCTCACGTAAGTAGGAAGGATAAGACGGGTTGTGTAAGATGTTGAATAGGAGACATAAAATCCGAGTATTCCTACGAAGGCGGATTGGGAGCCACTTAAGTTCCTTGCGAAGGTGAGAAACGTAGTCATACTTTCGAAGACCGAAAACAAAGCGAATGCACAAATTTTGCAAGCTCTCAAGCTTGTTCAATAGCTCCTCAGTAGCAACTAGGTAGCAGGCGTCGGCGTAATCTATAATCGGCTGAATTAGTGTTTGTGCCAAAGTAATTTTAGTCTTCAAGGGCAGGAGACTTTGAAGGCTTTTCAGCGAATGAAGGGAGAAATGTACCTTTCGACTGACCTCATTGACCTGAGCACGCCACGAAAGATTGGAGTCAATAATTACACCTAGATCTTTGGCGGTTTCAGTATAGTCAATGCGAACACCATCGAGATATAAAGGCAACAGAGAAGTAACATCAGCCGCATTGCGAACGAATCTGCTGCCTATGATCATGGCCTGGGATTTAGTTGGATTAATTTGTAAACCAAATGACTTAGCCCAAACGCTGATGCAGGCCAGGTCATGATTCATAGCAGCAATTGCAGATCCCGCGTCAGCTACAGTAAAATGTCGGTAAAGCTGCAAATCATCTGCGTAGAGATGAAAACTAGAGGAGATTACTCGGGTAAAAAAGTTGATGAAAATTGAAAAAAGAAGAGGCGAGAGAACGCTACCCTGAGGAACACCCTCAGTGAGGCTACACCGATCAGAGAATATATGATCTATATGATCTCTTGGAGTAGCATCCGTCTACAATAACGTCAATAATTGGGATAGCATTTTTACTAACTTTGCCCTCAGCTATAGCAAAATTTCTTTCCTTTTCAGCAGCTTTTTCCATTGTTTCTTGAGCAACCTGTTTCCACTTGAAAGATAGATCATCGTGTATACTTTGGTATTTTTATTTGACATAATAGGTAAATTTAGCGCTGCAGAAAGTTCTTCCAAGTTTGAATGTCCACAATAGATAACATACCTGCAACAGCACAATAATTGACTGGTAAGTAATTTTCGTCATTATTGTCACTTCAATGATAAATTTTAAATTGCACATCCTACACAAAAGAGTGAACTTCGACGATAATCCATTTATGTTTTCTCCTACCAAATCATATGACTCAAATTACAACCCAAAGGTCCGTGCCCAGAAATCTTCTGAAGATTTAAAAAAAAATGCGTTAGGCTTATAATTCGTCGTCCGATGTGAATTTCTTGTTCTGGAGGGTGACTCGTAAAAATCTAAAAAAAAAAAAATCAAATACTTAACAGTTAATCTTTGCGTAAGTAACTAAATAAAAACTGCTGGATTTTATCCTCGACAACCAATACCTGGCCAAGTACCTAAATGATAATTTAATATTATTTACCTCAAGTTCAGGAAGGTTATCGGTGGATTGGATTGTCTCAGATAAATTTGATTCTTGATCAATAATATTTCTTAACACCTCGCATGATTCTTCAAACCTGTGATGAGAAAAGTATAACTCACAAAAACATAAAAAAGTATAAGAACGATCAGCAGAAAGTTTCATATCACTTGGGCAAATTGTATACATCTGATTCTGGGTACTTACCTAGTAACATTTTCAGGGGTAACTATAATATCACTTTCTGATATAACTGCAACTGGCAGATTTTCTAATCTGCAAAAAAATTAAACATTTAAACTTGCAACAACTATATTCAGCACTAAACTTACCTATTATGTCTTATAAAAAATACCAAAGCTCACACCATGATTTATATAGCTTGGGCAAGAAACAATGGACAAAGCTACGAGTATTTTCCTATAAGTCCAGTTCTAAGATAGTCATAGGTCTATGTAAATTCGATAGTTTATCACTGGACTTATTTGTGACTTTCTTTTTATGATCAAAGTACTATTTTTTTATCTATATTAGTACCTAAGTACTTATTACACACTTACTGGTGAAAAACAATTTCCGAAGCTTCACCTACACCTACTTCTGAACTGTTCGCCAAACGTCTCTTTTTACTGTCAAGAAAATCAATGATTATTCTAAAAATATAAGAAAATAAAATAAAAAAATAACAATGTAAATTTCCTAAAACTAAAAATAAAAAAGAATCCTATTCAAATTCCCTAAAAATCAACTTGGATTCGAACTCGAAAAACGTCATTTCGAATATATGCAAATACCGTTAGACCAACCGAATGTTACTATGATGAATGAATTTACGCTATGGATGGTACAAAATAGCGTATTTAGTTATAATTTTATTTACAGAATATACAATATTATTATGTCGCAACTAACTATTTACACTAGGTGCTAAATTAAAAGACTATAAACTAAATATATAAGTTATAATTTCATTTATGTTCGTACCTGTTTTGTCAACATTACTATGGTATAATAATGTATAAATATTACAATATAAAAAAATGTACTTACTTTACTACTTCTATGAGATGTTTTTGTTTGTTAGTATAGAAGCGCTTTTTTGCTGGCCTCCGGAATTTTTGTTTGTTTCCCATTTTGCACAGCAAATATTTTCACAATTTTAGAAAGCAAATATTTTCACAATTTTAGAACTTTTTTTATGTTTAAACTTATATCCTATACCAATGTCTTTACGTGCAAATCTTTTTACAATTAATTGTAGGTAGTTTTAGGAACAAAATAAAATATTATTATGTATGTTTGAAGTTATCAAACATCAAAATATGTAATGAACGGATAGCGGTGCAAAGCGACATACGTCCGTCTAGCAGCGCGTCTATGCGATCACTGTCGGATTGCATACATAGGAAAGAGAAGCGTGATAAAGAGACGTTCGTAACTTTTTACAAACCATAGAATCAATTAATTACTTAAAAATAAGTTGAGTAATAAAAAATAAAAAACAAACAAGTTCTGTATTTAAATATGATACGTTATTTTTATAAATTTTACCAACGTACGTTGATATATAATACAGATATTTTTGTTGGAAAATCATTTTAGTTTACCATTTTTTTGTATCGAGAAAACTTTTCAAATACGTGTTTCAGAAATATGTTCAAGATTAACATATATTTTTTCCGCCGTCACAAACTGTATAGATTTGGCAAAAAAATTGTTTAAGACAAGCCTATTTGGCTGTTGTCAGCGTCTTAATGCATGAGTTTTTAATAAGCTCATAAACTCTTTAATTAATTATGCTTTTTTTTTTGCTGCAGCATCAGTGCTAGCTGTTTTATGATTGTATATGTTTTAATATACTTTTAGCAGAGTAAGCTTTTAACTTTAAGTTTTGTAAGCACCATTTAATAGGTACCACCCATCATTTAATATACCGTACCGTTTAGTAGGGTTGTGTTGGTTATGAGAAAGTTTTGAACTAATTTGGCTAATTTCCCTTTGTGGACTTTTCAAATGCTTAGTTGACAAGTTGAGAGCTAATGGAAAAAAGTATGAATCTCTTTACCTTCGCCTAATATACATATGTATATACAAAATTAAATTATTGAATGAATTAGGTAGGTATATGGTTTAAGTGAGGGAGTTGTATAATTAGCTACAATGTGTACTTGGTGAGCTGATGGTTTTAGTGTAAGGTTATTGGTTCATGTTCCAATCACAATCCATCAATATTTTGTCCTTACATTGCACTCCCCTCACCCTCTTTCGTTTCCTTTACAATTTCACTTTATTGTTGTAGTTATCATTGAAGTCTATCTACTGCTAAATATTTAGAATGGTTCGATGTTTTGTTCGACATTTTGATTTTATAACCATTGAATAAGTTCTCCCATCTCTGCCCAGCCCTTCGATAAAAAGGGGCTGATGTTATGTAAAGCGAGTGAGGTCACTAATATTTTGACTTTTGTTTTAATAATCAAGGCACACGTTTTAATTAAAATAACATATTAGTCGAACCTAACAATTCAAATATGTTTGTCATGGTTAATTTCACGTCCAAACATCTAAATACGCGTAAAATGGTATTTATAGGTATTATGTTTTAAGACATCTCTTGTCTTGATGTATACAAGTAAATAATCTGGGTAGGTTGGTAGAAAATCTTGTTTTGGTAATTGTCACTCACTACTGGTGATTAAGTAAATACAGCAGAGCTATATGGGAGTTATTAGAAAATATATGTATGATTAACCTTTTATTGGTTATCTCGTAATGGGAAAAATCTTGCAGGTAGCCCTAAGTTATAGGGGTACCTACCCATAGGATGAAATCATATAAGTACCTATCTGTTTTCATAATGAACAATAATTGAATAGACAGTAATAAAGACAGGATCAGTGTAGCTGTTTTGTCAGCATTTGGTTGGAATATTCCGGTATCACTCTTGTTGAATTGTTATTTTGGAGTGTAGATATAGGCCGGATTGTTATTGAGATCCACCACAGATATTCCTTTTTGTTTTCAATATTGATTGATTTCTGTTATTTACCCACTTGTAGGATATTTTTATTTGTTATTTATCATAACAGATCAACTCCTGTTGTGCAAGTTTTCTGTATTATCATGAGAATGAGTGTCTTGTGGTTTTTAAGCTATTGCATAGCTTCTATCGCGGGCCTTGAGCGCGGCCCGGACCGAATCCAGAAATTCCGTAACGAAAAAACCTCACGCTATCGCTGTCTCGCTTTAACATATATTCGACTCTATCGCACTACGCTACTCAGCCGCCATAGCTACCGGCCGCCATATTCTTGTCTTGTTTGTTGTCAAGAACTTTGTCAACAAAGCGCTGTTTTTGTTTTTATTCTGTGTTTTGTGGATATTTATCGTAAATTAGAGTTATTGTTGTATTTATGTATGTACGTGTGACGTAATTTAAGTTGCAATGCATTACAAAACGTGTGAAATATGTGTAATAAGATCCGGCCGGTCAGATGGTCAAATGCGAATCTTCATAGCCAAATTTCCTTTGAATGAAGATAGGTAAGCATATATTTTCAATTGTTATGTTAAAAAACATTGATAAGCTCTTACAGAAAATAAATTACTTGATTTAAAGTCCAAAATTTACAAAATTACAAAGTAACCTATCAATATGCTAGTGCTTGACGCATGTTACTTTTTTATCGACTGTCGATATTTTTATTATTATAATATTCCTATTTAATTTAATTTTCTCTGTTATTCTATTAATACTGCAAAACCAAAATAACAAAGATATAAGTTTAAATACACTACTATTATTATCATAATAATGTAATAAAATGTTCCAGCTAGATGTAAAAAATGGGTTAAAGTTACGGGAAAGAAGACTTGGTGTATGTACCCATTGAAAAGCTACATCAATTGGAACATATTTGTGGCAGTCATTTTCTACCAAAGGATTTCAATAAAAAGAAGACACAACTAAGAAAAAATGCTACTCCGTCTGTAGAACTTACTGCAGAACCAATGGCAGATGAGCTGTTCGTTGGATTTCCACTACACATCTTCAAAAGTGAGCTAACAGGTAAGACTTTATTTTCCAGTCGTAATTCATCCTAACTCACCCTTTCCGATTACTTTAGTAACTCATGTTCAATTATATTTTGCAGAGTTATCTTCTACTTCGACTACTGCGATTCTTGGACTGGTACATCTAGTAAGTTTTTTTTTTTTTTTGGGTACTGTACTTCCGAATGAAAAAACGGAACCCTTATGTACCTTCATCTACTGGACCGATTAAGTTGCATTTTGGTACACATGCAAAATGTATCATGTGACATATGAAATGAAAGGACTTGACAAGAGAACTTTTTTTTAAATTATTTAAAAAAAAATCCTCTTGACAAGTCCTTTCATTTCATTTTACATTTTTAATGAAAATTATTAAAGAAAATAGATGAAAATTTACCATTTCCCCCCTTATCTCCGAAACTGCTGATCCTAACATTAAAAAAAATACAGTGTACAGTTCTATACTTAAAGATTACAGCAAAACCTTTAAGAAGTCTATGGTCTTAAAATAACATGGTAAATTACTCAATATTGTCTGTACTTACATTATTATTATGCAGTTGGAAAGTATGGGGAAACATGTTTTTCAACTACAATGTTAATTCGGTTCTTGGGATTAATTCATCCCAACTACGATACCCTTCATTGTTTTTGGAATTAGAAGTGAATGACTACATTTTGTTTTTATTGCAGTACCTTCAACATCAACTGCTGAACCATTGCCAGTAGAATGTTCAAAAGACAGGAAAATATGTTCTATTGCGGGTAAGGTTTATGTTTATTTTAAACTTATTAAATTCACTTTACTATTTGATTAACCGTATTTAATGTATCAATTGTAAATATTACAGATACTTTTTTGTCTATTACAGACCCTTTTTCAAATGAAAATGTGATAAAAAGAATGAGACTAAGCCCAAGTAACTATTCAAGATTAGAATTAAATTTGAATTCACTTGTTCATGTGTCAGTTAATAAGCAACGTGTTTTCTACATTTCAGTACCTTCAACATCAACTGCTGAACCATTGCCAATTGAATGATCAATAGAAAGGAAAAGGTGTTCTAATTATTATAAAAAAACTTAAGTCCAAAGTTTTGTTTTATTTTATTATCATCACAGCAAATCTCATCTTATAGTCAAGTTTACCTCGGATTAGATCTAGACTATACAATGGGATTTGTCTCTGAACCCCGCTTACGCCAACGTGGAATCACAGCCGTAGCGGGTTTCTTTTTATAAGAAAATTACCACGTAACCTTAGTTCAAATCGAAAGTTACCGTTGGCCTAAGTGACCTTTGCCTTAAATTTATTAAGAATGAAACCGTAAAAATGTCAGGATCCTAAAACCCGAAATTTTTTACAGCAACATATCGATAAAAATTACGAGTGAGTAGTAGTACATCCCTATCTTGTTATTATGTTGGCAGCTTTATGTCATGTCTGCAGTCCGTGTCATTTCTGTTATGTTGGTATTCATTATTAGCTCACGTTTCATACAAGCGACGTTTTTCATTTTTATCTATGGGACTCCCGTCTCTTAATATTATATATTCTTTGTTTATTTAATAAAAGAAAAATTTGTTTTCTTATCGGTCACCACGCTCAAAAAGTGTAACTTGAATTAATATCAAAGAAAAAGAAATACTGCATAAATAAAATAAATAAATAATTATAATTGCATAAGTTGATACAAAATGCTATGCAATAGCTTTACCGCGGCAGTCCCCGAGTGCCACACGTCTTTTTTGTTGTTGTTTGGATAATTGTTATTGTTTGTATCTATAAGATTGTATACTCAAGTTTGTTATTTTATCTGTTTGCTTACTAAATAGTATAGGTAATTAAAATTCATGTCAATTAGGATATTACTTTTGAACATTGTCATTTTGTTGCGTCAGCCAAGTTAGTCAAAAGTTTGTTTGTCTTATTTTCTTCATTGGCATAGGGTCAGTCATTGCTTTCACTATGATAGAGGTAACCAGTCCAGTTTGTTTCTGGAATATCTCAATTCCTTGTTCCCTCAGTTTAGGAGGAAGCTGGGAGTAAGGATTTCACCTCATGAATAGATAGGGGAACATAAAATAGCACTTTGTATGTTTGGTCCATTTCAGTTATGGTTGAGATCAAGGATTGCCATATGCTGAAGCATTTGTCATCAGCCATTATATCACAGAATTATGTTAACAAAGTATCTTGTACTAGTATTTGAATGTATGAGTGCAAAGTTTATGCAATTTTGCTTTATAATTTTAATTTGCAAAATAGATATCGTTTGTCAGTTTGATTAAACCACCTAGTGCTTATACCTCATATAAGCACTGAGTATCTTGTACATGGTGATTTTTTTTAAGTATGTACTTCGCCCGCGTGGATGTCGGTTAGCTCATAAAAAAGTACCCTATGTCCTTCTCCATATCCCAGGCTATAACTATCTCAAATTTCTAGCTTAATATTAATTTTAAAGTGATTCACTATGTGAATAGAAACCGAAACAAATGATTTAACATAATAAAAGTACTTATGTAGAACCAAAATACGAAATTTCACTCAAATTCTTAACCCTAGAAGGATAATCATATTGTGTAGTACGGAAAAGATACTCTGAATGCGTAAAATTGACGCTTGTGTTTTAATTAGCTGTAGGTTGAGGTTTATTAATTTATTTAAAAAAAATCGTATAATATATATATTTACACGTATATTAGAATAATTAAGACAGCAGATAATTTATTTAAAATTATTTATTTATTTAAAAAAAACAAAAACTTTAATCTTCTGCTATAAATCAACTAAACATTTGAACACTTACTTTTTCCATTACAAATTATTTTTTACTGTAATAATCAGCCTTGTTTTTACACAAAATCAACAATTAGAATATCTTATATATATTAGGAACATATAGTTGTATAAAAATCTGTTACCAACAGCTTTGGCACATATCAACGTTATGCTCACGACATATTATTTTTTTACATTTTTCACAGGACGCATTTGCCCTTCGACTTATTTTAGAAGGGCAAAAAGTACAGTAAATACCTTTTTTTATTACAGGCTCTTCAGTATTGTCTTCTGTTGTACCAGTTACTTCATTTGGACAAACATATTGAAGCATAAAACGGGGTCGTATACATTACAGCACATGCGGCTTGGACCTCTTTGAGCTCGAACAATGTTTACCGCTGAGACTCTGCCACGCCTCGTTGCCTTTGACGTCGACCAACAATGTCTATTCTTACCTCTGATAGTCTTCTGTCGCAAGGTTACGATCCTACGAGAGACCGATGTGGAGAATGGTTGTTCAGTAGTGCTTGGCCCATCTAGGATTATAGTTTCACTTGACGTCGGCTGTTCTTCTTGTAACTCATCTATAAAAGCTTCTTCTGTGTCGCTCTACACGTCATCTTCACTTTCATGGTCCGCTGCTTCACTGTCGGTATCCTCACAGGGAAGCTCGTCTTCGCTTTGCATATGACTGGCCAGGATATAGTCTTCGTCCAAGTTTCTACTCCCCATTATTTTATATTTTTGCTTCAATAACTATAAAAAGAATCTGATAATATAAGTAATGATATACAGTTATAATAAGATAAAAAAATTAAAACAAATTATACGAGTCAAAATCATAAAGTCACATAAAAGATAATCATGCGTAATTTTGACGCACGCGGTCGTTATATT
Source organism: Dryobota labecula (assembly GCA_947523025.1). NCBI lineage: Eukaryota > Metazoa > Arthropoda > Insecta > Lepidoptera > Noctuidae > Dryobota > Dryobota labecula. Next base: position 471,437 of record OX383300.1, read on the forward strand.
TCAAAATCGGTTACACTTACCTTGTTGCCATGTGCGCCATACGGCAGCTCCCAGCGACGAATGAGATGTCCTAAACGCACAGCTATGGATTCGCGCTATTTGGAAAGAGAGAGCTATATTTCGCAAACGCATGCGTCAATTTTACGCAGACTATCTTTCTAGGGTTAAAGCAATAAATTGTACCAAATTACAACACGAAATAAAAATGCGACACTAATATTCATTTTAAAATAATTCACGGAAGTAACAACAATGTGAAAACAAAACGAATTAACCTCTGAAATGTCGCATGATACACCGTTTGTGCTAAGATAACGCTCGAAATGTCTAATGAACACCATTGGTGCATACATTTTCTAAGGGTCACGTTCGCAATTGAACGAAATATTTGACATTTATTTTGTACTTGCAACACAATCTGGCTGTATAATTCGATTAATCGACTAATACTTAACCGGTATTAATACATTTTAGTGGGAACACCACTAAAGGAACGAAAAAAAAAAAATACGTCTATGATCGTGTGGCGGTGTGGCGTGACGCATAATGTAAACAAATGTAGGGACGCCATAGTGACTGTATGTACGTAGGTACTTATCTAGTATGTAAGACAATATCTTTATAATGTAAGGCGCACGAGAGACGCCCCACTCGTACGCGATCATTCTAGTGTTTAGACGTGTCAATTGAATATACGTGGTTTTAGTAATCTAGTGTTTCATTTAATCACACACTCCTAAAGTGGTGACCCCGACAAGAAAAACTGAACACAAAGTGACCTGAAGTGTAACACCATCAAAGACAATATGGCAACTACACCAGTTCCAGTAGCTGAGTTGGCCGCGATCTCTCTTACCTCAAAAATACCGGATTTTTGGACAGACCAACCGAGGATATGGTTCATTAGAGCCGAGGCAACGTTGGCTCCACAAAAACTATCAGATGACGCTAGATTTGACTTAGTTGTTTCAAAGTTGACCAAAGATGTAGTCGAACAAGTAACGGATATCTTGATTGAGCCGCCAGCTGCAAAAAAATACGACGCGCTGAAGAACCGCTTATTAACAGTATACGAAGAGTCCAAAAACAGACAGTTACAGAAGCTAATAAGTGAAATGGAACTTGGCGACCAGAAGCCGTCGCAGCTTCTTCGACGTATACGGGAGCTGGCCAAAGATAAAATACCAGATGATACACTGCTAATTTTATGGCAGAGTCATTTGCCGAGTTCGATCCGGGCAGTTTTGGCAGTGTCGGACACTAAATCTTTGGACACTTTAGCAACAATAGCGGACAACGTTTATGAAACCACGCGGACTACAAACAGCATAAATGAAGTGGCACAGCAACCACAGCAGCAACCCTCAACATCAAAGGATACGGAGTTAATTATGGCTGAAATAGCGAAACTCAGCTGCAAGGTCGCAGAAATGGAAAGATCAAGACCAAGATATCAAAGGCGCTGGAATAGTGACAATTATAATAATTCACGTTCCGCATCTCGGAATCGCAGCCGTGGTTCCTCCACTCAACGACGTACACCTGAGAGCCCAGATTGGCTTTGTTACTATCATTTTCGTTTTCGCACCAGGGCAAAGAAGTGCGAAGAACCTTGTGCGTGGAAAACTAAACCGGAAAACTAAGTAAGGCGCAGACAACGGCGGAGCTCTGCGCCATATTACCGAGTCGCCGCCTCAGGATCATGGACAATAACAGTGGACAACATTTCTTAGTGGATACAGGAGCAAACGTGTCAGTGCTACCGGTCGTAAAAAAACCTAGTACTCGCGAGTGTAGTGAATACAAATTATTTGCAGCTAACGGAACACAGATAAAAACCTATGGGGTAAAGTCATTAGTTTTAAATTTTAAGTTACGCAGGCCTTATCGATGGGATTTCATAATCGCAGACGTAAAACAACCAATATTGGGCGCAGATTTTTTAAGCCATCACAAACTACTGGTTGACGTCAGCGCCCGAAAACTCATCGACCAAGTAACTGATTTAAATGTCATAGCATCAATAGTAAGAATGAGTGAACCTTCTGTACTTTCTGTTAGTATCGATCATCCATATCATGACCTCTTATTGAAATTTCCAAGCATAACTAAACCAATGTCATTCGTAGAAACTAAACCGACCTCTGTACAGCATACTATTGAAACAACCGGACCACCGGTCTTTGCACGAGCCCGGCCTCTAGCACCCGTCCGATACCAACGTGTCAAAGCTGAATTTAACAAAATGCAGGAGTTAGGTATTTGTCGACCATCAAAGAGCCCTTGGGCAAGCCCCTTACACGTGGTTGAAAAAAAGAATGGCGATATTAGGCCATGTGGGGATTACCGACGATTAAATGCAATCACGAAGCCAGACAGATACCCAATTCCGCGGTTACAAGATTTTACTAATAACATGGCCGGTAAAAATATTTTTTCTAAAATCGATATCAATAGGGCCTATCATTGTATTGAGACCGCGCCGGAGGACGTCGAGAAAACCGCAATAATAACGCCATTCGGTCTATATGAGTTTCCTCGAATGACATTCGGATTGCGAAATGCCGCGCAGTCTTTCCAGCGCTTCATGGACTCGGTTTTCCACGGCCTTGACTTTGTTTTTAATTATATAGATGATGCATTAATCATGAGCGAGAATAAAACTCAGCACCTCGAACATTTAGGCATAATTTTTCAGCGATTACACAAACACGGGATAACAGTAAATTTAGATAAATGCGCTTTCGGGAAAACTAATTTAGAATTTTTAGGCTACTACGTGTCACCACACGGTATTCGTCCGACAGAAGAAAAGGTCAAGGCCATCATAGACTACACAAAACCGGCGACAATTGAAGAGTTACGGCGTTTCACAGGAATGGTGAATTTTTACCGTGCTCATTTGCCCAACGCAGCATCGTATCAGTCAGCTTTCAACAAGTATCTCGGAAACACAAAAAAGAGAGATAAAAGTAAAATCCAATGGACCGAGGAAGCTAGTGAGGCCTTTGAACAATGTAAGTCCGGTCTTAAAACGGCCGCTACGTTGTCTCATCCGCGGAATGATGCGACGCTCGCTTTGATGACTGACGCTTCTGAGTTTTGCGTAGGTGCAGTGTTACAACAGGAGGTTAATAAAATTTGGGAACCATTAGCTTATTTCTCAAAAAAGTTGACGACGGCCCAACAGAAATACTCCGCGTATGACCGGGAATTACTGGCCATTTACATGGCGATAAAACATCTTCGAAAAATATTTGAAGGACGTCAGATCACCGTGTACACAGACCATAAACCGCTAGTTTACGCCTTTTCAAAATTAGGGAAAACATCTGATGAAACAGCTCGTAGAATTAGGCATTTAGCATATATCAGCGAGTTCACAACCGATATACGTCACATAAGCGGGCATAGCAACACAGTAGCCGATACCCTATCGCGTGTAGAAACAGTTTTCTGTCCCACGAGTATAGACTACAACCTAATAGCTGAGTTGCAAGAAACCGATGCATACGTGATAGGATGCAATGCAAATAATAGCAGCCGTATCACTTTAAAGAAATTATATTTACCTACATGTAATAAACCAATATATTGTGACGTGTCCACTGAATGTGCGCGACCGTATATACCACAAGAAGTAAGGCGAGTTGCATTCGAAAGTATACATAATCTGAGTCATCCTGGTGTTCGGGCGACCCGGAAATTAATCGTCAAAAAGTATTTCTGGCCAAACATGAACAGTAACATTAACGAATGGTCTAAAACATGCATAGAGTGTCAACGATCAAAAATTGATCGCCATACTATTTCGGACATAGGCCAGTTTCCTAAAGTCGATAGATTCCAGCACATACATATAGATATCATCGGACCACTTCCGATTTCGCAAAATGGTTTCAAGTATTGCTTAACGGTAATAGACCGGTGTACACGATGGCCTGAAGCTTTCCCCATGCAGGACATAACCGCCGAGAAGGTCGCGGGTATTTTATACAGGGATTGGATCTGCCGATATGGTTGCCCAGTAAAATTAACAAGCGACCAAGGCCGCCAATTCGAAAGCACGCTTTTCCAACAACTTTTGAAAATTATGGGTATTAACAGAATACGCACCACGGCTTACCACCCACAAGCAAATGGGATTGTAGAGCGCTGGCATAGAACACTTAAAGCAGCCCTTATGGCGCGATTAGACGGAAAGTCATGGGTCGATGAATTACCAACAATTATGTTAGGTCTCCGCGCAGCATGTCGAAGCGATAGTGGAATATCAGCCGCAGAATTAACATTTGGTCGCACATTACGTCTTCCCGGAGATTTCTACGATGACACAAAAATAGGTATTTCAGAGCCGTACAGTTTGGTAGAGCAGATACGGGAAAATATAAAATCACTTAGGCCCGTACCGGAATCGCACGGAAACTCACGCTCATGTTTTGTACATCCACAGTTAACCAAAGTCGATTACGTATTTGTCAGAGACGACACAGTACATAGACCTTTGAAACCACCTTATGATGGACCATACCGCGTCTTACAAAGAAAATCAAAGGTTTATATCATCCAGTTGCCTGGAAGGAAAGCTAGTGTATCAATAGATAGACTGAAGCCAGCTTATGTCCTGAGCGATACAACGCCAAATAGTAATGTTAGTACAGAAAGTTCACATAGACAAATAAGTAAAGAATCAACGGGAATCGAACCCACTGACATTCCAATTCCTAGCATTATTCGCACTACACGCTCGGGCCGAGTTGTAAAACCGCCAGTAAGGTTTTTATTATAGTTTGTAATCCAATGTCAGCGGAAGTCATGCTAAGCGACGCGATTATAAAGCAGTATCAATTTCCGTCAAAGTAAAATAAGAGAAACGGTAACATAGTCTCGCATCGCTTAGTACTACACCAATGGCATTATATACATATTAAGTAGGTTGATAAAGAGTAGTAATAAGCAAATTATTGTTATAAATAAGTACCCACTAACTTTAAAAAAAATCATTTAATATCCATCACGAGTTGACGTTCAACATTTATTGTCTTTGACTTATAACCATTCCGTTTGTACCAAAAATGGGAAGGTCATATAGCAAACAGGAAGAAATTATAATAGCCCAAAATGGTGCAAACGACGCCAGTAACAGCACCCTAGAACAAAAGATGGAAATGTATGGCGCCCTTATAGCCATAATGTTGATTATTTTACTAATGATTGGAGCTTGCTGCTTGGTCAAGAAGTGCAAAAAAGGAACAAAAAAGTGGGCCAGGCAAGAATTGATATCGGTGATATCATCAACCCCGTTCCACAAAGCTGGTCAACAGCCAGCGACAGTCCAATACGAATAGTGTAATAGTACTTATAAAGTGTGCATGCAATATACCAGTGACAGTATAGCTTATAAAATAACCGTGAAAAAGTAAAAAGTGCCAGGATAAAAATATTGTATTGGTTAACTAATAATAACAAACATTGTAATTAAAATAAAACACAGGTAGTAAAAGTTACAACATGTGTTAGATGCATAAGTAGTCTCAACCAGCCACGCGCAAACATGTAAGATGATACCTCTGTTATAACACTCGACATAAAGAATCAGTGTCATCATTATCAATATTACATACCTGTTTGTGTTGTAAGAAATAAAGTAGTAAAACAATTATTTATTTTTTTAAAGAAAAAGGGGAGGAATACTGTAGGGACGCCATAGTGACTGTATGTACGTAGGTACTTATCTAGTATGTAAGACAATATCTTTATAATGTAAGGCGCACGAGAGACGCCCCACTCGTACGCGATCATTCTAGTGTTTAGACGTGTCAATTGAATATACGTGGTTTTAGTAATCTAGTGTTTCATTTAATCACACACTCCTAAACAAACATTCATCAAGGTTATAAGTGCGTAAAGTAATGGATTCAATGAGAAAACGGTTTTATCATAGAAGAATCCTATACAGAATTAGTGAGAAATAAGTGTAGATTTCATATTGAGTGTTAGTTTATCGAAAAGTGATAAATATGTCAGTGAAAAAGTAACGAAAGTTTTGGAATGCACAAATTTTGATCATATGCCCGCCGTGTTTAGTAATGTTTTTATGATAAATATTCTTGTATACTGTTTAAAATACACATAAGTAGCTAGCTTATTTATCTACGAACATAATTTGGCTAATAGCTTCTGATATTATTTATTTATTTATTTATTTATTTAAAACTCTTAAACTATCATTACAGGTTTAGAAACCTAATGCGATAGCTAAGCCTACTTATAATATTAACTATTTTAAATAACACTATTACTAACAATTACAAATAACTACACAATTAACACCAAATTACTTATAACTAAAACAATGCAACCTTATAATTATAACAATGCAATATTCAGAAAATTTACTTAAGTATACTTTACATTCAAAACATAAAACAATAAAGAAACAATAAACATAAAATTACACTAATCGTTGCTTTCGTAACATATTATATATAAACTTACTCTTGCAAGTTCACTAAAGTAACACGAAAAAATGTCCAACCTATTCTGAATTTCGTTAACAGTACGAATTGCTCGCGTGAGAGGTGCTTTGGCCAGCAGGTTGGTTCGGGCAGTTGGCACAGCCAGCAGTGGCGGGCACCGCCGCCTCCACACGTAGTGGTCCGGAACAGAAAACCGCAAGCACTGAAGCACTCCCGGATTGTGCTCCTTGCCCCGGAGTAATTTAATTAAATAGACGACAAGAGTAAACTGTCGTCGCACCCTTAACTCATTGTACCCGACCATGCCCAGTACAAACAGGGTGGGGTACATCAGCGGGTACAATGGATAAACCCCGTACAGTCTGAAGTACAAGTGACGCGTGAACTTGTTCTGTACGCGCTCGACCATGATAGAGTACTTGGCTTCATGTGGAGCCCATATGACCGCACCATACTCCAAGTGGCTCCTGACTAGAGCGTCGTATAATACCCTTATAGTCGTAATATTAGTGAACCCCTGTGTCTGCCTAAGTACAAAGCCGAGGTTTCTGTACGCTTTCTTGCATATCTTAATGACATGCTCGCGAAACGTAAGATCTGGAGTGAGATATACCCCTAGATCCCGCACCTGCGTTACTCGCTGCATGGGTATCGCCTCTGCTTTGTACTCATAGCGGATAGGGGTGCGCGCACGACCAAAGGATATTACCGAGCATTTGGACACGTTGAAGTACAGCTTATTGTCATGGCTCCATTTCACCACTCTATCAATGTCACCCTGGAGTCGCTCACAGTCTGACTCATCCCTTACCTCGAGCAGCAACTTGAGGTCATCTGCAAACAATAAACATGAGCCATGTCTGACGACCTCCGGCAAACTGTTTATCATTATGATAAATTCAAGAGGTCCCAAATTGCTGCCCTGGCTTACTCCGGACCTGGTGAAGTACGGCCTCGACTCGTACCCATTGTAGTTAACGTACTGTTGACGGTCTCTCATATAGCTGACAAAGAACTGCAGCAAGTGCGGCGTACATCCTACATCTGCCAGCTTTCTTAATAAGACATCATTGTCAACGGTGTCAAAGGCCTTTTTAAAATCAAAGTACGCCGCGTCTACCTGTACTCCAGCGTCGACTGCTGGTATAACCTGTGCCATGAAGTTAAGCAGGTTGGTGGAAGTGCTGCGTCCGGGCCGAAAGCCGTGCTGCGCGTCCGACAGTTGCGCTTGGACTTGCCCCTGTATGCAGCGTTGTATAGCGGCTTCAAAAACTTTTGCCGGCGTCGACAACACTGCGACTGGTCTATAACCGCTGACATCTGGACCTGCTTTACCCTTGGGTACTGGAACGACACGTGTAGTCTTCCACTGATCTGGGAACGTCGATTGCTTTAAGCACGAGTTATATATGTAATGCAGCGGGTTTGCTAAAACTCTAGCACAATCTCTAAAGAGAAACGCTGGTATACCGTCAGGGCCAGATGATCGTTTTGGCTTGAGGTTCGCCAGCGCATCCTGCACATCTGTGAGACTCAAGGTCTCTATATGTACCCGTGCACTGGTAGCACTGCCGAACTCTGCCATCGCCGCCTGAACGTCTAGTTGCGGTGGTTCCTGACTGTATACCGACTCAAAAAATTCTGCGAATTCCCTAGCACACTGCTCATCAGTGAGATTTTGCCCATCTTTTATAATACTTTGTCTATTCACTCTACTTTTTTTTGACCTAATATATTGCCAGAAAGATTTTGGATCTTTAGCGAACTGATTTTGAATTTTACTTTTATGGTTTCTGTGAGCAATTTATATAGCCTTTTTTATTATAGCGTATTGTTATCGTAATCGTATTTCCAAGAATAAAATTCGGCAAACAAATACCTACAAAAAGACAATAAAATGGATATAGTATGTTATCCTTAAGAGATAGACATATGCCATCGCGGTCTTTTCTGAAGATCTTTATAAGATACACAATTCCACCATACATTGTTTTGTTATATCTCAAAGGGTTTAGACAGCGTTTTCGTTGAAAGCTCCCAGACGGCTTATTTTTTTCCGACACCTCCAACAAATATAGTTAATTTATACAAAAATGCATACAAAAACTTAACAAATTATATACTAAAACCTTCCTCGAGAACCACGCTATCCATTGGTGAAAACAGCATGAGAATCGGTGCAGTAGAACACAACCGCGAACAGACAGACAGACGCGGCGGAGGACTTTGTTTTATAATATGTAGTGATATTTGTTTGTTAACAATGGTAAGTCAGCATAATAGCCATAAACAGAAATTAATAGCGTTTTATTGGGCTGGTGTTTATATCAGTAGCAGGCATGTGTAACATTAGTTAAGGTAATCTGTTAGGACAAGGTGTACTTTCATAATATCCTCTTTGGTGTGAAAGCTAGATCACAGTGTTGAGATAACATGCTATGACCACCTCGTGGTAGGCATGTGATCTTCGATCAATAATAGCACTAGATTCCCGATAAGCGCTTCAAAAACGGCCCGAAAAATAAGAGCACAAATACTTTTGTGGTCTTATTTCAAATTAGTATCGTCCAAATATAGCCAACGTTAAGGCGGCAAAATGCCGCAGTGCGCGTTCAAAAATTGTGTAAGTAACCATCGTAACACCAAGATTTTGGAAGGAATATCTTTTTTCGGTAAGTTTATATCATTATATATGAGTTTTTAAAAAAATTATAACAATTATATAGTAAATTATACATCACTAGCTTCTGCCCGCGACTTCGTCCGCGTTAAATTTCTTGTTCCCCGACCCACCCCGTCGCTACAGATTGCCTGCCCGTGCCCGAATTGGGCTGTAAAATGCAAAAAGATTTTTTCAAATCCAACTCGCAGTTCCAGAGATTAGCACGTTCAAAATACAAAAAACCGGCCAAGTGCGAGTCGGACTCGCGCACGAAGGGTTCCGTACCATCCATAAAAATCCTTATCCTTACTAATATTATAAATGTGAAAGTAACTCTGTCTGTCTGTCTATTTGTCTCTCTGTCTGTATGTTACGTTTTCACGCCTAAACCGCTGAACCGATCGCCATGAAATTTGGCAGAGATATAAGCCTGGGATATGGAGAAGGACATACGCTACTTTTTTACGCGATAACCTACATCCACGCGGGCGGAACTGCAGGCAAAAGCTATCCATACTAATATTATAAATGTGAAAGTAGCTCTGTCTGTCTGTATGTTACGTTTTCACGCCTAAACCGCTGAACCGATCGACCTGGGATATAGAGAAGGACATAGGCTACTTTTTTACACGATAACCGACATCCACGCGGGCGGAGCAAAAAAATCGTCAAAAAAATCATGTCCGTTGTATGGGAGCCCTTAAATATTTTTTTTTCTGTTTTTTAGTATTTGTTGTTATAGCGGCAACAGAAATACATCATAATATGTGAAAATTTCAACTGTTTAACTATCATGGTTCATGAGATACAGCCTGGTGACAGACGGACAGACGGACAGACAGACAGACAGACAGACGGACAGCGGAGTTTTAGTAATAGGGTCCCATTTTACCCTTTGGGTACGGAACCCTAAAATCTAACTCTTCAGCTTTAGAATAGACTACCTCGCAGAGTTGATCATTATTTTGCTGCGGAGTTATTATAAAACAGTTACATCTCCTAAGATATTCATTGAAATTAAATGATGTAAGGGCAACTTTGTTCAAAATTAAATACTTGTGATGAATAACGTATTTATTTGGATAAGGATTAATACCATGTTTATGAAAACTCCTTCGCAAATAATGCATTAATTTCGAACAAATTTGATTACCATAAAAAAGGTTATAGTGAGTCAATCTTAAAAGATAGACATAATATGCTGTCGCGAACTTTTTTTTTTGAAAATGTAAACAGGAACAATTCCATCATACATGATATTTGCGTAACTTAAACCGTTTACACAGCGCACGCAACGGAAGCTCTCAAAAAGGAATAATTTTTCCCGATTTTGCAACATTTTCCATTTATGCTCCGCTCCTTTTGGTTTAAGCGTGATGTTATATAGCATATAATATTCCTCAATAAATGGACTATCTAACACAAAAAGAATTTTTCTATTCCAACCAGTAGTTCCTGAGATTAGCGCGTTCAAACAAACAAACTCTTCAGCTTTATATATTATATAGTATATAGATTTAGCAAATATTATGATTGTTTGGCCAATGTTTGCGACAACGCGCCAACTATTGTAGCAAACATCGACTGTTCTGGAACAGGGAAATGCATGGAGTAGTATTGTTATTTTATATGTTATTTTTGTTTGTAGATTTCCTAGCGACCCATTTCGCAATGCAGAATGGGTATCTACTGTCGCGAAAGAAAGAGGAGAATTTAAACCTTGAAAAAGATCTAAGTTTGATAAATTGGACATAACTGAACTGATCGAGATTACAACCTGACACGGACCTGCAAATTGCATAAAACGAAAGAAAATTTGAATTTCGCGGGTTACCACAGCGCATCCCCCTTATTAAAATAACTATTGTACTAATTTAGTCCTACTACCTACTTTTTTAAATTGATCTAAAATATTTGCTACCTTAAAAAAAGAAATTTCGCTTAAAAAAAAAAATATTATCCTGCAACTCTACGTCTTTCAATGATTACTGTGTTCTGATTAAATTTATTTATTTACCTTTTTACGATGATAGAAGGACTTAAGTAGAAATATTTTGCAATCGTAATTAAACTTTATACTTGAGTGTTAAGGTTTATATTGAACTGAAGTTGTTAACATTATAAAACTTTTTTCTGTATTTCGTACGAGGGCACAGAAAATTTCGGAAATCAAGGAAGAGACAAAACATTACTATTTAAAAATGTATTTATTGCTTTTCGAAGTATTCTCCGCGAAATGTGACACATTTTTCCATACGATGGAACCAATCATTGAAGCAACCATTCCATTCGGAAGTTGGGGTCTCCAAAATGGCCGTTTTGTAGCTTCTTCAGGTGATGAAAATCTCTGTCCACGCAATTTATTCTTTATTTTAGGGAAAGTATAGAAATCATTAGGGCTTAGGTCGGGGCTGTACGGCGGATGGTCTAATAATTCTATGTTTTCTTGCTCTAAAAACTCTTTTGTTCTGTGCGCGGTGTGAGAACTCGCATTGTCGTGATGGAGGATGATGCGGCGGTTGCAGTTCTCTTTACGGAGTTCAGAAACGACCTGTGGCAAACAAATGCTAGCATACCATTCTGCATTGCAAGACCGAGAATCTTTTTTTAAATAAATAAATGGTATTCGATTTTTAAAACCAAGGAGTTTTCAATTAAAAAGATTTTAATATGACAGGAACAGTGGAAATATTCCATTCCCGATACTTTAAGTGCAGCCCTCGTAGTAACAAAGTGGCCACGTTTACACACACACACACATTTAGTGTATGTGTGTGTAAACGTGGCCACTTCAATGACTTATTTTTGTTCCTGATCCTGTATCTAGTGCTATTATTGATCGAAGCATGTGATATTATGGTAAATGTATCAGCTAACAACTAAAAGGGGTTAATGTTGTTAAGAGTATTTCATACTCACTGATAATAATCCGGGTAGCGACTTAGTATCCCGCACTCGCTAAGGGAGTATAGTGCTTTTGCATGTTTATAACGCACAGACAATGGTGCCGATTCCCTTGTTCACAAACTAAACTAAATTTAAGTTCAGTGCATCTTTTTCTTTCTATTTCATTAAGAAAAGGACAGAAGATAAATTTTAGTTTAGTCCTGTCAAATTAATCAGCGCCTGTCAATACTCCATACACGTTTAGACGTGATTAAAAACTTGCCGACTAAAATTACGTCAATTTACGTCAAGCGCTGATTAATTTGACAGGACTAAACTAAAATTTATCTTCTGTCCTTTTCTTAATGAAATAGAAAGAAAAAGATGCACTGAACTTCAATTTAGTTTAGTTTGTGAACAAGGGAATCGGCACCAATGTATAGGGTTAAGTAAGGCTGTCACGCGGCCTTTTTTAGCTTAATCAGCTTTTTAGATTTTCTTAACCTATAACAGAAATATTGGACTCACCTGTCATGTCAAGTACATACCGGCTTTAGCTATATGTATAGAATTACATTGCTAAATGGATCTTGTGCATCTAGTACTTTCTTATCCAGTCAGTAACTTTACTGAGAGCACCTCGTACTCAATGGAGAGGTAAGGTTGACATAATGTTGTTCAGAGTATTTCATACTCGATGATAACAATCTAGATAGCGACTTAGTATTTCGCACTCACTAAGGGAGTATAATGTTTTTGCAAGTTTATGACGCACAGAAAATGTGCAGGGTTAAGTAAGGCCATCTCGCGGCTTTCATGCTCTTAAGTTAAGGCATATTGAACCACCTTTTTAAATTTTCTTAACCTATATCATAGAAATGGGACTCACCTGTCATATCGAGTACACCAGCGTTAGCTATGTAGAATTACATCGCTAAATGCATCTCGTGCCACACTAGTGTAGTTTCTCACCCAGTCAGTACATTTAAGTAACGTTACTGAGAGGATCTCGTACTCGCCTGAGAAGTTTATGTTGACAATAATACCAGGTATAGCTTTGTCCGGTAACATCGCTATAAGCGTCTCGCGCTCCTGGCAGCTTCTCATTCAGATAGTAGCATGGAGATAACGTTACTAAAGACACCTCGTGTCACTGAAGAGATTGCAGCGCACATGCAACATGCAGTGCTGAGGTCCACCACAGCGCCTGATTCACAACACCCAGCATCACAGCATCACGTACAAGGTGGTCAGCCAAAGCCAGGCATTCCCGCACATTAGGGTTGTGGAAGGCCTCAGGATCCAAGTACATCCAATATGGGTATGGACTAAGAGTCTGCTTCTGATCAGTTCTAATTTCTTCTTGTTGACGTCTTTGATGAATTCCGCGGCCGTCTGTTTCCGCTAACGGTGCACATAATACACTTTCTATCACTTATACTCCATTTATTATAACATTAGGCAAATAACTGTTCTCACCCTTTCGTTAATTCGATATAAACGTTTAATAAACTCCGTTATTTCACGATAAATACAAAGCACTGTAATCTATTTACCATTTACATTAAAAAAATAACTCTGTGCAGGAATTTCTATAATATTACACAATAACTGTCGTTATTTAGCCGTTATTTGTCTAATGCTATAGTAAATGGAGTATAGAATAGTTAACCTTATGTATTTTGTAACATTTTGTTTGTATAATACCAGTAAAGTGTACTTTAAACTTAATAAAAATGAATAATTTGACGAGAAAGAAATTTTTCTTGCGATGTCTTGACGCGCGGAAAAGAAAAGTGACATTTCTGTGTTGCCAATATGCTAGTGTTGCTATTTACGGAAAATATTTACATTCTATCTCAAAAAAATACGTGTGTATGAGAAACACTACTCTGTTTAATTAATTATATTTCAGATCGCCGTGAAGTAAAGTAGACAGTACTTGTGAATAAAACAAAGTTAAATATTGAATTATATCTAAGATAATACGTACTCGCATAATGAGGGCTTGTCAGGGCAGATTGAAGGACTCTTTTAGGGCGTGACTTCCATTACTAAAGCAGGTATTGTGCTTAACTTGCCTCAGTGTATTGGAGTTTTGTCGACGATCCCAAAAGCAGATACGATTTTGTTCAATCTTATTATAGTCACTAGATTCTGCCCGCGACTTCGCGTGGTAGTCGTAAGACACCTAATATACTAAAATAACCACATTCCCAGCCCGCTATTACTGCGTTTTCGCTTAGCGTTCTTTCTGATTTTTTTTTTCTTTTTGTTCGGCCCCTAAAAGCTCAAATAAAATTGAATAATTAAATAGCCTATAATTTTTTGAATTTGACTGCATGAATACCTTGACGGTGTCGCTGTCGACGATCTTGACGATGACGGAGCGGTGCCAGTCGCTCTCGTAGAGCGTGGCGCAGTAGTGGCCCACGCGCACGGCGCCGCGGGCCAGCGCGCGGCCGCGGCCCTCGCCGTTGTAGTACAGCCTGCAAGGGCGCGTGCGGCGAGTTCGTTTTGTACTTATGACCTTATGCTAGAGCTATGTTGAATGTTAATGTTACTGTTACAAATGCGCCCGGACCGTTCGGGGTCTAGAAATGCACTGAAGTTACGGAAGTTATAAACACAATATTATTGCTAACTAGACGATTGTACAATTTTATTTACCAGCGCCAACGCCACGTTTCCCTCAGCACAAAGACATAGTGCTGAAACTTTGTTCCTTTGGCTTTAGCACAATATATAAATGGACAGTAGTGAAACTACGAAGAAACGGTCGAAACGGCACACATACACAAACGCGCGTATCTACGAGAGATTTTTATCTCTGCGCGTGGCAGTACTCTCGGTCGCGGGTGCCGTGTCGAGACGAGTGGTCGTATTATGCTTAAATCTCTTTCGCCGCGGACCGTCCACGATCTTCAAAAAAAATGCACCGAATGTATTGCGGCTATTTGAACTCGACTTCTCCAAAACCCGAGCTTTTGTTTTTTAAACTCCCTGCTGATCTTGAAAGGTAAGAATGATAATTATCCATACTAATATTATAAATGTGAAAGTAACTCTGTCTGTCTGTCTGTATGTTACGTTTTCACGCCTAAACCGTTGAACCGATCGTCATGAAATTTGGCAGAGATACAGCCTTGGATATGGATAAGGACATAGGCTACATTTTTACGCGATAACCGACATCTACTCGGGCGGAGCCGCGGGCAAAAGCTAGTATTGTTATAATCAAAAAGTTATGGTCCGTGTAATCGATCATAAGAAATTCGTGAATTTTGTTGTAAATCCAAGGTGGCGACTGCGAAAATTTTCAAATGTTTTATCATGGGTGTCGTTTTTATGGTTTTCGAGGATGTTGAAGCCGATAGTGAGGTCAAAATTTAAATCCAAGATTTAAATAGAAGCCGCCATCTTATATTTTGACCAAAGAAGAAGTCGCATGGAGGGCGGTGTCGCATATCATGTAGGAACGCTTTTCACCTGACGATTTCTACCTGTCAACTCCTACCGCAAGCCGCGTTAAAAGAACTTCGTTCCAATAAAACACTTTTCAATTTAAACAACATTAAGAGTGCCAACCTTAACGCTCCAATGGAGTGTAGGTACTTATTTCTACAAATAGGCCTAGTTTCTATACTGTCCATATTTACATTGTGGCTTTAGCTTTGTTTCCAATGAATTTGGGGCCCAAATTCATTGGAAACAAAACTAAAGCCCTGCTAGTGTACAACAAATACACATTTACATATTTTTTTCAGATGGGAAGCAAAGGCATCGGAAACATTTCCTAGATTGCGCCAATCGTAGTGAAGATGAGTGTGGTGTGCACTCACGTCATCTCGTCCATGATCTCCTCCATGGCCAGGTTGTAGCGCTCCCCGAGGCGGATGAGCCAGAAGTGCGAGGGCGAGTACACCTCGCCTACCATGACCTCCAGCATGGCGCCGGGCCGGCAGTCGGCCAGCGACAGCGCCGGGATGCTCTCCAAGAAGCGCACGCAGTCCGCGGGGAACACGTCCGGGTCCTGCACAGCGGCCGGCAACACCATGAACATACATATACCAAATACCGATTCCAGATAGCTAGCAACAAACATGTGTAAAGGTTATCCCACCAAAAATATTTTTTACAAAAAAAAAACTGCATAATTATATATTATGAGTTAGTAATAAATAAGGTAGATAGTAACCAACAATGTTGTATTTTCCTGTACTGACGAAGCCGTTTAATCAAATGATGAAGCTCCTTTTACACTGCAAAAGCGCGATACATACTGCGATCAAGAATAAACTAGTTGAATGATTAGCGCCTTTTAACCTGCTTAGCGATGTCCTCTATGTGTAAGTACCAGAAGTAAGATGACGGGACTCACGAACTGGATGCCGGGCAGCGCGTCGTCTGGGTCGGGCGGGGCCGGGCTGGCGGCGCGCGGGCGCGGGCCGCGCGCCACGCGCAGCGCGGGCGGCGCGGGCGCGGCGCGGCGCCGCTCTGTCAGCAGCCAGTCGCCCGCCTCCTCGGGCCGCGTGATCTGCACGCGCGCCTCCAGCACGTACGCCAAGCTGACGATGCTCGTGTAGCCGAAGCGCGCGTAATTCAGCTCGCGGCTGTAGCGCTCTCTGTCACACCACACAGCCACCGTCACTAGCGCTACCCGAGTACGATACTGCACTGGCCTGCTCGTTTATACCACAGTCTATACATCATACAGTCGTCCGACGAAGACGTCTAGACAGCAATCGTGCGGGGGTGTGTAATGTTTGATATAATAACAGATAGTCTAATTTCATTTGACATAACTTTCATATGCTATAATTTTCATATGCTTTAAAAACATTTAACCTTATTTCATATGACCTAATGTTATATTTGATATAATTTTCATTTTATCTAATTTCATTTAGTATAACTTTCATTTCATATAGTTTTCAAATTGTATAATGCTCTTTTTATATGATGTTCATTTGACCTAACTTTCATATTAACAAATTTTCTAAGGTAACGCTACTGCACTAGGGGGAGGGGGGGAGGTGTAGAACCCCCCTGTGAAGGAAAAAGTGTGGAGTCTCCCCTTTATGAGATATGTTTTTTTTATTAACTACACGGAGCGGGTCTAAATTGGTTTTCAAACAATAATAAAGTAAATGAAATTTTCAAGGTCAAGGTCAACACCCTAAAAGTCAAGGTGAAACCAAAATATAATCAAATCTTGGAATATTACTTTGTGACCAGCTCTGAGGTCAAAGGTATTTTCGATAACAGATGTCTCGAAGTAAGGCGTGGTCGACGGAGCCCCGCATCGCGGGGCTCTTTCGACTCGACTTCTTTTTCGATCGATTTTTTTTTTCCTAAACCATCTATCTCCGCACCTTAAAATTTTATGTGTAGGCTTCTAATAATATGTTTCTGTAAAAAAATAATGGAATCCCAAATCGTGGGATGGTAAAGCGAAACTTAGCCAGTGCAACCCCTTCGCCCTTAAGTAGCCCCAAAGTAGACATTTCCAAATTATATTAAACGTTACTTATAGATTTTGAATATTATAGGAACTGAATATTATATTAAATGAATATTATTTCAAATGTGCATTATATAAACTGTTCATTATACCATATGAAATTATATCAATAATTCATTATATCATTTGATCGTTATATTAAAAAAGAATTATAGTAAATGAAATAAGGTCATATGATCATTAGAACTTTTGTTATTATATCAAACGTTTCACACCCATCGTGCGGAACGTGAGCAGCGAGACGGGGGTAGCGCGCTCCCGAACTGCTTACGCTACCGTGTTAGTAGTTCGGGAGATAACTTTCAGGGCTACGAGTATCGTGTTGGATTTATTATTGTTTTAATTTATTTATAATAATTAAAATGGTGCATACGACGTGTTTTGTGAAAGATTGCAAGTCGTCATCTTACATTAATAAAGAACTGCGACATCATCAATTTCCGCGGACGGATGAAAGGTAAACAAATCAATCAAAAGAGGCGCTGATTAATTTGACAGGACTAAACTAAAATTTATCTACTGTTCTTTTCTTAATGAAATAGAAAGTAAAAGATGCACTGAACTTAAATTTAGTTTGTGAACGTTGCAAAACGTTATGCATATATCAGTCGCGCGCGCGCGCCCAACGGCGTCGGGTCTATTTATTATATACGGAGCGTGGATACGTTTGTTGTAATAAAATGACGAATATTGCAAAGTGCAATGTGTGTAATATCATCATTGATGAGATGTTGTTATACATTCAAAATAAAGTTTCAATTATAGACGAAGAATCACTAGTGCGTATCTGCAAGGCTACATTCACAAGTGAGGAAATCAAGAACTCGAAGTCACTCCTGTTTGAGTCCATCCCAACGGACATACTAAAAATATTGCGAAAAAACAAAGGGAAGGAGGAGCGCGATGTAACAGATATGATAAATCTATTTAAATCGACAGAGCCCGACATTATTCCAATTTTTGTGGCAAGACAGACAACTGGATAAATTACCGCCAATCCTAACAGATCACTTGGATTGTTCGAAATTGTTGAAGGACATGCAAGTATTAAAAGCCGAAATTGAAGGTATAAAGTCGACCTATGCTACACTGGAAAGTGTTAATAAATTAAAAACGGACGTTCTTCGCGTAAAAAACGACTCCTTGCCGCCGGCTTCGGCGTTCAAAGTAAACATTAAACGCGGTGCCTGGCTGGATAGTGGTCCTATAGGACTTTCACATGATTGTCATAATCTGAGTGACGATTTAGATGTGAACAACAGAAATATTGAGTCTTTGAATAATCAGTCACCTTTGTCGCAATATAGAGAAATGAGGGTAGTTGAAAAGAAACAAACCGATCATGGATCAAGAGAACAGCAACGGTCGGTAGTATGCGGGTTGGCGAGCGCGGAAGGCGATCACCGGTCGTCGCCGCCGCGTCATCAGGCGACCGCGGGCGCTGCCAGCGACGCGGATGGGGAATGCCGGTCCGTTAGTCAAGAGGCGAGTGCGCACGCGCAGACCGGTTCCGTGCCTAGCGCTGCGGTGACGTCAAACGCATCTAGTATGCCTTTAGAAATAGTGGATCAGCTGACTGTCGCTGCTAACGGCAGGCCTAGCTTTATAATGGGACAGCAAGGATTACAGTCGCGGCCGTTGTATGTATGTGAAACTACGACCAAAGTAAACAATAATAATAACGAAGGATGGCAGAGAGTAATGAATCGTAAAAGGTCAACAAAATATCGTTTCATAGGCAAGCCAGGTGTTCGCATTCAATTTTGTGCAATGAAAGCATGTTTAAAGAAAATTAGTTCTATTTGATGTAACTAGATGGCGTTGTTCAAATACGTCACAATTTTGAATCGCGATGTTAAGAGTTTCCGTCGATTAATAAGGTTAACGAATGTATGTTTATTTTTTGAGTTTGAGTAGAGTTTGAGTATTCAGATCACGCCAAGATCTAAGTACTAATAATATATAATTTCAAGGTATCCGGTGTTTTATTTATCCGAGTGCCGAGAAGTAACGTTCATGGTCCTTATCGAGTCGGATAAGTGAAATCCAGATAGTGTTTTGTGATTCTTGGCGTAGAAACCAGGGTGGATCGCCCTGAAGCGCCGCACACCCAACCTGGTGTGCACAGTGAAATGACCAGTGCTGCTGCAGCGGAGCTGGTGTGGACCAGCACCAGACGGAGGCTCAGGGTGCAGGGTGGAGTTTGCCACCAGCGGAGTGAGGGTGGAGCAGGGCGGACTGGATATCATCACCACCAGCTGAGTGAGGCGCAGGTCGGAAACAGTTGAGTTTGTCAGCGCGATAGTGGAAATCGCTTGGGTTTCAATACCTGGGTGACGCAGTGGAGTGATTTAGTTCAGTGCTAGTGAAGTGCCGAGTTATTGCAGAGTGCGGTTTGTTCTTCGATCTTATTGATCGAAGGGTTTGTTGAAGAAAAATCGTGAGTACATTTATTCTTACATATTTGCAAGTCTGGTTTTCTGAAGATAGAAATTTCGTCTGAAAAGGTTTAGTTGGACTTAAGTAGATTTTTTGGACTTTATTATATTTTATTCTTATGTGCACCTGCTTGAACTTGTGATATTTTATGTACCAATTGCGCATTGTTGAGCAATATTGAACCAAAATTGAAAAAAAAAAATGTAGTTTTCTTTGGTATAATAATTATTTACACTAGTTTTAAATAATTTATCGTTGTTATTATCTTGCGGTAAATATTTGAAGTGGCGAATTTAAGATACACAGCGAATGTTTTATGAATGTGGTTAACATTTGTCTTGGTAGTTTTAGTAGTAATTTTATTTTTTCAAATTAAGAGGTCATATTAATTTCATCTTGCGGTCTATATAAAATTAATAATTATGGAGGCTATGTATAAATTGCAAAATAATACAAAGCTTCTTATTGAAAAGGCTCAAATTAACTTTAAAAAAGCTCCTAAAGACAGAGTAACTAAAACGTACGTTGAGGCTAGATTAGAGGCATTTGAAGCGTTGTGGAAAGACTTCTCGTCCACTCATAAAAACATAATACAAAATGCTACAGACGCTGAGCGAGAATCTAATAAATATTTTGTGAATGATGATTATGATACTACTGAAGAAACTTACATTTTTCACAAAACTCAGTTAAAAGAAGTTTTAAACGCATATAGCGATTATAATTTAGATCGAAACCCAAGAACAAATGTCGACCACACAATATCAAATAGTGTTAGATTACCAAAGATAAACATTCCAAAGTTTTCGGGCAACTATGCAGAGTGAACAACATTTAAAGATTTATTTACATCTTTGATACAAAATAACGATAGTTTAGAAGACGTGCAAAAAATGCATTATTTAAAGGGTTTATTGTCGGGAGAAGCAGATCAACTTGTCAGACATATTGCGGTTACTTCAGATAATTACAAAGAATGTTGGTCATTGCTGCATAGTAGATATAACAATAAAAGATTTCTGTCGAATTGTTTATTAAAGCGCTTATTGAGTCAGACTAATGTAGGCGAATGCTCAAATAGCCTTAAGGGTTTACTGGATACCACAATGGAATGTCTGAATGGTCTGAAAAATCTCGGAGTTGACGTTAGCACGTGGGACATCATAATCATTTTTATAATTAGTTCCAAACTTGATTCTGAATCACGAAAGCAATGGGAGACTAAAATTAGCTCCAAAGATGAATTACCTGTGCTTTCGGAGTTTAGAGATTTTTTGGAAGCCAGATTTCGTGCGCTCGAATTTTTAGACACTATGTCAAGTAGACCTAAACCAAAAGTTCACCACATTGTTAGTACCGACAATAAAGCCGTTGCAACAACTTGTCCATTCTGTAAAGAAAACCACAAAATTTCTAATTGTAAGAAGTTTGCTCAAGAGAGTTACGAATCTCGTCATAGCTTTGCACAAACCAGGCGCTTGTGTTATAATTGTTTAAACGCGAATCACTCCATTAAGTTTTGTCGACATACTGCGTCATGTCATATCTGTAAGCGAAGGCATCACTCACTACTACATCCAAATTCGGTCTCAAACTCCACAGTAGTTAATGACAGCTCTAATACAGCAGCTGAAGTTAAATCAGCGGTTTCTAGTGTTCAGGCATCGTTATCACCAAGTGAACCATCAAATTCAAATACGAGAGTGTCACATTTTTCTAAGGGGTCAGTACCTAGTCAAGTTTTGTTGGCTACTGCTCTTGTCGAAGCACAGACAAGAAGTGGTTCTACACAACTGCTGAGAGTGCTATTGGATCAGGGGTCTCAGGCATCATTCATAGCAGAATCAGCAGTGCAGCTACTTGGACTAAAGAAGAAGCAGACCAAGTCGGTTATATCTGGAATAGGCGGTGAGAGAAGTGCTTTTGCTTCCAAGTTTACAGTCACTATGACTATTCACTCACGCTCAGATCCAAATTATAGTGTCCAAGTGCATGCTTTTGTATTAAGTACCATTACCACGCTTTTACCCTCAGAAAAATTAGAGCAGTTCTATTGGCCCGAGCTAAAAGGGATACCTTTAGCTGACCCAGAGTTCCATACGCCAAGCAAGATAGACATCTTACTTGGTGCGGAAATATATGGTCAAGTTCTTAGAGATGGTTTAATTCAAGGTCCACCAAACTTACCGGTAGCTCAGAATACTGCCCTGGGTTGGATCCTTTCTGGACAGGTTTCGTCAAGCCGTGACTCTATTCATTGTCATCACGTCATTCACAGCAGCTCAGATCAGGCTGATGACAACGCACTGTTGCGACGGTTCTGAGAAATAGAGTCTACTATCCCTGATAAGAAGATCCTGTCTGATGAAGAGCAACGATGTGAGGATATTTATGCACAAACTACATGCCGTGATGAGGAAGGTCGCTATTTGGTCAATCTTCCCTTTCGTGATCAAGATCCACAGTGTCAACATGGTAGTTCGAAAGACCTCGCAATCAAAAGATTTCAACTTCTTGAAAATAAGTTCAAGAGGAATCCGACAATTAAAGCTCGATACGCAGATGTGTTCCAAGAATACATCGACCTTGGTCATATGGAGCCTGTACATGGTGATGAGCGTAATATGAGTACAGCGATTTATCTACCACATCACGCCGTGGTACGTGAAGACAAATCTACAACCAAGGTTCGAATAGTGTTCGACGCTTCAATGAAAGGGTTAAATGGAGTGTCTCTGAACGACGATCTTATGGTTGGTCCAATGTTACAACCTCCATTACGTCATATCATCATGAGATGGAGATTGCATCCCATGAGTCTCTGTGCTGACATCATAAAAATGTACAGACAGGTGAAGTTTTCTGCTAACATGCCGAATTTCAGCGAGTAGTGTGGTGCGATGATCCAGCATCTGAAATAAAAGAATACAAATTAGTAAGAGTTACATTTGGTACAGCAGCAGCTCCTTACCTCGCAGTAAAATCCTTACAGCAGGTGGCAGTTGATGAAGGCGGAGGTCATCCTGAAATAGCTGATATCATAAAAAAATAGTTTTATGTAGATGATTTAATGACAGGATGTCAGACAGTTGAAGAAGGTTTACACATATTTAGAAAATTAACAGAGATACTTACCAAAGGTCAATTTCAACTACAGAAATGGGTGAGCAGCTGCAATGAATTAAATAAGAGAATTCAAGAACATACAGTAACAAAGGTAAGACAGAATGAGGAAGAGGAACAGGGAAAGGATATTAAGTTGGACTCAGTTATATAAATTCTAGGAATTTCGTGGGATCGTGAGAGTGATGAATTTAAATATCCAGTGCAACTTGATCCACAGCAGACCCCAATCACCAAGAGGAAGGTAATATCCGACATCGCACGCCTGTTCGATCCACTTGGCTGGGTGGCACCTTGCATTGTTACCTCCAAAATCTTCATTCAAGACTTTGGCTTGCTGGCCTGGAATGGGATGAAGAACTACCTCCGGAACTTCTATCAGAATGGAACACTTACCGTCAAAGCCTTGTACAAACGAACAAGTTCACCATCCCTAGATGGGTTAAAATGAAATCCGATGATCTATTGGTAGAGTTACAGGGATTTTGCGACGCGTCGATTGCTGCTTATGCCGCCGTGGTGTATGTTAGAGTCATCGATGCCAACAGAACCATACATGTTAGTTTCATCGCCTCTCGTACTAAGGTTGCACCAGTCAAGCAGCAGTCAATTCCGCGTTTGGAGCTGATGCGGGCCGTGTTGCTTTCTGAACTCATTTCCGAAGTCGCTGAAGTAATGAGAATCGCACCCCTTCAAATACATGCCTGGACTGACTCGTCAGTGGTTTTGGCATGGATCAGTAAGCATCCCAGCCACTGGACTACTTTCGTTGGAAACAGAGTGTCTACTATTCTCTCTCACCTGGACAACTCACATTGGGCTCATGTCCAATCTACGCATAAACCTGCAGATTTGGCATCCAGAGGTGTAACACCACAAGAACTTGTATGCAACTCTCTATGGAGTCAAGGACCCTCATGGCTTCATGATCAAACGATAGAATACACTAGACCAAAGTCAATTATGACCACCACGGAGCAAAGGTCAGTCAAGGTTCATGTTTTAACTGTACCTATTCAGGAGGATCCTTTTTGGACAAAGTATTCATCGTTGCAAAGATTAGTTAGGGTTATAGCGTACTGCAGAAGAGTTTTGAGTTGGAAGAGACAATCACATGGTAAAAGGGGATTCGAAACGTATCTAACCAAGGAAGAAATAGAAAAGGCAACAAAAACGTGTATAAAACTTGTTCAGAATCAAGAGTTTTCCGAAGAAATGAGGGATATAAGAAAAACAGGAAGCGTGAAAGCGAAAAGCAAGCTTAAAAGTCTCTGTCCAGTCATCAATAATGAAGGCATTCTAGTTGTCAGTGGACGCATTCATAATGCTGATTTAGATGAAGCTGTCAAACATCCAATCATCCTACCACCTAACAGTCACTTCACCAACTTAGTGATTGATGAAGCCCATAAGAAGACGTTACATGGGGGACCAACACTAATGTTGAGTCAGCTGCGCAATAGGTATTGGATCCTTTCCGCCAAAACAAAGGTTAAAGCTCATGTACACAAATGTGTAAAGTGCAGGCGATACTCGGCATCTATTCAAACCTCACTTATGGGTCAGTTACCGTCAAGTCGAGTAATTCCAGCGAGACCATTTCTAAAGAGTGGCGTGGATTTTGCTGGTCCCATCAGCATCCGAACGTCAAAGGGTCGAGGCCACCAATCATACAAAGGGTACATTTGTGTCTTTGTATGCATGGTAAACAAGGCTATTCATTTGGAAGCCATCAGTGATTTGACGTCGCAAGGTTTTATCGCTGGCTATAAAAGATTTGTGGCTCGGCGAGGTTTTGTTAGTGACATATGGAGCGACAATGAAACGAATTTTGTTGGCGCTTCCAAGGAGCTTCGGCATTTAGTCGCTGCGGAAAATTCTTCCGTGGCTGTAGAGATTAGAGAGTGGTTAGGTAACAACAGCACGTCTTGGCATTTCATTCCTCCTCATTCCCCTAATTTCGGTGGCTTGTGGGAGGCTGGGGTGAAATCTACCAAATTCCACCTAAAACGCGTAATAGGTAATTCCACACTAACGTTCGAAGAAATATCAACACTTTTGTCCCAGGTAGAAGCGTGCCTCAATTCCAGGCCGTTATCAATGTTGCCTGACAATCCCATAGATCCTATTCCTTTAACACCAGGTCATTTCCTGATCGGTGAGCCTCTGGTAGCAGTGCCTGAACGTAATTATGAGAATTCTAACCTGAGCAACCTGAGACGTTGGCAAGTTACACAACGCATGTTGCAAGACTTTTGGAGACGATGGTCAGATGAGTACTTGGTACATCTGTTACAACGGTATAAATGGACAAAAATATTCCGGAACCAAGTATCGGAGACGTAGTGTTAGTCAAGGAGGATAACTTACCTCCTGCCCGTTGGCTTTTGGGCAAGGTCGTAGATAAGCACCCTGGTTTGGATAAAGTTACTCGAGTAGTGACCCTCAAGTGTAATGGATCTTTGAACAAACGACCTATGTCAAAATTGTGCATTTTGCCAATTGCAAAGTAAAGTAAACCTTATAGAATATACGTTAAGTTTTGGTTAAGCATTTTTTTTTTGTATGTTAAGTTTATACAGTCCACAAAGCATTGTTTGTAAGTTAGTAAGTTTATACAGTCCACGAGTATTGTAAGTTTTATCTTTTGTTTTGTGCCAAGGAATAGGTACTTTCCATAAAATATTATAATTTTGTTTTTTTACGTTATTACTTGTCGTTGCACACATAATTTATTATTATTCTAGTTTGAGCCCCTGACCTCATGGTGGGCGGTTTTGTGTAATGAAGGACATATCATAATGTCCTTGGTGGGCGGTATGTTCGCATTCAATTTTGTGCAATGAAAACATGTTTAAAGAAAATTAGTTATATTTGATATAACTAGATGGCTTTGTTCAAATAAGTCACAGTTTTGAATCGCGATGTTAAGAGTTTCCGTCGATTAATAAGGTTAACGAATGTATGTTTATTTTTTGAGTTAGTAGAGTTTGAGTATTAAGATCACGCCAAGATCTAAGTACTAATAATATATACTTTCAAGGTATCCGGTGTTTTATTTATCCGAGTGCCGCGAAGTAAATTTCACCAGGTGTAGCCAGAGATTTGGAGTGCACATTTCGTGGAGCAGATAGAAAAATTCCTGTTTATTACAAATGTGCATATGTCGACTATAGAAAGTGACATAATAAAACATATTTACACTAAGACACGGGAAACTGTGTGTTTAGAGAAAATTAATATGAAATTTGAAAGGGGGCACAAAGCATACAAGTTTTTCATATCAGAGGCCAATCTACCAAGGTACATGGACGAAACTGTATGGCCTGCAGGTGTCTTATTTCGGCGGTTTGTGAACTTAAAACATAGAATAATAAACGGTGCACATCTTACCGAAACCGACGGTCCAAACAAATCAAACTATGAATAGTGGCCCTTATCGATTTGCTACGTTCAACTGCAAGAATGTAAGCGGGGAGGGGCGGATTAAGCCCGCGCATAGCCGGGTAGAACAAACATATCAGCGAGGCTCACAGGGTGGCCAAATCTAAGTTCCTCGATTGGGTGTTGTGTGGTAGGCCTAGGTCAGGATTTTTACACAAACAAATGTGCGATAGCAGGCGAGTGTTCAAGTCTCGATTAAAATGGTGCCAAAATCATCAGGACCAAATAAGAATGGACGCTCTAGCTATGAAACATTCCAAGGGGGATTTCCGCGGTTTTTGGAAGGGCACCAAAAAAGAAAACTTACGCCCCGGCCTTCCTGTGAGTATCGATGGTGTGAATGACCCAAAGGAGATAGCGAATCTTTTTAAAAGCCATTTTTCGGTGAAGTCTCCATTGGGTACAGCGACGGAGGTGCTCATTGCTGTGGTAAACAGTCGGGTGGCAGGGAGTACTTTCCGGGCGAAGGACGTAACTGAAGCATTAAGGCTTATCTCGAGAGGTAAGTCCCCGGGTCATGATGGACTCAGTATTGAGCACCTTCAGCATGCCGGACCACAAATTGCTGGGATCATAGCTATGTTTTACTCGCTGTGCGTGAGTCATTCCTATCTGCCAGCAGATTTTATGAAAACAGTGGTAGTTCCTGTAGTGAAGAATAAAACTGGTGACCTTACTGATAAGAGTAACTACAGGCCTATTTCTCTTGCCACTGTAACTGCTAAAGTGTTTGACGGTTTGCTTAACGCACAGTTAAATAGATCGGTGACACTGCACGATAACCAGTTCGGGTTTCGTCCCCGGCTGTCCACTGAAAGTGCTATACTGTGTCTTATGCATACCGTCAAATACTACACGTATCGTAAAACGCCCGTTTATGTAGCGTGATGTTAAATAGCCCATAAACTTATTCTGTTGCCAAAAATTATGATATCTCCTAAGATGTTGATTGAAATCAAGTGATGTCAAGGACAGCGAAATACTGAATTTAATTTAGAGACTGCACATGGCCCCGTCAACTCCGATGTAGAAATAGCTTAGGAATTTGAAAACTTTTTTGGTAATATTCCCCTTAAAACTACAGAAACTTTAAATTCCTCACCCGCGCTTTCTGCTGCTTTACTTAGAAAGAATGTAAAGGCATGCCCTTTGAAGTTCAGCTTTCAACATACAAACCACCAGGCTGTTATAAAAGCTTTTAAAGATCTTAAAACTAAATCAACAGAAGATCTTTGGGGAATGTCTGTAAAAGTCTGTAGGTCTATTATCGAAATCATTGCGCCCTATTTAGCTTTCATATTTAACACCAGTGTAGACCAAGGAGTCTTTCCAGATCTCAAGAAACACAGTAAAGTAGTTCCATTGTTCAAATCCGGTGATAGTAAGGAACCTAACATTTATAGGCCTGTGTCAATTCTTCCAGTTCTCAGTAAGGTGTTTGAAAAGTTGATGCTCAATCAAATGTTACGTCACTTTAATAAAAACTCCATCTTTCATGAACAACAGTATGGTTTCACCAAGGGGCGTTGTACAACTGACGCCGGTGTCACCCTAATAAAGAACATTTTTAACGCTTGGGAAGAAGCACAAGATGCCATTGGAATCTTTTGCGACCTCTCTAAGGCGTTCGATTGCGTAAACCATGAGACACTTCTGCTGAAACTGGAGCACTACGGAATTAAGAATAACGCTCTTTATTTACTAAGATCATACCTGACGGATAGGAAGGTTAAAGTTCAGGTAAACGGCGTAAACTCATTAGGGTCTGAAATGAAAATGGGCGTTCCTCAAGGTTCGATATTGGGTCCATTCCTCTTTTTAGTTTACATTAACGATTTACCCCAATTACTTCAAAATCAACCGAAGATGGTGTTATTTGCAGATGACACATCATTGATTTTTAAAATAGATCGACGGTCACAAAAACTTGACGACGTGAATAACTCTATTCTTCAGGTCCAAAATTGGTTTACCGTAAATAATTTGGTACTAAATAAAAAAAATACCAAATGCATTCGATTTAAGTTACCTAATGTTAGAAGTAGCGAATGTGACATCATATTGAATGGAGAAAAACTGGAATTTATAAATCAAACGGTTTTCCTAGGAATCACGCTAGATGAGAAATTACAATGGGGACCTCATATAACATCTCTTGCGGGGCGGCTAAGCTCGGCCGCGTATACTGTTCGAAAGATAAGACAGTTAACAGATATAGAAACCGCGCGTTTGGTTTATTTTAGCTACTTCCATAGCATTATGTCGTATGGCATTTTACTGTGGGGTCGGGCTGCCGACATTGAATCCATTTTTATTTTACAAAAGAGGGCTGTCAGAGCCATTTATAATATACATCGCCGCGAATCTCTTAGAGAACTATTTAAAACGATTAATATTATGACGGTACCTTGCCAATTCATTTATGAAAATATTATGTATGTAAGAAAAAATCTACATCTTTTTAATAAAATCAGTGATAGGCATAATTTTAATACTAGAAATAAAGATAAAATAGATCAACCATTTTTCAGATTATCTAAAGTACATACATCTTTTATGGGGTACTGTGTTAAATGTTACAATAAAATACCTTCTGATATATTACAGTTAAATGAAAGAAAATTTAAAACTCATATAAAAAGCACACTTTATAAACAAGCATATTACAAATTAGAGGATTATATCCAAGATAAGAATGCTTGGAAACATGCTGGTCCTGCTCCATAGGACAATTTAGAGTCTAGACAAAATCAAACTGGTTGCTAATTTAACTGTATAATTTATAATTTTTATGATTTTAACTCACACACTTATTATATGTAAATTTTTTTTTTTTTTTTTGGAATATCATATACAAGGTTTGTAAATATGTGAGCACCATGTACCTATCGCATTTATTAATTTTTCTGTCATTACTTCACTTTTCATTCTTTTTACCAATTGTGGTATGTAATTTTTATTTTTATTCTAGGTACATCGTCTTTACCTATAATTATTAATTAATGTATACAAACTATTGTTAACATTTTAAAAGAGTAAGTATAGAGTTTCTTGCCCATTCTTCTCCATACATAACTACCTTTTGGAGTGTGCGTTACCCAGGCCAGATGTTGTCGAAAATGGTCATTTGAATCTTATAGATAATTAGTTTTGCGGCTTCTGTAATTGTTGCGCACATTTTTAAATTTGTTGCACTTATAGTTTTTTAATTATTTCACAAAAACATTTCCTGCTGGGGTAACGTTACCCCAGCCAGACCTTTTTCTTTCTAATGGGAATATTTAAATAATTACTAGCTATAAAATTAGTTGTCTAGATGAAGTAAATGTTGTGCCTTATTTTGTATTTGTTCTTTCATCGGTTGCGAAGTTATTCGAGATTTTGCTGGGGTAACGTTTTTGGTTTTGCTAGATCTTTGAAATGGTTAAGCGGATTCTTATCATATTTTGTACATGGCTTCTTGGGAATTAGTTTAAATTTGTTCTGCAATAAAAAAACCAAAATAATACATAGCTTAAAGGTTATTTCATTAAATAGAAAAACACTTCAATTGGTCCCAGCACTCTCAATAAGAGCTCTAAAGACTTACTTTAAACGTTATTTTAAAGCTTGTAACTGCCTTCAAATGTACGTGAAGTTTCATTAGTATCCTGTAAGTATTTAACAAGTTATGATGATATTGAGTTCTTCACGAGCACGGTCTTGATGCGCGCGGTGTTATTTGGCCACTGGATTGGATATATGAACTGAATGTTATGTCAATTATTAGTTTTTTAGTTCAGTTGTATATCAGTAAAATTTCAGTTCAGTACATTGGATAATTAATGAGATAATACGATTAAAGTCATTAGGAAGTGAATGACCGTGGTAACCCGACCAAGTTTAGGTGGTTACGAAAAAGCGAAAACGCAAAACATTATGGTACCTTCTAAAATATGTAGGATAGTGTTACAAATTTAGTACAGACATGTACACAAGTTTTAAAAAAAACTACGTGATTATTAAATATTTTTTATTGACAGGTAATATAATCATTTCAATTGAACTTTTAAAGTATTATTAAACTTATATTTAAAAACAATCACAGATTAAAATTACAGATGTAATTTTGCTTTTTTGAAATTTTCTATTATTTTTTAATTAAATTATAGATTTCAGTATACACAGTACACAGTTTTTATTTAAATATACACATATTGGACTGTGTAATGATCACAGACAATAAATAATATACAATGGTTTTTTTTCAGTTAACACTAAACTTACGGTGCGTACAAACTATATAACATAACATGTTATATAACATTTTTCATAGTGTGGTCATGTTATATTGTTGTATAACATTTTAATGTTACATGGTCTATACGAACCTTTACGTATGTCTACTAATACCTACTTATATCAATTAAAATCACAGATCAATGGTAATATTAAATGACATCACAATGTAGTAAAATGCTCACAGTTAGTCCTACTGTTTTGTTGTCTTATTTCAAATATCACATTTTTTTCCTAAGTTTAAAATCACAGATGAAAAATAATAAAATTAAGTAATATTAAACTGCAGTCAAATAATTATGTAAGTATTACTTTTAACTAATTACAATCTCAAAAAGTCGACGTGTAAAGGTACATTCTAAAACTTTGTTGGTTTTTGTATAAAAATATCACAGATCATTTTGTAAAATGAGTATCCAAATACGTAAGTAACTTTGTGAAACAAAAGTTGTCATAAACAGAGATCTAGTTGGCGCTCTAGAGAGACCATAAGCGTAGGCAGATTTTGTTGATTCTTACGTCAGTCGATGAAATGGTCATGATTTAGGTTCTATATTAAAAAGTGTGAAATACCTGTTCGCGATCTTTAATTTAATAAAAAACATATTGCTTTCGACTGCATAAGATTGGAGACGATTTTTTTATTATTATTATTATCACATCTATAAAAAAAATGTGACTAGCATTAAAATTCACAATTTTAAAGTAAATACACGTCAAGTGACAATACAAAATCTATAAAATAGTTTTGTATTTTAGATAAATTAGATAATTATTATAATAAGATATTATCAGATTGTAATATATAAATAATCGCGTGGGGCATTAAATTAATCAAGCAAACAGGACAGACAAACGGGAAGCGGCTTTTTTTTATAGGTACTATGTAGCGAAGGATAAATATGTCGTTATCATTGTTGAGAATTCCAGTCTAGGTAATAATTAAGTACGAAAGAAAAGAAAATAATAAGTTCCTAAATTTAAATATTTAAGCCTTAAAAAAATACAGTTTTAGATAAGTACCTAACAACATGTACATATTAATAATAATTTTGCTACTATTTCTGTAGTTACATTATACAAGCTTACCTTGTTCGTGAATTCATCAAGCAGCCTGCACCATAACTATGATCATCAATAGAAGCACTCCACATTAGCAGTAATTCGCCACACTTATTATTTTACATTAGCTCTCACGCACTCTAAAAATATTTGCAAAAACAGGAAACGGAACTGCCGAAACGCATGCGCACTCTACAAGATGAATTATGTGATTACGGAGCATGTTTAGTGCGATATGCAAACAATGCGCCCCTTCACCCCACCCCTTCCGCGTCCCACCGAACGACATGTTATATCAGTGATTTTTGATAAGTTTGTGCAACTGGAAGATAATAATAATGTTTTCATAGTACAGATATTATTATATTATTAATGTATTTAACAGTGCACGCGTCTGTACCGAAATTGTAAGGTGTATTATACTAAACATTTCAAAAGATAGTATAATGTTCTGCGTTTTCGCTTTTTCGTAACCACCTAAACTTGGTCGGGTTACCACGGTCATTCACTTCCTGATGACTTTAATCGTATTATCTCATTAATTATCCAATGTACTGAGCTAAAATTTTACTGATATACAACTGAACTAAAAAACTAATAATTGACATAACATTCAGTTCATATATCCAATCCAGTGGCCAAATAACACCGCGCGCATCAAGACCGTGCTCGTGAAGAACTCAATATCATCATAACTTATTAAATACTTACAGGATACTAATGAAACTTCACGTACATTTGAAGGCAGTTACAAGCTTTAAAATAACGTTTAAAGTAAGTCTTTAGAGCTCTTATTGAGAGTGCTGGGACCAATTGAAGTGTTTTTCTATTTAATGAAATAACCTTTAAGCTATGTATTATTTTGGTTTTTTTATTGCAGAACAAATTTAAACTAATTCCCAAGAAGCCATGTACAAAATATGATAAGAATCCGCTTAACCATTTCAAAGATCTAGCAAAACCAAAAACGTTACCCCAGCAAAATCTCGAATAACTTCGCAACCGATGAAAGAACAAATACAAAATAAGGCACAACATTTACTTCATCTAGACAACTAATTTTATAGCTAGTAATTATTTAAATATTCCCATTAGAAAGAAAAAGGTTTGGCTGGGGTAACGTTACCCCAGCAGGAAATGTTTTTGTGAAATAATTAAAAAACTATAAGCGCAACAAATTTAAAAATGTGCGCAACAATTACAGAAGCCGCAAAACTAATTATCTGTAATATTCAAATGACCATTTTCGACAACATCTGGCCTGGGTAACGGACACCCTTTTGGAAGGCGCAACTAGAATCAATTAACTATTCATGTAATTTTTGATGTTCAAAAGTGCATCTTCGTGCCTATTTGAAATAAATTATTTGACTTTGAATTTTGTTTACATTTACTTGTGATTAATAACATATTTATTTGGATAAGGATTAATATGATGTTGACAAAACTCCTTCGCAAATAATGCATTAACTTCGAACAAATTTGATTACCATATAAAAAGGTTATAGTGAGTCAATCTTAGAAGATAGACATATGCTGTCGCGGACTTTTTTATAAAACTTTTAAAGAGGAACAATTCCATCATACACGATATTTACGTAGCTTAAACCGTTTACGCAGCGCACGCAACGGAAGCTCTCAGAGAGGAATATTTTTTCCCGTTTTTGCAACATTTTTAATTTATGCTCCGCTCCTATTGGCCGTAGTATGATGTTATATAGCCTATAACCTTCCTCGATAAATGGACTATTCAACACAAAAATAATTTTTCAATTCCAACCAGTAGTTCCTGAGATTAGCGCGTTCAAACAAACAAACTCTTCAGCTTTGTAATAATATATAAGTAATAAGTATAGATGATATGTTTATATGTTTGTTCCTCTTTAAAAATTCTAAAAAAATCATTCATAAAATGTTTAGGTTCTTTGGGTTTTTATTTATATTAGCAAAGGAAATATAGCATGTTTTTTCTAAGTTAATTTTAAAATTGTTGACATTTAACCAATTTATTATGCATTCTAGGGAATTATTTACATTAAAGGCAATAAATGTAGAACAGTAAAATTTAAATCAAGTGTATTTGGTATTGGAGTTAAAATTTATAACAAACTCCCAAACTGTATTAAGAATAGCGCCCTGCACACGCAAAGTTCGGACCGCGCATCTGGGACTGCGTTCCAAACCGCGGATGGATCTGTGCGGTTTGGACTGCGGATCAAACTATCGTGCTAATTACGATTGAAAATGTGTCCACGGTTTGGAACGCCGGTGAATCTTACATATTTAGACAAACGATCCGAACAGTGCGTGTAAATTGATTTTCAAAAGTTTCGACTGCAGTTTGGACTGGCGCGTGGAACGTTATAAATTTTAAAAGTTTTGCCTCAGTTGTAAGAAATGGATACTCGTTTGGTCCTCGCGTTAGATAGATTTGTATTTAGTTTAAACAACAGAAAAAAAACGGCGAATGTGGGTAAAAGAATACAGACAAATGTTAAAAGAGTTACGAGAGTGTCACCCAGAAGATTTTAAAAATTACCTGATAATGGATAATGACGATTTTGATTGTTTATTAGCACTGGTACGTCCCAAAATAACCAAGCAAGATACAGTTATGAGAAAATGTATAACAGCAGAAGAACGGTTGGTTTTCACGTTGGTTCAAACCTAATGTCTTGCAAAAGTCAACAAGTTCGTCGTAAGCTTTGTTTCTCATGTGCCTGTTGCTGTAGTTGTGGCAGTATCAACAACGCCACATACGAACTACGCATCAAAGACCTGACGTCACAAATCCTGCATCGCGCAATCAGTTTACCGCGCGACTAGCATACGAGTATATACAACATGCCGACATCAACCGTCGGGCAGTTGCCCACCAGACACGACACCCGTCTGGTCGGAGGATCCTCCCTTTACTATGGAGGATGAGTGGACTTTACACCCTGTTCCTCATACCTCTATAGGTATAGTCCCTACTTTTAACCATCCACAGACATGGATGTTCACGGAACAAACGTATGAACTCCGTAATAGCTTCGACGCTCCAAACCGACCTTATTGTTTATTTGGCGTCCACACGTGATGCGCTCAGAAAACTGTGAAACTTAACGTCGCGCCGACATGCCGGATCGAACTGTTAGCCCCGCGCATCTACATGTTCGTTGCGGAGCGCGGGTTGGATCTGTGCAGTTTGGCCGCGGCGACTGGGCACTCGACGCGGATGGTGCCCATGCCGCGGCGGCCTAGCCTGATGGCTCCCCCTCTCACTGCGCCAGCGTCGCAGCCTCCAGCCGCCGCAACGGCCGCCACCACATCCTCTTTGGTGACCGAGTCATCAAGTTCGGCCACCTCCAAGGCTGCGGTCTTGACTGGTCTGGCGACCGTTGCCGCATCCGCGATGACCTCCCGCAACTTTGTTGCGAAGAGGTCCGCGTTTGCGCCGCGCTGCTCACCCCCGAACTCAAAAATCCGGGCTCCGGTTAGGGTGCGGCGGCAAGTGATGCCACCGATCCCCAGCCGGGAGGGGTCTGCGTTGGCACGAGCCCGTCTTAGTACGGACTCGTACGTCTCGCCCCGCTCCACGGCCTCCGGGGTGATGGTCACCACGACCGCCGCAGTTTTGGGAGGAACCAACTTCCTCCCACCCGCCGGAGCCTTCTGGGCTGCCGAAGCAGCCGCAGCAGGCTTTTTGCCCTTTCCCCTCCTGACCACTTCCGTCCACGTCTGGTTGGACGGGGTGGTGGAGGGAAGAAAGGCGTCCTCCCTCTGCGAGCTCGGGGGGGCCGCTGGAGCAGCAGGCGCTCCCTCCGTGCCCGTAGCAAGGGTCTGAGGGGTGGTCCTCTTTCCCTTGCCTTTGCCCTTGGAGGGCTTCGGGGCCTGGGGCTGCTCCCCCGATGCCGGGCCTGCTACAGGCGCAGGTTCCGGCTCCTTCGCCGTGCAACGCTTGTCCGCCGCTAGTGGCGGGCGGAGTCGCGTCTCCGGCAGGAGCCGGTCCTCAATTCCTGCGAAGCAGGCTCTGGTGAAGGCCCTCTCCTCCATGACCACCTTTCGGATAATATCCTCAAGGTTGGAAGAGGAGGAGGAGCCTCCTACCACCGGACCAGGGGCAGGGGCAGGTTGGACGTGCCGAGCCGTGGTCTCAGCCAGCTTCTGGTGCAGCTGGCTGACCTCCAGTTGCAGGCGATCCACCTTCGCCTGCAGCTGCCGCGTCTCTTCAGTGGCGGTGCGCTGCACCAGCTCCGCCACGATGCCATGTAAGCTCACGGCCCGGCACTTGAGGGCCTTCTGGAAGGTCCCCTTGAGGTTTGAGGACCTCGAGGCGACCTCCAGAACCTCCTCCTTGTCTTCGAGCGCCATGCGCTCAAGTTCCGCCAGGGAGTGGCCGGAGTACAGCACACTTGATGCACCGTAACCGGCCCTCGACCTGGCGGCCCGCGCCTGACGCTCCTTCGCGGCGACCTTCTCCTCCAGGTCCTGCTGGAGCTGCGCCCTCTTGGCTAGGCCGAGTTGACGCTCGGCGTCCAGCAGGCCTACCTCATGGGTGGAAGTCGACGGAGAGGTCGAGGCCTTTTTTGACTTCGGCCTCTTCTTCGACTTCCCAATAGACTCCGAGGAGCCACCGGACCCGGGCTTCATGAAAGCCCGCTTCCTCTGGAGGCGGTCACTTCCGGCCGCCGACGTGTCCATTGCAGACCCCGATACGTCGGAGTCCGAGACCTCCAGCTCCGCCTGTAGGCTGGATAAGCTGGCCGCAGATGGTGCGCGGCCAGCTCCAGCGTGGCCCTTAGAAGGGCCATTGGATTGGGTCCGAGCATCGAACCCAATGGACTCGTTGTCCGAGTCTGCAAGACAGTAGAAGCTAGCCGCAGACGATGCGCGGCTAGCCTCCGACGCCGAAGCGCCCTCGGACTGGCCCTGAGAAGGGCCTTTAGGTTGGCCCTGAGAAGGGCCTTTTGGTTGGCCCTGAGAAGGGCCTTTTGGGTGGCCCTGAGAAGGGCCTTTTGGTTGGCCCTGAGAAGGGCCTTTTTTAAAACGCCCGGAGGCTTCCCTCAAGGGTCGAGGCATAGCCTCCAGAGCAGGTCGCAGCTTGCCGACACGAATAAAAACAGATTAAAAGATTAAAATATGCTGCGATTGCACAGCGCACTTTAGCCACCGGTCTGCCACTCCGTTACGGTGGTCAGACACGGCGTTGCCCAGGGGATACTACGTGGAAGTATGCGCTGTGGGGGATCCCCCTACCTACCTACCCTACCCTAACCTAACCTACCCTGCCCTACCTACCTTACCTACCTACCCTGCCCTAACCTACCCTTTTTTTTTTTTTTTTTGTTCCGGGGTGGAAAATCCTCATGGATGTCCTCCGCCCTGGGGCGGGCGGAGGGGTCTGTCAGACTCTTACTGACTAAAAACCACCCCGGTGTTCCGTCTCACACCTACGCCGGGGGTCACGGGAACGAACATACTTCCGCGACCCCCGACTGGTGCCGGCCCGCCACTGCAGGCCTCTCCTCCGGTCGAGGGGGGGAGTGAGGTGTTTGACTCCCCCCGCGACGTCTCAGAGGGGCGCGCGTGGAACACTACGCGCCGCCACCTCGGGTCCGATATATGGGGGGCGACGGACGTCCCCTAGTCCGTCGTCCCTGGACCCATTTAGGGGGGCTGGAAGAGGGCGTTGTCCGCCCTCCGCCGACGCCCGGTGCGCCTGCTGCGGGCCGGGTTAGTGGATGAGATCTCCCTTTCCCGTTCCGCAGCCTCCTTCTGCGAAATTACTGTCTCGCAGAAGGAAACCACCGCGTCCCAGGACTCCTCGCCGCCGACCATCGAACGAGCGACGGCCGGCAGCGAGAGGTCACTGCCTACTCCAGAGATGAGGGCACGGCGCGGCTCCTCCCAAGCGGCACACTCTGCCAGCGTATGCCACGCCGTGTCCTCCCGACAGTCGACGCAGTGGTGACACCGGACGTCCGGCTCCCTGTTTATGCGACACAGGTACTTCCCGAAGCAACCATGCCCCGAGAGCACCTGCGTCACCCGAAACGACAGGGAGCCGTGCCTCCTCCCGAGCCAAAGGTCGAGCACCGGCCGGACCGCCTCGATCGTACCGAGGCCGGCGGTAGGGCGTGAAAGCCTGTCCCGCCATTCCGCCACCAGGACCTCGCGAAGCTGTGACCGACGCAGCTCCACATGTCGCTGCATCAGCCACTCGCCCCGCGCCCTCGCTTCCTCGCGCCACCGATACAATGACGCGAGTACTTTTGCCTCCAGGTCCCAGGGCGGGGATCCGGCCAGTGCGCAAGCCGCCTCGTAGGAGATTGTGCGATACCCCCTGATGACTCTGACGGCCATTGCTCTCTGCGGTCTCCGCAGGACAGCGATGCTGCCGGCCGTCAGGTCAGCCGCCCAGATCGGGGCCCCGTACAAGGCCATCGATCGCACGATCCCCACGTAAAGCCGCCTACAGGCGACGCTCGGGCCCCCCAGATTGGGAAGCAGCGTTGACAGCGCCCCAGCCGCGCCCATCAACTTGGGCGCCAGCCGCCGGAAGTGGGGTCCAAAGTCCCACCGGCTGTCGAGCACCAATCCTAGGTACTTCATGGTGGACTCGACAGCAATCTGAACCCCACCGACCACGATGTGTGATCCGGCTGGCGGCGCCCGCCGGGGACCATGGAACGCCATGGCCTCCGACTTGTTGAGGGCCACCTCCAGGCCGAGGCGCCGTATGCGGCTCACCACCTGTGAGACCGCCGCCGTCGCCAGCAACGCTGCCTCCCTGTGCGAACTCCCCCGGGCCGTGACCAGCGTGTCGTCCGCATAGCACGTCAGGTCCACGCCCGGCTGGAGTTCACCCCTCAGCACCCAGTCGTACCCGATGTTCCACAGGAGCGGCCCTACGACCGAGCCCTGTGGAACACCGCACGACATGCGGCGCTGGTTAACGCCATCACGTCCCACGTAGGTGACACACCTCTCGGACAGATAAGCCCCAACGATGTGGCAGAGGTAGGGAGGCACCCGATGATACCGCAGTGCCTCCCGAATACAACTCCAGGGCAGGGTGTTGAAGGCGTTAGAGATGTCCAAGGACACCGCCAACATCACCCCGCCCCGGGACACCGCTTCCTCCGCCAGGACCCTCACCCGCGACACAGCGTGGATGGTAGAGCGCCCATGCCGAAACCCAAACTGACTGTCGTCCAGGTCCGGCCCCTCTCTGCACAAGTGGCCGACGAGGCGGGCTGCGATTATCCGCTCAAACAGCTTACCCACCTCGTCTAGCAGCACTATGGGCCGGTACGCGGACGACGAGTCCGCAGGGCGCCCCGCCTTCCTGAGCAGGACCAGACGACCAGATTTCCACAAAGTGGGAAACTGGCCCCGCTCAAGACACGCTGTGTAGAGTCCTCTCAGTTGGGGCTCAAGTTCCTTCAGAGCGAGGGCTAACACGCAGGCCCTATCCTACCCTACCCTATCCTACCCTACCCTACCCCACCTACCCTACCCAGGCTGCTATTTGCAAGCCTTCGCGGATGACGTCCTGTTGGTAGTCACGGCGGATACACCTGAAACAGTGGAGCAGCTAACCAACAGCATTCTGGCTAACATCAGCGAATGGGGCAAACGCGTCAAACTGACTTTTGGCCCGGCAAAAGCCCAAGTCATCGCCTTCACGCCCAAAGCGAAAACCGCGCACCTCCAAATGGACGGCACCGATTTAGTGTTCGTGCCCGAAATAAAACTGCTTGGTGTCATCCTAGACGAAAATCTGCGATTTAATAGCCACCTAAAATATGTGCTGGGCAAATCAACTCGCATATTTAACAAATTACGAATGTACATGAGATGTACATGGGTCGCACACCCAGAAAACGCCCGCACAATTTATTTACATGTGATAGAACCTATTATCACGTACGCTGCCGGTATACTCGTATGGGGGCACATGTAAGCAGGAAGTGCGTTAAAAAGCAAATTTCCAGCCTTCAGCGGGGATTCGCACTGAAAGTCATCCGTGACTTCCGGACTGTCTCCACTACTGCCGCGTAGATGGGTCGCACACCCAGAAAACGCCCGCACAATTTATTTACATGTGATAGAACCTATTATCACGTACGCTGCCGGTATATGGGGGCACATAGTAAGCAGGAAGTGCGTTAAAAAGCAAATTGCCAGCCTTCAGCGGGGATTCGCACTGAAGGTCATCCGTGCCTTCCGGACTGTCTCCACTACTGCCGCTCTGGCACTCGCAGAGCTCATGCCCCTCGATCTCGAGATCCAAGAAGTCCACCATGTCGAGATGATCCGCCTCACAGGCACTAGTCACCTCTTGCCAGCGGACATATCTCCTGAACGCCCCACACCCGTACGTGAGCTATTACATCCCGCAATGAGACTATCTAAATCAGTCACCAGCACCCGAACACTAGAGACGCTGATGACGAGGCAACCGAACTGACACCCCAAACGCAACACAACCGACGGCAGCAAACAGGACGATGGTACCGTCGGAGCAGCCTTTGTTACGATCCGGGAGGAACAGCCGTGACGAACTTGTTGATATTTGCAAAACATTAGGTTTTGCTTCATCTAATCGCGAGTTCGTCACCAAAAATGTAAATGTTTATATATTATTATAGACATGCAGTAGGCATTTCTCTTAAATAATTTTAATTTTATTGGTGGCAACCGTAGTCTGTCTTTATGTCGTGTCCGGCTATTTATCTTATCACCAATATTTTCGAATTCATTATAATTTTTATTACAAAAATACATGTTGCAAAAATATACAGACATGTTAATGGTAATATTTTTAGTTTTTGGAACAGTGGCTTACAGCTATCTAAAAAATGAGCTCCACATATTGCTCGGACACATTTTTTTTGTGCTTTGAAAACTCGTGTCAACTTCCACCGAGTTACCCCAAATTATAATACCGTATCTAAGTACAGAGGATACGTAAGCATTAGGGTGTCCCTTATATGACATATTTTTTTTTTTCGATGCGCATAGCCTCTAATTTTTTTATAAATGCTAAAATATACTCAAATATGAAATTTCAGCTTTCTAGCATGATCGCAACCCGTGCCGACTGAGCTTCAAAGTTTATTTAAAATCGTGTTTTGTCCTATTATTCCGATCTGCTATAAAACTAATATAAATGCAACAAATGTGGTGAGTATGAGGTAAAATAAAATAAGGTAAACATTAATCTTTATTTCAAAACATAAAATTATAACAATCAGCCAGGGTAACTTCTCTTTAGTGTAGTTTTTTAACAGTCCAGATACAAATTTCTATGTTCCTGGGCACAGCGCAAAAAGCATTGTTTTTGCTCTTCTTCTGCCGTGTTAAGTAAGGTTTTGAGTTAGGAATGCATTAGACTGTTTTTAGGACGAATTTATAAACATGATGACGACAACCGAAAACCAAAAATTCTCTCTCTAACGTCTGCTCCAAAACAGCACAAGCTCCATTAAAATGACCAGTATTTTAAGCTTTTGTATCGCAGCACATTATTTGAACTTTATTATTAAGGTTCTAGTCAAAGAGAGCAGATGAGACGGCTTTAGCTTGATGTTATCCAGAAGAACTCTCTAGTTTTGGCACTGCAAGAAGCTGTTCTCTATCGTCAAATGAATGAGAATATCTCTTCATTGTGAGTTTTTGACAGATTTGCCATACAAACACTGTCAAATACTCACAATGGCGAGACCATTCTGACACTATTGTAATAGCAGACTTGAGGCCCTGACGTAGTCACAGTCCATTGGGATGGAAAACTATTACCTGGATTGGATGTACGAAGTTCAAAAGAAGAACGTTTGCCCCATTATTGCTTCATTTGACGATAGAGAACAGCTTCTTGCAGTGCCAAAACTAGAGGGTTCTTCTGGATAACATCAAGCTAAAGCCGTCTCATCTGCTCTCTTTGACTAGAACCTTAATAATAAAGTTCAAATAATGTGCTACGATACAAAAGCTTAAAATACTGGTCATTTTAATGGAGCTTGTGCTGTTTTGGAGCAGACGTTAGAGAGAGAATTTTTGGTTTTCGGTTGTCGTCATCATGTTTATAAATTCGTCCTAAAAACAGTCTAATGCATTCCTAACTCAAAACCTTACTTAACACGGCAGAAGAAGAGCAAAAACAATGCTTTTTGCGCTGTGCCCAGGAACATAGAAATTTGTATCTGGACTGTTAAAAAACTACACTAAAGAGAAGTTACCCTGGCTGATTGTTATAATTTTATGTTTTGAAATAAAGATTAATGTTTACCTTATTTTATTTTACCTCATACTCACCAAATTTGTTGCATTTATATTAGTTTTATAGCAGATCGGAATAATAGGACAAAACACGATTTTAAATAAACTTTGAAGCTCAGTCGGCACGGGTTGCGATCATGCTAGAAAGCTGAAATTTCATATTTGAGTATATTTTAGCATTTATAAAAAAATTAGAGGCTATGCGCATCGAAAAAAAAAAATATGTCATATAAGGGACACCCTAGTAAGCATGGTAAGCAACCATCGCAGTTTCGAGGTTAACAGTTTGCCTGATTCTTTTCAGGGCATATACAAAACGATCTATTTTAATCAGGATTTTTTCTATGTGTGGTTTCCAACTGCACTTTTTGTCAACGGAGAGTCAGAGTTGTATTATACCTAAGTTGTTAAAGATGTAAAAAATGTGAAAATGTTTGGATCTCCCTCTCTCTTTTATGTTACCAGTATCATAAAATATTTTATACCAGAAAATCTCCTTTTTTTAATAACTTTGTTTTAAACCGAAAATTTATAAAAATGATTACGGTATGATTATTTTTTAATTATTATTTCTTAAATTCAGTACTTAAAAGGAAATGTAAATGCTTTTTTTTTCGCCATTTTATGTTAATTACCATTACGAAGATATTTTTTTGATATGTTATCCCTTTTGTTTACATAAATTATCTGAATTTGAGACTTTGGATATAGTTCAAGAAATGTGTGAAAAAGAGCCTACAGATACCTACAGTTTATAGATTCAAAATAAAAAGCCAATTAACATAACAGTAAAAAAAGACATTGAGGATCTACAATATTGATTTAAGTCGTAGGTTAGATAAAATAATTAAGTTTATCGTCATCAATACGCATTTTTTTTATCATATCACGCTTCCTTTCCCCGAAGGGTTGGGCAGAGGTGTACCTATAGTAAACCCACATTTCACCAGTTATGTTTAAGTCCCATGTTAATATTTTTAATTAGCCTCCAAAGTTAGGTCATATAATTGCCAATAAACGTTTGAACGCGACTGTTCGGACAACAGCTTAGGTTTAATACGTCCAATAAAGATGGTCATCGTTAAGTATGAAATCGTCGCATTTTTCTAGTCATTCGAATTTGGTCGGATAACCAGCCGTTGTGTACATGTTTTGTTTTTTGTTTATATATACTTAATGCGAACATTTCCAAGCTGAATATTCTCACTATATATGTTTGACTAAACGCACTAATTCTTAGTTTAGACCCACACATCTTGGGTTGAGCCGGTTTCTTGTATTTTGCCGTCAAAGTTTTGACTTTTAGCAATATTATTCAATAACGCATGCATGTACAATTTTGAAACTTTTTATGGTTATTAAAAGCGCCAAGAAGGATCGAATACAGTTTTCAGCGAGCTTATACGTTTTCTCATTTAAGCGCTACGTATTTTTTCGGGTTTTCAAAAAAGCGCCATTACTTGAAAATTATAAATAATAGGTTGGGGAAAAGTTTCTTCGCATTTTTTAAGAAATTTCAAAACATTTTTTAATATAGTTTATTTACATTTAACTATAGTATGTAGGTACCATTTTGTTCGATAACTTTTTGCCATCTTGTAGGTAGGGACATGATCCCATTGCTATAGAAATTTTGGGACTTCTGATCAAAATACCGCGACAAGTGGTTTTGGCAGTCCTCTCGTGATGTTAACCTGACACTGCCTAAAGAATTCTGAAGAGACCGAAACAGGTGGAAATCTCAAGGTGCAAGGTCAGGACTATACGGCGGATGCATTAACACCTCCCAGCCAAACTCTCTTAATTCTTCCTGAGTGGCTAAAGATGTGTGAGGTCTAGCGTTATCATGATGAA
This sequence comes from Dryobota labecula, assembly GCA_947523025.1. NCBI lineage: Eukaryota > Metazoa > Arthropoda > Insecta > Lepidoptera > Noctuidae > Dryobota > Dryobota labecula. The sequence goes on from OX383300.1 coordinate 515,457, forward strand.
ATCCACACCCCTTCTGTTGATTAATTCCGGCCGCTTTCTCTCAACTTCTTACTTTAATTTCATCAGTTGTTCGCAGTAGAGTTCAGAATCGATGGTCCTGCCTGGTGGTACGAGTAACAGCTCATAATGAATAATGCCCTTCCAATCCCACCACACACACAGCATCACCTTGTTGCGGGTTTCGCCACAGTCTGTGAAGCCTGACCGGCCTTTGACCACGACCTTTTTCGCACGTTCTTGTCGTACGTGATCCACTTTTCATCACTAGTTATCAGCTTCTTCAAAAATGGTTCGGCTTCATTACGTCGGGAAATAAGGGGACACCCTCTAAAACACATATTCAGCTTACTAAAAAAACAATTTTGGTACTAAAACAACATAATAGACACAAAATACTTACATTTTTATGCGCTTGGTTGCAAACTTTTTCCAGAAATGAACTTGTACGATCTTGCACTAGCACTTGTCATTTGAAATGATTGTAAAGTAGACATTATATTGACCTGTGCCTCAAAATAGTTCTTTTGACTATCGAAAGATGGCGCTATAATAAGAATTCATTCATAAGTTCGCAATCAGGGTGCATTCTAAGTAATCAAGTACTTTTGGGTCGTTTTCGACCCCCTGGGCATATATGGGTTAAGAGGTCTAGAGGTACACTAAGAAAGGATTTTTGGAAATTCCACCCCTAAAGCGGTAAAATAGGGGATGGAAGTTTATATGAAAGTCCGTCAGTTTTGAATTTAGGATCGTCTAGGCTGACGATTAAAAATTAATGTATACGTGTCTCAGCGTTTTTGATAATTCCACCCTCGAAGGGTTAAAAAGGGGGATGAAGTTAAAAATTTCTTAATTTTCAAAGCAAATCACTAAATTTACTATCTAGGCTTATGGTTGGAAGCTAACGCAACGTTGTTGTTAGAATTTAAACCCTTAAGGGAGTGAAACGGGGGAGGAAATTTGGTTTTTAATTAAAGTTCGTTATTTTTAAAGTTAAAATCACTAATATTTCGGCTTATGGTTGGAAACTAACACAACGAAAATCGTTGTTTTATTGTTTAATTTCAACCCACAAGGGTCTGAAAAGGGGGATGAAGTTTTGTATTGAAGCAGTTCATTCGCTAAATTTTGTATTCAAGTAAAAATAATATAAGTACACGTGTACTGTTTCTAACTTTACAGTATTTTACATGCAGCGACTGTCTATCTGACCTCCACAACGCAGTTACTGGGTAATACGATACCCCTTGCTAAAAATGGTTGTCAGAGTTTCGGGCTTCTGACTTCCCGTAACGACTGTCAAAGATCCACGAATGACAGCCGGGATCAACAGCTTAACGTGCTTTCCGAGGCACGGACGGGTCTCTGTATGTAAAGATGGTCACCCATCCACAGACCAACTGCGGCAAGTGTAGCTTAACCAGGTGGATACCGGTTTTTTACAGTAGGTATTTCTGTACAGTATTCCTCAAATATCACACATAGTGGAGCTGGAGGACAATTAGCCATGAACAAAGCTCTATGCTGTTATTGTTACAATAATTCATAATTACCTAGAAAAAAGAAGTTATACTCTACGCAGACGAAGTAAAATAAAATAGTAACGAAGTCAAACCTTACATTGAAATTGATGATTGATGATTGATTGATGATTGATTTTCGAATTTGATGCCGAAAATATAGTTTTTAGAATTTTGGTCTGTTTGTTTGTATGTATGTTCCGGTTTGCACAAAAACGGATGAACGGATTTAGAGGATATTTTGGTACACAGATAGTTTATAACCTGGATTAACATATAGGTTATTTTTTAATCCCGGTAGTACGTTCCCGTCGGCTATTTTTCGACATCCACGCGGGCGAAGCCGCGGGCAGAAGCTAGTTTCATACCTAATATAAATTACATAACTTGATACATGAAACAAGAAGAATTTAAAATAAGAAAAATTCGCCATCTGTCGGGAAGTTGTCTGCCCCAAGATAAATAAAAATGTGTGCATCAGGCCAGCAAGACCCTATTTAATAAAATCTTCATATAATTTATTGGTTGCTTTTTTTTTTCCTAGCTGTTTTTGTAATGGTTTTAGATTCCATGTTAATACAGATATTAGAAATGCATGGATACGTATCTATACTAATATTATAAAGCTGAAGAGTTTGTTTGTTTGAACGCGCTAATCTCAGGAACTACTGGTTGGAATTGAAAAATTCTTTTTGTGTTGGATAGTCCATTTATCGAGGAATATTATAGGCTATATAACATCACGCTACAATCGACTACGCAAGACTACGTACGCTTTCGCTACGAAAAATGTTGCAAAAACGGGAAAAATTCCTTTTGAGAGCTTCCGTTGCGTGCGCTGCGTTAACGGTTTAAGGGCCTATACTACCTCAAATGGAAATCAAATCCTCAAATCCTCCGTTATTTCGAAAATACTGCAGCATTAATTTTGAAATAAATATATGGTAAAGTTGAGGATTAATGTTAAGTACTATGTTAGCCGAAAACACGATTCCATAAAATTTGCTCGATAGAAAATAAATCCAAAGTTACCTCCAAACAGAACAATAAACCGCTGGTATTCAAAAAATACTTCAGGTTAGATAATGAAACTTTGCATATTAACTGAACTAACTAAGCAGGTCTTATGTTATTAACTTTTTTTAAATGTACCATTATTTTCACCGTAAAACGAAATTACCTAAACTATCGGCGCCTTGGAACCTTTTCCCTGCCGCCCTGTCTCGCTTGCTCGCGTGACCGGTAGCAATAGTGTGCAAGCGAGATACAGAGTGAGGTGGTGCTGAGGTTGTATAGACTCTTAAGTTACGCAAATATCATGTATGATGGAATTGTTTCTCTTTAAAAGTTCTAAGAAAAAGTCCGCGACAGCATGTCTATCTTTTAAGATTGACTCACTATAACCTTTTTTATGGTAATCAAATTTGTTCGAAATTAATGCATTATTTACGAAGGAGTTTTGTCAAAATAATATTAATCCTTACCCAAATAAATATGTTATTAATCACAAGTATTTAAAGGGGATTGCCATTCTCGGCTTAACGTGAACAGGCTGTTCAGTAAAAAGTATTTTATCAAATAACCATAATTAATTCTACAATAAATATTTTTGCAAAGCTCGTCGCACGAAAGTCTTGTGTAAAAAAGTTGTATTATAAGTATTCACGCTGATTGCACGCGCAAAGCACCGCCATTTTTTGGTTGCAGGCTCTCGGTGGCTTGGTTCTGGGTTACCACAAAATAAAAATGTTATTTCAGTTTTTAATCGATAAAAAAATAGATTTTCAGTATTTGAGTAAAAAATGTGGTTCTTTCTTGAGCACGTTTACTGATCAAGCGATTTGGACCATATCTTATTCTTATTTATCTGTGATAAGATGAAAATAATCAAAACATTTATATTTCTATAGGTAAATCAATTTGCATCTGACTATAGACTCGATTATTAAATCCATAAATCGATTATTGTTAAACATTTTTTTTATTACTTGGCTACACCAACTGCATCATCTGTCAACTGAATATGAAAAAAAACTCGCTTCGCTTCCGTGTTGTGAATGTTGTCTTATGTTGTTTTTTTCGAACGTTTGTTTTTGATAATAATGGGTTCCGATACCACACCTTACGAAGACCTGGCCTTACTTTTGGACACCGAATCTGCTTCTAACGTTGACCCTGGCGTTATTTTGGACATTGAACCTGCTTTACCCGACAACTGGCGCGAATTCGGACACTCCTGCGCATCATCTTGTTTCCTCGCATGGGAATGAGGAAGAACTGCGATGGGTTAATTGTGGCATCGATGTTATGCATCGCAGAAGACGCACTCTGGAGCTCGTTTTTTTTTTTTATACGTTGCCCCACACTATACCCAAAGTCTCAAATTCAGATAAATTATGTAAACAAAGGGGATACCATAACAAAAAAATATCTTCGTAATGGTAATTCACATAAAATTGCGAAAAAAGAGGTTCTATTTTCTTTTAAGTACTGATTTTAAGAAATAATAATTAAAAAGTAATCATATCATAATAATTTTTATAAATTTTCGGTTTTAAACAAAGTTATTAATAAAAGGAGATTTTCTGGTATAAAATATTTTATGATACTGGTAACAATGCAGGAGATCCAAACATTTTCAAATTTTTAACATCTTCAACAACATTAATATTACAACTCTCATAAATAGATTCATATTGTAAGCATGGGCGCCGGCAGAAATAATTTCCAGGTGGTGCAGATTTTAGTTTTCTTACAATCTTTGCCGTATATGATTGTTAATAAAAAGATGAAATTTTAGTCTAAATGTTCGAGACATTTACAAATTTCTGACTATTCATTATTAATTTATTATATAGGTACCCAGTCGTCACGGCTCACACCTATTTGTTCACGACGATCGAAAATTAAAAATTCTAAGTTGGTGGGCCAGGAGTACCGGGATCGATATTAATCGATTTCCATTACTTCTCTGAACGCACCCTTTAAAGTACCGCTACTCCACACCAGATGGCACCAGCATAAATGGGATGAACTTAACAGAGAAAGCGCAATACAGTTTCTAAGCAGTGCGAAAGAGACCGACTCTTGTCAAAGTCAATCGCGAATGAACTAGAAAGATCATAAATGCGAAAGAGACATAGATTATAGATGACAGGGACAGAGCTACGTTCGAGAACGTTTGGGAATCTGGAACCTTCCTTACATTTTGATATATAAGGGGGCTAGGTCGCGTTCCGAGTCAGTCAGTTTTCGATTGAAGTTCGAACAGTTCGTTCCGAGTGGTCAAATCGCGAGTAGTAATAGTTCCCGCCATATTCGTTTCCATAGATTAGTGTTTTAAGTGTTTTTATAGTGTTGCCGTATTTTAATTTCGAAAATATATAGATAATTCATACAGTCCAAATAATCCAATAGATCAAGAATGATTGCTTGATTACATGTGCAAGAGCGAGCGAATTGGTCAGTGTCAGTGCGCGCCGTAATTAATTAATCAGTGCAAGCAAGCAGTGACAAGTGAGCTAACGTGTGTTTCTTTTCTTTATAATTTTAAATATGAGTGACATAAGGCGATTTTTGTGCAAGAGAAAAAAGATAGGAAATGAACAGTTTAATGCTAAAGAATGTCCAAGTACTTCGGCACAGCAAAGTACTAGTAAAACTGAATTAACAACACAACAAACTTCAGTTAATATTTATGATGTGGGTTTATATCTGGATTCTAACGTAGGTACCTATCAGTGATGAAATACGGTTTAAAGTGCTCGAAATACCGTGGAAACCTCCGCAAGATTATGATTTCAAGCAGGACATCGATCATAAAAACCAAACACAACAACGTGCATTTCGCCACGAGTGGCTCACAGCATACCCTTGGTTAGCCTATTCTGCTCAGGCTAAAGGACCACTTTGCCGTACATGTGTATTATTTCCCGCACAAATTCATCGAGGCAGTACTCAGGGGCCATTTATCGTTCGGTCATGCAAAAAATATCAAAAATTTCATGAGTGTGCGAAATCTCATGTAAATAGCCAGTGGCATCGTGAATCGGTTATACGTTCTAAAAAAATTCTCGAAATCATGCAACAAAGAAAAAAAAAAGACGTTTATGAACAGATAGATACTGAATATCACAGGGAAATTTCAGAAAACAGAAAAAAACTTCAACCCATTATATCTTCGGTCTTATTTTGTGCTACGCATGATTTACCCCTTCGAGGAAAAACAGAAGATGGGTCAGTTTTCAAAGACTTACTACATTTCCGAGTTGAGGCAGGAGATACGGTTTTAAAAGACCACTTTGCAACTGGTTCGAAAAATGCCCTCTATGTATCCCATCAAATACAAAACGAAATTATTGAAACCTGTGCTGATGTTCTTCGTGAAACCATTACTGATGAAGCAAAAGAAGCGGCATACTTTTCAGTCTTGGCTGATGAGACAGCGGATATAAGCGGGACTGAACAGCTTTCAATGGGCATAAGATACGTCAAGTTTGACCAAACGAAACACAGTTACGTAATACTTGAAGAATTTTTGGGGTACAGACCACTTCAAAAATTAGATACTGCATCGATTTCTGAAGTTATAATATCTTTTTTGACATCATGTGGTTTAGATCTCAACAAAATGGTTGGGCAAGGGTATGATGGTTGCTCCACGATGGCTGGACGTGTTGGTGGAGTTCAGAAAATAATTAATGATAAATATCCCAAAGCAAAGTATTTCCACTGTGCTAGTCACATATTAAATCTTGTTGTCAATGATTTAAATAATTTGAGTGAAATAAGAAATACTGCTGGAATGATTAAGGAAACTATAACTTTTTTTAGAGAGAGCATTTTACGGCGAAAAAAAATTCCAAATATTCCCTTGTTTTGCGAAACCAGATGGTCTGCAAAGTACAAAAGTATTCGAATTTTCGCTCAAACTTTCACCAAAATTGTAGAAGCATTACAAGACTTCTCAGAAGATCAAGCCACTAATTCTAAGACAAAGGTTAGAGCTTACCAACTGCGCACTGCTTTGACTACCACAAATTTTATTGTGGCATTGCATATTATTGCTACTTACTCGGCAAAGCTGAGCCTGTCTGCAACCAGCTTCAACAAGTGGATATTGACATTAATTCAGTGAATGACCACATTTGCAAACTCACTAAAATAATAGAGGGTCACAGAGAAAACGCATCGCAGGAATTTACTGCTATATTTGGAGAAGCTAAACAAAGTTGCGAAGACCTTAATATTGAGATTAAATGCCAACGAGTTACGAAACGACAGGCTCATCGATCCAACCACCCATCCGAAAACGTTGAAGAATTTTACAGAAGAGCTTTATACATCCCATACCTTGATCCGATCATTTCTTCTTTAAAAGACAGATTTTCTGAAACACATAAAAAATCATTTTCTCTGTTACAACTACACCCAAAAATAATGAAAGGCCTCAGTAAAGAAGAATTTCTTAGAGCTGCAAAAGACATTGAAAATTTGTATGGCGATCTTTTACCTAATTTTATTTCAGAAATCACGACTTGGTTTGAAATGTGGAAACATCCACAGCCAGCGGCAAATGATATCAGTGAAGTTGATCGATATGAAAAACATCTTATAGACTACATCGACGAGGCAAAAGATTTCTTTCCTTCAGTAGCAGAACGATCAAGATTGGCCTTAGTCTACCCGTCACAACGTGCACAATAGAAAGATCTTTTAGCATACTGAGAAGAGTTAAAACTTGGAATAGGTCCACAACAGGTGACGAGCGACTGTCTGGATTATGCTTGTTAAGTGTCCAGCGAGGCAAGATAACCGAGGACAATAAAGATAACTTTATAGAAAACGTCATTAATTAATTCGGTCAAAAACCCCGCCGGCTGCAGTTGCTTTTTAAATGAGAATTGTGTAATTACTGCCTACTAATTATTGTGAATAAAAAAAATATTTCCAACAGACGGCTTTTTATTTCAATAATTCGTGTTGATCCCGAGATTCCCAAGGGGTGCAAGTGCACCCCCTGGCACCCCCCTGCCGGCGCCCATGATTGTAAGTAGCATATCTAACCACATTTTGGATGAAAACGGCTGTAAACTGTTTCGATTGGAAATCGATTTTGGGACGCCTACGTCTAGCACTGGGCTTAAAAGGGCTGATTATGACTATCATATACCGTGTGTCCGGCACACTACAAAAAACATTGTTTGGCAACGGTATTTTGTTTGCATAGTTCTTATAATTAATTCACTTTAATTTTATCGATGATTATTTACAAAAACATTTAATGATAAAATGTTTTGTACCACTGTCCTGTCATTTTGACAGTGACATTTCTTGACATTACTTTGTTTACATAAATTATCTGAATTAGAGATTTTGGGTATAGGAATTTCTGCTGTATCGTGGTGCGTTTACAAACATTTAAACTCACATACACCAACAGCCGTCGTTGAAGTACAATCAACTATTCGACAATGGACTGCTCCACAAATCGTTAGTCTATTGTCAAAATTCAAACATGTTTAATGCAAATAGGTTTTCACAAACTTACAAATTCAGTACTCATATAAAATAGCCCATAATAGACGAGTCCAACATTTCTTAACCAAATGACTGCTTGAGAAACATTTGAAACAAACTCGTTTGTCTTTTAAATATGATCGGTTTCTGATGTGTTTGAGATATTATTTCTATCTGTCTATTATCTAAACAAACACCATTTATAAATTCTTGTCTTATTTACAGGTTACAGCTGATAGCTTAGTCTGTCATCCATGCTGGATGTTGGCTTTTAATTTATCATCAGACCGGGAAAATGAACAAAGCACTAGTACTGGTCATCGTCGACAACTATGTGTCAATTGTCATTGTTCAGTACTGCGTACCAGATCGCATGTTCTGCATACAAATACGGAAGGAGAAATGCACATAATAAATGTGATTAGCGAGTGGATAGCACCACAGCAGGTGAGCACAGATTAACTTTTATATAATAAAGATATAAATATTATTTGAAATGAACTTAATTATGTGTATAGAAAAAAGTCATTAATGTATTGAAATGCCACTAACTTTGAATTATTTTGTTTAAGGTTCATGGATCAGTTCGCATCTGCCATCCATGTTGGCAGCGAGCTGACAGAGTTCCAGTTCTTGCTCCAATAGCTGGTACAGCAGCGTCAACAGAAACAATTAACCTACCGGATTATTCACGAGCACTAGATACACAAGGCCATTGTCTATGTCCGGATTGTGGATCACCGCAACGACTGACTGTCCCAACATGGCTCAGGGTGAAGTTATTCATAGATTTTAATTTTTATGTTCCAAAAAACTGCAGAATATGTAGTTTTCATTTATTGAATAATAATTGGGATGAAATATTATAAAATATTTTAAATCCTAACCATCCTATCTTTACAGTAGAACATGTTCACTTTGCTGTGACTTTGCTACGATCGTACTATGGAGAACATATCGCACCTTTGGGAACAAAGCGTCACTTCTGCAAGTTTTTGCAAAAACAACTTAAATATGCAGAAAAACCGTGACTTTATATACACAGCACGCTTGTCCGTGATGAACTAATCAATTTAAGACTGTGAGAATCGCCTTAAGACTCTAAAGCAGTAGAGTTATTAAATAATTTGGTAAAAAAAACTGTAAAGTTGGAAAAAATGCAGAAATGACCCTGTGTTCCCAAAGGTGCGATATTAGAAATGATGGGTCCTATACTATTGAAATAAGCATGGATAGAGCCAGCAACCTCCTAGAAGGTTTACCCTTAGCAGGCTATTGCAAATTATTAAGAGGCAAAATACAAAACAGGCACATAAGCTGAAAAATATGTTTATATTTTATATGTATAATAATAATCAACTGGGCAGAGAAGAAATTGTTCAGTATTATTGCAATTGCCTTATAGGTCGAAGAACGGTAGGTAGGTTGCTGTGCTCATGTTATGACCATAATGTGGTATTTAAGCTGGGCAAGGCACCAGAATAATATTACGCCACCCGCCCAGTTTCTAGATAATGTTTTAATTAAATATGATTCAGATTAAAACCATTGTAAGAAAAATAATAGCTGCTTGTTTAATTTTATCCACGTAAATTCGCCAACTTATAACTGTTGCACAAATAATTATGCAAGTTAATATTATTATAATAAACGAGAATAGGTTTATATTAGGAAAGAAATACTCATTTGTACTATTTCTGATATTTGGAAAATAAATACTCATATTAGCCTTTTCTCAGCGACAAGATCACAATATTACACATGCTAAAATATGGTACATTTTCGTAACTTCCTGCAACTTTATTATAATATTTCGTTTCTATTAGGAATGAAATACTAAAATCGAAACTTATTTATTATTAAACTTAATATCCACGTCAAGCCAGAGCACCCTAACAAACTGGGCAATTCCCTTTAAACAAAATTGTCCTTGACATCACTTGATTTCAATCAACATCTTAGGAGATATCATAATTTTAAAATAACTTTGGAATTTGGCAGAGATATAGCCTGGGACATGGAGAAGGACATAAGGCTACTTTTTTACGCGATAACCGACATTCACACGGGCGGAGCCGCGGGCAAAAGCTAGTTATAAATAAACCACTAACCACTGGACACCAACATAGTACTCGAAAATCTGTTCACTTTATTATATATAAAAACGGTTACAATTTTTTTTTTCATTGTTTTTTTTCTGGCCCGACTATTCCAGGCGGCGTACAAAAAACTCTCATTAACACTAAGTTGAAGGAGTACTTTAAGAGGAAATTGCATTCCCTTAGAGCAAATTGGAATCCTGTCTTGTTCTTAGTCTTAGCGCTGTTGAGTTGATTAACAGCTCAAGTGAAAGGTATAGAATATAAGACGAGAGTCCAGATACTGATAATGACAATTTTCTTCATGACGCGAATCCTATTACTTTCGACCAACGAAAGTAATAGGATTTTGGAGAGTGACTCTGGCACTCATCAAATTGTCTCGTATATAGCGGGTTACATAGTACGAGTGTTGCAGAAAAACATAAAATGCAAAGAATGTGTTCTCGCCCTTCACTCTTTACAAATAAAGACCGGACATCGATTTATTTCACTAAAAAGCCGCGGGCAACTTATTTTCCCATCTGATAATGTTGTCAAAATCTGCTTACGCACAGAATTAATTATAAGAATGAAAAAAGAAAATTTTAAATGTTTATAATTAAACCTCGTAATATTGTTCATGCTACACTTAACGAGTCTAATAGAAGAAAATTACTTCATATCATTTAATGCACATGCGCATGATCAGTATCCTATTTTCAACCATGTCACGTTGTTAACCAAAGTTAAAAGCCGAAACTAAAAATACAAAATTGTTTAAAAAATAAAGCGACGTCCATAATATAAATACTGTGGTCCCGCCATACTAACGCACATAGAATGTTCTGGAACAGTGTCATGCTTTGTTACGCCATAGTGGCCAGTAGACGAACTAAATGAGAAATGGCTAGTTCAGTTACACTGTAATAATTCCTTTCACCGGTAGATGGATTTACAAATAATTTTATTCATTTATTTTTTAACTAGCTTTTGCCTGAGGCTCCACCCGCGTGGATGTCGGTTATCGCGTAAAAAGTAGCCTTTATCCGTCTCCATATCCCAGGCTATATCTCTGCCAAATTTCATGACGATCCGTGCAGCGGCTTAGGTGTGAAAACGTAATATACAGACAGACAGACAATTACTTTCACATTTATAATATTAGTACGGACTCTAAAGAGATTTCGCCTTGCGGCATCTCCGCTTCTTTCTGTCCTCCGTGGGATTGAGTTTGTTTAAAAGGGAGTTTTTGTGTGTTGTTGTAATAAAATGTTGAGAATGAATGTTTGCCGAGAGAAACGGACCGTGAGGACTTTGCATTATTTATATAGATCAAAGGTTGTGTAGAGCATTGACCGGAAAGTAGCAGCCGTAAGAATGGCTCTCTGAGTTACTTCCAGGGGTTTGAGTGTAGTGTTCGCAGCTCCACCCCATACCGAGGTATTTTGTTCTGTCAGTACAAGAAATTGTAGGACATTACACTGTCTTCAACATTCAATTTTATTTGAGAATGAACATTATATGAATTATGTAAAAATTCTACTCCAGCCTGCATACAACATTACAGGACGGTTTGGTCCAGCCACTGACAGATAATGAATGCTCGTATGAGGTCGGGTGGCTGTCTGAAGAACTCACCTATAAAGCCTTATGAGATCAGTGCACCACACTCCCTCTGGAGCTGCAGTGATCAGCTCCATTATCTCAGACTTTAGCTCCTCAAACTGACGAGCCTTCGTACTGCTGCTACCTGAAGAGAGAAGCATTATTTCTTAAGTATTCATTTCTTCTACTACAGGAGTTTATTGCCATTCAATCAAGTTAACTCATTGTTTACAATGACAAACGAACTTAGTCTCCTTGATTTTAGTCTGATTAATGGTTAAATTGTCCAAATTTAATGTCGAAACATTCAACAATTTGAAGAAGAAAGTTGTAGCGCTGACAAAAATTGCGGCTCAAACAGCAGCGATTAAGTCGCAAAACGATTGGAAATTATTTCGTCACAATCCCGGCACAGACGAGGGTACTTGCAGATTTGTCTACTAAAATTGAGAAGATCGAAGTTTATGTTGTGTCGATGGATACTTCGAAGAGCGAGATGGATAAACCAGTCGGGATACCTTATACGCATCGTGCGAGTGGGATAAACGTTGGAAGTGTTGCTAAGGAACCGCACGAAATGGTGACGGAACGTGCGCGCCGAGCGGCCGAGCGAGCGAGAAACAACGATTTTGTATGGAGACGCGTACGCATCCGTTCAGCTTTCCACGTCTATTAGATGCGTACGCATCTCCATAGAAAATCGTTGTTTTCTATGGACAAAAGCTGAACAGAGCTGAATAAGTGTGTTTAGTTAGTCCCTAAGGCTGCTTCCATACTACAGAAAACCAGAAAAGCTTATCGGAAACTGCTGAGACAGTATTGACTTATGCGATTCAAAAAACAGGAAACACTCAAAACTAAGGTAAATAACGTGGATAGTAATTGGCCACTATTTGCGAATTTTGCCAATGGGTGTGGTTTCGAAACCCTCGCAAACCAGCGAAAGGCAATCAAAGCCAGCAATAAGTACATACAAGTGTACTATCAGAATGTTCGAGCATTACGATCGAAAACAAATACGTTTCATAATAATTTATTGGCATCGACGTTATGAACTCTTTACAATTACGGTATCAGGTCTCAATAAAGGGATTCATGACGCGGAACAAATTCCAACTAAATTCAACATAAATGACGAAAACCAGGAGTAATTTTGGCGGTTTCTCCGCGTTTAGGTTAAATCGCGTTTCTGCTGACAATATGGACAAGACCTTATTTGAGATTGTGTGCGCGACGGTACAGACAATGGTGCCGATTCCCTTGTTCACGAACTAAACTAAATTTAAGTTCAGTGCATCTTTTTCTTTCTATTTCATTAAGAAAAGGACAGAAGATAAATTTTAGTTTAGTCCTGTCAAATTAATCAGCGCCTGTCACTACTCCATACAAGTGTAGACGTGATTAAAAACTTGCCGACTAAAATTACGCCAATTTACGTCAAACGCTGAGTAGTAATTTGACAGGACTAAATTAAAATTTATCTTTTGTCCTTTTCTTAATGAAATATAAAGAAAAAGATGCACTGAACTTAAATTTAGTTTAGTTTGTGAACAAGGGAATCGGCACCACTAATTAACTTTTTGGTGTCGTGTTGTTTACATTCCGCCAAAATGTGATGCTACTGAGTCTAGGCATTTAATATATTAGAGAATGTTAAACATGACAAAGTTTTAGTGATGGGTGATTTTAATATACTATCTACGATGGTGCAAATTCAAAGCTTATTTGAAATATTTTATTGCCCACTGTCTGCCCACTGTAAATTTCATTTCGGCAGGTAAATAATGTTGTTAATTGTCGTGTACCTTAGATTTGGTATTGTCAATATTTGAGTTAATTGACTTAGGGGTGCAACTCTCTGAGGAGCCTTTAGTTAATATTGATACACAACATCCACCGCTGGTCGTTGGCGCCAGGCTTTCTCATGGCGAATCAGAGGGTAGGGGCTTTCTCAGAATGAAAGTGTTTTGTGACTCAATAGACAAAGGTGGAATTTTAATAAATCTGAGTTTCTAGCTTTATATAATTCTTTTATGTTAGTAAATTGGGGTTCTTGTACAATCAGAACTCTGAGGCAACTTTAAATTACTTTTATAAAATAGTGAATGAAATCCTTGTGAGTGTGTTCCTAAGAAAAATGTTAAAGTTAAATCATGTAAAAGTCTAAACGAATAAAAACTATAAAGAACATCAGCTCCTTCACAACTATGAACTTATAAAGACAAGATGATAAGGTTTTGTGAAGCAAAATACCACATTTCAAAATAATCATGTGTCTAGGTTTAGTTATCCAGAATAGTACACATCTGATTTGATAAGAAATATCAAACATTAGTGGCAATAACACAAATTATATAAAACAACTCCCAGAGTAATAGTGAAATGTTTTCTTGTGTTTTTCGAGCTCATGTCAAATTAGAGATAGCTTCAACTCATGAAGTCTACAACAGACTTCAGAAGAACCTACAAATGGATCCGACATTGTTATGTAAATTTATTAGGAGTAAATAATCTAGGCACAATAAAACCAGTCACAAAGGATGGCTTATTGCTGAAGGAGTGTGCGGAATGTTTCACCTCATATTTCCACTCAGCGTACAACGACAAGCGGTCGGTGCTGGACTTGGTAGCCGCGGAGCACATTTACATCTCCCTAAACACACCCATCTCCATCCTAGTAAGGCAGATGGAAACCTACAATCAGAATATGAGAAAAATGGAACTCACTTGATGATGTATGTCTCCCTGAATCGTCATCCTGAAACAGAGACAGAGCTCCATCTTTCTCAGAAACAGCCTCGTCAAAATTATGTAAACTATTGTACAGTGGAAAGCGTTTCATAAGGAAATTTTTGACATCATTACTAGTGACTGTTGTGTTCTTGTGGTAGTCAACATTCTCCTTGTTCTGGCTGTTGCTTTTGGTGATGATGTCTGGAGCTTTCACATCCGCCTCTTTCGGCTCTTCAATGGAGGTTGGTTTGTGTTTGACAAATAAATTGTAAACAAGATCTGGTTTAGGTGAGTTCACTTTAGCTTCTTGTATGCTTCTTCTTTTTGTTTTTCTGTTAGTATACAAAGAATTTAATATCTTATATTTAAACACAACAAAAAATCTTCAACATGCATTTAATATTTAGTGAATGTATACATTAAAATTGTTACAGGTAATATTTTATATGCTTACACTTTTGCAGTAGAAGGTACTTTTGATCTCTGTACAAAATTATCAATGTGCTTTGAAGACTCTGGTACGATCACGGTGAGTATTGGATTTGATGGTGGGCCGGATAACTGAAAACAAACAGATAAGATACTTGAGCATCACACTGAAACAACTGAACACCAACACAACCTCACATTTTAATATGTCTTGTTGAATAAGTGTTAGGTTGTTAATTACAGTGTGCAATGATCAAAAGTAAGTAACACATGTGTGCACATCTTAAAAGACTAACTATGTGTGGGAACAAATACCAGTAGGACAATGGTCCACTTGAAGGGCTAAGTGCGGAAACCAAACCCTCTAACAGAGCATTATAAGGGAGACTGAGAAAAAAACAAGTTATATGAAGGTTTATTTATTAAAAACAAGGACATTGCTTGCCCTTAAAATGGCATAGTCAGGCATAGTTATATTTTATTAGAGAGACAAGAAAGATTGGGTCTGTTTAGATTAATCGGCAGAACGCCAGTACTCACCAAGAAGCTGTCGTTGCAACGCTCCCTGAGGAAGGTGACGAAGTCCCTATATCCCATTCTGGCCAACGGAATATGTGTACCCAACAGCTTCGAGTAGTCGCGCATCAACAGGCGAGAATCCATCTGCGTCGGGCTCGACACCACCAGAGAGCGCAGCCTCATTTTCACCTCTTTTATTAATTCTTCTTCCATCCTTGCTAATATTTACGAAACAAAGTATTCACACACTCAAGGCTACACACCAACTGGCTAGCTAAGTGACACCAACCACTTCCACAGTCTTGAAATTCTAGTTTGTTTGTTAATTAAACGATTTAATATTTTTTTATTAACACTATTGAATGATATTATCAGCTTTATACCCTATTGTATCGACCATAGTTGTAGAAACATTAAGTGCTTATAATACAACTCAGTATCTTTATTATATCAATTTTGCAAGTATAAATCAGTGCTGAAATAACAGAAATACTTCGTAACTGGTTCGCATAGAGTATGATAAGCACAGACCATATAGTATTATGATAAGTATATATCTGGTTCGTAAGGACGACAGTCCACAGCTGTGGTACCATAGACTTAGAAAACTATAGGACCACTGCTTGGCGTGTCGCTGTAAGGGACAGAAAATCAAGGTACTTGCAACTTTAGGGTTACCCACTTTAAAGTGATTTTACCCCGAATGTTCTTCAATGTTCAGATGTTTTTCAATCTCTATTATCTACTTTGTACAAACGCACAGGGTTTATAAATAGAAACAAAACATCTATACCCAAAGTCTGAAATTCAGATCATTTATGTAAACAAAAGGGATAACATATCAAAAAAATATCTTCGTAATGGTTATTCATATAAAATGGCGAAAAAAAAAGGTGCCATTTTCTTTTAAGTACTGATTTTAAGAAATAATAACTATAAAATAATCATACCGTATTATTTTTATAATTTTTTTAACAAAGTTATTAAAAAAAGGAGATTTTCTGGTATAAAATATTTTATGGTACTGGTAACAATGCAGGAGATCCAAACATTTTCAATTTTTTTACATCTTCAACAACACTAATAATTACAACATTCATTCATAGATTCATATCGTAAGTAGCATATCTTGCCACATTTTGGGTGAAAACTGTTTTGAATGGAAATCGATTTTGGGAGGCCTACGTCTAGCAGTGGACTTAAAAGAGCTGATTATGGTGCTGATTCCCTTGTTCACAAACTAAACTAAATTTAAGTTCAGTGCATCTTTTTCTTTCTATTTCGTTAAGAAAAGGACAGAAGATAAATTTAAGTTTAGTCCTGTCAAATGAATCAGCGCTTGACGTAAATTTACGTAATTTTAGCCGGCAAGTTTTTAATCACGTCTAAACTTGTATGGAGTAGTGACAGGCGCTGATTAATTTGACAGGACTTAACTAAAATTTATCTTCTGTCCTTTTCTTAATGAAATAGAAAGAAAAAGATGCACTGAACTTAAATTTAGTTTAGTTTGTGAACAAGGGAATCGGCACGTATGACGATCATAATGCCGTGTCTCCGACATACTACACAAAACATTGTTTGGCAATGGTATTTTGTTTGCATAGTTCTAAAAATTATTTCATTTTAATTTTATAGATGATTATTTACAAAAAAAAAAAAAATGATAAAATGCTTTGCACCACCGTCCTGTCATTTTGGCAGTGACATTTCTTGACATTACTTTGTTTACATAAATTATCTGAATTAGAGACTTTGGGTATAAGTCCAAATAGTTTATTAGGATAGGAGTTCTTTCACCTGCGAGAAAATGAACATTTAAAGAAAACCTGAGATACAGCATAAAAAATATTTTATCTCCACTTTCATTCATAATCCCCGTGATTTTGGTTTGGCGGGAAATCTGAAAGTTTTTAACACTTTAATACCTACTACAAATACAATATTTTAAACTATAAATAGATACTAAAAGGTAAAGATGTAATATTACATTGAAAAAAGGTAAAGATGTAATAGAACATTGTTACTAACAAATTTATGGACGTAAGTCTGAAATAAATTATTATTATTATTATTACGTCCACTGAAAAGTGGAACGAATTTGCTGCCAGCGCTATACATACACTCTAATAAAGCATTCATCTGAAATGATTGATGAAGGTAATTTATTTTATTGGCGTACAATTTTCCCCTGAAATGGGGAAGTATTCGAGTAAAAAGTAGGCAGCACTGAGCTTGGAGGTTATGTGAAGAATAATAAATAATAAAAACATAATTCAGCTCTCATTTTATCTTGAAACAGCTGTATATTTATTTTAAGAGTTGAAAAACCATATTAGTTGAAAACTTTCACTGTCTTTCACCGAATAAACTAAAATATTTAGCTACTTACGAATGAAAGGACAATCCGGCAATTTTCTTCTCACTATCGCTTTTGCAACCAAAAACACTGCACCTTACCATTTTGCAGCAATAGCTAAAGTCAATCCTCAACAAAAAACACAAAATATTTAGTATTTTTCGAAATAACAAATTAAATAACTTAAAATTTCGTCGCAACCACTTTTCGAACGCGTATCAAACGTCAAACTTTGTTTAGCAACTGAAGTGCTGTCCTTGAAAAACGCGACACGCGATAAGGGACAGAAAATGTTAGGCTCTGTCTCTTTTCTTTACAAGCATCTTGTATATATTTTTCTTTTTCTTGTGTAAGTAAGATAGAAGATGACCAGCGATCTATTCTTTTCTCTATCTACGTGTGGTACACAGTAGCAGTGTTGCCATGTCCAAAATCAGGGCCTCTAGTCTGCTATTACAATAGTGTCAGAATGGTCTCGCCATTGTGAGTATTTGACTGTGTTTGTATGGCAAATCTATCAAAAACTCACAATGAAGAGACCATTCTGACACTATTGTAATAGCAGACTTGAGGCCCTGGGGGCCAAGTCTACTAAATGTACAAACGTTGCAATGGTCTCTTCATTGTGAGTTTTTGACAGATTTGCCATACAAACACTGTCAAATACTTACAATGGCGAGACCATTGCAATGTTTGTAAATTAGTAGACTTAGACCCCTGGTCGGTGGTAAACCCATTATAAAAATAAGGTAGATTTTATAAAACTACGGTGATTGGGTTATGAGAAAAAACGGTGTAATTACGGTGCAACACTTTTATTAAAATCATACAAAAATACAAGTAAAGTTACTAGATAATAATTCAAAAACATATAAGTACAAAAATGAGGAGAGGTAAGGAAATAAATACCATAACTATTCTGAATCTGACACCAAAAACTCCTCATTTTTGTAAATGTTTTGATTTAATTTCTTAGCCAATCGCGAAACTCTGGTTTTAGTAGCCATTCCTCTCGAAGCTTCTGTTTAGACTGTTTTCTTGTTTTAGTCGGAACTTCTACTTCAGACTGAGAGTCAGTTTCACTTTCAGTTTCAGTTTCAAAAATAATCGACAGTTAAATAAAGAAACTAAAAACTTGACGACTTGACAAGATACCAAAAACAAACTAAATTCGACGAATGCTATGTATGTAAGTAAATGAATCGATCGTAATATTACTCGAAATTAATATCTAAGTATATACGTCAACTCAATTTGTTAGCATTATAGAGGGCCTGAAACAGGGGGAATCCCCGAACATGTCTGTTGGTGTGACCATTCTAGTGTCGGACACAAATATTAGGGATCGAAGTGCGTTCATAATACATATTATAATACATCTTTTGATTTAGTTAACTTTTTTTACAACAGGAATCTTAGTTCTTCCAGATAACGGTAGATTTTGTCACCGTTGTCATGCCTCGACGGTAGGTGGTAAATTTTTACTAAATACGGTGCATTTACCGTAATTACGATGTACATGGCAACACTGCACAGTAAGGACCATTAACAGTGTTGCCATATGGAGGAGGCTTGAAATCTGTTTTTTTTTTTTTTAATCCGTATAAAATCCGTATAACCAATCTGAATAAAATTCCGTATGAATTCCGTATAAAAATGGAACTATTAAGATTTAAACATATCTTTATTCATAATTTTTACATAACCATCACGCCTTGTTTCCCCGAAAGGCGTACCTATGGTAGGAACATCCACATTTCGCCAGTTATGTTTGAGTCTCATGTAATAGGGGGCGAGCCTATTGCCATCAACCGGGCACAAATCCAGGCTCCGGGCTGCTACTGAGAAATTCCAGATGGAAAAACCCAATAAGGAAATGTGGGTGAACTATATTGGTACAACTCTGCCTAACCCTTTGGAGATTACAGGCGTGATGTTATGCTATGTTATGTTATTCTATCTGTACGTAAATCCGTATAAAAATCCATAAGCACGATTTATCCATATTGGAAACCGTTTGACTACGTAAGTCATAAAATTTTGCAAAAAAAACTGTATGGCTATGGAATATGAGGAAATATTTTGAAACTTTTAGAGTAATACCTGGATAACAGAACCCAGTGCACAGAAATATCACAACTCTGTCCAAAAAGCAATTTATTAACCATTTACACATCTGAACCAAGAGTTATAAAATACGGGGTACTTCAAGGTAGCGTACTAGAGCCGCTACTTTTTTTAATATATATCAATGATCTCCCAAAAGTCATATCTCAAAATATGGTACTGTTTGCCGATGACAGTACAGCTGTTGTAAAGTGTATTAATCCTGTCTGTTACGAGAGTGATATTAATGATTGTCTAAGTAGAATTGTTAACTGGCTTACTAGCAATAACCTAATCATTAATTTAAACAAAACAAAAGTAATGTACTTTCATCAAAGGTGTGAAAAACCTCCAGTTCACATTGCATATGATAAGTACAAAATAGAAGATACAAACGAGGCTAAATTTTTAGGTATAAAGATTGTAAACTAACATGGAAACTAAAATTAAATAAATCTGCATATGCACTATTTCAGCTGTCAAAAAAAGTTAATACACAAACACTTTTAATAGCGTATCACGGATTGGTTGCGTCAGTTCTGAGATTTGTTGTTATTTTTTGGGGGCAATCTACTGAAAGAGATACTGTTTTTAAAGCGCAAAAACAATGTAATCGATCCATGTGTGGCTTAAAAACTACCGAATCGTGTGCACCCCATTTTAAATCTTTTAAATTGCTTACTTTGCCAGCTATGTAAATCTACGAAACTGTTTTGTTTGTTAAAATGAATTTACACCTTTTTACAAAAAATTCCGATGTAAAAAAAACTCCGATGCGTTCTCAATATGAAAATCAATTGTGCGACATAAAATGCAGAACCACTTTGATGAAAAAGAGCTTTTTTGGAATGGCTTCGAAAATGTATAATAAAATACCCGATTGTATAAAAAATATGCCCCTATCAAAATTTAAGAAAGTTCTTACCTCTCTATTAATAGAAAAATGTTATTATAGTGTACAAGATTTTTTAAATGATAATTTTTAATATTTTTTAGTTTATTTTTGGTTTCGATTTTATTGTTTGTTTTATTAATTTTTTTAAGCAAGTATTTTAGTTTTTTTTTTAAATTACGTAACATAACACAAAACATAGCGCTCAAATATGTTAACCTAACACACACCATTAAGTAAATACCTATGTTTAACAAATATTCTGATTCTGATTCTGGACTTCCTAAATCCGTACAAATACGGACAAATCCGTATATATGGCAACACTGACCATTAAGGACCTTCTACACTGGTGCCGTTTCCCTTGTTCACAAAAGAAGTTCAGTGCATCTTTTTCTTTCTATTTCATTAAGAAAAGGACATAAGATAAATTTTAGTTTAGTTCTGTCAAATTAATCAGCGCCTGTCACTACTCCATACAAGTTTAGACGTGATTAAAAACTTGCCGACTAAAATTACGTCAATTTACGTCAAGCGCTGTTTGATTTGACAATACTAAACTAAAATTTATCTTTTGTCCTTTTCTTAATGAAATAGAAAGAAAAGGATGCACTGAACTTAAATTTAGTTTAGTTTGTGAACAAGGGAATCGGCACCACTGCCTACACTATTCTCCCATCTTCCACAGACAGAAGGCTTTTTTTAAGCTATTGCATAGCTTCTATCGCGGGCCTTGAGCGCGGGGACCGAATCCAGAAATTCCGTAACGAAAAAACCTCACGCTCCCCACTCCGACGGTTATTTTACTACACCAGTACCCTCTAATTTCTGGCAGTTCCTTTTTTCTGTGTACTGCGTATTTTATTCTTATAAATATTAGTTTATAAAATTATGATCTTCACAAAAAGTGATTGTTGATAGTGGGGTTAGAACTCACGACCAGTCGATTACGAGTACATTCAGTTCCCTGTTTCAACGCAAGGCTACAATGACTTAATTGAAGCTTGCCAAATAGTTGATACCATTCCAGTTGAACAATTTTTAAACTTGACTAGACGGTTGGAAATGACTCATGTACATGGAATTTTTTCGCTGTCAAAACAGTTTGTCACTCTTTTTTTACTTAAAATTACTTTAGGTTCAACACTTTCGTCTATTTTAAAGTTGTTATTATGCTTATACTGCATAAATAAAATAAATAAATAATTATAATTACATAAGTTGATACAAAATGCTATGCAATAGCTTTACCGCGGCAGTCCCCGAGTGCCACACGTCTTTTTTTTTATAGCCACTAGCTATACAGAATGGAAAAAAAGACCGTGATTGGAAGAAAAGTACCCTTAATATTGATGATCGCAAATTTAACTGAAAGGAAACATTCCTTTATTTTCAAAAATAATTAAAACTGCATTTAAAGACTTTTGAAAAATCACCTGCTTCAGCCGGGAATAGAACCGGTGAAATGTGAAAAAAAAAACATTCTCTATTTATGATACCAACCGAAAGAGTAATTCATAAGGATCAATTCCTTTGAAATAACATAGTATCTTAAACTAAAGAAAGACCAAGATTTTTTTTTTTTTTTTTTGTTGTTAAACTTACTATCTAAAGAAAATAGTTCTCATATGAATTGCTCAAAATGAGACCCACTTTCACGTATGCACAGACGTATTCTTCGACTGAATTCGCTACGTGTCGCCTTTTATATCGAGTTTTTATCGTCTTTCTTGCATTTAAGATACTATGTTGTTTAAAAGGAATTGATCCCTAAGAATTACTCTTTCGGTTAAGTATCATAAAATACAGGATGTTTTTTTTTTTCACATTTAACGGGTTCTACTCCCGGCTCAAGCAGGTGATTTTTCAAAAATCTTTAAATGCAGTTTTAATTATTTAAAAAAATAAAGGAACGTTCCTTTCAGTTAAATTTGCTATCATCAATTAAGGGTACTTTTCCTCCAACCACGGTCTTTTTTTTTTCCACTCTGTATAAACTTATCATAAAGTCAAAGTCAAAGTCAAATCATTTATTTCAAATAGGCACGAAGATGCACTTTTGAACGTCAAAAATTACATGAATAGAATAGTTAATTGATTCTAGTCGCGCCTTCCAAAAGGTAGTTATCTATATATATAAAAGAAAGTCGTGTTTGTTACAACACTTATAACTCGAGAACGGCTGGACCGATTGCCATGGTTTTTGATTTGTTGGATTTGTTTCCGTCCCGAATAGCAGAATACATCTTAAAAACAATGAAAACTCGATATGTGTAATGAATACTTAATCATTTCAATAAATGCTGATTTGTTTATTACATGTCAAACATTTGTTGTCCAATCCTGTCAAATAGTGTAACAACAATTTTTTTTTTTGGAGCTTATGGCCTGGTTGCTGAGACCTTTAAGCCACAACTTTATTTTTTTTTGAAGACATCATGTGTGCGTTCAGAAATTTATTTTTTGTAAAATGTCTACAAAGTTCAGGTACTGTTATATTTGTTTGTTTTAGACATTAATTTTCGAAAATTATTTATTAATTATTTAATTTTTAATTCCCGAAAATAATACCTAAGATTTATTCTACAGTGAAAACATAAAATCATCGGAAAGGAACGGAATTTAGGGAATAAAAAATCAGTTGGTAAAGGTTATAAGATTAAGGAAAAAAAATCTACAGGTTAACAAAAGTGTAAATGTCTTTTTATAGGTTGTCTATGATTTTTCTTGATAAGCTATTCATACGTAGTGGTTATATACTCTTTGAGCTATTGTCTATGTCTCGAAAGTTCAGGCACTGTTATTATATTTGGTGGTTTTATGCGAGTGCACATTTTAATAACAATGCCGCGTCCTAGAAGATCTAATCTTTCCCAGCGAAGCCGTAATGCAATTAGGCAACGGAATATCGCGAGTCAATTATCTGATGGAGAACGAGAAATTGCACGAGAACAGCGCCGCGTTAGTATGGAGCAAAGAAGGGCCTTAATTCGTGCTTCTCAAACACAAGAGCAAAGAGAGGCAGCCCGTGAAACGGCTAGGTTAGAAACGAGAAATCGTCGAGCTTATCGTACAGATGAACAGAGGAATAATCTTCGAAGTGCAAGAAGAAGTGGTTCAAGTATTGATTTGAATCGAGCAGCGTTTCTGTATGATTGCACCATCGACTACAGCTTGCATCGTTTAGTTTGCATTGGTCCAATGGACGTTGTTTGCCAGCATTGTGGAGCATTGAAGTTTGCTGGTGAAACGCCTGGTTTGTGCTGCCTTAGTGGTAGGTAGGTAGGGTAGGGTAGGGTAGGTAGGTAGGGTAGGGTAGTTAGGTAGGTAGGGTAGGGTAGCGTAGGGTAGGGTAGGTAGGTAGGTAGGTAGGGTAGGGTAGGGTAGGATAGGGTAGGGTAGGGTAGGTAGTTAGGTAGGTAGGTAGGTAGGTAGGTAGGTAGGTAGGTAGGTAGGTAGGTAGGTAGGTAGGTAGGTAGGTAGGTAGGTAGGTAGGTAGGGTAGGTAGGTAGGTAGGTAGGTAGGTAGGTAGGTAGGTGGTAGGTAGGTAGGTAGGTAGGGTAGGTAGGGTAGGGTAGGGTAGAGTAGTGGAGTTTATACTATAGCTTTTGACAGAACGAAGTCTGTCGGGTCAGCTAGTGTATGTATAAGAGCAGGAGGGCTCAGGGATCTCAAATGATAACGATCAGACATTTTGTAAACACTTTTTATTACACACCAACAATGATTCACACAACTTAATTTTACAACTAGATGTTTACAGTTCAAAATACAATTTAATACTGAGCGCTCTGTTTATATGTCGCTACGCCCCCGCAAGGGGGCGTAGCCTGCGGAACAGGAGCATCGCTCCCCGTCCGCGGAGGGTTCGCGGTGGCCCATTAATATGGGCTCCTCGTTAGGTCAGCCTTTGACGGCTTGTGGATGATGGACCCGCGTTGCTCGACGCGGGTCCTGTGATAGGGTATCTGAGATTGTTTCTGTAGTCGCGCCGCGACACTGTTGCACAGTGTCGCCTCTTCACGACATCTCGGCGGTCTGCCCCCGCCAGGTGAGACCCCCAGTTACCTGGGGGGGGCCCGGCGAGGACGACCAGCGACGAGATGGCGACTTTATGGCGCTTCTACAGGTCAATGTAGCCTATACCCGACCCACTTATCAGAGCTAGCCAAACCATGACCCGGGTAATAGGCGGAATATGAGTGTGAGAGCGGCATAGTATTGTAGTGTAACGCCGCCCGGTGAATACGTATAGTCGCGACCGCAGCTGCGACTCTACGTGCACATATAGGTGCCTGTATAGAGGTGAGTGTCTGATGTTGTTACGTATTCATACCTATATTAACCTAGAATACAAATACGTAACAGATGCGTGTTGTTTGTGACGTATAGTTGTCTCAAGCAAGCCGCGTGTAACCTGGGTGCCGCTTGCTTGGGCGTCATATCCGGTGCGATGGGGTCAGTTGTCCGCTACCAGGTCGCGGGGCAGGGGTCTCGCGTCAGGCGGGCGCGCGTTCCAGGGCGCTATCTGCTTGACATTGGGCCAAGAAGATGCGTCGGCACGCGCGAACATGCCTTTCGCGAGTTGCCGCACAAACTCATCCAGGCTCTCAATCCCGAGGTCCCGGTGTAGTACGCTATTCCTCACGTAGCGAGGAGCGTCAACGATAGTCCGCAGCGCTAAGTTCTGGTGCGCGCGGAGCAGCTTTCGGCTCGACTCGCTCGTGAGAGCGTACCAAGCCGGGGCGGCGTACGTCAAGATTGAGCGCAAGTACATTTTGTATACGCTCAACTTGACGCGCGCCGGGATGTGGGACGAGAGCACTGGTTTGAGTCGGTTGCGGGCGACCATTACCTGCGCGGCGACCTTACGGACACGTGGCCCCATCGTGAGCCGACGGTCGATCGTCACACCCAGGTACTTGGCCTGGGGCGACCACGCGACGTCAGTTCCTTATAGCTTCAGGGGCGGTGGGAGGGGCGCAAAACCCGTCACCATCGCCTGTGTCTTACCCACGTTCACCGAAAGCCGCCACTTCGACAGCCACTCAGGAAGTAGGTCAAGCGCGCGCTGCATTTTGACCGCCGCGTACTTCGCATTAAGCGAGGTAGTAATGTACGCGGCGTCGTCTGCGTACAGCGCGAGCGTGGCGTCTGAAGTGGTGGGGATGTCGTCGGTGTAACGTGAGTAACACGCTGGCGACACACAGCTGCCCTGCGGCACACCAGCCAGCACCAGGCGGGCGCTGGATAATGCCCCGTCGACCACCACCCTGAAGGTCCTGTTGGAGAGGAAAGCAGAGACCACTTTTACGACCCGACGGGGCGCATCTGACGTGGCCAGCTTGTAAACAAGGCCGTCGTGCCATACACGGTCGAAGGCCTTCTCCATGTCGAGGAATACTGCCACCGAGTACTCCTTCTTGTTTAGCGCAGCTGTGGGTTGGTGCAGTACCCTCGACAGCTGGAGCGTCGTGCTATGTTCCGCCCGAAACCCAAATTGTTCCGGCCGCGGCGCGATGTGTGGTAGGAGGTGTCGCAGCAGGAGTGCTTCGAACACCTTGGAGACTCGGCAGAAGTGTTATCGGCCGATAGCTCTCCGGCTTCAGCACGTTCTTTCCCGCCTTGGGCAGCATAATGACGCGCCCTTCCTTCCACGGGGCGGGGAAGGTCCCCGTGCGCAGTATCACCGTGAACAAGCGCGCCAGTGCCGCTACCATACGGAAGGGCAAGTGGCGCAGCACTGTGTTGGTGATACCGTCAGCACCGGGGGCCTTACGGGGCTTCGCTCTTAGGACGGCGTGTCTAACTGCGCCAGGCGAGAAGAAGATAGGGTTTTCATCGGGAGCTATCGGCGTTGCGAAGTAGTCTCCCAGGTGTTTCTCGACTGCTGCGACATGCTCGGTGTCATGCGTCGGGTTTGGGCGGAACTGAGCGCTCTGTGATTTTTTTTTTTTTTGTATGGCATCTCGGAGGTATAACCACTGGGGGTTCCTGCTCCTTAACCGGGCTTTCCTGTGGTGCCGCAAGCTCCTAAACAAAGTTTACGCCTCCAGCCAGGGGAGTTTTTACTATAAGCTACTTAAACTAGACGACTGCTCGCTAAGGGCGGGAGGTGGTGTAGTTGGCGGCCTGCACAATGAGAGTGTTGCGGTGGGTGGCGGCAGAGTCAAAAAAACGCTTGGAAGAGCGTTTTAAAAATTGGGCTATTGTAGGCATTCTAAGCTCTACATGGAGATTTGTGTTCCGAACGAACCAGGGGGCTCCCGTGCATTTACGGAGGAAACGATTCTGGATGACTTGCATCTTATGGATGATATATGGTTTTGCTTGAACAAAGACTGGACTCGCATAGGTCATGATGGGGCGGATGCACGCGGTATAAATTCGTAATTTGCACTTGAGTGACAATTTGCTTTTTTCATTGACAAGGGAGTGAAGCCTATAGAGAGCGAAGGCGGCGCGCGAACGCACCTTACTTACATGCTCAGAAAAGGAGAGGTGATGGTTGAGGGTGACACCTAGATATTTGGCTCGCTTCTCCCAGGGGATAGGCTTGCCGAACATGGTGACAGGTTTGGGCTTTGGGGGGATTTTTCTAGGTTTTAAAAAGAGAACCGCTTGGCTTTTGTCAGGATTGACTTCGATCCGCCACATTTTAAACCACGCACCGAGCTTGTCGGCTGCAGTCTGGAGAGTGTTGGCAATGGCATTATGACACATCCCTCTGTAGTAAATGGCCGTATCGTCTGCGAACAGAGCCAACTGAGCCTTTTTAAACTTCGGGATATCGCTGGTGTAAAGCGTAAAAGCCAGGGGGGATATCACAGAGCCCTGAGGGACTCCTGCGCGTATGGGATGGGGGGAGGAGAGGGCTCCCTCTATGCGATAGCGAAAGGTGCGATTCGACAAAAAGTCTCGTAAGATGAGCACGAGACGCTCGGGCACACCGAGTTGGTACAGCTTGTAAATCAAGCCATTGTGTCAGACTTTGTCGAACGCTTTCGCTATATCAAAAAGATGGCTCCTGTCATAAGGCCGCGTTGAAAGCCGGCGCTTATGTCCTCGACTATACGGTGGACCTGATGGGTCGACGAATGTTTGGTACAGAATCCAAACTGTTCGTGGGGGATAAGGCCCTTAGTCTCGGCGTAGTCTCTGAGTCGCTTATGAATAAGCCTCTCGTAGATTTTGCCTATGACTGTGAGCAGGGTAATGGGGCGGTAGCTCGCGGGCTCCTTCTTGGGTTTACCGGGTTTGGCAACACCGATTACTGTGGCCTCTTTCCACACTTGCGGGAAGATGTTATTGTTCATGGCTCCATTGAAGATGGTGGCCAAGAGCATTATCAGGTGGGCGGGGAACAATTGGACCACCCTATTGGTGATACCATCAGAGCCAGGGGCTTTACGTGGTTTTAGACCCTTTATGAGCTCGTGCACTTCCGCCGGGGTGACGGGAGCCAGAGGATACTCAGGGTCTTCGACGGGCGGGCGGGAGGCTCTACGTTCGACTTCCGCGTTCACCTCATCGAGGTGCGCCTGGTCTACTGGTTGAGAGCTGGGCGAGCACTGGGCCTCTAGACTGTCGGCTAAGCATTCAGCTTTGTCGATGTCTTCGAAAGCGAGAGACGCGTCTGGGCGGATCAGTGGGGGGCGCTCTGTGACTAGAGTGAGCCTATTTATACCAACGTCAGACAGCAACAACTTCCGTTGTCATTTGTTTTTACAGTTTAGATTGTATTTAGTAAAAATAATGTAAGTGCGCACAATATTTGATTTGTAATTAATAACACTTTTTAAATTGTAAATTTGGTTAGGTAACAATAATTTTATTTAAAAAAAAACTAACGGTAACAATGTTCCAATTTCCTTCTTAGACTTTTAAATTAATACTTAAATAAAAACGAACGTTCAAATTAACAATACGATTAAACATTATTATTCATTATTATTTAATACGATTTCATGATGTAATGCAAAATCACTATTTATCGCACTGATTCGTGTTTCCGTTACAACATCAGCCGTTATGACGTTTGTTTCAGTCTACGGAACTGTTTTTATTTGTCAGCGCTATCATGTATGGAGAAGAATGGGCAAGAAACTCCATACTTACTCTTTTAAAATGTTAACAATAGTTTGTATACATTAATTAATAATTATAGGTGAAGACGATGTACCTAGAATAAAAATAAAAATTACTTACCACAATTGGTAAAAAGAATGAAAAGTGAAGTAATGACAGAAAAATTAATAAATGCGATAGGTACATGGTGCTCATATATTTACTAACATTGTATATGATTTTCCAAAAAAAAAAAAATACATATTAAGTGTGTGACTTTAAATTTATATTAATCACAGAAAATAAAAATGAATACATACTCTATGCCACTAGCCCACAGCACATAAATCTATACTCTTTGATGCCATTGTCATCGTTTTTGATAATTGACCATAGACCTCAATGTCTCTATCTCAATGTAATTGACCGATTCTATTTTTTTTTGCTATGTCACAGCAATAACCACAGAATAATAATAACCTAACGGCACTGACGGACGGCACGTAACTGTCAAACAAGAACAAGAGCATCTAAACCTAAGCGGTCCCTAGACTAACGCAACCTCCTCCGGGCGCGCGCGGCGCGAATACACGGCCGCGGCCAAAGAGTGACATAATCTTGGTCAGATCATGTGAGGTAACATGTATATTAATGTCTGATATGGTATTTTGGGGAATTAGCCATACAGATTTGAGTGGACCTATGCTCTGCCCTGCACGCATTTGTGTAGCCCAAATGCATAAATTAATTTTGTTTGTTTTTTTTTTTTTTTCTTTGGCAACTGAGCCGATGTCGACTATTCTGCCGTCATGTGGAGACAGCAACGCAGCAAGGTGAGCCGTCGAACTTTGTACTTTGTGGTAGTATCTGTGGCGATTAACACCTCGTCCATTTGAATACGATTTGAATGGGTAACATCACTACTACCACAGAGTACATTCACGTATTAATACAACTGACTTAGTTTTCCTACCTAAACTATTTATACTACTACTACGGTTTTTTGACAGGAGGAATATATTTCCGAGTTGAGACAGATAAATTGATTTCGTTATAGTTCATTTATTCGGGAGCAGCCAAAGAGTGTATAATGTTGGAGCAGCTCTCCCGCATATTTCCGACCTCGCCGCCGCCGAGGCCCCGCGCGAAATCCCCGACTAACGAATAGTCCTCCCCGACCCTTGACTGTAAGTGAAGCGCCAGCACGCGTTTTAGCTGAGCAGCATGTAATCCAAACTCCCCAAGATAATAATCAAAACACTGATTTTATCCAGCCACCGTCGGTCCCTTGCCACCCTCCCTCCGACTCAGCTGCCCTAAGCCGAGGTTCGTACCCCACAGGGGGTGCCCTTAGCGAGCAGCAGTCGTTTAGTAGCAGTGTTTTACATAAAAATAAAACACATATTAAATACTTACATTATTTGAAGCTTACTAGATTGAGAGTGGCACTATGACTTTCCGCTATATTTCTCTCTCTTTTGCTCTTTCCCTTGCTTATATCTATCCGTCTCTTTCGCACATCCAGTTTACTCACCAGGTGGCGCTGCCAGATGTGGGGTTGGTCATGGCAGTGAATCGCTGATCATTGTGTCGAAAATCTTCACCAGGTAGAAATTAAATTTAAGCTTCAAATAAGGTAGTATTTAATGTTTTATTTTTAGGTAAAACACTGCTATTAAACACTTGACCGTTATTTGAAGCCTACTAGATTGAGACGTGTTTGTTATCACCTGGTGGGAAATGACGCCAATGTGAACGTGGATATAGTTATCAATAAAACTAGATGCGCATAGAGAGAATTACACTTTTTTTTGGATAAACTATTCAGTACATACAAAGATACATCATAAACATACAAAAATATAATTATAATAGGTAATAGATACCTGCTTATTATATAAAATGATTATCAAGGAACTATTCTTTTCAATATAATAATATGAACTAAATTTTGATTTATACCTCACTAACTATTTAAATTAGTAATCACATTATAGGATAGACTGAATAGAAGTTACCTTAATTTGTTTCTAGAAAATTATGCAACATTGCAAATATTAACATTTCTAACACTTCTTTTAAGAAGAATCATAAACATACTTAGGACAGTAATACTAAAAATGACACCTCTGTGTAACTTATTTATGTAATAGGATTAAACGTTCTAGATACATTACAACTAGAACTGGTTGGCATACAGGCCATTACTTCTCTACAGTAAAAACGGGTGAAGGTATTCTGCGATCGCCAATTACCTCTAGAGAGTATTTCGTCCTAGGAATAGTTATTAACCCAGTTCCTAGAGGCTACAGCAGACCTTAGACTGCCCGGTGAAGCATTTACTCCTGCTTCTAACAACAGAGATTTGACCCACCCCGCTATGACTGTACGAGAAGCGACCCTAGATTTTCCTCTAAAATTAAGAAACAGATTATTAATACATCCTGACTGGCGTTTATCTTTTAGTATAGCTATAGTTCGTTTCACCCAAAGTATAGGGTCTAAATTCTCGTTAGTAGGATTAGGAGATAGTCTCCAACCAGACTGTCTATAATCAGCAGTATCAGTTTTAGATCCAAATTTTGGCCATAGAATTAGATAATCATTATTTTCTACAGGTGTTTTGAATCTACAGCTAGTAAAGTTAGATCGTGAACTCTTCTGCCAGAACAAAGGAGTAATAAAGCTGCCGTATGTCTACAAGTAGCAAATACATTATTCGCGTCTACAGAATAGCTTCCCATATATTCTGCTAGTTTGTCAACGTTCCAGACTACAGATTTTTGAGCTACTGGGTTTTTTAAAGCAATGGACTTTAGTATATGAGTAACTAAAACGTGGGAACTTAATTTAGCAGATTCGTCAGGGTTACTTAGCGTGCAAACCACTGATTTGTGTAATAAAATAGTTTTATAAGCTAAATCCTCTATAAGGCTTAAATCTGCAAGGAAACGAGCCAAAACTTGGTTGGAAGGGGTTGAATTTATGCTTTTTTGTCCATGTGAGCCACCTATTCCATGCTACTTGATAAGTCTTTTTGGTTGATGACCGCCAAGAGGATTTTAGGAGCTGTAACTGAGCTTCAGTCCATTCAGCTAAGGTCTGGGACCACCCCCACATTTCCATACTTCTAACGTCATCTCCCGGACCCTTGGGGGTGGGGGGCCTGTCACCGTATCTATCAGCTGTGAATGTAGTTTCCGGATTGTGAATGGAGGAGCTAACGCACAGGCTTTTAGGTCTGCGCTCCAAAATACTCTCTCCCACCTCGGGACTACTATTAGAAAGACGCCCGACGCAGAGTTGAGGTGAGCTAGTACCTTGGGCACTAGGTAAGGTGGAGGAAACACCCAAGCTAGTGGGTAAGTCCAGTTTTGGGAGAACGCATCGTGGTACATTGCTTGAATGTCGTTCTGATCCAGTGATACATAATTCATCACGACTTTTGCTCGTTCTGACGCAAATAGATCTATCACTGGAACTCCGAACTTTTTGAAAATCTTCTCAGTACACTGGGGTAAGAGATGCCACTCCGAAGGGAGCCGATGACGAGAAAGATGTCTGCGTGACAGTTGTATTTTCCTGGAATATGCTGGATTTTCAGGTTGATTTGGTACTGGTCTAGCATTTGAAAAATCACTCTCGTGAGTTTTAGCAATGAAGGAGACCTGGTCCTCCCTTCGTTCCTCAAAAAGGCTATAACAGTGCTGTTGTCGCACTGAACTAGAACTGTAGACTTGCACATGGTCGGGCCTCGCTCTTGTATGGCCTTTAGTATTGCGAGCATCTCCTTTTGATTGCAATGCAGCTGTTGCTCTTGATCTGTCCACGGTCCCGATAGTGCGTATCCATCGAGCTGAGCCCCCCAAGCTACATCCGACGCATCTGTGGTCAGAAAATGTGACGGTGGTGGGTTGTGAATCAGAGAGGCCCGATGACAATTTAGTAGCCACCAATTTAGGTCCTCCTTTACTTCTATAGGTAAAATTGCACTGACACAGTCTTCTTTTAGCATTTTGTTTAGAAACCAAAGTGTGTCCCGAAAGTGAAGTCTGCCCTTTGGTACCACGAAACTGGCGAAGTTTAGAAGTCCTACCAGGCTTTGTAGTGCTTTCAACGTCGTTATGTGTTTGCGTAACAGATCCAGCACCTTTTCTCTTATTTTTGTGATCTTTTCGTGTGGCAATGATCTCTCGTTTGTCCATGGATTCCATAGAATACCTAGAAATACGAGGCTTTTGCACGGAAAGGTTACAGATTTTTGATAATTCGTCTGCCACCCCAGGTAGTGTAGGCGATTTAATACTATTTGGACGTGCACTCGCAGGACCCGATGGTCCTGGTGCACCACGCAAAAGTCGTCTAAATAAACGAGTATTCGAATGCCCTCGTCTCTTAGTGTCTGTGCTACCCAATTTGTTAGACTCGCAAAGACTTTGGGCGCTGTGCTGAGGCTAAAAGGAAGGCAGGTCATTTCTAGCAACCTTCCTTTGTAAACTAGACGTAGGAATCTTCTGTGCGACTGGTGTATTGGCAAATTGAAGTAAGCCTGTGACAGGTCCACTTTGCAAAGCCAGTCGTTTGGTTGGAGGAAGTCTGGGAGACGAAACACATTTATGAGCTTGAATGGCTCCGTGTAAAAAAAATCGTTCAGATTCTTTAGGTTGAAAATAGGCCGGTTGGTGCCATCGGCTTTGGGGACCAGAAACAATGAGGACAGGAAACTCGGAGAATGCGAAACTTCCTCTAGCACCTCTTGCGTTATCATATGAGATATGATAGTTGACATTGCCTCGGATACCTTTGTTTGAAATGGGCTTTGTGCATTGGGTATCATTAGAGGTGGTTTTTTGATGAAAGGTATGCGATAACCTTTTATTATGCGAAGAAGGGTTTTTGGTGCTCTCAGTTCCTTCCATCGATCGGCATAGAACGTTAACTGGCCCGCTCTGAAGTCCTGTCTGTCAAAACCTACTTCTCTTCCCACCTGGGGGATATTCGGTGGCTGAAGTCCGTTTTTTATTATTTCTGCTTGTCTCTTGTCTGTTAGGCTGCTGGTGAGTTCCTCGTGAACGAAAGGGCCCATGATAGTTGTTGCTAGGCCCACGTGTTCCTTTATTGTTGTTGCCGGTTCCCTGCGTGGGATGGCATTGACTCGACCTCTGTGAGGTATGGTTGTGTTCACAGCCCTGCGAGGGCTGGAAGCATGGCATAGTGCAGCACGCTTGGCGGGCACCCTGCGAGGGTGCCCTATAATAAGCTGACCCCTGCGGAGGGTAGCGAGTGGTCTTCTTAAATCCTACTTGCGAAGTAGGTTTGAAGCCACTTGTTTTATTTGGAGGTAGGAAGGTCTTCTTAACACCTCCGCTCTTTTCCAACGTTGATGAAAGCAGCTCAGGACTAAAAACCAGCTGATTGGAAGGTGGAATTTTACGCAACTTAGACTTAACAAGAGGATCGCGAATATAATTTATTATTCCGTCTCTACGCATTTGAATTATTTCTGCGCGATGACCGCAAATAAGTTGAATCATATCTGATGACACTTTATAATATTCACCATCCGAAAATAATTCAGAGATTTTGTTATGTAACTGGGCCTCAAGTCTGCTATTACAATAGTGTCAGAATGGTCTCGCCATTGTGAGTATTTGACAGTGTTTGTATGGCAAATCTGTCAAAAACTCACAATGAAGAGACCATTCTGACACTATTGTAATAGCAGACTTGAGGCCCTTATCGGGTGTTACAATACCTTTGACACGTGCCCAGGATAAAAGATCAGTCATGCTAGTTTGTAATACCTCTCGCTGTTTAAGTGCACAAAAGGTTAGAGCACCATAGGCTTTGTCAGCCAAAGCTAAATGTCTTAAGGAATCATATGGTTTAATTTCTTCGTTGATCTCTAGCTCAGTAAAACCGGGACTGTGATTATATAACTTCTGCACTTCCGAATACCTAACCTCACACCATTCATTTTTATTAAAATGCTGAATATCATTTAAAGATTTGAGATAATTTTCAGGAGCCTTAGGAACAGGGGGTTCTTTTAATTTGACTTGTAAATCAAATTTGAATTGGTGTGATTCGTTTGACTTTTCATCGATTACATCATAATCATACAAAGACCTATAATCATTATTATCTAATAAGGATATTTCATCATTACTGCCGTCTGCCTGCATTTCTGCTGAACGCCGAGGTGAACATGCAGAGTTCTTATCGCTATAAAAAACACGTTCTCTTAGCTCGCTAATGTCTTGAGTTAATTGTTGCAATAAATCTGCTTTACGAGAATGGCGGCCCCCCTTCTTTTTTTTATAGTGACGGCGACGTTTGCTTTTATGGGGCTTCGCTGATGACGAAGTGGAACAGCTTGAAGAACTGGACGAGGAGCTAGAAGACGACTCGTTTGTCCGATGTTCTCGACGCAATGTCGACCCCTTGGTTTGTAACCCTGATGGCCCCGGAGTGTCCATCGTTATTGGATTACTTGCGCCCTCCATCCTAATTAAAACGAAAAAAAAAAACTTCGATTTTTTTATGGTTCCTATCTTGACGCACCAACGAGTATGTAAGCAATTAAAAACATACATATAACCGAAAATAAACAACGTTTGTGACATACACATATATAATCACGGATCTATTGTAACATAAACGATTTAGTCATGAAGACGCTAACATACCATTTATCATCATCATTTCAAATAATAATTTCATAAAAATTGTTCCTACAATCTTTAGAGCAAATGAGGGTAGTTTGAAAATTCAATACAAGTTTGCATTGCGAATATTATAAAATAATACAATGCTGGCTAAAAGGCAAGTTCGAACGGTAAAACCGTTTTTAAAATTATGTAACTTTGCCCACAAACAGTGATCGATCATGCATCGCATAACTGAAAGTTTTATGAAAATTTTTTTCTACTTACAATTTTGTCCGATGGAATGCACAAATTACAATTTTTTTTTTTTTTAATATAAATAAAAATAATTAGTAATAATGTTGTCTCGACAACCTCTTTTCACGCGGAAAAAGACGCCAATGATCAGCGATTCACTGCCATGACCAACCCCACATCTGGCAGCGCTACCTGGTGAGTAAACTGGATGTGCGAAAGAGACGGATAGATATAAGCAAGGGAAAGAGCAAAAGAGAGGGAAATATAGCGGAAAGTCATAGTGCCACTCTCAATCTAGTAAGCTTCAAATAACGGTCAAGTGTTTAATTTATAGTTTTTAAGCACTGGCTGGAGGCATTAAGTTTCGTTAGGAGCTTAAGGCAGCCACAGGAAAATCCGGTTAAAGAGTCGGAACCTTAGTGGTTACACTAATGAGATGCACTAGATAAAAAAAATAAAAAAATACCGCATATCTAGTTATATGTTAGTAGCTGTAAGGACAGGACAATTTTTGTTAGTAAACATAGATATTTTTTTATATGAATATATTTATATGTTTATGTTCGCGACGATGCGTCACCAACAATTTAGCTTGTATAAAATCAGTAATTTTAACTTAGCTTAAGTATATATAATATAATTTCTTCATCAAGACTAGTAATAATAGCATAAATGATGTCGAATCGATGATGTGCGCGCTGAGGCGCCATCAGAAATGAGTTTTATTCAAAAATGTTCCTATTTACGTAGGTGCCCATGTATTTTTGCACACATTTTTTCCACACAATATGCCCCACCTATAAATAGGAAAAATTTCATGTCGCAATAATGCGAAATAAAGCAGTCAAATGATGTGCAATGACTATACTAACTCAAATATGTAAAAGGTATACTCGTAGTCATTAATAGTGCTGCCTAGCAGTTATAATATAATCAAAATGACAATTTTGATAAAAGTCGTAAACTCGACCATTGTACGCCTCAATTAGGTAAGTTAGATAGACAAAACTTAAAATCATTTATTGTATCCAGGTCACCTAGACCGAGACCTAGCCCTGGACCTAACTTCCTGAAATCTAGCCCTTCAGGATACCTACCTAATCGAGTCTAAATGCCGCGAAGCGGATTTCGTAAAATAAAGGCTACCCAACCTGTATTCAGAGGCTCATAGCGGGCTGAAAAATCTAGGTACGAAAAATAAAATACTAGATTTCTCTTGGGCAATAGTCTAGCTTGAGGTTTCTTTTTGTATGGTGGAGATCGGTTCAGTACTTTGCCAGTAAAGTCACTTGCAAACAATTTAATATTTAATTATTCACATAAATCCCGTTGTAACTGAAATATCTTTTCAGTGGGAATAGTTAGAGTCATGATAGAAAGGCCATTATTTTACGAATCTTATGATATATAACACTTTATGTAAAGTGATAGAAATAACGGTGTTTAGGTGTAAAACACATTAGAAGTTAAGATATTTTAAGTCAATAAAGTTTCTAAAACGGAGGCGATTCGCGGCTCTCAGTAAGGTAAAGGAGCACTACTACCTTAGTGAGCGCGCCACCTATAATATTCGTAGTCATCGACATGGAACTAATTCCATCTAAATAGTCATGTATTAGTACTGGGGAGTCCTGAAATCGCTTCCTGAATATTTATGAAGTCTTATCGGTAATACGGTCTTATTATTTCTTCCGTAAAAACCTGTAATTCTTCAGGAGTAATGTCGCAGTGAGTATTGAAGATTTATCCTGAACTATTATTGGTGCAGGACGTCAGCGCCGCTTGGACAGTCCACACTAAAAAGAGAGGTCTGCCCACAGAGAGAGAGATAGAGATACGTAGGTATTTGACTCAAGCAGTTGTTCCGAGTGTGGTCTCCATTTTTATCTATAACTTCATGGTTCCTGATTAAATGTCTGTCGAATACTTTATGGTCTGTGGTCTGTCATCTCTGACTAGTTTATAGTTATCTGTGTGCTGTCGTCCAGTGTTGCCAACCGTACGATTTAAATCGTATTTATACGACCTTTTTGGGGCTGATACGATGTACGATCATGTAATCGAAATCGTACGCAAAATATACGATCTTTCCAAATCTTTTAATCTTCAAACAAAATAGAAAAATAATATTACACTTAGTAAATTTTTCTACAAAAGAACAAAATACATCAGCTCCCGCGTCTACTGCTGCGCTCATTGACTCTGATATTAAAATAATACTTGTTAGGTACAGTGGCTAGCACATCAAGCTACACGAAACTGTCAAATTTCTCCTATCGATTTTAAAATGTAAAAAGTTGATAATTAATTTCAAAATCGAACGAGGAAATTTGACAGGTTGTGGTAACTTGATGTGCTGGCCACTGTACAAAGGGACTTTACGGGTCAGATTCTACAAAAAAAATATAGATGGCACTGTGCAATGACCTATGGCAAATATAAACTTCTTAGTTGAATTTAATTGGCAAATTAGTGTCCCGATACTGGTAACGAAAATCCAGAAAATCACTCCTTGTTCCTATCTAAATACCAAATATTGTATGTAACTATTGATTTTAAGTCATAATATTATAACACGTTTAATCATTTACTATTGTTTTATTGGAATTTCAATGCGTACTATTTTTTTTTTCTACAATTCTTAGCAAAATACGATTTTTTATAGTGTATGGTAGGATCCCCTGGAAAATAAAGTTGGCAACACTGCTGTCGTCTGTCTGTCTTGGTTGTTGTAAGAGTGGTCGGATTATTCACTATTATAGTCGAATTACGTAAGTTTATTTTGGAAACACAGAACGAACGAGATGTCGTTCCTACTAAAGCGCACCATCGGTGCTGGATGCAGCTTAGGCCGCAACATTCTAAACAATGTGAAGACTCCAGTTGTCCTGCGTTTGGCTACAAAAGCCGACCAAGCTGCTCCTCAAACGGAGATTCGACCAACGGTGGCTAAAGTGGATCCGCTTCAGAAGACTCATTTGGTTGATTTTGGAAAATACATCGCTGAATGTATGCCTAAATACGTACAAAAAGTGCAACTAACGGCGGGTAACGAACTGGAAGTTCTTATTCCTCCTGAAGGTGTTATTCCAGTGCTGCAGTTTTTGAAGGATAATCATAGCGCACAGTTCACGAACCTCGTGGATATCGCTGGCATGGACGTGCCCAACCGACTCAACAGGTTCGAAATCATATACAACTTGCTGTCACTGCGTTACAATGCTAGGATCAGAGTCAAGACATACACTGATGAGTTGACCCCTGTAGACTCTGCCAATGACGTGTTTAAAGCTGCGAATTGGTACGAAAGAGAAATATGGGATATGTATGGTGTCTTCTTTGCCAACCATCCTGATTTGAGAAGAATTTTGACTGATTATGGTTTTGAGGGTCATCCCTTCAGAAAGGACTTCCCACTCAGTGGCTACGTGGAGGTGCGCTATGATGATGAACAGAAGCGTGTAGTGGTGGAGCCCTTGGAACTGGCTCAAGAGTTCCGACGCTTTGAGCTTAGTGCTCCATGGGAACAGTTTCCGAACTTTCGCAGTAACCCTGCTTCAGAGGAAGTTGTGAATGCGGCCGAAGAGAAACCAAAGCAATAATAAAAAAAAAACATATCTCAACAAATAGGCCATTTATGTAATTGATGTAAATAAAAAGTTACAAAAGCTTGATTTGTTGAATTAGATTAGCAAATATTGTACTTTCAATCATAAGTTTTCATCAAGATTGTAGTTTCAGTACCAAGTAATGTGGGAAAAACATCTTTTATGTACACTATTACACAGAATAGTTTCAATTTGTAAAGATGTTTCTAGGCAAGTATACATTATAACCAGACAGCTTACAAGTTTATTATGAATGACACTACTAAACTCAACATTGCAGTCAATCTAGAATGATAATTAACCTTTGTGTGCACAAAGTTTTTAGTAATAGTAATTGTAATTTTCTTTTATTTGTGATTTGTTAAATCCAAAGAGGGAGAAGCATAAAGCCTCTACCTCACATGTGCGTTTATATCGGCCGATAGTATATCATGCGCGTTTCTTTGATAATATGTCCTGATTCCTTGCAAACATCTATGTTTTTATCGTCCAATATTTATTTCCAGGGAGGGCCTGTACTAACGTTATTAACGCAGGTGTGTATAAGATCGTATGTATTCTAAAACAGAATGTTCTAAGAATTGATATTGGAATATTGCCAGATGGAGGAATGCATCATCCTATTATGCGTCGTTATTATCGCATCATTGTGTGTGTACATTACCCCAGCAGGAAACTGTCTCCTAGAGTGATATGAGTTGAACGTATAATTAGTGCATAATCTGCTATAAATGTGCACCAAATAAAAAAATTGTGCGCTTTGTCGTTTTGGAATAAAACGGAAAAAACAACTCTTGCTGGAGTAACGTTTTTCCAGCAGGAAAATTCTAAACGAAAGGTCGGAGAGAGAAATATTTTGCATGGGCAGAAAGCTTATATTTGTGCAAAAATGTGCGCCGAAAATATAATTTGTGCGTCTTCAGGTTTTCGAGATATTGCATTTCTTGCTGGTGTAACGTTTTGCAGAATCGTGTATCTCTAAAACCATTATTTGTGCGCCTGTAGAATAAACATATACTAGTACCTCTTTATTTGTGCGTATTTGTGCCAGAATTAGATTTAAGAAAATATTTATAATTTTCAAGTAATCGCGCTTTTTTAAAAACCCGAAAAAATATCGTAGCGCCTAAATGAGAAAACGTATAAGCTCGCTGAAAACTGTATTCGGTCCTTCTTGGCGCTTTTAATAACCATACAAAGTTGCAAGTGTACATGCAAGTGTTATTGAATAATATTGCTAAAAGTCAAAACGACGGTGGCATAACTGGGTGTGTAATGTTTGATATAATAACAAAAGTTCTAATGATCATATGACCTAATTTCATTTACTATAATTCTTTTTTAATATAACTATCAAATGACATAATGAATTATTTATATAATTTCATTTTACCTAATTTCATATGGTATAATTCTGTGCGTCCTGTGAAAACTGATACATCTCGAAAATGTCAACTTTACAATATAGTAGTTTTTGTGTGTAAAAAATTATAAAATTTTGTTAGGATAATAATTTTACAAAAATAGTGACATAATTTGTATTTAGTGTCGTATTGTTTACAACCTATTATGTTCCAGCTCAAAAGGCGTTACTGCAGGAAGAGATATTTAAAAAAAGCTATATGTTGTATCAAAACACACCAAATGAATGATCGTGTATAATTAAAAAATTAAAATTAAAATTGTTTATTGTGTCTCAAACAGTTACATTTACACATGTGAATGAAACAGCCCCAGTAAGTAATTAATAATACTTGTGTTGGGGTTGTCTCGCTCCTTCCCTTAATTGAGCGTTTACAATCTTGAGACATTTATATAACAGAAAAAGTAAAAAAAAAAATAAAGAGTAAAAATGACTTATAAAGTAATTAGCAGCTCTGTGTAGTGTGTAATTTTGAGTGTGTGTATGTGTGTGTGAGTATAATAGTGTGTGAGGGTGAGAGTGTGTGAGGGTATGTTAGGGTGTGCGTATGTGTTTATGTGTCAGTTTATGTGTTTGCTGATAGTGCATATAAACGAAGTTGAGAAACACCACTATGTAATCACAA
Source organism: Dryobota labecula (assembly GCA_947523025.1). Lineage (NCBI taxonomy): Eukaryota > Metazoa > Arthropoda > Insecta > Lepidoptera > Noctuidae > Dryobota > Dryobota labecula. The sequence goes on from OX383300.1 coordinate 556,848, forward strand.
GGTATGATAAAGAAGATAAGTAATCATGTAAGTCTGTCTAGAATATGCTCTGCCTCTTCATGATTCTAAATGAGTTGTATCGCTTTACACTTTGTGTGAAGCTTTGGTGAAAGGTGATATTGTTGCATTGTCAGGTAGTTTTATACGAAACTAAATCAACTCCTGTTCAAAGCTGTCAAACAAACGAGTAATATTTTTCAGTCGGCAGAAGCACTGTAAACACAAAACTCGTATTCTTCAAAACTTAATGTTGTCTTCATTATATTTTTTCATTATAAAGTTTTGTTTAAAAAAAAAACGTGTAACGTAATAAATATATGTGAATAATGATATGACTTGAGATACATCTTAAAACACAATTATTTATTTCATAACTTGAATATTGTGAACGATACATGTCAATATGTATTTATTTACACAAAAATATTTATCAAAACACGCCATTTCGTCTTAGATGTACCATACGATCTTGAAAACTAATAGACGTATCAAAATGTTAATTAGACAGAATAATAGAGCATTTTTTTCTGATGAAGGTGCAACAATAATATCACATTCGATATAAGTTGACTTATATCACTTTTCACAGGACGCACAGAATTAACAGTTTATATAATGCACATTTGAAATAATATTCAATTAATATAATATTCTGTTCCTATAATATTCAAAATCTGTAACGTTTAATATAATTTGGAAATGTCTACTTTGGGGCTACGTAAGGGCGAAGGGGTTGCACTGGCTAAGTTTCGCTTAACCATCCCACGATTTGGGAGTCCATTTTTTAATTTACAGAAAGATCATATTATTAGAAGCCACACGTAAAATTTTAAGGTGCGGAGATAGATGGTTTACGAAAAAAAAAAAAAAATTGTGGAAATTTAACAATATTTTCTCACTTTTGACACTTTGTCTCGCCATTGAACGTTTCGTTTTACGTAAAATGTTTTACTTCATATTAATAATGAAATAAATACTTAAATTTTAGTGATTTAGATACTTTTTTATATCCATATTATTTCTATTTACATATTATATTACATATATTTTGCTGATTTAAATTAGTGCTATTAAATAAACAGAATAATTTACCGACTATTGCCGTTAGTTGAAACCAAACGTTGTCACTTCACGTAGTCTGTCAGTGAGGCAAATAAAAACTTAGGATGCAAGAGCGAGCGAAGCGAGCTCTGGACTTGGGACTCGGCGCACCCCGACTCGGACGGGTTAGGTTAGAAGGGGATGGCGGGGTAAAGTGAGCGAACGAAGCGAGCGAACAGACCCCGCCATTCCGTTCGTGGCTATTTTGGTTTAACATTATATAAAAAGAGCATTATACAGTTTGAAAACTATATGAAATGAACGTTATACTAAATGAAATTAGAGAAAATTAAAATTATATCAAATATAACATTAGATCATATGAAGTTAGGTTAAATGTTTTTATAGCATATTAAAATTATAGCATATGAAAGTTATGTCAAACGAAATTAGGCTATCTGTTATTATACCAAATATTACACACCCGTCATAACTTTGACGGCAAAATACAAGAAACCGGCTCAACCCAAGCGTGGGTCTAAACCAAAAATTTGTGAGTTTGGTCAAAAATATATAGTGAAAATATTCAGCTTGGAAATGTTCGCATTAAGTAGATATAAACAAAACATGTACACAACGGCTGGTTATCCAACCAAATTCGAATGACTAGAAAAATGCGACGATTTCATACTTAACGATGACCATCTTTATTGGACGTATTAAACCTAAGCTTTTGTGGGTACAGTCGCGTTCAAACGTTTATTAGCAATTATATGACCTAACTTTGGCGGCTAATTAACATGGGACTTAAGCATAACTGGCGAAATGTGGGTTTACTAAAGGTACACCTCTGCCCAACCCTTCGGGGAAAGGAAGCGTGATATGATAAAAAAAATGCGTATTGATGACGAAAAACTTAATTATTTTATCTAACCTACGGCCTAAATCAATATAATTATTAGATACTCTGTCTTTTTTTACTGTTATCTTATTTGTCTTTTTAATTATTATCTACTAGCTTCTGCCCGCGGCTTCGCCCGCGTAGATGTCGGTTATATCACGTAAAAAAGTAGCCTATGTCCTCCGTATCCCAGGCTATATCTCTGCCAAAGGAGATCACTCATTTAGTAGGGCGACTCGGGCTAAAAAAAAAAAGTTGGCGGCCAGGAATGAAATACATTTTATTTGAAAGGTTACAGGAGTAGAAAGAAAATTGTATGGTGACAACGTTATAATTAATTTAGGGACAAAGATATAGAACGGTCTTTAAAAAATAAAATCGGGTTTGTTCGAACACTTTAACTCGAGAACGGCTGGACCGATTTTCATGGTTTTTGGTATTCATAAAATAACAAAATGGAAAGAACATAATGCAACGGGCGGCCTTATTGCTTGGCAGTAATTTCTACCAGGCAACTTTTGGGTTAGGAAAAACAGCTAAAAAAATATACATTTTGAATTCGATCCCTATTTTTTATATTTTATGATTACAACACTGCTATCTACTAACCAACTAGATATATATAACAGGCGTTGTACGGATTATAATAAAACAAAGAAAAGGGTACAAAAGTATCAATTTATTGTTTTTTTTATACAGTGAACTTACATATTATGCTCATTATCTTGAACGATAACATAATCTAAAAAACCTGCCGGTGTTTGTAAGGGCTCATCTAGATGTCTAGCCAAGCCGAGAAACCAAATAATTGACATGGTATGAGCACAGCAGCCTAGAGTTTTTTTGCCAGTAAGACACGTACAATAATATTTTTTAATTGCATTTCTGCCATTTTCCGTATAATCTGCCATAATATAAACATAGTACGTCCTGGCCCTCGAATGTCGCGATTGAATACGACCTCTTAGAAGTCTCGTTGTATTATTAACATTAGGCAAGTTGATAATATTAGGATCATTATACAGTTCAATCGTGTAAACCCCGTCTCTGATGTGCTCGCCACAGTATGATCGGGCTAATTTGAGCTGATAAGTGCCCAAAGCAAAAAGAATACAATCTTCTTCATTCAGACGAGGAAAATCTATTAGTTCTGGGTCATCAGCCGTCATTCGTCGGAATACAACTCTTTGCCTGTTCATATTATTTTCTATGACATAATCGGCAAGATCGTTCTCTATATTTCGCCTGTGTTGTATGATTTCCAAAAAGTCTTCTGCGTGTATGCTATCTATTATTGGTTGATGGAATGCATTGACGAGACTGGCTGCTACTCTAAAATCATCCATCATATGAGGCATAGCTCTATTGAAAAAATCTTGACGGAACAATTTATAATCGCGCTTAAATCTTCCATTCACCACTTCGATTACCCAACGACACATAGTAACAAGTCTTGATTCGTTGGCTTGAGCTGTGGATAATTGTAGTGCACCGACTTCTTTAGAGTGTGGTAAATAGCACGAATAGCCACATTCTTCTAAGGATGCAACTGAGTCTCGAAAGCCCCTGTCAAGGATGAAGACATCTTCATTTTGAAAGTACCAATTGAACACATAACCACTCTCGTCTCTTGCCATATTCATCATGATACGACCATCAGATGATGTAGCAGAATATGGGCCAGTCACATCAATTATATATCCATCGCAAGTTACAAATAGAAATGGCTTCAGTAAATTGGTATATTTGTGTAAGCTATAGCTTTCCCGCTGAAAAAAGAAATTGGAGCTTTTCTGACAATAAACGTATGTTGCGTCGCATATTACGATTGCCTTTCTCTCTTCCGGCGGCGACCCAGGATTACCGAAAATCGTTTCTGGTACTAATAAGTTCCGGGATACTACTTCCTGTCGACTAATGTGATCGAATCCTAAATGACGAGGAACAAAATCTCGAAGCAAGCATTTTCTAGCAATTCCAAGTTTTCGTTGTAGAGTAGACTCTGGCATTCTGAACATGTTACTTAGACGTAGGTTCGAATCACCAGTTCTGTATTTTGCTAGTAAAATGCCTAGGCAGGCTTCAGGACGTTTTTGGTTTCTCAGACTAGGTGTTTCAGACAATATAAGTTGAAACTGATCATGACTAAGACCTGTCCAGTAAAATAATTCTGTTTGGCTCATTTGCCTATAATTGACAAAGTCTAGAAAGGAACTCCTTTCTTCTTTTAACACATCTATTATATCATCTAAGTAAGCCCCACTAAAATCGGTACATAGATTTGGTGCCTCCTGTAATTGTTCCCAATCAAAACTGATCAAATTTTCTTGACAAACACGACTATCTTTAGGTATGTATATGTTATACTTGCATAAAACATTCGCCCGTAAAGAACTCGGCAAGCGACGCCGGGTGGTATTTTGACAACCAAATATTAAGCAGCGCGAACTTGTGCAAGGAACACGTCGATATCTGCTACTTTGGACAGAAGAGTCTCTGGCCGATGGCTCAGCGACTTCCACAGGCACAGCAGCATCAACAGGCGCAATGTCATCTGCTGGCGGAACGTTATCTGCTGGCGGAACGTCAGCTGCTGGCGGAACGTCAGCTCTTCTTCTCCTGTCTGCTCGTTGTACACAAGGACGGCAGATAAATTCTTCATGATTCAGAAGAATCTGAAAAGAAACAACAAAATGAATTCGAATCTATTTTTTGGCATTGATTTACTCAAAGCGGTTACTGATTCACTTTAAAAATCGTAACTAAAAGCCTGACCACGAGGACGCCTTGTAGGGGCGAGATCGTAAGGCAGCGGGCAAATAAACACGTGCCCTTATCTTTTTCACGCCTTATCAGAATACAAAAGTGACGTCATCGACGCCAGGTGCAGAGATATTTTAACCGGGTTGTACACAGGTAATTCTTAGATACCTACATACATACATACATTAATTATTAAGTACAAACATTTTTAACATTTGACCAAAAAATATGTACTTATATACTTACTTGTCGAGGGTGTATAACTTCTGTTATATACAATCCTAAGTGCGGCCTATTTTGAAACAACTCAGACGTCAATAAAGATCGTCTTCTATTAACAACTGAACGATTACAACACACACACGTTCCCATGATAACATCAAGTCCGTTATTTGCGCAATGGTCACAGATTATAAAAAAAAACAGTCCTTATAACACACGCCGAGAAATAAGCTGATTCGCAAAAACAGTGAGTAGTGAACAAGGCAACAGATGATGCGTCACTGAACGGACTGAGACGACTCGCGCGCGCGTGTCTATTGTGTTACAAGTAAACGGCACAGAGCACGGGGGAAGTGAGGGACGCGCGGAGCGTGCAAGATTAGAACAGGTTTTTACCTGAACGCGCAAAACGTATTACTTGTACCAAATATAATTCCTAATAATTATTAATCCTATTAATCTTCGAACCCAAATTGTTCTCGTCTTTGGTGCCATAGTAAAACATAATGTATTCTATACATATTTTTAAAATATGTAAGAATTATCGAGAGCCACCCAAAAAAAAAAAATTTGCCCAGAATGGGTGATCTCCTTTCATGACGATCGGTTCAGCGGTTTAGGCGTGAAAACGTAACATACAGACAGACAGACAGAGTTACTTTCACATTTATAATATTAGTATGGATAAACTGTAGGTATCTGTAGGCTCTTTTTCACACATTTCTTGAACTACTTATTTATTTTTTTAATCATTGCATATCATGTTTTTGGTCTTTATAGGACTTTTTTCTACTATAATATTATAAATGCAAATGTCTGGATGTACCTACCTATGTCCTTCGTTCGCACACAAAACACTGAATGTATTTCAATGTTTGGAAATAAGAAGATAACATAACTTGTATTTTGCCGTCAAAGTTATGATACCGTCGTTTTGACTTTTAGCAATATTATTCAATAACGCATATGCATGTATACTTTTGAAACTTTTTATGGTTATTAAAAGCGCCAAGAAGAACCGAATACAGTTTTCAGCGAGCTTATACGTTTTCTCATTTAGGCGCTACGATATTTTTTCGGGTTTTAATAAATGCGCGATTACTTGAAAATTATAAATATTTTCTTAAATCTAATTCTGTCACAAATACGCACAAATAAAGAGGTACTCGTATATGTTTATTCTACAGGCGCACATATTATGGTTTTAGAGATACACGATTCTGCAAAACGTTACTCCAGCAGGAATTGCAATATCTCAAAAACCTGAAGACGCACAAATTATATTTTCGGCGCCGCACATTTTTGCACAAATATAAGCTTTCTGTCCATGCAAAATATTTCTCTCTCCGACCTTTCGTTTAGAATTTTCCTGCTGGAAAAACGTTACTCCAGCAGGAATTGTTTTTCCCGTTTTATTCCAAAACGACAAAACGCACCTACTTTTTATTTGGCGCACATTTACAGCAGATTCCGCACTAATTATACGTTCCACTCATATCACTCTAGGAGAAACTTTCCTGCTGGGGTAACGTACACCTGGTTAACAGTAATATTATTAATAATCAGTTGCAGTAGCAAACTGATTGGTAATGCCTTATGACAGCACTTACCCTTAGCCATCTTTCACATAAATATATGTGAAAGATGGCTAGTGCATAAGGGCTTTACAAGACAAAGACAGTGTTTTACAAGACAGTAAAACTAGTTGCTCATAACAAACTACTAGTTTTACTGTCTTGTTGGCCCATTTGGATTTCAAAATGAGTAATAAGTAATGCGTTTGTTATTTATTTCATTGAAAAATGTAAATAGATAAATGTAAGTTGAATGGTGAGAATTGAGTCGCGTCGCAGCTAGCGGCGGTATCGGTATCTCTTGAAGTGGAACCACAGCTGGAAGATGTTGTTGTGGAAGTGGCAGCGGAAGCCGCGCTTGTAGGAGTACTCCCACTCGCGGTTCACGATCTTGAACGCGATGTCCTCGTAGGGCGGGCCCGCGTGGAAGCGCAGCACGGCGAAGTCGGGGTTCTCGGGACACGCTTTCTGATAACGACATGCGACAAACTTATCAATCACTTGATTCTTCAAAATCAAAATCAAAATATTTTATTTCACATAAACCTACATGGGCACTTATGAAACGTCAGAAGCTAGGTGCACGGTTCCAATTAGTCGTTTCCTATGGAGAAGAGCCGGCAAGAAACTCCACGGTTCATGCTTCAGGTTCACATTAGAATCAAAGTGTAACAATAATGCGATTGAGTTTTGCCTTCGACAATCATTACCCAGTTGAAACTAGATAGACTGTTTTTTCCTGAAAATAGAACCCACCATATTTTTTTTCAAAATCTTGCCAAGACGAGACCATATGGCTCGCACTGCCAAAAGTTATCAGATCTCATGCAGAGCCAAGCTTATAACTCAACACGCCCTAAACTCTACAAGCCCTAACTTCACAAATTCTTGGCAACACTTTACATGAAAATGTTTTTAGTTGGATTTCACTTCTTTTTGTAAGTTGCATAAGAATGAATGAAACGCCCCGAACCGAACCCAGCGTGGTTTAACAAGACTCGATTACTCGAATGAACCCAAAGATTCGCACTAGCCCCTGGAGCCAAATGTTTCATGGGGCTACAGTGACCATTACATATCAAGGAGTAGACCGGGGGGCACGATAATGGTAGGAAAGACGTGCCCATAGGATATGGAAGGATTGTTAGAGCCGTACCGGATATGCATCCTTGAGTAGGCAAAGGAATAGTGGAGAGACGGGTGATATTTATTTATCTTTTCACGTCGTCGCCGGCAGGTTGGCTCCGATCAGGTCCAGCTGTTTCCTCGACTCTTTGTTGTGTTGCTTATATTGTGTTACACGTTACTGTTTCCAATTTCTTCTGAACTGTTTCGACTGGAAATTGATTGTGGGAGGCCTACTCCCAAATTCGATTTCCAGTCGAAATAGTTTACAGCCGTTTTCATCCAAAATGTGGCTAGATATGCTACATACAATATGAATATATGGATGAGAGTTGTAATATTAGTGTTGTTGAAGATGTAAAAAATGTGAAAATGTTTGGATCTCCTGCATTGTTACCAGTATCATAAAATATTTTATACCAGAAAATCTCCTTTTTTTAATAACTTTGTTTAAAACCGAAAATTTATAAAAATAATTACGGTATGATTATTTTTTAATTATTATTTCTTAAACTCAGTACTTAAAAGAAAATGGAACATTTTTTTTCGCCATTTTATGTGAATTAACATTAGGAAGATATTTTTTTGATATCATCCCCTTTGTTTACATAAATGATCTGAATTTGAGACTTTGGGTATAGCTTTTCGATTGACGTCGCTCTCGCTCACTCACTCGCTCGCTACATAGCTCACTAGCTCAGGCGCCATCTCCTCGGGCGAGAAAATCGCGGCGACAGTCTCGTCGTGCCATTAAATTCAATAGAAACTCTATTAATCAATCTCCACAGCTATATCATCGTGGCGATTATTTGAAGGCACAGCGAGAATATCGCCGCGATTCAGTCGTCCGTGGAGATGGCGCCTTAAGGGCCGTTTAGATGGAGAGTTTTTCGACTCGAAGATACGATTATCGAAAGAACATTAAAAAAGTCTCTTCGTGTAAACATTCACGATTGTCGCCCTGCCCCTTGGGCGACAATTGCCTCGCAATAGAATATACGAGGGCGGGTCAATAAGTCCGTGACTTTTTGAATTTCTGACCTCTTTACTGAAACAGCAACACTGCTCCTGTCAACAGGCATCTGTCAGTTGACTCCTGTCAAAATTTAAACTTGCTGCATCAGTTAGTTTGTGTTTGACAGCTATTTTTATCAGACTACTCACTAATTTGAGGAGAAAATGGAAAAAAGTGAATTTCGTGTGCTTATTAAGCATTATTTCTTGCGAAAAAAAACCATTACCGAGACCAAGGCTAAGCTTGATAAATACTATGGGGCACCATCGATTTCAATGGTAAAAAAGTGGTTTACTGAATTTCGTTGTGGCCGTACAAGCACTGAAGATGCCGAACGTCCTGGACGCCCAGTTGAGGTCTCTACACCCGAAACAATCGAAAAAATTCACGATATGGTGTTGGCCGACCGAAGATTGAAAGTGCGAGAGATTGTGGAAGCCGTAGGGATCTCGCATGGCTCAGTGGTTTCAATTTTGAATGATCACTTGGGCATGAGAAAGCTTTCCGCAAGATGGGTGCCGCGTTTGCTCACAGTCGACCACAAACGCAATCGTGTAACAACTTCACAGGAAGCTTTGGCGTTGTTTAATCGCAATATGGAGGAGTTTTTGCACCGTTTTGTAACCGTGGACGAAACATGGATCCATCACAACACACCAGAAACCAAACAACAGTCAAAACAGTGGGTTTCTAAGGGTGAATCGGCGCCAAAGAAGGCCAAGGTGGGTTTGTCAGCCAATAAAGTTACTGTTTTTTGGGACGCACGCGGGATAATCCACATTGACTATCATCAAAAGGGAAGAACAATCAATGGGGAATATTATGCCAACTTATTGGACCGATTCAATGACGATTTGAAAAAAAACCGACCTCATTTGGCCAAGAAAAAAGTTCTTTTCCACCAAGACAATGCAAGGGTGCAAGGGTGCACACATGTGCAGTTGCCATGGCAAAAATCCATGAATTGGGCTATGAATTGCTCCCTCATCCGCCCTATTCTCCAGATTTGGCTCCGAGCGACTACTTCTTGTTCCCAAACCTGAAGAAATGGCTTGGTGGAAAAAGATTTGACTCCAATGATGAAGTCATCTCGCAAACAAAGGCCTATTTTGAGGACCTCGACAAATCATTTTTTTTGGAAGGGATAAAAAAATTGGAGAAGCGTTGGACAAAGTGTATAGAGCTCAAGGGAGACTACGTTGAAAAATAAAATTATTTTTTTATCAAAAAATCTGTGTTTTATTCCAAAAGTCACGGACTTATTGACCCGCCCTCGTATCTATCTCCGTGTAAACAGAACTACAAAGCAAGAATTGTATTTCGAGTTTTTGTGCCAGTCGCTACTATGAGTGCAGTGCGCGAGGGTGTTTTAAGGGCCATTTAGACGGAGAGAGTTTCTCGACTCGAAGGTATGATTATCGAAAGAACATTAAAAAAGTCTCTTCGTGTAAACATTCACGATTGTCGCCCTGCCCCTTGGGCGATAATTGCCTCGCAATAGAATATATCTATCTCCGTGTAAATAGAATTACAAAGCGAGAATTGTATTTCGAGTTTTTGTTCCAGTCGCTACTATGAGTGCAGTGCGCGAGGGTGTTTTAATTATATCTGCTCTTTTAAGACAAGAATTAATAAAACAAAAACGGAAAAGGTTGGGTAAAAAAATGGATAGCGAGAAGAAACACTTTTGGAGCAAATTCTCCGTATTCTACAAACACTCGTAATTTCTATAAATTTCAATGAACTTAACATTATCGGCAGTACCAAATTTAAATGATTTTTGTGTCATTTGAGAACAATACCGTAGTAATCACTGAACTCGAATGGCAAATCTCGCACTCAAAAACGGTTCAAACCGATTTGTACGATACTCGTATGAACTTGATAAAATGTCATACGAGATCGTGTATAGACAAGTCGAGAACTCGTAAGCAAAAATCTTCTTACTATATATTTCGTTGTGTAAACAGTCGCAGTAATTTATCGCCTAGCGATACATCACTTGCGAATCTCGTATGACATAATCGTAGGCGAGAATTTAGTTCTTGTCTGTTTGTAAACATTATGATACGATAGTCTTATGGCGATGATTACTTGCGATAGTAGCGTACGATTTCTCGCCTAGAAACGTTCGAGAAACTCTCTCCATCTAAATGGCCCTTTAGTTAGCTCACTCGGACTCAGTAGTTCAGCGACACACCGATGACGCTCGAAGTCACCGACCGGCCGAGTGGCTCATTCGGCTCGCAAGTAGCATCATTCGTTCTTCCAACAATATCTCTCCGGCACAATACGTCATTGTAAAGGCTCGTACAGACTAGCGCGATATTGCGGGCGCGACAGGAACTGACAAAGAAATTGTGCTACTAGTGTCGCGTCGCGCCCGCGATATCGCGTGAGTCTGTACGAGCCTTAAGTATATTCGAGAGGCATCATTGTAAATCTATCTTTATGGTCATTGACTTGAAGTAGAAAATACTTCGGCACGTTATAAAAAGGAACCGCATTGTATATTTTTTTGCGTGTTGTTTACGTAAAGTCATAACAAACAGAAAGACTTAATACTTAATTAATTTAGTAAGTTAGTACTTTTTCGGTTGTTTTGACGAAATGACATGCATGCCGCTGCGTGGTGCGTGCAACAAAGTACATACGTAGTCTATTTATTTTAGTGTATTTTAATATTTTTATAAATAAATTACTTCAGATTTTGTGAAGAACAATAGTGGACTTTTAAATATTTCTGTGAAGTGTTATCATTTGAATTAATATTAATTAAAAGATGGCTGTCTGAGTCACTGAGCTATAGAAGAGCTAATAAGTAACAAAGAGTCCAAACTTCCAAAGAGCTATTGACTATTGACCGAGCCGAGCCGTTTCCTTCGACGCGCGTGCGGCGTGAGTCAATTGAGCTAACAGTCGGCGTCTGAGCCACTGAGCTATAGAAGAGAAGAAGAGTGATATAGCTCTTTAGAGTGAAAGAGCTAATCACTCTTTCTTTTCAGTGAGCTATATTGCCCATGTCTACATTGCTGCATGTAACAAATGTGGTTCACGGCGCCTCGGCGCGCTGTTGCCGCTCTTACTGGTTAGTGAACCAATATTTTAAATGGTGTTCTATTTTGTTAACATTTTAATGCTATTTAGTTTGTTTGAAAAAATGTTTATTTTATTTCGGTGGTAGGATTTATATGATAGTTTCAAAATATTCCTATGAACTAATATTGTCAGTGTTTTTCATTTATTGTTGTAACCTTAAAAATGATGTACCCATACTTACATACAGTTTATTTTTATTTGAAACAATGTTTTAAAATGACAACACTGTATAATTCCCTGGGGTAGTCCCCGTATAATCAACTTGTGTGCATGGACAAGTAGACGAAACTTAAGCGACCAAATTACGAAGTTTCTGAATATAGTACTGGAGTAGACACATTACCGACGTGAAAACAAAAAAAAAGGAACCAATAGTCAACAAAATCGATTGTTGGGAATCTATTTACGCAGCAACTTATTAAGACTGCGCCGAGCGCACAGTGGCACCCTCATCGTTTGTTCGGTGATTTCTTTTATTTTAGATATGAAAATGCAGAAATAACCATGTTAAGTTGTGCTCCACAACACTATACGTTATTATTACTACAAACAGTTTTAAATTGTTATGTTTTATTGTAATCATTAACACGGAGCTAAGTGGCCACTATTTTCCGTTTTAATGAATACAATAAAACATTACAATTTAAAACTACTGTCATCACAAGCCTATACGGGCTCGCATATAGTAAGATCTAAATCCCATCATTTAGGTACCTAATTATAATGTTTACTTATCAATAAGTTAATTAAAAAAAAAAAAAAAACACTATTATTAAAACATCGATCAAAGTTACAACGAACTACAAGAACTTTTATATTATGTTACTTGCTGCTACGGAACCCTTCATGGGCGAGTCCGACTCGCACTTGACCGCTTTTATATTTTTCTTTTTGTTATTTAATCTTTTGAAGTGCTGATTAGCATTCTTTTATCCGATTAAGTTTATTTGAATTATCTGGTTGCCTTCTTTGTAAGAATTTAGTCTTTTGGAGGTTCGTAAGGCCTACTCGTTGATCCCTTGAATGAGTTGACTGAAAACTCAAGGTTTCCTGTGCGGCCGCTTTTAATACTCTAGTTATGGTACTCCATGGTATTTCGATGTTTTCACTCGTTAAATTGATTCCTGTATTTCCTAGTTTCTTGGTTATGCAATCTTGGTATTTTGTTTTGATGGATTTGCTATTGAGTGCGGCATAATAGTAAAGTAAAAAGTTTTTATTTTGGAACAACAACAAATTGACATAATTACAATAGAAACGGTGATAGCTACAAAAGTTAAAAACTGTGTCGCAGCTATCAACGCCCGTCTAAACTTAAGAAACACATTGTTCCAGACTTAACTGTGACATGGGTACAGTTCAGCTAGCTTTGGAATAAGGTAAAAATCAAAAATGCAAAAAGAAATAAAGAAACAAAAGCCATGCAAACTTTGTATCTTGGTAGGTGTGGTGCAGAGTGGAGTGGGAGTGTGAGTGTGCGTGTGTGTGAGTGAAGGTGTATCGTGAGTGAGGGTGTGTGTGAATGAGGATGTGTGTGAGTGTTTGGACCAATGAGGTTATATTATACTAGAGGCGCAACGTCCTACAAAAAAAATCCGAAAAACGTAACCACTTAAGAGTTAAAGACGTAGCTTTGAAACGGATACATAAATGATGTCAAGATGTTAAAATAATCTGTTTTGTCTCATTTCTTCTTCCGTCAAACTAATTACGTTGGAACGAGACAAGACATTGTCATCGGAAAAACAGCCAGAGTTGCCAACGATCAACGTAATTACCCCAGAATGAATAAAGATATTTTTTATTGAATCAATTACATACCTACTATGAAATATTGTATTATGGAACTTTCAACAGATTAAATATTGAATGAAATTGAAGAATTTGATAGATATAGGAAGAAAAAAAAAAAGGGCGTAAACGTAAATATTATATTTCAAAACTATTAAGATTGTGTCAAATAACTATTGTTTAAAATGGAATGATATTATTTCAATGTTTATGACAACCATTTATCCATAATAATAGTATAAATGTGAAAGTAACTCTGTCTGTCTGTATGTTATGTTTTAAAGCTTAAACCACTGAACCGATCGTCATGAAATTTGGCAGAGATATAGCTTGGGATGGAGAAGGCTACCTTTTACGCGATAACCGACATCCACGCGGGCGGAGCCGCAAATGATAAATCATTTTATTTCTGTAAGTTTTATGTTTGTAGTAAGTTTGTACAAACACTTTTACACGTCAATCATATTTTTAAAAATAGATGAGGTCGGCGTTTCCTATCTGACTACTCTGAGAAGAAAGGCCGAAACAAACTCAGCGGTCACAGTCTCTTTTAAAGTCCAGACATAATCTTGGTCAGATCTTGCGAAGACCATGTAGATTGGTGTCTGAAATGGACACCAATCCACCGTCTTGCTGATGTTAAGCGTGAAGAGGTTGGTACTTAACCATTTCATGACCATACTGAGAGCCATCTCCGCTTTACAGAAAGTATCAGACCAACCTTTGCCGTGAACTATAAGAGCTGTATCTGTATATGTGACGATTTTTGAGTTAGGAGAAGACAATTGGCACAGTTCGTTCACGTAAATGAGGAAGATTCCAAGTTCTTTGTTTACTATTTAAATGACCAATTATTGTCTGTGAGTTCCTGAACTGAGTCGTCTGTTGATTTTCCAATTCTGATTTGAAGACAAAACGTTGTTTTTTGTAAGAAAATTTACAAGTCTAACATTGAGCACCTTTTCGAAAATTTTGGACAATGTTGTAAAGACAGATATAGGTCTATAGTTACGAGATAGTGCCCTTGTCTCCAGTTTTGAATATTGGGTGAACTATGGCGGTTTTAAACACGTTCGGAAATACACCTGACGATAGGCAGAGGTTAAATATGTGAAAAAGAGCGGGAATGACAGAGTGCCTAGCAGCTTTAATAACGGAGGCCGAGATAACGTCACATCCTACGGCACACTTGTCTTTTAGGTTTAGAATGATTTTGTCGATCTCTTCCTCATCCACGCCATACATAACCATACGAGTAGATCACGATGGGGGCGGCTTGGCATTGCTCAGTGCCTGTAGGTTCAGGTTGAATACCTGGTGCATTGAATGAAGGTGGAATAGGATGGCGGATTTTAGAGGCTAAATTACTGCCACTAGCGAAATATTGATTTACCTCGTTAACTGACTCACTGGGATCGTCACAACATTTCAGTAGCTCCGAGGCAGATGCTTTGTTGATAGCCTGATTGAGGTTCGCCACTAGCGTAACAAGTCGCCATGTCTCTTTTGGGTTATTCCTGGCCTTCTGGAATTGGGAGGTTTCATAGTCGTGTCGGAATTTTTTAAGGAAATTATTACAGTAATTACGATAGCGGAGGAAAAAAAGTTTGTGAGAGTCATTCTCGGGATCTTTCAAAAAGGTCCTGGACAGTTTGTCTCTATGACGTATACATCTCAAGAGGTCAAGTGTAATCCAGGGTTTTATAATACGTAGTCTGCTAGGAATGATTGAAGAGTGAGTGTGGGAATTTATGGAGGATGACAAAAGAGATACAAGGCATCCAGCAGCAAGGTTTGGGTCATTACACTGAAAAATAGGAGAAAAGTCTGTATTACCCATATCGTTTATAACCTCAGGGATGTTAATTTTTTTAAGTCTTTTTTTGGGTGCATTAGTTGCTGTCATATATTGGTTGCAGAAAAAACACATGGTCGAGACAGTTCGCGAGTCTGGTGGGGAAAGTGTGTACCGGAAGCATTGCATGGGACGCAATAGCATTGTTTATGGTTGAAATCCTTGGCCTCTGTTGTTGTCTCCATAACAACTTCCTGTTGTTTTTGTGTTTTGTGTTTGGTGCTTCCATTTTTGTTTAAAATACCACTTGTTCTTAACTGCCTCCAGATTATTTTATGGTCGGAGGTGCCCGTAACGGCCCATTCCCATTTGACGCGTCGGTATCCTTTTTCCTACATTTTATTTCGATTTGGGCATCCTTTCTGATTAAAATTGCAGGTCCCTGCGTGTTTTACCTGTGATTCCTGATAAGGGCCAATAGTAGTTCATCCCTGTTTCTTGTAGGCAGGCTACATAAATGCCTCTATGTGAAAGTTCAGCGTCAATTTTGTCTTTATTAGTCGGTTTTGAGGTGCCTCGTACATTCCACGTTGCAATACGCAAGTCTGGGCGGGTATACTTAATTTCGGCAGTCGGTGGATTTCTAAGTATTGTATATCCAGTGTCATGCGCGACTTCATCGCGAATAAATCGGTGTACGTAATATTGATGCAAATTTTTAAAGCGTTGTTGGTGGGCTAGCTACTAGGGGGCTGTGAATGTTGCCAGGTACTGATTCACCGGCAGGTGAGTACACCAGTGTGTTCTCGTTATTTATGTGCACATGCACATTTCGGAAGCTGCTATAAGGATGTCTTCGCCTTCCCAGAACGTCTCGTTAAACTGCGCGGTTACGTATTTTGTTATCCTTCGTTCCTGAGAAAGATAGTTGTTAGGAAGAAAGTTCTGAATATTATTCAGAAGTGCTAAGCAAGTTCTATCGTCGCTTCGATTCACCGAAACATAGGAAGCTACGTCTCGAAGTACCCACCTGTGATTTACGGTAAGCCCTAATACGTTATTTATTTGATGGGCTATCGCCCTAAATAAACAATATCCCTCTTTTTCCATGGTCACGATAATTGCCATTGTAAAGAGCTTTTAATATTATTTTAGGTACGAAAGTTGACCCGTATACGTAATACGAGAGTTTCGAGACACATAAAAAATTGACGGGGTATCCTCTGATTTATGAGTTTTTGTCTAAATGTATCTTTTTACGAAGATTAATAATTTCCGGATAATTTTTGTAAGAGTGTGCTAGCAAAAACAGGCCTTACAGCACAACAAATCGCGGGCCGAGGGTTCCCTTACTTATGGTATAATAAAACTTGATTCACGGCTGTTGAAAAGTTTCTTTTTTAAGCTAATGACTGTTTTGTTAAGCCAAGAATAGACAGTTTGTGTGTAGTAATTTTTGGGAGTTTTGCACATTTTTGTAATTATAAAAAGCGGCCAAGTGCGAGTCGGACTTGCCCTTGAAGGGTTCCGTAGCAGCAAGTAACATAATTATTATTTTTTACTTAGGCACCTATTACAGATTTATTATTATAAATAATGGTTCACGGTTTATGCATAAGGTGTATGTTAATGATTTTTTATTTTATTTTGATATTTGAGTTGATTGAATATATATAGTAATATAAAAAAAAAACTACTTACTAGATCTCGTTCAAACCAATTTTACGTGGAAGTTTACATGGTAATGTACATCACATATTTTTTTAGTTTTATCATTCTCTTATTTTAGAAGTTACAGGGGGGGGGGGGACACATTTTACCACTTTGGAAGTGTCTCGCGCAAACTATTCAGTTTAGAAAAAAATTATATTAGAAACCTCAATATCAATTTTAAAGATCTATCCATAGATACCCCACACTTAGGGGTGGGTATGATGAAAAAAAAAATGAGTTTCGTTTTTAAGTATGGGGAACCCCCAAAGTTTATTGTTTTTTTTTTTTCTATTTTTGTGTGAAAATCTTAATGCGGTTCACAGAATACATCTACTTACCCAGTTTCAACAGTATAGTTCTTATAGTTTCGTAAAAATGTGGCTGTGACTTTAACTACAACGTCAATAACACTACTACTCAATTATACAGACATCATTGCAGACATCGAGTCTATTTTTATTCTGCAGAAAAGAGCCATGAGATCCATATATAATCCCCGCAGGCGCGATTCTCTAAGGGAACTGTTTAATGATATTAACATCATGACGGTACCTTGTCAATATATCTACGAAAACATCATGTACGTAAGGAAAAATTTACATCTTTTTAGAAAAAGAGGTGAAAGACATAATTATTGTACTAGAAATAGGGACCTATTAGTTCAACTGGGTTTCAGACTGTTACAATAAAATTCCTCCCCAAATACTTCAACTGAATGAGACTAAATTTAAATCTTGTATAAAACGCACACTATGCAGGCAGGCATATTATAAGTTAGTGGATTACATCGCTGATGAAAATGCTTGGCTGAATGCTGGTCCTGCTCCACAACCACAACTAATTGATTAATATTTGAAAATAATGTTGGAGCTGCTGAAGATTGTAAGACTATCTTTGCATTGTATAAACTCAATCTCATTTGTATTATATAATTGCATAGCACAGGTGTGAGTCCTATGTACTATAGAGCTACCATTGACCGGGTAATATGTCTTTCATGGACTTGAATGTGCCCTGGCGGCTGAGAGTATGTCATGCTCACGTAGACGTCTACGTCTACGTCTCGCTGATGGTGGCGTGTGTGTCTGATAATTTAGTTCCCTTCAAAATGGTTGAGCTGAATGGTGCTAATCCATGCGTCATGTTTGTGAACGGGCGCCGTCAGTTGGGACTGGTCATCTCTTAGCTGCCACGGGTTATTTTAATTATTTTATTTTGTTTCTATTTGTTGTACCTACTCTGGACGCTTTTAACGTGTAAGTTATATTTTTTTGTTTTTGCATGGTTCTCACATTTAGTTATAAATTCAACTTTATAGATGTAATATTTTTGTAACAATTTAATTTAAAAGAGTGTCCCTGGAGTTTCCTGCCAGTTCTTCTCCATAGGTACCTACTACGCTTTGGAATGGGCATGTAGCTTCATTTTTCTTATTGACCGACTCCTTGACAATTCAAAAGTGCCTGTAAATGGTTTAATTGAAATAAATGATTTGAGTTTGAGTTTACAATATACTTCACGATTATAGTAGTCTAACTTGATGTTTGAGTAACCGTGTGTAATAAACTCAATAAACAAATATTAGCTGCAATTGATTTTGAACTTTAGTAATTATTTGATACTAGCTTTTGCTTTAGTGTAGTTAGTAAGCACAGTACTGACCAGGGAGAACTCGGGCGTGGCGTTCTTGTCGATGAGGTCCGGGTAGAAGATGTTGAACTTGTAGCCCTGCACGATCTTGGGCGGCGGGTTGTCCATGTCGTAGTGCGTCTGGTTGTACTTGTTCCACTCGAAGCCCGTGTGCACTCTGTGGGTAAAGGACGCCATTCAACAGATATTCACATCAAATAAAGGTGGATGTAGCTTGTTTACTAGTAATATATAAGGTGTCTCTACATAAAGGTGGTAAAGAAGCCATAGAAATGTTTTTTATTTTTTAATCAGAAGATATTATTTAAAAAATTAATTAATTTAAAATTACTTGATTGATATGATGATTAATTATCAAAATTCATCGCGCTCGTGCCGCCACCGACGCGGCGTCACCGCGTCCAGACGGGTCATTCATAGAATAAGTAAAAAAGGTTTTTTTTTGCAAAATGTTTCAAGCAATTTTAAAATTATAATAATTATGTAAAAATATAAAACACTTAGATAAAAAAAAATACGCTGCTGTAGGGACTACAGGTAGCAGGAATGCTAGCGGGGCAAAATGCAATGTTCCCCGCGTATAGAGTTTAGCGGCTAGTCGTTTTCCCAGCGCCGTGGCGATAACTTGTGTACCGTGTAACTAGTATTAAGAAGCGTCATTGTGCTTAACATTCATGGTCATCTGAATAGACATTATCTGGTACACACGAATTTCATTTATCTCTTTCTACAACCACGATACCATAAGGTCTCAACATTGGTGACCTCCGACGTGATCTTAGGGACGTGGTTGTGAAGAAATAAGATACGAAGAGTGCATTGAAGTGAACGGGCAGTAAGCAGAAAGTTTAGTGTGTGCACGCGCGGAAAACGACTCCCCGTCGACCAGGGACCTATCGACGGGAATATCAAGGGTTCCAAGATGAGTTCAACACCACCACCGGCAGCTCAAGTGGCCATCATAAATGTTACCGACAGGATTCCGGTATTTTGGACCGATATGACAGAAGGGGATGCAGCCAAATTCCATGTGGTGGTATCAAGGCTGACCAGAGATGCTTTGCAACAGGATCAAAAAACAGAAAAACTCGCGGAGATGGCATACAAGATTATGGAGAATTTAAACCGTGGAAACTGGCGCAGATCGCAGTCAAGGTCAAGAGGTTCACGCCGTACCCCAGAGAGTCCAGATTGGTTGTGCAGCTACCATTATGCGTATGGAAAGGACGCCAGGAGATGCATAAAACCGTGCAATTGGAAAGAGTCCTCGGCGTCGGGAAGCTGAGTGCGGTGCAGTCTTGTTCGGTGGGAGAATGCGTTACCACAACAGGGAACCATCGTTTGTGCGTAATGGACCGGAAGTCAAGAATCAGTTTTTTTGTGGATACAGGTGCAAATGTAACAGTTTTTCCAGTAAGTAGTGTTAAAAATTTGTGTGCGTTCTGAAAGCGGTTACAAGCTGTACGCTGCAAATAAAGACTTACGTGTAAAATCCCTAGAACTGAATTTAGGTTTGCGCAGAGCTTTTAAATGGTCATTTATTGTTAGTGACGTCAAGCAAGCTATTTTAGGTGCAGACTTTATTGAGTCGCACAAATTAATTGTAGATTTACAAAATAAGAGGTTAGTAGAAAGTGTGACTAATTGGAGGTCAAATGGGTCAATCATACGGTATAACGAAGCTTCAGTTAAAAGTATACAGGATGATAATACATAACGGATGGTCCCCCGGTACACGCGCGTTCAAGGCCGCTACCGCCGGACCATTATACTCGTAATAAGGTAAAGGATGAATTTCACCTAATGCATGAATTAGGAATATGTAGGCCATCGCAAGGAGAGTGGTCTAGTCCGTTACATGTGCTTCCTAAAAAGGATGGGCAACTGCGTCCGTGTGGAGATTATAGAGCGTTAAATGCGATAACGAGGCCAGACAATTCACCAATGTTGAGACCTTACGGTATCGTGGTTGTAGAAGGAGATAAATGAAATTCGTGTGTACTAGATAAAGTCTATTCAGATGACCATCAATGATAAGCACAATGACGCTTCTAAATATTAGTTACACGGTACACAAGTTATCGACACGGCGCTGGAAAACGACTAGCCGTTAAATGCAATGTTCCCCGCGTATAGAGTTTAGACTCTATACGCGGGGAACATTGCATTTTGCCCCGCTAGCATTCCTGCTACCTGTAGTCCCTACAGCTGCTATGGCTTTTTTACCACCTATAGATGTTTCTCTTAAAATATTTCGTGTATGAATAGATACACCTTATATACTACTACTAGTTTGTGACCGCAACTTCATCCGCGTAAAATTCAGCCCCGTCGCATCGCATTGCCCGCCCGCGCATTACTCCGATTTTGCTTAGCGTTCTTTCCGACTTTTTGTCGTTTGCTCGGTTCCTTAAGGTCGTAGCGTGGTGTTAAATAGCCTACAACCTTCCTAAAGAATTGTGCTATCCAACACTGACAGAATTTTTCAATTCGAACCAGTACTTCTTGAGATTAGCGCGTTCAACCAAACAAACTCTTTAGCTTTTTTAAATTATGATATCTTCTAAGATGTTGATTGAAATCAAGTGATGTCAAGGACAATTTTGTTTACATTTAAATACTTGTGATTAATAACATATTTATTTGGATAAGGGTTAATATTATGCTGTTAAAACTCCTTCGCAAATAACACATTAATTTCGAATAAATTTGAAGGTACGGTTGGCGCAGTGGTTAAGCGATTGACTGCTGCGCTGCGTGTCGCGGGTTCGATTCCCGCACGGAATAAATAGTTGTATGATCTACAAGTAGTTGTTCCGGGTCTGGCTGTTTGTGTATGTCAGTTTAATGTTTGTAAACGCACCCACGATACAGGAAAAATTCCTAGTGTGGCGCAAAAAAAAAACATATAAAAAGGTTATAGTGAGTCTATCTTCAAAGATAGACATATGCTGTCGCGGATTTTTTTTTTTTTGGACTTTTAAAGATGTACAATTCCATCATACATGATAGTTCATCATCGTCATCATCAGCCTATAGCAGTCCACTGCTGGACATAGGCCTCTCCAATTGCACGCCATTCAGCTCGATTCTCGGCAACTCTCATCCAGCTGCTTCCAGCCACCTTGCGGAGATCGTCGCTCCACCTAGCCTGAGGACGTCCTACCTTACGTTTGCCGATTCGCGGTCTCCACTCAAGAACACGTCTACCCCAGCGGTCATCGGTTCTACGGCTAATATGGCCGGCCCATTGCCACTTCAGCTTGCTTATTCTGTGAGTTGTCGACAACTTTGGTTCTCTGCCGGATCACCTCGTTCCGGATTCGATCCCTCAGAGAAACTCCAAGCATAGCCCGTTCCATAGCTCGCTGAGCGACCTTGAAGTTATCGACCAAACGTACCGTGAGTGTCCACGTTTCGGCTTCGTAAGTCACAATAGGCAGGACGCACTGATTAAAGACCTTGGTCTTTAGGCTCTGTGGAATACGCGACGAGAAGACTCGACGAAGCTTCCCAAATGCTGCCCAGCCCAGCTGAATTCTTCTGCTAGCCTCCCTCTCAAAGTTGTTCTTACCAAACTGCAGAGTTTGCCCGAGGTAAACATATTCTCGAACAACCTCGAGAGCACCGCCATTGACAGCAATCGGTCCCGGAGTGACGTGTTCGTTGAACATAACTTGGGTTTTGTCCAAGTTCATCCGGAGACCAATGCGTACAGAAGAATCAACTAGGCTATCCAGCATCTGCTGAAGTCATGCAGCGATTCAGCCAGTAGGACAATGTCATCTGCAAATCTCAAGTGTGAGATGTACTCGCCGTTGATGTTGATGCCACGTCCTTCTCAGTTCAGCATCTTAAACACATCCTCCAATGCGTTAGAGAACAATTTCGGGGAAATTACGTCCCCTTGTCTCACGCCTCGACGCAGGGGGATATGTTCAGTTCGCTGATCCTGGGTTTGGTCGCGTTGTCATAAAGACATCTCAGCACTTGGATGTATCGCCAGTCGACTTGACATCGCTGCAGAGACTCGAAAACAGACCAGGTCTCGATAGAGTCAAAAGCCTTTTCATAGTCCACAAATGCAAGACATAGGGGCCGATTATACTCTTCGGACTTTTGTATAATTTGCCGCACTGTGTGGATGTGGTCTATGGTGCTGTATCCTCCTCGAAACCCGGCCTGCTCCGGTGGCTGAAACTCGTCGAGTCTTCGCGATAGACGATTCGTAAAGACTCTTGAAAACAACTTATATACGTGGCTAAGGAGCGAAATGGGTCTGTAATTCTTTAAAAGGGTCTTATCACCCTTTTTAAAGAAGAGAATGACCACACTCCTGCGCCACGCTTCTGGAGTTCTCCCAGAGAACAGGACAGAGTTAAAGACATGATAGTTGCGTAACTTAAACCGTTTACGCAGCACACGCAACGGAAGCTTTTAAAAAGGAATATTTTTTCCCGTTTTTGCAACATTTTTCATTTATGCTCCGCTCCTATTGGTCGTAGCGTGATGTTATATAGCCTATAACCTTCCTCGATAAATGGACTATCCAACACAAAAATAATTTTTCTATTCCAACCAGCAGTTCCTGAGATTAGCGCGTTCAAACAAACAAACAAACTCTTCAGCTTTATAATATTATATTATACTCGTATAGTATAGATAGATTATTATAATAATACTTATTTAGTTAGTCGGTGAAACTTCACAGATACGTGATACCAATATCTATTTATTTGATTTTGTCTACCCATTTCTCGACGACTTGCTTGTGACTGCAGAAGACGAAACAACAGCTCGAGATAACCTCAGAATCGTACTACAGCGCCTGGATGAATATGGTATCACAAGTAACCACGCCAAATGTGTATTCGCCAAGAGAGAACTCACATTCTTGGGATACTTCGTCTCCCCCAAAGGCATAAAACCACCACAATTAAAGGTAATCAGCGACTATCCTAAACCAAAGAATATCGAAGAGTTACGAGTTACGTTTCCTCGGTATGATAAATTATTACCGAGAAAACATACCGAACGCCGCAGCAACTCAAGCACCTCGGCACATGTATTTACATAATACACACTCAAAGAAACGTGACAAAACCGAAATTATGTGGAACGAGGAAACATGTAAAGCTTTTGAAGAATGCAAAGAATGCATTCAAAAAGCAACATTACACTTACACAACATTACGACACTTAGCGCATCCACAGCACGCAGGCCCTCTTGGCTTAATGTGTGACGCATGGGACAAGTGTGCAGGTGCTGTACTACAACAACAAGTAGACCGCAAATGGCAGCCACTTGGATATTTCTCTAAGACATTCACACCGGCGCAGCAAAAGTATTCAACATTCGACCGAGTACTACAAGCCATATATTAGGTTGGGGAAAAAGTCTTTTCGCATTATAGTATGTATAAACTTGTAATAAAATCTCTTTGGCTATACTATTTGTATCTGGCTGGTTTCGGTATCATTGAAAGTTTAAATTCTAAAGAACATAATTCCAAATTAAAATTAGGAAAATGTGTGATTTTCATTTGTTTTTCGTACTGTCAAGATGAGTGAATCTAATGAAGAAATTCGATACATTTTAAAATTTTGCTACAAAAAAGGTAAAAATGCAACGCAAGCCGCGAAAAAAATTTGCGATGTTTATGGACCTAGTGCAGTGTCTGTGAGAGTAGCACAAATTTGGTTTAAGCGTTTTCAATCCAGAAATTTTGATGTCAAAGATGCACGTCGCTCTGGTCGCCCTATTACGGATAAAATGGATGCCATTTTTGAAAAAGTGGAGCAAGATCGGCATATCAGTAGTTACGACGTAGTTGAAGAACTGGCAATTGATCACAAAACAGTTTTAGTACATTTGAAAAAAACTGGGTACACAAAAAAGCTCGATATTTGGGTACCTCACGAGCTCACTGAAGGAAACCTAATGAACCGTGTACTCATTTGTGATTCTTTATTACGACGTAATGAAACCGAACCATTTTTGAAGAAGCTGATAACTGGTGATGTAAAGTGGATCACGTACGACAAGAACGTGCGAAAAAGGTCGTGGTCAAAGGCCGGTCAGGCTTCACAGACTGTGGCGAAACCCGGGTTAACTCACAACAAAGTGATGCTGTGTGTGTGGTGGGATTGGAAGGGCATTATTCATTATGAGCTGTTACCACCAGGCGAGACCATCGATTCTGAACTCTACTGCGAACAACTGATGAGATTAAAGCAAGAAGTTGAGAGAAAGCGGCCGGAATTAGGGGTGTGGTTTTTCATCATGATAACGCTTGACCTCACACATCTTTAGCCACTCAGCAAAAACTAAGATAGTTTGGCTGGGAGGTGTTAATGCATCCGCCGTATAGTCCTGACCTTGCACCTTCAGATTTCCACCTGTTTCGGTCTCTTCAGAATTCTTTAGGCAGTGTCAGGTTAACATCACGAGAGGACTGCCAACGCCACTTGTCGCGGTATTTTGATCAGAAGTCCCAAAATTTCTATAGCAATGGGATCATGTCCCTACCTACAAGATGGCAAAAAGTTATCGAACAAAATGGTACCTACATACTATAGTTAAATGTAAATAAACTATATTAAAAAATGTTTTGAATTTTCTTAAAAAAATCGAAGAAAACACACTGACAGCACTGACAAGTGAACATTGAGCTCCGTTACTAATCTTGTTAAAAAATATTAAATAAAGTTATTTCATAGTGTATTCGTGCAAATATTGAAAAATACATTGTAAACAACCCAACAAACATAAATTGCTCTTGTAGCGGCTAATATTGCCAAAAATAATATTCTTATAGGAGCCGCATTATCGCTAATAAGGGTGGGTTTGGGCACAAATTATAAGGACAATAACCTTTTACCACCCTTATAGTTGCTTTATGGTCCGCTTTTTTTCCTTATAAGTGTTATATTATGACAAGAAACAAGGCCAATACACTTGTAAGAATCTTATAGAAAGCGTTAATACGGGCGTATCACCCTTATACGTGTTTTATTATGGTCCGATACAAGGGAGTTAAACTCATTGCAGCAAATTAAAGGCTCTTAAAAATCCGTAGGCCCTTATAGCCGTCCGTGTATGATTCTGCAATAAGACTTTTTCTTAGTGATTTACTTTTTCGCAACAGTTTGGCGAATAAAGAGAAACGTCAACCATTTTACTGAACGGTAAGTTATTATTTTATGTAGTTTATTTAGCTGATTTATGTGCTCGTGTATAGTGAAAAGTGTATGGGAATTCAAATGCATGATAAAATGTGGTACGCTGTGTGTTGTAGTATCAACCCGCCTTTGAATTTAAGCTGTTTTTGTGCTACAAACGTTAGTAATTATTTATTCAAGTTATAAACAGTGCTATTATGAGAGCAAAACGATTCGCACATCGTCTACAAGGAGTCTATGAGAGTGAAGTCTTTATAATGGCATCATTAGCTGCTTATGCTATCGCCATTTTACACATCGTTAGGGTTCCTTTCTCACGAACAAAATCCTGTCCCTAGCTATTATAGTCTTGTTCCCATATGTATAAAATGTATGTTTCACTATGGTTGGGTTGGCTGGAAGAGATCTCTTTATAAGCTTGCTTTTGTGCACTAGTTTTAAGTTTGAAATATAATTATAATTGTAAGTACACAATAAAGAATATACTTAATTATATATATGTTTGTCCGCAGATATTGCAATGGTAGTATACATATTGGCAGATGTTGACAAATTACTACAAAGAAAAGATCTTACACACAGACACATTTTATTTTAAGAAAGTTCAAAGAAAATTTTCATTCTCATTTTCTATAAAATAATCCTCTGCGGAACCACTGGCCGATTCGTTGGTATCGGCTTGTATTTTGGTATTTTGTAGCATCATAGGAGTAGAGGTGGTGGGTGTAATGCTCCTAACCATGTTTTCGTAGACTTTTTTTACTTTTCTTCTGTAACCACCGCTCCTTTTAAACTTCTTCCAGTCTTTTGAATCCATTTTTTAAATATAAATTCCGCTCCGTAATAAATTCACACAATCTGCTGTACTTCAAAATGGCAAATCTAGTTATGTAAAACATGTTAATGTAACCATATAGAGAATAATATCTTTATAATCACTGTACAAGGGAATACGGATTGCTATCATCCTTGTAAAGATCATATAAAATGTTAGAATTTGTTCGTTGGATAGACGTCTTATCCAATGCTCTTATAAGTTAAAAAGCATCATAGTTACCTAGTGCATTACTTTTTTAAGAATAGTTGACCATATTAAAAGCCTTTATATAACTTTGAACATTATATGGCTAAAAAGCAATGTAACTAGCCTCTATAAGAAGAACACATTTTGAACCCTTATTGTAGCCGTATTAATTGGATTTATTAACGTTTACCCAGCCAAATTATAAGAATAAAGGTAATATTAGCCAAATCTTCTAATAATGTGCCACTATAAGGAACATTGACATAATAAATGCTCTTTTATAACAAGTATAAGAGTTTAGACCTTATAGACTTAATTTTATAAGCTTAGTTTGTTTGTTGGGAATAGGTGAAAGTGTTATTTTATAAAAATTCTCATAAATAAAAATGTTTTAGTGCTATAATCAATTGAACAGTGACCCTGTCAAAACCACGCTAATTCAGTGTTTTAGTGATATAAAACTAATTAAAAGTCAACAATAATGCAGTGGAAACATAAATCATTAAGTGAAACAAAACATTATTAACAAAAAGACTCAAATTAAAAAGTGTACCTACAAAAATTGACAAACTTTTTGAATTATTCAAAACTAACGAATTGTTATCAATTCCATACCACTAGAAAGCGATGCATATTTTTAACATACTATAATAGATACCAAGTGGCTGTACAGGTTGGGGTACAGACTTCTACTTATTTGGACGCTGGTTCGAATCCCACCGACGATTTAGTCTTTTTGTAAATTGATAATAGTCTTCATCATTGTTCGATCGAATTTACTCGGCCAGAGTGAGTTTTAAATACGATACCAAAAATCCGAAATGAATTTCTCCGAAAACATCACTTTGCGACGCACACGTACTAAATCGGATTCAAATACCGTCATCAACCAATCTCAGAATGACACTTTCGAAGATACCGTAAACAGTCTACCCGATTTATCAAGTGACGATATTAATGATGCACAACAACAACAAATAACTAAGTTAAAAGAACGAATTGACAAACTTGTGTTAGAATTAAACAGCGCACATCAGGAAATCGAGGCACTGTCTTTGGAGAACAATGACCTTAAGCAAATTAATATTGATTTACAAAACAAAAACGGCCTCCTTAAAGAACTTACAGATAGCCCCGATAAAAAGCACAAAAAGTCAACTCCAATTAAGAAATGTTCGAAAAACAACAAACAAACACAAACAGAGTCTTCATTTACATCTAACCAGAAAGCAGTTACGACAACACCTAATGACATACAAAATAAAACTAGTAGTGATAAGAACCCAAAACAAATCCAGCAACATAATAAAGAGAGTAAAATATGTATTCTGAGTACTAACAACAAAAATGAGATCGGAAATATTGCCGAAAATACTCTTCACAAACATTCGGAAAACATATGCCATTATATACGGACAAACTGTAAGACAGAACAACTACTTTGCGATATAGAATCCAAATTAAAAACATTTACAATGAAAGACTTCTGTATAATTCTAATAGGAGAGGAAGATTTTAAAACTACGAACGACTACCTTCAACTAACACTCCACATAAGAACTACCTTACAAAAAGTAATCCATACGAACATAATAGTCTGCACGCCGATATATAAGTATAATTACGACAAAAATATGTATAATTGGAGAATAGAGCACTTTAATAATTTACTGTATCTTGATATAATGTCTCATGAACATGCGTATCTCTTGGACTCGAACAAGAATCTGGCAAATGATTATACAATGTTTACCAAACAAACAGGACTACTAAACAATTTTGGCATGCAGACAATCTTCAAAGATATTGACGATTTTATCAGTGGTGTTAAAAAATACGACTTATTGACGACAGAGATCGATACAACCTCTAGTGACGAACAATTGGTCACCCAGTTTTTTCTATAATAGCTTTATATATATATATACTACATCAAAACATTGCAGGATTGCTTAATAAATCTGACGCACTTTCCGTGTGCCTAGAAGAACTCATAGTGAAGAATATTAATATAGACGTAATTTGCATAACCGAGCATTTCATGATGGCTGGTTATGAACAGTATCTGTCAATCTCTAATTACGATCTAGCTGCATGTTTCAGTAGAAGAGACATTAAAAGAGGTGGAGCATGTATCTTGATAAAGAAGGGGCACCATTGGAAAGAAATTCCTGAAGTTAGGAACTTAGCAATAAGTAGCACATTTGAATGTTGTGCTATTGAACTAATCCATACTGACACCATTGTAGTCTGCATTTATAGAGTTCCAAATGCAAATAATTTAACAACTGTTTTTGAGCGACTGTGCAAATTATGCCAGTATTTAACAAAGAAAAATAAACGAAATATTGTAATATGCGGTGACTTTAACATTGATACTTTGAAGCGTAATAATACAACACTAGATCTAGAATGTCTTTTGCTCAACTTCAATTTTAAATTAGTAATTAATCAGCCAACCAGACTATCCAGTAAAACATGCATAGACAATTTTGCGCATAATCTAGGTAAAAAATGTAAATTATATGACGTATTCGATTTTGCTTTATCAGACCACACCTGTCAAATTCTCAAGTGTCCGGTGAAAAGTGTAAGTGTTTTAAAGCATTGGTATATTAAATGCCGCGACTATAATCAAGAAAATATGATTAAGTTCAGGGAATGTTTACAAAATATTTCTTTATCGGAAATATATAAACTTGACGATCCGAATACAGCCTATAATCTATTTCTGGAGACATTTACCCTTATGTATAATTTATGTTTTCCATTAAAACGTATCAAATTAAGCATACACAAAATACCACAATGGTTATCGCGGGGAATTAAAACATGCAGTAAAATTAAAAGAACACTTCTCTGGCGTTACCGACTGGAACGCAATGAAAAAAACAAACAAAAATTCAAAAAATATACAGCAATATACAACAAAATTGTTAAATTCACACAACGTGCTCAGAACATCTATAAAATAAAATCATCCACTTACAAGTCGAAAGCCACATGGGAAATCATTAATCGAACAAAGATGATTATGCCTAATAAAAACTCAATTGGAAACATTAAAATTGGAAATAAAAAAGGTACACACCCGTACGAGATAGCGAAAGCCTTTAACAACTTTACAGGTGACATCTAATATCTCAAAGTCGAGTAATTCGATGTTTATGGCACCAAGTAATGAAAATGACATCAAAACCATAATTAAGTCTTTAAAAAATACTGGTAGTGTTGGTAATGATGGAATTTCTACCAATGTAATTAAGTACGTCTCGGACTACATTAGTGGACATTTGTAATCTGTGCCTAGCACACGGTACCTATCCAGCTAACCTAAAAACAACTGTGGTTAAACCACTATTTAAGAAAAATAATAAAGAATGCATGGAGTCTTATAGGCCCATTGCGCTTGTTCCAATTATATCCAAGGTATTTGAAAAATACATTTATGCACATATTTATAAATACCTGGATAAACAAAACATTTTGACAGAGGAGCAAAAAGGCTTTCGAAAAAGCAAAACTATCAATATGGCCATCTACGATCTTTTAAATAATGTTTATACGAATGTTGACAATAGAATACCTGTGTGCTCAATATATTGTGACATGACTCAAGCGTTTGACTATGTGGACCATAATATTTTGCTAAGTAAATTGGACGCCTACGGCATTAGAGGTAATGTCTTGAATTTAATAGAATCTTATTTAAAGAACAGGAAACAGTATGTTGAAGTATCTGAAATCGATTTTAAAACTAAATGTCAACGAATCTACAAGTCTGATCTTCGAACAATTACGTATGGCGTACCCCAGGGTAGTGTTTTACGGCCTCCTCTATTTATAATCTATATAAATGACATGCCAAGAGTTACGAGTCACCCTATGTCACTATTTGCCGATGACAGCACTGTGACCATTAATAGCACAAACGTTCAAAACTATAACGACGAAATTACTAAGACAATAACCTCCATAGTACAATGGTTAGAAAATAATAATCTAAAGATAAATATTGAAAAGACAAAATTAACGATGTTTGGCCAACGTTCAAACACAAATATGGATATATATTATGACAGCCAACGCATAACACAAGTAGATACATCTAAATTCCTAGGTTTGACAATTGACAATAAATTAGATTGGAAAACACACACGGAGGAGCTAACCAAGCGAATTAGTAAGTCTGCCTATGCCTTATATAAACTTACCTCAGTGGTGACTGTAAACGCTTTAGTCACAGCATATCATGGTTTGGTGGGTTCAGTTTTGAGATATGGTGTTATTTTTTGGGGAAATTCAACCAATAGAGAAATTATTTTTAAAGCACAGAAAAAGTGTATCAGGACAATGTTTGGTTTGCAGGTCATAGAAAAATGTAAACCATTATTTATTAAATTTAAAATCTTAACTCTTCCATCCTTATATATTTTTGAAGTTGCTGTATTTGTTAAGACCAATCCTAATTTGTTTAAAAAAATGTCGGATATTAATAACCGAAGTCGACGGGATAAAAATAGCTTGTGTGTAAGAAGGTCCCACACAGCATTAATGTACAAAAGTGTATTTTGCATGGCACCGGTCATATTTAACCACATACCACGGTCAATCAAAGAATTAAACGTGAGCTTATTTAAGAAACGGCTAAAATCCTTACTAGTGAACAAAGCATATTACAGTATTTCGGAATTCATAACAGACAAAAATGTAATGACAGAATGTTGACATGCTAATAAAATACATAATTATATTATTTTTTGTATATTGACTTTAGTATTGTATATTGACATTAGCATTGTTTATTGACATTAGTATTGCATATTGACATTAGCATTGTATATTGACATAGTCTTATTATTTTTATTATTATTTGTTTTCAGTCTGTGTTGATATGTACATACCTACTTTATTGACATTTTTATATTATTTTTTTCTATTTTTATTGACATTGATTTCTGTTGCTATAATTTTTATTAATGAATCCGCATTATGAATTGTGTGATTATATTTGTGTTAATCTGTGTTCTTATTGTGATTATTGATTACAATCATTTGTACGCTCTCTGGCATAACATAGCGCACTCTTTATTATCTTTTATACCATTATTATTGTACATACCTATGTTAAACAAATGAATAAATGACTTATGACTTATGAAACTTTTTCCCCAACCTATTACTTAGCAATGAAGCACTTTAGGAAATTATTTTGTAGTGACCTACACAGTCATACGAGCGCATCACACGTCCGGCCGCCACCACAGCGCGCAGCGCACTGAGCGACCGCCAGGGCGCGCGCGCGCGGCGCGCGCAATGCGTGCCACCACTCCGAAGGAATGCGACACCTCTACGGTCTGCGCCTGCACTTGGGATCGTATCAGATGGCGACAACATCCCAGCGTCGAAGACTATCGGGCACTGAGCGTTGGAAGCCATGCCACCCGTATTTACGTCCCGCGCGCGCTCGCGCGTTTCCTACGTCATACTCGGCGAGCTCCCAACCTGATCGCCTATTGGTCTTCCACCTCCTAGTATTCTCATGAGTACCACCACTACATTTGTGTTCCCTATCTTAATATAAGGAGATGTTATAGAGCAATAAACATTCATTCCATTTCTGATTCGTACCTATACGCATTTGTTTTTCTATTTACGACTGACCTCTAAAATTTGAAGGCCGCGAACTGATTGTGTACACAGATCACAAGCCAATCACATACGCGCTCCAGAAAATATCATCTGACTCGAGAAACTCCCCGCCGTAGCAGGCAGCTATTGTTCATTAGCGAGTTTACTAATGACATACGTCACATCAGCGGGCGAGATAATATTGTCGCCGACGCGCATCGAAGTTATCAACTGCCCCACTCCTATCGACTATGTGTTACTCGCAAGCGTAGAAGAAAAGGACGCAGCTATAGAAGATTTACTTCGGCAATCAAATATCCAGATGCGCAAGATAACATTGCCCGGGATGACTCACGCTATCTTTTGTGAGACATCAACACAAAACATACGCCAGAGAATAGTTCCGCATAAAGGCATTTAATACGATTCACAACCTGTCATCCCGGAATGCGAACGTCAAGGAAGCTAATACAAACAAGATACTTCTGGCCGAGCATGAACACTGACGTGAAGAAATGGGTGACTACATGCATCCAATGTCAGCGTGCGAAGATAAACCGGCACACAACAACTGCAACCCCGGTAGCAAACTTCGAACCAACGCATCGTATTAAACATTTGCATGTTGACATCGTTGGCCCGTTGCGTACGTCGCCTCAAGGACACCGTTACGTCATCACTATGATCGACCGAGCGACGCGCTGGCCTGAGGCGCATGCCGCGCAAGGCATAACAGCTGACACTGTCGCTAAGATTGTGTATGAACGATGGATCGCACGGTTCGGAGGTCCAGCTCGATCGGCGACTGACCAAGGTCGACAGCTTGTTCAATGCATTAACAAGACTACTTGGGATCAAGCGCATTCACACTACACCGTACCATCCACAAAGCAACGGAATGATTGAAAGGTGGCACCGCTGCATGAAATTTGCATTAATAGCAACTCTGAGCACGAGCAGTTGGATTGAGGAGCTGCCTACAGTGTTGCTAGAACTGCGAGCCGCAACGTTAAGTGACAGTGGAATCAGTACTGCACAGCTTATCTACGGTCACGCTCTCACACTGCCAGGAGATTTTTTCGTGCCATCGAAGCCAGACTATGGACTACAGTTATGTTGAAAAGCTACGATCAGCAATTAGCAATTTTCGCCAAGCGACAGCACAGTCACGCACCAGTAGCAGATGTGGCATATTCGTACCTCAAAGCTAACAAACCTGCAAGGAAGTATTCGTGCGAACTGACGCAGTCAAAAAACCACTGCAAACACCATACAACGGTATCCAGTGCTTAGCCGAAGCGATAAAACGTTCACTATTCAACTACCAAGAAGGCAAGCAGTAATATCAGTAGACCGCCTCAAGCCTGCGTTCTCCATTCCATGCACTGACGACACATGTGACATAACACACCAAGGCTCCAGTCCTGCTGCGAAGAACTCTGTTCCTGTAAACGTAAACGTTCTTGGGCCGCCACTTTGGAACCTCCTGCTCGATGACATCCTGAGGCTGCCGTGGCCGGAGGGTGTTCGGGCGGTAGCTTATGCGGACGACATCACGATTGTTATCGAGGCGCCGAGTCGGGCGGCGATTGAGCGTAATGCTCAGTCGTCGCTAGAGGCGGTGTCCGCTTGGGGGACACGGAACCGTCTCCAGTTTTCGACGGCAAAGTCGCACCCTTACTTTGAAGGGCAAATTTAAGCGTCCCCCTACAATTCGCATGGACGGCGCCTCGATAGCATACGTGGGTCAGGCCAAGTTGCTGGGCGTTGTTATCGACGAAGCGGGCTCCTACGTGCCGCAAGCTAGTTTGGCCGGCCAACGGGCTGTGAACACCTTCGGGAAGATGTCGAGGGTCTCGGCGTCTTCATGGGGCGTTAGGTATCAGGCCCTGAATGTCCTGTTTGCAGGGACTTATGTGGCAATTCTGACATATGCTGCGGCCGTATGGTGGCGGAGTGTAGACAGATATGCAGTGCGGAGTACGCTGCTCCGTGCGTACGGAGCAGCGTACTCCGCACTGCATATCTGTGCGCCCGGAACTGATTCTTTTGACGAAGGCTTACAGGTCGGTCAGCACCGCAGCGTTGCCTGTGCTGGCGGGAGTGTTACCGGCCGACCTGGAGATCTGCCGTGCGGGACGAGTCGCGCAGGAGTGTTCTGGGTTGGTTGGCAAGGAACGCAAGGTGGCCATAGGGAAGGTGAGAGCGGAGATCATTGCTCGGTGGCAGGAGCGGTGGCAATCATCCAGTGATGGAAGAGAACTGCATTCCTTCTTTCCGGAAGCGGCGGCTCACCTTGCGCTGGGCTGGGTGGGGCCTGACTACGTCACGTCACAGATCCTAACAGGACACGGGAGTTTCAGGAGCCGCCTACACGCAATGTCACTATGTGACACTGCTATTTGCTATTGTGGGCTGGCGGATGAAACTCGGGACCATGTCCTGTGGGACTGCACTCTGTACGCTGACGATAGGGAGCAAATGTCGGGGGACTGGAGTAGGGAAGAGGTGGGTCCGGTGTACCACCGGGAGCTGGTAGCCAGCGCAGAGGGCTTCCGGCGGCTGAGGTCATTTTCTCACAAATGGCACACCCGCCGGAAGGACCTCGAATCCGGCATATTATAGAGGATGGAGATGCGGCTGGATATATTTCAGTAGAATAGGTATATATAGATGACTGCTCGGGGGCGAAGTCACATGATGTGAAGTCGTAGGCCCCAGTGCGGGGAGCAGGGAAATCTATTCAAGGTTCGACCAAATCAGACGGGAATATGGTCCGTATGCCGCAAGGCGGGAAGGACCACAGGAGAGGAGATGGGAGGTGTTCCTGTAAACATCACAACAGAGCGTACATCGCGCTCGGGTTGTGTCATAAGGCGACCGGTACGTTTCACTTGAAGGGGAGCACTGTAGCAGCGCCACTGCACTGAGCTGGACGAATGAGGATCGAGCGTCGGCACATATATTTATAACCTCGGAGTGTTTAGTGATTAGTTGGACTGTTGGCAGAGGCGCAGATTATTGTACTAATATTTTAACTGTGTTCTGATTGGCTGTTAATAAATACTACCTTTTAAGTAATGGCCAGTTGTCCACTACTTGTGCCTAGTTAATGTTGTATACAGGAAAAAAAAAAAAAAAACCAGTGCGCAAATTTTGACAAATTAAACTTAAACGAGTTTTATTAACCACCTATTTCTTATTACGTAGACGTATCAAACGTCTTAGTACAAAAAATTAAGTTATCGTTAACGAAAGATGTTTATTTTGAAACTAGTTTATTGAATACACGCCGCGCGATGGCGCGTGCAGTGAAGTGGAACGCAGTTGTAGGTACCTATCAGCTGTGTGCCCGCGCAATTCGCCGATGGAGGTGTTTAAGCAGGTTATTAATATAAATTTTAATATTTTTTTAATAAAAAAAAAAGAATAGAACAAATAATGGAAATGTATTCTATTACTGATTAGTGAATAGTCCCGGGAAATCCCGGACTTTTGCGTCGTTTTAGGAACTGGGATTTTTTAAATCAAATCTCGGTTCTTTCGGTACTTTCGGGAAAAGGTTTAGACTTCGTGTTTAGAATATTTCTAATTTGATTGCCTTGATTGAAGAATGGAATACACGATATATATATACAATAGTAGTACAAGAGCATACTACTTTCGAGCAAATGCTACTTCGTAGTATTTAACTAGCACGTGTATACGAAAAGAGCTTGAGTATTTTACAGGCACCTTGTAGCAAACAAGCATGCTTATTAGAAGCATGATGTGTATTCCAGGCTTAAGGGCCTTAGTCCCGTTTAGTAGCGTAAAACGATCACTTTATGAACCGTACTGCTCATTAACGGCTTGTCTTGAAGATTTGAAAAATATATGATTTTGCTATAGATTCATGTACAACATTTTTCCGAAAGTACTTTTTTTGTATAGTTAATACTTTTGCTGTAAAAAAATATTTTCCAACACGCAATATTTTGGCTTCTATTCCATATTCCTACTAAACGGCTTTGTTATTTGGAAATATTTTTACACTGAAAAATAGGTAGTTAGAGGTACCACAGAATCACCAAAGCACAATTGTAAATTAACCAACAATTGCCAAGGAATTCACCCATTTTGAGATAAAAGCCAAGAGGTGCCCTGCGCGGGCGCGGGCGGCAGTCGTGCTTTAGCACTCAGACGGGAGGGTTGTGTCGCTCGCTGCTCCGCTCCGGCTATCGATCGACTACGCGTGGTGCGTGTGTTAGTGCAAATACTTACGAACGTATTGTAAGAGTGTGTTTATAGATTAGATCGCTGTAGTGATGGCAAACGGCAATTAATGCGATTTCGCATTGAATTTCCTTAGTCATAGTATGGGAATTGTTATTGCTATGCTATTTGATATGAAGATAATCTATCTATCTATATACATATGTATATAAAAATCAATTGCTGTTCGTTAGTCTCACTAAAACTCTAGAACGGCTGGGCCGATTTAGCTGATTTTGGTTTTGAAATGTTTGTCGTAGTTCAGGGAAGGTTTAAACGGTGACAAAATATGAGAAAAAAAAAAACTATTTGTGAACGGCGGGACCGATTTTGCAATTATTTTTTTTTGTTGTGTTTGTTACCGTCAGGAGGTTTTTATGTAAGAAAAAATTAAGAAAGTTAAAAAAAAGAAAATTAAGAAAACGACTATATTACTTTTCTCATGTAACAAAAAGTTTTTTTTTAAAGATTTTATGAACTTTCCTTCATACTTTTATTTAGAAAAATAATCCCATAAAGGGTCAATTCGGTGTGACAATGGTGACGATTCTCTTGTACGGTGGCCAGCACATAAAGTTACCACAAACTATGTTTTCTCGTTCGATTTTGAACTTAATCATCAACATTTTAAAGTTTAAAATCGTTTGTAGAAATTTGACAGTTTCCTGTAGCTTGATGTGCTGGCCACTGTACACCGAACTAAACTAACATAAACTATCACTAAAATTCCTTACTTTTGGCTATGAGAATCTTATAGCTATTCTGCAAACAAAATTCTCAAAATAAAAAATAAGTTTGACACAACTAAATCGAATTTGACAATCGTGACTCCACGTGGTATTTTATTTTTCTTTTGGTTCCGCAACGTTGTACTTGTTTGCCCTACCCCATGATTTTTTTTAGAGCCGGAGGCGCGAATGTGGGGGAGCCTCGACGTGTTTTTTATGGAATTTTTCACATTTTGTACGAAAAAAAAAAAATTACATAAATGTTGAGTTTTAGGGGTTTACGGGCTTCTAAATGGGGGTCGAAATTTTCATTAATTTTGCGATAGGACGCACCATTTTCGAGTTATAAGCAAAAGAAAAGAAATAAAATTATACAGTACCTACTGTTTTTGCACCAGAAGTCGAGGTGTTGGTGTGAATTTTAGTTCATGACAACTAATTTTATTCCACACCTTTTTAATCGCGATTAAAAATAGTCAGATTTAGTTAGAAAACCTAAATTTTAGTTTAAAAACGTCAAATTCAGAATAGCAAAATTGCCATTTTCACTCAATTAAAAACTCCGTACCATCTTAGTGCTGTCAAACTAAAATATAGTTAAGTTGTGTCACTTTAGTTGATGGTGCCGATTCCCTTGTTCACAAACTAAACTTTTAAGTTCAGTGCATCTTTTTCTTTTTATTTCAGTAAGAAAAGGACAGAAGATAAATTTTAGTTTAGTCCTGTCAAATTAATCAGCGTTTGACGTAAATTGACGTAATTTTAGTAGGCAATTTTTTAATCACGTCTATACTAAACTTGTATGGAGTAGTGACAGGCACTAATTAATTTGACAGGACTAAACTAAAATTTATCTTCTGTCCTTTTCTTAATGAAATAGAAAGAAAAAGATGCACTCAACTTAAATTAAGTTTAGTTTGTGAACAAGGGAATCGGCACCAATGAACTCGTCGTTTGACAGGAATAAACTAAGTTTTGGTGATTTTTAGTCTAGTTTAGAGAATTTTGTGACAAGAGAATCGGCACTACCATCACTGTCTTGTCAAAACGTACTGAACTTTGACACAATTGACAATAAGACGCGCGTCACGCGCTGCCACACAAATTATTTAAACAATCACACGCATTCATTCAATATACGACCCTAAATACGAGCAAATCAAAGTAACAAGATAATAATCGCTTAAACTCATTCTTCGCACATGCTAATAATTTCACTCGTGAACGAGGTTAGGGTCACGTGAAACAAATAGATTTAGTATTACCGACTTCCGGTGGGTGCGATAGAGAGCGCACGCTGCCGCTGCGAAACATATGATAGATACGAAGCAATGAATTAGCATTTCACAGAATTTCGTAACTACATTTCATTTGTGAAATGCTAAATGAGCATTCGCATGCTAACAGTGAATACGAATGCTAATTAATCCATCACTAGATCGCTGCAGAGAGGCTAATTCGATTATGCGCGAGGACGCTTTATAAGTGGTGCCATTTCTATTGATTAATTATTGATAATTATTCATAATAATTATCTGTACAACAATTTACAATTTATAAAAAAAAAATATCCTACATGCACGCTTTTATTCTTGTTTGTACATGTTCGAGCAAATAAATATATTAAGTATCAAATCTTACTTTAATCACATACTTACCTATTACCAACATGTTAAAAAAATTATGTACAGTACAAACTTTAAAAAGTTGCGTCTATCTTTCTGGAAATGTAGGCAAAAATGCCGACCTACGTGGCATATCTGCGCCAGCCGATATTCTTTGGTCGTCGTTTTAGTGTAGGGCGCCGCCGCCACTCGTTACGTGTGTGCGGGAGTATCGCGCTTAGCTCCGCCCACAGGCGCAAGGTCGATGATGATACGAAGGTCCTTAACTGAGACCGTTTCGGTGCAGGAGCGGCCGATGGCGGACATCTTACGATGCGCGCGCCGCTCAGTTCGATTGTGATGCGTGATCGCGTCTTCGGAATGTTGTCCTAGTGAGATGTTGGTGCTTAATGCTTTGCAAAAAAGATACAAACAAGACTGCTTCTTTTGTAAAGTCAGTATTTATTTTTAATAAATAATTTTAATTAAACATGAGCGGCTTTATTATAATTATTTAGTCACCATTCTCATTCTGAATCCTCATTTGAACACCAAATACGACCAGCTGTTTGTTTACCAACCTACATGGGATTGGGAAGTTTATTTCGTTAATAAAGCCCACGATAAAACATCAGTATGGCATTATTGCTTTAGATCTCTAGACAAAAATATTGCGAAATGTAAAACGTGTAAAAGAATTTGGAAGTGTAGGTACTTAGTACGAGTGGTCTCCAAAAAGCATTTAAAAATGTGCTTCAGATAAGCATGAACACGGCTGATAATCAAGTTCCTCAGTGTGGAGTCTCCTTCAACAGCGACAAATACTGAAACTATAGAAATAATACTAAAGAAAAAAGCGAAATTAACTGATTACGACGATTACGAATCTGACGCAAATTCTTCGACGGAACTAATGGTTTCCCGAATGTCAGCTGTGGATGGATATTCTTTCCGAACTTTTATGGAGTCATAAATTGCCGATGGCTGCAAATTCCATACAAAATATTGTAATAAAACAAGCATATAAAAGAAAACAACAAGTGATCGGCGAAATCCAGAAACGATTAACAGAAATATTTTCTATATCTTTCGACGAGTGGACGTCCATTCGCAACAGATGATATTATTATATTAGCCTGAATCTGCACTTACAGCGTTTTCCCGAAAATGTCAAAAATCTAGGACTAATAGGAGTGTATGTACCGTTCATTATCAGCGGAAAGATGCGTCGAAGAAACAATAAATAAAACGTTTTATTTAATTTGATTTAAATGTTCTTATTTTGTCCTGTTATTTCGTATACTTTCCCCGTTTCAACAATTTCATTTTTTTTTCTACTATCTTATAAAGGTTTACTTAAAGTATCGAAAGTACCGGGAATCCCGGCTTTTTAGCCAGAAGGTCCCGAAAATACTGTGTACGAGCTACGCTGTACACTGACCTTTGTGGTAGTTTGTACGTCACACTCATTTATGCACATCAAAATTGTTTAGCTGTGCATTCCTCTAACATAGCATTTAAGTAGAACAATTATATTCAGTAGCAATAAATCCATCAAGGGAAATCATTCGTCTACTCATTTACATAACATAACATAACGTACGTTACAAGTACGTCAACATAACAAGTGCATAACATTTTCACTGTTGGGAGTTACACCCCAACATACTGATTCTTTAAAACGGAACTGGTTCTGCATTCCCTATTACTGATACTGATCCACCAAAAATAACAATTGCGCACTGGTTAAAAACGTATCCTGTATAGTTAGGGCATCAAGCAGTATTCATTCCTTCCTACAACAAACATTGTTTTATTTCCACTAAACTGAATACGTCGCTAAAGAGGAGAGAACTATGATGTGTGCAAGTTATGAAAGATGAAGTATTATACCTGTTGAAGTATCGCGGCTTCCTGGGCCGGTACTTGTCGGCCCACAGGCACGGCTGGTCGGGCAACGCGTGCTCCACGCTGAACGGCGCCTCGTCGTTGGCGGCGCCCATCGCGCGGCGCGCCTCGCGCTCCAGCGCCGCGGGCTCCTGCGGGGCGCCCGCGGCGAGCGCGGGCCCCGCGGCGTGCGCGGGCCCCGCGGCGCGGGCGGGCCCCGGCGGCCCCGGGGCCCGCGCCTGGCGCGCGGCGCGCAGGCCGGCGCGCAGGTAGGCGAGGCGCTGCGCGTCCAGCGCCGGCTCCGTCAGCAGCGTGGCCGGCTCCAGCGCGCCCAAAGCCACGCAGGCGGGCGAGTAGCGCCCCGAGCGGTACAGCGCCACGCTGGCCGAGCACTCCTCGTCCTCTGCGGCGGAGCCCGAGCTGGCCTCCGAGCCCAAGGCCTCCGAGCCCAAGACCTCCTCCGCCGGCGGCTCCGCAGGCCGCTCCGCAGGCCGCTCCACCTCGGGACTCTGAGACCTGAAACGGAAAAGGAACACCCACCCACGAACGTGTCACTTACAAATATAAACAACTTGTTTCTCAACTACAATGTTAACTTTGTTCTTGGGATAAATTCATCCCAACTTTTCTTAAACCAATTACTTAAAAAAAGTTTTTTTTAACATCAAAATTTACAAGAAAATAGAATTGATTCTAGTTACCCATTCCTAAAGGTAGTTTAATATGAAGAAGAATGGGCAAGAAAATCCACCGTTACTCTTTGAAAGCGTTTTACAATATTTTGTTTACGTCAATTATAATATATATGAACACGATGTACCCAGAGCGACAATTCATTCGGAATGTACCTGTGCGCGGGCTCGGGCTTGCCGGGCGCGGGCTGCACGCCCTGCTCCTGCTTCAGCAGCTGCAGCTTGCGGCGCAGGTTGCTCTGGTGGCGGTCGCGCAGGCGCGCGCGCGACATGTGCGCTGCCATGTAACAGCTTTTAATACATCTCGACCAAGAGGCGCCAAATAAAGTGACGGCAGATGGAACTTCGTTTATTGCACAGTATAAATATGGACAGTAAACAAACTTTATGGGCTTATTTGTAGAAATACTTACCCACCTACATTGGAGCGTTAGAGTTGACACTGTTTGTAAAATTGAAGTGAAACGAAGTTCTTTCACGCGGCTTGCAACTGTAGTTGACAGGTAGAAATCGTCACGCGAAAAAGCATTCCTACATGTTATGCGACACCGCCCTCCATGCGACTTTCTTCTTTGGTCAAAACATAAATCTAAAATAGAAAACTTAGAAAATTTTCGCAACCGCCATCTTGGATTTACATTTTGACCTCACTATCGGGTTTAGCACCATCAAAAAGCAGGGACCGAAAACCTTTATAAATTACGGTACAGGTATTGAAGAATTTCGGTTACCTCAACGACTTACGGTTACCGCTATCTGGATAACCAAGAAAAATAAACATGTTACCTCTATTTAGGTTACCGTTTTTATACCGGTTATCGATAAATGTCCTTGATTACGAGAAAGACGGAATATCGCACTGCCGACAATTTGTGGCCTTAGAAAATACTAAATTGACCAGACGAATCGTCGTGCTGCTGTGTACGTTTATTTGGTTCGCCTTTTTGTGGAATATTTGAGTTAAAGTAAAAAAAAGGAAATGAGCAAAGGTAAGAATATTACATTAATACATTGCAAATTGGTAGAATGCAGACTGCCATAGAAATCAACTCGGTAATTTGTAACGTACGACGTACACGACTTTTACGTGTATGTGCTGAAATTTTACGTGTTGGTTCAGTTTCTATGAGAATGCATTTAAATATGATGCATG
The DNA here is from genome assembly GCA_947523025.1 of Dryobota labecula. Taxonomy (NCBI): domain Eukaryota; kingdom Metazoa; phylum Arthropoda; class Insecta; order Lepidoptera; family Noctuidae; genus Dryobota; species Dryobota labecula. The sequence goes on from OX383300.1 coordinate 599,692, forward strand.
ACCTGATTCTTAACCCAGGATTGGCTTGAGACGACGGAACTCCTCAACGGTCAACGGTATAGACACGAAATAGAATATCCGCATTTAATTATGATAGTCCGTATTAAATTTTACCATGACCTGGCTGCTGCACCCAGGATTGGCTCCAGACGAGGAAACTCCTCAGCGGTCAACAGTACAGACACCAAATTTTAGACGCGTTTAATTATGATAGTACATTCTAAAGTCTACCATGACCTGGCTGCAGCACCCAGGATTGGCTCCCCAGCCGAGGAAACGCCTCAGCGGTAAACAGCGGAGACACTAAAGGAGACGGATACGCTTTCATACAATCTTGGGCCTGGATGTAAAGAAATGAAATTGGTATCAATTGATAGCTACTGTATTATCAAACCGTCACTAAAAATTTTGCGGATTTTGGCAATCTGAGAGCGGAGTTAAAAGAGATTTTGTTAAAGTGAGGTTACGTAACAATTTATACTTACAGATTTTGGTGCACGCCATTGACGAATCACTGCTCATATCATTTAATCATCTAAAGCTCGATGACCTAGTGTATTACAGCGACTAGTCGCTATGCCACAATTTACACAACGATCCATTGTGTCAATATCCAATCGGTAGGCTGGTCGTAGAATCCAAAATAACAAGTCCAAGTCCAACGTAAAAGCGAGGTTCTCCGGGTCCGGTATGGCAGCAAGGTTCGTACAAGACGCAAGATCAGAAGTCCGTAGAAAGAAAGCAGGGGTCGAGGAAAATATTAATAAAACTATGGGAGGAAACACAAACAAAAACGAGTGAGTGACTGACTGACTGACAGTGTCATGCATGTCACCATAGACTAAAAATACAATAATCGATTAGCAAACTTGAATCGATTTTAAGATTTATCTGTATTTTAACCTGTTTAATACGTTAATTCTAATAGATTTCATTATTGTAATTGAATCAATCATCTAGTAAAAGCATTTTTTTTAATAGTATAAACTCTCGACACGCTACGGCAGTCCATTATAATTTAATCGATATTCCATTTAGTTCGTAACCTTAACTTAATTTTAGGATAACATTAACGAGCGATCAAGGAAGGCAATTCGAGAGCGATCTATTCAGCAGTTGCATGAATATGCTAGGGGTAAAGAAAATCCGTACAACAGCCTACCACCCGCAGGGAAATGGCATGGTACAGAGAATGAAGGTAAACAATCATTCATGGGTCGACGAATTACCGACGGTATTGTTGGGACTTCGCGCGGCCTGCAAGAGCGATCAAAACGTAATATTCAGCAGAATTGGTATTAGGACACCAATGGCGTTTACCGGGCGATTTTTATCACGAGGCAGAGAAAACGCAAGTAGACAGTTTGCCAACATTCGTAAGCAAACTAAGAAATATAATTAATAGCATGCGTCATGCGCATAGTCACGAGCGGTTAGCGATTCAAGTAAAATATTCGTTCATAGAGATTTAAACACCTGTACACACGTATTTGTAAGGAATGACATGGTAAGGAAGCCACTGACACCGTCATACAGCGGCCCATACCAAGTCATTACTAAAAGTGAAAGACTTTTGACATACAAAGAGGCGATCGTCAATCAACCGTGTCCATAGATAGGTTAAAACCAGCATATATTATTGCTGAGGATAAGACATGAGATAGCGTATACAATACTGAGAACAGTGAAACACGGGACCAGCAAGGCGAACAGAATTCGCTACCGCCTATGACTAAAACCACAGGCTCTGGACCAGGGCTTTAAATACCGGAAAATTTTCATAACGTTACCTTGTATTGACAGAGTTAACGTTATTATTAAAATAACGGTAATCGATTTAACTTTATTTATGCAACTATTCATTTGATCGTTATTTTAAACGGGTGAGATGTATCTCTCTGATGCCGTGCCGATCAAAACGTTGGCTGAATCTGCCTGATTCTTACCCACAGAACGGCAACGTAACTAAATTAACGTTAGTTATCGTATTTTTGTTAATGTTAATTAACGTTATATTACTGGTAATGTTATCAAGTAAAGTAAAATTTTTGTAACGTAGTAGGTATAACATTGAAATTTAACGTTACGTAACGGTTATTATTTTGTTATTTGGTAACGTTAACAAGCCCTTCTCTGAACGGGTAATTAAGAAACCGTGCGATTTCTGCTCGCCTAGCAAAAACGTAACATAGTATTTTGATAAATGATAAATGATTTTATTTCTGTAAGTAGGTTTTTACAAACACTTTTACACGTCAATCATATATTAAAACTAGATGAGGTCGGCATTTCGTATCTGACTACTCTGAGAAGAAAGACCGAAACAAACTCAGAGGTCACAGTCTCTTTTAAAGTCCAGACATAATCTTGGTCAAATCATGTGAAGACCATGTAGACTGGTGTCTGAAATGGTCTTTTGAAGAAAGAAGTACACAGATTGAGTGGACCTGTTCATTCAGTGCTCGCATTTGTCAGTAATCGTGCAGCTCAACTCAGAACATAAGAAGCTCAACGATTCGCCATTTTAAAGGATTCTTCACTATAACTATAGACTTGACATAGTAGATAAAGTTTTCAGAGCAAAGTTGAAATGGGCCATTTTCTAAATAAATAAAGAATCCATTTCCATAGCGCAAGCCAAGTAGTGGCTGGACAACAATTAGAGAGTAAACTGAACTATGTATTTTGGGATAGTGCTCATAGATAACTGCAAAACCTGTTCAAGCAAATAGTTCCTATGCACAAGCTGCAAAACAAGGCGCACCACCTTCGAATCTGGAAGAGAAGTATTACTACATTTGACTAAAGATTATAGAAGCTAGAATCAAGCACCAAAACAGCTGTATTTAATAATCAAAATTGAGTAACACACTAAATATAATGGCGTGGAACTCCAATATGGGCTCCTCAAACATCAGAATGAGTTACAGGCAGTCTTAGAGACAGAAAATATAGACGTGTGTTTGATCTCTGAAACGCAATTCACTAACCAATCTTTCATCAAATTTAGAGGATACAAGGTATATAACTCGCTCCACCCAAACAACTCCGCTTGAGGAGGTAGCGCGGTTATAATCAAAGAAAACATCAATCATTACGAGCAGAGTAAATTTGAAGAACCTGACATTCAAGCATTCAGTATGTGTTAAAACTAAATTTTGTCACGTTTTCATAGTAGCCGTGTACGGCCATGGTACTCCACGGCACATGATAAGAAAAGAGCGATATTTACAATTCTTTGAACTTCTAGGCCAGATATTTATCCTGGGCAGTGATTTCAATGCCAAGCATGGGGAACAAGAATTACTACAACAAAGGGAAGGCAGCTCTTAAATGCAGTTAAACATACACATTGTGAAGTGAGCACAGGAAAACCAACATACTGACCCACTGACCACCAGAAAATACCGGATCTTATAGACTTTTTCATATGCAAAAATGTATCCACTAACTACATTAATTTGGAGGAAGGTTTTCACATGAATTCGGACCACGCCCCGATCATCCTAAGATTTAGTCAAAACATTATATTAAAAGAAAGCCACTTAACCCTGGTTAATAAGTGTACAGATTGGGACAGTTTTTCCCTTGATCTAGATGATATAATTATTATCGAGCTAAAAGCTCTGTTACAAAATTAAGATCAGCTGGACTCGGAAGTAAACGAGTATGTTGTTAATATCCAACAATGTGCGTGGAACAACACGCCACAGTTAAAACGTAAATATAAGGGACATATCTATCCCATGGAAATTGTGAATTTACTATCTGAGAAAAGAAAGCTAAGAAAGCGGTGGCAGCAAACAAGATGCCCGCGGGATAAAACATTATTAAATTTCCAACGCTGACCAGATTTATCAATTCTGCGTTTATGCTAAAACATGTACCTAACAAACAAGATAAGAAGCAAAAATAAAAGTTTTTTCGCCGCAATCATTTTGTTCCATGTTACTTAGTTGGATGTATAAAGACTCACCGCGCAGCTGGCTGAGCAGGCTCTCCCAGTAGCCCACGTCCACGCCGTCGCGGCGGCCGCTGATCTTCTGCTCGATCTGCGTCTGCAGCGCTTCCAGCTGCGCGCCCGTCTTGCCCTTGAATATCTACACCAACAAGCACGCACATATTACATTACGACTACAAAATCATCATTATAATTATGATATTTTCAACACATTAGCTCAAAAAATGCATTTACGAAGCCTGTATACATTGTTCGAAAGTTAAAAATTACGCACCATACAACGGAACGTGCGGTAAAATAGGTACTCTCACCTAAGTACCAATTTTACCGCAAAAACCGTTGTATAGCACCGTGCGTATTATTTACGGTTTTTTTTTAAATTCCATAAAAATGTTATAAGAATTCCACCAAGGAGTTTCATATTACGAGAATAAATAAGCTGACTGATCGAACCTCCTTGGTAGCGCTTTTGCTCAATACGTTTGTCTCACTTTAATACTAAAGAGTAAATGAGACGAAAAATGTAGTTCTAATTTTCACCACGTGCATGTGGCGCCATTTGCAAATTCGCGCCATTTTCATATTAGAAACGTCAAAGATTGTTGAGACTTTCCGACTGATGTTTATAAACAAAATACTCTAAGAATTCAAGCGAGGAATAAGAAAGAAGAAGAAAAAGAAAGAAAAGAAAGAAAAATTGTTTATTCTGCACAAACAAAACGCACTATATAAAAAATAAAATTATAAAATACATACATTGAAGTAGCCAAAAGCCTCTTATTCAAGCAATAAAAGTTTGACAATTTAGTCCATTGCTTGATGTCAGGACCAGGGACCAAAGACAATTTACATTGTTACACTGTGTTGCGTCACTGACAAAGATGTCAACAAACAAACGATTTAGACAAAAACATTATGCCGATCACAGAGTGGAAAATGACTACTTTTGTAACAAACAAACAACAGTAACAAGAACAATTAAGCCGTGCGTCGCATCTGTGCAAGGATAGGTCGGAATCGGAATCATATTAATATGGAATCTACTCCACCTGATATTTTTAATGAGGAGCAAATTACAGAAAACGGTCTCTTGCCGCTAAAATCGCGATAACGCTATTTAATGAACTACGATCACTACATATTATAAAACAAAGTCCTCCGCCGCGTCTGTCTGTCTGTCTGTTCGCGATAAACTCAAAAACTACTGCACCGATTCTCATGCTGTTTCCACCAATGGATAGCTTGGTTCTCGAGGAAGGTTTTAGTATATAATTTGTTGGTTCTCGAGGAAGGTTTTAGTATATAATTTTTTAAGTTTTTGTATGCATTTTTGTATGAATTTTAAGATATTTGTTGGAAGTGTCGGAAAAAAATAAGCCGTCTGGGAGCTTGTTTTGTTTTGTGCTCGTGATTGGAATGTAGATCTATTTAGTTTTATTTTTTTTTATTTTTCTGTATACCACCTACTCAAGTTAATTATCTTTTTGTATGCACGTGTTTCTGTGACAAATAAACCTATTTTTCTTTCTTTCTTCTTTCTTTCAACGAAAACGCCGTCTAAACCCTTTGAGATATAACAAAATAATGTATGGTGGAATTATCACTACATATTATAAAACAAAGTCCTCCGCCGCGTCTGTCTGTCTGTCTGTCTGTCTGTTCGCGATAAACTCAAAAACTACTGCACCGATCCTCATGCTGTTTTCACCAATGGATAGCTTGGTTCTCGAGGAAGGTTTTAGTATATAATATGTTATTTTTTTGTATGCATTTTTGTATGAATTAACGAAATTTGTTGGAGGTGTCGGAAAAAAATAACCCGTCTGGGAGCTTTCAACGAAAACGCTGTCTAAACCCTTTGAGATATAACAAAATAATGTATGGTGGAATTATGTATCTTATAAAAGTCTTCAAAAAAGTCCGCGATGGCATATGTCTATCTCTTAAGGATAACATACTATATCCATTTTATTGTCTTTTTGTAGGTATTTGTTTGCCGAATTTTAATCTTGGAAATACGATTACGATAGCAATACGCTATAATATCAGTAGCTATTAGCTAAATTATGTTCGTAGATAAATAAGCTAGCTACTTATGTGTATTTCAAACAGTTTACAAGAATATTTATTATACAAACATTACTAAACACGGCGGCCTTATGATCAAAATTTGTGCATTCCAAAACTTACGTTATTTTTTCACTGACATATTTATCACTTTTCGATAAACTAACACTCAACATGAAATCTACACTTATTTCTCAGTCATTCTGTATAAGATTATTCTAAGATTAAACCGTTTTCTCATTGAATCCATTACTTTACGCAAGTATAACCTTGATGAATGTTTAAGCACCGCACCACACCGCCACACGACCACAGAGTACAGACGTATTTTGTTTTGTTTTTTTTTTTCGTTCGTTTAGTGGTGTTCCCGCTAAAATATCAACCGGTCAAGTATTAGTCGATTAATCGAATTCTACAGCCAGATCGTGTTGCAAGTACAAAATAAATGTCAAATATTTCGTCCAATTGCAAACGTGACCCTGAGAAAAGATACGCACCAATGGTGTTCATTAGATATTTCGAGCGTTTTATCAGCACAAATGGTGTATCATGCGACATTTCGGAGGATTTCGTTTTGTTTTCACATTGTTGGTACTTACGTGAATTATTTTAAAATTATTATTTGTGTCGCACTTTCATTTCGTGTTGTAATTTGGTACAATTGATTGCTATAAGAATTTGAGTGAAATTTTGTATTTTGATTTTGTTTGTTATCTTCTAAGTAGACTCGTTCACGTTCAGAACATAAGTACTTTTATTATATTAAATCATTTGTTTCGGTTTCTATTCACATAGTGAATCACATTAAAATTAATAGTTAGAATTTTGAGATATAGCCTGGGATATTTCTCCATATCAGACATAGGGTACTTTTTTATGCGATAACCGACATCCACGCGGGCGAAGCCTGCGATAACCGACATCCACGCGGGCGAAGCCGCGGGCAAAAGCTCAAATCAAAATCAAAATATTTTATTTCACATAAACCTACATGGGCACTTATGAAACGTCAGAAGCTAGGTGCACGGTTCGAGTTAGTCGTTTCCTATGGAGAAGAGCCGGCAAGAAACTCCACGGTTACTCTTTTAAAAATAATTGGCTTTACAATATTATTAAATAACAGTGATAATAGGTATGGGAGGACAGTGTAGGCCTTTCAACAATTACCAGGTACTTAACAAAATAGAAAACCGCCAACAAATCTACACTCTACTAGGCCTACAACGTTCTCACATTCACAAAATATAAAATAATCTAAGTATATAAAATATTAATGACATGATTGCAATTACAACTACAGTAACATATCTGAATAAATATCATGTCCACAAAAGCCACTAATAAAGAATTGGAATTCGATTTGTAGGTAAATAATGTCAAATAATGAAAAGATTATGTCAAGGAAGTATGTAAAATAAAAAAATTCTAAATAAACATCGTTACTTCGGAGCAGCTAGTAATTGTATAACATGGAAGACTCGAAGAAATACTCAATCATTCTCTGAAAATGTTTTCATGGCTTATTTCAATGAATTATAAGCCGTCCTCAATGTGGTCAATATATTCAATGTTAATAAAAAGCGGACACGTGCGAGTCGGACTCGCCCATGAAGGGTTCCGTAGCACAAAGCGCGGTTTACGATTTATGACGTATTAAAAAAAAAAACTACTTACTAGATCTTGTTCAAACCAATTTTCAGTGGAAGTTTACATGGTAATGTACATCCATCGATTTAGAATACCCTAGATACACTATCACCTACAAATCAAAGTCGCAAAAGTGTCCCATCGCTAAGTTACAAGTGTGTGCGTCTACTAAGGCAAATCTAAAACACATAATGTACTTAAGAACATTTCAATTTTCCTTACATACAACCTTATGTGAATGGAATTAAGGTGTGGTTTCGAGTGCGCGCGATGGGCGGTTATGACATTTCAAAATTAGACCATCGCGCAAGTCGTAAAATTTTATTGCTCTCAGCTGTAGGTAAGATAATTTTAAACGATACTATTCCTTAAGCAAATGCTTATTAATTCAAATTCAGTTTACGCCGCGTGACAATCATAAAAAATGTTTGCTTTGGAACAGAAGGATAATGGAGTGGTCTTGAAATTTTACTCAGTACTATGTGCTTAAATAAAACAGGTTGAGGTGGTTAAAATTTACTTATTTTTATTTTATTTATTAAGACAATTTAAAAATATTGTACACAACATACGTACATGTGTACGTATGTTGTGTACTCAGTAGTCACAATATTTTATGTAAAAACTTACTGCAATACATGGAATAACCCCTTTCTTTACTTTCCGAAAGCCTTTCTTCGTATAATACATGTCATTTTCTGAGAAGTGACAAGAGCGAACCACACAATTTTTTTTTATAGAATCATTTGGCTTAAAAAAATCTTCACTCCTCTCATTAGCTATAATTTTTCGCCATTTTTCCCTTTCAATTAATAATAACTATAATATAAAAAACACCAATCACCATTCAAATAAATTTTGCTCATCTCCGGACAGGCTATAGTTATTCTATGTTAATTCCATATTATTGACATACCGCAGAAAGAAAAAAACAATAAGCGACTCAATTCATTTAATATTTGACTATGTTCCACTTTATACATCTTCCATCTCCTTTCCACTTAATACAAGTGCTGCGCGAGGGAAAAAGCCAACTGCGTAGCGTCAAATGAAGAGACGTATTGAAATAAATTTAAAAAAAAATGATTTTAATGAGTTTGAAGGCGTATTTTGCCACAAATTCACTACATTATAAAACTATTATCTAGTGCTTACCGAAAATACGATATGCCATCCCTTTTCAACGTGGTTAAAGTATTATTTTTGCACTTTTTTACGGAGCACTTTGGCATGTTCACCCGACAACGAAGTGCGCGTTACTGAGAGCGCAACTGTGCTTAGAAGTAATTTAAGCACAGTTGTATCGAGACACATTTCAAGCGTTGACGGTGTATCTAGGGTATTCTAAATCGATGTGTACATCATATACTTTTTTTTAGTTTTATCATTCTCTTATTTTAGAAGTTACGGGGGGGACACACATTTTACCACTTTGGAAGTGTCTCTCGCGCAAAATATTCAGTTTAGAAAAAAAATATATTAGAAACCTCAATATCATTTTTAACACGTATGCGTCTGATGAAAAAAAAAAAAAAGTTTAGTTTCAGTTCTAAATATGGGGAACCGCAAATTTTTTTTTTTTTTTTTTTTTCTATTTTTGTGTGAAAATCTTAATGCGGTTCACAGAATACATCTACTTACCAAGTTTCAATAGTATAGTTCTTATAGTTTCGGAAAAAAGTGGCTGTGACATACGGACGGACAGACAGACAGACATGACGAATTCATTCCGTTGTTTGCCATTTGGCTACAGAGCCCTAAAAAGCACTCTATTTCATTACATAGTGTATTGTTTCTCGCAAATGTATTGAAAAACGTTGTATGACACACGTGCAGAAATTGGTATTTACAAACTCGTGACTATGGTAAGCCCTCGACTCTACTCGTTTGTAAAAACCAACTTACCGCACTAGTATCATAAATAACTATAATATAACATTACTTTTCGTTTAGCTATGTTCTACAAATCTATCTAATCTTTCTTAATAATAATAATCTATACATATATAATAATTAAATCGTAGCGAAGTCAAAACTGTACATTGAATATTTTTGAAAAAAATAATTGCCACGAGGTCTAGGAACGATTCTGATGCCGAAAATATAGTTTATAGAATTTTTGTCTGTTTGTCTGAATGTATGTTCCAGGTAAACGCAAAAACTATCGGACCGGTTTTGTTCAAATTTTGCATAGACATTCCCTATAGGTCTGGTCAAATTACTACGTATAAATTATCACGCTATTTGCTATGGGGGATGAGCAGTATTGCATTATGTTTTGAGATGGGTCCATAAGGACAGGTACCTTAATCGTGGTCGCAACTAGAAAATGGTCTTAAGAGACAATCCTTAACTTTTAGAAAAAAAAAAATATCTGCATTCACAGATTTTGAAAAAAATGTACAGTCAGCAAGAAAATGGGCAATTTTCACAAAAAAGTTTTTTGATGCCAATCGATCCTGTTTCTTACGAGGATCAAAAAACTGTATGGGATCAACTGAGGTTTGAGTACTAGAAAAGTCAGAAATCGAAAAAAAGTTTTCCCATACAGGTCGTAGGTGAGACTGAGATGAGAAAGAACACAATGTACCAGTGTATGACAACAGTCGAATTATTCCATTACTACTTCGCTGTGTTGAATAGGAAACGAATATAGCAGATAGTTACAGATTTAATCTTTTAAATGATTATCATACCTTATGGATCTAAGCAGTCAATTATGAAATATTATGCTATTTCCATTGATATACTAAAAAACCCAAGATACACAATTAGCGTCTCAAAAGCGTCCGCATAAAAAAGGCGCAACATTTAAAATTGTGCGTATATTTCAAATAGTATCGCGTCCGCCGCGTCACTGTACGCACGCTAAAACTGCCGAAGTATTTGTCGCGACGTTTAGATCGCGAAGTAAAAAGGTAACCAAATTAAATTAATATATGAAGCGAAACATGTATCAAGCGAGACATAATGGCTTGAGGTGTGTGCTTCAATCCATTGAGTATAATAATAGTGGCATGAGGTGATCTCTGGCAACATCGAACCCATAGAGCATAGAGATCACCATAAACAAAGAGTTCATATAGTTGTTGGTTTGGCGCCCTCCGGTACACTTGGGATGCGCCATATTTAATTCAATATCTAGTACAAAGTTTAAGTGATTGGTGCTTAATGCGAGGCGTCCAGCTAATGGCAGCTCACCGGAGAGATATTTAAGCTAAGTGGTAGCACTAGACAATAGTGTAGTGATTCCCAGCCGGTTCTAGATTTCTAGTTTTTCTGAAGGAGCTAATTAATGTCCAATACTAAGAAGTTTCTGTTACTCTTAAAAGTCGGTTACATTAAGAGGTTTTTCGATGCTGCAATGAGGCTGCATGCGAAAACCTCGAGAGTTGGACAAGGCGAAAGGCCGTGATCAGTCCGTGATATAGTTGAGACCTTCGGTGCTCCAATACGAAGTCTCTGTAAAACAAGTTATACGGTTGTATGTACTAAAGGCGAAAGGCCGTGATCAGTCCGTGATATAGTTGAGACCTTCGGTACTCCAATACGAAGTCTCTGTAAAACAAGTTATATGATTGTATGTACTAAAGGCGAAAGGCCGTGATCAGTCCGTGATATAGTTGAGACCTTCGGTGCTCCAATACGAAGTCTCTGTAAAACAAGTTATACGGTTGTATGTACCAAAGGCGAAAGGCCGTGATCAGTCCGTGATATAGTTGAGACCTTCGGTGCTCCAATACGAAGTCTCTGTAAAACAAGTTATACGGTTGTATGTACCAAAGGCGAAAGGCCGTGATCAGTCCGTGATATAGTTGAGACCTTCGGTACTCCAATACGAAGTCTCTGTAAAACAAGTTATACGATTGTATGTGCTAAAGGCGAAAGGCCGTGATCAGTCCGTGATATAGTTGAGACCTTCGGTGCTCCAATACGAAGTCTCTGTAAAACATGTTATACGGTTGTATGTACTAAGAGGGTATAAAGTACATACTGTAATTCTCCCAAGATATTGAAGATTCTTCTCGGAACAAACCCCAGGTACAGATAATTAATCAATCTCCCACAAACATCATAAAATTATTCTCGCCGCCGCTGCGTCAACCGGGATGGGGCGCATCCGCCTGGCCAGCTGGTGCGTCCCTGATTCTCCGCGGTTGACGTGGCGGCGACAGTATTCATTGAAAAATTTTAAAAATATTAGTTCAAATTTTTTAAAAAAGGATGGGATCTCGAACTTTCGGTAGGTAAAAGAGTTTATTGATCTGTTTTTGTTGTTTATATGACTAATTATGGGGAGCAATATTTGATTTTTATTTAATTTGTCTTAAAACGTCACTCAACGGTCCGAGTATAATACGGCAAATTTTAATGACTGCTTTTTCAGTGTAAGAACAATGCATTACAAACTCCATTGAATTTAGTCGAATAATACAAACTGACCGAATTGAAAGGTCAAAGTCGATTTTTTCTTATTGTGTTAAATTTTTCTTAGTTAATAAATTTATTAATTTTTTTATTTTTTATATTTAGTTTTTAACCGACTTCTAAAAGGAAAAGAGGTCATCAATTCGACGATTAAAATAATGTTTGCATTCTCGATTACTTCTTTTTTGGGGCTAATTGAGTAATTCTTTTTTTTACTTTGTAAGAATATAGTCTCCGATTTAAGTCGAAATTTGAGTCGAGAAAGTCGAGTTTCCTACTGTGTTATTTGAAATAAATACCTATTGAAATTTTCGTTTATGAGTTTTATTTTATTTCTTAAAATAAGTTTTAAAATACCACCATTACACAATTATCAATAATCCACAGTCCCAATATTCACAGAACTAAGATAAGTACCAAAAACTGCATACTGTTGTACTTATACATGTTATGTTTTAACCTAAGTAGGTATTTAGTATCGATATAGGTATTGGTGCCAATTCTCTTGTACACCGAACTAAACTAACTAAACTATCACTAAAATTCCTTACTTTTGGCTATGAGAATCTTAAAGCTATTCTGCAAACAAAATTCTCTAAATTTAAAAATAACTTTGACACAACTAAATCGAATTTGACAATCGCGACTCCAAATGGTTTTTTTTTTCTTTTGGCTTCGGAATCTTGTACTTGGTTGCCGTAGCCCGTACCCCATGATTTTTTTTTAGAGCCGGAGGCGCGCATGAGCGGGCAGCCTCAACGTATTTTATATGGATTTTTTTACATTTTGCATGGAAAATAAAAATAAAATATTACCTACATGTTGAGTTTTAAGGGTTTGCGGGTGGCAAAGGGGGTCGAAGTTTTCATTATTTTTGCGATAGGACGCAACATTTTCGAGTTATAAGCAAAAGAAAAGAAAAAAATACAGTAATGTTTTTGCACCAGAAGTCGAGGTGTTGGTGTGAATTAAAGTTCATGACAACTAATTTTATTCCACACCTTTTTAATCGCAATTAAAAATAGCCAGATTTAGGTAGAAAATCTAAATTTTAGTTTAAAAACGTTAAATTCTGAATAGCAAAATTGCCATTTTCACTAAATTAAAAACTCAGTACCATCTTAGTGCTGTCAAACTAAAATATAGTTAAGTTGAGTCACTTTAGTCAATTTCAGAATAGGAAATCCTCGTTTGACAGGAATAAACAAAATTTTGGTGATTTTTAGTCTAGTTTAGAGAATTTTGTGACAAGAGAATCGGCACCATTGTTGTTCTCACCTTACACATTTATAAAAAAATTACCAACTCTTAAAATACTTAGTCAATGTACAAACAATAAAATCTATAAAATAATATTCGACTCCACTTCATGCCTTGTTCTGCCGGCAAACTTCGGTCATAAAATTTTATTGCTTTTTGTACATTGCTTTGTAAAAACAACTTGAAATCATACGCGTAAGGTTTGAATTTGCAAAAAGTATGTTTATATCATAACTATAACTACTTATGTATAATTGGAGACAGTTTTGAGTGTTACTTTTCTTCGAGACTGTGTATCTTGGGTTTTTTATATATCAATGGCTATTACAGTCAACTTTCAACAAAGCAATGCAAATCTGATTTCGATTCCAAAGAATTGATATTTATATGCTTCTTTTTAGGGATCCGTACCAAATTGGTAAAAAAGAACCCCTTATGTCTGTATGTCTGTCTGTCTGTCACAGCTAGATATCTCAAGAACTATTGCACATACTCATAATTTTTTTTAGGCCCCATGTTTTCGACTTTTGACAAAACAATTAAAAAGCACCCCCCCCCCCCTTATCTCCTTTGTTTGCATAGAAAAAATCTGAAATTATTTTTTGTGATAGTAGTTTATGTAAAGACTAGCAGCCCGTCCCGGCTTCGCACGGGGTAGACAATTATCATATTAAGACTCATTTTTCTACACCTTCGGTTACATTGTTCAAATTTTACCAAGGATCCCTAATTTTTTTCAAAATGAAATGTAGCCTATGTCAAATTGGAAGAATGTAGCATTCTATTGGTAAAAGATTTTTTTAAATCGGCCCAGTACTTTTTGAGCCTATTCATTACAAACATACAAACATACAAAAATAGGTACAAATCTTTCCTCTTTATAATATTAGTGTAGATGTAGATTACAGGAAAAATAAAACGATTTCTCTAAATAACGCACACTTTTTCAGAAATCATCAACAAAAATTACATTAGTTCAATTAGCGGTCACGATATGGCGCTGACCTAAAACTGCAATATTGTACACCGCAGTGTTAAAATTCTCTGATGAATATTGACCTCGCCGATGAAAATTTAAAAACATTTCATGGTTCACAACCAAACTGTCCTCCTTCCTACCTACTCGCAGATTGCTTTGGGTTAAGCACAGTAAGTTGTAGTTTTTTCTGGGCACATAACTATTTAGGTACTAATACGAATAAAGCTATGCAATTATGATAGTACGGAACCCTCGGTGCGTGAGTCCGACTCGCCCTTGACCGGTTTTTTTACATTTTGTTACTGTAATTGTGATAGTTCGAAGAATTTTATAGGACTTTTTTTTTTTTGGGTGGGAAATTATCAAATAACTTCTCTGGAGGGAGCGGGAGGGCGTGTCAGACTTTTACTGACTAAAACCCACCTGTGATACTTCAGTTGCCTTTGTGCCACGGCCACGGTATCCCTTTCGGAAAAACCCGCAACCCTGGCAAGCATTGGTCCTAGCGGACCCCGTCACAGTTCGTGCTGACATCTCTTTGTGGCACGCGTAGAACACAACGCGCCGTCAACCTGGGCCTGGTCCTTACCAGACGGCGAGCTGCCCATTGCTTGCCGTCCGCAAGTCCGCGCCTACGGTGGCCGGGAATGTCCAATTGATTCCCGCCGCCCAGGGCGTCTTCTGCAGCGACTAGGGGCGTGAGGGCGCACAGACTACCTCTCCCTCACGCGTTCCGCTTCCTCGTTCGCAAGCATTATTGCTTCGCAGAAGGAGGTGACGGCCTCCCATGCACTCTCGTTCCGTACCATGGACCATTACGGGACACTGCACGCTAAACAAACAATTCCACACAATAGACATATCGGACAATCATCTGTGCATAGCTTGCATGGAGGCTGAGGAAACCGTCGCGCATGTGCTCTTTGAATGCACAGGCGTCACCCAGATTAGAACAGGGACCCTCGGGGCACCCTGATCTTTCACAGATGTTCTAAACATACCGGGAGACGTAATTAACTTCTGGAGGGAGGTGGGCTGGTTGGAATAACCACTGATGGCCGCCATGGCCCATAAACAATGGTCCTCCTGAAGGACTAAGTGCGGAAACCAAACCCTTTACCATAGAACATGGAACTGTACGTCGCTTGCTCCCGCTTCACCAGTCCTGACTGTATATTTTGACTGCTGTGACCAAAACTACAAACGTAGTGTTCAGGAAAGTTTTATTAAAATGTGGCTGGTATTTTAGTATATTATGGTGTTTTACGACTTCCACGCGAACGAAGTCGCGGGCAGAAGCTAGTAATATATAAAAGAAGAAACTGATTGATAGATAGATAGATAGAATACTCTTTATTATGTACACCATAAAAATTACAGATATAAATGTAGAACTGTTACATAGGGTGTCACAATGGGCGGTCTTATCGCTAAAAGCGATCTTTTACAGACAACCTTTGGATGGATCAAAAAGTAGAAGGAGAGACAATACTGCAGGTATTTAGTGGTGTACCACTTACATATATACAATAAATACATATACACAAAGCATATAGATACTTATCGTGTGTACACATGATACAAGAGCAAGGAACTTTAAGTAATGATGATGTTTAAGGAGAGAGGAAGTGATTTTTAACCAAAATTTTAAAAGTGGACAAAGATTGAGCACGCCTTATCGAGACGGGCAAGGCATTCCATAACCGTACTGCTTGAACTGTAAAAGACTTGTCATAAAAACTAGTGGAATGCATTGGCATCTCTAGTCTCAAGCTTTCCGATGACCTCAGATATCTATTATGTGTGTCATGAAGGAACTTGAAACGTTCTTTAAGATAAGAGGGGGTTTTAGGATTGAATAGAATACTGACATATTAACAACACAGTCCAAACCGCTGAGTCTAGATATTCCAAATTTGGCACGTAGTTTCCTTATGAGGTCTAGGGGTGCAGTAAAGAAAGGATTTTTGGAAATTCTACCCCTAAGGGGATAAAATAGGGGATGAAAGTTTGTGCGAAAAATCTTATTCATTTGGTTGATTAACTTGAAACTTGGCACAAATACTTGTCTAAGTAAGTAATAACATTTATCATTATTAGTTTTTCAAAACTACCCCTCAAAGGGGGATTTCAGGGTGATTTTAACGAATAACATCATAACATGTATCAGGGTTTTTCAAAACTCTAACCCTAACGGGGTGAAAAGGGGTAGTAAATTTTACAGAAGAGGATTTTACTGCCGTGGCCTGATTAACTCGAAAATTGGTATAAATATTTTTTAGGTCAAGTTATGGAAACAAAGGATCTTTTTTAATCCCCCCCCGGGGGGTGGTAAAAACAAGGAATATAGTTTATATGAAAAATCTTACTCATTTGGTTAATAAACTTTAAACTTGGCACAAATACTTTCGTGAATAAGTAATAAAGTCTGTCATTGTTCGTTTTCCAAAACGACCCCTCAAAGGGGATTGGGGGTGTCAAAGTTTGTATATATGAATTTCAACGCGCGGTCCGACAATCGAAAATCGGTTTTTACACTTGAGATCAAAAATAAAAAATAACGTGTATCAGGGTTTTTTGAAAATCTACCCTTAACGGGGTAAAAAAGGGTAGTAAATCTTAAAGGGGAGGAATTTACTGCGTGTGTGATATGAGTACAATTATACGATAGTTATACCAAAAATCCAATTTTTTGAATTTTTGTGTCCGTCTGTCTCTCTGCCTGTTTGTTCCTGCTAATCTCCAAACTGCTGGGCCGATTTTGACGGGACTTTCACTGGCAGATAGCTGATGTTATAAGGAGTAAGTTAAAAAAAAATTATAGGGTACACTTACAAACAAAATAATTAAAACCCATGAAATTCTGGACAAAATCGGATTCAACTAGGGTAATATTGAAATCCACGCGGGCGAAGCCGCGGGCAACAGCTAGTAACAAATACTTGAATTTGACAAAAGGAGTCCTTTCCGTGCTGACATACAGGGCAGCGGTCAGGGTCAACCAGACTAAGGTTGATCGTCGTCGAACGCTACCTCAAAGTGCCACGATATCGTCGGCCGAACGAGTCTGGTTGCGTAATATGTTTGTATTGGATGAGTCTAATATGCGGCGAGTAGCCGATATAGAATATGTAACGGAAAGGGAATATAAAAAGGTAACCGACCGAGATGGCTGTGAAGCCATAACAACCGACGCAGTTTTGAGCTCCAGCAAGGCCATAATGCCGTACAACACAAGAAGCTAATTAGGCTTCGCGATGGTGTGACGTGCCGCCAGCTGTTACCTGTGTGACGTCATCGGCCACGGCCTGGTGCACGCCGTCGCGGCGCGCGTCGGGTGCGGCCAGGCGGCGCAGCTTGTTGAGCTCGTCCAGCACGATGGTCTGCACGTCTTCCCAGTACGCTTGGTTCGCGTTGTTCTCTAGTTCCTTGTACACCTGTAACGACAACATCAATTTCTAAACGCGCTTCCGTTGTCATATCTATCCCGTTACATTGGAACTAGGCAACCAGGAAACAAACTACAAGTTGCAAATGTCAAACAACTGAAATTCCAGAATACTACATCGCACAAGCAAGACCTTCCGCGTGTTCGCCCAACCGTTTGATTGAAGGATCTCCTCTTTTCAAAGAAGGAACTCACACGTTGTTCCTCAACCTCCAACTGCTTGTACCTTGATATCCTCCAGTAGATCTTCGAGGTCCTGCGTCTGCAGCCCGTTGAGGTAGGTGTAGGGCTCGTGCATCTCTAGGGCGTCCACGCACTCCTCTGAGCTCACGTACCACGCCAGCAAGTCTATGGGCTTGGCTGCAAATAATATTATTTGTTTACTGTGATGTAGTGCACATTACTCGGGTATTAAAAAAATACTTTTATACAAAAATCAAAACAACCGATTTTCAAAAAAACATTCGTTTTCTTTGACTATTTTATGTGGTACCTACCTACTCACACAAATTCGTATACCACTACTTGCTATGTAAACAACAGTGATTGGAGGTTTTACAACATCATCAACATACACAAAAGGATGAATAAGTAATGGTGCCGATTCCCTTGTTCACAAACTAAACTTAATTTAAGTTCAGTGCATCTTTTTCTTTCTATTTCATTAAGAAAAGGACAGAAGTTAAATTTTAGTTTAGTCCTGTCAAATTAATCAGCGCTTGACGTGAATTGACGTAATTTGAGTAGGCAAGTTTTTAATCACGTCTAAACTTACAAGGAGTACAAGGAGTAGTGTGGCTAATAACTTCATCACATTTTGGAGGTGCGATATGATTCGCTTCGTACCTCGTCCGTCGCGGATGCGTATCTGCGAGCGCAGGCGCGCCTGGTGCAGATGGAAGGCGTCCTCCTGGCGCGCCCACGTGTGGAACTGCTGCGCCTCGCGCGCGCGCGCCGCCGCGCCCGCCTCCGCCTCGCGCGCCGCGCGCTCCGCCTCGCGCTCCAGGCGTCGCTGCTTCACCTGCAGCCATACCCGCGCTACAAATCAGACTCTGCTGCTACTCAGAAATTAACTGGTAATCAAACCCAAACTCAATGCTCAGCAGCAGCGCTTGCAACCACTAGACCAACGCAACGAAGCAACGAGGCAGCCAATATAATTAACATACTACGTTTTTATTAAAAACTAGCTTTACCCAGCCCAGCTTCGCACGGGTAGCTCTGTTTACCCTCTACCCTACTTACCCTATCTACCTACCTTACCTTCCCAAATAAATTTAAAAACCCTGCCCTACCTACCTACCCTACCCTTCCTATCTACCTACCTATCTTATCCTACCTACCCTACCCTCCCTACCTACCTACCTTCCCTGAACATGAACCTTCCTTCCTTTCCTTTTAATTATTAAAGTACTAATATCGCTATTAAAAAATAGGGGTTGGTGGTAGAAGGGTGAAAATTTAAGGTTGTATGTATTTTTTCATGCCAAATCATAAATAAAAATTCTTAGTTTACACAATATAAATTTCTGAACCCACGCATAAATATTTGACAACCAATATGTCAATCCTTTGTCATTACTGACATTATTCTACATTTTTTAAATCTAAAATACGCCATACGGAATATTGTGGATATATCTTGTCGATTTGAAACCATTATTTATACCCAAAGTAATTCAGATAATTTATGTAAACAAAGGGGATGCTTCGTAATGGTAATTCACATAAAATGGCGAAAAAAGAGGTTTCATTTGCTTTTGAGTAGTGATTTCTATACATATAATAAAATCGTAGCGGAGTCAAAACTGTACATTGAATATTTTTGAAAAAAAGTAATTGCCACGAGGTCTGGAAACGATTCTGATGCCGAAAATATAGTTTTTAATAATAATAATAATAATAATCATTTATTTGTCAGAATATGGTACATTATAGGGTCTTATGGTATCATCACATTCTGCCAATTGTGGCGTACAAATGTTAGGTAGGTACATAATTTAAAATACAATTTGAGGTCAGTTAAATTATTATCGTAAACACAACACATTTAGGATGTCAAAGTATTAATTTCACAGTATCAAAGAGTAAGATGTCAAAAAAGATTACAATTAAATTAGGATGTCAAAGTATCATTCAAATAGTCATTCAAAATGGATGAACTGACAGCTGACAGTACAATGAGCTAGTGATTTCGATTTTTATTATGATAAATAATTGGATATTGCGTATTATGGTGTGAATGGTGGATGTCTATCAATATTCTGGGCTCATAAGAGGCGTCGCACTTAGCATATAACTACACAGACTCGCTCTCACGAAGGGAAAGAAAATTTGTCTACGTCGCTGTCACCGGGTCTCACCGGATACGGTGAATGGGTCTCTAACTGCTCGCCGAAAATTTATATTATTCTGTCGTTTATTATCTAAAAATACACTTCTTTTGAACATCGAACCTCAGCATCGAACAAACTGAAAAAATCAGAAAACATAATTCTTATTAACAACTGACGCAACGCTGTCTCACGGCAACGGTTGCCAGGACTCGGCTGCGCCGAAATGTCATACAGCGGCGCGGCGCCCCAGGCCGCCTGCACGACTGCGCCGCTGACACCGTGCTTCTGTCAAGATTTTTGTGTCAAATTTTTAAAGTCATTTTTGTTATGTTTAATTGTGTTTATTTTATTTTAGTTTCTTAACTTGTTTTACGTGTAATTTATAAGGAAATAATCGTGTAAGTACCCATTAATGTTGAAAAATGATGACAGTAGTGACGCCGTACGAAGCGCCAGTCAACCTGCCACATCGTGAATGGCCTAGTAAGATGCCCTCATTGTTCCCAAGCACGCTTTTTTAAAGGTGAACGAGGATTGAAGGTACATTTGGGCAAGAAAACAAACCTCAAAATGTGCCTTCATCATGCCGACAATAGCCACTTCCCTAACACCTGCTTCACCTGCTCAACCCTTTTGGAAAACCCTTGCAAATCTAAAATCTACAACTCCAGTTTTGAAGAGAGTTCCTCGTGGTGCGAGGCCATCCGTGGCTTCATGTTTAGCGCGTTGTGTCCGCCTCGCCACCCGAGAGAACTCTCAAAGTGCTTGGGAGCAATTATTCACCTTCCCGTTTAGAATTCTACATGTCCAAAAAAATTTGGCAAATAAAAAAACATTAACGTCACAAATCAAGGATAATTGTAACATTTCGGCCCAAACTTTCGACCCAAAATTAACAACGCACCCCCCAAGAAGTTTATTGCAACATGTGGAGTCTAAACTAGGCGAGGGTGATATCAGAGGTGCAGCTAGGATCATCTTTAGCAGTGATGTGGTTGCGCCGTACTCTTCAGAGACACTTACTGCTCTGGAGAGTAAACATCCCGCCCCGGCAGATGACCTCTCCTTCCCTGACCCCCCCGATCCGGAATCCAACTCACTTGAAATTACAGCTCAACAAGTATGTGCGGCCGTGTGCTCCTTTCGAAGTGGCTCCGCCGGCGGCCTCGACGGTTTGACACCTCAGCATCTGAAGGACCTAATTTGTTCAGGTGCTGGGGAGGCTGGTGAGTCACTTTTGAAGGAGCTGACGGCCCTCATTAATATCATGCTCTCCGGCAATGTGAACGAAGCCGTCATTGATATCTTGTATGGGGCAAATCTATGTGCCCTGCGCAAGAAGGATGGCGGCATTCGTCCCATTGCCGTAGGGTCCACTTACCGACGTATCGCAGTCAAAATTTTCTGTGCCTTTTACAGCGAAACACTGTCCAGCAAATTCCAGCCCCAACAATTGGGCTTCGGGGCTAAAGGGGGCTGTGAGGCTGCGGTACACGCTTTATCCACTTACCTCAATAGCGGTAAAGGTGAGGTCATCCTTAAGGTTGACATTAAGAATGCTTTCAATTCCGTGAACAGGGACACCTTGTTGACAGAAGCTCAAAAAGAAGTACCCAAAATTTACAGTTTTCTCTATCAATGTTACAGGCACCCCTCAAAATTACTATATAAAGACAACTTTTTGGAATCAGCCGTCGGATGTCAACAGGGTGACCCTCTTGGGCCAGTCATTTTTAGTTTAGCAATAAATCCAATTATTCGGCAACTAAATTCTGAATTCAACGTCTGGTATTTGGATGACGGAACCCTAGGAGGTGATGTAGACACAGTTTTAAAAGATTTAGCTTTTTTAAAAGAAAAATTCAATTCCATTGGTCTAGACCTCAACGTTTCGAAATGTGAAATTCATATTCCCCAAACAACTGACAGACAGATTACCATAGCCAAATTTAATACAATAGCACCAAATATCCAAATTACGGAAAGACATTCTCTTCAGCTCCTAGGCGCCCCAATTTTCGACAAATCCTTTCCAACTTTCATTGAAGAGAAAATTCAAAATTTTAATGATGTCTCGGAAAGACTTTACAAAATTAATATTCATTCGGCTTTCACACTTATTCGGTACTGTTGTTTTGGACCAAAATTTACTTATAGCCTTCGCTCTTCCCATCTATGGAAGCATCCGCAACTTTTAGAAAAAGTAGACCAAATTATTAGAAACACATTAACTTCTATCCTAAATGTGGCCTTGGACGACCGAGCGCGGTAGCAAGCCACACTTCCCATTCGCCTGGATGGTCTTGGCATCCGCAAAATTTCAAGTATGAGTTTACCGGCCTTCATCTCCTCGGTCCACGGTACCGATAAATTAACCAGGAACATTTTATCTTCTTCACTGGTCGATTTTGAGGTACCGTGTTTGACCGATACTTTGAAAGCTTGGAAAATGGCTTGTCCCAATACGGATTTGCCGCGTGCACAGCGTGCGCGTCTGCTGGCTGTGGGTGAATGGGAGTCCCATTCAGCCACAGCCAGCAGACGCGCACGCTCAACAGTATTATGTGACGTGTTTAACAAAGTATTCCGTATAACACTGCAGAGCGGCACGTCCCACTGTCTCTGGGAGGACGGGTTGTCGGGCAAATCCGTATTGGGACAAGCCATTTTCCAAGCTTTCAAAGCATCGGTCAAACACGGTACGGAACCCTTCGTGCGCGAGTCCGACTCGCACTTGGCCAGTTTTTTTAATAGTTAAGTACTCTGTTACTCGGGACGGAGACAAATACAATAAATCAAAAACCATGAAAATCGGTCCAGCCGTTCTCGAGTTATGTGTTCGAACAAACCCGACTTTGTTTCATATTATAACAAAAGAGGGAGGGACGAAGTCTTTAAGACTCCTCCAAACGACATTCAAGATCTTCCACCTCGCAGATTCATGCAATATAATCTGATTGCCTGGTATCTCCCTGGTCGATACAATCTGATTGCCGACAGCCTATCCAGAGAAAACGAATTGCCCGAATGGACCCTGACGACAGACGTCTTAAAAGTAATCTTTCGGCGATTTGGAGTTCCTTCAATAGACCTCTTTGCAAGCGAAAGATCTGCGGTTGTGAAGAATTATGTCAGCGAGAGCGCGCACGACAAGAACTGCGTTTATGTGGATGCGTTCAGTCGAACGTGGAATTACGAACTAGCAGTGGCGTGCACTCCATACATGCAAATAAGCTCTGCATACCCTGGAGTCCCTCCATACATATACGCCCCTCTAACTAAATTAAAATATAATAATATAAACTGATAAATAAATAACTACATGGTAATTTATTAATCTAACTTATTTCGCCATTCGCTTCGCGTTTTTTATTTACGCGCCATCTATTGCTTTTTGTTGGAACTAACTCCTTCGAGCAACGATTATTAGCCGCCGGCGACACCGCGCGGAGTCAGCGCTCCCGTGACCATAAGCAGTACTACACCTTGCTTGTTCTTCATTCACAGCTTCTCGTGTAGTACACAGCAAAAGTGTGACTGTGTGCGTGAAAATGTGTGCGTGTGATAGAGTTTTGGAAGCACTGCTTTCGTTTTAATCCTTCTAAATTCAGAAGCCGTAAAAACACCATTTCATTGCCGATTCAAAGTGTTGATTTTTTTAGTCGGGTTGACCAAATGACTGATTGATACATTAGTTCGATAGTTCGTAATTGCAGTTTTTTGAAGTTTTTTCGCCATATTGATTTTCTTGGCGCAAGTGATTGACTGTCTTTATCTGTCTTAGTAATTATATTAAGTAAGTTTATTGTAAAAAATGGAAAATTATACCTGTGAGACCTGTGCTGGCGAAGTGTGTTTAAATAAATTAAAATCTGCCGCGTTTTCGATGTTATCTTTTGAGGAAAAAGTTACATTAATTGCAAAGGGAAGGTGTGTACCAGGGTTGAACTTTACTCAAAAAAAAGGTAATGCTACTCGTTATTTTCACAAAAAGTTTTATGATATTATAACTGGCTAACAGGTTGTGTACACACAAACACATTGTATTGTTTCCCTTGCATTTTGTTTACAAAACAAGTTTTAAAGAATGTTTGGACCTATAACGGATATTCCGATTTAAATAATTTCCACAAAGCGGCATCTAAGCACGATTCTTCAGAAAAACATCTTGAATCATGCTTGAAGTTCCAAACTTTTGGTAAAGGTAGAATAGAGACTAGTTTGAATAGCCAGTTTAAGTTAGATATTGAAAGGCACAACGCGAAAGTTGAGAGAAATAGAAATATTTTCAAACGGTTGATTGATGTAGTTTGTTTTCTGGGTAAACAAGAATTAGCATTCCGTGGTCATGACGAATCCAGCTCGCCGCTTAACAAAGGCCATTTTCTGGAACCTATAGATTTGTTGGCTCAATACGATGGAAATTTGGAAACCCACTTACAATCAACATCGGGTAGCTCATTCACGGGGTTATCGAATAGGACCCAAAATGATTTAATTTCTAGGATAGGTAGTCGGTTGTCCACCGACCGCAATAAGCTAAAACTGCTAAGTTTTTATTTTTACCCGACTGACCCAGAAGGAGGGTAATGTTGTTTATTTTAGCTGTGCATACCCTGTCTGAAATCTCTGTGCACGCCACTGCGAACTAGGCTGGATATTCCCACCACCTGCTCTAGTACCTCGCGTCCTACGACACTTACAGAGGATCACAGGAGTATATCTACTGGTAGTACCCAAATGGGAGAAGACCTTCTGGAAGGCCGACCTCAGGCAGCGAGCTTTGTGTCCACCTCTAACAATCTGGCACACCCGCAAACACCTAGTAGATCTTGTAACCAACAAACCACCAGTGGCAGCGAACAAACTGTCTCTGCAGGTCTGGAAGGTTCAGGCTGGTGCGGTCTAATCAATTCCTGGCCCGACGAAAATAAAAAGCTGCTCGAGTCTTCTTGGCGGAAATCAACACTAAAAACATATAAACCCGCCTGGGAAAGATGGCGAAGGTGGTCCCAGACTCAGAATAACTGTAACACTGAAAACCCAGGGCCGAACAATCTGGCTAAGTTCATTTGTCACTTACATATGAAAATAGGACTAGCGCCTAGTACTATAGCCATCCATAAATCAGTAGTTACTACATTCGCCAATCCTATGAATGCAAACGAGCTCAACAAACACCCTTTGGTCCGTCAAACCCTGAAGGCCGTAGCCCTAAGTAAACCTCCGCCTCAGAAGTCCCTAACTTGGGAAGTCGGGGAATTAATTGAATAATTTCAACATTACTCCGTGAATGTCGACAGTTTATTCCAGGTGTCTCGGCATGTAGCAGTTCTGCTACTCCTGGCTACAGGACGAAGGGTCCACGACCTGATTCTCTTAGATATCAGCGCTGTTTCTTTTGAAAGAGTTGAATTCTCTAATCTTCGGGCCCAAATTTGGATCGAAGACAGACTGTGCGACTTATCGCCAATCAGGCTGGAAGTTGTCGCCTAGTGAGATCCACATGTTGAATCTTGTTTTTTGGATTGAAATGCTTATAACCGTATCAGAACTTCGCAGGTCAAGTCAAAATAATCTTACAAGTCTTTTCATTGCTACGCGAGGGAAAGTTGGTCCTGCCTCCCGCACTGTTATAGCCGGATGGATAAGAACAATCTTTAACTCTTGAAATGTCAAATGCACTGCATAGGTGCATAACTTTCTATCAAGGTCACCTTCGCAATTGGTCGAGGTATTTCACATTTATTTTGTACTTGCAACACGATCTGGCTGTAGAATTCGATTAATCGACTAATACTTTACCGGTTTTAGTATTAGGATGCTCATATTCAGGACTCGCCTGGCAGCCTTCGGTCAGCTGTTTATTAACAGCCAATTGCGCCAATTGGAAGAATAATTATATGGACCTAGATGAAGAGCTGAAGCGAGGCAACTGGCGAAATAAGGACACATTCCTCAGACATTATTTTAAAGAAACTGCAAATCGTCAGGAAACCAACCAATCTATGGTTAACATTGCTGATCCTTTTTCACCATTATAGCCAAATGCTTAACTAATCGAGTTGATTGTATTCTGATTATTACATACCTAATGTATCATAATAAATTATGTTCTAAACCTATTACGAGGGCTGCACTAAAAGTATCGGGAATGGAATATTTCCACTGTTCCTGTCATATTAAAATCTTTTTAATTGAAAACTCCTTGATTTTAAAAATCGAATACCATTTATTTATTTAAAAAAAGATTCTCGGTCTTGTCACAAGGTTTTGTCAAACTTGTTTAGTCGTTGAGCAAAAATGGAATTGACTCGAGAAAATTCAAGAGCGATGATTTATTATGACTTTCGAAGTGGTTTAACACAAAAACAGTGTGTTGACCGGATGATTTCTGCATTTGGTGATGAAGCCCCATCCAAAACCACAATTTATCGCTGGTTTGCTGAATTTCAACGTGGACGTGTCAAGCTCAGTGATGATCCCCGTCAAGGTCGTCTAAAAACTGCAGTCACCCAAGAAAACGTTGATGCTGTGCGTTAGCTGATTGAGGAAGATCGACATGTGACATACCGCGAAATTCAGGCAACTTTAGACATTGGCATGAGTCAAATACAAATAATCTTGCATGAACAATTAGGTGTAAAAAAGTTGTTTTCTCGATGGATACCGCATTCGCTCTGTGAAGAGCAAAAAGCGGCTCGCGTTACTTGGTGCGTCAGAACTCTCGAAAGATTCCACGCAGGATCCTCAAATGCTGTATACAACATCGTATCAGGTGACGAATCCTGGATATATGCGTACGAACCCGAAACAAAAAACCAGTCACGAGTTTGGGTGTTCGAAAATGAGTTAAAGCCAACAAAAATTGTTCGTTCACGGAGTGTTGCAAAAAAAATGGTGGCCACGTTTGTCTCCAAAACCGGCCATGTTAGGACTATTCCTCTTGAGGGACAAAGAACGGTTAATGCAGAATGGTATGCTAGCATTTGTTTGCCACAGGTCGTTTCTGAACTCCGTAAAGAGAACTGCAACCGCTGCATCATCCTCCATCACGACAATGCGAGTTCTCACACCGCGCACAGAACAAAAGAGTTTTTAGAGCAAGAAAACATAGAATTATTAGACCATCCGCCGTACAGCCCCGACCTAAGCCCTAATGATTTCTGTACTTTACCTAAAATAAAGAATAAATTGCGTGGACAGAGATTTTCATCACCTGAAGAAGCTGTGGACACCTACAAAACGGCCATTTTGGAGACCCCAACTTCCGAATGGAATAGTTGTTTCAATGATTTGATTTGATTTTGCGGATGATATCTCGATCCTGACTTCATGCCAAACAAATGCAAATTTAAATGAAAAACTTACGACTATTCTTGGAAAAATTGTAAACTGGATGAGCGACCATAATCTCGAAATAAATTTTACTAAAACAAATTAATAGCATTTCACCCCTGGCAGAAAAAACGAATAAATATAGATTTTACTTTTAATCAACATAAATTAGAAGCAGTTAACAATGTCACTCTCCTAGGTTTAACAATAGACACACATATAAACTGGAAAACACATATACAGACAGTAAAATCAAAAATTACAAAGTTTTCGTATGGTCTCCGCGAAATAAAAAAGACTACAAACCTACAAACCGCACTAGTCACATACTACGCGTATGCCCACGCTTGGTTTAACTATGGCATCATCTTATGGGGAAATAGCACAGACGCTCCCTCCCTATTTACCCTCCAAAAAAAGCTAATACGAATAATTACCAATATAGAACCAACAGATAGTTGCAAGCCTTACTTTCAGAAACACAAGGTTCTCACCTTGGTTGGTATTTATATCTTAGAACTATGTAAACTAGTCCGTAAATATCCAGATTCTTACAGCACACGGGGAGACATACAAACAAATTATTCGTTGCGCCATAAAAATAGACTAAAGGAGATGACCAGTTCCTGCCTTGGAGTTCGGGAACATTTGTGCAGGATTACCGTTTACACACTAAAATTTAAAAATGAAAATCTTAATTTATCATTATTATATTATTCCGAATAAAGGCCAGGTTAAAATCTCAAGAATACAGTATTTTAATTTGCTTCCGCTTATCTCTTTTATGCATTTCCTGCTGTTAACGTTCCATTGTATCCATAATCATCCGGTAACCCTAATAACCACATAGTTTAATGAGCTATTTTCGATGAAATGAATTTTAATGACAAAGGAATATTATGTATATTTTGTTTATAATTAATTAATTTACTGACACGCCTACAGGTTAGGTTTTTATTGACACGTGTGTGTAATTCTATGATCGAACACCATTTTTTTAAAATAATCACTGCGGGTAAAGGAGCGTCATTTCTTTCACAATGGATCTGACATTAGTGGCGGACACCTGTGTAGGGATGGCCAGCAATCTGTTTCATAACATCGATAATTCAATCGATTCGAGTCAAAGCTTGAACAATCAATTCACAAAAATCGAAATTCAAATAGATTTTTGGATTGATATTTTATTTTACCGTTTTATCTGTTTAATTAATAATACGAGTAAGTAAATAGTTTATAGTTATATATTAAGCTATTTTTAACCGACTTCTAAAAAAGGAGGAGGTCTCAATTCGGATGTTTGTATTTTTTTAAATGATTGTTCGCACATAACTCCGTCGCTTACAAACCGACTTGTTTTTTTTTTTTTTTTTTGAAAATGTATACTTCCCAAATGGTCCCATGACAAGGAAACCAGGATCTGATGATGGCATTCCAGACAAAAAAAAAAAAAAAAAACATTACGGAAGAAAGGACATTTGGGTAGGCCACATATATAACTCAAACTGCCAGACGATGACAAAAACTAACAGAACAGAAAGAATAATAAAAAAAATAACCCACATAGTCAAAAGCCTGCCCTTTTGAGCGAATAAAAAAAAAAAACAAAAATGAAAAAAAAAAAATTGCATTTGACACGTATAAGCTCTGAGAAAGTTCTCGAACGACTGACGCGTGGCGTTGGGTGTTGTCTAAAAACACACTGTGCGTACCACGTTGGTTGGCATGTTTACCCCCACCATCGGCAACACATCGATCTGGCCGATCTGGATCGGGGGGGCGTGTGCGAGCATGTCATCGCGTCGGATGTTCATAGTGTGATTCTGGTCATAGAAAACAATACAATTTGATTCGACTCAACACGCGTCGCGTTTCATCGGGTCGCGTCGCGGTTTATTAATGTGTTTCTGCCTTTACGCTCTTACTGCCTATTAAATGTCATTGTATACGTAACATAACATAAATAAGTGTAAAATATGTTTCTACGGATGGTCAGAGTTATCTAATAAAAAAACTGATTAGAATCTCAGTATGCGTGAAAAAATTAAGTATCGATTTATCTATCTTAGATCACCATAATCACATCCCTACTTGGCGTCCCTTTCATTCACAGAATACATATACTCCTAGCTTTCATTCTTTCATTGTAATTCCGTTGTGTTCTGTGCGATTGTTTGTTTTGTTGTGTTTTGCTGTACTATCAGTACTATTCAGTTAAATGGATATTATGATGAGGTGCCTAAACTGTGGCATATCCGTAAGGCGCGTTCTAAGGCATATTATGTCAACGCTAAGCAAGAAAGATCCCTGCAAGAGAGATTATCTCGTTGGCTGAACAATCAGGTACATATTATGTTACTACAATTAAATAATATTATTTAGCAACAAGATAGCTATAGTTTGGTAGGTAGTTCGATCACATGTGAGCCAGCAAAACTTAACAAAGCAGCGTTTATTTCGTGGATGACCCAGGCCTATGAATACTCAATCTATAGGTAATGTTTATTGCTACACATAGCTGGATAGGATAGTCACTATTTGTTCAAGTATACACACGTCTGTACTTTCATAGAATTTCAATTAAAAGGTATTTTAACTAAATGATATTTATATTTTTCAGATGCCTTTAGATGCATATATTTGTCACCCCTGTTTAACTTATTGAATACCAAACAGGCTGACAATGAGAGATTGCTAGGTCATATAATGGTCTGTCGTGGGTGTGGTGTCTATGTCACAGGACTGCGTTTCTATGTGATACCTGCAGACAGCCAATTACTACCTATTATTTCCCATGATAGTTATCAGGTAAGATTGTTGATTATATAATTGAAGGTATTAAGGATACAATGGCTAGTTGCATAGAGAATAACTTTTTAATATTCTGCTATTCATGATACGAAGCGCTGTTGGTGCATTAATTCTATGAGATGGGTAACAACTAACAACTGTGCTGTATTTGTCATATTCAGTCTGTAGGTGGATGACCAATGATCAACATTATAATGGCATTTAAAAATGTATATTAAAATAAGTCATTCTATTTTAGGATGTTGCAACAATCTATGCGTGTCGGGCCTGTTGGACTCGAGCAAATCGTCAGTTCATTCAGGATTCATCCAGGGGCTTACAAGAGAATGTGGAGCCAGCCATGCCCCATGAATCATCAACACCACTGTCTCCACCACCACCACCACTGCTGCCGCAGCCATGCAGTTGCAGAGTTTGTCAGACACATTTTCTAATGAGTGGCACTTGTTACCACAAAATACTGTTCTTTTGTCTACATTCAATGCAAGACAGATAGAAGACATAATCAGTATAGCAAAATCGAATGTGGATGTTTTAGATTTTGATAATGTAGAAGAAATGCCAAATAATGTTTGCCATTATTGGACAGGTCTCACAATCACAGAGTTTTTAGAACTATACCTCCCAATTATGCTAAGAAACCAAAACGTGCTTTAGCAATATATTTGATCAAATTAAGAACTGGTGACAGCAACAGACGACTTTCATCATTATTCAGTTTACTTCAATCAACAATACAATTTCTTTTGAAAAATGTTAGAAATTGTTTAAAAAATCAAGTATATTAAGTTTTTTTTTTTTTATCAAGTATATAAATTATTTATCTTGTATATAATTAAGTTTTTGTAACTGAACAGACAGCTGTGCTGCTGGGGAGTTTGTTGCGCCACTTCAAGTGGTGAAGGGCGGGCGGTTTGGGGGACTGTCTTATGTATTTTTGACGTTCAAACAGTGCTGATACTCAACCTAGTTCGAATTAATAAAAATAAATTATTCATTCATTCAAATAATAGTTTTATTATTCAATGTAATCCTCATCCCTTCACTAATAATATAAAGCCTTATTTATGTTTCCTGAGCCACGTAGAGCCTAGTTATTGTAGTCAATAGCTGACTGTAGCTCGTAATTGGGTTGGCTCGAACGTGGAGCTACCACAATCTTACAGAATACCAACGTCAAGTACCAACATTATGTTGCTGCGCTTCGAATGGTGAGTGAGAGAACCGATAGCCCAGGATTTGGTGTGGAAAAAGGGTGGCAACGCATCAACAATAACCCTGGTGTTGTGGATGTCCATGGGCGACGTTGCTTGTTTAACATTAGGAGACTGGCATGCTCGTTTGCCCCTTGATAGAATAAAAAAAAAAAAACCTAGCGCCTCGATGGCGTGTAGAATAGTAAAAAATCATTCATAAACTTGATAACCACAACGCCTAGCGCCATCTCTTATCAAAAAGCAGAGATTTTTAGTGAAAACTTATCTTTATTTTTCTCAGTTTGCTTACCTTTTAGACTCGTGAAACTTTTTTATCTGTAAACTACAGAATATAACAATTCCAAAAATAAAACAATATTTGCTGCACATTGATGTTGATACCTAGGCAGGCGCCCATAGTCCCACTGGTCATGTCATTTGCCACCCTCCCGCCTTAAACTGCATTCATCTAGCCAATATTCAATGTCAATAAAAATATATAATAAATTACCAGAAGACATAAAACAAAACAAAACCAGTATATTTTTAAATAAACTAAAGCAATACTTGATCAAAAAAAGCTATTACACAGTACAAGAATATTTAATGGATAAATAATACATAACTATGAATAACAGATATAATTTATGTAAAAAACAAAAATAAACTATACTTACTTGATAATTATATTGCATTAATAATAATAATGAACAATTTTAAGCGAGTAAAGAAAAGCAATTATAAATATAATTAAATAAATAATAAATGAATAGATAAACCTGCATATAAAATAATAAATATTAATAGATATGAATACATAGATAGTAGAATATAAAATAATTCTAATGGATAAATTTAATAATAAAAATACATAACTATGAATAACAGATATATTTTAATAAGTAAGATAATTAAAATACCTTATAAATAACATAATAAGTACTTAAAAATTATACTATATTAATAATAATGAACAATTTTTAAGCGAGTAAAGAAATAAGCAATAAAAAACATAATTAAATAAATAATAAATTAATAGACGACCTGCATAATTATAAAATATTTCTAACAGAAAACAAGGAAATTAATAAAGCGCTCTTCCTCTCTCTACTTATTTAAAAATTTGCTGTGCCCATCAGGGTCCATAATTGTTTCTATTAATATTTCATTATTTACCACCTGTAATTGTACATTATGGATTGCAATAAACGATTTTGATTTGATTTGATTTGATTGGTTCCATCGTATGGAAAAATGTGTCAAATTTAAAAGCAATAAATACATTTTTAAATAGTAATGTTGTGTCTCTTCATTGATTCCCGAAATTTTCAGTGCCGCCCTCGTAACCTAGATATTCGGAGTCTGTCTGTGTATCGGAACTATTTTCTGAATGCTCAGTCGCTCATTCAATCATAATAACTGTTGATTAATTCTGTATCTTTTACCTATTTTGATTTGTTGTTAACTTACTAGGTACCTATACATTCCACTACATTAAAAACTAATTAACGTTCGGAATGTGTCTCGTTTTTGGGATGTTCGTCACAGCTGATGAACACCCAGCTCTAAGATACAGTACGTCACTATCGCAGCCCCAGCAGAAAATAAACACTTCTCACCAGTGGGTCAAGCGAAGGCTCGGACACCTAAATAACACCGTTTTCCCCCGAAGGGTAGAAAACGAATATTTAGGTTCCAGCCGAAGCTTGACCCACTAAGAATTAAAATTCTTGCTGGCTTATGGGTACTGAGGAGCGCAAGCGCCCGGCGCTGCGAAGTACGCGTGGCTCGGGTGGGGAAGGCGACAGTAGCCTCCCACCACGTGACATAGAGGGCGCTCATTGGTACAAAACAGTGTTGCCACACGTAGAATCCAGGATGTTCTCTCACCAGTGGGTCAAGCTTCGGCTGGAACCTAAATATTCGTTTTCTACCCTTCGGGGGGAAAACGGTGTTATTCTATTTCTAAAAAAACGCGATGTTAATACGTGTGTATAAGAAATACTACTCTGTTTAATTAATTATATTTCAGATCGCCGTTCATAAAATTAGAATCAAGACTTCGCTTAACAGGTAAGCTCGTTTGATTCCCAATTATATGCTGCAACGGGTGACGTCATCACGTCAGCGCCGGCTGTCGCTGAAAACCAGTGCTGGGGCTCTGTCTCGCCTAGGGTCGCAGCATTATTCTGAGCGATGGCCGTTTTGCGTGGATGTGGCGCATATTTTCCCCCAACTTGTTATTTTCGTGTTTGTGTTCTTTCTCTGCGTCATGTTTGCCGCAAAAAAACGTATTTTCTTTCTTTTACCCCATGAAGGATGAGTCTACTTTAGCCAGTCTGAAACCAGGTTGAACTAATTGGTCCTTATTTCTAGTACTATAATAAATTGTGTCTTTCACCTCTTTTATTGAAAATATTTACATTTTTATTTACGTATATGATGTTTTCATAGATGTATTGACAAGGTACCGTCATGATGTTAATATCTTTAAACTGTTCCCTTAGAGAATCGCGCCTGCGGAGACCATATATTGCTCTGATGGCTCTTTTCTGTAGAATAAAAATAGATTCGATATCTGCAGCCCATCCCCATAGTAAAATACCTTAGGACATGATACTATGAAAGTAAGTAAAATAGACTAGCCTCGCGGTATCGGATACGGATTTTTCTTATAGCATATGCTGCTGAACTTAGCCACCCTGCAAGAGATGTTAAATGAGGACCCCATTACAGCCTTGAGTCGAGCGTGATCCCAGGAAAACAGTTTTATCGACGAATTCTAGTTTCTCCCTATTCAATACTATGTCACAATCACTACTTTTAACATTCGGTAAAGCCAATCTTATACATTTAGTTTTTTTTCCTATTTAATACTAAATTATTAGCAGTGAACCAATTTTGGCCCTGCAGTAGGGCGTTATTTACGTCGTCAAGATTTGATGCACGTCTATTTATCTTAAAAATTAAGGAAATTGTCAGCAAATAATACCATTTGTAGTTGGTTTTTTAACAAATGGGGAAGATTATTTATATAAACTAAAAAGAGGAAAGGACCCAATATCGAGCCTTGTGGCACACCCATTTTTACTTTTAAACCGAGTGAATTGACTCCATTTATTTGAACTTCCTGATAACTATTATTTAATTAAGATTTTACTAAACTGCGCAAGTTTACCTAGTCCGTAATGCTCAAGTTTCAAGAGTAGTTTGACTTGGAGAGGTCACAAAAGATTCCTATGGCATTTTGGGCCTCCTCCCATACTGTAAATATGTGTTTTAATAAGGTGACACCGGCGTCAGTCGTACAACATCCTTTGGTGAAACCATATTGCTGATCGTGTAAGATTTGGTTGGTGTTAAAATGATTACGCATTTGATTGAGCATCACCTTTTTGAACACCTTGCTGAATACTAGTAACAAGGATACTCTATAGTTTCGGTTTAGTTTTGGTCTATAGTTGTTAGTGTCTTTACTGTTCCCTGATTTAATAAGTAGTATAACTTTACTATATTATACACACAAATTAAACATTATAGCTTAATTCTAGAGGGTTTTCTAATAAACAAACTCCACGTCAACAGCTTTGAAAATTGTCAGGAGATAGGAAGGGGTCCACCTTAGACTTCTACAATCTGTTACATAAACAATCAAAACATTACCTTCTCCAGCTCAATTTTGTTTTCCAACTGCTTCTGCCTGTTGAGTGCCTCCAACTCGTCTCTGGACACAGTCTTGACGCCCTCCTTGGCAAGTTTCTTAGTCCATACAAAGGTGTTGGTGAGTGCTGAGTCTCCAAAGGGGTTGTCTTGGTTGGTGTAGCATTGATACTCATTGTCCCAGCCCATGCGCTCGCGACGCTTGCGTTCCTTCTCTTGTTTTTCTCTGAGACGTCGAGCCCTGAAAAATGAGTGCATGTAAGATCTCTATGTAAAAACTTTAACATTGGGAAGCAGTAAAAGGTTATTTTACGGGGCTGTTCTATGTTATGCCATGCTTAAGAAGTACTGCCTGCCAGTCTAAATAGAATTGAATCAGTTATGATTTTGATTGCTATAGTTTGACCGATACCGCTGTACTGCGCCTTAGTATTGAGCAACCTGCACTGACCCCTAACTCGACATACCTAAGGCGTGATACAGCAGTGTTGGTAAAACTATTTAACAATAAAACCAAAATACAATATAATGGTAACTTCTTTGTCTTTCTCTGGATCACATGGAAGTTACAATTGCTTTAAGGAGATTGAAAAAGAAGATCACCAATTCTCAAAAATTAAAACTGCTATCCTGAAAACAGATAAAACATCTCAGTATTGTAGTTACAATGTCGACATACCTCTTCTCCTCTGGTGTTTCATTGGCCTTCAGTTGTTCCTTCTGATTTTTCTTCTCATCCTTCAGTCGGAGTCGCTCGGCCTCCAGCCTCTGCAACAGCTTCAGCTCCTCCTCGCCACTGTCAGTGCTAGAGCTACTGCTGGATGAATGTCTTTTCTTTTTCTTACTCTTCTTATGTTTCGACTCTCTTCTTTCTCTACTTGGGGACCTATGCTTTGAAGATCTTGGCGAATGAGACCGTGTTCTGTCGTGTTTCCAGTCCCTGCGATGTTCCACTGATCTGCTTTTGGAACGCTCGCGTCGTTTTACTTCGTGACGAGATGACCTGACGGAAAAAGGGAAACTTTTAATAATGCGCGAATAAATTTATTTACAAGTAGTCAAGTTTTGAGTTTGATAAATGCAGAAATTTAATTTATTATGAACACGAATCACAACATTGTTTGCACTCACATTTCTTCTAAGAATTCCTATAAACACACTACAAGTAACTTGCTCAGATGTTTACGAGTGCAGTTATGAATATTAGTGTACCATAATTTATTGAAAACGTTGGATTCACAACAGTAAAAGTACTCTGTGACTGTGATTCACAAGTAGTTACTTTTGTTACACTGTTATATTACTTTCCTTTAAGGTTACACTGTTTGTTGGTGATTTCACTTTTGACCACAGATTCGATAGCCTTTTGACAGAAAATGTTTCGTCAGAAAATACGCATGGCCGCGCGTCGGCGTGAACCGCAACTTTTTTTTTCCCTCAGTAAGATCCCTTCCTTATCCTTTTAATTAAATATGCTTATTCCCTAAATTTTCCGGAGACTATGATTACTATGAAGCAAGAATTTAGGTAATTTTTTACTATTATATTGTACAAGGTATGTACATGATACAACATTCAAGGTATGTATGTACAGACGCCAGCACATCAAGCTACTACAACCGTCAAATTTCTTTAATAGATTTTCAACTTTATCACTACAGTATAAGGTTCAAGGTTGATTGCGAAAATTTGACAGTTTCAGGTAGCTTGACCTGCTGGCGTCTGTACATACAGTGTAACTTTATAATTTCTTTTTTTAAGTTTTTTACTCACTTTTTACAATTTTATTCCCAAAGAAATATTGCTTCCTGCTGTAGACAGAGAATTGCATTCTCTATCTACGCCTCCTGACTTTCTGCCTGTACCATAGACTTAGAAAACTATAGACCACTGCTTGGCGTGTCGCTGTAAGGGATAGAAAATCAAGGTACTTGCAACTTTAGGGTTACCCACTTTAATGTGATTTTACCCCGAATGTTCTTCAATGTTCAGATGTTTTTCAATCTCTATTATCTACTTTGTACAAACGCACAGGGTTTATAAATAGAAACAAAACATCTATACCCAAAGTCTAAAATTCAGATCATTTATGTAAACAAAAGGGATAACATATCAAAAAAAATATCTTCGTAATGGTTATTCATATAAAATGACGAAAAAAAAAAGGTGCCATTTTCTTTTAAGTACTGATTTTAAGAAATAATAACTATAAAATAATCATAACGTATTATTTTTATATTTTTTTTTACAAAGTTATTAAAAAAAGGAGATTTTCTGGTATAAAATATTTTATGGTACTGGTAACAATGCAGGAGATCCAAACATTTTCAAATTTTTTACATCTTCAACAACACTAATAATTATAATAAGGGTTTATGGTATAAAACCATACGGTGTGAACCTCTTCGTGTGCCCTGGTTCATGAATAGTGATGTTAGTAGAAAGCTGATTGTTACTGCTCTTAGACTCAGATCTGGACACATTCCATGCAAAAAATTTGCCTTTATGATGAAGAAAATCGTTTCACCCAATTGTGATGAATGTGGAGTTGTTGAAGATCTACAGCATTTATTGATGGAATGTGTCCAATATGAGTCCAGTAGAAATAATTTAGTTAGGTCCCTGAATTTGAACAGAACTGATGTAGGCATGTTCCATACAATTTTATCCCAACCCAATGGCGACGATGCGAAGGGTTTGTTTAAATTCATGGTTCACGTCTTGTGAAAGTGCAATTGTTTAGGATACGATGGGGTTGACATACGCTATGCGTAAAAGCCTCTATACACAAATAAAGAAAAAAAAAAAAAAAAAAAACTAATAATTACAACTCTCATTCACTGATTCATATCGTAAGTAGCATATCTTGCCACATTTTGGGTGAAAACTGTTTTGAGTGGAAATCGATTTTGGGAGGCCTACGTCTAGCAGTGGACTTAAAAGGGCTGATTAATGTGCCGATTCCCTTGTTCACAAACTAAACTAAATTTAAGTTCAGTGCATCTTTTTCTTTCTATTTCATTAAGAAAAGGACGAGCCGGTCTCATCTTGACTTATTATGGCAGCGTAGCGTGTTTAGGACAGGACTAAACTAAAATTTATCTTCTGTCCTTTTCTTAATGAAATAGAAAGAAAAAGATGCACTGAACTTAAATTTAGTTTAGTTTGTGAACAAAGGAATCGGCACGTATGACGATCATAATGCCGTGTCTCCGACAAACTACACAAAACATTGTTTTTTGGCAATGGTATTTTTTTTGCATAGTTCTAAAAATTATTTCATTTTAATTTTATAGATGATTATTTACAAAAAAAATAAATGATAAAATGCTTTGCACCACCGTCCTGTCATTTTGGCAGTGACATTTATTGACATTACTTTGTTTACATAAATTATCTGAATTAGAGACTTTGGGTATAAGTCAAAATAGTTTATTAGGATAGGAGTTCTTTCACCTGCGAGAAAATGAACATTTAAAGAAAACCTGAGATACAGCATAAAAAATATTTTATCTCCACTTTCATTTATAATCCCCGTGATTTTGGTTTGGCGGGAAATCTGAAAGTTTTTAACACTTTAATACCTACTACAAATACAATATTTTAAACTATAAATAGATACTAAAAGGTTAAGATGTAATATTACGTCCAGTGAAAAGTGGAACAAATTTGCTGCCAGCGCTATACACACACTCTAATAAAGCATTCATCTGAAATGATTGATGAAGGTAATTTATTTTATTGGCGTACAATTTTCCCCTGAAATGGGGAAGTATTCGAGTAAAAAGTAGGCAGCACTGAGCTTGGAGGTTATGTGAAGAATAATAAATAATAAAAACATAATTCAGCTCTCATTTTATCTTGAAACAGCTGTATATTTATTTTAAGAGTTGAAAAACCATATTAGTTGAAAACTTTCACTGTCTTTCACCGAATAAACTAAAATATTTAGCTACTTACGAATGAAAGGACAATCCGGCAATTTTCTTCTCACTATCGCTTTTGCAACCAAAAACACTGCACCTTACCATTTTGCAGCAATAGCTACAGTCAATCCTCAACAAAAAACACAAAATAATTAGTATTTTTCGAAATAACAAATTAAATAACTTAAAATTTCGTCGCAACCACTTTTCGAACGCGTATCAAACGTCAAACTTTGTTTAGCAACTGAAGTTGCCCTTGAAGCTGTCCTTGAAAAACGCGACACGCGATAAGGGACAGAAAATGTTAGGCTCTGTCTCTTTTCTTTACAAGCATCTTGTATATATTTTTCTTTTTCCTGTGTAAGTAAGATAGAAGATGACCAGCGATCTATAGTTTTCTCTATCTACGGCCTGTACCTACTTTAAAAAAACAAACTCGTCAAATTCGACACTGATGACTGAAAAGTCATGCCCGAGTAGGGCTAAGCAGGGCTGCCAGATGTACGATTTAAATCGTACTCCTACCATTATTTGTCTATTTTAGTAATGTACAGTGGCCAGCACATCAACCTACATGAAACTGTCAAAATTTCTCGTTCGATTTTGAACTTAATCTAAAACATTTTAAAGTTCAAAATCGTTTGGGGAAGTTTGACAGTTTCGTGTAGCTTGATGTGCTGGCCACTGTACGATCGCAAGACTAAGATCGTACACAAAACATACGATCTTTTAATATAATTACATACTTAGGTTTTTCCTGGCTACATTTTTAATAAGAAACAAACATGTTCACAAATTCACAATAATTAATCGAGGATTCCCCCGCGCTCCGGGTTGCCCAGGTTATTTAATATTATATTATGATGAATAGCACCTCGGATTATCACATTTATATATTGTGTAATAAAGCTCGGGATTGCTTGCATTTTGGCACATATTAATTACCCTTCTTTTATATTCTAAAAGAAGTTCGACCGGTATAAACTTGTTATTCTTGCAGTGATTGAGAGGTACAGTCATGTTTGTTACGCGTATTTCATTTGTATTGAAAAATCGAATAAAAATAAAAATGAACTATATTTAACCGCACCAGCACCAAATTTAAACCTACTATAAACTGAAAATACGATGAAAATGATGACATATAAAAATAAGTAGTCTATCATAAATTACTTAGTTTCGTAGTTATTTTTATGTAAATTTGCATATATTATTTATGATAAATGTTCACATCGCAGAGTACCATTAAAGATTACACATTTTCTTTTAATTTCAATTTGTATTTCTTTATATTATTTTACGTACGATCGTTTTATTTCGATTTTCTGCAGAATACGATTTTTTTGACTAGGTCGTACGATCGCGCTATATTCAGGTCTGGCAGCCCTGGGGCGAAGAGAAATGACTGACTGAAACGTCAGTGTCGAAAATGACGGTCTGTCTGTCTGTCACAATTTTGTTGATTGTATTTTGGAATTGGGATGTGGATGGGATGGGAAGCTGAAAGAGAACGTGAAGTACCTACTATAATTTAATTATTTCATGACTAGAGTAAAATTTAAACAATATCTGTAATGACAAGGTGGTTAATGATTAGTTACTATAAAACTGTGCAGAAAAATATCGTCAACAGTCGATTTGGTTTTCTAACTCTGTGAAACATATGTAACTGTATTACACAAGAAACTTTCGAAAATGTCCTTCCTCCGGGGCTCCGAGAACTATGTGTGGTGTACAACTAGCGTCCTGGGAAAGGGTGCTACGGGCGCGGTGTTCCAGGGCGTCAACAAGAACAACGGAGAGCCCGTCGCTGTGAAGACGTTCAACCAGCTGAGTCACATGCGACCGCACGATGTGCAGATGAGGGAATTCGAAGTGCTCAAGAAGGTGAAGCACGAGAACATCGTCAAACTGCTTGCCATCGAGGAGGAGCAGGAGGGGCGCGGGAAAGTCATTGTCATGGAGCTGTGCACCGGAGGTAGCTTGTTCAATATACTCGACGACCCTGAGAATACGTACGGCCTTCAAGAACACGAGTTTCTATTAGTGTTAGAGCACTTAACAGCTGGCATGAAGCATTTGCGTGATAATAACTTAGTACATAGGGATCTCAAGCCTGGTAACATAATGAAATATATAAATGAGGATGGAACTACCACATACAAACTCACGGATTTTGGAGCTGCAAGAGAATTGCAGGAAGAGGAACAATTTGTGTCTTTGTATGGCACTGAAGAGTATCTGCACCCTGACATGTATGAGCGAGCAGTGTTACGAAAGCCTGTGGGGAAAAGTTTTGGGGCCACAGTAGACCTGTGGTCCATAGGAGTCACACTATACCATGTGGCTACAGGGCAGTTGCCATTCAGACCTTATGGAGGAAGGAGAAACAAAGAGACCATGTTCTATATCACTACAAAGAAGGCATCTGGAGTCATTGCAGTAAGTATCAAAATCATTCATCAGATTGCAATTTATAGACCACTAGCTTTTGCCTGCGGCTTCGCTCATGTTAATTTCGATAAAAAACAAACTTAATACTACTAAAATTTCTTTATTGGTAAGGATTAATTATGATTCGAAAGACAAGTCGCTCCGTCTATTATTTTATGAACATTATTGTCGATTTTCTCGGGAGTAGAACTTTTTTTTGGGATGATAATTGCCTTATGTCTGTTTCTGTACAACTGACAATGTATACTTATGCAAAATTTCAGGATGATTGGTTCAGTTGTTTAGGCGTGAAAAGGTAACACACAAACTTACTTTCGCATTTATAATATTAGTTGGGATTCAAAAGCCTTAACTCAGTAGCCCCTAGGTCCAACAATTTGGCAACATAACCAGCAGTAGTTGTATCAATAATAAAGTTTTGCTATTCTGTTAGGTAAAAAGTGACAACTGTAGCAATAAGTAATCCATCCATACTCCATACTTAATATTATAAATGTGAAAGTAACTCTGTCTGTCTGTCTGTTACGTTTTCACGCCTAAACCGCTGAACTAATTGTCATGAAATTTGGCAGAGATATAGCCTGGGATATGTAGAAGGACATAGGCAACTTTTTTTAATATCCAAGTGGGAGGAGCTGCAGGCAAAAGCTAGTATTTTGTGAGTAAAAGCAATATTGGTGCAAAGCATTTTATCATTTATTTTTTTTGTAAATAATCATCTATAAAATTAAAATGAAATAATTTTTAGAACTATGCAAAAAAAATACCATTGCCAAAAAACAATGTTTTGTGTAGTTTGTCGGAGACACGGCATTATGATCGTCATACGTGCCGATTCCCTTGTTCACAAACTAAACTAAATATAAGTTCGCTGCATCTTTTTCTTTCTATTTCAATAAGAAAAGGACATAAGATAAATTTTAGTTTAGTCCTGTCAAATTAATCAATGGTGCCGATTCTCTTGTCACAAAATTCTCTAAACTAGACTAAAAATCACCAAAATTTAGTTTATTCCTGTCAAACGACCATTTCCTATTCTGAAATTGACTAAAGTGACACAACTTAACTATATTTTAGTTTGACAGCTCTAAGATGGTACTGAGTTTTTAAATTCAGTGAAAATGGCAATTTTGCTATTCTGAATTTGACGTTTTTAAACTAAAATTTAGATTTTCTAACTAAATCTGATATACATATTTATAATCGCGATTAAAAAGGTGTGGAATAAAATTAGTTTCATGAACTAAAATTCACACCAATCACCTCGACTTGTGGTGCAAAACCAGTACTGTATATAAGGTGTATCTATTCATACACGAAATATTTTAAGAGAAACATCTTTATGTCGTAAAAAGCCACAGCAGCGAATTTTTTATCTGTGTTTTATATTTTTACATAATTATTATAATTTTAAAATTGCTTGAGACATTTTGCGAAAAACCCTTTATTTACTTATTCTATAAATGACCCGCCTCGACGCGATGACGCCGAACGGTGCGGTGGGGTGGCGGCACGAGCGCGGTGAATTTTGATAATTAATCATCATATCAAGTATTTTTTTTTTTTTTTTTTTTTCAATAATATACTCAGAATAAAAAAGAAAATCATTTCAAATGGTGCGTCCTATCGCAAAAATAATTAAAATTACGACCCCCTTTAAGAAACGCTTAAACCACTATTACTCTACATGTAGGTAATCTTTTTTTTTTTCACTCAAAAAGTGAAAAATTCCATAAAAAACACGTCGCGGCTGCCCTTTTAAAACTGTACTTTTATAGTTACACAGACTTAATGTTTCGATTATTTCAAGTTTTCTCACAATTAGATAAGAAATTGCCAAAAGAGAGTTTTTTCCGTGCACGGACCCTTAAGATTCTCATAGCCAAAAGTTAGGAATTTTAGTGATAGTTTAGTTCGGTGTACAAGAGAATCGGCACCAATGCCTGACGTAAATCGACGTAATTTTAGTCGGCAAGTTTTTAATCACGTCTAAACTTGTATAGAGTAGTGACAGGCGCTGATTAATTTGACAGGACTAAACTAAAATTTATCTTCTGTCCTATTCTTAATGAAATAGAAAGAAAAAGATGCACTGAACTTAAATTTAGTTTAGTTTGTGAACAAGGGAATCGGCACCATTCTTACATTAAAAACAATATTATTTTCTTAGGGAACACAAACAACAGAGAATGGTCCAATAGATTGGGCCCGTGATCTGCCATCCCACTGTCAGCTGAGCGTGGGCTTACGTAAGCTAGTCACACCACTCCTGGCAGGCCTGCTAGAAGTGGACCCTCACAGGATTTGGACTTTCGACAGGTTCTTCTCTGAGGTTCAAGTTGCCACGTCCACAACCCCTGTGCATGTGTTTCATGTTAATAAAGCAGCTAGCATAAAGGTAAGAAAGATACTCTCTACATATGTAATTATCTATTAAGAAATATTTCCCCTTGGGTAAAGAACATTCATTTCAAATACAAATACTTGTACTTAGTTATTGCCAAAGTCATGGCCAATGCAGTAATTTAGGCTAAATATGAATTGTAGTAATTATTCTACAATCTGCTACCACAAAATTAGTATTTCTGTTTTATTTGCTCAATTATAAGTCATGTTTACGACGTGATCTACGCACTTCGGAAGTAAGTGGCAGTGATTGAGACGTCTATTATCTTAACCAAATTACTGTGATGGATGCGCTTGCGCAACACTCGTCATGCCTCTACCGCCTCCGCCGCGCCGCACAGTGGGCTGAAACGGGCCGGTAAAGGACTTAGCATTAAAAAAAAAAGTTTCTTTTTCTGAAATTTTAAATATTGTGTTGGATTTATCTATCGATTATAAGTAATTATTTCTATGAGGGTCGTTCAGATAACTTAGTATTTTCGGAGTTATAAGTAATTTTTATATGAAGCAAAAGAAAAAAATGTGAAAATCTCGAAATTCTCAAATTTTCTCAAAGAATTGACTCTACGTATGCATAGTATGTATATTTG
Organism: Dryobota labecula; assembly: GCA_947523025.1. Classification (NCBI taxonomy): domain Eukaryota; kingdom Metazoa; phylum Arthropoda; class Insecta; order Lepidoptera; family Noctuidae; genus Dryobota; species Dryobota labecula. Next base: position 644,199 of record OX383300.1, read on the forward strand.
TCCTATTTTAGCGCCTATTCTCGGGTTGCGATTTTCTGCGATTTGGTCGCAATTTCAAATTATGTTCTCTATTCCATACCACCATAGAGGTTAAGAGCGCTGCGTCTAGCCTAACTTAAAAGCAAACGCTGTGATATAAAATATCTTTAAAAAATACTATTAGTGCGTATATGTAATTAAAACTAAGTGCACCAGTTAAAATATCAACTAATAACTACGTGAAAGTGTTATCTACGAGTTTTAAACACGAACTGTGAAGTTAAAACAAATTACGCAAACCAACACCACAACATCAGTGACATTACGATAAAAATAAAACAATAAACAAGGATTGTAGTGCAAAGAAACCACCTGCATGTGCAGTATTGATGTGGCAATAAACAGTATCAAAATCCAGGTACGTTAATTAATTAATTAATGGTTAATCTAATTTATTGTGAATCAAGAAAATTGGGGCGGTTGTTGTACTATTTTAAAAACCCGAATACCCACCGTACCCTATATCAATAAACTCATCTACACGAAACAGCTCCTAATTTCGACTCATAGTTTGCGAGAACAATTAGCCCTATGGTTACGTGACGTGATTGAGAAATCTGTGTCCCGAGTTCGAACCACGGTCACACTAAGTCTTTTTGAGATTAAAACCTTATTATTCTTCTCTGAGCTAAGTTGCACATAAAAAATCCACGAAGAATTACAAAATGAATTGCGAAGCATGTAAACAGCAAATAGCACGCGGAGAATTATTGCGTTGTTTTACTTGTAAACATGTTTACCATTATCGATGTGTAAACATGACAACATCTTTTTATATGGAAAATAAACACAAATTAACAATGTCCTGGAGCTGCCCATAATGTAAAAACGCAAAAACACGGATTAAAAATGATGATACTCCCGCCCGTTGCCAACCGCTGCCTACGTTGAACGACACTACAATGTCTATTGACGATCATATTGAAGATGAGCACAGTGTACTAGGCCATACAAGGAGGAGTATCTCTCCTGCGAGCCCAGCAGATGTACAGTTGAGTCCCCAAATAATAAATTCTATTACTTTACTACAGATAAGCCAGCTATTAGATGAGAAACTTGAAAATACTAAAACAGCAATACTAAACGAAATAAAAGGGACAGTAAAAAGTGAAATAAATACGGCAATACACAAACTACAGTCGAAAATTACCCAAACAACAGAAGCCTTACACTTGGAACAGACTTCAATAAATACTAACATAGTTAATGTAAACGAAAAGATACGGAAACTTGAAATTGAAAACGACAAGCTCAAGAATGACATAGAAAAGTTACAAAACCAAGGTACACGAAAAGGCGACAACACGAAAAGATTTGTTATTTACGGACTAAATGAGTACTATCAGGAAACTGAAAGAGATCTTGAGGATAGAATAATATACGCATTCCAAGACACCCTGAACATTGACCTAACTGGCTATATTGAGGAATTACACCGCATAGGTAGAAATGGGTTAAAAAGACCAATACAAATAGAGCTCATCAGCAAAAGAATGACGAAGTAATGACGAGTATAACACAGGCAAGATTTTTGAAAAGCCAAGGACTTCATATTTCAGAATATCTCGATTCGGACGCACTAAATGAAAGAAGAAAATATAGAGAAGAATGGAATCTATTGCGAAGAAACAACGGATATGCATCAGATAATACATTCGTGAGCCACACCCTGACTGCAGGGGCGTTCCTTTCATTAAAGCCGAAAAGCCCGGCTTTCAATCAAAAGTGAGCCTATTAATAAAAAAACTACACCTGTAAACAAACTCAATGTCGCAAGAATTGATACGAATAATAACATTAACCTTTTGACCGCCATGGTCGGGTATAGCCGACAAATGAAAACCTGTCTAACAAGCCACCATCGGCTAAGAAAAGAAGAATAGAGTCAAATTACATTAAATAGTGATTTTACGAGAAACAGGGGATGAAAAGCAATGACTTGGTTATCGATATTGGATCACAATTTTTTTTTTTTGTAGGTATTTGCGTTGAATCATGCCACAGATTCGTTTACGCTCTGGCGGTCAAAAGGTTAAACTCTCCGCGTAGTACCGGCCACAAGAATAAAAACGTGGTAGGTACCGGCCGCGCGCTAGATACATACTACGATGCAACGTTGCCAGAGTTACATACTCAAGGAATAATATTTAAATTCATCGCCTCTTTCATCATGCACCGTTGCCAAACTATCTCCGATGCCGCAGTTGCGGTCTCGCTCTAACGTTATAGCGCTAAGCAGGAGGCGAGATCGTATCGATGAATGAAGTATAGCTTTCTCGCTCACACAAGGTGGCTTCAAATCGGGCTTCTAACTTCTCATTTTTTCGCAAAGAAATGTGTTAACGTCCTTGATATGATAGTATGTACTCATTTTGCAAATGTTCGAATTTTTAAGCCCGGCTTTTGACTTTTTATGAATGAAACGAATCGTAGTAGGAGGTGGTAGGATTGTAGATCCTGAGTATGTGTGCGCGAGTCGCTGCGCAAAGCGTGAATTTGTATGATGTAATTTCAAATTAATTGTTTTGAGCGGTTACTGACGTCGTTTATGTTTTGATTTTTTAAAATTTTCTGTGAGTTTGTGTTGTGATTAGTTTTTGCTGTAATTACCTTCTTTTTGAAGTGATGAAAAAGTTTCTTATCATTAAAATGAATTCGGAAACGCATGCAATTATTGTTCCTTGTGAAGGATTAAAGTGTGTATTGGTGTGTAATCGTTACTTGGAAAAAGGTAAATACTTTGAGTTTTACAGACAAATATAATCTCGCTGAATACATTATGCATGTCGAACACAATCGCGCTGTTTTTCAAAGATTAGGTTGATGTTGTGTGTCATTTAGCACTTTAAGAACTTCCTTTCCGAGGTCACAATGAGTTTAAAACCTCATTCAATAGAGGCAATTTCTTAGGGCTTGTATCTTTGCTTTCTTTATACGACCTAGTCTTAGAGAAACATATGCAGCAACAAGATGGCAACAAACCGGAGCCCAGTTACTTACCAAACGAATTAAATGTAAGCAATGTGTAGTTAGAAATCACAAATCAATCAATTATTTGTGCGCCATCTAGCAGCCGTATTGTAATATTTTTCCCATAACAACTGTTGCGAATTTGAGAGCGTTTGAAATATGAATTATTACGACTCGAAGAGCTCTGTTGTGCCAATAATGATAATAGATGGCTCACGTATCATATTTTACACGATACTGATAAACTTGTACTTATAATAGTTGTGATTTTCTAAAGGATTACCAGTAGGTACTCTTCGTATTTAAAATTTACCTATATTTAAGCATAACATCACGCCTGTATTCCCCGAAGGGTTAAGCAGAGGTATGCCTACTTAGCTACACCCACATTATTCCAGTCATGTTTTGTTGTTAATTCATATTTAAATATTTAGGTCTATATCTATACCTTATCTAGCAACTAATACCACTGATATTTGTTTCATCAAATTTGTTGAAAAACATACATAGTGGTATTAGTTTTGGAACAAAAGAATAAATCGCAATTACTTACAATTATGAAAAACGAATATTAGTCAGTTCTTTAACGGCTCAGTCGGTAGGCGCTACTTTGCCAGGCGATAGGGTAGGATGTGTTTTTTTATCCAAAATATATATTGGCTTGCCCTAATTTTGACCCCTAGGCACGCCACTGCCTGACTGCACCACAGATCACAGCCGTTACAGCCGTTACAACCACATCTGCTACTTCACAGCGTAGAAGCAGCCACGGTGATGTTAGTCATATACAACCCGAAGACCATACTTTTCGACTTTAAAATATTTATACGGGCTGCAGATATCGAATCTATTTTTATTCTACAGAAAAGAGCCATCAGAGCAATATATGGCCTCCGCAGGCGCGATTCTCTAAGGGAACTGTTTAAAGATATTAACGTCATGACGGTACCTTGTCAATACATCTATGAAAACATCATGTACGTAAGGAAAAATGTAAATATTTTCAGTAAAAGAGGTGAAAGACACAATTATAGTACCAGAAATAGGGACCAATTAGTTCAACCAGGTTTCAGACTGGCTAAAGTAGACTCATCCTTCATGGGGTACTGTTTAAAATGTTACAATAAAATACCTCCCCACATACTCCAATTGAACGAAACAAAATTTAAAACCTGTATAAAACGCACACTATGCAGCCAAGCATATTATAAATTGGGGGATTACATCGCTGACAAAAATGCTTGGCTCAATGCTGGTCCTGCTCCATAAGGGCGCATAAACTAATTAATTAGCATTTGAAAATATTATTGGAGCTGCTGAAGATTGTAAACTATTTTTGCATTGTATAAACTCAATGTCCTTGAATTATATAATTGCATAGCACAGGTGTGAGTACTATGTACTATAGAGCTACCATTTACCGGGTAATATGTCTTTTATTGACTTGAATGTGCCCTGGCGGCTGAGAGTATGTCATGCTCACTCAAATGTCTCGCTGGTGGTGGCGTGTGTGTTGGATCATTAAGTTCCCTTCAAAATGGTTGAGCTAAATGGTGCTGATCCATGCGTCATGTTCGTGAACGGGCGCCGTCAGTTGGGACTGGTCATCTCTTAGCTGCCACGGCTTATTTTAATTTTTGTGAATTGTTTCTATTACGGACGCTTCTAACGTGCACGTCTTTCTACAATGTTCTCACATGTATAACTTCAACATGAATGATGTAACCCATATTTTGTAACAATATTTTGTTTTAAAAGAGTGTCCATGGAGTTTCTTGTCCGTTCTTCTCCATAGGAACCTACTACGCTTTGGAATGGGCAACTAGCTTCATCTTTCTGACTGACCGACCCCTTGACAATTCAAAAGTACCTGTAAGTGGTTTATTTGAAATAAATGCTTTGAGTTTGAGTTTGAGTTTGATACAAAACGTGCAAAGTCTGAAAAATAAAACCCATATTCTTGAGAGCCTACTAGATAATGAACCTTATAATGTAGTCTGCCTTACCGAGACGTGGATTAGATATCACCAAAAAGAATTAATTACAGTCAGTGGATACGAGTTCAGTTCGGCTTTCTGTCGGCAAAACCACCGAGGCGGTGGAGCCGCCATTCTGACACGAACGGGATTAAACTGGAAAGACCTACCCGAAATTACCAATCTATCCGTTGAATATGTTGTGGAATGTTGTGCCATAGAAATTAAGTCACCAAAACTAATTATTATTCTTGTATACAGGCCCGATCGAAATATAGAACAATTTTTTATCTTTTTAAATCCACTTCTGAAGCTCATTACATTAAAGTACAAAAACAAACGCCTCATAATTACCGGAGATTTTAACTTGGATCATTTAAAAAAAGGAAAGGAATACCAGAGACTTAACAATATTATGACAGAACTAAACCTTCATCAAATCATCAAAACTCCTACAAGAATCACAAAATCAACATCGACTTGTATAGATCTTTTATTTACAAATAATAGTGACACAGAATTTCAAATAACTGTTAATAGTAATGGTATCTCGGATCACAGTAGCTTAATATATAGCCTTAGGAACGAGGAAACGCAAAGTCTTAAAACTACACCCTACGTTACTAAAAGAATCTTTAATAATATTAATTTGACAAATTTCCAAACAGCATTAAATAAAATAAACTGGAATGACATTTTTTATCAAAACTTGGACATAAATAAAACTTATAATATATTTCATGACATTTTACAATCTAATTTAAATAAATACATACTTACCAAAAAAACGGATTAAAATAATGCAAAATAAAACAACCAATTATCTTACTAAGGGACTAAAAAAATCATGCAAAAATAAAAGATTGACTAGGATTATCTCGAATCAGCTCAATAGCGCCATATTTAAAAAACATTACAAAGAATACTCGAAAATGTTAAAAAGATGCATTAAAAGTTCAAAAAATCTTAATTATATAAAAGAGATGAATGCCTCAAAAAATAAAACAAAAACGATGTGGTTAGTAATCAATAACATTACTAAACCTAATAAAACTAAAAATCTAAAGAACATTACCTTAAAATTGAATAACATATTAATAAAATCACCGCAACAAGTTTGCACCGCATTTAATGATTATTTCGTATCAGTAGGTGTAGATAACAAAAGTAAGGGAGCCGCCAGCGCCGTGTGGGCCATCGTTACATTCGGTGCATACGCCCGCATTAAACTCCATGTACATCGAACCGGTAAACGATCGAGAGGTTTTTAATATTATACGTGGTATGCAAAACAAACGTAGCTTCGGAGTGGACGACATTCCGCCGCTATTAGTTAAAAAATGCGTAAAGGAACTAACATCGCCTCTCACTAAACTAATAAATATGTCTTTCGACGAGGGACAATTCCCAGATAAACTTAAAATTGCGAAGGTACGCCCAATTGCGAAAAAAGGAGGAAATTCAGAAAATCCTAGTAATTATAGGCCTATTGCACTGTTACCTACTATCTCAAATTTTCGAAAAAGCAATGGCGAATCGTGTCAATAGATTTTTAGAAAAATATCATATTTTAGATAAAAACCAATTCGGTTTTAGGAAAAAATGTTCAACGACTTTAGCGGTATACAACTACGTACAGGAAATATACAGTTGCATTAACGAACGAAAGTACGCTATTGGATTATTCCTAGACATGACGAAGGCGTATGACAAGGTGTCACATACAATTTTATTACAAAAACTATACGGATCGGGTATTAGAGGACAAGCTTTTAATTGGTTTAATCATATTTACAAGACAGAGTACAACTCGTAGAAGTAGAATATTTCGATAGCGTTCACCAGGAAATGTACAGCGTAGGATCAGACATGGCAACCATTAATACTTCAATACCCCAAGGAAGTGTTATAGGAAGTACCTTATTTATAATATACGTAAATGACTTGCCAAAAAAGATAAGTTCGTCGTGTATTTTGTTTGCCGACGATGTTTCTTTATTATTTAAAACGCCCGCGAATGTTGACCATCTAGCTATTGAAAAAACTTTCACAGAGACTCAGCAATGGTTAAACGAACATAATTTAGAAATAAACTTAGCTAAAACTAAAATATGCCAATTCAGAACTTACCAGAGAACCCCTCTAAATTTAAATATATTAACGCAAAAACTAAAGTTAGAAGAAACAAGCGAATTTACACTTTTAGGCCTAACATTAGACTCAAATCTAAATTGGAAGAAACATATAGAAAGTACAAGAGCAAAATTCTCCCAATTTATTTATGCACTAAGCATACTGAAACGTAATACAGACTATAGAACCGCCTTATCTGCCTATTATGCGTACGCCTACTCCTGGCTTAATTATGGTATTATTCTGTGGGGAGAAAGTACTGACTTTTTAGACCTCTTCATTCAGCAAAAGAAATGTATCAGAATATTAATGAACATACACCAACGAGAGAGTTGTAGGCCACACTTTAAAAAACAACAAATTCTCACATTACCAGCAATATATATACTGCAAAGTTGTATTTTCGTTAGGAAAAATAGGCACCTATTCAAATCTAATATCGAGCTAAATGAAAACTATAACCGACGTAACAAGAATAGACTAATATTACCCATCACAAACTTAAAAGTTATCGGGAAGAGCCCATATTCAAGACTAGCTAATATATTTAATAAATTACCGGAAAGTTTCAAATCCTTACCAAATGACTCAATTTTCTCGAAACAGTTAAAATCTCTGTTAATAAAGAAAGGCTACTATACCGTTGAAGAATTTAAAGCTGACAAATTGTGAATAAATTGACTTTGTAATAATGCATGACGTAAATGTGAAATAAACTACTAATAAACTGAAATGAAAATAATGCTTAATCTTAAATAAATGATTGATTAATATTTAGTATAATATAATGTAACTAGCTTTTGCCCGCGGCTTCGCCCGCGTGGATGTCGGTTATCGCATAAAAAAGTACCCTATGTCCTCCATATCCCAGGCTATATCTCAAAATTCTAACTTAATATTAATTTTAATGTGACTCACTATGTGAATAGAAACCGAAACAAATGATTTAATATAGTAAAAGTACTTATGTTCTGAACGTGAATGAGTCTTTACCTAAAGATAACAAACACAAAATCAAAATACGAAATTTCACTCAAATTCTTAAAGCAATCAATTGTACCAAATACAACACGAAATAAAAATGCGACACAAATAATAATTTTAAAATAATTCACGTAAGTACCAACGATGTAAAAACAAAACGAAATCCTCCGAAATGTCGGATAGTACACCGTTTGTCCGGAGAAAACGCTCGAAATGTCTAATGAACACCATTGGTGCATAACTTTTCTCAGGGTCACGTTCGCAATTGGACGAAATATTTGACATTTATTTTGTACTTGCAACACGATCTGGATGTAGAATTCGATTAATCGACTAATACTTGACCGGTTGACATTTTAGCGGGAACACCACTAAACGAACGAAAAAAAAAAAGAAAACAAAATACGTCTATACTCTGTGGTCGTGTGGCGGTGTGACGCGATACTTAATGTAAACATTCATCAAGGTTATACGTGCGTAAAGTAATGGATTCAATGAGAAAACGGTTTAATCTTAGAAGAATCTTATACAGAATTACTGAGAAATAAGTGTAGATTTCGTATTGAGTGTTAGTTTATCGAAAAGTGATAAATATGTCAGTGAAAAAGTAACGAAAGTTTTGGAATGCACAAATTTTGATCATAAGGCCGCCGTGTTTAGTAATGTTTTTATGATAAATATTCTTGTATACTGTTTGAAATACACGTAAGTAGCTAGCTTATTTATCTACGAACATAATTTGTCTAATAGCTACTGATATTATAGCGTATTGTTATCGTAATCGTATTTCCAAGAGTAAAATTCGGCAAACAAATACCTACAAAAAGTCAATAAAATGGTTATAGTATGTTATCCTTAAGAGATAGACATATGCCATCGCGGACTTTTTTGAAGACCTTTTTATGATACACAATTCCACCATACATTATTTTGTTATATCTCAAAGGGTTTAGACAGCGTTTTCGTTGAAAGCTCCCAGACGGCTTATTTTTCTCCGACACCTCCAACAAATATCGTTAATTCATACAAAAATGCATACAAAAACATAACAAATTATATACTTAAACCTTCCTCGAGAACCAAGCTATCCATTGGTGAAAACAGCATGAGAATCGGTGCAGTAGTATTTGAGTTTATCGCGAACAGACAGACAGACAGACAGACGCGGCGGAGGACTTTGTTTTATAATATGTAGTGATAGTGATAGTGATAGTGATGAATAATTTTAATAATTAGAATCAGTAACATATTATGTAATACAATAATTTGATAGGAAACATTTGCATTGCCCTTACAGGGTGCATGTCTTAATACTGTGTCATGAAATTTCAATGCATGCCTACTAACCAGTGTTTAACATGTAAGCAAATAAATAAATAAAAAATAAATAAATAAGAACTAGGCGCGTTTTTTTTTATGTAGTGGTCTCCCCTTTTGGCCTAATCCACTAAGGACTAATAAAATAAATAAATAAATAAATAAGTAAAAATCACAATCACTACTGGCCACTGCACTGTTTTAATTTAATCACTGTCAAGGGTATCCACATTAACTAACTAACTAATGCAAAATTTTCGTATTCGTCATCATCAAATGTTTACGCTTGTTCAATTACTAATAAACTTTGTGCTTCTACTGACAAACTTTTATGTTTTCTGCGAAGTTTGTGACGTTTCGCTAAGATGAGTGGATCAGAGCTGGTCAATAAATTATTTAAAATGTCTTCATTTGTAGTTTTTCTACTGCATTTCCTGGAATGGTGTTGGCGGTACCTACGAAAGTCTTTATTTCTAGCTTCAGCAGCTTCTTCAGATAGCTGTCCAATTGGTATTAGACCAAAACTTTCAATAATAGCTGCACCATGCTTAAGAACTTTATGAACACTTGAGGGCATATAATACCAGCTATATAATTCCAAATACAGTTGCATGGTCACTTGAGCATATTCGTGAAATTTCGCTTTGTCAATGTGGTAACCTGATGAAATTGCCTCTAAAATGATTGCAAATCGCCTTATTAATTCTTCACTAACACCAGTTATCTCAGCAGTCATGTTTGGATTTGCAAAAAATCTTCTAGCAGTATTTCCGTCATTCGTGGAGCCGTGCCCTCGTTTAACAACATCAATCAGAAGTCCCATTCTATTTTTAAAAGCGTCTTGTATGTCTTTCTTTCTTCTTTCCATGATGCACTTGTTGTCTCCCTTTACTGTCCATGTCTGTATCGTTAATCTGTAGGCTATATGCAGAATGCATTCCATCATTCGTATCCAGGTATGCAATGATGACAATCCGTATTTACAAAGATCTGGATCAGTCGGTTTTGATGCAATTAAGGGCAAATTATTCATCTCTGTTGGAGTGGCTTTACAAATGTCGCATCTCTGAGATGAAGTATCACATAAAATTGATGTTGCTTTTACGTCTATCATAGTCATTATTCCTCCAACTTCTGTTTTCACTAAATTTACAATCTCTTCCTCAATAGCACTTTTTTCCCGCAATATCGTTATTTTATTTTCTTTCACAAATTCGAAAAAGATTGGACGACACCAGTAAGATGAATTTGGTGAATCGTTTTGCCAGATAACTTGTTCGCCGCACACTAATTTTATTGGCACTAAACTACCCATAAATATGCTTTAATCGTCAAGTTGACTTTCTTGTTCATCGTCTGTTTGCATTTTTTGTTTGTAATTGGCTTGATTAGAAGCACCGTCAAATCCCCACTTACTGATTAGTGTAAATTCTTTACAACCACTATCTATGACGAGTGACGTCATTATTCTTGTTGTCGTTATATCCAATAGAGCTTGTAACTTTATTTTAGCTGAGGTTTCTGTCACTGTAATAGCATCTTTTGGTGGATAGCATTTCTGTTTCGCATGTTGCACTTGATAATAAGATGGAAATATATTACTGTCTTTTTCGTTAACACTTTTTCTTAAAGTATTGTATTGCCACTTGGTCAGCTTAAGTGATAAAAATAACCCTAAAGCCTCATCCGGAGAAAACACAGGTTTTGTTTCTTTAACAGATATGCACTTTTTAACTTTTTTTACATCTTGGGGATTCTTTAGTAAATGTTCTAGTATTTTAGCAACCTCCTCATTCCCATCCGCTTTCAACTGCTCAAAATATGCATATTTTATTTCGTCCGAAGATAAATGAAAGTTTTCTGCACGTCTTTTTTTCTGTTTAGGCGCTAATTCACAAAAAGGTTTTCTTGGGCTTTGTTCGGTGGAGACACCGACAGAAACTCTTGATGGTGATACATACTGAGTTGATGTACTCGGTGCTGGTTGATCTTCATTACTGCCTATTAAACACTTAATAAAGTTTGGCCATATTATGTTTTCTTGTAACCATTCACTATTTTTAGTTCTGAATATATTTTCTTTACGATAAACGTTTTCCCATCTTCTATTTAAATTATAACAAAATTTTGCACAAAACAACTTTAAGGTCTTTTCGTGATCATCACTTAATTCGACTAAAAATTTAGACCTTATCTCACTACACAAACTGTCATTATTTTTAATACTGCCACTGTTTTTTAAAATAACGAAAAGATCAAGGTTTGTCACTAAATTTTCAAACATTTTCACAAATACAAAATAACAAATAAGTAAGTAATGAATGTGTGGGGGTAGTGCGTCTATTATGGTGGGTAATAGAACACTGAAGTACGTTTGAATGCAACCGAACATTCCGTAGATACCCTATCGTTGCACCAATCACGTTACGACACGTCATAACTTGTTGTTGCGCTCGCGCACTCTTATCCCTTGATTCCCGGAAATAAGTCTCAAAACAAATTACGTCATACATTGTTTTTTTTTTAAAGAACTAAGTAGGTATTGAGGTTTTCAGGCCGTTTAGTATACATTATTTTCAATTTCAATTTAATTGGAATAAATTGCTTAACTAAAATAACATGACTCTTCATACAAATTTGATATGGCTATATCTCCGAAAGTACTCCTTAAATTAAAAAAAGTCAAAGAATAAAAACGTTTTAAATTTATGCCTAGATACCAAAAAAATACATTTGATCTCTTAAGACCCAACCTTGTAATCCCAGCCCACTGTGCGCCGGTTCGGACTGTGGCCCGGATTCGCTCGTTAAACAATACCTACAAGCACCCACCATTGTCCCAACACTGATTGGCGTTCAGCCGCATTTTTATTATCGAATGCTTTTAAATGACATAAAATGGGTGGCGTACAGAAATCGCTATAAATCTGAATTTACCCGCTTTTAGACGCTTCTCCTAAGAGCTGCAGCAATTCTGGCGACGCGACGGCTAAAGATTATCAATGATCAATTTTATTAAAAAAGGTTCAAATTAACATTATTCGCTAACAAAACAATTTTTCTGCTATAAAAAGTTAATTATGGCCTTAAGAAATCGAGTGTGATTGCATAAGCCACTGTGAATGCACGCAAGCTAAACATTTCTATTATATTTATATATTTCATTAATTTATGTAGCAGCGGTGCGATTACCAACTGGAACATTCAGGGTATTACCACAATTAAGTTTCCTGACAAATCTGAAAAGAAAAAAAAAAAAACATTGTGGTGGGCCCAAAAGTGCGAACGTTTCTCCAATGCCTAGGAAACTTAAGGCATATTGGTGGATTAAAATGCCTTTGAAGTTGCGCAAGGCCATGATAAAAAATTTCAAGAGTATCATTCGGTTCCCTACAAAATGGTTGAACTGAATGTTCTCGTTTGTTTCGTTCCCGAACGTGACGCGTGGATTTATACAGGCCGCGTTCCGAATTGCACTGTAATCGAGTTGAGCGTTCTTATACGCGTACCGAATTGGCGTGAGCGCACAGACTACAATAGTTTATAGGGTATAGACAGGCAGCTCTCTACTTTTTCTGTTGATAGCACGAGGCGCCATCTAGTTGTCGGCTAACCAAAACTATTACTTACCTTTAGATATTATATCCATATCTATAGGTAGGTAAACGTTTTGGCTAGCGATAGATAGGTAGCTATAGCTTTAGTAGATTAGAGTTGAATTTTTACATTGTCGTATAAATTATTGTTTACTATTAATGCTTTTTTAACAATTCTGTTAAGAATGCGTTAATAGGAGAAAATAATTTGAGAATGTAAACATTCCAGATTTTTAACCTGCACAGGAGTATGAATGAAAACTGGGAATTAAGGATAAAAATCATATTTTTTTTTTTTAACACATCAGGAGAACATCAGGAGGTCCGCTGTCTCATGACTGTCTTTGTCCAGAACTCCCATATCTGCAATGAAAAATAAATACTTCCATGAACATTTGTGAGCTGCATAATAGTACAAACAGCTGATTCGTACAAAATAATCGATGTCCTGCGAATAAAATGTATGAATAAGCTGTTTTTTTTTTTTAATTTTGGGGTTGTTTCTATAGTAAAAAGCTCTTTATAAAAGAGAGAAACAAGTTTTATAAAGACGTAACCTCAGTAAACAAAAAGTACATACCATCTTTCTTAGTCACTAGACATCCAGGTATACACAACATGAGTTTTGACATGATGGAAGAGCACTCAATGTTCAGTTCACTATTCACAATAATTATGGGTCCAAACTCTAAAGAGTGCTTATGCTCAGTAGTTCACAGAAAAAAAACTTCACAACTTTATTCCGAAATGCCGACACGGAGGAGCAGGCTCAACTAAACGTGGACGTACGAAACAGAGGATGATTTTATTATGACACGGAAAAACGAAGGTTCAATTCAACGTAGTTAGCAGATGCACTAGCGAAACAACCAGAATTTAATTGCAAAATCAAAATCCACACGTAAAACGGTGAAACCGGCACTCGAGTGCGGAAATTCGTTCATTTCAATTAAAATGTTACCATTGCAGCGATTATAAATTCGCATCAGCTTTCAGAACCGTTTAACGAATACATGATACTTGGTTTGGGCTTGATTTGCGTGAGCGCGATAAGTCCCGTGAATCGTCATAATATAGATGACGTCATGGTATGCGCCATCTTACGATAACGCATAGTAATATCACCGTGAGCGCTGTCAAACAGCTCTCAGCTGTCATAATCGTGATATTCTAAATCGGAACGTAAATTATTGATGTGAGCGCTATGAGCGGTTATGGCCTTTTTCGGAATGCAGTCCATCCATGCGTCTCGTTCGAGAGCGGGCGCCGTCAGTTGAGACAGCTTGCTACATATTAGTAATCTGTGGTTGAGACTGGATCATCTCGTATGCGTAACCCCAGCAAAATATTGCGCATTAGAGAAAATTGAATATTACAGATATACTTAGTTCATAGTTAGTTGCAATTTGTTCAACTATAGCAAAATTTGTTCAAGTTGTATTTTCGAAGTTATTCGAGAAAAACTGATTTTGCTGGAGTAACGTTACCCCAGCAAAATGTTTTTCAAAAAAGGCATTTAGCCTGGAACCAAGTACATGAAAAGATAGCTTTTGATGAGTTGTAAATGTATACCGATAGCAAAATTTGTTCAACTTATAGTTTTTGAGATATTCAAGATTTTGCTGGGGTTACGTTTTGGGATTTACAAAATCTCGTAAACTGTTCGTCGCAGAAGTTTGAAAAAAATACCAGTTATAGGCCTTAATTTGTTCAAATTTGTTCAAACATAAGTATTTCGATTCATTAACAAATGTCGACGTAATTAATTATTTTTAAGAATCAGAAAAAATCGATTTACTCGTAAATTTGTACATCTACAAACAAATAAAAAGCAGTTAAATATACCTATCATATACCCTTTTAAGGTGTACAAATCTGGATTTAAAAACTTTACGCGATATGAAGATAATAAGAGATTTCATCAAATTTCAAGCGGTGTTTCTTTGGCGATCGAATACACAGCTCCCCCTGAATACAAAAAGATGGACTATAGAGAACAAATTTGTTCATTTTGTTATAAATCATCTCTGAAAGTTTCAGGTTTAAATCCTGAATGGAATAAAAGTTATTCAAAAAACAAGAAAGTGTCAGCAATTCTCTTATAAACCGACTTAATTACGGAGGTTACGAAAAGGCGACGATTTCATACTTGAGCGTAACCATCTGAACAAAACGGTATAATAGACATTTTTAGGTGGTACAGTCGCATATAAAAGGATTATTGTGGTCGATTTTTTTTTTCTGTTCGTTGGAGTTTGAAAACGCTATTTTAGTTGAGACGTCAAAAATACAACATGATAACATTTAATAAGTACATATTGTTATGCATAATAAATCGAAAAGGATGACTTATTCGGCCATTGACATATATATTACTGCGTAAGGACTGGGCGAACCGCATGTTATAATGACGCCTCGAACGTGGTCCCAAAATGGTCTTCCCTATAACGAAGTGAACTAGAACGCGTTCGGCTGTCTTCGGGAGCGGTCGTAAAATTTTACAAGCAAAAATGCCAAGTTGTGTCGTGAAGGGTTGCGTGAACTACGACAAAAAGCACAATAAAACAATTGATAACATTTCATATCACCGATAAGTTAAAAATATGTAATTATATCAACTTCTAACATTATTTAAAACAATTTTCTTTCTAATTTGTCTCAACGTTTGGCAAAGACGACGCGAAGCCGCGTAAAAGTGCGACATAACTTTGCAGCGGTGCGCGTTTTTATCCGATGAAATGAAAAGATTTATTATTATTACTATATGATTTAATTATGTATAAAATTATTTTTATTGTTTATTAAAAGCAAATTAAAATGTGTTTTTATGTACTTACTGCTAAAAAATCTGTAAGTACAGTGAAATACGTATTTATTTTGCAGATTTCCTTCTGATTCCGTGCGAAATAAATTTTGGAGTCGTGTCATAAGTTAAAAAAAATAAGTTTAAAAATATTGTTTTATTCGAAGGCCAATGGAAATTTTATAACACAAACAAACTGCAATAAATATAAATTTCGAAAAATAGAAGGTTTTTTTATTTCTTTGTACCTCGAAAAATACCCGCTCTTACAAGTTTACGTCTAGGAGTAGACCACGCCGATTGACATCGTAGTTCATGTAGTTCTAATAGATGGCGTTAGTGTTTTTGTATGGCGACCGTGTCCGGCAAACGTTCGGACGACCGTATCTTTACTATTTATATCAATGTATTCGGCATATCTTTGTGATTATGTTTTTTTTTTTTTTTTAAACGTTGCCCCACTCTAGAAATTTCTCCTGTATCGTGGGTGCGTTTACAAACATTTAAACTCACATACACAAACAGCCAGACCCGGAACAACTACAGTACTAAAATAGCGTTTTCAAACTCCAACGAACAAAAAAAAAAACCGACCACAATAATCCTTTTATGTGCGACTGTACACACGGCCACAAATCAAGCTACACATTTCCAGTATAAGCTGACCTCACATTGTACGGAAATCTTATGTAATTCGAGATCAGCCTAAACTGGAAATGTATAGCTTGATTTGTGGCCGTGTGTACCACCTAAAAATTACTATTATACCGTTTTTTTTTTCAGATGGTTACGCTCAAGTATGAAATCGTCGCCTTTTCGTAGCCTCCATAATTAAGTCGGTTTATAAGAGAATTGCTGACATTTTCTTGTTTTTTGAATAACTTTTATTCCATTCAGGATTTAAACCTGAAACTTTCAGGGATGTTTTATAACAAAATGAACAAATTTGTTCTCTATAGTCCATCGTTTTGTATTCAGAGGGAGCTGAGTATTCGATCGCCAAAGGAACACCGCTTGAAATTTGATGAAATCTCTTTATATCTTCATCATATCGCGTAAAGTTTTTTAATCCAGATTTGTACACCTCTTAACCCTTTTCTTGACAATGTATCTCGTGAGATACAGTCAACTTTAAAAAATCATAGTTTTGAAAATATTGTGAGTGAAACGAAACGTCATTCGTCAATTTATTTTGTGCATGTTTTTGAACGAACTTTTATTTAGCATGATGATGTTGGCAGAACCGTTATATTTTAAAATCAGAAATTGTTATCCGAAACAACACGATGCCACGCAAGGAGGTAAGAATATTATTATTATTATTTTTTTTTACTCGTTTCTCTGAGAGTGTTGCTTGTTTTTAGATACCTAACAAAGTACAAATTTTTATCAAGTGTGTTATTCAAACCAAATGTTTATTATTTAGTAAAAAACTAATCGTGTTTGTGCATGTATCTCAAGGTGCACACTGCCAAGTTATTGCAGAATAAGGTGTTGCATGTTATGTATCTCAGGGTGCACACTGCCACGTTATTACAAAATTACTTGTTCCATGTTATGTATCTCATGGTGCAAATTGCCATATTTAGGGAATATCATGAACTAGTTTTTGCACATGTCTCCGCTTGCGTGTATGTCAGATATTTCTCTAAAAAATTAACCTATGTGCTTGCTTATTGTGCTAATGGTCTCCTCAGTGTGGATGTTAGAAATGGAACTATCGGTCCTTTATGCTACAGGGGAGATTATAATTATTCTGTGCTTATGCTTGTTTTGGCTGGTGAATGCTTCATTTCTAAGCAGAATACCATGCGACCAATGACGACGAGTGGGTACCGAGCGAAAAAAAATCTAGCTTTAGTACCCAAATCCGGCCGAAAATCAGATTTAGATGATACTTAGGATTCAGATACTGACATACACCCCGTCTTCAAAGCAAGGTTGGACAGTCATGCATCGTTGCAGTCTTCGTTTGAGAATCTCAATTTATTGTCCGATGAAAAATACATGCTGTTATGGACGACGAGTACGTCATAGTTTAATCCTTGCAGAATATATAGCTATTTACGTAGCTAAATAGTTAACACATCTACAAACGTTTTTATGACGCAATGTAATAGCTAGTAGGTACATTCATAACTGTTATGTACTTGTGGGACAACGGAATGTTGGCCGATTACCACTATGGGATGAAGATACGGACTTGAAACTTAGTCCATCGCTTTTATTGGGTTTTAGTTACCCTTTAAGCTATGTACAAGTCAGGTATATAAGGTCCGTGTACAGTTTATAAGAAGCTTGAGGGAACTCGTTGGAGTACATAAGGAAGTACATGGATTCGCAGATCTGATAAACTTTGACACGTTAACGCAGGCCACAGCATTGGTGGGTGAAGACTCTATAGAAAGTAGCCAATCAGAGACTATATATTTCGACCAATGGGGAGATAGCCGAAGTATGACGTAGGACCTGGTGGAAGTTGGCGTGATGTTTCCTCGCCTCGCACACTTACCCCTCTCGACCCCCCCGCATAAGATTATAATATAAAAGTCAAGGCACGCGTTAGCTCCGGGCTCATTCACGACGATCCGACCACCAAGACAACAAGAACACCTCCAGAAGACGACACTGGCACCCTGCTACTCGTAATAGGATATAGATTTTGCATTCAACGAATACAGACGTGCTCATCAATGTTTAATATCAATAAAAATAAATTATGCTTGCATAAATAGTGACCTAGTTTTAGTGTTTTAGCGTGTTATACGAATAAAACATTATAGTGATAATTTAAAATAATGGACTGACTGAATACTTTTATTACCGGATATTTATGGAAGGCAGCCCCTTTAATCGGAGCGCCATGATACGACGCAGCCCTCCGCCAACACCGATCCCGGTACCGACACCGGCACCGACATCCCCCAACAACCAAGACAGGACCAAGATGAGAAGTTTGAAACGGTTTCTACTCCGGAGATTCAGAACTGGATGACGTCCATTGAGCAATGCCTGATTGAGGTCTGTGTTATTTCTTCTGAGGGAAAACTGAACGCTGATCAGAAGCTAAAAATAAGTAGTCTTTGCCGGAAAGTTGGACATATGAGTTTCGCAAATGGCTGTTCAATACCGGACCCTTAAATCTTACATATTTTTCATTTTAATACGGTATACATAAAAACCGGTATATTACTTTTGTCCGGGTTTCAATATTGGGAACCGGTCTTTATCAGAGATTTAAATTAAGGACCCCGAGTTCGACATCCTCATGTATCTGAATCTGGAAGAATATTGGACAACTTCGTCGGCTCTGGGATCCGGGATTTTCTAAATCCCTGGCGCCCATTTACTAATTGTTAACTTACAAAATAATTGGAAGGTTACAACCCTTAATAATTCAATCTTTTATTATATTTTAATCTGAACTTAAAATCGGAACAGTACTGGCTTTATCTCCAACTCTCCACGACCTTAGTTCTTTCGGCTGAAGTTTGAGCTGGCTGGCATTAATAAGTGACAGTTATAGTTACCTACCTATTATAAAGGTTAACTTAGTATAAGTGTTTGATATAAGTAATTAATTATTAATGCGGTAGACTCTTAAAGGCTACCGTATATTATTTTAAGAAGGAGTATTCTTTTTAAATATATGTTATTTCAAACAGTTTACTGTTTCCTTGTATTTCAATACCTAACCACCTTACATCTGGGCTTTGTTCCAATACCTATAGAGGGACAAAATCTTTTATGTAACAGTGGCAAGTGTTCGTTACAATAACGAACCTAAAAAGCGCAAATCTCGCATTATAGTTATAGGAGTTCCCACATCTATGGCTGAAAATGAGGTTTATAAATGTATTTATGAACAAAACTTGGCCGACAAACTGCCCACTATAACCCTAGATACATTTTTGACCTCAATGAAACTAAGCCACAAATGTGGCAGGAAAGATGCGGAGAATTGCAATTTTACTATAGAAGTTCCAGCAGTCATTCAAAAGGCCCTCATCCCACAAGATAGACTATTCATAAATTGGACGTCCTGCCCGGTACGAGACTTCACACTGGTAACGAGATGTTACAAGTGCCAGCAGTACGGTCATGCAGCAAAATCATGCAAAATTCCTGCCCCTACATGTGGACATTGCGGTGAAGAAGGACACACTATTCAAGACTGCACAAAGAAAGAGGAGGCGCCAAAATGTGCTACATGTTTGCGCTTTAAAAAACAAGCCAACCACAAGACGGGGGACGCAGATTGTCCGGCTAAAAAAGCTGCCGAATACAGGTACATTAACTCGATAGATTATGAAGGCGCCTAAGAGCGCCACATAATAGTTTATATTTTAGTCGTATTTTTATTATTGTATTTTTAGTATGGATAATCACTTAATTACCGATATAGATAATACATTTTTAACTGTGTCAAAGACATGTGACGTTGAGGATTGCAGACAATATCTTTCCGATTATCAAAAGTCACTAACCGTACTGACCCAAAACATTCGTAGTATTTATAAGAACATAGATAGCTTTAAAATTTTCCTACCCAGAATAAACTTTGATTGTGATATAATGGTATTAACCGAGTGCTGGCTAGGTAACCGCATCGATTACCTTCCAGTAATACCTGGGTACAACTTAATGCATACCAAAATAAACCACAGTCAAAATGATGGTGTGGTAGTCTTTACAAAACAATCACTTAAGGTCACAGTCGAGGAACCTCCTCTACAAGACTGCATGAGTAATTGTTTAGTTATTAAAATTGGTACAACCACAGCGATAGTCGCTATGTATAGGTCTCCTTCCGCTAGAAACTTGGATTCTTTTCACAATTCCTTAAACCAAATTTTTCAAGGGCTAAGCTCGTTCAAGAATGTAATGCTAACAGGTGATTTAAATATAAATATTGGCTCTGAAAACTGCGATGCTGGGACCCAAGATTACCTTAATATCTGTTCGTACCATGGTTTTCTCCCTGCTCACACGATGCCTACTCATCAGAGCGGTTCCTGCCTCGATCATATGATGATCAAAACCAGTCTATCATATATTACGCTTGTTACTAACGCAACAATTACTAACCATCACGCTGTCCTACTCACCGTAAATTTAACGCTGCCTAAGCTAAATCGTCCCCAGACCAAAAGCAAATTAAACACAAATAAACTCGAATATGAATTATGCAACCTTGATTTTAGCCTAGTTTACAATACTGCTGACGCAAATTTGGCTTTATCGTACTTAATAAAACATGTCCAACAAGCAATTTTACGTAGCACGATAGTTTCTACAGTGAATAAGAAACTTTATAATATTAAACCTTGGATTACTCCTGGACTAATTCGGTGTATAAGACACAGAGATAAACTTCATCAGAGAACTAAGAGATACCCAGATAATCTAATAATTCAGACTACCTATAAAAGATACAAGAATTTTTGCAACAATCTTCTAAAGAATTTAAAAAATAACTACGATAAAAATGAATTAAAAACAGCAGGTAACAATAGTAAGCAACTTTGGAAACATATTAAAAACGTCACCAATATGTCTAAACAGCGTGAAGCAAATTCGAGTTTACTGCTTACTAATCCTTCACCAGTCTTGTCAGCTAACAACATTAATAACTTTTTTGTCAATATTGGGAAAACTCTTGCCGAACAGATTCCGAAACATTATTGTGACCAACCTTTTCAAAAATCAATCAATATCTGTAACCTGAAATCTTTTGTTATGCTTGACACTGACGAAGACGAAATTACTCGAATCATTTCTGGGCTAAAAGATGACTGTGCAGTTGGATTGGATAACATAAGCAATAAGATCCTTAAAATTTTTAAGCATATATTGGTACCTCCTTTAACGCATATTTTTCGAATCGGTATTTCCAAAGGAATTTTCCCTAGTTGTCTAAAAAAGGCAGTTGTAATCCCTATCTTTAAATCTGGAACTAAAGACTTAGTTAATAATTATAGGCCAATATCGTTACTCCCCTCAATATCAAAAATATTAGAGAAAATTGTAAACAGTAGACTGGTTAACTATCTAGAATAAAATTACTTTTTGTCCTCTGCGCAATTTGGTTTTAGAACCAAATTATCTACAGCCGATGCGGTGCATAGCCTGACCGATTACATTTCAGAAGAACTCGGCAAAGGGAACCAGACCCTGGGAGTCTTCCTTGATTTAGCCAAGGCCTTCGACACGGTGTCTGTTTCTGTTCTTCTAAACAAATTACAGGCCATTGGAATAAGGGAAACGCCGCTGAAACTATTCGCTGACTACTTAGATGACCGATACCAATGTGTTAGAATAGATAATATCACGAGCGCTGAGCAGAAAAGTACTGGTTTTGGTGTTCCTCAGGGAAGTATTCTGGGCCCCACGCTATTCCTGATTTATATTAACGACTTGTGCAATCTTAATATTAAAGACGGCAAAATTATATCATATGCCGACGACACTGCATTAATATTTACCGCTAAAACCAGTAGCGAACTGTTCCAAGTCGCTCAATTAGGTTTTAATAATGTGACTAACTGGCTTCAAAGCAATTTACTTACACTAAATGCTGACAAGACAAAATATATTCACTTCTCCATGCGCAAGCCTCAACTTAACATGGCTAACCCTCAGTTATATGCCCATCAATGTGGTAACCGTTCAGTCAACATGTGTAATTGCCCTTTTATCCTCAAAACGAGCAACATATAATACCTCGGAGTAATAATGGACGACACACTGTCTTTCAGAAAACATATTGATAGTTTAGTTAAAAGAGTACGCAAATTAATATATGTTTTAAAAAAATTGCGAACATTTTCAGATTCAAAATTAATAACACAAGTTTATTTAGCTCTATGTCAATCTATAATTCAATACTGCATTACTTCATGGGGTGGCGCAGCAAAAACCAATTTACTTCCTCTTGAAAGAGCTCAGAGAGCAATTTTAAAGTTAGCAAACTTCCATCCCTTTTTCTTTCCCACTGATCTGCTTTATAAATCCTGCAACGTGCTGACTGTTCGCCAACTTTTCATTATGCACTTAGTATTAAAACAGCACACCATGCTTACCTACACTGCTGACATTACTAACAAGAGACGGAATGATATAGTATGCGCATCAAATTTTACCTCAAAACATGTCTTTGTGGAAAGATTTTTTACATTCTTAGGCCCATTTCTGTACAATAGATTAAATAGAAAACTAAGTATCTATAAATTGAATTATTTTAGCTGTAAAAAAATTATACTTAAATATTTACTAACCATCGCCTATGCACACACAGAAGAGCTACTTGTTGTCTGCAAATAGAAACGCTTACATGCAATTTTACTGTTACTAACCTAAATTAGATTTAGTTTTCACTTTATACTCATTGTTAATTTATTACATTAAGTATTTATGCACTTCCTAGCCTGAAGCACAGGTTCAACCTAGTTCAGGTAAATAAGCAATTGTGTTCCATTTTAATTGTTAAGGAACTTATTGTAAATGTGCCCTTTTTATAAATAAACGATTATTATTATTATTATTTTTATATCTTTACATATCTCGGGACCCTGGAGTCCCGGACCTTTGGAAGGCGTACGAGGGGCCGAAGCCAACTCGCAGAGGCCCGTTAGACGCTTTTTAATTAAATGAGGCACCAACCGACGATTATCCCTGTACGCACTATGCAAGTGCACCCAAGGACAACCCCCGGTTGGTGTAGGACTATTGCAAGATATGGAAACAAAGATATTGGACTATGGGTTTGGGTGGTTAAAATGGACTGGTTACCTAAAACTATGGAAGGACTATGGCCCCTGCCTGATCAATGTTTTTTTACACACGGATAAAATGGCAGGGGGTGACTTGCACACTCAATAATGGGCCCCCGTAAACGGTCGCTAGCACATAGTGACGTAGCGACAAGGGGGCAACATGTCTTGAGGTGCTCGAGGAGTGGAGAGGTATTCCACGGCTCTCAGAACAATCCCAGAGCCCGGAAGATGGTCAAGATCCCTACAAGCACTTACTGGAATACTTCCTTCCTCCGAGCACGTTTGCTCTTGCGAATCTCCACTCAAGCCGGCCAATAAAGGCAAGAATGAGGTGGGAGCTCAGTTCCTCGTCAGTGTTCACTCCAGCCGGCCAATAAAGGTAAGCTAGAGATGAGGAACATGACTTCTCCCGGGAGATAGGGTCCGTGGGGTCGCAACTGCCCAACAGCTCGCCACATGCTGCCCTGCGGGTTTCTGTATCTCTCTTGGTCTGGCTCCTCACCCTAGACATGTTCCGGTAAAGTAAACTCTACCGGCACAGACCCAGAGTTCGGAGCGCGCAAGCCCCACCACGACGTCAACGTAGAGATACGGCGGTGGGGTTATTATTATTATTATTATCTTTTATTTCATTAATACTTACATATAAATTACATTTTTAAATATTTGAATATAAAAAATATAAAAACATTTAAAAATATAAAAAATAGTGGCCCATCGGCATCAGGAACAGGGTCCAAGCCGCCGATGGTCAGGGCTCTAGAGAGAGGAACCTCCTCACTATGCGTGCCGTGTCTAGGAGTACTGCTCTCTGAATCAAGCTCTTGATCCAGCCGCGCAATGAGAGCCTCCTGAGGTGGTGGTCGAGGCTCTCCGCTATTAGGCCATTAACCGTAACAATTATCGGTACAATGATTGCAGAGTCGACATCCCACATGTCGACAACCTCGTGTGCTAAGTCAAGATACTTGATTTTTTTATCTTTCTCAGCTGTCACGAGATTCTCGTCATGAGGGACAGCGATATCAACAATCATTGCACGGCGCTCTCGTCGATCTATCACCACAATATCAGGCTTATTGGCTACAATAGTCCTGTCTGTGATGATAGATCGATCCCAGTACAATGTGGCATGACCATTCTCGAGAACTGGGTCGGGCACATACCTGTAGTATGGTACTTCGGAGTCCACAAGGTTGTACTGCAAGGCTAGTTGCTGGTGAATAATCCTAGCCACTAGATTGTGTCTGTGCAAATATTCGCCGTTAGCAAGACGAGAACAACCGGAAACAATATGTCGAATTGATTCACCGGGACGGTGGCATGCCCGACAGATGTCAACCGTACCATCCTTCACAATGTATTTCCGATAATTATTCGTCATGATAACTTCATCCATAATCGCACAGACAAAACCTTCGGTTTCCCCAAAGAGGTCGCCGAAACGCAGCCAGGATATAGCTAAAAAGTCTACATCAGGCCCATGGAGGGCCCGGAAAAACCGTCCGTGAAGCTCTTTGCCTTGCCATACTTCCCTACGATCGTTGGTATCAAGTACTGTTATTATTATTATTATTTTATTTATGTCTACATATCTCGGGACCCTGGGGTCCCGGACCTTTGGAAGGCGTACGAGGGGCCGAAGCCAACTCGCAGAGGCCCGTTAGAAGCTTTTTAATTAAATGAGGCACCAACCGACGACTATCCCTGTACGCACTATGCAAGTGCACCCAAGGACAACCTCCGGTTGGTGTAGGACTATTGCAGGATATGGAAAACAAAGATATTGGACTATGGGTTTGGGTGGTTAAAATGGACTGGCTACCAAAAACTATGGAAGGACTATGGCCCCTGCCTGATCAATGTTTTATTATACACGGATAAAATGGCAGGGGGTGACTTGCACACTCAATAATGGGCCCCCGAAAACGGTCGCTAGCACATAGTGACGTAGCAACAAGGGTGCAACATGTCCTGAGGTGCTCGAGGAGTGGAGAGGTATTCCAAGGCTCTCAGAACAATCCCAGAGCCCGGAAGATGGTCAAGATCCCTACAAGCACTTACTGGAATACTTCCTTCCTCCGAGCACGTTTGCTCTTGCGAATCTCCACTCAAGCCGGCCAATAAAGGCAAGAATGAGGTGGGAGCTCAGTTCCTCGTCAGTGTTCACTCCAGCCGGCCAATAAAGGCAAGCCAGAGATGAGGAACATAACTTCTCCCGGGAGATAGGGTCCGTGGGGTCGCAACTGCCCAACAGCTCGCCACATGCTGCCCTGCGGGTTTCTGTATCTCTCTTGGTCTGGCTCCTCACCCTAGACATGTTCCGGCAAAGTAAACTACCGGCACAAACCTAGAGTTCGGAGCGCGCAAGCCCCACCACGACGTCAACGTAGAGATACGGCGGTGGGGTTATTATTATTATTTACGTTTCTTCTCATTTAAGAGAGGTTAAGAAACCTTACACACGGGTCGGACCAAGTATGTAAGGCGAAATTTAAATAGAAAAGGTCGATGATAATGTTGAAGAAGTCAGGAACTTTCGGGTGATGCGACAGGTGTTAAGGATGGTGGCTTTTTGGAGCATGTAAAGTGTGTGAGTAGGCATCTGTAGGGTGTTAAGGCTTTGTGTGAGAGATTTTGGTATTACACCAGTCGATGAAAGAACAATGGGGACAATATGAACGGTTTGCGCTTTCCATTGGGTTTTAATTTCTATGGCGAGATCTTGATACTTACTGAGCTTTTCGGATATGGTGGTTTGAATATTGTGTGAGTTAGGTATTGCTATGTCTATCAGATAAACTGTTTTATTGGTTTTATCGTGAACGGTAATGTCAGGTCTATTGTAATGAATAGTTTTATCTGTTATTATTGTTCGGTCCCAATAAATTTTCTGATCCTTATTTTCTAATACTATTTCTGGTTTATATTTATAATATGGTATCATTTCGTTAACGAGTTTATATTTATATGCTAACTGTTGGTGTATTATTGCAGCGACTTGATCATGGCGGTGTTTATAATCGGTTTGTGCAAGTGATTTACAAGCTCCTGTTATATGTTGTATGGTTTCAGAGGCAGTGTTGCAATGTCTGCATAAGTCAGTCGGCAGATTTTGGTCCTTCATGATGTACTTTCTGTAATTACGAGTGGCTACTATTTGATCCTGTATGGCCAGCATAAAACCCTCGGTCTCGGGAAACAATTCGCCTCGTTTGAGCCATTCGTTCGACTTAACTTTGTCGACGTGTGGCTGGCTCAAGTAGGCTAGGTGTCTTCCGTGTAGGGCTTTTGCAGACCATGCTGCAATTTTTTGTTGTGTATTTATAATGTGTTCATTTATTTGCGTGTTCCTGTTTTGTAGGTTTAGTGGTGTAAGTTTTTTATCTGTTTCCGTTACCTGTTTGTGTAGTGATGAATGTTCAGATTTATTATGGAAGTACGCTCTGAGTGAAAGTATCTGTTTGTTGTGTAAATTGTGTATGTCAATTAATCCTCTTCCTCCTTCTTGGCGTGGCAGTGTAAGTCGTTGTATGCATGATTGTGGATGGTGTTTTCTATGTTTGGTTAAGAGTGTATTGACAGTGCGCTGTAGTTTTTTAATATCTGTCTTTGACCATCGTATAATTCCGAAAGAGTATGTGAGAATAGGTATTGCAAATGTGTTGATGGCTTTAATTGTGTTTCTAGAGTTAAGGTTGCTTTTTAAGATGAGGTTGAGCCGGTGTGAGAATTTTTTTTGTAGTTCTTGTTTTGACATCTTTTGTTGTATCTGCCTGGACTGTTTAAAGCCTAGATATTTGTATGTACTCTGTTCATCCATTGGCTCGATAGATTCACCTGATGCGAGTGTGTAACTGTTATTTTGGATTTTTCCTCGTAAAATTGATAAAATTTTGCACTTATCTACTCCGAACGACATGCAAATATCGTTAGAAAATTTTTGTGTTGTATCAGCTAGTTGGAAAAGCGCTTTTTTGTCAGCTGCGTATAACTTTATGTCATCCATGTACATAAGGTGTGTAAGGGTGTATTGTGTGTCATTGTTTGCCAGGGTGAATCCTGCGTCTGTTTTATCAAGCAAGTGTGAGAGTGGGTTGAGTGCCATGCAAAACCACAGAGGACTTAGAGCGTCTCCTTGAAAAATTCCACGCTTTATACAGATTGGTTCAGTAGCTACAGTCGAGGAGGATGAATTAATTTTAAGAACAGTTTGCCAATTCTGCATGGAAGTTTCTAAGAATTTTTTTAATGTTGGGTGAATTTTATACAGATTTAAGACGTGTAATAACCAGCTGTGCGGAACTGAATCGAAAGCCTTTTGGTAATCAATAAACATTGTGTGTATATCTTTCCTACTTTTAACAGCGCTGTTCATAGTAATCGCGTCAATGGTAAGTTGCTCTTTACATCCTTGGCTATTCTTACGACATCCCTTTTGTTGTTCTGCTAGAATGTTATTTTTAGTTAAATGTTCGTGTATTACTTCACTTACGCAGGCTGTTAAGATTTTGTACAAAGTTTGTAAACAAGTAATTGGTCGGTATTTCGCTGGGTTTATAGTGTCACTCATATCTTTAGGTATCATATAAGTGACTCCGTGTGTTATGTATGTTGGAAGTAAATTTGGTGATTGGATGAATGTATTTAAATGGTTATGTAAGAATGGATGTATGTATGAGAATTTCTTGTACCAGTAGTTGTGGATGTGGTCAGTGCCAGGCGATTTCCAGTTGTGTGTGCGTTTGATGACGTCTATAAACGTATCTATAGGTATAAACTCAAATTCCATTTCTGGAATTTCTCGTGTTGTTTCGTTGACCCAGTCTGCGCGATTATTATGGTATACTGGATTTTCCCAAATGTTGGCCCAGAATTCCCTTAGTGTTTCGGATGAAGGTGTCTCTAGGGTTTGGTTAGTGGTGTCTTTGTTATTAGATGCAAGGTTCCTATAAAATATTTTTTCATTGTTGATAAATTTTGTGTTCTGTACTTTGCGGTTCGTGCATGTTATATATCTTTTAAGTCTACTGGATGCTGCGCTTAATTTTTGTTTTAAGGTGTCCAAAAAGTGTTCTATTTGTGTATTTGAATTTTCGTATTGTGCGTGTAGTTGGTATTTTTTCTTTATTTCTTCTACTGCTGCTATTAATTTTTGGCTTCTACTACCGTTAATGAAATGTGTCAGCCTACCTATGTTTGCTCTTAGATTTTCAATTTTCTTTTCTAATCTGATTTGCCATTTTGGTTTTCTCTGTGTATATGTGCGACGTTCATTTGGTGTAGAGTCTGATAATATTTTAGCTCCATTACATGTAGCTGCCGTCCATGCTGCACAGTAAATTATGGTCTGCAATTTGATGAATTCGGTGTCGACGTTTACGTGTTTCGGGAGAATGATGGTATTTATGTATGTAACTATGGCAGAAAACTTTCTAGATGTCTTCTGCTTGGGGATGTATGGCCTGTTAGTAGGGAGTGTGTTAGTAAAATTATGTTGTGCTTGTTGAAATGTAGTTTCAATTTCTATGTTGATATCTGGGGCAGCATCAAAGTTAGTTAGCGTAGGTCCAAGTTGGTCAATATGTATGTTGTTCAAGAAATTGCCGTCATCTGTATTTACTAATGTCTGAGATACGAAGTCAGTATCTGTGCTATTGTTTAGTGATATATGAGCTATGATTGTATTTGTAGGTGTGTCCGTGAAGTTAGTATTTGTATACAGTTGCTCTAAATCTTTCTGTGTTTGTGTATTCAAGTGATCGATACTTATGTATTCAGTATTTTGTGTATTGGTGTTACATTCCCTTAATTCTGCAGCTATCTTGTTTTTAATTTCTTCTAATCTGTTGGGGTTTATATAATTGTTATTTAAAATCGCTCTCAATTGATCGGATAATCTTTGCTCTGTTATATGTGTTAATTCTGGATAAATATTTATGAATTCCTCATGTAAATATTTTCTATAGGCTGTTTTATCTGTTCCTAATTTTGTGGCAGTGTAATATATTTTAATTATTGTTTCATTATATTCGGTCGTCCATTTCATGCGCTGACCGGTTTGTGTATGAGATTGAGTAGAGTGTTGCTGTATTTGAGTATGTACCATTTGTAGTTCGGCTCTAACTTCCTCATAAATCTGATCTATTGTAACTTGGGGTAGTAATTTCTTTTGAACTATGGCTCGACGCTGGTCACCTATTCTTTGTCGGCTTACTTGCATAGCGGGGTATTTTTCTAGAAACTTTGTGTGGAGAGATGGAAGGTATGCATTTTTTTCTGTTTCTATACTAGTAAGATGAAGATAAGTGCGTAGGATGAATTTATTCATTTCAATGGTCCATTTCCTACGAGTTGTTGCAGTTCTTGCGGTGGGTACAGTATCATCGACAAAATTTGTCTCCTGTACAACATCCGCTGACTGTATACTGATAGATGTTGTTGATGGTGTCGGAGTGGCGCAGAAAGATTGTGATGATGATGGAATTGATGGAAAAAGAGATGAGGGAGATGACGAAGAGAATTGTGAAGTTTCGTCAATTATCTGAGGCAGATTCGCCTGAAGTTGTTTTTTTGTTTTAGATCGGGTATTCATATTGTTCCCACGAGTAGCTAGGGACTTAAAAAGTCGGCTACAGCAGAGCCCTGCGTTCACTGTAGTAAGGGTGAATGAAACTGGAGGTCCCCTATTATCCAGAGTTGGCACACTAACGACTAGTGCTCTCCCCTAGCCATGAAGCCCTCGGCATGTGCGACCTTGGCTTGGATTGTATCTCTCTTGGTCTGGCTCCTCACCCTAGATCTGTCTCGGCAAAGTAAACTCTACCGGCACAGGCCCAGAGTTCGGAGCACGCAAGCCCCACCACGACGTCAACGTAGAGATACGGCGGTGGGGTTATTATTATTATTATTATTATAATAATAGCGGTCTTAGCACGCTATTTTCCTCTCCTGGGCTTGAAGGAGCTGAAGTTTAATAGAATAAAGAAGAAACGCCGCGCGCCCATTGTAAAGAGCACAGTTATTTCATTGTTGTAAGAATTAACATATAGTTTATATGAATATAGTGGCAAGTGCCTTTCAATTCGACCACGGTGTTTACATTGAGTTTATATATCCCTGCTGTCCCCTACACATGCCTCTAAAAAAAATTCGTTATCAGTTGGTACAAAGTTTACTAATGCGCAAAACGGAGACAATATTAGATGAATTAGACGTGGCAGGACCCACTCCAGCTAAATAAATAAATAAAATAAAATAAAATTCATTTATTTCAGGCAAGTTTTTTTACACATACACCCATAGTATTAGAAAAATTAATTGAATTAAAAATGAAATAGATATTATATTCAATTAAATTATATTATATTGAATTAAACTAAATTATTATTATTGCATTATACATCAATTAATTAATAATAACCGCCGTATCTCTACGTTGACGTCGTGGTGGGGCTTGCGCGCTCCGAACTCTAGGTCTGTGCCGGTAGAGTTTACTTTGCCGGAACATGTCTAGGGTGAGGAGCCAGACCAAGAGAGATACAGAAACCCGCAGGGCAGCATGTGGCGAGCTGTTGGGCAGTTGCGACCCCACGGACCCTATCTCCCGGGAGAAGTCATGTTCCTCATCTCTGGCTTGCCTTTATTGGCCGGCTGGAGTGAACACTGACGAGCAACTGAGCTCCCACCTCATTCTTGCCTTTATTAGCCGGCTTGAGTGGAGATTCGCAAGAGCAAACGTGCTCGGAGGAAGGAAGTATTCCAGTAAGTGCTTGTAGGGATGTTGACCATCTTCCGGGCTCTGGGATTGTTCTGAGAGCCGTGGAATACCTCTCCACTCCTCGAGCACCTCAGGATATGTTGCCCCCCTTGTCGCTACGTCACTATGTGCTAGCGACCGTTTCCGGGGGCCCATTAATGAGTGTGCAAGTCACCCCCTGCCATTTTATCCGTGTACAATAAAACATTGATCAGGCAGGGGCCATAGTCCTTCCATAGTTTTAGGTAACCAGTCCATTTTAACCACCCAAACCCATAGTCCAATATCTTTGTTTCCATATCCTACAATAGTCCCACACCAGCCGGGGGTTGTCCTTGGGTGCACTTGCATAGTGCGTACAGGGATAATCGTCGGTTGGTGCCTCATTCCATTTAAAATTGCCTAAGGGGCCTCTGCGAGCTGGTTTCGGCCCCTCGTACGCCTTCCAAAGGTCCGGGACCCCAGGGTCCCGAGATATATAAACGATATATAAACATAATAATAATAATAATTCGTTAATTAATTAGTTTTCTTATAAATGTCAGGTAGGTTTAAATTCAAACAGTCATAATAAGATAAAATACTTAGTAGTCACGTAAATGGTGCGAAATACAGTAGTCACAATGTCGTTTTTACACTTAATCAGTCTCAGGTGAAATGATGCTTTAAGCCTACGTAATACAGCATAAAAATCGTCGACCCTGCTTTCGGCAAACATACCAGACGCACTACACCGCCAGGGCAGATTAAGCATGGCCCGGAACGCGTTGTTGTACTGTACACGAAGAGTATTATAAGTACTCTTCGTGTACTTGCACCAAAGTTGGCCGGTGTAGAACGCCTGGCAGTATGCTTTAAACAGGGTTACTTTAGCCTGTTTTGAACAATATGCAAATCGTCTGGCGAGCATATTACTTTTACAAGCAATGCTTCGCCTTTGTCTTTCAAGATCCAGATTATCACTTAAATCAGCTGTAACAATGTGACCTAGATATTTAAAGTTGTTTACAATTTTAAGAGGAGACCCACACAAGTCAATAGGCAATACCTGGTCTGGCCCTTTACCATATTTAAAAATCAATATTTCCGATTTATTTACATTATATGTCAGACTAAGTGCGGCGACATAGCGCTCGCAGATCGCAATAAGTTTCCTCAATCCGCCAGCAGAGGGGCTGAGCAGAACCATATCGTCAGCGTAGCTAAGGTTGTTAAGGCATTCGCCTCCTACATGGCATCCGACTCTGGTTCGGCTCAGCTCCTCCAGTAGCTCATTTATATATAAATTAAAAAGCACCGTAGAAGTCAGCCCGCCCTGCCTTACCCCACATGCTAATTTATATGTTTTAGATATACTGCTACCCCATTTAACTTGGTTTATTTGGTTTGAGTACCAATATTCTAAGATATTTATTATGATAGGTGGTACTTTTGAATTTCTTAACTTTTCCCATAGTATTATATAATTAATTGAGTCAAAAGCACGGCTCAGATCAAGAAAGCAGGCAAAAACAGATGTGTTTCTTCGAGTATAGCTTCGTACCGTGTTTTTCAGTGCAAATATTGCGAGATCGGTAGATAAGCCGCCTCTAAAACCAAATTGAGCCTTACTTATTGGAATATTATCTTCGCCCAAATGGCTGTTAATTATACGTTCGAATATTTTAGATAAAATTGTTGCCAGGGAAATGGGGCGGTAATTAGACAAGCAGGAGACGTCACCGGTTTTGTTTTTAATTATTGGTACCACATTAGTTTTCATAAATTCTATCGGCAGGTAGCTGTGATCAGTACATGCATTAAAAAAGTAAGCAAGTTTTTCATACAGCAATGGCCCCGCATACAATATGTGTTCAACACTAAGCCCGTCGTGACCCGGGGACTTACCTCGTTTCATTCGCCGCACGTATTCTAATAAATTATCAGATGTAACATGAAATGAACTAGTATCGCACGCGATCGACGCATGCGCATTAATGGTCGGCGCCAGCGTCGAGTCGCCGCCTCCACCCTCACCGGTCGTGGCGCACCGCGATTGTGATTCACGCGACAGCGGTGACGTAGATGGGGCAGACCCCGCGTCACCACGGGCCCCGCATTGCTCACCAACACTCTCCATCGGGGGGCAGAACTTACTCGCAAACATGTTAGCAATTTCCACAGGATTTTGACTATTATTAACAGATAAGGGAAGACATGCTCTAAACTTTAGTTTATTTGTTTCTTTCCAAAATTTGCCAAAGTCTTTATTCTGCCTATGATTGGCAATTATGTCCATTTTGATTTTTTGTTCATTTTTCTGGCACCATCTTATTTTGCTTTTAAATAGCCTACGACTGTTAGTCATGTCGTCATAGATTCTACCCTCCGTCGGGCAACCATATAGTAGCCAAAGTTGATAACATTGCCTAGCAGTCACATGAGCCTCCCTCACGTGATAATTCCAGCCTATAACCTGTTTATTCCGGATCTGACTTTTACCACGATAAGATCGAATTGAAGCTGTAGTTATACAATCAATAATTTTATTGTAGTATTCATTTATGTGACTATAGTGACGTTCATCATCACATGAGGTACCGGTACACGGAATATCTGGCCAAATACATGAATCACAATATATTGATCACATAAATTAGCATAATTACACTGTTGTTCATAATTTCGGTTTCCCCATGTTACTTTATTGATAGTATGCATACATTGAATATCTATTTTTGGTACTATTATATCAAAATCACAATTTACTACCAATGGAAAGTGGTCCGACCAGTTTACATCATTCAAAATACTCACATCTTTTATCATACTCAGCGCAGACGCTGTAACCACACAGTGGTCCAGCCAGCTAGTAGTCCCATGAGAGTCACTAAGATATGTGTAAGTATTAGAAGACATACCCAGCAGGTTAAGGTCCGCACACGTCCACGTTTGCTCACTACAGTAATCAAGCAGCTCACTCGCGAATATGCTATTAGAGCGAGATACATCCGCATTAAAGTCACCAAGCGATATGACACATTCCACTGTACTGTTTTCGGTAACCGCACTAATGACGCCTAGGCATTCCGTAAATAACGGCAAGTTATCCATAGCCTCAGTAGGCATATATTCTGACATAACCACACAGCTGCGGCCAGCTAGCTGTATACACACTGCCGCCACGCGCGTCGATCCTGTCTCAATCGGTGAGACATTTGTAAACAAAGTTTTCCTCCACATTATTGCAACACCTCCATAGGGTCGCCCTTTCAGGGTACCCATCGTCGTATCTATCGCCGAGACACCATGGTAGGCAAATTCAGGATGTATTTCATTTATGTACTCTAAGTCATCAGGTAGCAGCCAATGCCCTTGAAGTGCAATCACATCATGGTTCTTGCATAGGTCTCTGATATGACCACAGGAACGCTTAACAGATCTGCAGTTGAACGAAACGAGACAAATTTTCATTTTTTACCAGCACGGGTATCGAAGGTAGTGTGACCGTTTCAATGTATAGCGCCTATAAACCACACCACAAGGCCAGGTGTCGTATTATGACGTTTTAATGCCATCATGATTCCAGTGCTAGAGAGAGATGGAGCTATACATAACCGCTAGCGCCATCCCTTTTTCGATCAGGAATCATAATGGCATTTATACTTCATAATACGGCCCCTGAACTCTTCACTTAAGAAAGTATTTTCGTGTGACTGATCGATAGATATTTTGAATGACGCGTAATTGGTTTCGTTATATTGTACAAGTTTTTCAACCTTCACGACTGTGTGTCCACCTTCCTCAATAAAGTTAGTAAGGTCTACCTCCGTAGTTGAAATGTCAAATCTCGAGGTATATATGTAAGAAAGTTTTGGAACTACCTTAATTTTATTTGATGTCAAAATTGCCTTGCCTGTCTTATTATAACTTTTCTTTCTAATATTTCGGTATTTATTTTTCTTATTCGTCACAGTTGTAAAACCGTCGTCGTCAATGATAGTGTCGTCAAAAATATTTTCGTTTGGTCTACCACCAATCGGGCTACTATTCACTCTAGGTAGCAGGAGATGTTCAGTGATCGGCCCTTGATCTTGCGCTCGCGCCTCAAGCCCCCCGCGCCGTTTTGTAGGCGACTTGGGCCGTAGTATCTGTGATGACAGTGAAGCAGACTGCGAGGGGAACTGGGGGGCTTCGGTTGTGCCTCGATCGCCACCTCCGTAGGCCGGTTTTTATTTGAACGCAGCTTCTCGCACTGCGTAGTAGGTTGAGCGTTATCTACCCTCAGTGTCTCGAATTCTAAATTAGCTTGACTTTTTCGTGGTAAAGATTCAATATTTGCAAGTTTTTCTTTTATTTCTTCAACGGCAGAGGATTTGACGTAGTCACACTGGATACGATGAACGTCCTGTTTCAGTACTAGGATATCCTTTAGCAAGGTTGTTACGTCCACGTAGTCAAAAGTAACTGGGGGTAGTCTGTGCAGGTCTTTAGCTACAAAGACAATAGATGTAGGTTCTTTTTCTTTTAGGATTTTAATGATATCTTGAAGGCGACGCTTGTTCTTCCCTTCCCCTTTTGGGGAAAGACGTTGCCCAACGGCCTCGCAGATGATGTCTTTCGCTTCATCTATTTCCTTTTCGGTAAAGTTAGATTCACAGATTTGCAAACTCACTTCGTCCATTATGTGAATTTTACACTGTAGGAAGCACAATAACTCATTTATTATCAGGCGGTCTCCCTGACCCGTCATAATTACTGAGCAAATAGGTACTTAAACTTCAATAGATATATCAAACGGCCGGCGGTTACAGACGACACGGCACACACGGGCGAACGCGATGCACGCCAGCGGCGAACTGTAAAACACTAAAAGCCCCTGTTATGCCACACCTTGTGTGAGATATGACCAGATTGGACATTTCCCAATATTCAGTGCCAAGAGGAGGTGCAAGTTATGCATTTAAGGACAAACCACTGCTAAGTCAAAGTCAAAGTCAAATCATTTATTCCAAATAGGCACGAAGATGCACTTTTGAACGTCAAAAATTACATGAATAGTTAATTGATTCTAGTTGCGCCTTCCAAAAGGTAGTTATGTATGGAGAAGAATGGGCAAGAAACTCCATACTTACTCTTTTAAAATGTTAACAATAGTTTGTATACATCACTACATATTATAAAACAAAGTCCTCCGCCGCGTCTGTCTGTCTGTCTGTCTGTCTGTCTGTTCGCGATAAACTCAAATACTACTGCACCGATTCTCATGCTGTTTTCACCAATGGATAGCTTGGTTCTCTAGGAAGGTTTTAGTATATAATTTGTTATGTTTTTGTATGCATTTTTGTATGAATTAACGATATTTGTTGGAGGTGTCGGAGAAAAATAAGCCGTCTGGGAGCTTTCAACGAAAACGCTGTCTAAACCCTTTGAGATATAACAAAATAATGTATGGTGGAATTGTGTATCATAAAAAGGTCTTCAAAAAAGTCCGCGATGGCATATGTCTATCTCTTAAGGATAACATACTATAACCATTTTATTGACTTTTTGTAGGTATTTGTTTGCCGAATTTTACTCTTGGAAATACGATTACGATAACAATACGCTATAATATCAGTAGCTATTAGACAAATTATGTTCGTAGATAAATAAGCTAGCTACTTACGTGTATTTCAAACAGTATACAAGAATATTTATCATAAAAACATTACTAAACACGGCGGCCTTATGATCAAAATTTGTGCATTCCAAAACTTTCGTTACTTTTTCACTGACATATTTATCACTTTTCGATAAACTAACACTCAATACGAAATCTACACTTATTTCTCAGTAATTCTGTATAAGATTCTTCTAAGATTAAACCGTTTTCTCATTGAATCCATTACTTTACGCACGTATAACCTTGATGAATGTTTACATTAAGCATCGCGTCACACCGCCACACGACCACAGAGTATAGACGTATTTTGTTTTCTTTTTTCGTTCGTTTAGTGGTGTTCCCGCTAAAATGTCAACCGGTCAAGTATTAGTCGATTAATCGAATTCTACATCCAGATCGTGTTGCAAGTACAAAATAAATGTGAATTATTCTAAAATTATTATTTGTGTCGCAATTTTATTTCGTGTTGTATTTGGTACAATTGATTGCTTTAAGAATTTGAGTGAAATTTCGTATTTTGATTTTGTGTTTGTTATCTTTAGGTAAAGACTCATTCACGTTCAGAACATAAGTACTTTTACTATATTAAATCATTTGTTTCGGTTTCTATTCACATAGTGTTCATGAAGAAACCATAAAACCATAGTTATTATTGTGAAATGTTAAAAGTTTGATGTCAAGCTCGATAGATGGCGTTGACGTCGAAATAGATCTCGCTATGGTTTCGTTACCGCGATTTGGTTGGGATCTCGCAATTTTAATTAAATATTCCAGCTTAGATCAGTACACAATTGTGGTTTTATTTTCAACCCTATTAGTGTGCACATTAGTTCGATAGTTCAACTCATTACCAGCTCGGTAATAAACACATAGTGAGTCACATTAAAATTAATATTAAGTTAGAATTTTGAGATATAGCCTGGGTTATGGAGAGGGTAGTACATAGGGTACTTTTTTATGCGATAACCGACATCCACGCGGGCGAAGCCGCGGGCAAAAGCTAGTTAATTAATAATTATAGGTGAAGACCTACCTATAATAAAAATAAAAATTACTTACCACAATATGTGCTATGTGTCCTAAATGCGGCTTAAGACTGTCTTCTACCAAATTAATAGGAACTGTTTTTAATTTTTCACACCGGAAATTAACTAACATTAAATTGTAAGGTTTTATAATATTTCTGTTTTATTTTTTTTCTGAAAATCTGATTATATATATTTTTTAAGTTTTATGTTGAGTTTTACTTTATTTGAGCATTGTATCCTCTCAGATACATTGACTCATGTGAAGAAAAGAACAGACACTTGGCAATGTATCTCAAGAGACATAGAATATCTCCAAAAATAAACACCCTTTTATTTATCTTTTTTTTTTTTCAGGATGGGAAATCCTCAAATGACCCCCTCCCGCTCAGGGTGGAGCGGAAGGGAGTGTCAGGCTCTTACTGACTTAAACCCGCCCGTGTTCCTTCCTTGGCCCTTTATGTTCCGGGGCAGCGGTAACCCTTTCGTTCGGACAATCCCGCTGACCCGGCAGGCTTTGGCCCTGATGGGCCCCCTCGTCGTCGCCCGCACGGGCCTGGTCCTGATCGGACGGTGAGCTACCCATTACTCACCGTCCGCAGGCCCGCGCCTACGGTGGCCGGGAGTCGTCACGCGGCTCCCGACGCCCGGAGCGTCTACCGCGGTGGCTGGGACGGGAGGCTCTCTCCGCTCTCTCCTTCTCCCATCCCGCCACCTCCTTCGCTAGCATGACTGCTTCGCAGAAGGAGGTGAATGCCTCCCATTCCCTCTCGTCCCGGACCATGGCTTGAACCAGGGCCGGGCGCGAGAGGTCGCCGCCGCTGTCGATTGCCTCTACGAGGGCACGACGGTGCTCCGCCCAAGCAGGGCAGACCGCCACTGTATGCTCCACCGTGTCCTCTGGGCGATCATCGCAGTGGTGACACCCGGGCGTTTCCTCCCGCCTGATAATGTGCAGGAACCTCCCGAAAGCTCCGTGTCCGGAGAGGACCTGCGTTAGGCGGTAGGTGAGGACGCCGTAACGCCGCCCTAGCCACTCCTCAAAGAGGGGTCTTACCACCGCTATCGTGGCGTGTCCTGCGCTGGGTTGCGACAGTCGCTCTTTCCATGCTGCCATGAGATCGCGCCGGAGGTCCGTCCGCTCCGCCGCAATTTGCCGTGGAAGCGGAGTTTCCCCCCGGCGCAGTGCCTCCGCACGCCACTCATACAGGCGTGCGAGGACTATTGCCTCCAGATCCCACGGCGGCAGTCCGGCAAGGAGGCTTTCCGCCTCAGTGGCGTGGACAGAGATTTCAGACAGGGTATGCAGAGCTAAAATAAAAAACATTTCCCTCCTTCTGGGGCAGTCGGCCCGACTGCCCCAGAAGGAGGGAAATGTTTTTCGTAAAGTTCAATCCTGGTACACACCTTCCCTTTTCCTCAAAAGATAACATCGAAAACGCGGCAGATTTTAAATTATTTAAACACACTTCGCCAGCGCAGGTCTCACAAGTATAATTTTCCATTTTTTACAATAAACTTACTTAATAAAATTACTAAGACAGATAAAGACAGTCAATCACTTGCGCCAAGAAAATCAATATGGCGAAAAAACTTCAAAAAACTGCAATTACGAACTATCGAAGGAAGGTATCAATCGGTCATTTGGTCAACCCGAATAAAAAAATCAACTCTTTGAATCGACAATGAAATGGTGTTTTTACGGCTTCTTAATTTAGAGGGATTAAAACGAAAGCAGTTCTTCCAAAACTCTATCACACGCACACATTTTCACGCACACAGTCATACTTTTGCTGTGTACTACACGAGATGTGATGAATGAAGAACAAGTAAGGTGTAGTACTGCTTATGGTCACGGGAGCGCTGTCTCCGCGCGATAACGCATGGCGGCTAATAATCGTTGCTCGAAGGAGTTAGTTCCAACAAAAAGCAATAGATGGCGCGTAAATAAAAAACACGAAGCGAATGGCGAAATAAGTTAGATTAATAAATTACCATGTAGTTATTTATTTATCAGTTTATATTATTATATTTTAATTTAGTTAGAGGGGCGTATATGTATGGAGGGACTCCAGGGTATGCAGAGCTTATTTGCATGTATGGAGTGCACACCACTGTTCCGCCTCACCCGAGATCGTGCGGTAGCCCCGGATCAGCCTTACAGCTACCACCTTTTGGGGCGCGTTCAAATAGTGGGCGGCTCTCCGCCGCATCGAACGCACCCATATGTTGCCATGGACCGCACGACCCCCGCGAAGAGCCTCCGGTAGGAGGCGTTTGGACCCCTCAGGTTGGGCAGGAGCCGTTTCGAGGGCGGCCCCGGTCCGTTCTAGTTTGGGGGCCAAACGACGGAAGTGCTCCACGAAGTTCCACCGGCTGTCGAGGACGAGTCCCAGGTACTTCATCATGGGCTCGACGCCGATGTGAACCCCTCCTACCGTTAGTGTTGATTCCGATGGTGGCCTGTTCCGAGGCCAATGGAAAGACATGGCCTCGGACTTGTGCAATGCCACCTCGAGACCCAACTGCCGGATCCGCTCCACGACTATCGCAACCCCGCGTGTCATTGCATCGGCCGCCGCCTGATGCGACCTCCCCTGCGCCAGGATCAGCGTGTCGTCAGCGTAGCACACCACGCTGACGCCATCGGGGAGGTCGGCCCGCAGCACCCAGTCGTAACCGATGTCCCACAGGAGCGGCCCCAGAACCGATCCCTGTGGGACACCGCACGATATCTCTCGCCGGTTCTACTCCCCGTCGCGACCGGGGTAGATGACGGCTCTGTCCGTCAGATATGCCTTGACTATTCGACGGAGGTAGGTAGGCACCCGGTGATATCGGAGTGCCTCCCCAATGCAACTCCAGGGCAGGGTGTTAAATGCGTTGGCGATGTCGAGTGACACGGCCACGACAACCCCGCCCAGAGACACCGCGTCCCCCGTCGTGAGGGTTTTAACGCGCATGATAGCGTCCACCGTCGAGCGCCCCTGGCGGAAACCGAACTGGCTATTCGCAAGATCCGGCCCCGTCCTCATCAGGTGCCCGTCGAGGCGGCCTGAAATCACTCTCTCAAAGAGCTTGCCGACCTCGTCGAGTAGCACAATGGGCCGGTATGCGGACGGAGAGTCCGCAGGGCGCCCTGCCTTCCGAATGAGGACCAGCTTCCCCGTCTTCCAACGGAGTGGGAACTGGCCTCTCTCCATACATGCGCTTAAGAGCGCCTCCAGTCGAGGCCCGAGAGCCGTCGAAGCCAGGACCCAAGCTTTGCCAGTAACCACCCTGTATTTTTTTTTCTATAGCATCAATACTGGTCTTCAAAAAAAAAAAATAAACAAATTTCATAATTTCGTTTTTTTTCTAAGAAAAGGGTTAAAAGGGTATATGATAGGTATATTTAACTGCTTTTTATTTGTTCGTTAATGTACGAGTTTACGATTAAATCGATTTTTTCTGATTCTTAAAAACAATTACATCAACATTTGTTCATGAATCGAAATACTTATGTTTGAACAAATTTGAACAAATTAAGGCCTATAACTGGTATTTTTTTCAAACTTCTGCGACGAACAGTCCCCGATTTTGAAAATCCCAAAAAGTTACCCCAGCAAAATCTTGAATATCTCAAAAACTATAAGATGAACAAATTTTGCTATTGATATACATTTACAACTCATCAAAAGCTATCTTTTCATGTACTTGGTTCCAGGCTAAATGCCTTTTTTGAAAAACACTTTGCTGGGGTATCGTTACTCCAGCAAAATCAGTTTTTCTCGAATAACTTCGAAAATACTACTTGAACAAATTGCAACTAACTATGAACTAATTAACTATGAACTAATTATCTTTAATACTCAATTTTCTCTAAGGCGCAATATTTTGCTGGGGTTACGCATACGGTCATCTCTTAACTGCCAGGGCTTATTTTGAATCTTATATATATCTTTATATATATAAAAATTACGTGTCACGTTGTTTGTCCGCGATGGACTCCTAAACTACTGAACCGATTTTAAATTAGATTTGCGCACCGTGTGCAATTTGATCCAACTTGAAAGATAGGATAGCTTACATCTCAATTTATAGTCGCAATATTATTTTATTGCAAATTATTTGTCTATTATTTGACAGTCACAATTATCTGTTAGCTCCAAACGATTCTAACAGATGGCGATATCTGTTGACTGGATTGAGTAAGTATCCAATAGATGGCGCTATGTTAAAAATACAAACGTTTCATATAAGCTACAATTTAATAGCATGACCACCACGTGTTTCTGAGGCTAAGGTATAACGGTAACGGTAGTAAAAAATCAGTCGTGGATGTTGCCATGTTTTTTTACAAATGGCATCTATGTAAAAAAGCATGTTGGTCTTCATGACTGATGTCCTCCTACTGTTCCCCTTGAATAGTTTACTAAAATGTAATATAACAAGAACCTTAGCCACAGCAACGCGTGGCCGGGTCTGCTATATAATATTATAAAGAGAAAAGATATGACTGTTTGTTTGTATTGAATATACGCCGAAACTACTGAACCGATTTCAAAAATATTTTCACTGTTGGGAAGCTACACTATCTCCGGGTGAAATAGGCTATATTATATTATGCTTTGCTACCTGGGCGAAGCCGGGGCGGGTCGCTATCTATATATATAAAAATCAATTGCTGTTCGTTTGTTTCGCTAAAACTCGAGAACGGCTGGGCTGATTTAGCTGATTTTGGTTTTTAAATTTTTAAACCTTCCCTGGACGGGAAGGTTTAAACGGTGAGAAAATATGGGGGAAAAAAAACTATTAGAGAATGGCTGGACCGATTTCGCTAATAATTTTTTGTTGTGTTTGTTATTGTCAGGAGAAGGTTTATAAGTAAGAAAAAATAAAAAAGTTAATAAAAAAATTAGAAACCAACCATATTTACTTTTCTAATGTAATCTCATGGCGTTTGACATAACGTGTCAGTCATCATTTAGTAGGTCTGAGAATAGGTTTTATCAAAAAAATAAAAAAGTTTTAGGTAGGTAGATAGGTAGGGTAGGGTAGGGTAGGTAGGTAGGTAGGGTAGGGTAGAGTAGGTAGGTAGGTAGGTAGGGTAGGGTAGAATAGTGGAGTTTATATTTCCTTTACGCGTAGACAAACTGCCACAGTCATATAGCTTTTGACAGAACGAAGTCTGTCGGGTCAGCTATTATATATATATATATTTTTTTTTTTACATTGTTCTCACATATTAGAAGCAACAAGAATAATGTACCTAGGATATTGTAATCTCTTGGTTTAAAAGAGTGTTCTTGTATGTTCTTCTCCATAGAGATCTACGTTTTTGAATTGGCAACTAGCTTCAACTTTATGACTAACTGACCAACTCCTTGAAAATTCAAAAGTGCCTGTAAATGGTTTAATTGAAATAATTGCTTTGAGTTTGAGTTTATTTAATGGTGACTACACGTAATATACGTTGAAACGAACATGCCTAGTTGCTGTGTCACATTTCATATTACATTGCATAAGTTGCACGGCATGTTCGTTTTAACATAATTATGTGTACCCACCTATACATACATAGCATGATAAGATGTTACGTACAGGTGTTCCTGAAGCCGGACGAGAAGTACGAGCACCTGCAGACGTACATCTGCGAGCAGACCAGCGTGGTGGCCGAGTCGCAGATACTGCTACACCAGGACAAACTCATGCTGACTGTCGTCGACGAAAACACGCTAGGTACCCAGCATCACTGTCATCATCACCCAGTGATGTGATACACGGCGATTGTTTAATAGTTGTATCGATTTTGCGGACAGTTAACGTATTAATAATATTATGTCAAAATTAAGCTAGAATTATGGTCAGAATTATAACTTAAGTATTACTAAAGTGATTTTTCTTCAATGTTAGCTCGCGAAATTCAAAATTTCTTACGTCTTGCAAAGAAATGTCGAAATCCGCGAACTATATTGAAGGAACAGCCTTAGTAATGCTAAAGTAGAGTTTGACAACTTCTCAACTATAGATTAAAAGAATTAAGTTCTTAAAATTTATATTTTCTGATAATAAATTCTCAATACAAAAACAGGGTCATAATCCTTTTAATTCCAAAAAAATCTAGGTTGTCACTTTCATGGTTATTTTCATATAATAATGTACCTATAGATTATAACGATGAGTTCGTGGAAACTGTGCATACGGTCGGGTCTAAGATCTTCAAGACCCGTCGAACAGGTAGAAACAAGAAGCTCTCTAATCCTAATTTACAACTCTGAAGGAGATCCTAAAGATAATCCTGCAGTCTTCAGACGATGCGCTCAAGTACCGGCAATTAAATTGACAGATCTCTAAGTCCTTGAAAACCGACCATCGCCGCTTTAATGCAGAACGCATTAAGGACGCAATAGAGCGGAATAAAGGCTCCAAGGTCTTTGCAAGAGATCTGTCTATTGGGCAGATCCAGCTTGCGAAACTGAAGACCGACGATGGCAGGATCGTATCCGCCAAACCTGAGCTGTTGAGAGAGATCGAGAGGTTCTATGGAGAGCTATACACGTCTATAAGTAACCCCGCTATAAATCTGGCTAAAGACCCAAGAGCTAGACTGACCCGACACTACACCGAAGACATCCCGGACGTCAGCTTGTAAGAGATTAGGATGG
The DNA here is from genome assembly GCA_947523025.1 of Dryobota labecula. NCBI lineage: Eukaryota > Metazoa > Arthropoda > Insecta > Lepidoptera > Noctuidae > Dryobota > Dryobota labecula. Next base: position 688,867 of record OX383300.1, read on the forward strand.
CTCTGAAGCAGCTCAAAAACAACAAGTTGATAACGGAATTACGCGATAATGCCCTCCTTAAGAATTATAGGCCCTTCTCACTTCTAAGCCATGTCTCAGAAGCATGACCATCACGAACCGTCTCGCGCGCATGTTTGACGACTTCCAGCCTCCCGAACAAGCCGGATTCCGTAAAGGCTTTAGCATCGTAGACCACATACATAAGCTGCGGCAGGTTATACAGAAGACCGAAGAGTATAATTTGTCTCTCTGCTTAGCATTTGTACACTACGAGAAAGCCTTCGATTCGATCGAGACATGGGCTGTACTGCAGTCTCTTCAACGTTGCCAGATCGACTATCGGTACATCGAGGTGCTGAAGTGTCTGTACAAAAACGCCACTATGTCAGTCCGACTCCAGAACCAGACCTCGAAACCTATCCTTTTACAGCGAGGTGTGAGACAGGGAGTTGTTATCTCTCCGAAACTGTTCACCGCTGCACTGGAGGATGTCTTCAAGGTTCTGGACTGGAAATAGGTTGGCATCAACATCAATGGCGAGTACATCACTCATCTTCGGTTTGCCGAAGATACAGTTGTAATGGCTGAGACTATGGAAGACCTGAGAACAATGCTCGATGACCTCAATAGAGCTTTCAAAAGAGTGGGTCTTAGAATGAACATGCATAAGACAAAGGTCATGTGAAATGCCCATGTAACACCCACTCTCATGAAAATCGGAGACGCTACACTCGTAGTTGTGGACGAGTATGTTGACCTAGGACAAACTGTCCAGTTAGGTAGGTCCAACTTCGAGAAAGAGGTCGTTCGTCGAATTCGACTCGGCTGGGCAGCGGTCAGGAAGCTACGCAATATCTTCCCGTCCCACATACCGCAGTGTCTCAAGACGAAAGTTTTTGACCAGTGCGTGTTGCCAGTGATGACCTATGGCACTGAAACGTGGTCGCTCACAATGGGCCTTATTAGAAGGCTAAAAGTCACCCAAAGGGCAATGGAGAGGGCTATGCTTGGAGTTTCCCTACGTGATCGAATCAGAAATGAAGAGATCCGCAGCAGAACCAAGGTAACAGACGTAGCACGAAGAATTGCGAAATTTAAGTGGCTATGGGCAGGGCACATTGCTCGCAGAACAGATGGCCGTTGGGGCCGAAAGGTTCTGGAGTTGCGACCGCGTACCGGAAGACATAGCGTGGGAAGGCCTCCCACAAGGTGGACCGATGACCTTGTGAAAGCCGCAGGAATTTGCTGGATGCGGGAAGCACAGAACCGGTCGAAGTGGCGGTGCTTGGGGGAGGACTATGTCCAGCAGTGGACGTCTTTCGGCTGAAACTATGAGGTTGTATTATACTAGAGGAGCAGCGTCCTGCTAACAATTTCAGAAAAACGTAACCACTTACGAGTAGTGCTTCCAAAATTACGGATTTGCTAATTACGTAACTAGTTACGCATTTTGATGCTTCAATTACGTAACTACGTAATTACGTACTTAACTGTTTTGATTTTTTAAAGCACGATAAATTCTGGGCTTATTACGTATTTTAGAAGTAAAAAATCAAACAACTTCAAATGAAAAAAATTATAATATTAAGGAATTAAAAGTAAATTACAGATTAAAATGATAATTTTAAAATTAAACTCAAAATCAAAATCGTCAATCAAATCAAAATGTAATATTTTGATTTGATTGACGATTTTGATTTTGACTAAACTCAATCAACAAACAAAACATGTACCACGCACAAATGGTTTAAAAGTAAGAAACAATATAAAATATGGTTATTTTTCCAATCTTTGTTCTTGATAATATGATCTCATAAATGATAACGAATGCAATGTTCTGTCACCAAGGGAACTTCTTAGTTTAGAACAAAGATAGCCGGCAGAAGAAAATGCCCGTTCTGCTTCAACACTAGTAGGCATTATACATAGTAAATAATTATAAGCTGCTGTTAGGAAAACTTCACGACCGCCGCCAGTGCTATCGTAGATACACATTTCAACTCTGATGATGGATTCAAGATCTGTGTTTACTCCAGATTTGTTTACTGTAGACATAGTTTTCTGTATTTCTTTTTCTAGTTGCTGTGCAACAGTCAACTCGTCGCCACAACCATCATTAGCATCATTGTCATCTGCTTCGGAATCTAAACTCATTTGTGTACTTGTAGGCGGTGTAAATTTGAGCCTTTCTAATAAGTTTGCAACATATGTTCTAATATAATCCGACGTCGGTTTTGTAAAAGTTTCTGTTTCTTCGGTTTTATAATATTCTTCATTATTATGCAAATACTGCAAGACACCAGACACATTTGTTCGCCTTTCTTTTATTCTTTTTCTAAGGGATACAGCAAGCTTGTCACTGAGCCCATTGGACTGAGCATCAAGCTTATTTAACATAAACTGAAGCGCAGCATCTGCTGCTAACAAATTCGAGTCACGGCGACACAATGCCATCACTGTAGTTTTTATTATATCTAAACTATGATGAATGTTATGTAGATCTTGTATTTCTGTGTCTGTGAAACTTATATTTGATTTTAAGTCTAATAAAGCCTTAAATAAACTTGATTTCAATTTCAGAAATCGTCCAAACATATCTGATAAGCTGTTCCATCGCGTTTTGCAGTCTAGTATAAGATCGAGGCTTTTACCATGCTCTTGTAAAGAATATTTTTGCAACAAATCGGTCTTCAGTGGTGATTTTTTGAATGATTTAACAAGTTTTCTTACTTTTACTATAATATCTTTGTACAGAAACTCTGGTTCTAGAACTCTAGGTACTTCTATGAAAAGTCCGCCATCGTTTTCTTCAATTTCTTCAGTGTCAGTATCTGAAGCTTCATCTTCTAGTTCTGGTTCAGTAGTTGTACTTTTCCGTGTCTTATATAATACGTCCAGCACTGCAAGTTGTATTCCGTGAGCAAAACACAACTGATGGTGACCATCAAAATTTTTGCCCATTTTAACCATAACACTGGCTCCGTCCGTTGTGAATGCAATTATATCTTCAAGTTTCAAATAAAAGTCATTTAGATGATTTTCTAACAGTACAGTTCCAACGTGAGCTGGCATTGAACCCTTTATCCTTACTAGTCCTAAATTTTTATATTTAGCTGGTTCTAGGTCTTTATTATAAATATTTATATTCATATACCTCCGGTTCCGGGTAGAGGTCCATTCATCAAACGTTATAGTAAACCGTTTTTTTTGGGACTTCATATCTTTAAACTGATTTATTAATTGTTTTTTTATGGCACAACTCTGTTCCAGGACAATTTTGGTAATAGTTGAAGGAGATTTCGGTAGATCATAGCCAGATTTTTTGAAAACATACCTTAGATCTTCAGAAGTACAAAATTTGCTTAATGGGATGCCATCCAATGCTGCCATTCTAGTCACTATAACGTCCAAGGAATACTCAGTGGAAAAGTAATCCGTTAGTTTAGTTTTCTTCGATGGAGGTTCTAAACTTTTTCTTGCTTGAAAGCACGATGAAGTACTTGCCCTTTGCGCATCTTGCTCTTGTGACATCTCGCCAATATGTTTAGCACGCATATGTGTATGTAGTGCTCCAGTAGCACCACCAGGAGTCTTCAAAAATTTTTGACAATGTTTACATTGGACACTTTGCCCATTTTCAGCCCTCAAAAAGTGTTCCCATATAGCTGATTGTGTGCGTTTGTTCAAAAACTCCTTATAAATAGTCTTCTTTACTGCAGACCTAAAACAATATATAAATATTTCATAATTTAATAGTTAGGTAATACATATAAATAGCATCTATAGTTAGGCACTACACTTAAAACGGGATACATTTACATACGTACCGTGAACTCATAATCAATGTCTATTTGCACAGACATCTAACAAGCAACAATAAAATAAAATCGCACATATTTTTTTATTTTTTTTTAAACGTCGCACCACACTAGGAATTACTGCTGTATCGTGGGTGCACTCACAATCATGTAAACTAACATACACAAGACACCCAGACCCGGAACACCTATCTGTAGGTCATACAAATATTTGTTCCGTACGGGAATCGAACCCGTGACCCGCAGCGCAGCAGCCAATCACTCAACTACTGCGCCAACCGTGCCGTCAACAATATAAAATCAACTACTAAATTATATGTATAAACTCTCACACAATACCCTAGAAACAAAGTAAGTAGACAAGTAAAGTAATGTTAAAATAGGTACTTACATTTTCGTTGAAGTATCTCTACTCGTGTATGGTGATATCTACTTAGAAACTTGTAATGAAAAGCTTCTGAAAACCAAGCGTCAAACTTTGCGGCACATACACAAAATCACAAAAGTCAGTAAAATAAGCTTAGACCAGGCAGGACAGTATCTCGCAGGTGTACGTAAGACGACTGAGTACCGAGTATTGAGATTGTTTCTAAATTCACGAAAGTAAAGAAAAATGTAGGGAGTTCCCTTAGCTTGCTCAATCCACAATATTAAACTTTATTATCTACGAGGTAGATCAAATACTTGCGAAACACTTATAAACTTTGATTGTGTTACGTACCGAACTATCCACAACCAACGGGGATTCCCTTCGTTTCCCGATTGGTCAACAATGAACTCTATTCTGTACGACTAAGAAATTAAATCTTGCGGACTCAAATTGGAAGTTATAAAATAAACCCCGGGAATTCGGGGGATACCTACAGAAAGGGTTTTGGTGTTGTCATAATGTAAGTCGTAGGTTAACTAAATTAAGGTAAATTGTAAATACACAGATAAACCCATGCCTTTTTCCCATGGAGTAGGCAGAAACTATAGAACTAAATAAATGGGTACCTAAATTAATTAATATTATCCTATAGTTACGTAATTACGGACTGCAGCTCTTCAGTTACGTATTTGTGAGATTTCTAAAATCTGTCCGTAATTACGTAATTGCGTAATTACGTAATTACGTAATGGAAGCCCTACTTACGAGTTAAAGTCGTAGCTTTGAAACGGATACATAAATTATGTCAATCTGTCAAAATAATCTATTTGTCTTCTTTCGTCTAACTAATTACGTTGGAACGAGACAGGACATTTTCATTGGAAAAACGGCCAGAGTTGCCAATGATCAATGTAATAAACCCCCAGAATTAATAAAAAAAAAAAATTTTGGTTATTGGAACTTTCAATAGATTTAAAGATTTCGTACATATAGGCTGTATCTATTCAAACACGAAATATTTTAAGAGATACACCTATAGGTGGTAAAGAAGCCATACCAACGATTTTTTTTTTAATCTGAGTATATTATTTAAAAAATTACATAATTTAAAATTAATTGATATGATGATTAATACTCATTAATTATCAAAGTTTACCGCGCTCGTACCGCCACCGACGCCGCGTCCGGGCGTGTCATTCATAGAACAAGTAAAGGGTTTTTGCAAAAATGTCTCAAGCAATTTTAATAATTATGTAAAAATATAAAACACTTAGATAAAAAAAAACCTCTACTTTGACGTTTTTACCACCTATAGATGTTTCTCTTAAAATATTTCATGTTTGAATAGATACACCTTATACAGTGTGATTCTTTATAATGTGCACATATCGAAAAGACGGAATCTATGCTTAATTTTAACGCCGGAAAAAATAAAAAAAAATAAAATACTTAATAGTTATTTTTATTTGTTATGGATTTTTTTTTAAATTTGTTCGATACTGTGACCCCAGTGTAAACAAAACGGTGTAACTTTTAAACTAAATAATCTATCACGATCAAACTCCATAATGATTGAAAGTAATTAGGCGTCCTCATATAATGAAAATTGAGGAAAAAACTGCCCTCAATTAAAAATAAACATGTTTTTTTTGGCAAAAATCGTTTTTTTTTTTTTCATCCATTTTTACAATAATCGCAAAATTTTTCAATAAGATGCCCCTATTACCTACCGTTTTTATTACTTTAAAAATTAATCTTCATTGTATTGGCTACCCAATAGTAAAAATTGCATGTTTATAACTCAATCCCAACATTTCTTATCAACTGTTAAAGAAAGGCCCGCATGGCTGGTTGTTTAGCAGGTAGCAAATCTTTTTTTTGTCAAAAATTCAGAAAAAAAAAAGATTTTTTAAATATTTTTCTCGTCCATAAAATTAAGCATAGATTCCCCCATTTCGATATGTGCACATTATAAAGAAACACACTGTATAGGAAGAAAAAAAAATGTGTGTAAACGTAAATATTATATTTCAAAACGAATAAGATTCTGTCAAACAAATAACAATTGTTTAAAATGGAATGATATTATTTCAATGTTTACCAAATTAGACTATAATAATAATTTAGACTTACAGGAACATACATTCGTTGTTCACTATACTCCCAACAGTCTGGCAAAGTCAAAATTAGTTTTTACTGGTAACACTGAGGGCAAAAAATGTTTGATAAATGTAATTCGTCTTTTAATGTTTTTTTTTTTGCTAATCTGAAGAAAATTTAGCAAAATTACTTGTGAAATGTAACACCACTTGCTTTATTAGTCTTTTCAGACCGTGACAACAAATTTTAACAGCACATTTCACCATTTTTATATTTTTTTATCGCTAAGCAATCGGTCACTTGACGTCAAGTTGAGAACTAAAGTCGTTATATGCCTGCGGACATATAAGACGTAGTAACGCGTCGGCGCCCTTCACTGCTGATCTAGTCCTATATTACGTCATTGGGCTGAAATGATGAATGAAGATGAATGTACCTAATATATGCGATATGTTAAATGTAGTTCAATATTTTCGAGGTTAACTGAGCCACATTGGTATAGGCGCGGAGTACCCGGTGACGACGGCCGAGGAGCCGCTGATGCTGTTCAACAAGAACAACAACAACGTCAGCATGGCGCCGGAGCCCGACATCCCCAAGTTCCCCGTCTTCCCTAACATAGTGTCCGTGGAGAACGACGCCAGTCAGGCCAAGGTGAGTGCTCAAACACTTGAACTGCGAAAACCGCCCTTACTGCTACGAAATAAAGGCGCTGTCGAAGTCTTATTGTTACACAACTGAAAAAAAAGGAGTGTTATATTTTCAGGGTTCATATATGTGTAAGTTTACATGTAAGTGTGCGTCCACGCTGAACGCGCGGTGACTAGGGTATGTGCGGGCGCGGTAGCGGAGACGACGTGCGAGCCGTTGTAGCGCTAAGGCGTATTTCAGGTGTTGCAAACCATGGACGAGGATTTGGTATTTTTATTAGATAGTCCGATCAGGAAATTGTTATTTATTATTATTTATGTACACAGTTAAATGCATAGAGATACGAAATCATTATAATTTCAGTACAAAGGTAGGTACAGCTTATTTCTTAAGAAATTTCTTCCAGCAGACCTGCCATAGGAGAAATGAAAAAGAAATGTAGACAATAGTGTGTGAGAACTAGAAGAGGAAAATATGAATATGTTCTTTGGTTTCGCTCCATAATTTTCTTATTATTATGCGATTACTGTGGTGAGGGTGTTTACTTTGCCATATAGCTGGTTTAGATTGAATCACACATAAGCACTACAGTATTTACCGCCATTTTACAACAAAAAAAATTAACCGGCAAACGACCTTGCAACAATGATGCATTGAATGAGATGAACAGACTGAGAAACCTGTCCAGCGATAACTAAAAAGTAAAAAATAAATTAGAAGTAAAATTTTTTTTTTTAAAACAAGTTTTTATTTAAATGCGCTAAAAAGAATAAAATAAACTTTCCTTTAAAACTTTTACGATAAACTTATAACTTCATTACACAATTTATATGATATAAAAGTTTGTCGCGACATTTAACTATGTAGATAAACAAGTAAATTACATAACTTGACCTGATTGGTCTTAATTTTTAAAATATTTAAACTAAGTAAATACGAGTAAATAAATCTCGCGACAAGCCTTTATATCATAATATCTTTATATTTATCGCAAAAGTTTTAGCGGAAAAGTTTATTTTATTCTTTTTAGCGCATTTAAATAATAGGTTGGGGAAAAAGTTTCTTCGCATTTTTTAAGAAAATTCAAAACATTTTTTAATATAGTTTATTTACATTTAACTATAGTATGTAGGTACCATTTTGTTCGATAACTTTTTGCCATCTTGTAGGTAGGGACATGATCCCATTGCTATAGAAATTTTGGGACTTCTGATCAAAATACCGCGACAAGTGGCGTTGGCAGTCCTCTCGTGATGTTAACCTGACACTGCCTAAAGAATTCTGAAGAGACCGAAACAGGTGGAAATCTGAAGGTGCAAGGTCAGGACTATACGGCGGATGCATTAACACCTCCCAGCCAAACTCTCTTAGTTTTTGCTGAGTGGCTAAAGATGTGTGAGGTCAAGCGTTATCATGATGAAAAACCACACCCCTAATTCCGGCCGCTTTCTCTCAACTTCTTGCTTTAATCTCATCAGTTGTTCGCAGTAGAGTTCAGAATCGATGGTCTCGCCTGGTGGTAACAGCTCATAATGAATAATGCCCTTCCAATCCCACCACACACACAGCATCACCTTGTTGCGAGTTAACCCGGGTTTCGCCACAGTCTATGAAGCCTGACCGGCCTTTGACCACGACCTTTTTCGCACGTTCTTGTCGTACGTGATCCACTTTTCATCACCAGTTATCAGCTTCTTCAAAAATGGTTCGGTTTCATTACGTCGTAATAAAGAATCACAAATGAGTACACGGTTCATTAGGTTTCTTTCAGTGAGCTCGTGAGGTACCCAAATATCGAGCTTTTTTGTGTACCCAGTTTTTTTCAAATGTGCCAAAACTGTTTAGTGGTCAATTCCCAGTTCTTCAGCTACGTCGTAACTACTGATATCTCTACTGATATCTTGCTCCACTTTTTCAAAAATGGCATCCATTTTATCCGTAATAGGGCGACCAGAGCGACGCGCGACGTGCATCATTGACATCAAAATTTCCGGATTGAAAACGCTTAAACCAAATTTGTGCTACTCTCACAGACACTGCACTAGGTCCATAAACATCGCAAATTTTTTTCGTGGCTTGCGTTGCATTTTTACCTATTTTGTAGTAAAATTTTAAAATGTATCGAATTTCTGCATTAGTTTCACTCATCTTGACAGTACGAAAAACAAATGAAAATCACACATTTTCCTAATTTGAATTTGGAATTATGTTCTTTACAATTTAAACTTTCAATGATACCAAAACCAGCCAGGTACAAATAGTATATCCAAAGTGATTTTATTACAAGTTCATACATACTATAATGCGAAAAGACTTTTTCCCCAACCTAATAAATGCTTGTTTTAAAAAAAGTTTTTTTACTTCTATTTTTTTTTTTAAGTTTAAATCACTAATATTTCGGCTTATGTTTGGAAATTAACATAACGTAAATCGTTGTTTTTTTATTTATTTTATATTTCAACCCACGGGAGTCTGAAACGGGTTATGAAGTTTTGTATTGAAGTTTTTACATGGAGCGACTACCTATCTGACCTCCACAACGCAGTTACTGGGTAATACACCTTGGTAAGAATGGTTGTCAGACTTTCGGGTTTCTGACTTCCCGTAACGACTGTCAAAGATCCACGAATGACAGCCGGGACCAACAGCTTAACGTGCTTTCCGAGGCACGCACGGGTCTCTGTATGAAAAGATGGTCACCCTTGGTGATTCCCTTACTCCTTCATTACTAAAGCTGGTGATAAGACTCATCAATATTATTTCGATTTAGTCAATTATTGTTTTACTTCCGGTTATATTCCTCGTGATTGGAAGGTACAAGTCGTCATCCCCATTTTAAAACCCGGTAAAGATCATAGTGACCATTATTCTTACTGGCCAATTGCTCTATCGTCCATACTAGGTCATGACGTATCAAGACGGTCAACACAGCAGGTGACAATGCAAGCTGCATCCCTTCAAAATGGTAGTCATTTTGAACAACTTTGTATGTGTAAATTTTCTACTTTTGTAAATAATAATGAATACTTGATATTTGTTTGAATTATTGATCATCACTTGTAATATCAACAGAATAACCATATCGTTATGAACTCACTACCTGCGCAAGCCTTTGTTCCAACAACAATATCTCATTAAAAATTGTCATAGAATCAAGTTTTTGATATCATTATTTAGGTAAACTTAACATCTGCTTGACGAATATAAAAAATTGTTCTAAGGAGTGAATTTTGTAATAACCTTGATAAACTAAAAAAAATTGTTCATTTTAGCGTAAAAATGATCTTTTAGCATTTATTTCAGTATGATATAGCATTTATTTGAGTTATTTAACCCATTGTTAATACTTTTCAGTTGTTAAAAGTTTTTTTTTACTATAATTGGTCTTTAAATTCCAAAGTTACAGTACTTTTAGTATACACGCTTCATAAAAGTTGATCAAATAACTAAAATTACTGCCATTCAGGGGGAGGGGTTGGCTTCCGACCCCACATGTTAGATAATTTTATTGATAAAATAGAGCAAACTACCACCCGTTTAAGTTTGTGCAGTCCGAGACCATATATATTATATATATTTTTTACTCGCTGTAATAGGTACATAAATGAAAATAAATTTTCTTTGACTGCTGATATGTAATTTTATATGTATGGTGTGCCAGACGGCGTGTAGTGTGGGCCACGTGATCAAACGGCGCGTAGAGGCTGTGTGCGCGGCGTCCGTGCTGTGCGGTGCCTGCGTGTCGCGCTGGGGGGCGCTGCTGGGCACGCGCCTGTCGCGCGTCGCGGCGCGCGCCGACGCGCTGCATGCGCATGCGCACCTCACGCACACGGCGGCGCGCGCGCTCGACCTGGCCGCGCACGCTGCCAGTACGCAGGTCAGTAATAAGAGCAAGTCGCGCTGGGGCGCGCTGCTGGGCACGCGCACCCCACGCACGCGGCGGCGCGCCTCGAGTCGGCCGCGCACGCCGCCTACACTCGCTGTGTCCGTAGGGCGCGGGCGCGAGCTGGGCGGCCATGGCGGGGCTGGTGGCGGGCGAGGCGGGCTCGCTGCGCACGGCCGCGGCCGCGCTGGTGGCGCGCCACGCGGCGCCCGCTCTGCGCGCCGAGTTTGACGCCGCCGCGCACCACGCGCCCTGCCCCAGCGACCTGCGCCTGCACGTCAAGGCCAAGACGCTCGTCGAGAGGTCAGTGCAAGCGCGATATTTTAGACTCCACATACCGTACACCTTATGGGGTTTTCCATGAACAAAAATAACGAACTTTCATACAAACTTTTCACCCCTCTAGGCGATGTTTTTTTTTCCGCGGTCTGCAATCAGCCCTTCAACTTTAATCAGATTGGTTGGCCCTTCCATTGCCGTACCTATTTCAATGTTGTTTTCCAAGTCTTTGACTCAAGGTGTTGTCCCCAAAGTATGGAAATCTGCTTTTATTACACCCGTACATAAGAAGGGGTCTAAAACCGAATGTGCATTATAGCTAAAATATTTGACAGGATTGCCCATAACCAGGAGCCTTACTCCCGAAAACGATTCGAGTTTGATTTTGATTCCGATTCGATTTCGTTTCTGATCCGAACTCGATTTAAAACTTAAAACTGACCGAAGTTAGTTTCGCTTCGAACCACCGCACGATCGTGCGCTAGTGTCGGATTCAAGAGTATGGATCGGCATTTAATTCGAACCCAATTCGATTGATTCAGAACTCGATGCTGTCGGGAGTAAGGTCCCAGAAACGAGTTCGAATCGGAATCAAAATCAAACTCGAATCGTTTTCGGAAGTAAGGCCCCTGTTATATTCCGCCCTTGCTAGATCATTCAGTTCCTTTCAGCACGGATTTTTGAGAGGACGATCTACCACTTCTAACTTAATTTTATTTAATGATTTCATTACGGATGCTATGGATAACGGTAAGCTGGTCGATATGGTTTACACAGATTATAGCAAGGCTTTTGATCGGATCGACCACGATACCTTGATAAAGAAACTAAGCTACATGGGCATTCGCGGGGACCTTTTGAGGTGTTTCTCTTCTTACATTGATAACATGTCACAAGCAGTAGCATATATTTTTAGTTGGATAAACGTGCCCAGCGGAGTGCCTCAGGGCTCGTTGCTCGGTCTTTTTTATTTGTAGTCTATGTGAACGACATCGATCAGTGCCTCCTTACCTCCATTCATCCAAACTTTTATGCTTTGCCGATGACATGAAAATCTTTGCCACTATTTCAACGCACTAAGATAAACTAGCACTACAGGCTGACTTGCATCGGCTTGAAGAGTATTGTCGGGCTAATAGACTTGATCTCAACCCATCCAAGTGTTCGGTGATCACTTACACTAGAAAAAGTGCAGTCTTTGCCACTACTTACACTTTGGCGGGCCAAATCTTGCCAAGGTGCAATTCCATTCGTGACTTAGGCGTCCATCATGACAGTAAGTTAGTTTTTGACACACACATTGACGCAATTGTCAAAAAAGCTTCTAAACTGCTTGGATTTATAATACGTCTCTCTAAGGCCCGTAACGTTCTGTATGTTCCTCAAGTCCAGTTTGATCTTCAATCAGTCGATCACTGTTTAAGTATAGAATCAGTACTTGAGCATCGTTCTTATTCCAGAACGGTAATCAATCTATACTCAGCTGAATCGAGACTCAAATCGAGCCTCAAGCAGAGATGTGTATTGTCTATGCATTAGCCTGTTTTCGTTTACGATTTATTTTATTTACCAACTTTGTTCTGATCTTCACTGGGTTCGAAATATTAAAATATACCTTAGATTGCGCTCCTAAGGCTTACGAGCGCAATTATTTAGGAAATTTGCGTTATTATTTTGGTTCTGAATAGTACAATCCCCTATTTATTGAAACTAAAGCTCTTCGAAGTATATTAATTTTGTAATCAAAATTGTCAAGCTTAAAAGACTTGTACTTGACTTGAAATGTCAGCATGTCAAATATGTGAAAATAAATACATCAGTTTGTATACAACGTTGTTTGCTTTGATGATTAATAAAAAAACATAAAACGTAAACATACAAGAATTTGCAATTCTGAGGCTATAGGATGCCCACGGTTGTGTGATTTTCTGAAATCGTGGTCTATTATACCTTGGTAGAATTTAATATTTTACCACATCTGTACCTCTTTTTAAAGTTTTCACAATTATATGGGTCCTGGTCCTGAGTATCTCTTAAATATCTGAGAGGAACGCTAAAGTTCAACCTTCTATTTAAATCCATAATCCAAATATACGTAGCAATAATTAAAAAAACAACAATAATATATGAAAACTCGACAACGCAGATAGACTTGAACAGAACAAAAACATAACAATCTATGCTCAAGCGCGGTCTCGACCACACTTGGGTGATTACAGATCCAATCTCTGCTTGGGCTCGATTCACGAATTGAGTAACGATCTAAAATAAAGCCAAACTCAGCTGAACTATGATCAATGAATCCATGCTTGAGGAACGTTCTAAAATTAAAACTAGCCTCAAAACTAGTTTTAAACAGAGATCAACGCTTGAGTTTCCTTCTGTAATACGGACCTTTGTGTTTTACTGATGCTAAAACACTACAAATATTGTATTGCACTTTTGTAAGAAGTCAGCTAGAGTATTCGTCTCAGATATGGAATCCACGTTATCATAATTACATTGACCGCATCGAAAACATCGAAAGACGGTTCATAAAATATCTTTGCTTTCATCAAAAGATTCCATATCGGTCAACCGATTATCTTGGACTCTGTAGGAAGTATCATCTGCAACCGCTGGCTGGTAGATCAACGTAAAATTGCAGACTTTTTATTCTTGTTGAAGATCCTCAATAACAATATTGATAACCCCGAGTTATTGTCAAAGTTTTATTTTAATGTGCCAAATAAAGTACTTCGTTTTAATCCACCAATACGTATGTATTTTACTTCTCCTATTACCTCATACATCTTCGAATTATAGGCAGAACAGTTATATTGTGCGCGCGAGCAGGAATTTCAATGATACACTCCTTTGCAAAAAAAACGGGCACTTTACAGTCATTGGCTTTTCTATGGATAATATTAATATTTTTAAAGATAAAGATATATTTATTTGCATAAACATGTGAACAAGAGTTTAAAAAATAAAAACGTGCATGCAAGATAACATAAAGACAAAAATACAGGCTCAGACATGTTTGCCAAATACTATGGCGTGCAAATATGAATAGGTATGATTGTTAATAAGTAATTAATTTTAGGTCAATATCATTAATATGAAGTGAATTCAGCAAAAAAAAAAAAAAATGTCAACACTAAGTAAAAAATAATTCATAAAAAATATCAATGTCATAACAAATGCTTGTCAGAATTTCGTTAATAATATAGTATCATTATTATAAAATTATGTAATGAAATCAAATTAGAATTATTTAAGTCTGATACACTATAATAACATTTTTGATAAGATATGCTACAAATATTTTACAAATATTTCCATAACATTGAAAAACAATTAAAAGTAACAATATATAGTGTCAGAAAAAAGATAAAATTATTCAATCTAGAAAAACTTTTTCGGCTAGAAATTTGGAGACACTATAGTATGCTTTTTGTGAAAGAAACATTTTTAATTGTCGCTTGCATGCCTTACTATGTAGCTCCTTCCCAACGTTTAGGCAATATGTTAAATATAGTAGGCGCCATGCAGACGATACTCTTGCGCATTAGTGCCGTTTTTGCTGGATATACTCGAAGAATGGTCATATCCGGTCTGTTACACGGTACAACGTCCTGTAGACGTGGAAAAAAATTGAGGTTTGTTTTAACAAACATTGCGGCTTCGAGGATATACATACAAGGAAGAGTTAATATCTTGTACCTTTTAAAATATGGTTTACATGTATCAAACGTTTAGTCCAAACATAGATCTAATGCATCTCTTTTGGGCCTTAAATGCCGTGTTAGCGTCGGTAGAATTTCCCCAAAATATGGTGCCGTATCTTAAGCGAGACGCAACTAAGCCATGGTAGGCCACAATCAAGGTATCTACGTTCACAATTGCAGCTAGAGAGTGCAATGCAAATGCAGAGCTACAATTTTTTTTGCAGAGGTTTTCGGTTTGTGCTTTCCAGTCAAGTCTTTTGTCAATTATTAGTCCAAGGAATTTAGTTGTATTTACGATTTCAACAATTTTATCATCTATATTTATGTCCATATTTTCTATAGTCAATCGTTGGCTAAAATGTATAATTTTAGTTTTATCTAAATTAATCTTTAAGTTATTATTATTTAACCATCCTATTATAGATGTCAAGGCATTGAGAGTGTCAAGTTTATATTGGATCATGTCGTTGCTATTACTAGAAATTGTCACCGTGCTAGCATCTGCAAATAAAGTCATAGGGTGTGGAATTGATTTTGGCAAGTCATTAATGTATAGTGTAAATAGTGGAGGTCCCAATACACTACCTTGTGGAACAACAAAAGTAGTTTGACGTTCATCTGATAAGTATATCTCTTCCTTTTTAGTGGTTATATTAATTCTAGTGATTTCTGTCTTTTGCTTTCTACTCGTATTGTCTAAATAGGATTTAATTAAATTAAGAACATTACCTCGAATACCATATGCGTCAAGTTTTTTTTATTAAAATGTCATGATTTACGTAGTCAAATGCTTGAGTCATATCGCATTTAGTATGTTGTTAGCATAAATGACTAGTAATTTCTTATTATCAATGAGAATATAGTTTTTAACACTTGAATCCTGATATCGGTGTTTTAGTCAATATAAACAGAGAGCCGTGTTAAAATGGAAATTTTTATCGGTTTAATGAAATTAAGACTACGAGTATTTTGATGGTATTTTAATAAAAAAAGGCATTAAAAATAAGAATTAATAACGAATATGACCACCCCTTGCCGCAATTACGGCATTTAATCGTCTTGGCATGCTTTCCACCAGGCTTTTGATGGTGTCCTGTGAAATGTGTTCCCACTCAGCCGAAATCACACGTTTAAGCTCCCTGATGTTTTGTGGAAGTGGCTGGACAGATCGTACTCGCCTTTTTAGTAGGTCGCAGACGTGCTCAATGGAGTTAAGGTCGGGGCTCCGCGCTGGCCAATCCAAATGACGAATACCGACCTCTTGCATATAAGCATCCACGTCGCCAGAACGGTGGGCCCGAGCATTATCGTCCATGTAAATGGCATCTTCACCACTTACAGTCAGTGCGGGTTGTGCATGTTGACAAAGGATTTCTGTTATGTATCTTTGCGCATTTAGTGAGCCATTTTCAATGAATACTATCTCGGTACGATAGCAGGAAGTTACGCCCGCCCAAAACGTAACGGACCCTCCACCATAAGGGGTGATTTCTTCAAAACACACGTCGGCATAGCGTTCCCCTGGTCTTCGTAACACTCGCCGACGTCGGTCCTCACCATTCAGACAAATTCGAGCCTCATCGGAGAAGAGTACGGTACTCCAGTTACCTAGTGTCCAAGACAAGCAATTTACAACGAACCTCACTCGAGCAATCCAGTGCTCACTGAGTAACTTGGAGACCCGCGCTGGTCGTCGACAGCGTATATCAGCCGCTAAAAGACTCCTCCTCATTTCCATAGACTAACTTGTGCTCCTCGTACCTCTTCAAGGTTTCTTTGAAGGTCTATGTGACTGTATTTGCGGTTCCTCAGCGCCTGAGTCACTAAAAAGCGGTCGTCTCGTAGTTGTGTGTAACGCTTTCACCCAGAACCTTGCTTTCTCTGAACAGAACCTGTCTCTTGGTATCGAGTCCAGGTTCTTTGGACGGTTGAACGACTCAAGTTTAACCGCTGTGAGACGTAACATTGGCTACAGCCCACTTCCAGTAGCGCTATAATTTTACTAGCTCTTATTTCTTTTTCTGCCATTACAATCGGCACTAAGGGTGTCCCCTTATTTCGCAGACAGAAATTTCATAGAATTTCGTTTCCCAGAAAATATTTCACATAATATTTGGTCCTTGTATTTTTAGTTCGAATATTATTGTTTCAAAGACTATTTACTTGATTGAAAAATATTTCACAGAAACACAATTCAATGAATTTTTTATCAAATTTTTTTGTTTAACAAACTTTTCACACGGTAAATTATTTTTTAACGAATATTGTTGTTCGGTATAAGTTAGTGACAGAAACGAATCGCTGCAAAACCGACTCCACGTAGTCTTGTCTGCCCTACCCCTAGAGTGTAATTTAAATCCGCGTAGGCGCGGAGGGGCGAGGCGGCCCGCGACCTGAGGAGCAGGTGGCTTTAACGCTCGCCGCTGCGGCTGAGGCTGGCCGGCAAATTGCCGGCCAGCAAGCCGAAGCTGCGGTGGTGAGCGTCAATACCATCTGCGACGATAAGCTCGCGTGGGACCGCCGGAGCCCCGCAGCGCCGGAGCCTTGACAGAAACCATGCCTGCTGCATGTTGCATGCTCGCTTGCATGCTGCATGCTTGCTTGCATGCTACACCCAAAGCCTCTAATTCAGATAATTTATGTAAACAAAGTAATGTCATGAAATGTCACTGTCAAAATAACAGGACAGTGGTGCAAAACATTTTATCATTAAATGTTTTCATAAATAATCATCGATAAAATTAAAGTGAATTAATTATAAGTACTATGCAAACAAAATATCGTTGCCAAACAATGTTTTGTGTAGTGTGTCGGAGACACGGTATATGATCTTTATAATCAGCTCTTTTAAGCCCAGTGCTAGACGTAGGCCTCCCAAACTCGATTTCCAATCGAAACAGTTTACAGCCGCTTTCATCCAAAATGTGGCTAGATATGCTACTTACAATATGAATCTATGTATGAGAGTTGTAATATTAGTGTTGTTGAAGTTGTACAAAATTTGAAAATGTTTGTATCTCCTGCATTGTTACCAGTATCATAAAATATTTTATACCAGAAAATCTCCTTTTATTAATAACTTTGTTTAAAACCGAAAATTTATAAAAATAATTACGGTATGATATTTTTTAATTATAATTTCTTAAAATCAGTACTTAAAAGAAAAAGGAACCTCTTTGTTCGCAATTTTATGTGAATTACCATTACGAAGATATTTTTTTGCTATGTTATCCCCTTTGTTTACATAAATTATCTGAATTTGAGACTTTGGGTATACATGTTTGCTTGCATCATGTATACTACCATCTTTAATTTTATTTATAGCGGTGTGTACCTGCAAAGATATCCATAGGTTAGGTTAGAACTGTGACCAACTACGCGCGAGCCGAGCGAGCGAAGCGAGCGGTGCCGCGGAAGCGGCCGGCGAGTGCTACCTCGAAATTGGTCGCGAAATTTTTCTAAGTATTTTTTTCATAGTGGCCCCAAGACGACACTCTGACCTGAATGAATATTATGGTAATTATGTTTAGGGATAAAAGCGTTATGATAAAAAACAGTAGGAGTTTAAATATATTTACATTAATGATATTATATAACTTTAGGATGAAAATTTTTAGGAAGAGTGATCATTCGGATTACAAATCATTAAGAAGAACAATTTCGGGAAAAGAACTTTAGGTGAGCCAATATGGACCCATTATCATTATTATAACCACTTTTGTATTTTAGTGTGTATTGGAAAGATTTTACAATATTTAAAGAAACCTGTTACGTCATCGTCATCATAAAGTGTTTTTTTTTTTTAATTTTATTTGGTATTATTATTTTTAATAAACGAAGTTGTAGGTTATAAATTTTGTCTACGTACGTTTTAAACGTTCTGCCAGTAATTCCATATGAAATTATTGACTCCGCGAGTGCATTATAAAGATTAAGTAGTATTTTAAAAGGCATTTTGTATTTAACTATTGCAAATTTGGCTAGCATTGCTCGCAGTTTATCGCATATAGAGTCAATGTGATAGCCCCAATTAAATCTGTCATCAATGACTAAACCCAAATATTTGCAATTGCGAACCTGTTCCAATGGTTCACATTTGCAACCAAGCCTAGATAATTGCACTTCATACGAACATTGGTGAGTGTGCGCAATTATTTTTAATGGCTTGTCAGCATTAACCGACTCATGGCCAATGACGCCCCAGGCGCGTCATCAGCAAATATCACGGGAGGCCATTGACGCACCTGGCGCGTCACTTCGAACTTACTTAAAAATAGATTTAAAAAAAAATATATATAAAGAGAACTACCACTTTTTATCGTAAATTAAACATTAAAGTTGACAATATCCTTGGCCATTAATTTAGAATACATATTTTATAAGTCAGGGTTAGCAAACCTTTGGTAACAGTTTACAAACTTATACGGGGTGAAAGGGACACCGACGCGGAAACGGTTACCACCCCGTATATTGGCGTAATATTATTTAAGGTGAAAGCCCGCGTAATTCAAATTTTCTTACGTTTTTTGCAATTTGCAGGTCAGTGTCAGGTTGTATGTTGATTAAAATATGATTCAAAATTCGATTATTCGATTTTGATTTCAAAATTAACTATTTTATTTACTTTTTTGATTATCTACAAATAATATGTTGATTATCACAAACAAATGACCTTAATGCAAGTAAATTTACAAAAATGTTGGCGACCACCGTAACATTTTACTAAAATATTATTTATTTTAGTAAAATGTCCTACCTTGTGGGGCCATATTTCCTTTGAATACCAACGAATACGAATCGAAGCACACAAAGAACTTTTTCTCATAGCAGATTGACGCAAGATAATGGCCAAATACGCATAAAACATCACAGGGGGCCAATGACGCTTAAGGTGCGTCATCGTCCAATGTTCGGGGCCTGGCTAAAGTATGCATGAAAATGGTGGTGGCAATGAGTCGGTTAAGTAAGTGATTGAAACGAACGTGAATAGTCATAGTTTTACCAGTATTAAGCACCAGTTCAGCATCATGAGCCCACTTACACAAATTATTAAAATAATTTTGAAGCGATTGTTCTGCCTTAGATAAGTATTTATCAGCTGCTACGAGACAGGTGTCGTTCGCGTACTGATAGACTGAGCAATTACTTATGACATTGTCCATGTCAGATGTAGGCTAAATAATGCAAGGGTCCTATAACTGAGCCTTGTGCTGTTTCAGTAGCTACTACAACTTCGTCACTAAGTTCATTGCGGATTTTTACACGGGATGTTCTGTCTTTTAAATAATCTTTGCACCAGTTTAATATTGGGCCTCGAACCCTTGTATTGTCCAGCTTGTTTATAAGTGTATCATGCCTGAGGGTATCAAAGCCTTTAGTTGATTATAAATGGCTCTGACAGCTCTCTTTTGCAAAATAAACATGGATTCAATGTCAGCAGCCCGATCCCACGAAGTGTGAAGTAGCTAAAATAGACCAAACTAGTGGTTTCTATATCTATTAACACTCTTATCTTTCTAACAGCATTAGCGGCCGAGCTTAGCCGCCCCACAAGAGATGTTATATGAGGTCCCCATTCTAATTTCTTGTCTAGCGAGATTCCTAGGAAAACCGTTTGATTAATAAATTCCAGTTTTTCTCCATTCAGCATGATGTCACATTCGCTACTTCTAACATTAGGTAATTTAAATCGAATGCAATTGTTTTTTTTATTTTTTTCAGTTATTACCAAATTTTTTACCGTAAACCAATCTTGGACCTGACGAATAGAGTTATTCGTGTCGTCAAGTTCTTGTGACCGTCGATCTATTTAAAAAATCAATGATGTGTCGTCTACAAATAACACCATCTTCAGTTGATTTTGAAGTAATTGGGGTAAATCGTTAATGTAAACTAAAAATAGGAATGGACCGAATATCGAACCTTGAGGAACGCCCATTTTCATTTCAAATCCTAATGAGTTTATGCCGTTTACCTGAACTTTAACCTTCCTATCCGTCAGGTATGATCTTGGTAAGTCAATAGCTGTATTCTTAATCCCATAGTGCTCCAGTTTCACAGTATTGTCTCATGGTTTACGCAATCGAACGCCTTAGAGAGGTCGCAAAAGATCCAATGGCATCTTGTGCTTCTTCCCAAGCGTTAAAAATGTTTTTTGTTAGGGTGACACCGGCGTTAGTTGTACAACGCTCTTTGGTGAAACCATACTGATGTTCATGAAAGATGGAATTTTTATTAAAGTGACGTAACATTTGATTGAGCATCAACTTTTCAAACACCTTGCTGAGAACTGGAGGAATGGTGTAGTGATTGTCATAGCCGGATCACTTCCGGGGATTTTTAGTACCCCTTGCCTCACCATGGCCTTGCCCGCTACCGTAGCACAGGGAAGGTGGGCCGCCGGTAACTAGGAGCTATTTTATATTGGTGCTTGTCATTTTGGGGGGAATTTGGCATAATCGCCACGCTTGGCAGGCGGGTTGGCGATCGCAGTATGGTGTTAAAAATAAATAGATAATGCTGTTGCTCATTCTCTAGTAAGTCCCTTAGTCGCTTTTTACGACACCCACGGGAGGAAATAGGGTAGTGGTATTCTTTAAGTCTGGCACCATACGGAACCAAGGTCCAAGGCTCCAAGGACGGAAATAAGGTTTCGGAGATTAGCCGGAACAAACATACTGAATGAAATACATTTTTTTTTATTGTTAAAAAAAAATGTATAGTATATACTTTCATATGCATGTAGTGAAAAGCTGTTATTTTGACATTATAAACAGACATTTCAATTTTATTTATTTGTCTAGATTTTTCTACTTCATTTATTTATTCCAGACTGCGCGACTCGTGGCAGCACCTGGTGCGTGACCGCGCCACACGCTCGCTGACGTACAATGACGAGCAGTTCCACGTGCTGGAGCGCATCACCGTCGCCGAGACCGGCAGGCGCGCGCGGGCGCTGCTGCAGAAGGCCTCGCCCCTGGCGCGCGCGCGCGCCGATGCTATCGCTGACTGGTGAGACATCACACTAGTACGTACAGAGAGCGGGAGGCGCGCGCGGGAGCTGCTGCAGAAGGCCTCGCCGCTGGTACCACAGTAGACATGAGTCTTATTAATAAATTACTTCAACTAGGAACAAATGGTCGGAACTGGCTCACACACACATGCAAAGCGTTTACACTAATTCTAAGCATGCTTCAGGTAACAGGTTACTCGTGAGTAAGTCTGCGCTGTAGCATCGAGACACGTTTTATCTGTGGTGGGTTTACGTGGTGAAGATAAATAATACCACGTAAAAAATAAACATATTTTGATGTTAATACATCAAAATATGTATATTTGATAAAAATAGGGAGTAGTATATGGTCACGAAATTTGTTTATTACCCTTGATAGCGTGTGTACTGTGCTTAGTGCACAGTACTACCCTGGCTTAGCCGGGTGTGACGTCGACCGCAGCAAGAGCTCCACGCTGCTGACGCCTGCCATGGTGACGGTCGGCGAATGGTTTTGCCAGACCCGTAGTGAGCTCAACGTGACCACGCGGGTAAAAATGGACTCGGCTCGGAGCCCGATGATAGCCGGATTTACCGGAAGGTGGTGGCCCTGAACCCAACGATGCCTCCAGGATGCCTCCGAACCAATCAGTTTATGGTATTTGAGGAAGGCTCTAAATGTCCTATAACAGTACCGCCCATCAAACTGTACGGGGTTTCCTTGGTTAAAGTGGACCACTTTAAATATCTAGGGCATTTAGTTACTGCCATCAGTAACCAGTAGTTGTATCTTCTCTTAGACCATTCTCACAGAGACACTGATACTGTATATGCAGATACATGCAGTGTGTATTGTATGTGTATGTAGATACTGATATCGATCGAGCGGAACGGAAGGCTTTGTCAATCAGAGCTAATATGATAGCCCGCAGGTTTGCACGCGTTCCAAGTCGGTCAAGCAAACAGAGCTTATTGAAGATACCTCATTGTACACGAGCAGCCTGTGGGTGAATCACACCCAAGAAGCATAAGCCCTTCGCGTTCAATATAATGTGGCGGCAACGCCTTCAGACCGCCGACGGGGCTGCCGCGACACTAGTGCCCGAATGTTTGCCGAAGCCAGTGCCCACTGCTCCTATGCAACGAAGCGTCAGCGGAGCGCGTTTTCGTGCGCAGCGTGCTGAGGACGAGACTGTCCATACATATGACGCTGCAGTCACTTGCACGTCACCTATAGTCGTCGGCCATTAATGCAAGTATATGCGTTTTAAGTATGGTACGCCCGTCCGCGGGGAGGTTAGCGCGGTTGTGTCCCCAGGATGTGTGGCGAGCGCGCACGAGCGGCCGGCCTGCCGCCCGTCCGCGGGGAGGTGACAGGCGACAGGGAAAAAAAACCGGTCAAGGAGCGAGTCGAACTCGCGCACCGAGGGTTCCGTACCAGCCCAGAAAAACTACAACTGTGCTTCACCCAAAGCACACATAATATAATACTACGTACAGATACCCAATCCCACACAAAGAAATCAAAGAAATGACACTTCCCTAAGGTTGGCTATTGAGCTGGCTATTTTTTTCCTCGATTTTTTAACACATAGTAGCATCAGCGACTCACTAACTGCCACAGACTTGAGTTTTACAACGCCATCTAGGAGTCGGCCTAGATACTAGGTGTCATTCTCGTGATTTATGAGTGTAAATAGATAAATCAACATTAAACAAGGAAGTATTAATTTTTACAGTTACTTAAAATCGGCCCTATAACGCTTTTTATTAATTGTTAATTTTATAATTGTTACCGCAGCATTGGTAACAATTATGAAATTAACAATCAATAAAAATTGAGTTTTTTTTTAAGACTAATTATAATTTGTTCAAGTTGAGACCCCATGCCCAAAGCAACCTGCTAATATGTAGGAAGGAGGACATTTTGGTTGTGAAACGTGAAATGTTTTTAAATTTTCATCAACGAGGAAAAGAAGAAAAAAAACCGGCCAAGTGCGAGTCGGACCACGCACAATGAAGGGTTCCGTACATGGAAAGAATTTATCCTAATAACAAACTTAACATCGTAGTTGGTAAACATAATCTCCCAAAAGACCATTTCAGACACCAATCTACATGGTCTTCAAATGATTTGACCAAGATTATGTCTGGACTTTAAAAGAGACTGTGATCTCTGAGTTTGTTTCGGTCTTTCTTCTCAGAGTAGTCAGATACGAAACGCCGACCTCATCTAGTTTTAAAATATGATTGACGTGTAAAAGTTTTTGTAAAAACCTACTTACAGAAATAAAATCATTTATCATTTATCATACATTCCAATTGGACCCAGTTAAGCAGAAAAGATCCAGCCAACGTTTCATTACTTTTGAGTAAATGCAGTTTAAAGTTAGGCAGAGAATAAAAAAATCGTATGATACTGTACCTATTTGAAAGTTAGTAGTGTAGTAGGCCTTTACATATACATTATTTTGAAAGTAGTATATTGTACATTTTCATATGAAGAATATCTGTAATTCCTGAAAAACTATGCGTGGATCTTTTATGCAAAATACAATATTACAATAATAAACATTGGTTTAATGTGTGGTTCATTTTAGAAGGAAGGAAATTAAAATCTGTACTTATATAAAAACAGTTTAATGACAAAAACTAATTCAAATTGTTGCTTTGAGATGAAAAAAAATATATAAAAAAATGAATCGGCAATCACTGGTTGGTTTTCCAATTTATTTAAGCAATATCGCTTTCCTCAGCTTCAAACTCTACCTCAAAATCAGGTTCGACACCAAATCCATCAATGTCGTCTTCTACATTATTGTCGCCCGTTAGATTTTTGTAGAAGGTGTGAGCATCTCGTGGAATTAAATGCATAAGGCTTTTGATATCGCTCAATTTCGCAGCTGCTATAGGTTTACCATTTGGCTAAAGCATATTCATCATATCTCTGGAAATTAAGCGTTGTCTTCCACGTTGACGTTTTTTCAGATCCACCTCTTCATAATCATCCTCTAAACTTTGTCGCATAAACAAGGAAAACATTGCTTCCTTTTTCAATAAAATTTCTTTAGTTTTAAGCCAGGATATTTTCTCACCAGTAATAGATTTTTTTCTATTAGTGATTGTATTCTCAAGATTTGCTGATCCAAGAGAATCTTTGGCTTCCATTCTGTGCACTTGAAGAGGTTTATTTTTTTTGCAGGTTCTCATTGTGTTCATATAATCTTCAGGTAGGTAAACTCTTTGTTGGTGTTTCAAAGCACATTCTATTTTTCCGAAATCGGTGTCGTTAGGCAAGAAGCTGTGTCCAGACTCGAAAAATCTAATACAAATTTGTTGTAATGTTGGGTGATCATTTAAAAAAGCTTTAAGCATAAGGGTGAGCTTAATGTTCCTATTTTGGCCGCCGCAGGAATCGCTCCACAAAATAAGATTGGTCACTCCTTCTTTCAATCTTTCAGATAGGTGCTTAATAAGACAAGAACCTACTTCCTGGGAGCCTCTCCCAGCTTCACCTTCTACCCAGATGTTACAGTGCCCTTGATCATCTGATCCCGTATGTATCCCCATATTGTACACCCATACCTTTTTTTTTTTTTTTTTTTTTTTTTTTTGGGTGGGAAATTATCAAATAACTTCTCCCGCTCTGGGCGGAGCGGGAGGGCGTGTCAGACTTTTACTGACTAAAACACACCCGTGTTCCTTCAGTTGCCTGTGTGCCAGGGCCACGGTATCCCTTTCGGACAAACCCGCAACCCTGGCAGGCACCGGTCCTGGCAGACCCCGTCAGTGCGTGCTGACATCTCTTTGAGGCGCGCGTGGAACACAACGCGCCATCGACCCGGGCCTGGTCCTTACCGGACGGCGAACTGCCCATAGCTCGCCGTCCGCAAGCCCGCGCCTACGGTGGCCGGGAATCGGCTACCGATTCCCGCCGCCCAGGGCGTCTCCTGCGGCAACTAGGGGCGTGAGGGCGCATAGACTGCCGCTCCCTCACGCGTTCCGCCTCCTCCTTCGCAAGCATTACTACTTCGCAGAAGGAGGTGACTGCTTCCCATGCACTCTCGCTCCGGACCATGGCCTGGAACAGGGCCGGACGCGAGAGATCGCCGCCGCCAATCGCCTCCGTGAGGACACGGCGGTGCTCTGCCCAAGCCGGGCAGACCTCCACCGTATGCTCCACCGTGTCCTCCGGGCGATCCACACAGTGGTAACACCCGGGCGTTTCCTCCCGCCTAATCCGAAACAGGAACCTCCCGAAACACCCGTGTCCAGTGAGGACCTGTGTCAGGCGAAAGGTGAGGACGCCGTGGCGCCTCTCTAGCCACTCCTCAAAGAGGGGACTTATCGCCACAATTGTGGCGTACACCCATACCTGCCTTTTATAAAATACAATATTCGTGGGAATGCGTGGAAGTGGCAACGTTTTCTCTAAATCATATGTAATCGTTTCTGTGTAAGGATCAGTTTTTGCGAGAGCCATGTCACTTTTCAGTCGTTTTTTAAGATCTTCTGCGGTTTTAAGATGGGCATTATGTTCCTCTATAATCTTTCTCTTAGCTTCTTCATCCGTAATCAAATTCTTTTTATTTTTGTAAAAGTCGCATTTGTTACAAGTATCTTTATTTAGGGGTTTGGTGCGAAGATTAAATTTGGTTAAGAAAATCTGTTTTACTTTTGGATATGACAAGACATTAATGCCTGCTGAATGTGCTTCTTCAGTGTAGATCTGGTAAATTTTAGGAAATGTCATATCTGATCTTAAAAATTTCGTAGCTCCTACTTTCTCACGACAGTAATGTGAAATGTACGTAGGGAGCTTTTTAACAATACTTATGAAAAAAAATTCGCTTTCCTCATTAATTTTATTGCGACCTCCATTAATTCCACGTTTGTCCGAAATAGAATCCGACCTCATCTTTTTAAGTGCTGTATCAATCCTTTTTGGAGTTGTGTGAATTGTTTTTACAAACATTTCCCTACATATTGGAATACCTTTCAGGAAATACTGTCGTGAAAATGACCTTTTCTTGGAGATATTTTGTGATTGTGATACGTAGCGTCGTTTGACTGGAACTTCTTTTCTTGAAATAAAGTGAGGTATCTATTATGCAAAAAGATCCAAACTGCGTGGTATGAAAAGTATAAAACAATTATTGAGACTTTTAAAAGTTTTAAATAGATCCATGCAACATGAATCTTTAAAAAAAATTAAATCTTATTAATATCTGTGTCCAAGCAACATGGTACTTTTTGCATTTTTCAAAATTGGTGATTAGGGGATGGTATCTTTGACACAGTATAACTTTTGTTAGGTTAATGTGATCAAACTGCCTGGATCTTTTGTGCATATATGAAACTTGATGAGTACATTATGGATACGTAGATAACTCGATTTTACAAAATTGTGGGTTGGATCTTTTCTGCTTAACTGGGTCCAATTGCAAATGTAAGTTTGTACGCACAATATCGAGAGATTTACCATGTTATTTTCAGACCATAGACTTTTTATAGATTTTCCTGTAATCTATAAGTATAGAACTATTTTCTGTATTTTTTTCAAAGTTTTAGGTTCAGTAGTTTCGGAGATAATGGTCAGTTTTCGTCTATTTTCACTTATAACTTTAAAATTTTAAAATTATTAAAAAAAAAATTGAGTCCCTCACAGTAAACCATTTTATTTGATATGTCACACGGTACAGTTTGCAAAACTTTTTTTTTTTTAATTTTCTTGTTTGCCCCCCAGAACTGACCCCTATAGTCTAAAGTCTCATTTATTTACGGTTCACGTCCGTGCTTGGGTCACTCAAATTGATATGTATACCAAATTTCAACTTAATCGGTCCATTACATTCGAAGTAAATTGGCTGTGACAGACGGACAAACAGACAGACAGACACACGAGTGATCTTATAAGGGTTCCGTTTTTTCCTTTTGAGGTACGGAACCCTAAAAAGAAAAAAAAAGTAAAAGAGAATAAAAAGAGAGATAAAAACACAGAAAGAGAAAAAGAGAGAGAATTTTAACACTGTGGTGTAGAAATTGCAGTTTTAGGTCATCGCCATCTCTTGACAGATAAAGGAACTAATGTAATTTTTGTTGATTTCTGAAAAAGTGTGCTATTTAGAGACAGTTTTATTTTTCCTGTAATTTTTACATAAGCTTCTATCACATAGAATAATTTCAGGTTTTTCTCTATGTAAACTTCGGAGATAAGGGGGGAACGGTATTTTTTTTAAATTTTTCATCAAAAGTCGAAAACTATGCGGCCTAAAGAAAAAAGAAAAAATGTTTGAGAATGTGCAAACAGTGATCTTTCATATGATACCCCACATGCCCAAGTAGCCGCATTTTGAATTTTTAAGACCACCTTTCAGTCCCTATTGCAAAAAAAAAAAAAACGTTTTGTTTCTTTCTTATTTGCAAAATAGTTGGACAAATGTCATCTAAAACTATTCTAAATTTCAAGTTGATAGCATCAGTAGTTCTTGAGATATTCAGCTGTGACAGACAGACAGACAGACTGAGTCACACCATAAGGGTTCCTTTTTACCATGTTGGTACGGAACCCTAAAAAGAGAATAATTATACTCTAAGTGAAAGTTACTTATCACTACATATTATAAAACAAAGTCCTCCGCCGCGTCTGTCTGTTCGCGATAAACTCAAAAACGACTGCACCGATTCTTATGCTGTTTTCACCAATAGATAGCTTGGTTCTCGAGGAAGGTTTTAGTATATAATTTGTTATGTTTTTGTATGCATTTTTGTATGAATTAACGATATTTGTTGGAAGTGTCGGAAAAAAATAAGCTGTCTGGGAGCTTTCAACGAAAACGCTGTCTAAACCCTTTGAGATATAACAAAATAATGTATGGTGGAATTATGGATCTTATAAAGGTCTTCAAAAAAGTCCGCGATGGCATATGTCTATCTCTTAAGGATAACATACTATATCCATTTTATTGTCTTTTTGTAGGTATTTGTTTGCCGAATTTTACTCTTGGAAATACGATTACGATAACAATACGCTATAATATCATTAGCTATTAGCCAAATTATGTTCGTAGATAAATAAGCTAGCAACTTATGTGTATTTCAAACAGTGTACAAGAATATTTATCATAAAAACATTAATAAACACGGCGGCCTTATGATCAAAATTTGTGTATTCCAAAACTTTCGTTACTTTTTCAGACATATTTATCACTTTTCGATAAACTAACACTCAATGCGAAATCTACACTTATTTCTCAGTAATTCTGTATAAGATTCTTTTAAGATTAAACCGTTTTCTCATTGAATCCATTACTTTACGCAAGTATAACCTTGATGAATGTTTACATTAAGCACCGCGCCACACCGCCACACGACCACAGAGTACAGACGTATTTTGTTCTCTTTTTTTTTTCGTTCGTTTAGTGGTGTTCCCGCTAAAATGTCAACCGGTTAGTATTAGTCGATTAATCGAATTCTACAGCCAGTGTTGCAAGTACAAAATAAATGTCAAATATTTCGTCCAATTGCGAACGTGACCCTGAGAAAAGTTATGCACCAATGGTGTCCATTATATATTTCGAGCGTTTTATCAGCACAAATGGTGTACGAGGGCGGCACTGAAAATTTCGGGAATCAAGGAAGAGACACAACATTACTATTTAAAAATGTATTTATTGCTTTTCGAAGTATTCTCCGCGAAATTTGACACATTTTTCCATACGATGGAACCAATCATTGAAGCAACCATTCCATTCGGAAGTTGGGGTCTCCAAAATGGCCGTTTTGTAGGCGTCCACAGCTTCTTCAGGTGATGAAAATCTCTGTCCACGCAATTTATTCTTTATTTTAGGGAAAGTATAGAAATCATTAGGGCTTAGGTCGGGGCTGTACGGCGGATGGTCTAATAATTCTATGTTTTCTTGCTCTAAAAACTCTTTTGTTCTGTGCGCGGTGTGAGAACTCGCATTGTCGTGATGGAGGATGATGCGGCGGTTGCAGTTCTCTTTACGGAGTTCAGAAACGACCTGTGGCAAGCAAATGCTAGCATACCATTCTGCATTAACCGTTCTTTGTCCCTCAAGAGGAATAGTCGTAACATGGCCGGTTTTGGAGACAAACGTGGCCACCATTTTTTTTGCAACACTCCGTGAACGAACAATTTTTGTTGGCTTTAACTCATTTTCGAACACCCAAACTCGTGACTGGTTTTTTGTTTCGGGTTCTTACGCATATATCCAGGATTCGTCACCTGATACGATGTTATATACAGCATTTGAGGATCCTGCGTGGAATCTTTCGAGAGTTCTGACGCACCAAGTAACGCGAGCCGCTTTTTGCTCTTCACAGAGCGAATGCGGTATCCATCGGAAAAACAACTTTTTTACACCTAATTGTTCATGCAAGATTATTTGTATTTGACTCATGCCAATGTCTAAAGTTGCCTGAATTTCGCGGTTTGTCACATGTCGATCTTCCTCAATCAGCTTACGCACAGCATCAACGTTTTCTTGGGTGACTGCAGTTTTTGGACGACCTTGACGGGGATCATCACTGAGCTTGACACGTCCACGTGGAAATTCAGCAAACCAGCGATAAATTGTGGTTTTGGATGGGGCTTCATCACCAAATGCAGAAATCATCCGGTCAACACACTGTTTTTGTGTTAAACCACTTCGAAAGTCATAATAAATCATCGCTCTTGAATTTTCTCGAGTCAATTCCATTTTCTCAACGACAAGTTTGACAAAACCTTGTGACAAGACCGAGAATGTTTTTTTAAATAAATAAATGGTATTCGATTTTTAAAACCAAGGAGTTTTCAATTAAAAAGATTTTAATATGACAGGAACAGTGGAAATATTCCATTCCCGATACTTTTAGTGCAGCCCTCGTATCATGCGACATTTCGGAGGATTTCGTTTTTTTTTCACATTGTTGGTACTTACGTGAATTATTTTAAAATTATTATTTGTGTCGCACTTTTATTTCGTGTTGTAGTTTGGCACAATTGATTGCTTTAAGAATTTGAGTGAAATTTCGTATTTTGATTTTGTGTTTGTTATTTTTAGGTAAAGACTCATCCACGTTCAGAACCTTAGTTCAGAACATAAGTACTTTTATTATATTAAATCATTTGTTTCGGTTTCTTTTTTTTAAATTAATATTAATATTAATTTTGAGATATAGCCTGGGATATGGAGAAGAACATAGGGTACTTTTTATGCGATAACCGACATCCACGCGGGCGAAGCCGCGGGCAAAAGCTAGTGTAGTATAAGTGTGGAGTGGAGATGGGGTTAAGTGTGTATGTGTGTGTTTAGCGTGTTTATAATACCATAAGTTTTTCAGTTTCTTCATAAAACAAGGATTTAAGCCAATCAGTCACTTTCTCTTCAGTAGACTTTTAGTCATAGGGTAAATATTAAATCTTATATTTATGTCATTGTAGAGTTTAGAGCTGATATGGTTGAAGTGGCGACTAACCAACGCTAACCTGCAGCGCTCAGTCTTACAAACTGTCAGCACGTCGCGTCTTTGTTAGGAGCTGTGGGACGTAAGGCAGAAGCAGGTGTTTCCTAAAAACTGTTTGTAGGACGAACAATTGTCTGACTGTGAGGCCTTCACAATGTAAGTACAGTTCAGAGGTCGGAAATCTAATAGGTTTTTATTGCCAGTACTTTCAAAACTGCTCTCTGAGCCCCCTTCTAGCCGCAACATGATTGTCTTGTGGGGTTCCCCCCCATGTAGTTATACAGTAACTGAGAACTGATTGAGCGAGAGCAAAGTAGACCATTTTTAGGGATTGGAAATCAGCAGCCGCTCGAAGTTTTTTAAATAAATAAATAAATCTCCTGACTCGAACTAGAACAGAGTAAACCTGTTTTGTCCACGATAAGAGACTGTCCATTTTAACCCCAAGATATTTGATAGTGTCTGATCGTTTTATTTGGGCACATTTACAGGTGTTGGCCGCTGTATACACATGGACCCTGATCTTAAACGACAGTGGTGGTTGACTAATAATACTCAGAGTAAAAGAGATGAAATTGGTCTTAGAGATATTGAGCGTAAGCAGATTCGAGGCTAACCACATCATAACCATACTCAGAGCCAATTCTGTCCTCTCCCGAGTTTCAGACCAGTCCTTGCCATGGGTTATTAGAGTTGTGTCATCCGCATAAGTAATAATTTTTGTGTTCGGGAGAAATAACTGACACAGCTCATTGACATATATGAGGAAGAGGGTTTGGTCCTAGGACACTGCCCTGAGGAACCCCAAAAGTCAAATTTTCCTCATTACTGATGAATGACCCAATCTTTACTACCTGTTTTCGTCCCGAAGTATAGCTACGAAATATTTCGAGAGTAATGCCACGAATGCCAATTTGTTCCATCTTAACTGATGAAGAAGATCACAGAATTCACAGATAGCCACCAGAACTCGTATGCGTAACCCCAGCAAAATATTGCGCCTTAGAGAAAATTGAATATTACCGATAATTAGTTCATAGTTAGTTGCAATTTGTTCAAGTATAGCAAAAGGGCTATGCCCAATTTTGGTTACCTTTTTTTTTTGATGGCACACTAACGCAACCTTGTTAGATCTGTAGAGTACAGCCATTCAAATAATAGTTACTATGGCAGCTCAGCTCTAAAGTACAACCGTCTCGAGTTATGCACCCTAATCTATGTCGCGTATTTAATTAGGAAAACTGAAAATATTAGTTACCTTTAATGGTCCTATACTATTTATTTCATAATACAAACTCTATTGGATTCAAGGTGCATCATACTGGCGTAAGTGGCATAGTGTGACATCAAGTTACACTTCACCGAAACAATGTCATGAGTATTTTTTAACAAAACTGAAAATATTAGTGCTTCTTAGCCCTTAACTGGTTTATTTTATGGTTTGAACACTATCTGGACTCAAGTTACGTTACGTTTACGTAGGTGGCATAGTGTGACATGAAGTCACACTTCACTACAGCAATGTTACGACTATTTTATCAATACAAATTAAAATATGAACTCAAACTCAAAGCATTTATTTCAATTGAACCATTTACAGGCACTTTTGAATTGTCAAAGAGACGGTCAGTTAGTCAGAAAGTTGGAGCTAGATGCCCATTCCAATACGTAGATCACTATGGAGAAGAACGGACAAGAAACTCCAAGGACACTCTTTTAAATCAAGATATTACATAATCCGGGGTACATTATTCGTGTTGCTTTTATATGTGAGACAATGTAAAAACTAATAAACTAATAAAACAATTCAAAATATAAAATTACAAATTAAAAATAAGCCCTGGCAGTCAAGAGATGACCAGTCCCAACTGACGGCGCCCGTTCACGAACATGACGCATGGATCAGCACCATCCAGCTCAACCATTTTGTAGGGAACCGAATGATCCAACACACGCGCCACCATCAGTGAGACATTTAAGTGAGCATGACATACTCTCAACTGCCATGCTCTTTCAAGTCAACATAAATCATAATAACATAGTAAACGGCTCCATGGTATTCACATTTACAAAATTGAAAAAATGCTGCTAAATTATACAGAACTATAGTTTGCAATGTATTTGAGAGATGAATAAAAATTTACTACCAAAAAAGAAAGAAAATTATTATTATCTATTGGAGTATTCAACAATAAAAACATGCTTAAATAAAAACAAAATAAAAATTAAGTTCGTAATGTCAGAAAATAAAAAAGGAGGGAATATATGATTTCTTGTACGCTTTTATTTTTTTATTTCTTAGTGTAAACACTATTTGTACTAATGTTGCATCATGTGGGTGTAAGTGGCATAAGAAGAAGAAGAAGAGAAAAGAAGAGCCAAGTCAAGTTTAGATAAATCAGTAAAATGGATGAAATATACGTGCGAACTACGAAAGCAGAACGATCGGTATGAAGATTGCAGTGAACAAGAATGCACCAACGCTGGTAAAACGCAGAATTCAGCAATTTTATTGGCTATTCTAATAATGCCCTAGAACTAAACAAAGGAGCTTCTCGAAAAAGAAAAGCCGTAAATAACAAAAATAGCTATTCTTCGAAAAATAAGCTAAGACACGGATAAAGACGCAGCTGCGACTAACAGCGTATGGACAGACGGAAACAAAAGCTAAAGCTAATTGTTGCACAGTTTACCACTCACCATGCACTTTTAGAGGTATGAGGAACAGGGTGTAAAGTTCACTCATACTCTATAGTAAAGGGAGGATCCTTCGACCAGACGGGTATTGTGTCTGGTGGGCAACTGCCCGACGATTGATGTCGGGATGTTGTATATATGCTAGTCGCGCGGTAAACTCTGATAGTGCGATGCAGGATTTATGACATCAGGTCTTTGATGCGTAGTTCGCATGTGGCGTTGTTGATACCGCCACATTACTCCCCTCCGGAGACCGGAGGTCGATGATGGGCTGAGTCAGTGCATATGATGCTTGCCAGGGCCAGTTGTGATTCCAGTGAGTCGGAACCGGGTGCCGCATTGTTCGTTTGCGGTGATTCCCCAGTAAGTCGGGGTGGCGCTGCGTTTTTTGATCCAGTGAGTCGGACGTCGTACAGCGCCGGTTTGAGGCTGACTACTGGCGTCGACCAGGAGAGCGTTGAAGGGCTCTGCTTGTGGACCGGCCGAAAGTGCAGTGTGCTGTGCCAAGGTTGCTGATGAGGCTGAGGGTGATAACCAGGTATGCGCGTTCGCTGCATGCTGGTGGTCAGGATACCCGTTGATGCCGTGGGTGCTGGCTGGCTGTGTGACTTGCCGCTCGAAAGCTTGAGGAAGTGATGGATGATGTCACGCTGAAGTAGTTGCACGAAGGCTGCGCTAATGTCCATGTTCGGGGTCACCAATTTAGAGGTATGAGGAACAGGGTGTAAAGTTCACTCATACTCTATAGTAAAGGGAGGATCCTCCGACCAGACGGGTATTGTGTCTGGTAGGCAACTGTCCAACGGTTGATGTCGGGATGTTGTATATATGCTAGTCGCGCGATAAACTCTGATAGCGCGATGCAGGATTTGTGACGTCAGGTCTTGATGCGTAGTTCGCATGTGGCGTTGTTGATACCGCCACAAACTCAAAAAAATTACATTTTTATTTGCATGTGGATACTTTCTGAACTCTTAGAAAAGTTATTCGGACTTTTTAAATAAAGAAGCCAAGACAGTAAGGAGCAATCAATCACACAATCAGTTTTGCAAATAAAGTACTCGTAACATTTCTAATAGTGAAATGTGACTTGATGTCACATCACACTATGCCACTTACGCCAAAATGATGCAACATGAGTCCAAATAGTGTTTACACTATGAAATAAAGAAGAACGTAAAATAAATCATATTTTCATTTTTATTCAAAATATTTTATTTCTCATAAACCTACATGGGCACTTATGAAACGTCAGAAACTAGGTGCACGGTTCCAATTAGTCGTTTCCTATGGAGAAGAGCCGGCAAGAAACTCCACGGTTACTCTTTTAAAAATAATTGGCTTTACAATATTATTAAATAACAGTGATAATAGGTATGGGAGGACAGTGTAGGCCTTTCAACAATTACCAGGTACTTAACAAAATAGAAAAGTGCCAACAAATCTACACTCTACTAGGCCTACAACGTTCTCACTTTCACAAAATATAAAATAATCTAAGTATATAAAATATTAATGACATGATTGCAATTACAACTACAGTAACATATCTGAATAAATATCATGTCCACAAAAGCCACTAATAAAGAATTGGAATTCGATTTGTAGGTAAATAATGTCAAATAATGAAAAGATTATGTCAAGGAAGTATGTAAAAAAAATAATTAAAAATTCTAAATAAACATCATTATTTGGGAGCAGTTAATAGACATTGACATAGTTATGTTGATTATGAGGTACCAGGGAAGCCACATGTGCAGAAGGAATTATTGCCAAACTTCCTTGTCTGCAACGTAGTCTTTTATCATATAACTAGCTTCTGCCTGCGACTTCGTCCGCGTTAAATTTCTTGTTCCCCCGACCCACCACAACATCCCCCCAACACATTGCCTGCCCGTGATTTTACTTCATTTTCGCATAAACTTTCATTTAAAAAATATTGTGTCCTAGTTAATAGGAATGTTATTCTTCCTTAAGAATTGGGCTGTAAAATGCAAAAATATTTTTTCAAATCCAACTCGCAGTTCTAGAGATAAGCGCGTTCAAAAAACAAAAAACCGGCCAAGTGCGAGTCGGACTCGCGCACGAATGGTTCCGTACCATCCATACGAATCCTTACTAATATTATAAATGTGAAAGTAACTCTGTCTGTCTGTCTGTCTGTCTATATGTTACGTTTTCACGCCTAAACCGCTAAACCGATCGACATGAAATTTGGCAAGAATATAGTCTCGAATATAGAGAAGGACATAGGCTACTTTTTTACGCGATAACCGACATAAACGCGGGCGGAGCAAAAAAAAACGGCAAAAAAATCATGTTCGTTGTATGGGTGCCCCCCTTAAATATTTTTTTTTTCTGTTTTTTTGTATTTGTTGTTATAGCGGTAACAGAAATACATCATGTGTGAAAATGTCAACTGCCTAACTATCACGGTTCATGAGATACAGCCTGGTGACAGACGGATAGACAGACAGACAGACAGACAGACGGACAGCGGAGTTTTAGTAATAGGGTCCCATTTTACCCTTTGAGTACGGAACCCTAAAAACTAACTCTTCAGCTTTAGAATAGACTACCTCGCAGAGTCGATCATTATTTTGCTGCGGAGTTATTATAAAACAGTTATATCTCCTAAGATATTCATTGAAATTAAATGATGTAAGGGCAACTTTGTTCAAAATTAAATACTTGTGATGAATAACGTATTTATTTGGATAAGGATTAATACCATGTTTATGAAAACTCCTTCGCAAATAATGCATTAATTTCGAACAAATTTGATTACCATAAAAAAGGTTATAGTGAGTCAATCTTAAAAGATAGACATATGCCGTCCGGACTTTTTTTTTGAAAGTTTAAAGAGGAACAATTCCATCATACATGATATTTGCGTAACTTAAACCGTTTACGCAGCGCACGCAACGGAAGCTCTCAAAAAGGAATATTCTTTCCCGTTTTTGCAACATTTTTCATTTATGCTCCGCTCCTATTGGTTGTAGCGTGATGTTATACAGCCAATAAATGAAAATAAATATTCCCCAATAAATGAAATATCTAACACAAAAACAATTTTTCAATTCCAACCAGTAGTTCCTGAGATTAGCGCGTTCAAATAAACAAACAAACAAACTCTTCAGCTTTATATATTAGTATAGATATATAGATATGCTTTTTTGATAAGGACACGTTTGATGTGGGTTTTGAACTTTCCGTCGCTAAGTTCTGTAACCGACTTTGGCAACTTGTTATAAAAGCGGATACTGTTTATAAGAAATGACTTGCTAGTTTTAGTTAATCAAAAATTTCATGTTTACTACGTGTATTTATATTATGGAAATCGCTTCTTATAAAATAAGACTTAGGAACTTAGGACTTTTCAAAGAAAAGTCCTAAGTTTTTGCGAACATACAAAATACTTTCTAAGATATAAAGAGAAGGCAAAGTTAGTATATCAATTACTTTGAATTTATTTCTAAGGG
Organism: Dryobota labecula; assembly: GCA_947523025.1. NCBI lineage: Eukaryota > Metazoa > Arthropoda > Insecta > Lepidoptera > Noctuidae > Dryobota > Dryobota labecula. The sequence continues at coordinate 726,319 of OX383300.1, forward strand.
ACTCACGAGGACCCATTTTATAGATCGCGCGGATTGCTCTCTTTTGTAGAATGAAAATGGAATCTACGTCAGCTGCCGATCCCCACAGCAGAACGCCATAAGACATAATACTATGGAAATAAGCAAAGTATACTTACCTAGCTGTGGCTATATCAGTTAACTGCCTTATTTTTCTTACTGCATATGCAGCTGACCTTAATCTACCTGAAAGAGCTCTAATGTGGGCGCCCCATTGCAATTTCGAATCTAGAGTAATTTCTAGAAAAACAGCTTCCGTAATAGCATCTAGTTTCTTGCCATCAAGTTTTAAATTTAGACCCACTTGGGGTACATTTGGTAATGAGAACTTAAGACATTTATTGATAAAATAGTTGTAATGTTGCTGTAGTGAAGTGTGACTTGATGTCACACTATGTCACCTACGCAAACGTGACGTAACTTGGGTCCAGATAGTGTTTAGACTATAAAATATGCCAGATAAGAAGCACAAAATTTTTCAGTTTTGTTAATAAAATACTCATGACATTGTTACGGTGAAGTGTAACTTAATGTCACACTATGCCACTTACGTCAATATGATGCATCTTGAGTCCAATAGAGTTTGTACACACAGCGTCATTATGTGCTAACCCCTCAAGTTTTAAAATGTTACACTGTTACAATATTGAATTCGTTACGAATAATCTAAAGAATACTTCAAAAAGAGTTTACTAGTTCGACTTGGATTCGAACCATCGCATTACAGATTGTCGTCATACTCATACCGGCAGTTTGACAGACTGGCCAGTGAGCCAATGAAAATTGCGATGAAATTGTTATCCACTATCGTCCAAGTAGTTTATCTTTAAGGTCTCTGTCTAATCGATGGATGTTATCATTTGATGGTATCTATTAATTTTACTTACTTACGTTTTCTTTATAAAATTAATCCATACCCTCAAATTATAACTACAACGTTGTCTATGTATGTCTATGTAAAATAAGTAATGACTAAAGATAACTGTGTATTATCAAATTTTTCCAAAAAAAAAACAACTTTTACAAACAAAATTTTGTATTTTTTTTATTTATTGAATGGTAATATAAATATTATTATTAAATTATTTTATTTTTCTTGATTTTTAAATTCTTTTTTATATTAGAAAGAAAACACAATGTTGTGCCTAGGATTTGAACCTCCAATATTATGCACCGCAAGCGGTCTTGAAGCCTCCGGACTACTTGGACGTTGTATAAGTTTTCGTAAATGTTAACCTTATTATTGCTTGTCATTATATGCATTAATAAAAGTATTAACTTTTTATTGAATAAAAAAAATATTTAAAACAGAAAATACTTATTTATTCACTAAAACAATTCATTAATTGTATTAACATGTTTTTGCAAAATACAAAAAACAACTTGGGCCTATCACGGATTTGAACGCATATGTCTTTTGAGGGGGTAAGGACTTAATGGAGCTTTGTGTACTATAAAATATATAGTATAGGATCATAAAAGGTAACTCATATTTTCAGTTTTCCTAATTAAATACGCGTCATAGATTAGGGTGCATAACTCGAGACGGATGTGCTTTAGAGATGAGCTGCCATAGTAACTATTGTTTGAATGGAAGTACTCTACACATCTAACAAGGTAGTGTTAGTGTGCTATCAAAAAAAAAGGCACCAGTCGTCCATACATTTCAGGCAAAACCCTTTGTTCAAGTAGTATTTTCGAAGATATTCGAGAAAAACTGATTTTGCTGGAGTAACGTTACCCCAGCAAAATGTTTATCAAAAAAGGCATTTAGCCTGGAACCAAGTACATGAAAAGATAGCTTTTGATAAGTTGTAAATGTATACCAATAGCAAAATTTGTTCAAAATCTCGAAAACTGTTCGTCGCAGAAGTTGGAAAAAAGTACCACCTTAATTTGTTCAAATTTGTTCAAACATAAGTATTTCGATTCATCAATAAATGTCGATGTAATTAATTGTTTTAAGAATTAGAAAAAATCTATTTACTCGTAAATTTGTTCCACTACAAAAAAATAAAAATCAGTTAAATATACCTATCGTATACCCTTTTAAGGTGTACAATTCTAGATTAAAAAACTTTACGCGATATGAAGATATAAAGAGATTTCATCAAATTTCAAGCGGTGTTTCTTTGGCGATCGAATACACAGCTTCCTCTGAACACAAAACGATGGACTATATAGAACAAATTTGTTCATTTTGTTATAAAACATCCCTGAAAGTTTCAGGTTTAAATCCTGAATGGAATAAAAGTTATTCAAAATACAAGAAAGTGTCAGCAAGTCTCTTATAAACGGACTTAATTACGGAGGCTACCAAAAGGCGAAACTGATCTGATGATGTAGCCGGAGTGTAAGCACCGAAACTCCGTAATAAAACAATGTATCCTAGCCGTGTATGGGCTTATTGGAATTGTCATGAGATGCATTCTGGCTATAAATAATAATAATATTATAATAATCGTTTATTTATAAAAAGGGCACATTTACAATAAGTTTCTTAACAATTAAAATAGAACACAGTTACTTATATGCCTGAACTAGGTTGAACCTGTGCTTCAGGCAAGGAAGTGCATAAATACTTAATGTAATAAATTAACAATGGGTATTAAGTGAAAACTAAATCTAAAGGTTAATAACAGTAAAATTGCATGTTAGCGTTTCTATTTGCAGACAGCAAGTAGCTCTTCTATCTGTGCATAGGCGATGATTAGTAAATATTTAAGTATAATTTTTTTACAGCAAAAATAATTTTATTTCTAGATACTTAGTTTTCTATTTTATCTATTGTACAGAAAATGTAAAAGAATCTTTCCACTAAGACATGCTTTGAGGTTACATTAGATGTGCATACTATATCATTCCGTCTCTTGTTAGTATTGTCAGCAGTGTAGGTACATATGTAGGTAAGCATGGTGTGCTGTTTTAATACTAAGTGCATAATGAAAAGTTGGCGAACAGGGCCTCAAGTCTGCTATTACAATAGTGTCAGAATGGTCTCTTCATTGTGAGTTTTTGACAGATTTGCCATACAAACACTGTCAAATACTCACAATGGCGAGACCATTCTGACACTATTGTAATAGCAGACTTGAGGCCCAGTAACGTTGCAGGATTTATATAGCAGATCTGTGGGAAATAAAAAGCGATGGAAATGATTTTTAACAGACTTCAAAAAAGGAAGAGGTTCTGAATTCGTCTATATAATTATCTATATCTATACTAATATTATAAAGCTGAAGAGTTTGTTTGTTTGTTTGAACGCGCTAATCTCAGGAACTACTGGTTGGAATTGATTTTTTTTTTTAATGTTGGATAGTCCAGTTATCCAGGAATATTATAGGCTATATAACATCACGCTACAACCAATAGGAGCGGAGCATAAATAATAAATGTTGCAAAAACGGGAAAAATTTATCCTTTTTGAGAGCTTCCGTTGCGTGCGCTGCGTAAACGGTTAAAGTTACGAAAATATCATGTATGATGGAATTGTTCCTCTTTAAAAGTTCTAAAAAAAGGACCTCGACAGCATAAATTTCTATCTTTTAAGATTGACTCAGCCTTTTTTTATTGTAATCAGATTTGTTCGAAATTAATTCATTATTTGCGAAGGAGTTTTATCAACATAATATTAATCCTTATCCAAATAAATATGTTATTAATCACAAATATTTAAATGTAAACAAAATTGTCCTTGACATCATTTGATTTCAGTCAACATCTTAGGAGATATCATGATTTTAAAATAACTCCGTAACAAAATAAGTAGAAAATTCATTACATAAACCACTCTCTCTCTTAGGTGATGCAGACGAAGTTGCGCGGGTCAGATATATTATAAAGCTGAAGAGTTTATTTGTTTGGTTGAACGCGCTAATCTCAGGAACTAGATACTGGTTCGAATAGTAAAATTATTTTAGTGTTGGATAGCCCATTTATCGAGGAAGGCTATAGGCTATATACACTGCCGGTCAAAAGTTTGAGACTAATAATAAAAAACTTTTGTTATTAGTAAATATTTTCAAAATATTGGTGATAAAAAGTAATCTGCACATCTGCATATTCTATTGTTTATAAAGACTGCCTAAAAGCTTATTCTTTTATATATTAGCCAAAGAAAGGGCAATAAACAAGCATTGTTTCCATACAATGTGAACCGAGGAAGATTCGAGCTAGTCCGATAATCGATTGTAAAAATGTTATTACCTCATTACCGCAGCTGACACTTCTTTTATTTTACACTAGCTTCTGCCCGCGACTTCGTCCGCGTTAAATTTCTTGTTCCCCCGACCCACCCCGTCGCAACACATTGCCTGCCCGTGCTTTTACTTCGTTTTCGCATAAACTTTCATTTAAAAAAAAATGGTGTTCTAGTTAATAGGAATGTAATTCTTCCTCAAGAATTGGGCTGTAAAATGCAAAAAGATTTTTTCAAATCCAACTCGCAGTTCCAGGGATTAGCGCGTTCAAAAAACAAAAAACCGGCAAAGTGCGAGTCGGACTCGCGCACGAAGGGGTCCGTACCATCCATACAAATCCTTATCCATACTAATATTATAAATGTGAAAGTAACTGTCTGTCTGTCTATTTGTCTGTCTGTCTGTCTGTCTGTATGTTACGTTTTCACGCCTAAACCGCTGAACCGATCGTCATGAAATTTGGCAAAGATAGCCTGGGACATGGAGAAGGACATAGGCTACTTTTTTACGCATAACCTACATCCAAACGGGCGGAGCCGCGGGCAAAAGCTATCCATACTAATATTATAAATGTGAAAGTAGCTCTGTCTGTCTGTCTGTATGTTACGTTTTCACGCCTAAACCGCTGAACCGATCGACCTGGGATATAGAGAAGTCATAGGCTACTTTTTTAGACGATAACCGACATCCACGCGGGCAGAGCAAAAAAAACGGCAAAAAAATCATGTCCGTTGTATGGGAGCCATATATTAAATATTATTTTTTTTTCTGTTTTTTTGTATTTGTTGTTATAGCGGCAACAGAAATACATCATATGTGAAAATTTCAACTGTTTAACTATCACGGTTCATGAGATACAGCCTGGTGACAGACGGACAGACAGACAGACAGACGGACCGCGGAGTTTTAGTAATAGGGTCCCATTTTACCCTTTGGATACGGTACCCTAAAAACTAACTCTTCAGCTTTAGAATAGACTACCTCGCAGAGTTGATCATTACTTTGCTGCGGAGTTATTATAAAACAGTTATATCTCCTAAGATATTCATTGAAATTAAATGATGTAAGGGCAACTTTGTTCAAAATTAAATACTTGTGATGAATAACGTATTTATTTGGATAAGGATTAATACCATGTTTATGAAAACTCCTTCGCAAATAATGCATTAATTTCGAACAAATTTGATTACCATAAAAAAGGTTATAGTGAGTCAATCTTAAAAGACAGACATATGCTGTCGCAGACTTTTTTTTAGAAAATTTAAAGAGGATCAATTCCATCATACATTATATTTGCCTAACTTAAACCGTTTACGCAGCGCACGCAACGGAAGCTCTCAAAAAGAATAATTTTTCCCGTTTTTGCAACATTTTTCATTTATGCTCCGCTCCTTTTGGTTGTAGCGTGATGTTATATAGCCTATAGCCTTCCTCAATAAATGGACTATCCAACACAAAAAGAATTTTTCAATTCCAACCAGTAGTTTCTGAGATTAGCGCGTTCAAACAAACAAACAAACAAACTCTTCAGCTTTATATATTAGTATAGATCAACTTACAATGCAATTGTTCTAAATTCTTAAAATAGTTTCAAAGTTTATTCTAACCCGATATTTTCATGGTTATCTACGAATATCCGCAGTTAGTTTGATTTTGTGATTCCTACAGTCAAGACGTCTCTAAAATGGGAAAAGTTTGCAAAATTAGTATTGAAACACGATCTGCCATCGTTGTTCTCCATAATGAAGGCAAATCTGAACGTGAGATTGCATCTCAACACAAGTTATCGAAGACTTGTGTTCATCGCACTATTGTGCGGCACAAACAAACTGGCTGTAATCAAGATCGTCCGCGCTCCGGAAGACCAAGAGCTACGACTTCTCGTGAAGACCAATTTATTGTGGTAACCAGCAAGCGAAATACATAGATGCTTAACAGCCCCAGAAATACGTGTTGAAGTCAACAAATCGCGGGAAAAACCTGTGTCAGTGTCTACTGTGAAAAGACGATTGCGAGAAGCCAAGTTGTTTGGTCGCGTTGCTGTTCGAAAACCTCTTCTTAAACCGCAGAATAAGAAAAAACGGTTGCAATGGGCCCTAGCCCATCGAGACTGGACCGAAGAAGATTTCAAAAAAGTACTTTGGAGTGACGAATCTAAATTTGAAATGTTCGGTTCAAAAAGAAGAATTTTTGTTCGACGTTCCGCCGAAGAAAAGTTGATGCCACAGTGTGTAGTCCCGACTGTCAAGCATGGTGGCGGATCTGTTATGGTCTGGGGTTATTTCTCAGGCTGTGGGACTGGAAATCTGGTCCAAATTAAAGGAATTATGAAAAAGGAGCAGTATAAAGTAATTTTGGAGAAAAATGCTATTCCCTCCGGACTAAAGTTAATCGGCCAAGGATTTATTTTCCAACAAGATAATGATCCAAAGCACAGTTCAAAATTATGTAGGGGCTATTTAGACGAGAAACAGTCGGAAAAAGTGTTGGAAAACATGACATGGCCACCCCAAAGCCCCGATCTTAACCCTATGGAGCTTTTGTGGAAACAGCTTGACCGAAACGCTCGGGAACAATGTCCTTCTTCACAGCGGGCCATGTGGAATGCATTAGAAGAAAGCTGGAGGAATATCTCGAAAGAGACTATAAATAAATTAATTGCCCGCATGCCAAGATTGGTAAAACAGGTCATAAAATGCAAAGGAGGATATTTTGATGAAAAATCTGTATAAACTCTCTTGTGTGTATTTTCTTTAGAATATTGTATTCGTCAAGACTTCATGTAATTTTGTTAATTTTAAATCTTGTGTAACATGAAAATAAAACCTGTTTTTCATAAAGTTTTAAATATGTTGACTTTTATTTGTTTTCTTAATTTTTTTATAGTGGTCTCAAACTTTTGACCGGCAGTGTATATAACTTGATGACTTTTAAGAAAGAAAGAAAATAAATTTATTTGACGCAGTTTAAGGCACACAATACTGACACAGAACACAAAAAAGACAGAAAAAACTTAAAATAGCAATGTGTGCTTCGCGGCTACGCCAAATAGGAAAAGAACAAAAGTCAGAAAGAACGCTAAGCGATAACGAAGTTATAGCGCGGGCGAGCGACGGGATGGGATACGATGGGTGGGCCGAAATTTCACGGGGACGAAGTCGAGGGCAGAAGCTAGTGTAGGTATATAATATACCTATATTTGGGCATAACTTATTTGTTTATCAACCGATTTTTATAATTCTTTAATTTGGTAGAGGAAGCTTGCCCATATAAATTGTATTAACTTTTCTTGGTGGGTGTTTCTTCAAATGAGCGAAAAAGTATGTTCAAGTCTAATAAAAAAATGTAGGCTGTAATTTTTTTAGAAAAAAGGCATAACTTAGCTTCCTATTATAATTTTTAAAAGAGGCACTTCCTCTCTGTGAACATAAGTAGTTTAATTCTGATTCTATTTTATAAAATATTTACCAAACGTCATCGCCCACAACGTTCAAATCACGCACATTCTTAGTTTATCAAAAATAATTTAATAATGGTGCCTGAATAACCAATTTAATGTACGTAAGTTTTATAATAGTAATATATGTTCTTATTTTATGCATAAATAAGGGCCGATTTAAAAAACCGAATATATTATTTTAGTCGAAAAACGTTTGGCATTTGTTTTCTGTCATTGCACGCAACAGGATAAAAAAGTTTAAAAAGTGACACTTTGCTCTATAACCCGTAATCCTGCGCGGCGTCCCCCCGCACCCCCTTTCGATAGTTAGTCGACCTTGAGTACTCGTCCGGCATGCGCGTGTATTTTGTGAATAAAATTGGAAAAAAGTGTTTCTACGCAGCCTTCGTCAAGAAAAACATCATTACCGGAATTTAGGATTACTCGGTGAGTTATTTATGTATGCAATTTCATTATTTCAGTGTTTTACACGTAATATGAAACCTAAAAAACTTCCACTGAATATATTATTCCTCATGAACATTTTAAACAAGTTCAGACATGTTTCAATTGAAATCGTCATTACCAGTAACGTCATTGCCGGGATATTTCATGTTGTGGGTAATGACGAATTGTTGCGGGTATTGACAAATGAGTTGAATTTATGTTTTAACCGACTTCAAAAAAGAAGAAGGTTGGTTTATTCTATGTTCGACTGTATTTTTTACGTATTCGGTTATCATAATTCGCCTTGAAGTCATTAAACTAGAGAGTGGGTCATTTTATTCACAGATTTATGGCGAAAACAAAGAAAGGAAAAGAAGAGCGCCTTGCTCAGCAGAGGCTGTGCAAAAGACGTCGTTACGCCGAAATCAAAAATGATCCTAGATTATATGCTATTGAAAAAGAAAAACAAAGAGCACGCTATTTGAAAAGAAAAGCAGAAAAGAATATTACTTCAATTACAGAAAAAAATAAGAATAAACAGAAACTACAAAGAACGAAATGGAAAGAAAATTCAAGACGTTACAGGCAAAGCAAGAAAGAAGAAAGACAGAAATTACCAGAACCAGTACAAATTGAGATCCAAGAAAACCAAGAAGTCATTATTGAAGAAAATTCAAGAGATCCATTGAAAGGGGTTGGCGATCGGGTTTACACAGCTAAAGAAGTTTCATTGATTTTAAGAAGAGTACGTTACAAGGAACAGAAAAAACAGGGATATTTGAGAGAAATTATTAAGACATTGAAACGCCAAAATGCCTTGTATCGAATGCGAGAACTTAGACGTCGACAAAGTGAAGAAAATATGAATAAGGCACCTAAAGAAAATGACAGCTTGCAATCAAAGAAGCCCAGAGCTATAAAAGTTTTACCAAAATTTAAGAAACAAAATAAAACACCAAAAAAACTACTGAAATCAAAAATATCAGATACTATTCGTGAGGCCATACAAGCCTTTTACAATGATGATAATAACAGCGTCATTAGAGCAGGAAAAAAGGAGTTCATAACAAATAATAAAATACGACATCAAAAGCGATTTCTAACGGCAACTTTAATAGAACTATACCAAAAATTCATAAAGGAAACAAACATTGCCATTCATTACTCAACTTTTTGCAAAGAAAGGCCTTTCTGGGTCTTATTTCCAAAGCCACAAAATAGAGACACTTGTTTATGCATCGTCCACACCAATATGGATCTTCTAATCAATGCCTTAAATAAGGCCAAAATGTTAAAATCCAGAAATTCTGCGGAACTTCTAAAATCCATATGTTGTGACCCTAAAAATCCCGAATGTTTGGAGAGAACATGTGCAGCTTGTGCTGGAAGAGTGCCTGAATACATGGAGTTTTCAAACAACGTTCTTGTAACCTATTATGAATGGAAAAGGGTAAATAAAGAAATTACTACAAACAAAGGAATTGTGAAAAAACAGCAGGTGACATCCAAGGAGAAAGAAACAGAAGAACCTTTAAAGTTGATCCAAAAGTTGGAAACAGCATTGCCGAAATTCTTTTTGCACTCTTATAAGATTTTAAAGCAGTATACGGTGATGTAAAATGAAGAGAAGTAGAGTGATTAAATCAAAGATATAGTAAATCAGCCAAATATAAGAGTTTAGTTAAGAAATTTTAAGAAATAATAAAAGTTAAGGATTAGCGTAGAAAGAAGAGAATATAAGAGACTGAAATAATGAATAAATAGTGATGTTAACAAAATGTTTGTGTTGATTTTATTGATGATTATGAAAATGTTTCAATTATAAGTAAGAAAAAAATTTTTTTTTGCCTATTTTACTTTGGGTGGTTACTGAAAACTGATTAGGTAATACTATGTTGATTCAATACTTTAATATATTTTGGTTCTACAATAAAAACAAAAATTTGTTAAATGCTTTTCTTTTTTATCGTCATTCCCAGGAACATAAAATCATTACCAGCAACACAAATTTCATTACCAGTAACATAATGTCATTACCATCCCCAAAAGATTTCTTCGATGCTATTTTTCTCAATTTGTACTGCAGAATCTTCAATGCCCTAGACACATATCCTCACTGCCTCCAATGTAGATTTATATCCGACTACTCTTACTTTTAAATTAGACAAAATTATAAAATTACAGAAAAAAGTACAAAATAAATGTAAACTCGAAGAAACACCCGGGTACTTATTGAGTTAGCTTCAATAATAGGTATTTAATCCACTCGGTGTATGTTGATGATGTTATAAAACTTCCTGTCACTGTTATTTACACAGCAAGTATACGGATTGGTATTTATATTGGTATACGATTTGGTGTGGGGTAGGTATCACAAATAAAAAGTGAAAAATAAAAACTTTCTACTTAAAAAAACACAAAGTGAAAAGTAACTTTAATTTCGGAAGTCGGTGGCCAAAGAAGAAAATACAGAACCAAAGATACCGTCTTCCGAAATTAGAGTTATTTTGCACTTAGAAGTGTATGTTTTTTTGAAGCCGGTTGTTTTTTTTTTTTTTTTTTTGTTAAAAAGTTTTTTATTTATATTAGTAATAAACGTATTGATGCATGTGTTTTTCGAATAGGAATCTTTTAACAGAATATATTGAGAAACGTGACCGCCATTTTGTTTTTTTTTTTATATTTCTGGACTGGGCTTACTCCCGACAGCATCGAGATCTGAATCAATGGAATTGGATTCGAAATAAATGTCGATCCATACTCTTGAATCCGACACTTGCGCACGATCGTGCGGTGGTTCGAAGCGAAACTAACTTCGATCGAAAGATTCGTTAGGATCGAAAAGTTCGTACTTCAAACGCCATCTGACAGATAGATATCGAGTAGTTGGATCAAAATTACACGATATCAAAGAAGCTATTTCATTCAGATCGAGTGAGATTTTAGAAAGAAAAAACAGCAGTAGGGTATCGTTTTTTACGTGGGAAAGTGAAAACATTCAACTACGAGTACCTAAAAGTTACTAATCAAAGACAGAGCACTTCCCTGAGTATTCGCCAGTATCACAAACACCAATCTGTTTTTAAAATTTGGAATGCTAAGGAAATTATCGTAGGATACATAATTTCAGATTAGACTTATAACTTAACGTCATAATACAGTACATAACCATATTATTTTTCGGTCTGCCGTCAGGTACAAAGTGGCGCAGACGGTGTACCTACAGACGCAGATCCTGGACAAGGACGTGTCTAGCGCCGAGCTGAAGCTGCTGACGCTGGCGGCGCGCATTCAGGACGCCGAGCACGCCATCCGCGAGCACGTCAGCGACGCGCAGGCGCAGGTCTGTACCGGCTACACGAGTGGTGTCTTTTTTATTATAATTACATTAAAATTTTGCTACATTTATAAGGAACTGGAACTATCCAAATTTCAATAATTCATCAAAAAGAATCCATAGAAAAAAGTACTTCTCCAATTTTCCGGATAACATTTCCATTTTTTTCCCCACCCCCTAAATACCTTATTCTGACTATAAATGAAATACACGTTCTCAAGGTGTGCGTTAACCCAGCAAAATAATGTCGAAAATAGTCATTTAAATCTTACAGATAATCAGTTGCCCAGCTTCTGTAATTGTTGCGCACATTTTTAAAGGAGAATGGGCGGTTCGTCCCCAGTGGTGTATCAAGATGTGCAGTGGTGTATCAAGATGTGATATACGTCATTTTAAAGATCATAAAAATAGCTTTATTTTATTGTATGACACCAACAACGTAACTCGTGCAGGAAAGGAACCATGATTTTTTTTATTTTTTTTAAGTAATATTATTTTTAGCTTGTAGAAGCTAAAAATAACATTACTATGTTAAGCGTATAGTCCGGTGAGGCTACCTGTAGGCACCGTCGCTTCTTTATTTGCTGCCCCGTACACCTACATACTACCAGGCTCACAAATAATAAACTTTTGTGCGTAAGGCATAGGTACCTGGTAATGAGACAGGCTGTATTTGTAGCCGGTAACCATGTGCACACAATGCTAAAAGCGTCATCGCATCGGGGGGAAGAACGTCAGGGAGCGGGTGAACCCTAACGAGATAACAATAATACGGAGGCGAGAGGGATAAAGACAAAAAAATTTTTTTTACAGTTCTGACTATTGTATCGTACTAATTTGTCTTCAGTTAATGGTTTGTATTGTAATGGCAGTTCGGTTGATATTGCCTTACAATACGGACGTTGCATACATTTTTTGTTCGTTCATCGGTTCGACACTGTATATTTTGACTTCGGCACGCTAAATGGACTTGATTTCTCTGTTTTTACTTTGATTTTGGCTAGCTTGAATAGACCTCATTGCAAGTGTATTGGATACGTTGTGTTAAGATGGAACGTGTAAACCGTCATTGTGTTCTATGTGACCGTTCTCTAGCGAGAGTGCGAGAACTACATCGGCTCACGAGAGAAATCTTAGATGCAAGACCTAGCTTTGCGCAATATGTAAATCATTTACGAACACAACAAGTAAGTTTTTATTTTATTTCCGAAGTGAATCGAACTAAAATATTGGTTTTTTGTAGTCTTCTTATTATCGTGTGGGTTGTAAAGTTAACCTACCTCACAAACCCTAGTGCCAAAGTTATTGAGCCGCCAAAGGCCTCTGACATAGCTTACGACTTGGCTTGACGACTATTATTGTAGATATAGTAACCTAGTATAGATATTTATTTAGAATAAGAATACATTGCAGACTAGAATAAAAGTTATATTGTTCTATTACAAATTCTCTTCAAAGTTGCTCCAGTTGACAGTGCGACGCCGACGTGGCGCTATGGGCTTCAGTCGGGTCGGCATACCCGATAAGACGACGAGTACAGGATGGTGGTCCGACTGTAACTCGTCGTCTATCACTTGTTGGGTTATCTCGCAGTGTAGCCCTCGGTGGACTACGACGTCCAGTACGTCCGGCATCATGCGACTGTTGTCCGGGTAATGTGTCGGCATCTCCGGACCGGACACGGCGTACCCGAGGGCTTCCGCGTCCGCGCAGAGCCGTCTCCCCTCGGTATTCATGTTGCTCGAGTTCCACGCCGGGTGCTTACTGTTTAGGTCGCCGCCGCCGGCGAGGAGGGTGGCGTACTGTGACGCTGCTAGCAAGGCCCGCAGCTCCAGCAAGTGTAGCCGGACCGCGGGCGGCTTGTAGCACGCGTAGATGTTGATGTCCTCGCCGGCAATATGCAGCTGAACACCCAGCGCGTACATCGAGCTGAGTGACGGCAAGGGGAGCTCTTGATGGACGACTCTCCGCCTCACAAATACCGCCAGACCACGGTATCTTATGTTGGGGGCCGACCGTTCGTCCTTCCTGTAAGCGAGGTATCCCGGGACCTAACCCTATCTTCGGGTCCCAGGTGCGTCTCGCTTATGAGCGCCATGTCGATGTCCTGTTCCCTCAGGAGGTGGCGGAGGGGGGCGACCTTATCCCGAAGGCCGCGGGCGTTCCAGTGTAACACCCTCAACGGCCTAGTCACGGTAAAGCGTTAACAGCGTGGCCAGGCCGTCGAGGATGACTGTCTCCACACCAAGGTCCTGCCTAATGGCCTTGATGAGGTCCATCAAAAGTTTGATGGCGCAAGCTGTGAACTCGGGTTTTGCTTTTGGTTTTTCGTATGTTGTGATTATTTCAGATTTTGTAGCGCCGGAGGCGCCACCATGCGGCAGAACCGGGAACTATTGAGCTGGCTCCTCATTGGTCCGCCGGTTCTGTGGTTCCGCGTGTTGCCGCTGCGCTCCGCCGGCGCCACTTGTGGCTTCTTGCCTTTTCTTTTTGAGCGTTCCTGAGTCCACAGCCCGCGCCTGTTTCGAGGCAGGGCTGGCCTTCGGGATATCTGCTGCAGCTTCCTGGGTCGCTGGGGGATCAGGCTTCGTCCCCTTTCCTTTCCCCCTTTTCTTGTTCTTCCTCCTCCGCCCAGAGGAAGTGGCTTGGCTTCTGCTTCACGGGCTCGTTGGCTGCCGCCATCAGCGACGCGCCTTGAGCCTCTTGTGGCTGCTCGACTTGCCTCTCGGTGGCTCCTTGGGGCTGGCGTAAGGCGGCCGTGATGGCGACAGTCCCCGCCCGCCTGTTGCGGGTCTCCGCCTGGAAGATGGGGCACTTGATGTTGCACGCGGGGTGCGGGCCACCACAGTTGACACAGGTGGCCGGCTCCTTCCGCGGGCGCGGACAGTCGCGTGCTGCGTGCCCGATTCCACAACGGACACAGGCGAGCGGGTGGTGACACTGGTGCGAGCTGAGTCTGACCCGCTGGCACCGGTGGCACTGAGCGGGCCCTTTTTTCCCCCGCCTAGCCTCTATCTTGACACCACGCATGTACATGAACACGGTGGTGTCGAATATGGCCCGGACGTCTGGGGTCATCTTTATGATCGCGTGGAATACGCAACCGGGTCGACCTTGTGCGCCCTTTATGTGGCGCACATACTCCGGTTGGTATCCCAACGTCCGGAGCTCCTCCTCTATCTCCTTGGGATCGGTGTCTGCCCGTAGCCCCCGTATGGCTACCTTGAGGCTCTTCTCCGCTGGCAGCGAATAGGCGAACCACGAGACGCCGCTGTCCTTTTTAAGGCCGGCCAGATAGCGCTGGGCCAGCCTGTACTCGTGTTCCGTCTCGGGAGTGAAGCGATCTCCACTCCCGTACGGACGAGCATGAGGAGGCCGGCCCAGCTTGGCACTGATGGCCCTGAAATGGGCGGCCCAGTTAGGCAGCCTTTCCACTACCAGCGGAGGGTAGCGCGGCTTCCTTATCTTCTCCGGCTTCTGCTTCGACATCGTCTCCTTCGTCGTCACGGCGCCGGAGGCGGCAGCAGAGGGCGCAGTGAATCTTACCGAGGTGGGGGGGGGTGCGGTAATCACCCCCGTAGTTGGTGTTGTTGGTGGCGGCGGCGTTACTTGGCGAGCCGCGTCAGCGAAGGTGGGCGAGGTAGGCGTGCCCCGACCCTGCGACGCGCTTACGCGCGGCGAGTCTAGGCAGTACCTTTTCGCCTCCTCCGACGCGGTCTCGTCCGAACTCCTGCGCCGCTGGGGTCGTTGGGCGAGCGGCTCGAGACCAAACTCGAAGTCGAACCCCAGCGGTGTTGCGGCGGCGGCTCCTCCCGCGTTAGGCCCGGGGCCGGTCCGCGGTGTCATGTCAGTAGATATGTCGTCGCGACCGGACCCGGCCGATCCCCCCGACGCCAGCGACATGCTCGACCCAGCACGGGATGAGCACGCCGACAGCATGGCGGGGGAGTCGCAGTCGGAGACCCTGGGTGGCGCTGGTGAAGCGGGCGCCTTAGATATCATGAGCGGGGGCGGCCTATATTGGCCGGCCCCCGCTGTTGGTTATTCCGCACGGCCGGCACCAGTCCCGCCGTAGCAGTGGGCGGGGACCCGGTGCGGCGGTGCGAGAGGCTGGGGCAGCTTTCGCTGCGGGCGGCGACGTTAGACGCGGTTGCACGACCACGGCGGAGCGCGCGGGCGCTGAGGTGCGCGCGGGCGCAGTTGCACGCACGGATGGGGCTGCGGCGCGCACATGCGGTGCGCGGCTTGATGACGCGGCAGGCCCCGGGGCCTGTGTGGGCACCGGGCGGAACGCGGCGGGGCGTACGGGCACTGCGTGCTGTCGGCTTGACGGCGGCGTAGGCGCAGCGCGCGCAAGCGCCGATGACGCCGGCGACCCGGCAGCTATTGCGGCTCCCGCTCCTCCTCCTCCTCTTCCTCTTTCCCCTGGGGATGGCCCGGCTGGCGGTGCACCGGGCGACGTGACGCCGATGTCCGGCATCGACGCCGTCCGGGCCAACGACGAACTGGCTTCCGGGGACCCGGCATCGCGGCCCGACGGGTCGCGTTTGCCGGGTTTCGGCATGTTAGTGGGGCGTAGTTCAAGCGACCGCTACGGTGGCGAACCACCGGGCAGCTCGGGCTGCTCCCCCTGTGTACGCACAAGTGCCGGCTAGGTTACTTGTATGTCGTTCAAGATGGCTGGACAAACCTTCAAAATCGCTCGCATTTAACTAGGTCAAATAGTGCCCCATCTATTTGTGACGGCTAAATACCCTTATTTCAGAATTTGTGACGCTACAGAAGCTTAGATAATCTATCGAAAACGTGTCCAGCCAGCTTGAAAAACCACTTTTCGCTGGTCTCTCAATCTCGGTAACGGAAGTGATTTTGACGACTTTTTGCATATCAACGGGCGTCACATACATTTGTGACAGGCATCGAGCTAAAAGTTTTGTGATACGTACAGCGGTTTAGTAGAAAAATGCAAAAATCTGTGCCAGCCATCTTAAATTTACGTATAAAACTTTTGTCTGGCACTTCCGAATCTCAATAACGGGAGCGTTTTCGAATATGGTTCCTTTACTAACATTTAGTGACGCAATTTGTTACAGTAATAACGTTTGATTTATGGCGTCACATGTAAGGGTTTACGAGAAATCAATAAAAACTTAATGTCCAGCCAACCTGAACTCTAGTTGGCTGGACACGTGTATCTCTGCTGCCTGATGATCTACGGCCTTCGAAATGTGTTTAATTAATTTTGTGACGGGGACGATAATGATAACCTGAATTTGTGACGGAGAAACTTTGAGTAGTTTCAAAGATATTGATAATTTAAGTTTTCCCATATAAACACTGCAGTAGGGTTACCAATAGTGTAGGTTTTATGTAGGACTAAGTATATTTTAAGGTGTTTTGTTTAATGGACGAAAATCCATGTATTGGTGATACTAATACGAATAACTGTAGGTATTTAAATCGATAGAAGAGAAAAGTGAGGAAGGGGTGGGTCATTTTTAATGTTATTGATTATTTACGTGCAGATACCTACTCTTTTTAGTAGGTACGTATTGGTGTTTTTCATGGTAAGTACATAGGTAGATATCATAGATATAAGAAATACAAAGATATGCCCGGCAGCTAAAACTGTATGGAAACCCGATGTCTGCAGTCTATCCCTTCCACTCGCCACAACTGCACATGCAATTCAGTAAAAGCAATAGATACGAAGTCGCGCACACACTTGCAATTCAGTAAAAGCAATAGATACGAAGTCGCGCACACACTTGCAATTCATAAACCGAAACTTACTACACAATCCATACTTATATTATAAATGTGAAAGTAACTCTGTCTATGTCCATCTGTCTGTCTGTCTGTCTGTATGTTACGTTTTCACGCCTAAACCGCTGAACCGATCGTCATGAAATTTGGTGGAGATATAGCCTGGGATATGGAGAAGGACATGGGTTACTTTTTTACGCGATAACCGACATCCACGCGGGCGGAGCCGTGGGCAAAAGCTAGTCAATTATAAACCTTATCGCATCAAACACAACACGCATTTACCATACACCGTACAACTCACTCACACGAAAACATCCGGCTCTATCGTTGTGCTGTGCAAAAGCCATTTATTTTACATATACGCTAATGATTGACTAAATCGAAAAGTTATCGATTCTTCCATTTATTTGTATTACAACTTTTGTGGGGGACCTGAAAATAAAATAAATAATAAATGGTATACAAATAATAATATAATATAAATAAACAATATTTTGCTAAAAACAAAATATTATTAAGTAAATTAAAAAAAAAAAAAACAAATTTACTTTGAAAAGAAAAGTTCGTAACCACTACATAGGTCAGACTAAATAATTCTCTACGACTAAAGAGTCTTAAATAATAGTCTAGTCATACTAATTATTATTAGGTGGTATTTGTTAAAATATCTATTAGTTTATTTTATTTGTATATGTGTATTAGTATCATAAAACTATATAAATTCTCGTAATCTAGAAGTTAGTATTTTAGACATTATTTTTGTACCCTATCACTATTTTTATACTTAACCCAAAGGTTGACTTGTAGAGAATGCCTTGTGGCATTAAGTCCGCCTATGTATCACTATTGTACATGAAGTTTAAATAAATAAAAAAAATAACAATATGAGAAAATAAAGATGTGTAATAAACATTATTTCACATAGGTCTTCCAATCGGGTTAAAACGGTTAACAAAATATTGAAGAATAAACTATAATAGCAATATATTCAATAGACAATCGACATTATTGTCGATAGCCTACGTTAGGAGATCTGCACAAGCACATCATTAGCTCGCGGCAAGGCACAGCGGCTGTACTACGCGACGCAACCGCATACACAAAATATCGTTTTGTGATTTTTACATTGCGTTGTCCAGTCACTTAGCGTCATACTTACGTATTGGTTAAAAAGCAATGTATTTATTGCAAAAATAATACAGTCGCTGTTCTGTATGAAAACAAAAATAACGTAGTAAAAAAAAACCGAATTGATAACCTCCTCCTTTTTGGAAAGTCGGTTAAAAAGCAAGAAATATTTTACTTCTTGTTGTTTTTCATGATTTTATAGACAAACTAGCAGCCCGTCCCGGCTTCGCACGGGGTAGACAATTATTAATTTTTTGGAATTTCTACACCTTCGGTTACATTGTTCAAATTTTACCAAGGATCCCTATTTTTTTTCAAAATGAAATGTAGCCTATGTCAAATTGGAAGAATGTAGCATTCTATTGGTGAAAGAATTTTTTAAATCGGCCCAGTACTTTTTGAGCCTATTCATTACAAACATACAAAAATAGGTACAAATCTTTCCTCTTTATAATATTAGTGTAGATAGTGTAGATATAGTTAAATACTTGTACTAACTTATGGTAAGTGATTCCATGATGTACAAACATTTTGTTTTGGCTTCGGTTTTTGCAAGAAATCACTGAACAACACGGCATTCTTATAATTTGTCACGATCACGGTCAAAAGCGCACTAGTTCGCGAAGACCGCCATTTGCCTATTTTGCGAGCATTTTGATCATTGCGAGCGGACACAGACACGCCCCCTTGCCACTTCTCCTGTTTTTTATATTTCTATGTTTACAACGGTCAGTTATACATAAGTCACACACACAGATTACACACAAAGCAAGTCTCATCATCATGGCAGCATTGGCAACGTTCCGAATCGCACTCATGAGCGTTAAAATCGCTTATGCTACTAATGCATAGAAATTGGTTAGTAGTGATTGAATTGTATGAAGTTGCAGCTAGGTATGCAAACAATACATCAATTTTTTTAAACATCGATGTATCGTTCATAAACATCGATGTTGAAACTGTTAACATCGATTAAACATTGTTCTTAAGAACGATGTTTTCTCAGCGCCATTTATGTATTGGTTCGTATACTTGCCAAAATAGGTGTTGCTATTTCGTTATTATTCCACGTCAATATTTACGGCGACATAAAGAAATATTGGCAGTACCTACCTACTCTTAACAAATTTCTGAACGTGCACATGCGCTGCCGCAGACCGCACGCGGCGGTTCAATAGCTGGCATGGAAGTATTGTACTGTAGTGTTGCCAGATGTGCGAGAAATCTCGTAACTTTATGAGATTTAGCGGTCTCTGTACGAGATACGAGAAAAAAAAATCTCTTGTACTTTTTGTATGAGATTTTAACCACGTTTATTTTTTTTTTCCAATTTTCAACGCCCGGCGATGGCTGGTACACATAAACATATCCCTTTAAACAAGTTAGGATTGTCTATCTTTCCCCTGACAGCACCATGTATCCAAACTAAAGTATTATAATAAAGTTTATAATAAACATCGTATTATACGATCGACTCACTCAGCACATCACTAGATTAATTACCTCATCTCTGTAGTCTTTGGCCGGGGAATTCCCGTTCGATGTATTTATTTGTTGTTGTCCTTGTTGCACTCATGTAAACATCGTATTCTTATCTCCATTGCTCTGACAAAATCATCTTTCTATGAGAAAATCGATATTTTAAACACCAACATTTCATTAGGAAGCATATTGTAGATCTTGAAATTGGTAAAGAAATGACGATTAAATCCGCGTCGTATACACATGAAAGTTTTTGCATTTGATAGAGCTTCAAAATATGAAAAAGGCTGGCGAAAAAAAGTGATTTTGCAAAAAGTGACACATAAGCGGTCTTAAAGTCGCAATGACGATATAGTTTTACTTAGTAGTAGTTGAAGTTTGTTAAGTTCCAGTGCATTTTGATGTGTCTTCCGAATTATTCAGTGATTAATTTAAAATAATGAATAGTGACTGAATCTCCATCCACTCCACCTAGAAAAAACTACCTACACCCCCTGGTCCTCCTCCCGAAAACTGGTCGAATCTTAACTTTTATTTAGGTTGTCTTTCCACAGATTAATTAATAGTTGTCTTACTCTGATTAGTGATTACACTTTGAAAAGTACATACAATGCCGACTGTCGAGTTTAGTTCTCATTTTTATTTACCTAAGATAATGAACTAAACGCGAAATACAAGTGGGCTCTCTTTTGCAGCCCTGGTAGTCAATTATTATTTTGAATTAAATAAACACATACTTACGCTTTTTACTGCGGGAAAACCTTTTATTCCCACGGGAAAATCAAATACGAAGCAGGCGTGGCTGCTACCGGCCGATTAGTCGATTAAAAAGAAATCCTTTATTTATGTAATAATATGGTCACCTCACAATATTAATAGATGTTTGTATGGGAAAACTTAAATGATCAATATCTTTGAAACTACTCAAAGTTTCTCCGTCACAAATTCAGGTTATCATTATCGTCCCCGTCACAAAATTTTGAACCCATTTCGAAGGCCGTAGATCATCAGGCAGCAGAGATACACGTGTCCAGCCAACTAGAATTCAGGTTGGCTGGACATTAAGTTTTTATTGATTTCTCGTAAACCCTTACATGTGACGCCATAAATCAAACGTTATTACTGTCACCAATTGCGTCACTAAATGTTCGTAAAGGAACCATATTCGAAAACGCTCCCGTTATTGAGATTCGGAAGGTCCAGACAAAAGTTTTATACGTAAATTCAAGATGGCTGGCACAGATTTTTGCATTTTTCTACTAAACCGCTGTAAATTAAATTAAATTCTTTTATTTCAGATAACTACAATCCATACAATCCGATAATACGCTGTACGTATCACAAAACTTTTAGCTCGATGCCTGTCACAAATGTATGTGACGCCCGTTGATATGCAAAAAGTCGTCAAAATCACTTCCGTTACCGAGATTGAGAGACCAGCGAAAAGTGGTTTTTCAAGCTGGCTGGACACGTTTTCTATCGATTATCTAAGCTTCTGTAGCGTCACAAATTCTGAAATAAGGGTGTTTAGGCGTCACAAATACGAGTAGTGCCCTTTGACCTAGTTAAATGCGAGCGATTTTGAAGGTTTGTCCAGCCATCTTGAACGACATTTACTTGTGCACACACAGGGACAACGATTAAAATTTGCGATCCGCGCGAGTAAAACACTCAACCCGTACCAGATTGGCGTGAACGGACCACGAGCCAATCCCAAAAACCAAAGAGATTTAAGATAAAAAAAATCCCAAAAAATTGGAAAGCAATAAAATTACTAGTAGTTTCAATGTTTACAAGTCATTTATTTACAAAATTCTTTTTACATACAAATTACTAAATTATCGTTATTAGACGTAGGTTCGATTCCTACAGGACACAAATATGTATGTGATGAATTTATGTACATACATTTTCAAATCCGACTGATAGTTCTAGAGATTAGCGCGCTCAAATAAACAAGCAAACGAAATCTTCATCTTTAGTATTAGTATAGATTGTCAAAGAAGCTTAGCTCTGAAACAGACACTTGAAAAAATCGTGTACGTTACCCCAGCAGGAAAGTGTCTCCTAGAGTGATATGAGTGGAACGTATACTTAGTGCGTAATCTGCTGTAAATGTGCGCCAAATAAAAAGTTTGTGCGTTTTGTCGTTTTGGAATAAAACGGAAAAAACGATTCCTGCTGGAGTTTCCAGCAGTAAAATTCTAAACGAAAGGTCGGAGAGAGAAATATTTTGCATGGGCAGAAAGCTTATATTTGTGCAAAAATGTGCGGAGAAAATATAATCTGTGCGTCTTCAGGTTTTCGAGATATTGCATTTCCTGCTGGAGTGTCGTTTTGCAGAATCGTGTCTCTCTGAAACCATTATATGTGCGCCTGTAGAATAAACATATTCGAGTACCTCTTTGTTTGTGCGTATTTGTGACAGAATTAGATTTAAGAAAATATTTATAATTTTCAAGTAATCGCGCTTTTTTGAAAACCCGAAAAAGTATCGTAGCGCCTAAATGAGAAAACGTATAAGCTCGCTGAAAACTGTATTCGATCCTTCTTGGCGCTTTTAATACGAGTAACCATAAAAAGTTTCAAAAGTGTACATGCATGCGTTATTGAATAATATTGCTAAAAGTCAAAACGACGGTGTCATAACTTTGACGGCAAAATACAAGAAACCGGCTCAACCCAAGATGTGTGGGTCTAAACCAAGAATTAGTGCGTTTAGTCAAAAATATATAGTGAAAATATTCAGTTTGGAAATGTTCGCATTAAGTAGATATAAACAAAACATGTACACAACGGCTGGTTATCCCACCAAATTCGAATGACTAGTAAAATGCGACGATTTCATACTTAACGATGACCTTCTTAACTATACTGAAAAACCGGTTGACACGTGTTGTACCTGAGTACACTGAAGTAGAAAAGAAGTAAAAAAATAAACTTGTTATTAGATTATATTCCATTATCTGTTTCCGTGACTTTTGCACATGATTAAGTACATTATAAAAAGTAGCTTAGGTGCTATTCCAAAGTAAATGTTATCTTATTTCCAAACATTGAAATACATTCAGTGTTTTGTGTGTGAACGAAGGACACAGGTAGGTACATCCAGACATTTGCATTTATAATTATAGTAGAAAAAAAGTACTATAAAGAACAAAAACATGACATGCGGTTGTTTAAAAAAAAGAAAAAAATAAGTAGTTCAAGAAATGTGTGAAAAAGAGCCTACAGATACCTACAGTTTATAGGTTAAAAATAAAAAGCCAATTAACATAACAATAAAAAAAGACATAGAGTATCTACATATTATATTGATTTAAGCCGTAGGTTAGATAAAATAATTAAGTCTTTCGTCATCAATACGGTTGGGCAGAGGTATACCTATAGTAAACCCACATTTCGCCAGTTATGTTTAAGTCCCATGTTAATATTTTTAATCTACTCCAAAATTAGGTCATATAATTGCCAATAAACGTTTGAACGCGACTGTACGGACAACAGCTTACATTTAATACGTCCAATAAAGATGGTCATCGTTAAGAATGAAATCGTCGAATTTTTCTAGTCATTCGAATTTTATCGGATAACCAGTCGTTGTATACATGTTTTGTTTTTTGTTTATATCTACTTAATGCGAACATTTCCAAGCTGAATATTTTCAGTATATATTTTTGTCTAAACGCACTAATTCCTGGTTTAGACCCACACATCTTGGGTTGAGCCGGTTTCGTGTATTTTGCCGTCAAAGTTATGACACCGTCGTTTTAACTTTTAGCAATATTATTCAATTATACTTCACCGTTACATCCTCGAGATTTATATTCACCAGGTAGTACATTCTTCAATGTACTTGGCACCGAGCACAATTTCAGAGCTAATAAAAAAACAGAAACAACCTACCGCTATCGCAGCGTCTATTTTTTTTAAGTAGTGGTTTTAATCGTAATTTAGAGACTTTGATTAGATTTCAAGCGAAAAAAAAGTGTTTATACAATATGGGGAAAAGAAAACATCGTAAGAACTCCGATGAACATAATATTCGGAAGAAAATTTGCCGGTTGGAGAAACGCCTGCGCAGACGTTATTCTAGTGATTCAAATTCCGAAGGTCAGTTTTTTTTTTTTTTTTATTGTGTTTACATTTTGCGTTGTATCGTAATTACATAATTACACTGATCAGAATAACATTAATTACCTAATAGTACCTAGTGATAATGCGGTAATAGAATCGTTAGTATTTTTTTTTTTATGAATACCCCCCTTCGTCGTGATTATTGGCGAATATCTTAAATGTTTACATTCGTATTCAAAAGATATTTCTTATGTTTTGTCGGTGTTTACGTTCGGTTACATGATCATTAGATATACATCTCGAGAATTAGCGTGCTTTAGTACTATGACGAGATCATAGTCGCACTCTTTCGAGTATTCAAATAATCTTAATCAAAGTTTATATGTACTATAACGAGATTATAGTCGAAACTTTTACATGCACTCATTAGTAGTACTGTAACGAGATTGCAGTCGCATAAAAACGGCCTGTGGCCAAGTGTCATAACCAGATTATGACCACTGTTTTATCTCATACTCCTACAGAGTTCGCCGAAGATCGTTCACACAGGCCATACTATAGGTCGGATGAAAGTAACTCTGAAGCTGAACGGTATGATACCGTTAATACATATGAGGTAAGGTCAACGGTGGCAGTCCCAGAAGTTTTCGACCTCAGAAAACCTTCGGAGCAGAATGAGACAATGCATTCCCTTGTTGCTGGGCCGCAACTCTCAGGTGTAAATATACAGCCGGATTTAGTACCTACAGCAGCGACAACCGATCAACTGGAGACGTTGCCTGCTGATATATTAGAAGTGTTAGGCCAAGCTAAAGGGAAACTTGAAGTATTTGGACCTAAAATTCAAGAAGAAGTCTCTGAACGTTGGGGGCGTATCATGACTGAAGGTCTGAACAAAGACCAGAAACGGGACCTCTTGGATAAGTTGCTAGTGCCCGAAAACTTTAGTGAAGGCGCCCAAATTAAATTCAGAAATAGGTGCGGTCTTAACAGAGTCGGCTCGAAACAGAGACAAACGGCTACAGAGATCCCAACACCAATTAGGGTTAGGTATAGCCGGTTTGACGAACGTCATTTCAACACTTATCGGCGGAGATATCGGTAAGCTAGATATGATCAAAAAACTTTCTGAAGTGAATCAAGTACTGCTTGATCTACACTTTGAAAATACCGTCAATAGACAAAGATTAGCCACCCCTATTTTGGATAAAAAGTTCCTGAATATCATTCAAGATGCGAAAAGGGATTCGTTTCTGTTCGGAGAAACCCTAGGTGAGAAGATTATTGCTTCAAAACTGCCGAAAAATCTGGCCTGCAGATTATAAACCCGAAGCCAAAGAATTTTCTTCCTCGAAGAAGTATACTCAGCCACAGGGAAACTGGAGAGGCCACCCTTGCCGGGCCCAGCGAGGCGGCAGGGCGGAAAGGGCCAGAAATCGTCCCATCTACCAGACCTCGAGAAGGATGGGTCCAAGACACAGTAGAGGTAATTAAACATGCTGGTAGATTGACACATTTTATTCACGCATGGAAGGAGATTACTAATGACCCAATTGTGTTACAGACCGTTAAGGGTTATAAAATTCCTTTGAGCTCACCGGTTTCTCAAGAGACCTAACCTATCAATGCTAAGTTCTCCGCGCAGGAGACACATAATTTATCCCACAAAATATCCAAATTACAGGAAATTGGCGCCGTCCTCCGTTGCACTAACATTCCAGATCAGTTCGTGTCTAAAATATTCCTAAGATCCAAAAACGATGGCAGTTTTCGGTTTATTTAAAAAAATTAAATAGGTTCATCAATGCGCAACACTTCAAAATGGAGGACAGGCCACAAAACTAATGTCACAATCATGTTTCATGGCCTCGATCGACCTCAAAGAGGCGTACTTTTTAATATCAATACATCCAGATTATCGTAAACTACTTAGATTTAAATTTCAAGGCCTAACGTATGAGTTTCAATGTCTCCCATTCGGTTTGTGTTCGGCTCCATACACATTTACCAAACTCTTAAAACCGGTAGTGTCCCTTCTCAGAAGCAAAGGATTATTCTTGGTCAATTACCTCGATGACATACTTTGTCTAGGGTATACATACGAGAAATGCAATAAATGTGTCCTCGAATGTAATAATTTATTGAGAAAACTAGGGTTCGTCCTGAATTACTCAAAGTGCCAACTAGTACCTTGTCAAAATCTTACTTTTTAGGTTTCGAATTAGACCCAACTAACATGACCTTAGGATTACCTTCGAAGAAACGTTCGAACGTTCTAGATATGGTCAAAATAATTTCTAAAAAGAAAATGCTACCTATAAGAGAGTTTGCAAAATTTCTAGGCGTGTTGACGTCGGTTTGCCCGGCTGTCCCTTACGGTTGGGTATACACAAAGAAATTAGAAACATCAAAATATATTGCCTTACGCCAATCGGGAGACGATTATGACGCTAATATGTGTTTAATCAAATCACTAAAAGATGATTTTGCTTGGTGGGAAAATCACATCATGACTGCAAAAAATCCAATTAAACGCGGTTCGTATGCGTTAGAGCTCTATAGCGATTCATCCTTATCCGGCTGGGTAATTATGTGCAACGGAGAGCGTACCAATGGGTTTTGGGACGTACCTGATACAGAACGCCACATCAACTATTTGGAACTGAAAGCAGCCTATATAGGATTAAGGCCTGTGTTCACCAACATTTAAATCAACTGTTTAGATATTTAATCAGTTCTTTACTTAGGAAATTTGACATAAATCAACTGTTTAAATACCTAACCGGTGGTTTGAATGTTGGTGAACACAGGCCTAAAGGGGTTTATTCATAAACGTTGCTTAAAGTTAAGTGACGTTCAAACGTCAAAAATGTATGGTTAAACAGTCGCTAATCAGTACTTAACTTTAAGCAGCGTTTATGAATAAACCCCTAAGTGTTTTGCTAAAGACCTCAGCAATGTTGAAATACTATTGAGGATCGATAATACAGTTGCAATATCTTATATTAATAGAATGGGTGGCTTTCAGTATAGCTATCTAAATGACATCACACGCAATATATGGCAGTGGTGCGAGGAACGTCAGCTCTTTATGTTTGCATCCTATAATAAATCTAAGGACAACATCGAAGCCGACGAAGAATCACGACGCACCAACGTTGACACGGAATGGAATCTCGCATCAAAAGCATTTGAAAATCTCGTTTATACATTTGGACAACCAGAGATCGATCTCTTCGCGACCTGTATCAATAATAAGTGCGATAAATACATATCCTGGAAACGAGATCCATCCGCTTTCAACATTGATGCTTTTACAGTTGACTGGGGTCCGTAATACTTTTACGCTTTTCCGCCGGTTTCTCTGATCTTGAAATGCTTGCGGAAAGTTATCAACGACCAAGCGGAGGGGACCATGCTAGTTCCTTACTGGCCCAGTCAACCTTGGTACCCTCTCTACATGTCTCTGACATGTAGACTTCCACTATATCTTCGAACTTACCGACAGTTTTTATTGTCTCCTTCCAGGGACCCCCATCCTCTCGAGAACCCTTACCCTGGTATCGGGTCAGTTATCCGGACGGCGTTTTCACGCCAATCAATTAAATCAGATACAATAGACATCATGATATCTTCACTGTTGCGCAACTCCTTAAAGCAGTACGATGTGGCTCTCAGAAAACTATGGTCTTTTTGTCGTGATAAAAACATTTTGTTTTACGATTGCAATATTAATATGATACTGGAATTCTTGACAAATCAATATAGCAAAGGCGCCAGCTATTCCAGTCTCAATACTTCCCGTTCAGCTTTTTCTCTAATATTTGGCAAAGCAATCGGTGACAATAATTACGTAGCAAGGTTCCTTGAGGGCGTTTTCAGGTCTAGACCAAGTTTTCCCAAGTATCAAACGACTTGGGACCCAAACTTAGTTCTAGATTTTGTTGCCAAGTGGTACCCTAATGAAGGTTTATCATTACGTCAAATTACCAAAAAGACGATGACTCTGATCGCATTGTCTACGGGACAACGAGTCCAGACGTTATCTCTTATTCGATTGCCAAATATTAGGGTAAAGAAGAATAACATAGAAATTAAACTCAAATAATTTATTTCAATTAAACCATTTACAGGCACTTTTGAATTGTCAAGGAGTCGGTCAGTAAGAAAAATTAAGCTACATTCCCATTCCAAAGCGTAGGTACCTATGGAGAAGAACGGGCAAGAAACTCCATGGACACTCTTTATTATAATTAATGATGTCATTAAAACGTACCTATGGAGAAGAACGGGCAAGAAACTCCATGGACACTCTTTATTATAATTAATGATGTCATTAAAACTTCGGCACCGTGTCGACCAATGCCGCGACTCATTATTCCTTTTTTCCCTCAAAGGGAACAAATATGCCCTGCGAAAGCACTTTCTTCATACATGGCCATTACAGAACCATTTAGGTCTGATCCAGATACCAATTTTCTGTTCTTAACTAGTAAGAAACCAATCCACAATGCTAGCGCTTCAACAATGAGTCGGTGGATTAAAGAGGTTATGCATGACAGTGGGGTGGATACGCAATTTTTTTCTGCACATAGTATGCGACATGCATCCACGTCCGCAGCCAATTGCAAAGGAATTTCGATTGAGCTTATTAAAAGAACCGCCGGTTGGACGGGTATTCGCAAAATTTTATAATCGTCCTATTAACCCGAACGGTGATGAAAGTGCATTCGCAGAAGCTATTCTTGAACAATAATGTCTAGTTTTTAATAAATATTCCATTTATTATATACCTAACTATATAAATGCATTCACTTTGATTATAAGTATAATGTCCTTTAAACTCATATAAGCGTGCATTATTTCCTGACCAATATACCCAATAATTTCGCAAATAGCGCTAAACATCTACCTGGTGAATATAAATCTCGAGGATGTAACGGTGAAGTATAATTAATGGTTAAACAAACTTACCTTGTGACGTTTGACCATAATTATATGAAGCGTTACATCCGAAGAGATTTACAGCCCTCCCAATCCCAATAATATTTTATCACTTAAAAATCACCCCAATTTTATTTGCGAAATGGCTCTGAAATAAATGACAGCTGGGTGTGAGTGTTGCAAGGGTATGCCGAGGGTGGCGATAGCGGTAGGTTGTTTCTGTTTTTTTTTTTTAGCTCTGAAATTGTGCTCGGTGTCCAGTACATTGAAGAATGTACTACCTCGTGAATATAAATCTCTTCGGATGTAACGCTTCATATAATTATGGTCAAACGTTACAAGGTAAGTTTGTTTAACCATTAATAACGCAGGCATGTACCCTCTTGAAACTTTTTATGGTTATTAAAAGCACCACGAAGTACCGAATACAGTTTTCAGCGAGCTTATACGTTTTCTCATTTAGGCGCTACGATGTTTTTTCGGGTTTTCAAAAAAGCGCGATTACTTGAAACTTATAAATATTTTCTGAAATCTAATTCTGTCACAAATACGCACAAACAAAGAGGTACTCGTATATGTTTATTCTACAGGCGCACATATAATGGTTTTAGAGATACACGATTCTGCAAAACGTTACTCCAGCAGGAAATGCAATATCTCGAAAACCTGAAGACGCACAAATTATATTTTTGGCGCACATTTTTGCACAAATATAAGCTCTCTGCCCATGCAAGATATTTCTCTCTGCGCTCATTCGTTTAGAATTTTCCTGCTGGAAAAACGTTACTCCAGCAGGAATCGTTTTTTCAGTTTTATTCCAAAACGACAAAATGCCCAAATTTTCTATTAGGCGCACATTTACAGCAGATTACGCACTGATTATTCGTTCCACTCATATCACTCTAGGAGAAACTTTCCTGCTGGGGTAACGTACACGAAAAAATCGTGATATATTTAAGCATAAAGTTGATGAAGCAGATGGAAGCCAATTTTCTTCTCTACGGTTTATTTGAAAGAACCGTATCCACTTTTCACGTTCTAGATTATTAACATTCGGAAACCTAGTAACAGAAACCTACATGAACGAATAGTACTTGTTCATTTATTGACATTTAAATAAAATGACATGATTATGTTCAAACAGTATTATATTTATTATTAACATAACCGGGATATTTACCATGTTTATTCATTTTTCTGAGTTCCCGATATTTCACAACATTCTTCGGAAATACGCCGTAAAGACTATCTTCACTCCTTTCAAAAAAGTGTCTCAGATGTTGCGTTCGCCCAAGGACAACTTTCCGCTAGAAAAGCCTGGTGTTTATAAAGTAGACTGCAGTTGCGGCAAGTCGTATATCGGTCAGACGAAACGTACGGTAGCTTGTCGAATATCAGAGCATATCAGGGCGGTGAAGAACAACGACACCCAAAAATCGGCCATAGCTCAACATCTTTTGGAGTCAGGATCGAACCACTGGATTGAGTTACATAACCCTCAGGTCATCTCGACAGAACGCCACTATATTCCTAGACTGGTTAGAGAAGCTATTGAGATTACTAAATATAGGAACTTCAACCGGGATGATGGGTTTCAACTGTCGAGAGCCTGGAATCCAGTGGTTCAGCTGTGTAAAAACCGAAGAAGTGCCGAAAAAAGTTCGCGAGCGGACACAGTGAGTTTCGTGTGTCGGGAACAGAATCGAGTTGCGAGTGACAGTGGTAGCGGTACTGAGTGCAAAAAACGAACAAGAAAGAGGGTAGACCGTTTTGTCTGCTCATAAACACCCACCCGCAGTGACTTCAGTTTATCCGTGATCATGGTGCTTGCAACAGCGCCGAAATATCGGGAACTCAGAAAAATGAATAAACATGGTAAATATCCCGGTTATGTTAATATTAATGTTAGTGACCATGACAGTTTAAAAAAAGTATTATATTTTAAATGTTATTTATTATTTACCTTAATAAATATTATCGATAACAAATTCGATAAATAAAATAACATCTCTGCAAGGCAGTAGTAAAGCTACTCAGCAAAAGAGGGCGTTTGTTACAAAATTTGCAAATGTTCTAGATCTATTTATGAAAATTATTTAATTCTAATTACTGAGTAAATATAAACAATTCATACGAAAATAATAATAATAATAATAACCCCACCGCCGTACTCGTATCTCTACGTTGACGTCGTGGTGGGGCTTGCGCGCTCCGAACTCTGGGTCTGTGCCGGTAGAGTTTACTTTACCGGAACATGTCTAGGGTGAAGAGCCAGACCAAGAGAGATACAGAAACCCGCCGGCCAGCATGTGGCGGGCTGTTGGGCAGTTGCGACCCCACGGACCCTATCTACCGGGAGAAGTCATGTTCCTCATCTCTAGCTTGCCTTTATTGGCCGGCTGGAGTGAACACTGACGAGGAACTGAGCTCCCACCTCATTCTTGCCTTTATTGGCCGGCTTGAGTGGAGATTCGCAAGAGCAAACGTGCTCGGAGGAAGTATTCCAGTAAGTGCTTGTAGGGATCTTGACCATCTTCCGGGCTCTGGGATTGTTCTGAGAGCCGTGGAATACCTCTCCACTCCTCAAGCACCTCAGGACATGTTGCAACCTTGTCGCTTCGTCACTATGTGCTAGCGACCGTTTTCGGGGGCCCATTACTGAGTGTGCAAGTCACCCCCTGCCATTTTATCCGTGTGTAAAAAAACATTGATCAGGCAGGGGCCATAGTCCTTCCATAGTTTTAGGTAACCGGTCCATTTTAACCACCCAAACCCATAGTCCAATATCTTTGTTTCCATATCTTGCAATAGTCCTACACCAACCGGGGGTTGTCCTTGGGTGCACTTGCGTAGTGCGTACAGGGATAATCGTCGGTTGGTGCCTCATTTAATTAAAAAGCGTCTAAGGAGCCTCTGCGAGTTGGCTTCGGCCCCTCGTACGCCTTCCAAAGGTCCGGGACCCCAGAGTCCCGAGATATGTAAACATTTAAAAATAATAATAATAATCTTTATTATAAAACACACAAGATTCATGATACACAAGAGCAGATGTACAAACAAAAAAAAAACATGATATATCTACATAATCCTACACAGATTATGTAACCCTGTCTCCTAAACTAGGTAGTCCTGTATCTTAGGAGACAGTGTTAGGCCATACAGGGCGGTTAGTCATGTAGGTATAGCAGCAGCCAGGGTGTTAGTACGAGGGTGGTTAAGTAATACATTTGTGTGCCGGTGTGTAAAAGTGTAAGTGAGTGAGCTCAAGTATGTGTAAGTGTATAAGTGGTGAGTATGGATGTGTGTGCGTGCCTCTAAGGGTCCGTGTGAGAGTGAGTGAGTGTATGCAGTGAGAATGAGTGATAGTGTATTGAGTATGAATCGGGTAGTTTAATGACTTTTTAGGAATTATTCTATGAATGTTAGTAAATACTCCGTAAATGAGTAGTCTGTTTACAGTAGCCATTCAGTCAGTTTGTTTTTCAGGTTGTGGGAGTTAAGATCCATTATTTTTATTTTATTATTTATTTTATTGTACAGATAGGAACCAAGAATGTAAAATTGGTGCCGAGCGAAAGTGGTTCTGTACTGGGTACTGGGTAAGATTTGAGTGCGTTTGTTCCGGTTCGGAGGTGGAAGGTACCTATGTATCCTAAGAACTGCCTTGAACACAAAGAGCTGCCGCACTGTTAGCACTTTACAGTCGTAATAGATTTCAGATGTGGATATCTGAAAGGTTTTTTAGTCATAACTTTTAGTATTGCTCTCTGTGCTCTTTCTATTCTAAGAAACAAGGTTTTAGCTGCTCCGCCCCATGCAGTTATACAGTGCCCGATTATAGATTGGCAGAGGGAGTAGTAAACCATCTTCAGCGTGGCACTGTCGGCAGAATCTCTCAGGGACTTGAAAATGTGGATTAGACGCATAGTTCTTAAGGTGAGGGTATCAATTTGCTTGTCCCACCTTAGTCCACAATCGATCAGTACACCCAAATACTTAACAGCGTCTGAACGGCCTATCATGGGACATTTACATGGTACCGTAGGGTCAGGACAGTAGTGAGCTCCAAGGGTGAAATCTGAACCAGGAGTATTACCACGACTCAACCCGAAAGTAATGTAAGTGGTTTTATTTACGTTTAGCGTCAGCAGGTTAGAATTTAGCCATATCATTATTTTAGACATTGCAGATTCCTCATTTGCCTTTACCATATCCCAAGTTGAACCACGGACTAGGAGTGCAGTATCGTCAGCGTAGACGTAAATATAGCAATTTGGAAGGTTCATTTTACACAGATCGTTTACGTAAATTTGGAATAGGGTTGGGCCTAGTATGCTTCCCTGGGGTACACCGTAGGATATGATTTCCTCGTCACTCAGGTAAGTATCTATCTTGACGCACTGTTTTCGGTTTGTAAGGTAGCTCCGAAAGATGTCTAGTGTAATACCCCGCGCACCTATGAGTTCCAGTTTTGAGATGAGGTTGGAGACAGAAACTGTGTCAAATGCCTTTAAAAAATCCGGAAAGATTCCGAGGCATTTGGTTTTACTGTCCAAGTTTGCAGCAACCGATTTAGTGAGATCCAACACAGCATCTTCTGTTGACAGCCTTGGTCTGAAGCCGTACTGATTGTTGGAGATAATATGGTATTTATCAAGGAAGCGCCTTAGATGGTTATTAAGAATCCTTTCTAGGACCTTAGAAAGAGCTGGCAGTACCAAAATAGGCCTGTAGTTGGTGACGCAGTTTCTGTCCCCGCCCTTGTATATTGGGTGAATAATAGCCTTTTTAAAAGCATCAGGGAATACGCCTGTTTTGAGGGACTGGTTACATAGGAAAGTTATGTGTGGGACCAAAACGTGCCGCGAACAACATTTCAACAGCAAAGGCGATAGACCATCCCAGCCCACGGCACTCTTGTCGCGTAGCTGGAGGATGAGGGACTCAACTTCAGATTCACGAACATCAAAACAACCAAGGGAATTAACTTGTGAGGGTTGGGTACTATTACGGAATGGGTGGGAATGTTGTGTAATTGGCGTGCTAGTAGCATGATGCTGTGATGTGATTTTATCTGCTAGGTCGCTTCCTATGGAACTAAAGAAGTGACACACCTCGTTAATTGAAGTCATGTGATCACCTTTCAATTTCAACAATTCGGAGGAACTAGATCGCGGTTTATGTCTGTTTGTGATAGTGTTGTTTGCCACAGTTTACGGGGACAGTTTTTGCCTTCTTTTAATTCATTTGTTTCATATTCTGTTCTTAGTTTCCTAAGTAAATCGTTGCAGAAGTTGCGGTATCGAGTGTAGGTAGTTTTTAGGATTATGTTATCTGGAGAGTTGTTGGCTTTAATATGCATCCTATCTCGATTTTGTATGCATTTTAACAGTCCTGGAGTGACCCAAGGTTTTATAACATGTTTTTTTCTAGGGACATTTATCTGAATTGAATGTTTAGAGACGACCGAGGTAACAGTGTCGATGAACATGGTTGTTGATGTGTTGACGTCGTCAGTGTTATACATTCCGGAAAAGTCTACATTTTCGAGATCAGCAATTATGGCTTCATAATTTAAGCGAGTGAATTTGTGGGATGATTTGTGCGGTGGGTTATAGTTAGCAATATTTAAGAGAGTAGGTTTGTGATCTGTGATATGCGATTCTAGGATGAGAGAGGAAGATGGAAGGTTGGATTTAAGGAAGATGTGGTCCAGACATCGATCTAAGCGGGTAGGGATGAGATGGGTGGGCAGGAGTCCGTGAGAGGCATTTAGTGACAGGTATTCAGTATTCGAGCGTTCTGTCGTCTCTGTTGGTTGCACTCAGGTCCAAGTTCATGTCACCCATAAGAGCAATGTTAGAGTAACGAGAGATACTATTATTAGACTGTCCAAATTAGATAGAAACGAGTTAAAGTTACTCTTAGAGTTAAGTGATGGTGAACGGTATACCGCAACTACTGCCAATTCGTTGTTACCTATTTCACATAGCAGACAATTACCTCCTTCAAATTTAGGTAAAACCCTTTTTAAACACCAAATGACTGTTCTAGGTATAAATACGATAAAAAGGGAATAAAAATCATTTGTTTAGGATACAACTGATATTTTATGTTAATGTCAAACTATTGATAGAAAATAGATCTTGGTTTTGTAATGAAATTAAAAATTATTGTAAATATTTTATAAAATGTGACAACATAAGTAGATAAAATATTAGTATTTTGTGTAACCTCCTTCTGCATTTAATACGTCCTGTTGGTAACAATTTTCGCATGGAAGTGTTCAGATATTTTTGTTTAGTTGTGTGTATAGAAATTATTGACAAGCATCTGCTCAAATATTAATGAAGTAATGAATGTTCAGATATTAATGGTAACTTGTAGTGTATGGAACTTATTGACATTTTAAATTGTTCAGATGTATTTTGTCACCTTATCTGCTACAATATATCTGACGGCGACTGTAATTTGATGTAAGGTTGACTGGTAGAAAATGCTTTAGGCATTAAGTCCGCCTTTATACAGTATTTTTTACTTGTGCATAAAGTTTTAATAAATAAAATAAATAAATAATTTGGGCTAAACCTTATTTAAATTTTTTGCAAAGGCATGTTGGAGCAAAATGTTGTTGTTTGTCCACTGTGATCAGATGGCAACTTATTTACAATTTGTTTGTGTAAGTAATCACAATTACAAAAAAATATAAAGTTAACAAGTGGCAGAAGAAACTGTCACTCGGGTTGGTTCAATAAAAACATTTGACAAATCAAATGACTCAAAAAAACGGATAGTAGCGTGACTTCAGACGAAGATAATGGAAACATCAACACAGCATAGCAGTGAAGGAAGGCAGCTGGACTCGAGCCAACCAGGCGACGACGTCATTAAAAGATGCCCTCCCGATAAATATCACCCGTCTCTCCACTATTCCATTGCTTGCTTAAGGATGCATATCCGGTAGGCTATAATAATCCTTCCATATCCTATGGGCACGTCTTCCCTACCATTATCGTGCCCCCCGGTCTACTCCTTGATATACAATGGCCACTGTAGTCCCATGAAACATGAGGCTCCAGGGGCTAGTGTGAATCTTTGGGTTCATTCGAGTAATCGAGTCTGGTTAAACCACGCTGGGGTCGGTGCATTTCATTCATTCATTCATTCATTGACAAATCAAATGACTCAAAAAGACTGAGTAATCTGACAGTATTCGAGTTATTTTCTATACGCATACTAGGACAAATAATAAATATCTATACTAATATTATAAAGCTGAAGAGTTTGTTTGTTTGTTTGTTTGAACACGCTAATCTCAGGAACTACTGGTTGGAACTGAAAAAATCTTATTTATTTATTTATCTTTATTTGATCAGACTACAATGGTCAATGGTTGTGTTTGGTAGTCCATTTATTGAGAAAGGTTATATGCTATATAACATCACGCTACGACCAATAGGAGCGGAGCATAAATGAAAAAAGTTGCAAAAACGGGAAAAAATATTCCTTTTTGAGAGATTCCGCTGCGTGCGCTGCCTAAACGGTTTAAGTTACGCAAATATCATGTATGATGGAATTGTTCCTCTTTAAAAGTTCTAAAAAAAAGTCTGCGACAGCATATGTCTATGTTTTAAGATTGACTCACTATAACCTTTTTTTATGGTAATCAAATTTGTTCGAAATTAATGCATTATTTGCGAAGGAGTTTTATCAACATAATATTAATCCTTATCCAAATACTGTCCTTGACATCACTTGATTTCAATCAACATCTTACGAGATAATTATCATAATTTTAAAAAGCTAAAGAGTTTGTTTGGTTGAACGCGCTTATCTCAGGAACTCCTGGTTCGAATTAAAAAATTATTTCAGTGTTGGATAGCACAATTCCTTAGGAAGGTTATAGGTTTAACATCACGTTACGACCATAAGGAGTAATCGAGTAAACGACAAAAAGTCGAAAAGAACGCTAAGCGAAATCGGAGTAATTGCGCGGGCGGGCAATGCGATGTGATGCGACGGGGCTGAATTTTACGCGGACGAAGTCGCGGGCAGAAGCTAGTATACATATATATTGAAATCTAAATAAATAATAATAAATCAAAATATCTCTATTAAAATTTTATATTATAATTTATATTTTTTTTATATTCAGTTGGGGGAGCCCCAACGGTGGGTGAGCAAGGAGTTGTAAATTCAAACAGATATCATAATGTCAATGTTGTATGCGCCAGGGAAGGTTTTAGGTAGGGTAGGGTAGGATGGGTAAGTAGGTAGGTAGGTAGGTAGGGTAGGGTAGGATGGGTAGGTAGGGTAGGGTAGGATAGGTAGATGGGTAGGTAGGTAGGTAGGGTAGGGTAAGAAGGTAGTGTAGGGTTTTTTATTATTTAGGAAGGTACGGTAAGGTAGGTAGGGTAAGTAATCATTTCAACATTATAGATGTAACTAATATGTTTGTAACAATTTAATTTAAAAGAGTGTCCATGGAGTTTCTTGCCCGTTCTTCTCCATAGGTACCTACTACACTTTGGAATGGGCATGTAGCTTAATTTTTTTTACTGACCGACTCCTTGACAGTTCAAAAGTGCCTGTAAATGGTTTGATTGAAATAAATGATTTGAGTTTGAGTAGAGTTTAAGGTAGTAATTGCTTTTACAGCTGAACGCGTCAAAGGCGGAGCCAGGCGCTGGGAAAGCGAGCGATGTGGGAGTGCGCACACTCCCGCCGAACGGAGCGCACTTGGCGGGCGTGGGCGCGCGCGCTCTGCTGGCGGCGCACGACGAGCTGGCCGGCGCGCTCAAGGGCAACTCCGCGCTGCTCGCCAAGCTCAACAACCTCACGCTCTCGCTGGCGCCCTAGCGCCCGCCCGCCCGCGACGCCTCCTGCGACTCGGACACGTCGGCGGCGTCGCGCGACACGAGCGACAGTCGCTCGGCGTCGAGCGCGGGCTCGTGCGGCTTCGCGTCGGGCGCGCGCACCGTCATCTACGCGCCCGCGAGCGAGCCGCCCGACGACTCGCCGCGCGTGCGCAGCGGGAACTCCTCGTGCGCCATCGGGTAGCGCCCGGTACGTCCGTACTATATGCCGAACTTATTATGTTAACCATCGTGGTGATAGAATTAGCCAATCGACAAAAGTGGCTTGCCCAGGGTGCCCCAGACGTAACAGAAGGTCGGAAGGTACGTCATTCGAGGAGCCTCTTCGAGTGACCTTCTTTCATGCACACTGCACGCTAAGAGGAATGCCAGATTTACAAGAGGAAACAATTCATTGTCAATATCATATTCAATAGCAGT
Source organism: Dryobota labecula (assembly GCA_947523025.1). Classification (NCBI taxonomy): domain Eukaryota; kingdom Metazoa; phylum Arthropoda; class Insecta; order Lepidoptera; family Noctuidae; genus Dryobota; species Dryobota labecula. The sequence goes on from OX383300.1 coordinate 764,452, forward strand.
GCAAAATAGTGTTAGAAGTAAATGATATTACATCATAGTAACAACTACTGCCAAAGTAATACTATACTTTAGACTTTACCTTCTGAAAATAAAACAAATATCCGCTGTTTAACATAATTCCCCTTTACTGTTCCCTCTGCTAGGACTTAGGCGGTCGGTGAGACGGAGAGTGACATAATCTACCATGCAGGCCAAGTGTGTGTGGGTGAATGTCACATATCTTAGGAGATCCACTGTTTGAAGCGATATAACGATTCAAATAACTAACCGCAGATCGTTGATTTCTACACGTTTATTAAAAATATTTGTAATGCAATAACACTCACAAAGTAGCTAAATAAAACGCCTACAGAGGCTAGTGATTCGGATTGATGAAACTCATTCCGATCTCAGAATATTATTTCTAATATTTGTAAAATGTTATCAAAACTTTGTTTTGGTTTATAAGACTGCACATAACACAGCATTCCTAATACATTATATTTTTAACAAAAGTATTTATAGAGAATCTTGTTTATTTTAAGTACAGGCTAGGAAGTGCTTGATCTCTTTATATGGGTCTCCAGTTCTCCACTTACACTTTATTGTTGTCTATACTAAAGATTTTATTGATTAACATCTGCAAAATAGTAATGCCAATGTGAACAGTATCAAGAGATGCAGTTCTTTCTGAGTTATTTACCTCTGACAGCAACCTATTATGACCCTTATAGCAACTGAAATAAAAATTACTGTGATGCAAAATGAGGTATAACAAAAGAAAAAAGGACTGCAGTTCACATTTCTGTGTGAGGTTGGTAATGCAGCCGGTCTATTCTGTCACAATCTCACCTGAGGTGAAGTGTTCAGTGAAAACAGGTTGTTAGTTGTCACTCCATCCGATGCTAGGAATTGACACTATTCATTGCTTTTCATCCGAGTTTTCACAGTGAGATTTTTACAGAGTAGCACTTCGAGTACTGGTATAGCATGGACGAATTGGAAATCCAGCAATTTTAATATTTGTAAATTCGAATAAGTGGAAATAATATTGTAAGTATTAAACATAGCTAGAATAATGAATGTTGATTCTAAACAATACAGATAGCAATAATATACTATAGACAATCATTGTTACTATTTAATAAAAAATAAACTGTATAATTTTTTAGATTATTTGGTTTTATTTCAATAATTATGAATAACTAATGGAATGTATAAACAATATTGTGAAAGTATACCTAGAACAACTGGATTAAAATAATGTAGCATAACGGTATGCTATATCTCTTAAAGAGATCACGATAATTACAATATTCAGAATAAACTTGCATCAGTCAAACATAAAATACTTCATTAAAATAGTGCCGATTCTCTTGTACAGTGGCCAGCACATCAAGCTACACGAAACTGTCAAATTTCTCCAAACGATTTTAAACTTTAAAATGTAGCAGATTAAGTTCAAAATCGAACGACAAAGGACATGTCCAGTTTCTGCCCTCTGGTAATTCTGGTATCGATAAATGTTCATGATTTAAGGTTTTACAGTAAGATTTAAAAATTTAGATCTAAATTACTATGGATTTATTAATTCAGTATTACTTGCGTAACATAATTCTCAAAAAAACAGTACTCAATCGTAGCTTCCGTTTTGCCATTTTTAACGGGAAGTACTAAAAATGGTTTTTTGACGTTACAGTTTATCCCGTAATTACTTTTACAGAGTGTGCACAATAACTATAGGCCGTTTATTTTAGATTAAAGGAATATATTAACGTATTTGCGTATAAAAAACGACAATATTAGTAAAATATTTTTATGTACACATCAAACGTGTTTTTCTGTGAATACCCGCTTCCTAACATGAAGGTAAGTTAAGTATTTATTACTTTTTTGACATGACATTGACATATTAGCAGATAAAGGTCTTTTTTTTTTCTTCGTGATAACTTTAGAAATCTCGTCATCCATTGCCGGACACATATCGACAGTTGCTACCCCCTGTCAGACACTCCTAAACTTTAATAAATTATAATTATACTTTCGTTATAGTATAAAAGCTAAATTTTATATATGTTTCTTGGGGACCTATAAAAAAACGTTACCTTAAAATCCGGACAGATTTAATGGTTTTTACATCTTGCCAGACACATTGAAAGTCTGCTGAAGATGCGAGCGCGAGTGCTTAGTCGATTGCGATCTTTTAAGATATCCAATAAAAAAATATTTTTATTACGTTCATAGCCTTGTTATATAGAGTAAAAAATGTTAAAAATGCCAAAAAAAAAAGAGTTCTGTTCTCTGTTCCAAGCACAGAGTACATTTATTTATAGGAGGATTCAAGTTGCGCGAACGCGTTTCTTGCTTACTGTGCGATTATTTTGTGTTACTGATATTTTCTTTTAGCGACCATTGCTATTCTACACAGACTAACATCATCTAGACACGATTACGATTGCTATTCTTATTGGATTCTGCTTTTCCCTTCGATTTGGATATTATGATGAGGTGCATTGTGGTATCGCTGTGCTGAGGATTCGCAGACATATCGTATCAAGGCTGGCGTTACCCCTGCAAGTGAGACTTGCTCGATGGTTAGCAAATCAGGTAAACCATGCAGTAAAGGCAGTACATTGAGCAGTTGTGTTATAATTTGAAAACTACAATGAGATTTGTTATTGTTCCAGCTCCCATTAGATGGATACGCTTGTCACGATTGTTATAATTTATTAAATACCGAAGCTGCTGACAATGAGAGATTACTAGGTCATACAATGGTCTGCCGTGGTATCTCAGTCGGACTCAGAAATCCAAGACGCCGACGTTTCTATACTGTTGCAGTGGACAACCAAGTGGAGAATTTTGTGACAAGAGAATCGGCACCATCTACGCGCACGTTTGTATACAAAACATAATTGCATTGCAATAAAACTATAACTTTGATTAAATTAATGCAATAAAACAATCATCAACAATACAATTCGGATTTGATGCAAAAAGTAAAGGCTCTACTTTCTTAATATTAATTCTTAGGCACTATTTGATTCACTTTCTGCTTTTTTTCTTATAATTTTTTTAATACAAAATAAAGATCGATATACATATCAAATGGCCACGCGATCTCAAACACAAGTCGAGATTACTCAAAGCGAAGCTAGAAGTAGCAGGCGTATTAACACAGTCATATTCAGAATGTCATGCTATTTGTCCCTAGTGTACCCGGGTGTTCATTCAGAGCCATTTCTCGTTCGAAGTTGCAAACGCTCCTATTATTCTATTGTTCAGTCTTTTCTTGGTCTCTTGTTCGCTCGCCTTCGGATCTAATACGTATCCTATTCCGACTATAACTGGTTTGCGTTTCGAGTGCGCGGCCACGGCGTGATAAAAAAAAAAACTAAGCCAAGATTGAAACAGCCTTCTGGGCTATAAAGGCTGAAAAGGAATAATTATTGTGAGGTCTTGGGGCATTTTTTTTTTTTACAGTAGCCTGTTTTTTTTTAAAACAAGTGTTGAAAAATAAAATCCTGGCATCACTAACTACTAACATTATTTATATTTTAGGGCTGGCAGCCCTGTGGCAAATGACGTGACAATGTCAATATCATTGTCACGTCAGTTTTTTTAACCTATGAGTAATTATCATACAAATAACTAGTTATGTACATATTTGTACTTTACTCCCCAGCGCCACCGAAAAGGTGACGGATGTTTACAATACACTTAATCCCCACCGGCACCGAAAAGGTGACACCCACGTGACACCTGACTCGGCCGGTTGTAATCTCTATTTCTACTTAAATACGTGCTAATATCTTCAGTGCGGCGGTTTAACTCGATGGTCTGATAGATATTCTCTTTATTTAAACCGAACGCAACCAAAAATATCACTCGGCAAAATGAAAAAATAATATTGAAAGTGATAGTCAGTGACAGCTCGTTTGTTGTTGTCGTGTGCTGTGCTCCGCAAAGAAATGCAGTTTTAGTGTAGTTTTTGTGTGATAATGTTAAATGGGTTTATTTTCATTTATAGGTTGTTATTACATCGTGGTAGATAATAATTGCACGAGTTGCGCTCGGTATTGAAAAGCGAGCAAGCCCCACTGGCGCCGAAAAGGTGCCAGCTGACACGCGGTTGAAATCTCGTATTTTTTGTTATAAATACGGGCTAAAATCCTCCGTGGGCGGTTTTAATCGATAGTCTGATAGATATTCTCGTTATTTACATCAATCGCAGCCAAAAATATCACTCGGAAACATTTAAAAAAATATATTGAAAGTGACAGTTCGGTTTGTAGTGCTCGTGTGATGTGCTCCGCAAATAAAATACAGTTTTCGTGTGTTTTTTGTGTGTTAATCAATGGTAAGTGGCTATATTTTCATTTATAAGTTGTTATTACATCATTCTAGACAATAATTGCACGAAATCACATCAAAAAACATACTTATGAACAAAGAAATGTTACGTAAACAAACCGTTACGACGAACAACTTTTATTATGTATTTTGACTATTTTCGTGTGTTATCGACTGCAAATAGATAAATATTCATGTCTAAAAGTACTTACTACATCGTTGTAAACAATAATATTACGAAATAGCATCATAAAATCCTATTTTTGAACAAAGAATTGGCCGAGACGAACCGGTTCTCAGTCGTAAAAGTTAGCTGTAGGTTTGCAGGTATCTACCTGCAAACCTACTCGGGTTTTTTCCTTAAGAATGAAATTATGTTGTGTTATTATGATAAGTATTTATAGTAATAGGCTAATATAGCTCGTTTTTGTATAGTTTTGCCTGATTTTATACCTCTAAAACCTAAAATAGCATGTCAAATTAGATTAGTTCCCTCTTGAAGAAAATCTTATCATTTTACAATTATAGTGGTATAATTTTACGAGATATAGGCAGCTATCAGTCAATAGAGGTTTATGTAGTATCCTAGTAACATTTTTGATATGAAACTACTCAATATAACTAGGATGTGAATTTTCAAAGTCATGCGTTTTATTACGCAAATCCATAAAAACTGCTCCGCGCGCAACGAAGTTTGAGCTTGAATATTATGAAAATGTTACGTAGGACTCTCAAAAAAACGCTGTTGTTAGATAACTTATCTATTCATAATGTAAAATGCAAAATTTCGTGTAAATTGATACAGTAGTTTTATCAGAAATAGACAAAACACAGGAACACACACATTTTCATCCAGTTCTCCAATAGCATCATTATTTGTAAATACAATAACAGTAACACGAGTACCGTTCATACTTAAAAATATGCGTCGTCTATTCTACTAATAAAAAAAGTTTACACCAAGTTGCTAGGGTAATAAATAACGGAGAGCGATAAGGTTTTATGGCCCCTTGTCGTTCAAGTGGTTACGTCATTCGTATGCGGCGCGGCTTGCCAGATGTTGACGTTTCGCTCGCGAATTACTTGTACCAATACGTGTTTTTTTTTTTTTTTCAAGGTTATCAATGTTATTTACAGATTTTTGACTTCTTATCGACACGTATTGATATTACGTTGTCATGATATGCAATATTTTTGTCTCAATTTCATGGAGCTGCAGCTAAAATTATAATAAAATGTCAAAGTATTTAATAGAAACCAAAACTTTAGCCCCATTTAAAATAATTATATTGCATAGATATGAATAAATAAAGGCTATGTGCGTTTTGTTTGCACTGAAACATTTTTCACTTTTTCACAAAAACAGGCGCCTGAAAAAAACATATTTAACTATGATCGAGTAGCTTAATTAATAAGCTTTCTAAAAAGGTACATCACATTAGCGTTTAAAAATCTTCGGAGTATTTTACCAATTTTGGCCTCTCCTTTAAGATTATCTAAATTTCAGGTTTCTGCAACGCTTAGTTTTAAAGATCTCCGTGGCCGCGCGGTTCTCGGTGTTTCAATGGCGCGGCCACGTTCAAACCCTTATAACTATTTAATAATAACTTTTACAAATTTATGGTTTTAGAAATCAACTTTTACAATTTTTTACAAAATCTTGGCATAGTCTTTTTTTTTTAAATATCGCTGTGGCCGCGCCATCGAAACGCACACCTATAACTGTGCTACACTACACTATTGTCCTGCAGATGTGTTTGAGATTTCACGGTTGTTGACGTACAGCTGTCGGACAAGGATGGTAACTGCCGCACGTAGTCGAAGACTGGGGGGGAGTTAATCATTAAGTATTTTATAATAATGCAATATTTTAGCATTAAGATGAGTTGAGTCCGTCTAAACTAAAACTATACACCATACCACATTTTTTTTTTGTTGCAATATGCGAAAATTGGGAAATCCAGTTCTATTTATACCAATTTTCATACCTAGCTGGTGACTGAGCGATCAATGATGGTAACCCATGTAAGTGTATTGCGTCTATACAAATACTTTAAATGTGTACTTACAAGCAATGAAGAGGCGCGCAATTCTCGCTTTGACGATCTATAACGAGGCAGAGAGGTGTATAACATATATGGATCTTTTGGCGCGTGGCCAAAATCGGTACTAACTTGTTCTTTACACAATTTCGGTGACAATTTCAGCCACCCTGTCAAAGTCATTCGAGCGCCAAAAGATCTACTGCAGTGAGTAGTGTCGCTAGTCGAGCAGTTTTCCGCGGCTCCGGTCCAGCATCTTAAACTCGCGGTGCGCCGCCTGCACGCGCAGGAACTCCGCGAACAGCGCGTCGAAGTCGATCGACGTCTTTTGGCTGGGCGACGGGCCGCGCCAGCTGATGCTGTCGAGCTCGGCGGGGTCGACCCTGGAAGAGTACATCGTCAGTTAGTATGTATGGTACTGACGGTTTGCTCTTCAAGGTACCATGTACGTAAGTTGAGTTCAAAGTTACTCCCATTCGTGGTAATCAGCATCTTAGAACGTCCGAGTGGGAGGCGATTGCGCAGCGCGTGGAAGGCGTCGCTCTGCGGCAACAACATGAGCAGGTACGAGTGATGCACTTACGTGGCGAGGTCGGGATAGACGCGTGCGCAGGTGAGGCGATTGCGCAGCGCGTGGAAGGCGTCGCTCTGCGGCAACAACATGAGCAGGTACGAGTGATGCACTTACGTGGCGAGGTCGGGATAGACGCGTGCGCAGGTGAGGCGATTGCGCAGCGCGTGGAAGGCGTCGCTCTGCGGCAACAACATGAGCAGGTACGAGTGATGCACTTACGTGGCGAGGTCGGGATAGACGCGTGCGCAGGTGAGGCGATTGCGCAGCGCGTGGAAGGCGTCGCTCTGCGGCAACAACATGAGCAGGTACGAGTGATGCACTTACGTGGCGAGGTCGGGATAGACGCGTGCGCAGGTGAGGCGATTGCGCAGCGCGTGGAAGGCGTCGCTCTGCGGCAACAACATGAGCAGGTACGAGTGATGCACTTACGTGGCGAGGTCGGGATAGACGCGTGCGCAGGTGAGGCGATTGCGCAGCGCGTGGAAGGCGTCGCTCTGCGGCAACAACATGAGCAGGTACGAGTGATGCACTTACGTGGCGAGGTCGGGATAGACGCGTGCGCAGGTGAGGCGATTGCGCAGCGCGTGGAAGGCGTCGCTCTGCGGCAACAACATGAGCAGCCCGAACATGGCGGCTCGCAAGGGGGCGCTGCGCTGCCCGCCCAGCATCTCCAGGCGCAGATCTGCAACACGACAACACCTTGTACTGCACACTAACTGAGCACATCAGCTGTGACGTCACTGGGCGCGGGGACCTAACGAGCCAAGTGAAGAAGACACTGGCAGTAGCATTCGTTGTAAATAAACAAAAAATACACTACAATGATAACTAACACAGTTCCTGACAGCTTATATGAATTGGTAGAATCTTGCAGTCGTAGGGTATCCGCGCCTTACACCAATGTCCAAAACAGCAACTGAACTGCTGTGTTGAACGTTGACCAAAGACGCGAGATACCTCGTAGCAGCCGTCGAAATAAGCAATTAGCAACATTGTATGATACAAAGTTGCGAAATTCACGAGAATAAGAGGGTACTCACCCTCGAAGAGCACCGCTTCCAAAAAGGACCGCATTAACTTACATATCCGCTTCACTGGGGTCTTTCAAACTGACTCTGACTGCTGTTGCTAGTTAAGGATTTATACAAACATCACAGTCATGTTATGGATATTGCTAACTCTTTTGTGCATGATCTGGACTTGTTAAAATGATTTATTAATTTATTATCTACTTCTTAATTTTGCTTACGAGCTTATTGATGGTGACATTTGTTAAATTTTGCATGACAAAAATCAGGCAGAATGTACCTGGCTCACTATATTTTTACAACAACTTTATTGTAAAATACCTACATTCTATGCAAATAAATGATTTGATTTGTTTTTTTGTATTTTTTTTTTGTTTTAATTTTTAGGCATTTCATGTCGAACTGATGGGTCCTGGTGAACGTCGCGGGAATCCGTTGGATGCGGGAAGCTTAGGACCGCTCGATGTAGCGGTGCTTGCGAGAGGCCTATGTACTGCAATGGATGACTTTTGGATAAGAATGATGATGAGAATGTGGCTAGCCATGTACCTATAAGACAAAGACTGGAGTCCATAGAGAACTCATGAATAGTGTGAAGTAAACCCGCGTTTGGAATGATAAAAAAAGATAAGATCAATAAAAAATAAGTCTGGGGAAAAAGTTTCAAACACGATAAATAAGCTCTATTATCTTTTCAATCACAATATTATTAATAAATTGTTAGGAACGTTAACAACGAACGTGAACGTTAAATGTGTGGAGGTAGAGGTCAGTATGCTTTGTAAAAACCAACGTAGTTAATAATATTGATTTACACAATTTTTACCATTATTATAGTTAAAAGTCATTTTATTCACGAGTCTAGGAAGAGGAGGGTACTTACATGCAAATATGGGAGATTCGATGAGCTGCACTAACTTATCCACTTCAGTCAGGAAATCCACTGTGATCTCTAAATCTCCGCTGTTTGTTATTAAGGACTTGTACAAAAATAAAATTAAAAATATGAAAATTAAATACAAAAAACTATTTTTTGCGATTGTAGAACCGCTTCTGAATATCGGCATTTCCGATACCATGGAAGGGACAGAAACTAGAAATCATAAAAAAAATATGATACATTAGTCTTTAATTCAAAGTCAATGGCACAAAAGTACCCTCATGTGACATCTGTTTGGCGCTCAGCAACAAATGAGTGCAGTATTAGGAAAGGATACAACGAGCTGATAAGTTTGTTGCAGTGTTGGTAGTTGTGCGTGAGCAGGCACAGCGACAGCAGCGACACCGGGCTGTGGCACCAGCACGCGTACAGGGCCGTGAACAGCGAGTGCGTCGGCTGCACACGTGAAGCTCGGTACAGAGGCATATAGGTCAATGTCAGTCGGCCGGATGGTTTCGCAAATGAGGTCGCAATAAACATCCAAGATGACAGAGTACTATTCGCCATCAGCGGGCAACCCTCCTTAACAACCTTGTAACGTTTTATTAACATTATGGAATTCGTTATAACGAATATTTACACGTATCTGCTTTTTCGACATCAAACGCGATGACTGCTTGTAATGGTTCTCTAGACTGTGCGTATAGTTAGCTAAACCACCTGGTACAAGTGGCAGTACAGGCATGTGAACATATCGCAGTCCATAGCTGGTCCCAGGCATAACAACCGGTTCTCCGCCTTGCGCATCCAATCTGTCCCACGGGTTAAATTAAATTAGCTAGCGAAACTTAATAGACCTTATGGCTATTGATATCAATATCATGATAATATAAATGAAACTCATATTTCTAAGTTGAATAGCTGATTGCGGGGTCAACAGAAAACAAAATTATGTGTATAGAAAATATATTTTTTACTTTAACTATTTCAATATCGCGACATCATGGCTGTGAAGTTTCGCCAGCTAATTAAATGAGCTCTGTATAGTAGTAACAATATGACAGTTCTTGTTCTTTCGTGTCTATGGTAGGTAGACACGTGTCGGGAATGTAACCCAACAGGTCGCGCGCGGTGTGCACGCGCTCCACCCACTGCACCGCGCCGCACGATCCATCTCTCTAATCTCTTACCCAATATAATAATATGTATTGTTTGTCCGGGACGGTATACTTTTGTAACGATTAGGCAGCAATAAACCACTGCCTATTTATACATAACAATATGCCCCTTTACATACAAACGTTGTTTACTCGTAGAGTTATAGCTTAAGAGACGTTTAGCCGTGTCCTAGGTCCACAAGGGAAAGCGCACTCACAGGGTCGAGGAAGTTGCGCAGCTGCAGGCGCAGCTCGAACAGCTCGGCGGCCGTGAGCAGGATGGAGTTGAGCACGTCCACCATAGTGGCCACGAAGCGCAGGTCGCGCTCCTGCAGCAGGATGCTGGACAGCGCCTTGTAGATGTCCTCCGCGTTCAGCAGCACGCACAACTGTCTGCCGCGCGGGCATTACAACAAACTCGGAGCATTTATTCAGTGAAACATCTCCAAAGCGTAGTAGGTTCCTATGGAGAAGAACGGACAAGAAACTCCACGGACACTCTCTTAAATCAAAATATTGTTAGAACTTTTCGTAAGAGCAGAATGACTAGTCACAATGTCATAAAATGATTGAAGTTGTGAGTAGCGGAAAATAAACTTAATTGGTTAGGAATTGAAGTTATATTTTTGTTTAAAATTACAATATCATCATTTTAACTGCTACAATCGCTCGTTAGTTTTTAGAATTAAGATTTTTTCACTGATGCACTGGGAAAGATTACGTTTGAGTAAATGTTTATTATGTTTTTTTTCCAAATACCTACCATTAATCAACCGATTCCTAGTGTCGAGAGATTTAAGTTGTTTCCACTGTACCATGTTTAAGTGTAACAGCACATTGTAAACTTTCTCACCTAATAATGAAGGCACCCCTATCTTCTAACAAATTATCATCAGCTGCCAGTAGTCGCAGCAGTGCTCGTAGAAACTTGTAGTAATATGGGCTAGATTCCAGATCACCTGGAATGGAAAAGGCTTAATTAGAACCATCGGAGACACGAATGTACTTACTGCTTAAAATACTGAAAGTGGACGCGGAAGCGGAAGCAGACTTAAAGAAAACTCATATTTGTAACTACAGCTTTTGGAAATGTCAAGCACCCTGTTGAAAGCTTTTTCCCTTTTTCAGTGCACTGTCAACATAAGAAATATTTGTGTGCATATATATAAGGTTCATGTAGCATGTGGCCTGATGGTTCCAGCTCGACGTACTATTTGTAGGTCGTAGGATCGAACCCAGGCGTGGACTTTACTTTGTGCAATTTATTTCTATTATCATCACTGCTTTCGAAACGTTAAAGGAAAACATCTTAAAGAAAACGGTGTCTTATCTAGACAACAAATATTAGAAAAAGATGTGGCAACCCGTACTAAGCCAGTTCCCTTTCTGTGAAAGAAGACCTGTGTCCCAGCAGTGGGAACACTATGAAGCTGTCCGCACCTGGCTCCGCGGCGGGCTCGCAGGAGCAGATTTCGGCCAGCGAGGACCGCACCACGTCGTCCCAGCAGTGGGAACACTATGAAGCTGTCCTCACCTGGCTCCGCGGCGGGCTCGCAGGAGCAGATTTCGGCCAGCGAGCGCCGCACCACGTCGTCCCAGCAGTGGGAACACTATGAAGCTGTCCTCACCTGGCTCCGTGGCGGGCTCGCAGGAGCAGATTTCGGCCAGTACGGCCAGCGAGCGTCGCACCACGTCGTCCCAGCAGTGGGAACACTATGAAGCTGTCCTCACCTGGCTCCGTGGCGGGCTCGCAGGAGCAGATTTCGGCCAGCGAGCGCCGCACCACGTCGTCCCAGCAGTGGGAACACTATGAAGCTGTCCTCACCTGGCTCCGTGGCGGGCTCGCAGGAGCAGATTTCGGCCAGCGAGCGCCGCACCACGTCGTCCCAGCAGTGGGAACACTATGAAGCTGTCCTCACCTGGCTCCGTGGCGGGCTCGCAGGAGCAGATTTCGGCCAGCGAGCGCCGCACCACGTCGTCCCAGCAGTGGGAACACTATGAAGCTGTCCTCACCTGGCTCCGTGGCGGGCTCGCAGGAGCAGATTTCGGCCAGTACGGCCAGCGAGCGTCGCACCACGTCGTCCCAGCAGTGGGAACACTATGAAGCTGTCCTCACCTGGCTCCGTGGCGGGCTCGCAGGAGCAGATTTCGGCCAGCGAGCGCCGCACCACGTCGTCCCAGCAGTGGGAACACTATGAAGCTGTCCTCACCTGGCTCCGTGGCGGGCTCGCAGGAGCAGATTTCGGCCAGCGAGCGCCGCACCACGTCGTCCCAGCAGTGGGAACACTATGAAGCTGTCCTCACCTGGCTCCGTGGCGGGCTCGCAGGAGCAGATTTCGGCCAGCGAGCGCCGCACCACGTCGTCCCAGCAGTGGGAACACTATGAAGCTGTCCTCACCTGGCTCCGTGGCGGGCTCGCAGGAGCAGATTTCGGCCAGCGAGCGCCGCACCACGTCGTCCCAGCAGTGGGAACACTATGAAGCTGTCCTCACCTGGCTCCGTGGCGGGCTCGCAGGAGCAGATTTCGGCCAGCGAGCGCCGCACCACGTCGTCCCAGCAGTGGGAACACTATGAAGCTGTCCTCACCTGGCTCCGTGGCGGGCTCGCAGGAGCAGATTTCGGCCAGCGAGCGCCGCACCACGTCGTCCCAGCAGTGGGAACACTATGAAGCTGTCCTCACCTGGCTCCGTGGCGGGCTCGCAGGAGCAGATTTCGGCCAGCGAGCGCCGCACCACGTCGTCCCAGCAGTGGGAACACTATGAAGCTGTCCTCACCTGGCTCCGTGGCGGGCTCGCAGGAGCAGATTTCGGCCAGCGAGCGCCGCACCACGTCGTCCCAGCAGTGGGAACACTATGAAGCTGTCCTCACCTGGCTCCGTGGCGGGCTCGCAGGAGCAGATTTCGGCCAGCGAGCGCCGCACCACGTCGTCCCAGCAGTGGGAACACTATGAAGCTGTCCTCACCTGGCTCCGTGGCGGGCTCGCAGGAGCAGATTTCGGCCAGCGAGCGCCGCACCACGTCGTCCCAGCAGTGGGAACACTATGAAGCTGTCCTCACCTGGCTCCGTGGCGGGCTCGCAGGAGCAGATTTCGGCCAGTACGGCCAGCGAGCGCCGCACCACGTCGTCCGAGCCGTCCGTCAGGCTGCCCACCACGCTCACGAACAGCTTGTCCGTCTGCTGGAACATCTGTAACATAAAAATGACTAACAATTAGCATTTTTTAGACGTCAAAATTATACAAAACAGTTCCCCAAAACTTCAGCCCCTCATCGCTTTCTAGTGCTTCAGTAGGAAAAAGTAATGGCGCAGCAAACTGCCCACATCACGTCTGTCTGTACAGTTATTCGAGTACAAGCCGTGTGCCCCATAGGATCTATACTAATATTATAAATGTGAAAGTAACTCTGTCTGTTTGTGTTACGTTTTCACGCCTAAACCGCTGAACCGATCTTCATGAAATTTGGCAGAAATTATAGCCTGGGATACGGAGGACATAGGCTACTTTTTTTACGCGATTACCGACATCTACGCGGGCGGAGCCGCAGGCAAAAGCTAGTTTCCCATAAATGATGAACTTCAATAAAAATTAAAAATCCTTTCTTAAGACTCACTTTCGTTAAAATCTTGTGCAAAATTTCATTCTTCTAGACCCATCGGTTAAGGCGTTGCCTGTCTGCGAATGAATGAATTAATTTAAGAGTTGTGTGAAGTAGATCGACTCACTTCGTTGGGCAGCTTGTTGTACAGGTGCAGGATCCAGTCCAGCGCGGCTACCTTGGTGTGCACGGAGCTGTGGTGCAGCATCTGCGTCAGGATGCCCACCACGGCGTCCAGGTCCAGCTTGCCCTCGGCCTCCTCCCCCGCCGCCTCCCCCTCGCCCGGCGCGGCCCCCTCCCTGCCCGCGGACGCGTCCGGCGGGGAGGAGGAGGCGGAGTGTTCTGACACCACTAACTTGGTGAGCTGGAAGTTCACTGTGGCAGCCGTCTCGCGTATGCCTGAATAGCAGCTAAGGAGTCCTTGGATGTAAGAAGTAGACGTACATGTTCCAAACCGGCTTGTGGTAGGAGTTGACTAGTAGAAATCATCACGTAAGGAAAAAGCGATATGCGACTTTCTCTCTCTCTGTCTCTTTGTAATATATACGAGTGTGTGTGTGCGTGCGAGTATCGCATAAAGAACTTCGTTCTTGACGGGGTCCCCCGACGCACACGTTTTTTCTTTTCTTATTTCCTTCGGTTGCCTAACACCGAGGGAAACTGTACCCTAATTGCGTAACGCAAAACCAATCGCAATCTGAATTATTTTTAAACTAATTGCTAATCCATTGCTTCATATGTTCCAAAAATTTGTCTTATCAACAACGTAAATAACGCAAAGAATGTTGTTGAACTATCAAAATGAAACCCATTGCTACCGATAGTGTTACGCAATTAGGCTTCTGTAATTGTTTGTTTATTTAAATCTCAATTGTCATAAGTTTTGTGAGTGTTCTGAAACGTATACCATTTCATAAGACTCACAAAACAAATGACTTATGACACGGGGAAGAGACAATGACCAAAACTGATGCCTTTTTTCCGCGGTAATGAATGAACCTTAGATTATTACTACGTTAAAAATATAATTTTTAAATAAAAATTCAAATCAGGTGGTCACTGGTCACTAAGAGCATTGGCTCCCGATGAGATGAAGTCTCCATCTTAATCTAGAACACAGCGTTTTTCTATTCAATCAATCAATCAATCAAGTCAGCCTATTGCAGTCCACTGCTGAACATATGCCTCTCCCATGCTGCGGCACAACACCTTGTCCTCCGCGTTCTGCATCCAGTCTGTCCCAGCCACGTTTTTGAGGTCGTCGGTCCATCTAGCTGGAGGCGTCCCACACTACGCTTGCCGATACGGTCTCCACTCCAGGAAACGTCTGCTCCACCGGCCATCGGTCCTTCTACAAACATGGCCAGCCCACTGCCACTTCAGCTTGCTTACTCTGCTAGCTTGTTTTTCTATTGTATAAAGGATACTCTTCCTGGGCTCGTCGGAGTAGGCGAGGCACGGCAGCACGGCGCACAGCACGCCGGACGCGGACGGCAGCAGGCTGGCGCCCGCCAGCTCCACGAACTCCTTGATCCACGTTATTGCCGTCAACTGCAAGCGAAATATATTCTCTATTGCACTGGCAGGACGAACAGGGCACAACAAACTTTACAACGGTACAAAAGGCGGTCCTGGCAACAATAAAATCATATCTGAAAGAAAGAAAGAAAAAAAATATTATTTGCGTTTTATCTGCTTCAAACAGAACAAGAATTAATCGACAAGAATGAATTTAATTTTCTACAATCTTTGTTCCATAATCCATAACCAATATGAACCCACAAAATATATATCACATTGGTTACATAATTGCAGATACTCATTGAAACAGTATTAAGAGCCATTTCACAAAATTTTAACGCTCGAGTTTAGGTAAAAGACGGCAGCGCTGTGTATGTGAGCGTAACTATCCACACATACACAATTTAAGCAGTGTAACGCGAGTGTCGAGACGGACTAAATAATCTTGAGCCATTATAATAATAATGCGGTATTTAGAGATTTATTAAAAAAGTTATTTTATTTATTCAGTCTACTAAGCTTTCTAGACTAATAAAAAAATACAAATATATGTTTTGAAAGTATATAATAAAAATGAACAGGAAAATAATCACATCGTACAAAATATAAGTGTTGGTCATTATTATTTGACAATAATGTCAAGTAATAATGACTATCACTTACGTTAAATAAATATTTGTCGTAAAGGCATTGATCTTGCTTTTCTAGGGTCTATAATTTCCGGCAATACGCAATCTTCGTAAAAACAAGTCAATTTGGGAAGCATCAAAATGTTGTGGTCGTAGTATAATATCACTGTTACGATATCAGCACTCGACAATTGAGACGCGGGAAAAAGTAGCACAGGTCCTTCCTCGATGGGCGCTCGCGCTGTACTAAACGCAAACGGTGGTGCCCACTTGTGCATCGCAATTTATTATTTTTTAAAGTGTTTAAAAAAAGGATATTGTGGCTAATTAAATGAAGGGATTTTAATCAAACTTGAGAATTCGATTTGTTAAAGAACATAGTTCATTTTGAGATGAATTTTAAAATGTAATTACGCTTTATTCAAACAAAAAAATCGCAATATAATTGCGAATAAATCGTAAAAATTGTCCTAAGTCTTTATTTTTTTTACCTATTAATGTTATTAATAATCGAAATTCTAGTACGTCATTTGTCGACAAAACTATATGTCTGATGCTTTGTGTATTTTTTTCAGTCAAATTTATAAATATTAATTATAGAAATAGGAGTCTGAAATTGCCTCTGCGATGATTTTTCAGTAAACTAGTTCTGGGAGATTAATAACTACAAAGTACACAAATAAGTTTTTGTAAATGTGTTACATGAAGTGTCAATACGAAAGAATCATCTATTATTTACATATATTCACCAATACCAGAGAATTAACTAAGATGGTAAATTAGGCGACTAAAATCTTAGATATTCGCGCGAAAACGTTAAATGGCTCTTAAGGAACACAAATTATAGACAGGCAAATAAATTCTTGTCGATGTATAAATCTTTATGAGGCTGACTGTACAAAATGCATAGAAATGTTACTTTGTATGGAAGGGAAACTCCCGATCCAAACGCATTTTAAATCATGCTTTTATTAGTTACTAGCTTCTGCCCGCGACTTCGTCCGCGTGAAATTTCGGGCCACCCATCGCGTCGCATCCCGTCGCTCGCCTGCGCTATAACTTCGTTATCACTTAGCGTTCTTTCTGACTTTTGTTCTTTTCGCTTGGCTCCTAAGGATCTCATCATCATCATCATTTCAGTCGAAAGACGTCCACTGCTGGACATAGGCCTCCCCCAATTGGGGGGGTTTGCCATAATCGCCACGCTTGGCAGGCGGGTTGGCGATCGCAGTATCGTCACCTAAGAGAGAGAGTGGTTTAAGTAATGAATTTACTATTTATTTTGTTACGGAGTTATTTTAAAATTATGATATCTCCTAAGATGTTGATTGAAATCAAGTGATGTCAATGACAATTTTGTTTACATTTAAATACTTGTGATTAATAACATATTTATTTGGATAAGGATTAATATTATGTTGATAAAACTCCTTCGCAAATAATGCATTAATTTCGAAAAAAATTGATTGCCATAAAAAAAGGTTATACTGAGTCAATCTTAAAAGATAGACATATGCTGTCGCGGACTTTTTTTTTGAACTTTTAAAGAGGAACAATTCCATCATACATGATATTTGCGTAACTTAAACCGTTTACGCAGCGCACGCAACGGAAGCTCTCAAAAAGGAATAATTTTTCCCGTTTTTATAACATTTTTCATTTATGCTCCGCTACTTTTGGTCGTAGCGTGATGTTATATATTCCTCAATAAATGGACTATCCAACACAAAAATAATTTTTCAATTCCAACCAGTAGTTCCTGAGATTAGCGCGTTCAAACAAACAAACAAACAAACTCTTCAGCTTTATAGTATAGAAGATATAGATAATCAGCGATCGGAAATAGATGAGCTCTAATATAACTAAAGTTCAAAGAACAGAGACAAAAAAGTGGAGAATTCCTTACGACTAAAATATTTTTTCGGGACTAATGTCGGGGTTTCGGGATATCACTTAAGTACAGTCCCTACCCAACATTGTCTGACCCTCCGGTTTTAGGATATATATATAATTTTTTTTTTTAATTTTTTTTTTACTGTGTTTTGTTGACTCTAGTCTAGGTCTGGGTGACAGAGACAAAGTCTACGATGGAGTGAGCTCACCCAGAAGAAGCCTGTTCACTCTCACTTTGAATAGATTAGGGTTGTATTCATTCAGAAACAGACGCAGGCAGAGAGTTCCACTCCTTTGCTGTGCGCATTATAAAAGACGTTTGAAAACGCTTAGTGCGAGTTGGTGGAATATCAACTAGGTAGGGGTCAACTTGCAGTGCGTCTAGATGTCCGATGGTAGAAGAGGGCCGGTGGAATAAGGTCGTGGAGTTCATGGGCACACTCGCCGAAGTACAATCTGTAGAAGACCGACAAGCAGGCAACCTTGC
This sequence comes from Dryobota labecula, assembly GCA_947523025.1. NCBI lineage: Eukaryota > Metazoa > Arthropoda > Insecta > Lepidoptera > Noctuidae > Dryobota > Dryobota labecula. The sequence goes on from OX383300.1 coordinate 782,591, forward strand.
AGCGATGAGCCAAGCTGTGAAGCTTGGCATCCACCAGCTTTACGTCGCCAATGAGCTTCTTAGCTCTGCGTGTCACCGAGTCAAGCGTAGCAAGTTGGTACAGTAGGCGTCATTATGTGCTAACCCCTCAAGTTTTAAAATGTTATACTGCTACAATATTGAATTCGTTACGAATGATCTAAAGAATACTTCAAAAAGAATTTACTAGTTCGACTTGGATTCGAACCATCGCATTACCGCATGTCGTCATACTCATACCGGCAGTTTGACACACTAGCCAGCGAGTCCATGAGAATTGCGATGAAATTGTTATCCACTATCGTCCAAGTAGTTTATCTTTAGGTCTCTGTCTAATCGATAGATGTTATTATTTGAGGGTATCCATTAATTTTACTTACTTACGTTTTCTTTATAAAATTAATCCATACCCTCAAATTATAACTACAACGTTGTCTAAGGACTCGTTTGTGTCAGTTGGCAAAATATATAATGACTAAAATAATCATAAGATCATTATATAATCATAAGTAATTATAAAATCTTTTCCAATAAAAAAAAACAAACAGAACTTTTACAAAAAGAAAAAAAATATATAAAAGAAAATATAAATAAAAAGATTGTAAAGATAATATAAATTATTATCTTTACAATATATATATTTTTTAGTAAAATAAGATCAACATTTTGTTAAATAATAGCAATAATAAATATTATTTATTTTTATTGTTTTGTTTTATTCTTTCTATATATTACTAAACTATAATAGAAAAATACTGTATATTAAAAATGCATACTGCATGACAGAAAACACATGTTGTGCGTAGGATTCGAACCCCCCATATTGTGCACGGCAAGCGGTCTTGAAACCTCCGGAATACTTAAACGTTGATTATAACTTCGTAAATATTAACCTTATTATTGCTTGTCATTATATGCATTAATAAAAAAAAAAAACTTTTTATTGAATAAATACAATATTTAAAACAGAAAATACTTATTTATTCACTAAAACAATACATTAATTATAATAACATGTTTTTGCAAAATACAAAAACCAACTTGGGCCTATCACGGATTTGAACCCACATGTCTTTTGGGGGGGTAAGGACATAATGGAGCTGTGTGTACTTAGCTGAGCCATTCCAAAGGTGGCTGCAATACTCCATGCAGGAACGGACTTGTGCTTTGTAAAGGGTTAAAAGCTGTCCAGGCGTAAAGTATCGCTTCACCCTATTTAGGACGCCCAGTTTCTTGGCCGCACTTTGAGCTTGGCACTCGATGGTGGAGCCGAAATTGAGACCAGATGTCAACTCCATGCCTAGGAGCTCGAGCCGATTAGTTACAGGAACAGATATACCCCGAAAAGTAGGAGTTTTGTCAAAACGACTCCTTTTAGCGGTAAAGAGACACGCCTGTGTTTTGGTGGCATTAAAAGATATCACTTACAGTCCCTGCCCAACATTGTCTGACCCCCGGTATGGTATGACGCTCGGATCGAATTTCTAAGTCCCACCCCATTTAAATAAATCATCAACCAAGCCATTCTAATAATTAGGTACCTAATCTTGATGTCGTTAAGGTTGAAAGGCTTATTAAGAAGTATTATTATGGGGTAATTTCCGGTCCTAGTGAACAGACGTATCGAACAATTATTATATTATATAAAAAACAGAAAAAAAAAATATTTAAGGGGGCTCCCATACAACCGACAATTTTTTTTTGCCGTTTTTGTGCTTTTGCCTGCGGCTCCGCCCGCGCCCGCAGGGGATGAGATAGATATAGACTAGATAGTTGGAGTCTCTGGATATTGTAATGAAAAAGGCTTAAGGCTCTATGGACTGCGTTTAGATGAGCGCCTGCAATCCAGTGGACTGACAGCACCAACAACGGATCCCTTTTAGGTTTTAATGGAGAAAATAGTTTTATTTACTTTTACTAAGACAAATAAAATTATATTTTTGTCTACTAAAAGCCTGAGAGGACCCGTTAGTACTGTAAGTGCACTAGATTGCAGGCTTCATCTAAACCAGTAGGTACTGCATACGAAATAGTAGCTGTAACAATACCTAGGATGGTAGCATTACAATGTGTATTGTACTTGTTACAAAAATCATACAACTAGCGTTGCAATACGAATAGTTATCATTAAAGTTCACGTCGTTATGTTACACAAATTCATTAGTAGATACAGCAACGTATTTAGTAAACCCAACAAAAAAAGTCTTTATATTTACCAGATTGCATAGTAATCCTTACAATCGATCTAGTAATGTCTACTTGACGTATGGCAGTTGCGTTCACTGACGTATGGTTACAATTATATTGGTATTGTAACAGGCGCGATATTTACCTTGTAGTGAGTATTATATTGTTTGGTCAGTTACACTAAATATTTAGTTGTCATTAATAAACCGATAGGTAAAAATAATAACAGAATGGTTTTTGTAAAGTCAACTCGCGAGTCTTGCTGTCACGATTGCAAACAGAAGTTCTAGTTACAGTAGCGTTTTTTCTCGTATAGGTAGCCAGATATTTCTCTGCGTGTAGGAATTTTTCGACGAAACTCTACCTTTACGGAAAGTGAAATGTTTTGCGAAATTTAATACTGCAAGGTTGGTAAAAATTAAATGATCGACAGCTTGCCAGTAGCAGTGGTGCAAATTGACATTCACTATTCTCTTTGGATGGTTACAAAAAGCAGGTAGAAATTTTGTTTCACTCTTGCGCAGTCATAGCGTATTTTTTCTCTCTTTCACTCTCGTGGCACCGTGACGCCTCAAAATGAATTCTTTGTTTTAGTTCACTTCGTTTTGTTTTATTGTCATCACTAGTTTTACCTGTTAGTTAAGTTTTTTGTTATTACTGTTACCAACAGGTAACAGTAATAACTTAACTCCGTGGTAAAAGCAGCCATTTCTTTACCAATAACAACATGTTATTGGTAAAGAAATGGCTGCTTTTACCAGTGAGGAATACGCGGGCATATTGTTAGCGTATGGAAGCGCTAATACTAATTTGCGTGAAGCGCGAAGGATTTATCAAGAGCGTTATCCCAATCGTCGAGTCCAGTCATCAGAAGTTTGCGAGTACTTACCGACGTTTACGACAATTGTACATGAGCATTTGGATAGTTGTTTCCCAAATTCGTGGATTGGCAGGGGAGGACCAATTCCCTGGCCTCCGCGATCGCCCGACCTCACTCCGCTCGATTTTCACGTGTGGGGAAGGGCATAGGAACTAGTTTACACTACGATACGAAGTGGAAAGTCGAGAAGATTTGATAAATCGAATTAATGCTGCTTTCGAAGTTATGCGGCAGGAGATGCTGCCGCAAACAACAACTGTAGAAATCAGACGTAGATGCCGCGCCTGTAGCTATTGTAAATGAAGGGCGACAATTCGAATATCTGTAATTAATTAATTAAATAAATTATTTAAAATTATTTAATTGTTTTATTAACGCACCTAACTGGAACAGCTATTTTCTTTGTACTTAATTCAAGAACTTACATAATTTCAATCGATCATTGAATTTTTACCAACCTTGCATTATTAAAGGTAATAAAATAACTCTGAGTAAGTAGCAGATGACCCTACCTATCCACCATTTTCGTATGTTCAACGTTCTGCCAAACAACCTGTATAAGTATATTGGTTCTATATTTGGTTTTCTCTAAACCGAAAAAGATTCGCCATTGTTACCATTAGGGTTCCGCAATGCCCAGATGTCCGTTTTGCCCAGGAATATTTAAATTTCAATTGGGAAGAAAATGTCGTGATATTCACTGTTTGAAATGGACACGTGTGTGTTTTACTCGTGCATTATAAATGCATCCCTTGATCGATAAATACCATAAAGCGAGAGTGCTTGGGAGGCAGTCACCTCCTTCTGCGAAGCTGTAATGCTCGCGAAGGAGGAGACAGAACGCGTGAGGGAGCGGCAGTCTGTGCGCCCTCACGCCCCTAGTCGCCGCAGAAGACGCTTTGGGCGGCGAGCTATGGGCAGCTCGCCATCCGGTAAGGATCAGACCCGGGTCGACGGCGCGGCGTCTCAAAAAGATGTCAGCACGCACTGACGGGTCCGCCAGGACCGGTGCCTGCCAGGGTTGCGGGTTTGTCCGAAAGGGATACCGTGGCCCTGGCACACAGGCAACTGAAGAAACACGGGTGGGTTTTAGTCAGTTAAAGTCTGACACACAGTTATTTGATAATATCCCACCCAAAAAAAAAACGAAGATAAGGAGATTACGTTATTTTTTTAAAACAATAAATATACTCTTTTTTAACCGACTTTCTAAGAAGGAGGAGGTTCTCAATTCGTTTGTATTTTTTTTTTCGAAATATAGAACCAAGGACACCGGACGTCCGAAATTAAAGTAATTTTTCACTTTTTAGTGTTTTTGTTTTTGGAAGTCGGTTGTTTTTTGTTAAAAAGTTTTTTTTTAGACAGAAACAGTAAATTAATTAGATAGTTGTTTTACTCTATTAATTTTAGTAGTACTTAAGTAATGTTCCAAAAAAAATTTTTTTGTCGTAAGGCGTCTCGACTTTGTCTCTGTTCATTTTTGACATAATTTTCATTGTTGACATTTTTTAAATATTTTATCAATTTAGTAGGTACTTGTTTTGACATTGCAGTTTTTATTTGAAAGGACGACGGGCAAGCTACTATGGACCGCGTCCTAAAATTTTTTTTTGATCCAACAGACATAATTTTTATGTTATATTATTCGTTACTGGCTACAAAATAACAAACCGTTTGTTTCAAGTCTTAAATATATGGGGTTTCCTGAAAAAATCATCTTTCAGTTTCATTTATCTAACAAAAATAAATAATAAAAGAGATAAAACATAATGATTGCCGACTTATATATGTAATATGGAACATAAAAGAAACAACAAAACATCACGCCTCAATTCCACGAAGGAGTAAGCAGAAGTGTGTGGAACATTAACATTTAGCAATTTATGTTATATTTTGCAATGTAATCTATTCTATTTATTATAGTTATATCACACATCACACTAGTATTCCTCGTAGGGAGGGTTAGGCAGAGGCACACCTATATTATAGATTGCTACACAGGTAGGTACTGAATTGTATTTTTCGTCAAATGAACGAGATCAAACATAATAATAGCCAACTAATATAAAATAAAACTTAAAACATAACATATTATTTATTACGCCTGTGATTGTCTATCGAATGGGCAGAGATGTATATGATACCCAGACTTTTCGCAAGTTTGGTATTTTATGATTCCCGCATAGAGGTGAAATACATCATACATTTGCCAACCCTACTATATAATATAGAATCCTGCTATATTATTGGCCTAAATACTATATTTCTAAAGAAAAAATATAGTAGTATTTTTATTTCAATACAAATGGCGAGATGATCGCAGTAGGGCCAGTATTAATCTCATAAAAGCCGAAGTAATGGTATTTTGTAACCTTAATTTAGACTTAAAAATTGTTACGAGATATTAAAATTAAAATAAAATACCTGTTAATAAAGGTTCATAGTAGCAAAACATATGCATTTAAAGAATAAATATGTTTTTGAAACATACTTAGTAACTTGTTCAGTTTTTTTCCCAGTTCGCCATCTACTACATATATTTTAACAGGCAAAGGCTTCGAAATTACTATATTTGGTATAAAAAAAGTTGGCGACCCAATAACATCACACCAGTATTACCCGGACGGATAGACAAAGGCACAACAAAACGTAACTTATACGTATTCGTGATTAACCTTTAATCATATTATTACGCCTGTATTCCACTTAGGGGTAGACGGGTCTATTTTATAGGACAACAAACAACAAACTTATGCTGCTACTCAAAAAGCACATCCACATTTCACATTTGAGTTAGGCAGAGCTAAACCTACAGTACTCCTTAACTTTTTACAAGACACCAGTAACATTCGCAATGTCGATTTCAACAGAGTGATCTGGAATGTGTTCCCCGCATGTGCAGGCGTAATAATATGTTATATCATTTTAAATATAGAAGCATAGATTCATTATGAAATAAAGAAACATAATATTTGATTTTCAATGTTATATTTTTAATAATCAAACTTATAGTCTAGTACAAAATATGACTACATTTTATGGTTTTCCTCATTGACATATATATTACCGCGTAAGGACTGGGCGGACCGCATGTTATAATGACGCCTCGAACGTGGTCCCAAAATGGTCTTTCCTATAACGAAGTGAACTAGAACGCGTTCGGCTGTCTTCGGGAGCGGTCGTAAAATTTTACAAGCAAAAATGCCAAGTTGTGTCGTGAAGGGTTGCGTGAACTACGACAAAAAGCACAATAAAAAAATTGATAACATTTCATATCACCGATAAGTTAAAAATATGTAATTATATCAACTTCTAACATTATTTAAAACAATTTTCTTTCTAATTTGTCTCAACGTTTGGCAAAGACGACGCGAAGCCGCGTAAAAGTGCGACATAACTTTGCAGCGGCGCGCGTTTTTATCCGATGAAATGAAAAGATTTATTATTATTACTATATGATTTAATTATGTATAAAATTATTTTTATTGTTTATTAAAAGCAAATTAAAATGTGTTTTTATGTACTTACTGCTAAAAAATCTGTAAGTACAGTGAAATACGTATTTATTTTGCAGATTTTCTTCTGATTCCGTGCGAAATAAAGTTTGGAGTTGTGTCATAAGTTAAAAAATATTGTTTTATTCGAAGGCCAATGAAAATTTTATGACACAAACAAACTGCAATAAATATAAATTTCGAAAAATAGAAGGTTTTTTTATTTCTTTGTACCTCGAAAAATACCCGCTCTTACAAGTTTACGTCTAGGAGCAGACCACGCCGATTGACATCGTAGTTCATAGTAGTTCTAATAGATGGCGTTAGTGTTTTTGTATGGCGACCGTGTCCGGCAAACGTTCGGACGACCGTATCTTTACTATTTATATCAATGGTTTTCCTTTAAAACCCCATACATTTTATGGTCGTCTCCGTAGTAAAAAATATTCAGAAAGCGAAGACCTTTTAAATGAGATATGCTTCAAGTCTGTTGAATAAGTTTTGAAATCCGGTTGTACCTACACCTACGGGGTATACAAGCTTGAATATGTTATTTCATGGAAAATAAAATACAATGCGAAGTACCTTAAGTAAAAACCAATACGATTTTCACTTATTTTTTGGAATAATCATACTTGTTTTGTACCACAGGTAGTACCATTACATTTCCTTCTTTTCCGCTTAAACCCCATACTTTTGACGATTTTCGCCATAGTAAAAAAATATCAGTAAGCCAAGACCTTTTAAATAAGATATGTCTCAAGTCTGTTGACTAAGTTTTGAAATCCGGTTGTAGGTAGCTAGGGCTTTCAGTCTCGCTGCATTTCTGAGTCCCGGGAAAAAAAAATCGAGACTCGATGTGGTCTCGAAATTCCCGGGAAAAACAAGACTTTCGAGACTATTTAAAAAGAAGGTTTCATACTTATAGTCTAGGCTTTTAGGCAGTCAAAACAAGATTTTTCAATCAAGTACTTTGTTAAACATACAGTAACAAACTCAAATCAAAAAATATTTATGGCTTTTTAAATTTTTATAGTGGGCACGTAAGAAAAAAAAGGGCGTTTGATGTAGTCTCAGACAGAGAGGACCTGAATTTATTACAATATTCATCCGCGTTAGAAAAAGCTCTCTGCTTCGACGCTAGTATTAAGTAATTGTAACAATGCTTACCATTGGACAAGTCTCAAAAGTCTCGTTATTCCCGTGACCGAAAATATCAGTCTCGAGTCTCGAAAACACCAAAAAATCGTCGAGACTCTCGAAATTTTCGAGACCGAGATTCCCGGGATGAAAGCCCTAGTACACTATCTCTACCTACACCTACGGGGTATACAAGCGTGAATACGTTATTTCATGGAAAATAAAATACATTATGAGGTAGCTTAAGTAAAAACCAATACGATTTTCACTTATTTTTTTGAAATAATCAAACTTGTTTTTTACCACAGTAGTACCATTACATTTCCTCCTTTTCTGCTTAAACCCCATACTTTTGACGGTTGTCGCCATAATAAAAAAATATCAGTAAGCCAAGACCTTTTAAATGAGATATGTCTCAAGTCTGTTGGTTAAGTTTAATTTTTTAGGACGCCAGAGCCTTCGATCAATAATAGCACTAGATACAGGATCAGGAACAAAAATAAGTCATTGAAGTGGCCACGTTTACACACACATACACATTTACATTTGTTACTACGAAATAAAGAAAAAAGTTTTATAATATTAACAACTTCAGTTCAATATAAACCTTAACACTCAACTATAAAGTTTTATTACGATTGCAAAATATTTATATTTAAGTCCTTCTTTCATCGGAGAAAGGTAAATTTAAAATGTCACTTGAAAATAAAAAGTCATTTTTATAATAAGTACAAAAATATTTATTCTAAAATGAAACTTAAAACCTAAGCAATAAGGTTTAAGACATTTTGTTGACAATTTTGTGCTTACTCTATTTTGGAACTAGACGTAGTTCTTGGTATGACATTTCAATGCTCAGAACACAGTAATCATTGAAAGACGTAGAGTTGCAGAGTAATAATATAATTTTTTTAAGCGAATGTTCTTTTTTTAACCCATTTGGACCCAAATACAAACTAGTAGTAAAATTTTGATAAAAACTTTATTGACGTAACTATTGGAGGCTAGTAAGACATTTTATAAAGAAAAATTAAAAATAAATAACTTCCTTATGTATTAAAAAACACCGTCCTCAAATGGGGCCAATGGGCTTATGTATGGTATTTTTCAAAGCATACTTTTTTGATGCACAATTTTTTGATGCATTTTTTATATTGCTAACGTGCTTTCATCTGGCATTCGTTGCATCCTAGCTGGCTTGGCAGTTTCTGGGGGAAGTGTCCAACACTATCTAGATTCATATTTGGCACAACTGAAGAAGGTTTATGACGCTTTTCATCGGGTCTTTACTGAAAGAGGAGTGAGGAGTGTAGGCATTGGCCTACACTCCTCAAATAAAATCGGGCGATACTTCGCCGAAACTGGTGCTGGTCTAGTTTCTCTTCAGCGGTCAGGACATGGAGACGCCAAGCACTAGCTACAGCCAAATCCAGCATGTACATAGGTAAACAGAACCCACTACAATTTTTTGCCTCTTATAGCTGTTAGGTATACTGCGATTGACTGGTCAGCTTGATCAACTCCGCCCATGCCTTTGGTGTAGTTCTGGAAGACAAAAGGGATGTCCACGTCTACCTTTCTTCCTTCTGCAGAGCTCCATGTTTTTACCTTACCAAGAGGGTAAACAAAGTCATAGTTTGTAAATGTTATGAAATGTTCACTAGTGGCTTGACAAGTGTTTGTACCATGGGGGTACAAACATTTGTCAAGCCACTGGAGGACATTTCTTCGTCCTATTTTCCTTCACAGTACTAGTCGTACGATAACTAGCTTCACGCAAATCTCGCAGCAATGCGTGACTGGTAAAAAAGTTGACGAAATACACGATATCCTCATGCAAACGAGCGATTACTTTTTCCAACAGGCCCTTTACCACTTTTGATCCCAAAGGCTCATTACTGGGTCCTCCTACTGATTTACCACAGTATACATCGAAGGCATAACAATAACCATCAGCAATTGCAATCATTCAGTTTTTGTTCCCAAATCGTACGGGATTGCCTCTTATGAACTGCTGCCTGGAGGAATGGCCACTATGACGTTACTAACAGCTGGATCATCCACTTCATTCAGAATGTTTTCGATAGCTTCCTCGAGTCCTCGATAGTCATTTGCAACATCAAACGATCGGTTAGTCATATTTACAAGTCGAAACTATGCCCAAGTGATAAATACAAAAAAAAAAAGAGAAAAAATATTGTAAATATAAAAAAAAAATGACTTACCTTTGGTCCAACACCTATTTGCTCAATGAAGTGAATAAAATCACTTATTTCATCCACTCAATCCAATAAATCACAAAAGTATAATTTGTTTTACAAAGCCACACTCTTGGGCCCTACGAATTTGCCTGCAAACTAAGGATAGCTAAAATAAGTTAAAAAATGTGGATACTTAAAGAAGTATCCCCAAATGAGGACAGCGGGCGTAAATGGGTTAAGGAAGCAAATATTTTTGATCAATTTAAAAAAGTTGGTAGTAGGACTAAATTAGTACAATAGTTATTTTAATAAGGGGGATGCGCTGTGGTAGCCCGCAAAATTCAAATTTTCTTGCGTTTTATGCAATTTGCAGGTCCGTGTCAGGTTGTAATATTGATCAGTTCAGTTATGTCCAATTTATCAAAATGAATTGAACAAATTGTTGAATAAAAAATTCAACAATTTGTTACTTATAACTTTTTCAAGGTTTAAATATTTCTTCTCCTCTTTCTTTCGCGACAATAGATACAAAAACATATATTACGATATTTTTTTATATTATGATATTTTGCATTGCGAAATTGGTCGCTAAGAAATCTACAAACAAAAATAACATATAAAATAATAATACTACTCAATGCTTTTCCCTGTTCCAGAACAGTCGATGTTTGTTACAATAGTTGGTGCGTTGTCGCAAACATTGGCCAAACAATCATAATATTTGCTAAATGATGTATAATTTACTATTTAATTGTTATTATTTAATGAAAAACACAAACTTATTGATATAAACTTACCGAAAAAAAGATATTCCTTCCAAAATCTTGGTGTTACGGTGGTTATTTACACAATTTTTGAACGCGCACTGCGGCATTTTGACGTCTTAACGTTGGCTATGTTTGGACGACACTAATTTGAAATAAGACCACAAAAGTATTTGTGCTCTTATTTTCCGGGCCGTTTTTGAAGCGCTTATCGGGAATCTAGTGCTATTATTGATCGAAGGCCAGAGCCCATCGTCCTTTAATTAATTGTCAGGAGAATATTATATTGATTTATCCAAAAATCTTCAATCTTTCTATATATTTTTTTGATATTGTGAAATGAATAATGAATTAATTCAAGTTGGTACTAACATTTGTACGCCTAATGGCAAAGCATAGAGAACTTACAAAATGTAACATCTCACACACACCTGTGTATCTGTAACCTATGTTTACAAATAAATAATCTGAATCTGAATCTTTTTAGAACTTTAGGTATTTTAGCTGACCATTTTTTGCGATCACTGGTTATAATATTTTCAGTCAGTAAGTAAGTACCCGGTTTTATGCTGGCTGGTTCACCGAAACTACTTGGGATCACTAGCTACTTGACTGACCTGTAACATTTCTTCCGGCGACTGCGCATGCGTGATCAGGATATTAATCATGGCCTGGAAATCCACCCGCGATGGGTCTTTCTTTATACTCCTCAAAAACTCGTTTAATTGAACGTCGCACCTGTAATTATTTACAACTAATTTAGTAACTATTCAGAGGGCCGGGAATATGAAAAGTCAGGGAAGTTAATAGTAAGCAAATTGACTTATGAATGAACTAAAAATATCCTTAATTTCAAGTCACAGCTGTCATTCTTTGACAGTCGTATGAATTGGCTGTATGAGCTGTATCACGGCAAATTGACGTAGTGTGCCAACCGACTTAGTAATTTATTTCCCTAACAATACAATTTCATACATCGTGCGGAAACCGGCATGTCCTGGAAGAAAAATTCGAAGACATGTGACATCTAGCAACCCGCACTGGGCCCGCGCGGTGGATTACAGCCTACTCCCTCTCGAAGAGAGCAGGCCTGTGCCCAGCAGTGGGAACATTATAAGCTGACTATGATAAGCAATTTTGCTTTAGGATTCGGGGCTTTTGATGGTAGGCGGCCTATACTCAGCACTAGCAGTGAGTGGAAAAGAACTGGCAATGGTGATGATGAGGTACTGCTGACTTACATCCGCCTGATCTCGGAGTTGGCATCGTCTAGCATCTTGAAGAGCCCGTCGAGCAGCTCGGGCAGGTGCACGATGAGGTCGATGTCGGGTACGGCGTCCAGCACAGACACCCACGACACGATGAACTGGCGCGCGAATGCGTTGCGCGTGTAGATGCGCTCGCGCAGCATCGGGATGAAAGCTGCCAGCTCAAACGTCTGGCTCTCTGTCACTATGTCCTACCAATAAAAAGGATATCCACTTTTTACCCGACTCAGGCAAAGTCAAAGGAGGGTTATGATTTTAACATGCTATGTATGTTCATCTGTTCCCTCTCTACTCCCCCTCAACTCCAAAACGTGGTATCGTTGGAAGTGTCATGTTGTTTCACGGATTATAGCCAATAAGACGTCACATAATATCTAGCATAGTGGCTTGTAATGCTATAGCGCAGTGTTTTTCAACCTTTTTCATAGTGTGGCCCCCTTAGTATGGAAACATATTTCGCGACCCCCTACCCTCCGTGGTTTTTAACTTGGAATTCAAGTCTGTCTCTTTGGTTACTTTTTAGTTAAGCAGAAAAACAGAATACCCACAATTAACCACAGAAGCTTCGAAGTTTTTGATTCCATTTGGAACCTCCTACTTGTGCGAGATAACGTTTTCATCGATGGTTCAATTAAAACTCGTTGTCTAAATTTCGGCGATTTCTCTATTTGCAGAGAAATCGCAGAAGAGAACGAGTTAATTGTATGTGTAAAAAAAAAAATTGGCTAACGAGAAACAGACGCAACCATCACAATAATGTGAATGCCCATTGCCACTTAAGTTTGGCAATTCTTCGAGCTATGTCGGTTACCTTTATTCACCTGCGGATCTCTTCATTTCTGATTCGATCACGTAGGGAAACTCCAAGCATAGGCCTCTCCATTGCCCTTTGGGTGACTTTTAGCCTTCTAATAAAGCCCATTATGAGCGACCACGTTTCAGTGCTATAGGTCATCACTGGTAACACGCGCTGGTCAAAGACTTTCGTCTTGAGACACTGCGGTATATGGGAAGGGAAGATGTCGGGGTACGTAGCAAGGTGTCGGTGTTTGTAAGGAGAAACAAATGTTTATGTTGAACACTATTTATTAATTAACTCTCAAACTGTTCTTAGTGTTAAAATGTTAATGAAATGTTGATGAATACACCCGGCTAACGCGGTAGACAAAAGTGCACTAAATCTAATATAAAATAATAAGTAATCCATACTATCCATACTATACTATACTAACACTAATATTATAAATGTGAAAGTAACTCTGTCTGTCTGTCTGTATGTTACCTTTTCACGCCTAAACCACTGAACCGATCGTCATGAAATTTGGCAGAGATATAGCCTGGGTTATGGAAATGGACATAGGCTACGCGATAACCGACATCTACGCGGGCGGAGCCGCGGGCAAAAGCTAGTAAGTAATAAAATTAGGTCAACGCGTCGCGCCGATATTGCTAACTAAGGTGTTCGGTGAAAACACCGAACAGAAGATAGTAGAAGTAGCTTCCCGTACGCTGCCCAGCCGAGTTGGATTCGACGATTAACCTCTTGCTCGAAGTTGGACCTACCTTACTGGACAGTTTGTCCCAGGTAAACAAACTCGTCCACAACTTCGAGTGTAGCGTCTCCGATATTCCTGAGAGTGGGTTTTACATGGGCATTTGACATGACCTTTGTCTTGTCCAAGTTCATTCTAAGACCCACTTTTTCGGAAGCTCTACTGAGGTCATCGAGCATTGTACTGAGGTCTAGCCATAGTCTCAGCCATGACAACTATATCGTCGGCAAAACGAAGGTGAGTGATGTAACCCCTTTCCAGTGCAAAACCTTGAAGACATCCTCCAGTGCAGCGGTGAACAGTTTTGGAGGGATAACATCTCCCTGTCTCACACTTCGCTGCAGAGGGATAAGTTTCAAGGTCTGGTCCTGGAGTCGGACTGACATAGTGGCATTTTTGTACAGACACTTCAGCACCGCGATGTACCGATAGTCGATCTGGCACCGTTGAAGAGACTGCAGTACAGCCCATGTCTCGATCACATCGAAGGCTTTCTCGTAGTCCACAAACGCTAAGCAGAGGAGCAGGTTATACTCCTCGGTCTTCTGTATAACCTGCCGCAGCGTATGTATGTGGTCTACGGTGCTAAAGCCTTTACAGGCTGGAAGTCGTCAAACGTGCGCGCGAGACGGTTCGTGATGACTCTTGAAAACAGCTTGTAGATATGGCTCAGAAGTAAGATGGGCCTATAATTCTTAAGAAGGGCATTATCGCCCTTCTTAGAGAAAAGTATCACCACACCTCTGTTCCATGCCTGTGGCGTTTTGCCCTTGAGTATGATGGAAGCAAACAGTTTCTGGAGGGCCTTAAGAACGGGTTTTCAACCGGCCTTTAGGAGTTCAGCCGTAATTCCGTCATCACCCGGCGCTTTGTTGTTTTTGAGCTGCTTCAGAGCCATCCTAATCTCGTACAAGCTGACGTCCGAGATGTCTTGGGTGTAGTGTCGGGTCAGTCTAGCTCTTGGGTCTTTAGCCAGATTTGTAACGGGGTTACTTGTTTACGTGTATAGCTGTCCATAGAACCTCTCGATCTCTCTCAACAGCTCAGGTTTGGCGGATACTATCCTGCCATCGTCGGTCTTCAGTTTCGCAAGCTGGCTCTGCCCATTAGACAGATCTCTTGCAAAGACCTTGGAGCCCTTATTCCGCTCTATTGCATACTTAATGCGTTCTGCATTAAAGCGGCGAAGATCGGTTTTCAAGGAGTTAGAGATCTGTTTATTGAGCTGCCGGTACTTAAGCGCATCGTCTGAAGACGCGGATCATGTCGCGCCTCTCCTCCATGAGCTGTAAAGTAGGATAAGAGAGCTTCTTATTTCTACCTGTACGACGGGTCTTGAAGATCGTAGACCCGACCGTATGGACAGTTTCCACGAACCCATCGTTATAATCGTCCACGGAGCTCCCTAGGCACTCGAAACGATTCTGAAGTTCGAGCTGAAAGCTCTCGGGGTTCTGGATTTGGATCGGTGCTGGGCGGAGCGTAGACTTCATCAGTCGAGATCTTTCCAGCTTGGTATTTAAGTTCAATGTGCCTCTTACCATGCGGTGATCACTTCCGGCTTTCACCGCGTTGATCACAGAGACATCATTGAAGATTTGCTTCTTCGTCGACATAATGAAGTCAATCTCATAATTTGTTGCACGATCAGGGCTTTGCCAGGTCCACTTTCTGTGCTCACGTTTTCTGGAGCAGGAGTTCATCATAAAGAGGCCTTCCTTCATAACAATCCCGCCACACTCACGAGTGACTGATGCGCCCGCGCGGGGTTGGGCAGTAATAATACTGCCACGGTTTACGGAAAATATGCCAACATTTATTTGCTTTAAATTACATAGATTTTTAGTGTCGTATTAAAATTGGATGGTTTAAAAGACAAACTATTTATAAAAAAATATAAAAAAAAAGTTATTAAGTAAGTTTATCTTAAGTGACGTATTTAAAAATGTGGATACTAATAAATTGTTCTAGCGACTAAAGAACGCAGTTTTAAGAACAGAAATATTGTTTGAATCTCCAAACAGAGTGCGAAACAGTTGCAGCGAAAAGAGTTGAACCGACATATCTTATTGAATTTGGCTGACGGCGAATTGGTTGAAGCGACATTGAATAGTGTTAGTAGTCGAAAGAAAAACGTATGAAGGGACTTTTCATCTAAAGTAAGCTTTATCGAAAAACGCTTTATCAGCCATCCAACTGAAATTTTAGGACGAGAATTATGGCTAATGCTCCGATTCTCTATTTTTGTGTACAGCTTAAATGAAGTACAAAAAAAATATGGCAAATCTGATGTCGGATCATACATCATGTTTGAGAATTATGCAATAAAATTGCATTGTCTTAAGACCCTATCAATTTCGACGCGCTACTAGTTTAGGTAACTATCGGAGCGCATCGTGTCTGTGTGCGTTCGGGCTATCGGCGACAATCGTAGTATGCATTGTCGTACGGTGAAGCGGGAACAAATAATCTTGGTCCGTAACCGCTATTAACAGCACTCCCTAATTTTTACTTACCTACTAGGTTCTGTAATACTGGATGGATTTTATTGTAATTATGACGTGTTATATTTATAACACGTCAT
The DNA here is from genome assembly GCA_947523025.1 of Dryobota labecula. NCBI lineage: Eukaryota > Metazoa > Arthropoda > Insecta > Lepidoptera > Noctuidae > Dryobota > Dryobota labecula. The sequence continues at coordinate 798,680 of OX383300.1, forward strand.
AATTACCACCTAGTAGGTAAGTAAAACTAACAATATTAAGTACGGCGTTCATCATAGTAAAAGCAAACTATAAAGTGTGACCAGTACATATATATAAGATAGGTCTGAAACTAATTACATATGTTATTACCCACCCTCCTGTATTATTTACCTACTACAGACCTCCCCGGCGAACAGTGTTCGGAATAATTATATTACGAGCCACTTAGATTTTTTATATGAAATTTTTAATTTAAATGTAGGTAGGTTAGGTATATGTTTGTAGACTTATACGATAAAAACACATAATTATATTTTTTTTTACGTTTAAGACACTTTTAAATAGGCGGCCTTGAAAAAGGCCTTTGGCTTTTGTCTACTCGCTGTTTGCTTCTTCATCGGATAAGTGCATCCTTTCAGGCGCTTCAGGAGCTTTCAATAATTGTAATACTTCTGGCGCCAAAGTACCCGATTTTCTCTTAGGCAATGGTCTGATGCTGGATATTAATGAATCGGAGGAGATGAGCAGAGCGCGTCTTCAATAGTCTGCTTCCTTCCAATTTTTCTCGTGCTATGATTTCTCAAACTCAAATCATTTCAATTAAACCATTTATAGGCACTTTTGAATTGTCGAGGAGTTGGTCAGTAAGAAAACGAAGATACATGCCCATTCCAAAGCGTAGTAGGTACGTATGGAGAAGAACGGGCAAGAAACTCCATGGACACTCTTTTAAATTAAATTGTTACAAAAATATTAGATCTATAATGTTGAGTTTATAACTAAATGTAAGAACAATATAAAAATAAAAACGTACACGTTAAAAGCGTCCAGAGTAGTTATAACAAATAGAAATAAACAAAAAAAATTTTTTTTAAGATAAAATAATTATAATAAGATAATTAAAATAAGCCGTGGCAGCTAAGAAATGACCAGTCCCAACTAACGGCGCCCGTTCACTAACATATCGCATGGATTAGCACCATTCAGCTCAACCATTTTGAAGGGAGCTAAATGATCCAACACACGCGCCACCATCAGCGAGACATCTTAGTGAGCATGACATACTCTCAGCCGCCAGGGCACATTCAAGTCAATGAAAGGCATATTACCCGGTTAATGGTAGCTCTATAGTACATAGTACTCACACCTGTGCTATGCAATTATATAATACAAAGGAGATTGAGTTCATACAATGCAAAGATAGTCTTACAATCTTCAGCAGCTCCAACATTATTTTCAAATTTTAATCGATTAGTTGTGGTTGTGGAGCAAGACCAGCATTCAGCCAAGCATTTTTATCAGCGATGTAATCCCCCAACTTATAATATACCTGCGTGCATAGTATCCGTTTTATACAAGATTTAAATTTAGTTTCATTCAGTATGTGGGGAGGAATTTCATTGTAACATTTTAAACAGTACCCCATAAAAGACGAGTCTACTTTTGCCAGTCTGAAACCTAGTTGAACTAGTAGGTCCTATTTCTATTACTATAATTATGTCTTTCACCTCTTTTTCTAAAAATATGTAAAATTTTCCGTACGTACATGATGTTTTCGTAGATATATTGACAAGGTACCGTCATAATGATAATATCCTTAAACAGTTCCCTTAGAGAATCGCGCCTGCGGACATTATATATGGCTCTGATGGCTCTTTTCTGCAGAATAAAAATAGACTCGATGTCTGCAGCCCGTCCCCAAAGTAAAATACCGCAAGAAATTATACTATGAAAGTAACTAAAATAGACTAGCCTCGTATCTACATAAGTAAATTGACGGATTTTTCTGACAGCATACGCTGCTGAACTTAGCCGTCCTGCAAGAGATGTTAAATGAGGACCCCATTAGCCTTGAATCTATCATGATCCCCAGGAAAACAGTTTTATCTACGAATTCTAGTTTCTATACTATCTGGTAAAGAACATTTTATGCACTTGGTTTTTTCCCATTTAATACTAAATTATAGCAGCTCTATAATTGCGGCAGTCTGTGTGTCTAGACTCTAGAGCTTCTTCGCTAAGTAGACCTATAGGAAGGACAAGGGATTTGATGAAATTAGCTCCGTGAATTAATATTTTATGTACACTAGAAGGCATTTTGTACCATTGGTACTTGGTGACGTAGCCTAGCCATGTCAAGTGTATACTCCTTGTAGGCCTCTGGCTTTACATCGTACACACGGCCACAAATCAAGCTATATGTGTCCAGTATAAGCTAACCTCTCATTGTACGGAAATCCTATACAATGCGAGATCAGCCTAAACTGGAAATCTATAGCTTGATTTGTGGCCGTGTGTACGAGCACGAAAGGTCTTTGAGTATAACAGAGAATCTTGTAATGAGATCTTTGTCAACCCCAGTGATCGCAGCTGCGAGAGCAGGGTCTTTAAATAACGTTCGCGCAGTATTGCACTCGCACACTTGGTTGAGCCGCTACATTGCTTTACTGTATCGACGAGGACCCCAGTTCGATGACGATATTCTTCTGTAATGGCGCGCTTTTTTTCTTCCACTGCTTCTTTTATATTCTTAGTCACGCGCCATGTTTTGTGTTCCTTCGTATAAGATATGTGAAAAAAAAAAATACCTAAGAACTGCACATGCCTTTCGCGTTTTTTCTTTTTTCATTTGATTTTTCCGTGATAATAAAGTTCACTTTATCGACCCATTTTCTAAAATTTAAACACTAATTTACTAATAGTACAATACAAAACATTAATATGTATGAATAACATTAACAAATCACAAAGTGTCACACTAAACATAAATAAAATAAAAATATACTCACAGTCTTAAAACTGATTAGGCCTAGTACAAAATTCGCGAGTTACGTCGGGAGCGGCGAACGTCACGGGCGACACAGATCCGTCGTCGAGAAGCCCTTGGGCGCGACTGAATGTATCGAGCAAGCGCATCGGTTTATAAGGCATTATTTAGATATTTTATTACAATAAAAGTATTAGTCAAAAAAAAAAAAATTGGTTTGGTAGATAAATACATCAAATTTTTGAATATTGAACACTTATTGTTATTTTCAATAAATTCTTACGCGTAGACAACGGTTTTGCACATGATTTTATTGTGTTTTTTCAGCGTGGATAACATTTTTTTTTAAAGCGATTGGAAAACCGGGTGTTTCGTGCTTACGTAAAAACATGTGATAGATTTATATTTTTCGTAATTTATATTGAGTAGTTATCAAAATTTAAATTAGTACACCATCGATTTAGAATACCCTAGATACACCGTCAACGCTTGAAATGTGTCTCGATAAAACTGTGCGTAAATTACTTCTAAGCACAGTTGCGCTCTCAGTAACGCGCGCTTCGTTATCGGGTGAACATGCCAAAGTCAAAGTGCTCCGTAAAAAAGTGAAAGCAAAAATAATACTTTAACCACGTTGAAAAGGGATGGCATATCGTATTTTCGGTAAGTACTAGATAATAGTTTTATAATGTAGTGAATTTGTGGCAAAATACGCCTTCAAACTCATTAAAAACATAATTTTATTAAATTAATTTCAATACGTCTCTTCATTTGACGCTACGCAGTTGGCTTTTTCCCTCGCGCAGCATTTGTATTAAGTGGAAATGGGATGGAAGATGTATAAAGTGGGACATAGTCAAATATTAAATGAATAGAGTCGCTTATTGTTTTTTTTTTTTTTTCTGGTGTATGTCAATGATATGGAATTAATATTGAATAACTATAGCCGGTCCGGAAATGGGCAAAATTTATTTGAATGGAGATTAGTGTTTTTTATATTATAGTTAAATAATATTATGTTTTTATTTATTATTCCAGATTTCCTAAAAATGAAATTGAAAGGGAAAAATGGCGAAAAATTATAGCTAATGCGAGGAGTGAAGATTTTTTTTAAGCCAAATGATTCTAGTGTGGTTTGCTCTTGTCACTTCTCAGAAACTGACGTGTATTATACGAAGAAAGGCTTTCGGAAAGTAAAGAAAGGGGTTATTCCATGTATTGCAGTAAGTTTTTACATAAAATATTGTGACTACTGAGTACACAACATACGTACACATGTACGTATGTTGTGTACAATATTTTTAAATTGTCTTAATAAATAAAATTAAAATAAGTTAATTTTAACCACCTCAACCTGTTTTATTTTAAGCATCTATACCCAAAGTCTCTAATTCAGATAATTTATGTAAAGAAAGTAATGTCATGAAATGTCACTGTCAAAATGACAGGACAGTGGTACAAAACATTTTATCATAATTTTCTTTTGTAAATAATCATATATGAAATTAGAGTGAATTAATTATAAGAACTATGCAAACAAAATACCGTTGCCAAACAATGTTATATGTAGTGTGTCGGAGACACGGCCTATGATCGTCATAATCAGCCCTTTTAAGTCCACTGCTAGACGTTACGTAGGCCTCCCAAAATCAATTTCTACTCGAAACAGCAGTGCAAGTACGTAGGACTCGATTCAATAAATTTGCCAATTATTCTCGATAAAATGAGTTTTTATCGAATCGAATCGATGTCGCAAGTATGTAACTTCTACTTTAACGATCGGTAAATAAACTCAAAAATTTGAACGAATCACGAAACGACAATTTTACAGTTGAGATCGCCAATTTACGCTGTCAAACTCGGTAATTTATCGTCACCTTGTAAAAGCCCGATAAGCATAGCGATCATTAAGTACTAATACGAACAAGATTGATAAAAATGCAAACCTTAGCGATCTCGATGTCTTATCGAGATATCGTGGGCCGATTCGAATCGTTAAGGATCGCTTGTCAAATAGCAATACTGAGGACGTCCACAGACAAAACATTTAAGGTGGGATTTCTGTGGCACGACTAATGTTCGAGATATTTAGTTTTTTTTTTTTTTTTTTTCATACATATTTGGATTGTAAACAATATTCATGGGTATAATTGAAAGAAGCTACACTGTAATTTAAGCTACGCTTATAATTTTAAAATTGCTTGAGACATTTTGCAAAAAAACCTTTACTTACTTACCCTGCGTTCCGAGTTACGATAATATCGATATTCGCGTGCTAAAACCCGTACCGAATTAGCGTGAGCGCGATAACGATGTCCCGTGAAACGTCATAGATGACGTCATGACATTCGCCATCTTGCGATAACGCCGACCATGCCTTTTACTAATATCGCCGTGAGCGCTGTCAAAAATGACAGTGTGCTGTTTTGTTTTGTGTCGCATCTTATCGTATCGTGGCATTTTCAAAATTGTTCTTCTAGCTACAGTTGCTACTTAACCTAAGAAGAACAAATTTTTGGTGTATACACAGAGAAATACTCTAATATCGTTTTGACATTGCGTGAGCACCGTGAGCGCGTTCACGAGCGTTCCGAGTTGTTGACAGCCCTCGGCTGTCATAATCGTAATATATAAATCGGAACGCATGTGAGATGATGTGAGCGCTGTGAGCGATTATAGCCAATTCGGAAAGCGGCTTTATTCTATGAATGACCCGCCCGGACGCGGCGACTAATGGCGGCACGAGCGCGGTGAATTTAGATAATTAATCATCATATTTTATCAAGTAATTTTAATTATAGTTTTTTTTAAATCGGTTTCATGATTCGTGTTTGAATAGATACATCCTATATATATATTTTCTTTTCTTTTGCTTATATCTCGATAATGGTGCGTCCTATCGCAAAAATAATGAAAATTTCGACACCCTTTAGGAAACCCGTAATACTCAACATGTAGGTATTTTTTTTTCCATACAAAATGTGAGAATTTCCATATGAAACACGTTGAGGCTGCCCCACCCCTGCGCACCTCCAGCTCTAAAAAAAATCATGAGATAGGGCAAACATGTGCAACGTTGCGAAGCTAAAAAAAAATACCACGTGGAGTCGCGATTGTCAAATTCGATTCACCCTGCAATAAAGTCATAACTTCATAAGTCCGAAATCCATGATTAGTCATGATCGCTATGCTTATCGGGCTATTACATGGTGTCCATAAATTACCGAGCTCGACAACGTAAATTGGCGATCTCAACTGTCAAAATGTCATTTCGTACTTGCATTTTCGTTAAATTCGTTAAAATTTTAGAGTTTATCTACCGATCGTTAAATTAAGTACCGTACTTACTCTTTTTACGTGTTACGTACTTCCAAATTCGGTAACAAGATCGATAAAAATGCAAACCTTAGCGATCTCGATGTCTTATCGATGCAAAGTGCGTACTTGTACTGCAGTTTACAGCCGCTTTCACCCAAAATGTGGCTAGAAATGCTACATACGATATGAATCTATGAATGAGAGTTGTAATATTAGTGTTGTTGAAGATGTAAAAAATGTGAAAAGTTTGGATCTCCTGCATTGTTACCAGTATCATAAAATATTTTATACCAGAAAATCTTCTTATTTTAATAACTTTGATTAAAGCCGAAAATTTATAAAAATAATTACGGTATGATTTTTTTATTTTTTATTATTACCTATTTCTTAAATTCAGTACTTAAAAGAAAATGGCACCGTTTTTTTTTCGCTATTTTATGTGAGTACGAAAATATTTTTTTTGATAATTATGTTATCCCCTTTGTTTACATAAATTATCTGAATTTGAGACTTTGGGTATAGTTAGTACTGAGTAAAATTTCAAGACCACTCCATTATCCTTCTGTTCCAAAGCAGACATTTTTTACTATTGTCACGCGGCGTAAACTGAATTTGACTTAATAAGCATTTGCTTAAGGAATAGTATCGTTTAAAATTATCTTACCTACAGCTGAGAGCAATAAAATTTTACGACGTGCGCGATGGTCTAATTTTGTAATGTCATAACCGTCCATCGCGCGCACTCGAAACCACACCTTAATTCCATTCACATAAGGTTGTATGTAAGGAAAATTGAAATGTTCTTAAGTACATTATGTGTTTTAGATTTGCCCTTAGTAGACGCACACACTTGTAACTTAGCGATGAGACACTTTTGCGACATGGATTTGTAGGTGATAGTGTATCTAGGGTATTCTAAATCGATGTAGTACACTTACTAGATAAAGATGTGATGAATAACAGGGCATTAAAAAAAACAGGTATCTTCAGGTTACTGAGAAATTTGTGCTGAAAAAAATAGAATTTTCTGTTTTTAGACCGCGAAATTGATAGGGACTCTTAAGCGCCAAAAAAGTGCATAGAATTTTACGAATCCCGGCTCATCTGATGCAGAAAAAAATTCTGAATCCGAATATACATTTAAATAACGGAGTGATCTGTCCGTCTCTGACCAATCTCCGATGTAATTCGTCGTTGGTAGTAGGTAGGTGTTGAATTTCAATAACACACACTGTCAACACTTAACTCAAAGCATTTATTGTCACTAAAACAGTTAGGTACAGAATGAATTATCTCATTAATTTATTATTATTTAATTATTCTGAATTATCATTTAGCAAGCAGTCAGTTTGAGTTAAGTGACTCCCATTCAAAATGTAGGTTCCTTATGGAGAAGAACGGGCAAGAAACTCCATGGACACTCTTTTAAATCTTAACTTTATGTTACACAGGTTTTGTTTTTGACTATTACAATTTTAATACTTTTTATCACAACTTTTCTTATATTGCGATAGGACGCCATCATCGCATTCCGCTCTAAGTGGGCGGAAACGCTACTTTTATCATATGAAGTCTTATTAGCTAATTAGCTGAGTAAAGCTTACAAACAATACTAAAATGCTTATCATTTAATTCTTTTGTAATTAAACAATGCCAATTCACAAATACAAAAGCGTTGTCAGAAGTAACGTTAAATTAGAAGCTTTATACTTTAACTTCATTATTACTATTTGACAACACAAATTTAAGGAATTTAATCAAACAAAGGGTATTCTTTAATAAATTTGCTGTGTAAAATAATCTTATTACTTTATAGTTCGTGTTCTATTATTGAATCTTATTTAGTTTTCGTATTCAATTATTACATTCAGTTATTGATCATGAAAATCACAAACCGCGCCATTTTGGGCACGTAATCTAGTGGTATATCATAAACAAATTTACTGTGTCAAATGACCAATTGCAAATATGACTAAAAACCCAAAGACTATAAAATAAATATTCCCTTTTAGCTACAGTTTTAAAGAGAACATCAGAATTAATGTAATATTTAATCTTAAAACAATACTAGGTGTTTCTAGTTTACAAAGAAGCGAATAGATGGCGCCGATCTATTAGATGCAGACACACGTTGTATTGATTGTAATAAACTCCTACAGAGGGTGTAATATCAAGATTATGATAAATTGGAATAATTAGTTTATTACGAATAAGATTATGTCATAATCTTAACAGGTAGACGTTTTTGCGGCGACATATATAACTCAATATCGTCCAAAATGTCGCTTCAAACAAATAGCCTTTCACCCCTCGATATTATTACTATAGCAAATCATATGTCACGGTTTAGCTTGTAGGAGGGAGGCGCCGGTGTCTGTCACACAGTTTATACTAGCACAGACATCGTCGTTAACTCTATCTTTAAAACATTCAAAACTCTGTACATTGTGTTTTGGATAGATGAGTTGTACCCACATTTGTTAATAAAAAAAAATCTATTTTTTTTTTTTCATATCGCGGGACCCTGGGTTCCCTGACCTTTGGAAGGCGTACGAGGGGCCGAAGCCAACTCGCAGAGGCCCGTTAGACGCTTTTTAATTAAATGAGGCACCAACCGACGATTATCCCTGTATGCACTACGCAAGTGCACCCAAGGACAACCCCCGGTTTGTGTAGGACTATTGCAAGATATGGAAACAAAGATATTGGACTATGGGTTTGGGTGGTTAAAATGGACTGGTTACCTAAAACTATGGAAGGACTATGGCCCCTGCCTGATCAATGTTTTTTTACACACGGATAAAATGGCAGGGGGTGTCTTGCACACTCAATAATGGGCCCCCGAAAACGGTCGCTAGCACATAGTGACGTAGCGACAAGGGGGCAACATGTCCTAGGGTGCTCGAGGAGTGGAGAGGTATTCCACGGCTCTCAGAACAATCCCAGAGCCCGGAAGATGGTCAAGATCCCTACAAGCACTTACTGGAATACTTCCTTCCTCCGAGCACGTTTGCTCTTGCGAATCTCCACTCAAGCCGGCCAATGAAGGCAAGAATGAGGTGGGAACTCAGTTCCTCGTCAGTGTTCACTCCAGCCGGCCAATAAAGGCAAGCTAGAGATGAGGAACATGACTTCTCCCGGGAGATAGGGTCCGTGGGGTCGCAACTGCCCAACAGCTCGCCACATGCTGCCCTGCGGGTTTCTGTATCTCTCTCGGTCTGGCTCCACACCCTAGACATGTCCCGGTAAAGTAAACGCTACCGGCACAGACCCAGAGTTCGGAGCGCCCAAGCCCCACCACGACGTCAACGTAGAGATACGGCGGTGGGTTTATTATTATTATTTATTTGTTACAAATGCTTAGGGCCTGTGCACACCACGTGCGTCGACGGCACGCTTTAATCCTACAGAGCAATTTGTTGTCGTTTGTATCGATACACACGCGCGTTAGCATCGCGTATGTATCGATTCAAACGCGCGACACCGGTGCGTCGCTAGCGCGCGCGCCTTTCCTAGGGCCTGTGTACACCACGTTTTTAAAATGCGCCGTTGACGCGCGTTTTAGAAACGTGCGCCGTTGACGCACGTTTTAGAAACGTGCGCCGTTGACGCGCGTTTTAGAAACGTGCGCCGACGGCGCGCTTTTATCCTACAGAGCAGTTTGTTGTCTTTTGTATCGATAAACACGCGCGTTAGCATCGCGTCTGTATCGCTACACACGCGCGTCTGTATCGATTCAAATGCGTGTTTGCATTTATACAGGTGTTGCAAAGGTCTACAGGCTGCGTCTGACTCACGTGCGTATCGCGTCTGTATCGCTACAAACTCGCGTCAACGGCGCGTTTAAAAAACGTGGTGTGTACAGGCCCTTAAAGCTAAGACACAATTACAAACCTTCTAGGGCACAGCAAAATATTAAAATAAAAAATAAAATTACGAAACAAATTAAAAATCAATAATTTTTAAATATGTTATTAACATTAAATTAAGTAAATATAAATTTATTTTATCACATTATATTCATTATGTATATACGAATGTATCTATATGACTAACTGTTTATGGTGTCTGCTTGAGTTAAATCAACTGTTTTATCATGTATGTTTTCGTTTATTGTGTAGTATGCTTTTTGAATTAATATTTGCTTGAGCTTATTTATAAATTTCGTATCGCTAGTTTCATCTTTTAATGCATCTGGTAGTTTATTGAATAGTTTTATGGACATTGCGTAGGGGCTATTGGAATGTAGTTTCATGCGCGAAGAGGGTATCATTAACTATTAACTAATTATTTTTTATATCTGACAGATCGGTCGGTATGTTTATCGCCGCGGGTTGTGAAAAAGTTCATGTATTTTCTAACAAATTCGTATAATTCCAGGATATAGATAGATGGTAAGGCGAGTATTTTATGTTTTATAAAAAAGGGTTTACAGCTGCCTGCACAGTCGCCCCTTTTTATTTAAATATGAAAATCACAAAATATTATTTATTTTTTATTAAAGACTTTAAAATAACCTATCATTCTTCCATTTACTATATCAGAAAATTCTTCATAGATTTATAGATATTTGATGAAATATAAAATATCCCTAGATTCTGTTGATGTGTGTGGGTATCACTGCCTTAGATAAATAATTTTATCAAGAAGTTTAATAAACAACACAGATTCAGAGGACATGACTTCTTAGATGTTGTAAATAGAGTTATATTAACAAAGAACCAACTAATGTGAGTCTTTATAAGAATATAGGATTTTGCCATTTTTTATATGCAAACAAGAACCAACCCGCATGTTTCTACAGAAATGATAAAAAACAAATTCAAGGGACCGTGTGGTATGGAACTATATGAAAAAAATAAAACAATTTTAATGATTTTTTAGATTGTCAGGTCACCATGGGGCATGGATCTTTATAGTTTATTGAACAACTGTTGATATGTGGGTTGACAACTTTTTCATATAAATGTTTTATTCTGTCAAAATTGTCAGATCATTTTGATCTTTACACGGTTGACAGAAGGTGTATTTTTGAAAGCTTCTGTATACTTATCTCGATTGGTTCCTGTATGCATAAGTAGGTCCAATTGCACAATCGAAATTAAACCGAATTGCTTACAACATAAAGACTGAAAAAGTAGGTTGTGAATTTTGAAATCCTTGGTGCCCACGGACCTTCAATTTAGAACTTTACGAAGTTAAATAAATTCGGTGTAAAGTCGCTTGTGAAAAATGAGAATCCTCATCCATACAATCACGTGTCTTGTGAAGCCTCGGTTACCTTGACGAGTCTGTCGAGCAGCTCAGCACCCTGCTTGACCTGCTGCTCGGGGTCGGCGGCGAGGCGCGCCAACGCGTCGAACACGAGCGGGAAGTGCGCCAGCGCCTCGCCTCGCGCGATCTTCAGCACGTTAAACAGCGCCTCGGCTGCCTGGTAGCGCACGCGCGACTCGCCCTCGCTAAAGCACGCCACGATCGGGTGCACCAGCTCCGGCAGATAGTCGATGCAGCCCTGCGCCAGACACATCATAATAATAATCAAAAGCCAAGTGGCACACAGCCCCAGACACAGTGGGGGTCATCAGTTATGTCTTTATGATGAATAAACAATGGTAGGTTTTGAAAATTGTATTCATTTTAGTAGTGATAAAGTAGCTTGATAGTTATTTTAGTTATATTAAATGTTGCCACTACATAAAGTTCATGCTTGAGTGCACATGAAAATTCTTAATTCAATGTTTACAATAAGTCAATCCCAGGGGGAAGTGACACAGCATAACTTGTAACCTGGCAATAAATCCCTGGGGGAAGTGACACAGCATAACTTGTAACCTGGCAATAAATCCCTGGGGGAAGTGATACAGCATAACTTGTAACCTGGCAATAAATCCCAGGGGGAAGTGACACAGCATAACTTGTAACCTGGCAATAAATCCCAGGGGGAAGTGACACAGCATAACTTGTAACCTGGCAATAAATCTGCTCACAGTTCTATTGCCTCAAGCTGGCTTCAGTGACTTGCACTTGAAGAGGCTAAAATTGTGCTGTGCAGTGATTGATAATTAACTGAATAGCCAGTTATTAAGTGAGATAACATTTTCCTTCAACACTGACCTTCCCCAAGCCGACCGCCACGGAAGACAGTCCCATCAGCGCTCCATTCTTCACATTAGGGTTGGTGGAGGACATCAGGTCCTGCCCGAGCACCCGGATCAGCCTCTTGATCTGACTTGTGTTCTTCGCATCACTGAAGTCTTTCACCATCCTGAGATTACAATATTTGTTTAAAGTCTGAATTTACAGAATGTGTGAAGGCACTTTAGAATCACTACTCTGGGCTTTTTGCAAAAAATAGTAATAGGTATATTACCAATCAATATGCTTTGTCATACTTCTTGAAATTGGTAAGTAGAGGCAGAGGCAACTAGCGAGTTCACCTATGGTATACTGACGTTATGACTACAACATCGAGGCGAAAGGTAGTGATGCCATGCATTATAGGAGTCGTCTGGTTGTCTTCTTTCAGCAGAGAAAGCCTAATTATAAATGGGCGGTTTGAATGTAGGGAAATAGCACTCACTTCTCAATCTCGACGCCAGCAAATTTCCTCTTGTCATATATCTTGTCGCACAGCCCGCGAACGCAGGCTATGCTTAGCGGTGCGTAGTCTCTCTCCGACATTTCTATTTATCTCCTTAGATTACTACACCAAGATCGCGAAATACATCAATGAGATCAAAGAAGTCAAGTTGAATTGAATCAGAAATAAAAAACACCGCCTTATTTCTACGAATTCTGTCGAATATCCTTGTCTTACCCTAGACGAAAAATAGGAAAACAATACAAAGTATGCACCAAATACGGGCAAATACCAATTTTAAGTTCGTACTTTCAATCAGCTGTTTAAGTCAAGTCATTGTCTGTGACTATGTGACGTAACCACTTACGTGCGGTAATTAAGACCAGAAATTTTTGTGTTCTTTAAAAAATGTTATTAATTAAATTGTGTCTTTAAAAAATAAATTATTAACTCAAACAAAACAAAAATCTATTTTCATCCGTGCAGAAGGTCAAATATCAACATAGTTTAATTTCTGAACGACCGCATAAATAATGATACCACCCATCGCTTAAAATTACCCCAGATATAAAACTTTCGATATAATCAATAACGAATAAAATAAATAAGTGAAATAAATAAATAAATAGTTACAAGTTATGCTGTGTCACTTCCCCCTGGGATTTATTGCCAGGTTACAAGTTATGCTGTGTCACTTCCCCCTGAGATTTATTGCTAGGTTACAAGTTATGCTGTGTCACTTCCCCCTGGGATTTATTGCCAGGTTACAAGTTATGCTATGTCACTTATTTATTTTCCTTAACGAATCAAATTAAAGATAATTGTAATAATTCGACCCTAATTTTAGATCCAAAATTACCTGCTTTCAATAACCTATCACAAAAAGGCTTATGTTCAAATGTGGAATCCAAATTAAGTGAAGGTGATATCAGGGGAGCGGCCAGGATACTTTTCAGCACCTTACTCTCCAGAAACACTAACAGCTTTGGAGAGTAAATATCCAGCGCCTGCGGATGGTCTCACCTTTCCCGACCCCCCCTGACCCTCCCGACCTAAATTCAACCTTCTTAAACGTTTCGGCCCCCCAGTTGATTGCAGCCGTAAGCTCCTTCCGAAGTGATTCCGCCGGCGGCCTCGACGGCCTGACTCCACAACATTTAAAGGATCTTTTAAGTTTAGACGCCGGGGAAGCTGGTGAGTCGCTTTTGAAGGAGCTTGCGGCCCTGATTAACCTTATGCCCACCGGCGCGGGCGGTGTGAACGATGCCGTCGTCTATGTCTTGTACGGGGCCAACCTATGTGCCCTGCGCAAGAGGGACGGCGGCATACGTCCCATCGCCGTTGGGTGTACATACAGGCGTACGGCAGCCAAAATATGTTCTAAGTTATACAGCGAAACACTTACAACTAAGTTTCAGCCCCTGCAGCCTGGTTTTGGCTCGAAAGGGGACTGTGAGGCTGCCGTACATGCCCTTTCCACCTTTTTAAACTCCAATAAAGGTGAGGTCATCCTCAAGGTCGACGTTAAGAATGCCTTTAATCCTGTAAACAGGGACACTTTGTAGGCTGAAGTCAAAAAGGAACTTCCCGAAATGTATGGCTTTTTGTGGCAATGTTACAGGTACCCTTCAAAATTATTATACAAGGACAATGTTTTAGAATCTGGGTGACCCTCTCGGGCCAGTCATTTTCAGCTTAGCTTCATCCAATTATCCAGAAACTAAATTCAAAATTTAACGTGTGGTATTTAGATGATGGAACACTAGGAGTTGATGTAGACACCGTTTTGAAAGATCTACAACTAATCAAAGAGCAATTTAAATCTATTGGCTTGGACCTTAACCCATCAAAATGTGAAATTTACCTTTCTGACATGACCGACAGACAATCGACCCTAGAAAAATTTAATGCAATAGGACACAAATAAAAATTCATGAAAAAAGTTCACTGCACCTCCTAGGTTCCCCAATTTTAGAAGATAGCTTTCCTCAATTCATAGACGATAAAATTAAAAATTTCAACGACATTTCAGACAGACTCTCCAAAATTAATTTACATTCGGCATTCACCCTGGGGCCTAAGTCTACTAATTTACAAACGTTGCAATGGTCTCAAAATCAAAATCAAAATATTTTATTTTACTTATACCTACATGGGCACTTATGAAACGTCAGAAGCTAGGTGCACGGTTCGAGTTAGTCGTTTCCTATGGAGAAGAGCCGGCAAGAAACTCCACGGTTACTCTTTTAAAAATAATTGGCTTTACAATATTATTAAATAACAGTGATAATAGGTATGGGAGAACAGTGTAGGCCTTTCAACAATTACCAGGTACTTAACAAAATAGAAAACCGCCAACAAATCTACACTCTACTAGGCCTACAACGTTCTCACATTCACAAAATATAAAATAATCTAAGTATATAAAATATTAATGACATGTTTGGATGACTAATTGTATTAAATAAAAAAGTATTAGCCAAATTCCAATTCTTATATTTTAATACGTACGTGTTTTTCAGTAACTTAGGTAACAACAACGTCAAAAAATAAAAAAGTATATAGAAAACAATAAAAAACTACCTAAAAAGAGTATTAGCAACGGTCGTCGGCCACATCCTCCCCCTTTTATAACAAAACTATTTTCTTTAGAGGTCGCCGCAACGTCCCCGCCATAGTGTTCACATCCACAACCCTCGTGACACCATCGCGGCCTGGATAAGTCGCAGTAATTCTGCCTCGTGGCCATGTTCCCCTAGGTAAATCTCCATCAGCTATGAGTACGGGATCTCCAATTTTAACTGCGGTCGAAACTCCGCGAACACGTCGTGGGGCCAAAATTGGCAAATATTCTAAAATCCACCGTCGCCAAAAGTGATCAGTTAATCGTACTGCTTTACGCCACTTCTGCTGCATAGGTCAGAATCCGTGAGTTGGGCTGGTAATGGGCGACCCGATGAGGAGCCGAGCAGAAAATGTGTCGGAGTCAAGGCCTCAGGATCAGTTGGGTCCGGGGAGACGTGAGTAAGGGGCCGCGCGTTAACTAATGCCTCGGCCTCTGCCAAAAGCGTCGCGAGGACTTCATCGGTTGGGGTACGTTCCCGAAGTGTTACGCGGAGAGCTGTCTTGACGCTCTTTACCAAGCGCTCCCACGCTCCCCCCATGAACGGGGCTGATGGCAGGATGAAAACCCACTCAATTTTCATATTTGAGGTATAGTCGGTGACGGCCTGATCATAAAGTGTACGCAGCTCCCGGTTCGCGCCGACGAAGGCCGTTCCATTATCGGAGAATATTTGACTTGGCGTACCTCTTCGAGATATAAAACGGCGAAGGCACATTATGGCTGCATCAGCTGACAAGCTGTGTACCACTTCAAGGTGTAAAGCCCTGGTAGATAAACACGTAAACAACGCAACCCAACGTTTCTCTTGTTTACGGCGCACCATCACTTGTAGAGGGCCGAAGTAATCGACTCCAACGAACGTAAAGGGTCGCTTGTGGTGGGAGAGCCGAGCTTCAGGTAAATTGCCCATGGGTGGTTGCAAAGGTTTTCCGCGCAGCAACTTACATTGTTGGCAGTTGTAGACGATAGATCTAACTGTATTCCTCAGACTCAGTATCCAGTATTCTTGCCGAAGTGCATTTATCACGGTCTCCGTGTTGGCATGTGCGAATTTCTTGTGGAAATGACTGACGAGTAGGCGCACGGCTGGGTCTTTTCCGTCTAATATGATTGGATGCTTGGTGTGTTCTTCTACGTTCTCGACAGCGTTTATACGTCCTTGTAGATAAATCAAACCGTCTTGGTTTAGAGCTGGGGACAAGCTCACGAGACGACTCTTAGGTGATATGGGGCGTCCACGCTGCAGGCATTGTAGTTCTTTATCAAATTTATTCTTTTGACTTTGGCGTAGGATGTGGACGCAAGCAATTTTGAGGCTTTGCATATTTAATGGCCTTAAGGGTCTTATTTGAGAATTAACATTTGTTATGCTGAGTTGAGAAAGGACAAAGTTACGCGGAACCCCTTTAACCTTCATAATGCATATAGCAATAAACTGGTGAGCTCTAGCAGTTGCCCTTACCATCCTTAGCCAAGAAGTAAAATGAGTTGGATCAGCAACTACTGGCATGGGCAACGTGCTTACATCATTGTAATTACAAAAATCATTTCTAGGTGATGAGGTTGAGGTTGATTTTAAGCATACCGATGGTGACTCTATAGTACGTGCAGATGATTTCATTTCTACTTCCACTAATGGATCAATGATAACACTACCTACTGGATTAGATGGCCAATCACTGGAAGCACGAAGTAAAAATTCGGGACCTGAAATCCAGCGCGACTCAACATTTAACGTGCAGCAATTAGTGCGAGTAGCGTCATCGGCGACGTTAAGATCCGTGGGGACCCAACGCCATGTAGAGATATCACTATTTTCCAAAATTTCACCTACTCGGTTGGCTACGAAAGGCTTAAATTTCCGACCATCACTGCGCAACCAACCTAATACAGTCATTGAGTCGGACCAGAAGTAGCGGCGGTTTGGTTTGAAATGATGCGCTTCGCAAATAAATGTGGCGAGACGAGTGGCTATCAAGGCAGCCTGTAGTTCGAGGCGTGGTATAGAAGTAGGTTTTAATGGAGATACACGTGTCTTGCTTGCAATAAGAGAAAGACGTGCCTGGCCCAAAGCATCTACGAAACGCCAATAAGCGACTGCCGCGTACGCTTGCTCACTCGAGTCGCAAAAAACGTGTAACTCTCGTTCTGCAACGTCCATATCACACAAATTATACCACCGAGGTAATCGTAATTCTGAAATCGACTTTAGACTATCATACCACTCGTGCCACACTTTGCAGTCGTCTTCGCACAGCCCATCATCCCAATCCAAACCTTTGCGCCACAGATTTTGAAAAAGAATTCTACCTCTAACTATAATCGGTGACAAGATTCCTAAAGGATCATAAATACGCATGACTTGCGTTAAAGCTTGCCGTTTAGTTGTAGGAGCCCATGACTCGCTTGTTAACCCAGAATTAAATTTAAATTGATCGTGTATAGGTTGCCAAATGAGACCTAGAGTGCGAGCCACAGAGTCCTTACACAAATCTACGCCGTCAATCTTGCTGTTCATCACATCGGACAGCAACTCTTTTGGAAACATGGCAAAGGCAGTTGGTTCATTAGACGTCCAGCCGCGCATTTCGAAACCACCGCGTTTATGGATGGTCACCACTTCAGCAGCCAGACGCGCTGCGGACTCTACGCTATCAACGCTGCTGATAAAGTCATCCATGTAAATATTGCTCTTGATAACGTCCACGGTCTCGGGAAACTCGTCTCGGAACTCTGACGCGTTTAAGTTTATTATATAAATTGCCGTTGACGGACTTGAACAAGCACCAAAAATCATAGAACTCATGCGATATATTTTTATAGGACCTGAAGGATCGTCACGCCACAGAAATCGTTGGGCGTCCCTGTCTTGTGGAATTATCTTAATCTGTGGAAACATTTCCTTAATATCGGCTGTCAGGGCGATCCTTCCTTCCCTAAAACGCATCAAAATACTTAGTTGGTTTTGCAAGAGGTCAGGGCCCGTCAGCAACATTCGAGTTCAGAGACACCCCCCAAGAACGTGCAGCAGCATCGTGGACGACTCGAAGCTTTGCGGGCTTGTTCGGATTTATTACACCGAAGTGTGGTAAATACCAACAAAAACCGGAGGGCTCTACCCTGCTACACTCTTCGGCATAATTTTTCTCTAAGGTGTCATAAATATTCTTTCGATACCGTTCGGCAAAATTGGGTTCCCTCGACATCTTTTTCTCTAAACTCTTAAACCTAGACAAAGCTAAAGGAAGGCTGTCTGGCGCTTTTATGTTTTCCGTTTTCCAGAGAAGACCTACTTCGTAACGCGCAGAAGGCAGTCGACGTGCAGTGCGGGATAATATTTCCAATGCGCGCTGATCGTCAGTACTACGCGCCTCGTGCTTGGTGATTCCGACAGAGTCTAACTTATAATGCGCTTTAATAAGCTCTTCAAGTTCAGACTTAGGGTCATCAAGTTCAGTCGAATACGCATGGTTTATGGATTCGGCAGGCCTAAATGATTTGACGGGCCTAGTTTTACTATTCGAAAACCCGAAAAGAACCCAACCCAATGCAGTTTGAATCGCTACCGGTTGTGATTTTGTGCCTTTCCTCGTGGCGGTCGCAAATGACAAACGCCAGTTATCAATCCCTATTACAAGCATAGGAGAAGCATTGTCATAACACAGTTCATTGGATAAATCAGATAGGTAAGGATAACGAAGTAAATCATCGCTACTGACTGACTGATTACATACTATTCCTAAATTTTTGATCGAGCGAGCTCTACGAACTGAATATGTTTGACTAGAGTGCAGGCCTTTTATTTCAAAATCAACGTAATTCACAGACGTTTCTCGACACAAACCACCTACACAATCCAAATAAATTTGTCCCACTGGACCATTAGCACCAATGCGGGAGGAAATATCAGAATCTATGAATGTAGACGTGGAGCCGTCGTCTAAGAGAGCATACGTGTCAACACTTCCAGAAGGCCCCGAGACTGTAACTGCGACTATCTTCAAGAGGGGGCGGAGACTAGAGCTTGTGCTTATACCTAAATTTGTGTTTGTGTGGGTCACTAAGTCTCTCGCCGTATATTCTTCTGCGTTGCTTGTAGTTGGTGCAGAGGAAGTCTTTAAAGTAGATGTTGTAGGAGCACATTGTACCTGATTACTGTGTGCAGATGCCGTAGGAATAAAGTTTGGATTATGTAGTAATGTGTGATGCTTACGCTTGCAATCCTTTATTTCGCACTTATTTTTATTTTTATTACACAACCTAAAATTATGTGAACCTCCTTTTAAGCAACGATAGCAAATTTTATTTTCTTTTATGAAACGCCACCTGTCTTCTACTGACATTGCCTTAAAGTTGTCACACGACGACATGTCATGTGCTTGTTTACAAACAATACAATATTTATTCGAATCAATTTTAATGTTTTTAGGTTTATTTCTCGTATGTGATACCTTTGGTGGGTCTGATTCGGACTCCGATACAGCATGAGCACGTTCCCGTGGCACATGTGGTGACTCGACGGAAGTACCAAAATGAATGTGTAGGTCCACTTCTCGCGATAGAAAATCGGACAATAATCCCACTTTAGCACTAGACTCCGCAGTAGAGGTAGCGTGAGCTGCTGCGTAGTCTAACCATCGTGTGCGCAACAATGGATGAAGCTTGTTGATTAGCGACCCAAATAGCTCAGGTGAACGTAAATAATCAGTTTCGTTTAATAGCTTAACTACTTCCACACAGTTGCGCACGCGAGAAGCAAATATAGTAAGTTCTTTAATATCGTTGCCGACTTTGGGCAAGGCACGGATAGCCGCAACCTCTTTCAGCACAATTAGCTCCGGACGCCCGAAAAGCCTTTCTAGTTCCTGCATTATTACCTTGGGATCAAGCGCTGTCACAAGAAGTATACAGACCGCGTCCCGGGCTGCTCCCTTTAAGGCCGTGCTGAGGCGAGCTAGGTTTTGAGCTGCTGTATAAGATGATTGGGAATTAATAAATGAACGCTTAAAAACAAGCCAATCCATTGGGGATTTACCATCGAAAATTGGGAGCTCAATTTTGTATTTTTGAGTATTTTTATTAGGCCCTAGCTTGTTTACTAAGCTTTCAAAGGTGTTTACTAGCCGTGAGATACTATCTTCATTCTTTCCTTCAGAAATATCAGCTGCTACAGGGTCATCATTCACGTTATCGGTTACCGCTTGGCAATGACTGGACCGAGACGTTGTTAGTTTTTCCCCTCCTAAAGGTATGGGTAAAGCGGCACCATTATTGTTTGATGAGAAAACCTGAAACTGGTTTAAAGTGTTAGCAAGCTCTTGGGGTTGAGAAAACTGTATTTGAGTTGTCATTGGTTCGGCGGCAGAGTTGCTGAGTTGGTTGTATGGTAAGAAGTCGTATGTATCGTTGCGATTTTGGCGCATAACGACATCATGTTTACCTGTCTCTTCTAACCACTCTTTTATACTACCTCTGCTCCTACCACTTGTTGTACCATGTTCACTATTTTCTGCGTCAATCGCTGCAAGTTGGGCTTGGTATTCTAACTCAGCCGTTGTCCTCTCAAGCTCCACCTCTCTAGCCTTTATTTTGGCTTCTTGCGCAGCCAACTCTAATCGTGCGAGGTAACGGGCGTGCTGTGCCTCCGCTGCGAGTTTCCTCGCAGTGACCATCGCGGAAGAGTGGCTCGTGCGTGATGAAGTAGATCGGGTTCGTGAGGGATTAGGCGTAGATGCATTGCCACCGGTACTAGTTTGAGCTACCTGAGTAACCGTCGCAACGTTACCTGTGGTTTCCGCTTGCGTATCTACAGAAGATTCTACCAACCGTGTTTGACTACGAGTTACAACCATTATAATAAAATTGCACTGGTTTTATTCTTTAAAAACAAATCGAAGGACCAATATTTGGATGACTAATTGTATTAAATAAAAAAGTATTAGCCAAATTCCAATTCTTATATTTTAATACGTACGTGTTTTTCAGTAACTTAGGTAACAACAACGTCAAAAAATAAAAAAGTATATAGAAAACAATAAAAAACTACCTAAAAAGAGTATTAGCAACGGTCGTCGGCCACAACATGATTGCAATTACAACTACAGTAACATATCTGAATAAATATCATGTCCACAAAAGCCACTAATAAAGAATTGGAATTCGATTTGTAGGTAAATAATGTCAAATAATGAAAAGATTATGTCAAGGAAGTATGTAAAATAAAATAAAAATTCTAAATAAACATCGTTACTTGGGAGCAGTTAATAGACATTGACATAGTTATGTTGTTAAGAGGTACCAGGGAAGCCACATGTGCAGAAGGAATTATTGCCAAACTTCCTTGTCTTCAACGTAGTCTTTTATCTTATAATATGATTTTTTGATAAGGACACGTTTGATGTGGGTTTTGAACTTTCCGTCGCTAAGTTCTGTAACCGACTTTGGCAACTTGTTATAAAAGCGGATACTGTTTATAAGAAATGACTTGCTAGTTTTAGTTAATCTGAATTTGGGTATCACAATTTCATGTTTACTACGTGTATTTATATTATGGAAATCGCTTCTTATTTTGAAAAGTCCTAAGTTTTTGCGAACATACAAAATACTTTCTAAGATATAAAGAGAAGGCAAAGTTAGTATATCAATTACTTTGAATTTATTTCTAAGGGACTCACGAGGACCCATTTTATAAATCGCGCGGATTGCTCTCTTTTGTAGAATGAAAATGGAATCTACGTCAGCTGCCGATCCCCACAGCAGAACGCCATAAGACATAATACTGTGGAAATAAGCCTAGTTTACTAACCTAGCTGTGGCTATATCAGTTAACTGCCTTATTTTTCTTACTGCATATGCAGCTGAACTTAATCTACCTGAAAGAGCTCTAATGTGGGCGCCCCATTGCAATTTCGAATCTAAAGTAATTCCTAGAAATACAGTTTCCGTAATAGCATCTAGTTTCTTGCCATCAAGTTTTAAATTTAAACCCACTTGGGGTACATTTGGTAATGAGAAGTTAAGACATTTCTCGGTCTCGCGATTGTGAGTATTTGACAGTGTTTGTATGGCAAATCTGTCAAAAACTCACAATGAAGAGACCATTGCAACGTTTGTACAGACGCCAGCGGTCAAGCTACCCGAAACTGTCAAATTTTCGCAATTAACCTTGAACCTTATACTGTAGTTATAAAGTTGAAAATCTATTAAAGAAATTTGACAGATTGTAGTAGCTTGATGTGCTGGCGTCTGTACATTAGTAGACTTGGCCCCCTGATTAGATACAGTTGTTTTGGCCCAAATTTTATTTATTTTTTGCGCTCTTCTCCGTTATGGAAGCAACCACACCTGTTGGACAAAATTGACCAAATTATTCGCAGCACACTTACATCCATTTTAAATGTGGCCTTGGACGACCGAGCGTGGTTGCAAGCCACACTACCCATCCGTTTCGGTGGCCTTGGCGTCCGCAAAATTACCAGTATTAGCTTACCGGCGTTCCTGTCCTCTGTCCACGGCACTGAAGAGTTGACCGGGAAAATTTTAGCTCCTTCCCTGATTGACTCTGAAGTGCCGTGCTTGACCGATGCGGTACATGCCTGGAAAATGGCTTGCCCAGATACAGATCGGCCCGTGAATCCATCTTCCCAGAGACACTGGGATGAGCCGCTCTGCAGGTTGGTACGGAATAATCTTATTAATACGTCCACCGATACTGCTGAGCGTGCCCGCCTGCTGGCTGTGGGTGAGTGGGAGTCGGGCCTCTGGCTTCAGGCACTACCGTCACCCAACATAGGCACTATGCTGGGTGACACAACCTTCCGGCTTGCTACTTGTATGCGCTTAGGCGCTCCTTGCGTGGCTCTGCATCGCTGCCAATGCGGGGAAGTTGTCGACTGCCTCGGACATCATGGCCTATCCTGCAGTAGGAGCGCAGGCCGGATTGCACGCCACGCCAGCATCAATGACATTATCCGTCGAGCTCTTGTCACCACCGGGGTGCCAGCTGTTTTAGAACCCAATGGCTTGGCACGCGACGATGGGAAAAGACCGGATGGAATGACCATAATGCTTTGGAAGTTAGGTCGGCCTTTGGTGTCGGATGCAACATGTGTCGACACCCTTGCGCCATCCCATCTTCCTAGCACGGCGGGCTGTGCTGGGTCGGCTGCTGCAGGTGCAGAAAACCTCAAACGGCGCAAATATAACAACTTTATTGGGAGCTATATGTTTGAGCCGTTTGGGGTTGAAACTCTAGGACCAAGGGGTCCGAGTGCCCACTTAGTTTTTCGAGACATCGCTAAGCGGTTGGTCGACTCTTCACGTGACCAGAGGGCTGGCCTATTTCTTGGCCAAAGAATCAGCATTGCCATAGATCGTGGCAATGCTGCCAGCCTTTTGGGCACTTTACCTGTTGACAGCGATGCGGACGAATTTTTTGATGCCCTTTGATTCTTTCCCCTCCCTTTTTTATATACTTGTACATATTATTATTACTTAAAAATTTATGAACTATAAATAAATCAATAACTGGAAAAAAATTGCCCATGCAATCCATGTAAAGCGTTATTTCTGTTTTGATCAAAATTTATGTTTTACGTAACCTTCCAGCGAAATAACTCACGCTGCAATCACTTTTTTTTTTTTTTTTATCTAGGGCGTCTCAGAGTGTAACCACTAAGGTTCCGACTCTTTAACCGGACTTTCCTGTGGCTGCCTTAAGCCCCTAACGAAACTTAATGCCTCCAGCCAGGGCGTAAAAACTATAAACTAAACGACTGTTGCTCGCTAAGGGCACCCCCTGTGGGGTACGAACCTCGGCTTAGGGCAGCTGAGTTGGAGGGAGGGTGGCAAGGGACCGACGGTGGCTGGATAAAATCAGTGTTTTGATTATTATCGTGGGGAGTTTGGATTACATGCTGCTCAGCTAAAACGCGTGCTGCGCTTCACTTACAGTCAAGGGTCAGGGAGGACTATTCGTTAGTCGGGGATTTCGCGCGGGGCCTCGGTGGCGAGGTCGGAATGACGATCGTGTATTACCTATGTGCTCTTATTTTGCGAACTGCACTAGTTTCCCTACGACTCTCCTGGAGGAGAGTAGTGGGGTCGTCTGGGTCGGTCAGTGCATGCCTTGGACGGCGCCGGCGACGGCGGGTCGAACAAATAATGAGTGCAATCACTATCATTGTGTCAGTTGAAGTGTTTTTTAAAGAGTCGGAGTACAATAAGTGTTGCCAACTTAGGGGTTTTCCCCCCAAATTTAGGGGGTAAATAAGTGGGTTGGGATTTTTTTAGGGCTTTATATTTTTAGGGACTTTGTAATAAGTAGGTTTAGGCCAGCCAATCATATTTATTTGTTAACCTAGTGACTTAGCGACATCTAGTACAGTTCTTCGTTATTAAGTGTACTAATAAAAAAAAACACCAGGGTTTACCATAAATATAGGACCTTTTTTGATATATTATATCAACTAATCTGTGGTGATCTGGTTAATTTATTTATGCTTACTGGAAATATGTTGGTTGTTGTTTACCAATTGTTAATAATTGTTATACCTAAAGATAAAAATAAGTATAGTCAAAACTTCACAAACCTTTTTTGTTTTTTGACCGATTTCCAAAAAGGAGGAGGTTCTAAGTTCGTAGAGTATGTATATATTTTTTTAATCCATACTCCTATTATAAATGTGAAAGTAACTCTGTCTGTCTGTCTGTCAGTCTGTCTGTATGTTACGTTTTCACGCTTAAACCGCTGAACCGATCGTCATGAAATTTGGCAGAGATATAGCCTGGGATATGGAGAAGGACATAGGCTACTTTTTTACGCGATAACCGACATCCACGCGGGCGGAGCCGCGGGCAAAAGCTAGTATTTTTATATATGTATGTCCGCCGGTGGACCAATTTGGATTTTTTTATTTTTTATTTGAAAGGATATGCTTTCAGATTGGTCCCATTTTTATCAAAATCTAGTTCTTATGATGGGATTCATGAGGAATTGAGGGAACTCCTCAAATTTAATAGCCATACATATAACGTTTTTTGTATTTCATCAACAAGTCAAGCAATTGCATTCAGAAAATGTCATTTGGTGAAGTGGAACTGATGAAGACCACAGATGGCCACCGGAACTCCTGATTGATAAGTATTTCTCGGGTGGCGATAAGATACCCCTACGTAGAAACTGGCGCCCTCATTTAATTTCTACTATTTTATGTCGCACTGTAATTGTGATGATTTTAGGAGATTTTGACTTTAGCTTTAGGGGGTAAGTATTTTCAAAGTTGGTAACACTGGGTACAATATTTAGTTGAAACTTCATTTTTATTTTTAATCTTGGGTAAACTACATTATTCTAAACTAAAGTGGTAACCCAGTTTATCTGCCGTAGTGTGCTTGATGAGTCGTGTTCGGTGTCGTACTATTTTGATAAAACTGCGCTACAAAACAAACCAATGTCATTAAGTTCTAAATTGTGGTTTAGTATAAGTGTTTATTTACCGCGCTAGAGTACATTTGTGCGTCCGCCATGCCTGTGACATTAGTAGACAGGTTGCCCTTGCCGAATCTCAAGGTTTACACTGCGGGAAGTGTTTCGTTACTTTCGATCGCTGTTTATTACGCGCTGAGTGTGACTAGTGACCCGAACTGGCGCGGAAACACGACGCTGGTCCGGCAGGACGGCATGGAGCCAGTTGAGGGCGAGCGCCTGGTGCCGGCGCCGGCGCTCAACGGCACCAGAAACGTGAGCGAGCAGTTCGTGGACGTCATGACGTTCATGATGCAGGAGCCACTCTGCATGTGGGTGAGTACACTGAGTACTGGCCAGCACACGGACCGTGCTATCTTTCCGGTACACATAGCTGCTTCTTGTCTGTTTTCAACGTCAAGAAAAATCAATATCATTACAATATTGTTTTGATAAACAACATGACCTCATCCCATTTTACGACTAATTTCTTATCATGTTATTGTTTTTGATAACTTATGTTCCAAAAATAAGGAAGCAAATGTTGCCTATATTCCAGTTTGTTATTAAATAAATAATATATAGAGTTTTGTAGGCTAATCTACTCTGACTTTATAAATATGCCAATAGTAGGTCCTGTTTTACATTCTCAAAGGATACTTGTTTAAAGACATTATTATTGTTCTAGGTACATTTATTCTTGGTATATAAAATTATTTCTCAGTATAAGTTTCTTATTTATAGTATTTCTAAAAATATTAAATAAAAATGTAGTAGTTAAACTGGGAACATGGCCTAGGCTACTGAGCTGCAGCAGTCAGGGCTCTATAGAGTTATTAACCTCATGTATGGAGTAATTACGGACATAAAAAAATCATTGTCTCACGTGGATCCACATTCCGATATTTCCAATATGAAAGGTTAATATCCCCATTAAATTTAAATACGGTGAACTGTTATAAAATTATTAAGTATCTATCTATATTAATTAATATATAAAATGGTAAATTGACTGACTGACTGAGTTATATATCAACACACAGCCCAAACCGCTGGTCCTAGAGACATGAAACTTGGAGGGTGTGTTCTTTGTGAAGAGTAAGTATCCACTAAGAAAGTGTTTTTGGGAATTCCACCCCTAAAGGGGTAAAATAGGGGATGGAAGTTTATATTAAAGTTCTTTTTTCGAAGAAAAATCACAAAATTTACTATCTAGGCTTATGGCTGGAAGCTAACGCAACAGTGTTGTTAGAATTTTAACCCTTAAGGGGGTGAAAAGAGGGATGAAATTTTGTTTTTAATTTTTTAAGTTAAAATCACTAATATTTTGGCTTATGGTTAGAAACTAACACAAAATAAATCTTTTCACAAAATTAACCCTCGGGAGTTTGAAAAGGGCAATGAAGCTTTTTATTGAAGTTGTTCATTCGCTAAATTTTGTATTCAAGTAAAAATAATATAAGTAGGCACGTGTACTGTTTCTAACTTTACAGTATTTTACATAGAGTGACTGCCTATCTGACCTCCACAACTCAGTTACTGGCTAATACAATACCCCTTGGTAAGAAGGTTGTCAGACTTTCGAGCTTCTGACTTCCCGTAATGACTGTCAAATATCCACGAATGACAGCCGTGACCAACAGCTTCACATGCTTTCCGAGGCACGGACGGGTCTCTGTATATAAAGACGGTCACCCATCCACAGACCAACCGCGGCAAGTGAAGCTTATCCTGATCGATCGACCTGTGCAGCTGTTATTATTTAGCCACGGGCCCCTTCCCTGGAGAACCCCCCATCCCCTTCTCCGGAAGAATCAATATAGTTATAGATTAGGATAGTTAGATTAGATTAGGATAAAGAGTAGAAGACGTCAGCTAAGAAAGGATTTAAAAAAATTCAACCATTAGGGGGGTAAAAAAGGGGGATTTCGTTTGTTTGAAACATCTTATTCCTTGAGTTTAGAAAACTTGAAACTTGGCCCGAATGCTTATCTAATTTTATAATAAAGTTTGATTATTTCAGTATTTTTTAAACTACCCCACAAAGGGGGTATGGGGGTGTCAAAGTTTGTATGGAAAAACTGATGGTTATCAACACATAGCTCAAACCACTGAACGGATTTGGCACACAGATAGTTTTTATTGTGACGTAGGCATCCGCTAAGCAAGGATTTTTGAAGATTCAACCCGTAAAGTGGTAAAAAAAGAGTGATTCGATTTGTTTGAAAAATCAATTTTTTTAGTTCATAAACTTGAACATCAGCACAAATACGTTCTTAAATAAGACACAAAGTTTGACATACTTCGTTTTTCAAAACATCCCCTCAAAAGGTGCTCATTCTTTTGACAGAAAAAAAAGGATTACGAGTATATGGGGTTTTTGAGAATTCATAATTGAATGCGTATACAAAATGTCGTGCCTGTGCTGTTGACCGCTGAGTAGCCCTCGTCTGCAGCCATCCCTGGGTGCAGCACCTAGGTCATGGTAGACTTTGGAACGGCCTATCATAAATGAATGCGTATATTAAATTTAGTGTCTATACTGTTGACCGTTGAGGAGGTTCCCTCGTCTGGAGTCAATCTGGAGCACAGCACCTAGGTCATGGTGAACTTTAGAATGAGCTATCATAATTGAATGCCTATTTAAAATTTATACCTCCGCTGTCGACCGCTGAGGAGTTTCCTCGTCTGGAGCCAATCCTGGGTTAAGAATCAGGTCATGCATCATATTTAAATTCATTGTCATAGAAACTGAACCAACACCTAAAATTTCAGCTTCGTAGGATAAGAGGAAGTAGTTTTAATTCAGCTTGCAAGATTCCACCTGGAAAACATACAAGCATACATTGCAAGTTAAATAAAAGCTTGTAAAAACATGTACATATGTAACGTCACCAACGCCCCAGATGCAAATATGATAATTGTGCATGTGCACGTGCAGTGTGGCGCCGAACGTAAAGAATAGCATCACCCCATTTCCTCCCGTGGGTGTCGTAAAAGGCGACTAAGGGACTTACTAAAGAATGGGCAGCAGCGTTCCCTATGCATTTTTAACCCCTCCAATTGGGTAGGCCTATGTCCAGCAGTGGACGTTTTTCGGCTGAAACGATGAAATGAATGATGATAAAGCACTTTGTATCTCATTTTAAGTGAACTGTAATCGATGTAAGTTCTTATGAGAAATAAATTCTTTAAACCTAACGTAATAGCTTTTTTTTTTTTTTTTTTTTGGGTGGGAAATTATCAAATAACTTCTCCCGCTCTGGGCGGAGCGGGAGGGCGTGTCAGACTTTTACTGACTAAAACCCACCCGTGTTCCTTCAGTTGCCTGTGTGCCAGGGCCACGGTATCCCTTTCGGACAAACCCGCAACCCTGGCAGGCACCGGTCCTGGCAGACCCCGTCAGTGCGTGCTGACATCTCTTTGAGGCGCGCGTGGAACACAACGCGCCATCGACCCGGGCCTGGTCCTTACCGGACGGCGAACTGCCCATAGCTCGCCGTCCGCAAGCCCGCGCCTACGGTGGCCGGGAATCGGCTACCGATTCCCGCCGCCCAGGGCGTCTCCTGCGGCGACTAGGGGCGTGAGGGCGCATAGACTGCCGCTCCCTCACGCGTTCCGCCTCCTCCTTCGCGAGCATTACTACTTCGCAGAAGGAGGTGACTGCTTCCCATGCACTCTCGCTCCGGACCATGGCCTGGACCAGGGCCGGACGCGAGAGATCGCCGCCGCCAATCGCCTCCGTGAGGACACGGCGGTGCTCTGCCCAAGCCGGGCAGACCTCCACCGTATGCTCCACCGTGTCCTCCGGGCGATCCACACAGTGGTAACACCCGGGCGTTTCCTCCCGCCTAATCCGAAACAGGAACCTCCCGAAACACCCGTGTCCAGTGAGGACCTGTGTCAGGCGAAAGGTGAGGACGCCGTGGCGCCTCTCTAGCCACTCCTCAAAGAGGGGACTTATCGCCACAATTGTGGCGTGCCCAGCGCTGGGTTGCAACAAACGCACCCTCCATGTCGCCATGAGATCCCGCCGGAGCTCTGTCCGCTGTGCCGTGATTTCTCGCGGCAGCGGAGTTACGCCCCGGCGTTTCACCTCCTCGCGCCACTCCCATAAGTGCGCGAGAATTTTTGCCTCCAGATCCCATGGCGGCAATCCGGCAAGGAGGCTCGCTGCCTCACCGGAGACCGTGCGGTATCCCCGTACCAATCTGATGGCCATGACCCTTTGGGACGCGTTCAACCGGCGGGCAGGTCGCCGCTTCAAGGAACGCGCCCACACCGGTGCCCCGTAAAGGGCCATGGACCGCACGACCCCAGCATAGAGCCTCCGGCAAGAGGCGTTTGGACCCCCTAGATTGGGCAAGAGCCGCTTCAAGGCAGCCCCGGCCCGCTCCAGTCTGGGAGCCAAACGTCTGAAATGCTCCACGAAGTTCCACCGGCTATCGAGGACGAGTCCCAGGTACTTCATCGTCGACTCGACTCCGATGTGAACCCCTCCTACCGTTACTTCAGAACCCGTCGGTGGCGCATTCCGAGGACCATGAAAACACATGGCCTCGGACTTGTGCAAGGCCACCTCGAGTCCCAGTTGCCGGATCCTCTCGACGATTGTCGCAACCCAACGTGTCGCTAATTCGGCCGCCGCCTGGTGCGACCTACCCTGCGCCAGGACCAGCGTGTCGTCAGCGTAGCAAACTACACTGACGCCACCCGGCAGGTCGGCGCGCAGCACCCAGTCGTAACCGATGTCCCACAAATGCGGCCCTAGGACCGATCCCTGTGGGACACCGCACGACATCTCTCGCCGGTTCCACTCTCCCTGGTGACCGGGGTATATGACAGCCCTGTCCTTCAAATAGGCCTCGACCACTCGACAGAGATAGGTCGGCATCCGGTGATACCGGAGTGCCTCCCTGATGCAACTCCAGGGCAGGGTATTGAAGGCATTGGCGATGTCAAGCGACACCGCCAAGACGACCCCACCCCGGACCACCGCATCCCCCGTCGTAAGGGCTCGCACGCGCATGATGGCATCCACCGTGGAGCGCCCCCTGCGGAAACCAAACTGGCTCTCCGCCAAATCCGGCCCCACCCGCACGAGCTGCCCGACAAGGCGGTCTGCAATGACTCTTTCAAAGAGCTTGCCCACCTCGTCGAGCAGCACGATGGGCCGGTAAGCGGACGGAGAGTCCGCCGGGCGCCCCTGCTTCTTAATGAGGACCAGTTTCCTCGTCTTCCAACGAAGTGGAAACTGGCCCCTCTCCAAGCATGCGCTTAGGAGCCCTCTTAGTCGAGGCCCTAAAGCGTCCAGGGCCAGAACCCAGGCTTTCCCATGTAAGCCGTCGGGTCCTGGGGCGGTATTTTTGGCATTCAGCCTACGTACCGCTACTGTCAGATCAACCTCGGTCACCTCCGGAACATTGTCGTCGTCGTCTGGGTTGTGGTCCGTATCGGGTACCGCAGGAGGCGGAGTCATGGGCGGGGGAGTATGTTCCCCTCGCGAAGGGAACAGAGCGCCCACCACGTCCTCCACGAGCTGGGGCCGGAGACTCTGCGTCAGCGGGGGAGCCCATGGGCGGAGTTTATCCCGCACCATTTTGTAGGGGCGTCCCCACGGGTCTCTGTTCAAAGTCTCCAGCGACTCCTCGCGGGACCGGTCTCTGGCCCGCAGGATCTCCGCTCGGAGGGCAATCTTCGCCGCTCTATACCCCTCGTACAGCTCCGCCTGAATGGCTTCCGTATCCGAAGGGCGAATACGGAGCCTGCGGTGCCTGGTGTACCGGTGTCGCGCAGCAACGCACGCCTCACGTAAAGCGCTTAGCTCCGGCGACCACCAGCACACCTGGCGTCGGGCGCATCCGGGCTGGACTCGGGGCATTGCCACGTCACATACTTCGGACATGGCCTCCTGGAACCACTCTGCCTCACTGTTGATGTCAACAGGCCTGTCCGGTGATGACACCCAGGCCTGCACGATAGAGGCTTCCAGAAGGAGCTCCCGGTTCAGCTGCTTCAACGCCCACCGCGGACCACTCGGGGCCTGTCGGACCGGCGCACTCGAGGTCTGGGCGGAGACGTCAAACCGGATGTACCGGTGGTCAGAATAGGTCTCCACCCCCTCCATGACGCGCCAGTCGATGACACGCAGCGACAGAGCAGGGCTGGCGAACGAGATGTCCACCACTGAGTCACCCCGCATCCGCACACACGTGGGGACAGAACCCCGGTTTAAGACGACCAGGCCTGTCTCCAGAGCCCAGTCCTCCACCATCCTGCCCCGTGCGTCCGTATACCGGGAACCCCAAGCCAAATTCTTAGCGTTGAAGTCCCCGAGGACGAACACAGGTAGGGCACGGAACCCGACGACGACGGCTCTCAACTCCACAAGGGAATTGTGGAACTCGGCGAGAGTTCGGTTCGGGGAAAAGTATACCCCTACCACAACAAGCTCCCCGAACCGTGCTGCTACGCAACCCCGTCTCCTCTCCACAGCCTCGAGGGACGGGGTTCCAGCGGCGGCCGACGAAATTAGGATCACTGAGCCACTCAGGTCCTCCACCCAGTCATCCCTGGGCGGGACAAAGTACGGCTCAGCGACCACGGCGATGTTAATCGACCACTGCGACATGCTCTGGAGCAACAGATCCTGAGCGGAGGCGCAGTGGTTGATGTTCGCCTGGAGGAGGCGAAATGGGGCCGTCACTGACATTCCATTTCATCCCCCTCCCGGGCCTCCTGTGATGGCCCTGCTGTAACTTGTACGGGGGCGACTACGACGGTGGAGGCGGCAGCGGCGGCGACAGTGGTGGTGGCGGCTGCGGCGGTGACGGAGACGGCAGTGGCCTAACGTAATAGCTGAGATTAGAATAAATAAAGTTTTTTTTTAAAACGGCCAAGTGCGTGTCGGACCACGCACAATGAAGGGTTCGATAGTTGAGATGAATTTATCCCAAGAACAAACTTAACATTGTAGTTGTAAAACATGTTCGATCCCATACATTTCAACTACAAAAAGTTTGTACGCACAATATTGAGATCACAGACTTCTTATAGGGTTTCCTGATAAGTATAAAACTAATCCCTATTTTTCCAAAAATGTTATTTATTCAATTTTCATCTATTAAAAAAAAAAAAATTTGAAACTAGCTTTTGCCCGCGGCTTCGCCCGCATGGAGGTCGGAAATTATCCCACGGGAACGTACTGTCGGGATAAAAAGTATCCTATGTCCCATAACAATACCTATGCATAAGGTCGTA
The DNA here is from genome assembly GCA_947523025.1 of Dryobota labecula. Taxonomy (NCBI): domain Eukaryota; kingdom Metazoa; phylum Arthropoda; class Insecta; order Lepidoptera; family Noctuidae; genus Dryobota; species Dryobota labecula. The sequence goes on from OX383300.1 coordinate 831,676, forward strand.
TGTTTAAATTTGTGATTTTTCAAGAGAGAGATTTTTAACGTCATCTTTGTGTTGATCAACCGCAAAACATAATATGATAAGACTATTAGCGGGTTAGAAACTCGGTTTTTTGTGAAAATATGAAAATATAGTTTTTAAGAATTTCTAGTATTTATAGGTATAATATTACATTATAGTACTAAAATCTCATTTTACAAAAAAAAAAATGTTACGACTTTTTACGTGGGAGGTATCGATATCTTTTGTAAACACATTTTTGTAAACAGCACACTAAGTGCAAAAGAAATTATTTTTGAAACCTAATGAACTAACTAAAAATAAGTCTTATTGAATACACTACTTATAAAACAACATATAAACCTACAAACTCAAAGCATTTATTTCAAATAAACCAAATACACGTACTTTTGAATTGTCAAGGGGTCGGTCAGTCAGAAAGATGAAGCTAGTTGCCCATTCCAAAGCGTAGTAGGTTCCTATGGAGAAGAACGGACAAGAAACTCCACGGACACTCTTTTAAAACAAAATATTGTTACAAAATATGGGTTACATCATTCATGTTGAAGTTATACATGTGAAAACAATGTAGAAAGACGTGCACGTTAGAAGCGTCGGTAATTAAAACAATTCAAAAATTAAAAATAAGCCGCGGCAGCTAAGAGATGACCAGTCCCAACTGACGGCGCCCGTTCACGAACATGACGCATGGATCAGCACCACTTAGCTCAACCATTATGAAGGGAACTTAATGATCCAACACACACGCCACCACCAGCGAGACATTTAAGTGAGCATGACATACTCTCAGCCGCCAGGGCACATTCAAGTCAATAAAAGACATATTACCCGGTAAATGGTAGCTCTATAGTACATAGTACTCACACCTGTGCTATGCAATTATATAATTCAAGGACATTGAGTTTATAGAATGCAAAGATAGTCTTACAATCTTCAGCAGCTCCAATAATATTTTCAAATGCTAATTAATTAGTTTATGCGCCCTTATGGAGCAGGACCAGCATTGAGCCAAGCATTTTTGTCAGCGTTGTAATCCCACAACTTATAATATGCCTGGCTGCATAGTGTGCGTTTTATACAAGTTTTAAATTTTGTTTCGTTCAACTGGAGTATGTGGGGAGGTATTTTATTGTAACACTAGCTTCTGCCCGCGACTTCGTCCGCGTTAAATTTCTTGTTCCCCCGACCCACCCCGTCGCAACACATTGCCTGCCCGTGCTTTTACTTCGTTTTCGCATACACTTTCATTAAAAAAAAATTGTGTTCTAGTTAATAGGAATGTAATTCTTCCTCAAGAATTGGGCTGTAAAATGCAAAAAGATTTTTTCAAATCCAACTCGCAGTTCCAGAGATCAGCGCGTTCCAAAAACATAAAACCGGCCAAGTGCGAGTCGGACTCGCGCACGAAGGGTTCCGTACCATCCATACAAATCCTTATCCTTTCTAATATTATAAATGTTAAAGTAACTCTGTCTGTCTTTCTGTATGTTACGTTTTCACGCCTAAACCGCTGAACCGATCGTCATGAAATTTGGCAAAAATATAGCCTGGGATATGGAGAAGGACTTAGGCTACTTTTTTACGCGATAACCGACATCCACGCGGGCGGACCCCTGGGCAAAAGCTATCCATACTAATATTATAAATGTGAAAGTAGCTCTGTCTGTATGTCTGTCTGTCTATCTGTCTGTATGTATGTTACGTTTTCACGCCTAAACCGCTGAACCGATCGACCTGGGATATAGAAAAGGACATAGGCTACTTTTTTACGCGATAACCGACATCCACGCGGGCGCAGCAAAAAAATCATGTCCGTTGTATGGGAGCCCCCCTTAAATATTATTTTTTTCTGTTTTTTAGTATTTGTTGTTATAGCGGCAACTGAAATACATCATATGTGAAAATTTCAACTGTTTAACTATCACGGTTCATGAGATACAGCCTGGTGACAGATGGACAGACAGACAGACAGACGGACAGCGGAGTTTTAGTAATAGGGTCCCATTTTACCATTTGGGTAAAGAACCCTAAAAACTAACTCTTCAGTTTTAGAATAGACTACCTCGCAGAGTTGATCATTATTTTGCTGCGGAGTTATTATTAAACAGTTATATCTCCTAAGATATTCATTGAAATTAAATGATGTAAGGGCAACTTTGTTCAAAATTAAATACTTGTGATGAATAACGTATTTATTTGGATAAGGATTAATACCATGTTTATGAAAACTCCTTCGCAAATAATGCATTAATTTCGAACAAATTTGATTACCATAAAAAAGGTTATAGTGATTCAATCTTAAAAGATAGACATATGCTGTCGCGGACTTTTTTTTAGAAAATTTAAAGACTAACAATTCCATCATACATGATATTTGCGTAACTTAAACGGTTTTCGCAGCGCACGCAACGGAAGCTCTCAAAAAGGAATAATTTTTCCCGTTTTTGCAACATTTTTCATTTATGCTCCGCTCCTATTGGTCGTAGCGTGATGTTATATAGCCTATAATATTCCCCAAAAAATGGACTATCCAACACAAAAAGAATTTTTCAATTCCAACCAGTAGTTCCTGAGATTAGCGCGTTCAAACAAACAAACAAACAAACAAACTCTTCAGCTTTATTTATTAGTATAGATTTTAAACAGTACCCCATGAAGGATGAGTCTACTTTAGCCAGTCTGAAACCTGGTTGAACTAATTGGTCCCTATTTCTGGTACTATAATTGTGTCTTTCACCTCTTTTACTGAAAATATTAAAAATTTTCCTTACGTACATGATGTTTTTATAGATGTATTGACAAGGTACCGTCATTACAATTTACTAAGGTCAACGTCAACGGAGACAACTTTTGAGATCGTGAAGGTAATCTACACTCGTCAACTGCGATCAACAGAAGTTAGATTAAATTGATTAAAAACTCTATAGAGTAGAGATTTAGAAAACACTCGACCGAGAAGCGAGACCTCCTGACCTCGTAGTGCCTCGTACTAAAAAAAATCCGATCGGTGGAACCAGAACAGAACTTCGACCAGTCAGTTCGATCGATTTTTTTTTCCGAGAAATAAAACAAAAAAAAAAAAGACAAATACATAAATAAAAAAACGAAAAAAAAATTTACAAAGAAGCGAAGAGAAGAACCAATAAATAAAATCCAATTTTTCAAAAATCAACTATCTACGAACGAATGAACAACGATTGTTTTTAGAATCGAATGACCAATTAAACACTAATATGTTGCATGAATGATGGTTCCTACGGAACGTCTTAACACCGCGATTCAGAAAATCGCGTCTTTTGTACAGCGCCATCTATCGAGCAAAACCTAAACTCTCTGTTCCAACCTGTTGCAAGTAGTGATAACTTTTGACGGAGTGGACCGATTTTAATGAAATAAAGACTAAATGTCACCTCCAGATACGGACTATGACTATATTTCCAATCCTTTAATCTCTTGAAAATAGTTACACAAAAATGACAATATTACATGTGATTTTTAAAATCATTCCCTATTTTACCCGCTTGAGGGATCATTTCAGAAAAACTATGAAATACGTAATTCATTTTTTGTCACTAAAAGCATAAATTTGAATTTTCAAATCCCTAACTTAAAAAATAACAGGTTTCCCATTCAAACTTTCATCCCCTATATCCCTCCCTTTAGGGATATTTTTGAGACAAAAAGTAGCCTATGTCCTTCCCTGGGATGCAATCTATCGCTCTGCCAAATTTTATCGAAATCCGTTCAGTGGTTTAAGCGTGATAAGGTAACATACAGACAGACAGACAGACAGACAGAGTTACTTTCGAATTTATAATACTAGTATGGATTCGCATAACAAGTCCTTTCATTTGATATGTCACACGGTACTGTTTGCAAACTTCTTTTTATTTATTTTTTCAAATTTTTCCTCCAAAGGTGAACCCCATTTTCAAAATTCGTTTATTTACGTTACACGTTCGTGTTTGGGGGTCACAGAACATCATATGGGTACCAAATTTCAACTGAATCGGTCCAGTAGATTCGGAGCAAATCAGCTGTGACAGACGGACAGACAGACACACGAGTGATCCTAAAAATGCCTAAAACATCCACTTTAACATCAGGGCCGGCTTTACCTATTGTGCAGGGTGTGCAGTGCACACGGGCGCAGGGTCTTAGGGGGCAAAATCAAAATCAAAATATTTTATTTCACATAAACCTACATGGGCACTTATGAAACGTCAGAAGCTAGGTGCACGGTTCGAGTTAGTCGTTTCCTATGGAGAAGAGCCGGCAAGAAACTCCACGGTTACTCTTTTAAAAATAATTGGCTTTACAATATTATTAAATAACAGTGATCATAGGTATGGGAGGACAGTGTAGGCCTTTCAACAATTACCAGGTACTTAACAAAATAGAAAACCGCCAACAAATCTACACTCTACTAGGCCTACAACGTTCTCACATTCACAAAATATAAAATAATCTAAGTATATAAAATATTAATGACATGATTGCAATTACAACTACAGTAACATATCTGAATAAATATCATGTCCACAAAAGCCACTAATAAAGAATTGGAATTCGATTTGTAGTTAAATAATGTCAAATAATGAAAAGATTATGTCAAGGAAGTATGTAAAATAAAAAAAATAAAAAAATTCTAACTTTTTATATTTTTTATTAATTCGTTACTTGGGAGCAGTTAATAGACATTGACATAGTTATGTTGTTTATGAGGTACCAGGGAAGCCACATGTGCAGAAGGAATTATTGCCAAACTTCCTTGTCTTCAACGTAGTCTTTTATCTTATAATATGCTTTTTTGATAAGGACACGTTTGATGTGGGTTTTGAACTTTCCGTCGCTAAGTTCTGTAACCGACTTTGGCAACTTGTTATAAAAGCGGATACTGTTTATAAGAAATGACTTGCTAGTTTTAGTTAATCTGAATTTGGGTATCACAATTTCATGTTTACTACGTGTATTTATATTATGGACATCGCTTCTTATTTTGAAAAGTCCTAAGTTTTTGCGAACATACAAAATACTTTCTAAGATATAAAGAGAAGGTAAAGTTAGTATATCAATTACTTTGAATTTATTTCTAAGGGACTCACGAGGACCCATTTTATAAATCGCGCGGATTGCTCTCTTTTGTAGAATGAAAATGGAATCTACGTCAGCTGCCGATCCCCACAGCAGAACGCCATAAGACATAATACTGTGGAAATAAGCCTAGTATACTAACCTAGCTGTGGCTATATCAGTTAACTGCATTATTTTTCTTATTGCATATGCAGCTGAACTTAATCTACCTGAAAGAGCTCTAATGTGGGCGCCCCATTGCAATTTCGAATCTAAAGTAATTCCTAGAAATACAGTTTCCGTAATAGCATCTAGTTTCTTGCCATCAAGTTTTAAATTTAGACCCACTTGGGGTTCATTTGGTAATGAGAACTTAAGACATTTCGTTTTATTCGCATTAAGTAAAAGATTATTAGCTGCGAACCATTTTGAAAGAACAGCGAGACTATCGTTGACATGTAAGACATCCGTGTCTTTTCTATCTATTTTAAAAATTAGAGATGTGTCATCAGCAAATAGAATTATATCCGATAAGTTAGCCATCATGTAAGGAAGGTCATTAATATAAACTAGAAATAGAAAAGGGCCAAGAATTGAACCTTGAGGCACGCCCATCTTAACTAGAGACCCCGAGGAAGTCGCCCCGTTAACGTGTACTTTTTGCTGCCTATTTGATAGATAGGAAAGAACAAGATCGGCAGCTTGTCCACGAATTCCGTAGTGGCGTAATTTACAGATCAGTGTGTTGTGGTCAACGCAGTCAAACGCTTTTGAGAGGTCACAAAAAATGCCAATTGCATCCTGGGACTTCTCCCAGGATTCCAAAATGTGACTGATGAGTTTTACTCCTGCGTCAGTCGTCGACCTACCCTTCGTGAAACCAAACTGGCGACTATGTAAAATCCCATTTGAATTAAAATGTGACAACATCTGGTCTAGCATGATTTTTTCATATATTTTACTCAATGCTGGTAGCACAGATATAGGTCTATAATTAGAAGGATCACTCTTACTACCCGATTTAAAAATTGGTACTACTTTACTATGCTTCATTAAGTCTGGAAACGTGCCGCTGTCCAAACATTGATTAAATATTCCTGTTAGGACAGGGGCAATTGTGTCAATAATATCTCCAAGAACTTTAACGGAAATCCCCCATAAGTCTTCAGTGTTTTTCATGTTAAGACTTTTGAATGCTTTTTTAATTGTGACAATAGAAATGCGCTTGAATTCAAAACTTGGAATATCCTTACTGAAGTTTTCTTTGAGAAGAGATTCAGCTACTATAGATGATAAGGGGAGAGATTTCGTAACCTCTATTGGGATGTTGGTAAAGAAATTTTCTAGTGTCTCATCAACTTCTAACTTATCAGAAATGGTTTTATTGTGAATTTTTAAAGACAGTTCATTCTGATCTCGCTGTATTGTGTTTCCAGTTTCTTTGTTAATTACCTGCCACACAGCTTTGATTTTATTATTAGAAATACTAATTTTGTTACTTATTAATTTAGATTTAGCTTGAGCGCAGACTCTTTTAAATATCTTAGAATAGTTCCTGACATAATTATGAAGGATTTGATCAGAAGTCAATGATTTTTCGTGGTACAAATTATATAAAAAGTCTCTGCTTTTTCTAATACCAGCAGTGGCCCATTCACTAAATTTTGGTTTAGCATTTATTGTAACTTTTTTTACTGGACACGCTTTATTGAACTCATGGCATACTGTAGAAAATAATGTACCATAGTTGATATTGGGGTCTTGTGAATCAAAACTAGCTGTTGAAAGAGTGCTCAAAACATTATTATTAAACATTTTCAATTTATTTTTAGTGAGCGGTCTTAATTTAATAGTTTTATCTAAGTGTAACTTTTTATGTAAGTCAAATGATATAAGTTGACCAGTATGGTCAGACCTGACGCCAGTAATTAAGGACGATTCTTTTATTTTACAATTAGTAAATACATTGTCTATGCATGAAGCTGAGGTTGCTGTTATTCTAGTCGCTTCATTAAATATACATTTTAAATTGAATGATTTAAACAATGATATTAACTTACATTTATCTGGTGAATTAACTAATAGATCAATATTTAGGTCACCACAAACGAAAACTAATCTATTATCTTTAAAAAGTTTAGCTAATATTTCTTCCATAATTATTAAAAGTGATGACAAGTTTGAGGCTGGTGGTCTATAAACACATAAGAATGTATGGCCTTCAACCTCTGCACATGCTACCTCACATATGCGATCAACAGAGCAAGCAGTGATATCCTTCCTTTCCTTATGTCTGAAACAACTATTGCATAATATCAATGTACCACCCCCTATTGAGGACCTGTTGTACGCACTGGCAACTGAAAAATTATTTACATTAAACAACATCCTATCCGGCCTTAACCAGGTTTCACAAAAACATAAGATATCCATATGATATTTATCTATTAACAATTCCACGTCTAGGATTTTGCCAGAAAAGCGATTAATATTTTGGTGATATAGTAAAATATTCTTGTTATGCTTCTCTTTTGTCGAGTCTAAAAGTTTAAAGAATCTTTTACAGTACTATTAGAAGTACTAGATAGTACTGTTTCGTCACTTAACCTAGTCTCAGTTAAAATATCAATAACTGCGTGTATATTGTATGCTAACAAAGTAGCCAATACATGTTGACTTTTCTTGGGAAGAAACATATGTTCCCGAATTAAAACAAAATCTCTAACAAAATTGTTAGTATCAAAAAATAATAAACGGTCACTATGACGGCATGTCAAAATATGCATTAGATTATTTAAACTAAAAATGTAATCGTTTTCTTCAGTATTCAAATTATCTGAATATGGCAATGCACATAATATTAATTTACCTAATTTTAATTTAAGTAGGGTGTCGACACCACGGCGCCGAGCGCCGACCGCTTGCGATGTCTCCAAAGAGCCTGGGTCGCTCATGATGCTATCAAAGACCTTGCGCCCGTGTTATGGCCTACTCCTGCGGCGGGCGGTAGCATGGTGCGCTACGAGCGTCCTGTAATTTCAGTCCACGCCAGGGCCCGGAACTTGGGGGCCCCCAAATCTTGACGAATACTTTTTAATCAAATCCCAAACAACACCAAAATATGATCAGAAAGTGATAGGCCGTTTGTAGCTAGAGGCCCCCTACGAATGTTAAATATAAACATAGGGTGCAAAAATTTTCGAGCTCGCTCCGCTCCCTCTTGCATCCTGAATTCTCAAACTCTTCTGTATGGATCGACAAAGTAACTCCTATTTTTGTATGTATACATTTTCAAAAGAACATGTGGGTATCCGTTGTGCTCAGATTTTTGAGTTCACTTCACTCGCTCTAGCATCCTATATTCTGCTCCAACTTTTCGTTTTAATGAACGTCTAGAGAATTTTTTATCACGCCGCTGCTTCGAAAAGGTTAGGTTACCTTTTAGAGGCAGCGTGCCAAAAATTTCATGCTCGATTCGCTCGCACTTACATCCTACATTCGCGTATTTCGTAAACTTTTCTGCATACCTGGGGGTCTCATTTAGCTTTGTCGCCCCCTTACATACATTTGAAATGCTTTAGTATAGGTGTATGATTAAGTTACCCAAGGAAATAAAGATCAGACTACGAAATAGTGTTTTTTAGTTTTAGTTTTCAACAAGTCATTGTAGTCTGTAAACATCGCAAAGCTGTGTCAAAAGGGATTATGGATATTTTGCGCCTTTTTAGGAGAAGACCTGATTGAATCTAGTTAAGTAAGCTACATGTGGTCGCCCTTAAGGTAAGCTAACAAAGCTTTCAATGTACACATTTCACACAAAAATTACCGATTTGAACTCTATTCACAAATGTGTGTGTCTGCAAAATATTATCGATACCTACTTTGTCCTGTGATTTACATTATTTTTGTTTTTAAATAAATATTTTTGAATTGACAATACTTTTCACTCTCGAGTCTACCCCGCGGGGGCGTACCGCAAGCGAAGTAAACTAACTATTGCTTCCCAACATCATTTATAATTGCACCATTTGCACCCAAAGATCGCGCGCCTACTATCGGGCGCTAGGGTAAATTCAAATTCAAATCTTTATTGCATATCTCATGTGTGTACAAGGTCTTAATAATAGTTACATGGTTCACATGGACCCTGTCGGGCACAACAATTTGTAGATACAATAGGAAGAGTAGCATGTTTGAATTTACTATTGTATGTAAGTACGTCGTAATTTAAAAATAGGATATAATTATTATTCAGTCATCATTAAAAATAAAATAAAATAACCTGATCAATTTAATTAAATAATATCACCTTTTAGTGATATAATACGTCGTTACAATTATATCTTTAAAAATTCAATTAATTTTAAGTAAGTATAATACATAACATAATAATAACAATAATAGGTATAATTCAAAGATCAATTCAATTCATTACAAAATAAAAATAAATAATGTCTCAGATTGAACTATTATTAAAAATTAAAATCAAACATTAAAAAATTTCAATAAAACATAAATTAAAAAGTCAAATAAAAATAATTAAAATTAATGTCAAAAAAAAATAAAAAAAAAAATATTAATTGCACACGGGCGCTACATGAGCTGGAGCCGGCTCTGTTTAACATGTAGGGTTGTTGGTAGAAAACACTAGCACGTAATGTGTGACGATAAACCGTTGTTATGAATTTTATAGATTGTTGCACTTTGTTTTTTAAAGAACGTACGAGTACTAGTGGGCGGAACCAAGCCTTGGAGACTGGAGATTGGTATAAAATAAATAAGATAAACTAGACTTTCTCGAAATATTACCTGGCTAGATCTACCTGCTTCGGTCATCTTTCTCTATACTTATATCTCTGTTCCCAGTTGCTACTCCCAGATGGTACTAGGAACAGGCCCTTTATATTGGACATCTGCTTCAGATGAGTTGCATAGCATGTCGGCACATGTCTGTGAATCTGTCCAGCTGGTTCTAGTCACTAATCATGAATCTGTTGTTGGGACGTATGTTTTAATGTATGTATGCGTTCATAATCATTTTATTGAAAAAACTACTGCAAGCGTTTCTCAACAGTTGTTATTTCGCACCACCAGTCGGCGAGCGCGCTGAACGTTCAAAGCTTGAGACTTGTTTGTCAAGTCAACAGCAGCAGCTTTCGGCTCTACGGTGAAAGTCAATATTCAGGTTTTGCACCAAACCGCCTTACGATGCCTTTTAGCGCTTTAAATAATTATACATACCTGTCATTATAAATAAACAAGTTATTATTAATACATTCGGAAGTACGATGCATGCCATGTTCGGAGTCGCGAGTTTTCCACACAAAAATACCTCAATGATGAAGGAGTATTGTCTTCGCCTTGTTTTAACTTGAACGCAACTAAAGGATTCAAATTGGACAATTATAAATGCATGTGACATTGAGACGATAAATAATCATTACAATGACTCCCCAATTAAATCATTTATCACCAACCCGTCTTGAGCTAGCGTGGTGTATGGTGATCAATGCTCGTGCCTTCTGTGTATGAGGCCTTTGCCCTGCAGTGGGACAACAATAGGCTGGTATTATTATTAATAATTTATTTATTTCAAAAAAGTGTGTTACAAAAATTATATTTATTGTAACAAATACAATAATTATATAGAGGTATAAGGAACAGGGTCTAAAGTTCACTCATACTTTATAGTAAAGGGAGGATCCTCCGACCAGACGGGTGTTGTTTGTGGTGGGCAACTGGCCGACGTTTGATGTCGGGATATTGTATAAATGCTAGTCGCGCGGTAAACTGTGGCGTTGTAGATGCCGCCACAAATATAATTATCAATTTACGGATAAATCGTAAAGAGAGTCACAATTTACCAGCGTTGAATCTGACGCCCTGGCTAGGTTACATGGTAATCTGTATTAAGAGCCATTTCACAAAATTTTAACGCTCGAGTTTAGGTAAAAGACGGCAGCGCTGTGTATGTGAGCGTAGCTATCCACACATACACAATTTAAGCAGTGTAACGCGAGTGTCGAGACGGACTAAATAATCTTGAGCCATTATAATAATAATGCGGTATTTAGAGATTTATTAAAAAAGTTATTTTATTTAAACAGTCTACTAAAGCTTTCTAGACTAATAAAAAAATACAAATATATGTTTTGAAAGTATATAATAAAAATGAACAGGAAAACAATCACATCGTACAAAATATAAGTGTTGGTCATTATTATTTGACAATAATGTCAAGTAATAATGACTATCACTTACGTTAAATAAATATTTGTCGTAAAGGCTTCTTAAGGCCAGGACTCTCAGAATCGACCTATTTTTGATTCAAAATTAAACAATCAAATATTCTTTATTTGATCTGGTAAAAATACATGTTGTAGTTCAATCATTATTTTTGATTATTCTATGGTTCAAAACACGATATTTACAACTTCACTCGATCAAAAAAAATCGCGAAAACACCCTGTTTTCGCAATTTTTTTATCGTTTTTTAAGTCGTACTTGAAGCAGACCCAATTTTTATTCCCGAAAAACATGCCAAAAAATAGGCAATGACCTTACGAAGAATATTCTATGGTTAATTTTTCTCAAAACAGTTATTTATTGTTTTAACAAGATATTATATAACAAGGCGGCCCGCGCGCTTCGGTTCAGTAGCCCGCCAGGCGTCTTCGAGGCAGGACCTGTGTCGCTAGCTCGCTGCGTTCCCCGCGAAATATAAGATAAATTATTGTTATTTCCGTGTGTGTGTTAGTTTTAAAAATTTGTCTGTTTATGATTTTTTTAGGTTCTTGTATTAATAATTTAACTGTAGATATTAGTTTAAGTTGTAATATAAGAGGTATTTAAGATTAAATTATGGGGAATAAAAACAGAAGGAAGAAAAAAATATCCAGGATAGAACTACGGAAGCTTAAAAAAAAAATAAGGTAAGTTTGATTATAATTTTTCTACGTATATTATAACCTACTCGTTTTTAATATTACAGTTTACCGAAATAACAGTAGCACAACTTCACCAAAGATAATTTTTACATATAATTTTTTTTATCTTTGCAGTGCATCGATACCAAGATACAAAGGCGTATTTACAAAAAAGTGCACAGGCGAACAGTAAGTGCCTAACCTACAACTCGATTTTTTTAATGGGATTTAGAATGGCGACGACGCGACGGCAGTATTTGCTTTTCGCTCAGGCGCAATATGTGGGTTCTACTATACGTGAGCGTCAGACGTACCTACTGCATCAATTCAACTCGCGCGCCTACTAAATCTATTGTACAAATTATAATAATAAATTATATAATGCAAGGTTATTGATGTTGTTGTACTTTCACACAAAATAGTGTAGATGTCTGTCATAGTCAGTCGGTAAGTTAGGCTATCGCCTGACTTACCGACTGACTATGACAGACATCTACACTATTTATACATAGTCAGTCGGTAAGTCAGGCGATAGCCTGACTTACCGACCGACTTACCGACTGACTTACCGGCTGACTTACCGACTACTTCCGGGGGGAAATTGAATTACGCGGGTGAAACCGCGGGGCAAAGCTAGTCTAAAATAGTTTGAGTCTAGATGTTTCACATCTGCCAGGCGTCCCGCGATGGCTAAATTTGTATACTTCGTTTTTTATTAGGTATAATATACTACATAGGTACCTATGAAACTTAGCAATATGCAAATGCAAAATGCAGCAAATGCGGCTAGTGTTTTTTTTGACGTGACAACGTCTAATAAATCGATGAACGCCGGCTACATGCACGAAAAAGGATGAATAATTGTCCCGTTACGCTCATTGTCCCGTTACAGTCATTGTCCCGTTACGCTCATTGTACCGTTACGCTCATTGTCCCGTTACGCTCATTGTCCCGTTACAGTCATTGTTCCGTTACGCTCATTGTCCCGTTACGCTCATTGTCCCGTTACGCTCATTGTCTCGTTGCGCTCATTATACGCTTGCGCCGCAACAATGTTTTGTTATGACGTTGTCACGTTAAACTATCGTCCGTAAACCAACTTTACAGACAACCAATATTTTTTTTTTTTTGCATTTATTTATCTTTCAGACAGTCTTTAGCACCGGAAAGTACCAGTGGAGATGGAAATAGAGAACTCGATACCGCTTCTATTGCACTGGATTCTGTTGATTTGCCTAATGAGTAAGTTTAGTGTATTGTATTGTATTATTAGTATTAATAATCGTTTTTTTTTTTTAATGAAGTTATGAAATGTTACTTACTTGTTTCACCTGGAGCTCCTGAACCTGTAATAACTTCTCAACTAGCCAAGTCGGTTTTCCAAATTCTAATGAATTTTAATATCTGGAATATGTTTATTTGTAAGAATCACTTACAAAACAGATATTAATATAAACTTCAAACTAAGTATAACTAAAGTAAATTTTGGCCTCTATTTTGCCCAAAGACAAAGTATTGCCATACAACGTGGCAACGCTAACTTTTTTCCTTTTATTGTTTCAGTGACAGTCATGATTCATATAACTTTACTGTTGAAGTGGAAAACAAAGAAGATGACTTTCAACCCGTTTCAGGACGAAGAATTGTCGACATAAATTTTCTTTTGCGAGAACTGCAAGAAAAAGCGCATCACAGCAGTCTATTCGATTGTAAAATTAGTAACTTTTGCTTGATTAGCGAAAAAAGACTAGGGCTAACTTCAGTTTTTAAATTTCAATGCGGTATGTGTCAAGAAACCTGTCTAATCCATTCGGAAGATACTGAGAATACGGAGCGAGTAAATTTAAACATAGCCGCAACTACTGGTATCGTGGCTTCTGGCATTGGATTTGCACAATTTGAAGAACTGTGCTCTTCTATGGATGTTCCCATATTTTCTCCAAACTACTACAACAAGTTACAAACTGAAGTTTATGAAAAATGGGAACAAACTGCAAGTGCATCTATGGAGGCTGCTGCTAAAAAAGAAAGAGAGATGGCTATTGCAGAAGGCCGATTCAAAAACGGTTATCCTATAATTGATGTTTTTGTAGATGGCTCGTGGTGTGCGAGGTCGTACGGTACCAATTATAAAGCTTCTTCCGGTACTGCGGCAATAATCGGGAGGAAAACTAAAAAGGTCCTTTATATTGGAGTAAAAAATAAGTATTGTTCGGTGTGTGCCAGAGCAGAAAGTAAAAATATTGCTCCAAAGGAACATGCTTGTTTCAAAAACTTTGAGGGGTCTTCGAGTTCAATGGAGACTGAAATAATACTTGAAGGGTTCAAATCATCAATTTCTATGTACGGTCTCATTTACAATAGAATGATAGGGGATGGTGATGCTTCGACATACGCAAAAATACTCAACGCCAAACCCTATGAAATTCAAAATGTGACAGTTGAGAAAATTGAGTGTCGCAATCATATATTGCGAAATTTCTGTAAAAAATTACGTGGACTGACAACGGAAACCAAGTATTTGCTACAATATCGTAAAACGCTTAGCAATGTAAGAATAATGACAATGAGGAAAGCTATTGTGAAATGCATAAAACATCACAATGCTTCTGAGAATCCTAGAAATGTGGCCATATCGATTCTGCACAATGATATTGTCAATTCGATGCCACACGCTTACGGCGATCACAGAATGTGCCGGAGCTACTACTGTGAAAAAAAAGGCAATGACAAAAACGAACTCAAAAAGATACAAAACTCAACATACGCATTTCGAATCAATGCAATTGTTTCAAGTGTAGCAGCTAAATCGCGAAGTTTAATTGAAGATGTGGATACCAATATTGTCGAATGCTTTAATAGCGTTATAGCTAAATTTATTGGGGGGAAAAGGACCAATTTAGCCCAAAAACGAGGCTACCAAGGTAGATGCTCAGCAGCAGTAGTCTCGTTTAACACGAAATCTGCTATTTCGTCCATCCAAAAAGTATTCACAGGCAAAGATCCCGGCGGTAAAATTGAAGAGATGGAAAAAAAGAGAGCACTTAAACGGAAGTATTTTGTAGAGCACCTAGTCAAGAAAAAAAGAGCATTGAAAGAGACAAACAAAAAACAACACGATTATGGCCCTGCCAGTTCTGCTCCAGACATGTCACAAGAAGAACTACAAATGGCGCAAGAAGAATTCATAAAAAACTTAGAATCGCTTACCGCAGACAAAAAGTCAATAGAACGAGCAACTATATTACAAAGAGAAAGTAGTGAGTGGTTGGAGATAAGACGAAAATTAATTACAGCATCAAACTTTGGCCCAATATGCAAACGAAAATCATCATCAAATACAGCCAATTTGGTAAAAAATATATTATATAAGAAAAATTTGTCCCATGTGACTTCCATTGCTCATGGAATAGAAAATGAAAAACAGGCGCTGCTGCAATTGCAGGGACAGGAGAATGTCGAGATCTCGCCCTGCGGATTATTTATCGACCCCATACACCCATTTATTGGGGCCACTCCTGACGGGTTGATAGATGATGACATGCTAGTTGAAATAAAGTGTCCTATCACAGCTTCCAAAACAGGAATGGCAAAAGCAATTGAAGAAAATAAAATTCAAATATTAAAATATAACAAAAATACGAATACCTGTTCCATAAATAAAAAGAGCAATTGGTACTACCAAATTCAGGGCCAACTACATGTCACAGGACGGCATGTATGTCTTCTTGGAATCTGGGCAGGTGAGAATGAGCCTTTGTACACAGAACGCATAGAAAGAGATGACAATTTCTGGGTAGCAAGTATGGAGCCAAAGCTGGTACAGTTTTACCTCAAATGCGTACTGCCAGAAATCGTAGACAGTAGGAATGCACGTGGCATGCCAATTAGAAACCATGCATTGCACGACAAAGAAAATGAGCAGCCTGATAAGTGCGCATCCAGTACACACTCTCTACTTCAACCAGATTTGCAGCAACCAGGTCCAAGCACGCGCGTGATTAATATTTGTGATTTTTGATTATGTTATGTTTATTTGCTTTTAATTGCCGTGAGTATATCTATTTTTATATATTTTAGTATTTCTTATTTCTAATAAAGAATTTACTGTCCTGTGTATTATATTATAATGAGTTTTATCGGAATTTAAATAGTCCAAAGTCTAAAAGTCTAAAATAACTAGCTTAAGCCCGCGACTGCGTACGCGTGGACTATAACTTAGTTATAAAACATACCCTATGTGATAGGATAAAACCAAAGCTACACCAAAATCCCTCCAGTAGTTTACTAATCGTCTCTTAGAATACAGACTATCCTAGTCTAAGAGACAGGGTTATATACATTTTGTACAGATTTTGCAACTTGTTATGAATTGTAATGTATGTACATTATAAATGTGTTTCTGTATTTTTTGTGAATAAACCTTTATTATTATTATTATTAATCAAACAAAAATTCCAAAAACCGCATCGTAGTAGTGCGGGAGCGCTGTAACAGTCATGAAAGAAAAGGAGACAGTGTTAGATAACAATTAAAAAAACAATTGTAGGTAGGCAATAAAATAAATTGTGTTGCTTATATTTACTTATATTTCCCTAAAAAGTAAACACGAAATATTAACATGGATTTCGTAAAACAAAGTTAACTGTACCTACTATTACAATTTTATACTGTGACGCAAAATTTTTGCACAGCGGGGTCAGCGAGTTCATTTGAACTGCGCGTTCGCGCGACTTGCTCGCGGGGATTGAGGTAGCGCTAAATGCCTACTGCGCTCGAATATCCTGGCCTTAAAGGCAATCTTGCTTTTCTAGGGTCTATAATTTCCGGCAATACGCAATCTTCGTAAAAACGAGTCAATTTGGGAAGCATCAAAATGTTGTGGTCGTAGTATAATATCACGGTTACGATATGAGCACTCGACAATTGAGACGCGGGAAAAAGTAGCATAGGTCCTTCCTCGATGGGCGCTCGCGCTGTACTAAATACTAAACGGTGCCCACTTGTGCATCGCAATTTATTCTTTTTTAGAGTGTTTAAAAAAAGGATATTGTGGCTAATTAAATGAAGGGATTTTAATCAAACTTGAGAATTCGATTTGTTAAAGAACATAGTTCATTTTGAGATGATTTTTAAAATGTAATTACGCTTTATTCAAACAAAAAAATCGCAATATAAATGCGAATAAATCGTAAAAATTGTCCTAAGTCTTTATTTTTTTTACCTATTAATATTATTAATAATCTAAATTCTAGTACGTCATTTGTCGACAAAACTATATGTCTGATGCTTTGTGTATTTTTATCAGTCAAATTTATTAATATTAATTATAGAAATAGGAGTCTGAAATTGCCTCTGCGATGATTTTTCAGTAAACTAGTTCTGGGAGATTAATAACTACAAAGTACACAAATAAGTTTTTGTAAATATGTTACATGAAGTGTCAATACGAAAGAATGATCTATTATTTACATATATTCACCAATACCAGAGAATTAACTAAGATGGTAAATTAGGCGACTAAAATCTTAGATATTCGCGCGAAAACGTTAAATGGCTCTTAAGGTTCGCCAGCCCAGGTTCCCACACGAGTACCTACAATTTTTTAATGGAGACTGTTTATGATTAAGGTGATAGCGTATATTTTAACCTTTACTAAAGTGTGTGAAGAGATTAAGAAGGGGTTTCCGAGGAGGAAAGTAACTCCTTGGGAGGATGAGTAATTTTAGTTGTGTTTGTTACACGCTTGACTGTATCCCACAACATCTTTGTATTACGACCAGAAGCCTAATTGCGTAACACACGTACAATAGGAATCGGTTTCAGTTTGACAGTTCAACAACATTCAATGCGTTGCGTTATTTTCTTTGTTGAGCAGACAAATTTTTCTAACAAGGAAGCAATGGATTAGCAATCTGCTTCAAAATCATTCAGATGACAATTGATTGTGTGATACGCTTTGGCAATTTCATTTGTATTAAACTGTCTTTAAAATTTTCTAAGAATCTTATTGCAGAAATTCCTTTATCTTGTGTAGGTAGCTTTAAGGACTTCATTATAAGGGGACTGTTTGTATCTTTTTTGCAAAATTTATCTGTTCCTCATGCAACGTAGTAATCCTGGAATAATCCATAGTTTTAAGATTATCTTGCGTTTAGCTGTACGCTTCAATGTTCAGTGATTATTTATCTCCTGCGATAGAGTTTGGACACAGTATAAATATGGGTTTGGATCAGGATCAGACAGTCTGTAGCAGCGTTTGGAACATTCTAGGAAATAATATGCCTTAATTCCAGATTTTGCATAGAATTGTCGAGTGAGACAAAGTCGGGTCTTTAGGATTGAGGTATTATAAAAATTACGAGGTGGCTTTAAATTTTAACAAAGTAGGGTTGAGAAGTGATCAGTAATAGTGGAATCGAAAATGAAGGTAGAAGAGGGTAATTTGGTTTTAAAAATTGTGTGTTCACGGCAATTATTAGCTCTTGTTGTCTCTTGTGTGTCTTTACCTTCCCACCACCCGGTGGGAAGGTAAAACCCGTGGTAAGAGAGACGGTTAAGGTATTTGTCGGACCAATGGTTTATAGTTGAAGTTGTGCTACCTAAGTTTATATTGATGTCACCTGTTATCAGTTCGCATACCATCTCCAAGATTTGAGTAATTGTAACTGCTGGGTCGGTGGCACGAGAGGCAAATGTTTACCAGTTGTAAATCAAAACAATAACGACCATCAGGAAGTGACAGTAGATTTAGTGGAATGAAGTCTACCAATTCAGTCATCCCACACAAGTTGGCAAGGGCAACTGAGAGAGAGACTTTAGTAGCTTATGGCTATTATTTATAATCTCATATTTAGAGTTCCGTAGTCTACAAAGAACCCTTATAGTTTCGCCAAGTCCTGTGTCTGTCTGTCTGTCCGCGACTTAGCTCAGAGACTCTTAGTACTAGAAAGCTGTAATTTGCTGACAAAGTGATATATAAAATCTTGTTTTTTTAGGGTACTTCAGGAAAACATAATATCTTTCCCACTTTACGTGTGGGGGGAAACGTAAAATGGGAATGATATTATGTTTTCTCGTTTTTCCCATGGTGTGGGGTATCGTTGGATAGGTCGTTCAAAAGGTAAGATTCAGGTAAGATTTCAAAGTAAATAATTCTTATATTTCAGTTTATGGTGTGAAATATTTAGATTTATGATATTATTCAATAATTCATTGGTCTAGTCTATAGTGCTCTTACTTACTAGACTAAGATATATAGCTACATTCATTTAATTCCAACTCCAGAACCTTTTGAGCTATCCATAAGATATCACTATCAATTTTTATTGTATGAAATGGAACCCATAGCTGTTTAAACTTATAAAGTGACTGTTATTCAAAAGGTTAAAATGAGAAAATAACTTTTAAATGAATAATTACCATGTTAAAAATTATGTATTTACCATTCAAAAGTAATTGTAAGTCAAAAGTGGAAGTGGAATAAGTCTGTGTTTATGATTAAAAAAAAAATATAATAAAATAAAAAACTGTTTTATTTCCAAATGGCGACTTATTTTCTTAACTGATAAGTACTACAAGGTGTTCATAACAGCTTAAACTATTGTGCCATAAACTATTTATCAGTGTTCACTGCAGGCCAAGATTGTTCTAATAGGTGGGCATTGACCTTTGCGTCATCGCCCCGCGGAACCACAGCGCCTCCTGCTCGACGTCGACAGGTCCGGTCGTTGCCGACTCCCGGCTCCAGGCCTGTACAATAGCGGCCTCCTCGAGAAGCTCCCTGTCGATGCGCTTACGCGCCCAGTGCGGACCGTCCATTCGCGGGGCTGGCGAAGCACGGCCGCCAGTGGTCTGGGCGGAGACGTCGAAACGGATGTATCGGTGATCCGACAACGTCTCCACCTCCACGGCGACCCGCCAGTCGCGGACACGGCTCGCAACAGCGGGGCTAGCGAACGAGACGTCCACTATAGAGCCGCCCCGCTGCCGCACGCACGTGTAGACCGAGCCCCGATTTAGGACGGTCAAGCCAGTCGTGACCGCCCACTCCTCCAACACCTCACCCCTAGCATCGGTCACCGGGGATCCCCAAGCCGCAGATTTGGCGTTGAGATCTCCGAGCAACAGCACGGGGCGAGGGTGGAGTCGGCCCACGACGGCACCCAACTCGACAAGGAACCTCTCGAAGTCGGCGAGACTCTTGTTGGGCGAAAAATATGCCCCAACCGTGCCAATACCGTCCGCAAGGGCGGCTACCCAACCGTGTCCTCGGGACGGGTTGACAAGAGCCCCGCCAATGATGGCCACCAAACCGTCAAGGTCTCCCACCCAGTTATCCCGGGGGGGGACGAAGTACGGCTCGGCGACCACAGCCACATGAATCGACCACTCTGCCATGCTCTGGAGGAAGAGATCCTGAGCTCTAGCAGAGTGGTTGAGGTTGCCCTGGAGGAAATGGTACAGCGCCATTTATGCGCAGTCCATCCCCTCCGCACCATTCCTAGGCCGGGAGTCGGCCGACGAGCTGCCAGGCTGAGGGGGGGGTAAAGAGCCCCCGGCAGCCTTGGCACCCCCTCTCTTCCGTTTCTGGGTGGGTGCGCCACAGGCTTTTCCGCCAGCTCTGTGCCCAGCGGGCCTCCCTGCAGCTGTACAGAGGCTGCAGTTTGGCGCCGCGGAGCACTGGGCCGCCTTGTGGCCGGGCTGGCCGCAGCGATAGCATTGCTCGCTGCGGTCCGTTTCGGCGGTGCACCGCGCCCGGACATGCCCAATGTCCAGGCATCGGTAGCACCGCATAGCCCTGGGCTGCAGCAGCTTGACCCTCGCTGCAACCCACCCCACCCTCAAACGTCCCCCGTCGGCGACCTTACTAGCCGCCGCCACCGGGCACCGCACCCAAATCGTGCCGAGCCCGGAAGCGTTGGCCCGAATGTCGCCCGTCTGCACGTCCCCGGGTGGACATCCGCCGGCCTCGGCGACGGCCGCCACGACCTCAGCCGGGGTCGTCGAGTCGTCCAAGACATCGACGCGCAGCTCTGCGGTCCTCCGGGTTGAGGACCTCCCTCAGCTTGGCGGCCAGGATGTCGGCCTTTTCCCCGCTGGAGACTCCCGACACCTCAGGAAGCCGCGCCCCCGTCATCGCCGGCTTCAATCTGAAGCCAGACGGTGTGCCAAGGTCCGGGAACGCGACTTTGGCTTTAGCCTCCGTCAGGACCGCCTTATACGTAACGCCCCTTTCAACGGCTCCGGGCTGCAGTGTAATTACTACAGCCGCGGAGCGTGGGGCTCTGACCTTAGGCGGTCCCTTTGTCTTCTGGGGTGCCGGTGCCACAGCGGGAGCTGGTGCTGGCGGCACCTTCTTCTTGGCCTTCCCCTTTTTGACGACCGTCGTCCAGGCCTCTGCGGTAGGCCCAGGCACGGCCGCCAGAGGTGCTGCTGGAGGTGCCGCTGCGCGGGAGGTGGCCGTCTGGGGCGTGGACTTTTGGGTCGATTTCCCCCCGGATTGGCTCGGTTTAGCTGCCACGGCTGTCGGGCCCCCCCTGTCAGACCCCTCCTTCCTTCGCCTGTCCCCAGCGAGCGGAGGGCGGACGGACTCTGCCGGGAGGAGCCTCGCCTCTATGGCCTCAAGGCGGGCACCCACCATGTCTCCGCACTGCATCATGCAAATGCGGACGATCTTCTCGACCGCATCACGCATCACAAGTGCAGGCTTTGACGATGGGGCCGCAACGGGAGAAGACCCGGTGACCGCGGGAGCCATCCTCTGGGCGGCAAACTGCCGCTTGAGGTCCTCTAGCTCGGATCGGAGACGGCCGTTCTCCTCCCACAGCTTCGCCGTCTCCTCCGTGCCAGTACGCTTGACGAGGACCTCAACCGCTTCCCGGATGCCCTCAGCCGCCTCCTTCAGAGCGCGCGTGAACGTGCCCTTCAAGTTGCCCGATTTGGTGGCAACCCTCAGGACGACGTCCACGCCGTCTAAAACCTGGCGACTGAGCGCCACCGCCGTAGGGCTCCCTTCGGCCATCCGGGCAGAGCGCCGCTCTCGGGCCTGCCGGGCCAACTCACTGACTTCGTCAGCCACGACAGCCCTTTGTTGCGCCCGCTTAGCGGCAGCAGCCTCCGCGCGATTTTCGCCCAGCAGGGAGCCCCAACCTAACCTTTTTTTTTTTTTTTTGTTCCGGGGTGGAAAATCCTCATGGATGTCCTCCGCCCTGGGGCGGGCGGAGGGGTCTGTCAGACTCTTACTGACTAAAAACCACCCCGGTGTTCCGTCTCACACCTACGCCGGGGGTCACGGGAACGAACATACTTCCGCGACCCCCGACTGGTGCCGGCCCGCCACTTCAGGCCTCTCCTCCGGTTGAGGGGGGGAGTGAGGTGTTTGACTCCCCCCACGACGTCTCAGAGGGGCGCGCGTGGAACACTACGCGCCGCCACCTCGGGTCCGATATATGGGGGGCGACGGACGTCCCCTAGTTCGTCGTCCCTGGACCCATTTAGGGGGGCTGGAAGAGGGCGTGGTCCGCCCTCCGCCGACGCCCGGTGCGCCTGCTGCGGGCCGGGTTAGTGGACGAGATCTCCCTTTCTCGTTCCGCAGCCTCCTTCTGCGAAATTACTGTCTCGCAGAAGGAAACCACCGCGTCCCAGGACTCCTCGCTGCCGACCATCGAACGAGCGGCGGCCGGCAGCGAGAGGTCACTGCCTACTCCAGAGATGAGGGCACGGCGCGGCTCCTCCCAAGCGGCACACTCTGCCAGCGTATGCCACGCCGTGTCTTCCCGACAGTCGACGCAGTGGTGACACCGGGCGTCCGGCTCCCTGTTTATGCGACACAGGTACTTCCCGAAGCAACCATGCCCCGAGAGCACCTGCGTCACCCGAAACGACAGGGAGCCGTGCCTCCTCCCGAAGCCCCAACCTAACCTAACCTTGTTAGTGGTTCCGTTACCGCTCTATTAAAGAAAATAGTAATAGTAATAGTTGGTAATATATTATCTTTGCCACCCTACTAACATTATTAGTCGCCAAGTCATTATTTATAGCTCCTCGCCTAATATTTTATTTGACATGTATAGTTTATTTGCTACCTAAACGCAGCTGCTAGTTTTTAGTTTTTATAACACCTTTAATTTTGAACCTTACATAATATAATAGTCGCGAAAATATTTAATCGCTGGCAAGTTATTTTATTTGTTGCAAACATTTAGTCGACTTTTAAGTTATTAGTCACTCAGAAAATAATAAGCTGATTTTAAGTGGGGTGAAGAACAAGACCAAGCTCGTGATGAGGTTGTTAAATAATAATAATAATAACCCCACCGCCGTATCTCTACGTTGACGTCGTGGTGGGGCTTGCGCGCTCCGAACTTTAGGTCTGTGCCGGTAGAGTTTACTTTCCCGGAACATGTCTAGGGTGAGGAGCCAGACCAAGAGAGATACAGAAACCCGCAGGGCAGCATATGGCGAGCTGTTGGGCAGTTGCGATCCCACGGACCCTATCTCCCGGGAGAAGTCATGTTCCTCACCTCTGGCTTGCCTTTATTTATATATTTATATTTATATATACTTTATTGTACATCAGATTACACATTACAAAAGAAAAGAAAACTTATACACTATAAAATATACAATGGGCGGCCTTATCGCATACTGCGATCTCTTCCAGGCAACCTTGGCATGGACAGTGAATTTATGGACATAAAAAGGGGTTGTCATTGGTGCAAATATAAAAAGTATAACAGTACAATATCCTATAATAGATACACAGATATATAATAGATACATAGATAGATACATACATACTAACTAAATAAGCAAATAAAACAAATGAAGACTAGATTATTACAGTAAACAACGAGAACAAAATCACAACAACAAGTAATGTTCCTTCACGAGTCTTTTAAACATAGGCAGCGATTGCGCGCGTTTTATTGTATCTGGCAATGCATTCCACAAACGAGCGGCCTAGACAGTAAAGGATTTGTCAAGGAAAGTTGTGGAATGCATGGGCATTTTAAGCTTCAAGTTATCTGATGACCTTAAAAATTTCGTGTGGGAGTCGGCAAGAAACTGGAAACGTTTTTTAAGATAGAGAGCACCCCTCTCTATCTTAAAAAACGTTTCCAGTCCAGAAGGGGAAAAGAGCACATTGTACAAAAGGGAAAGAATATGAGCATTCCGGCGAAGGCGAATTGGTAACCACTTAAGCTTCATACGAAATTCGGAAACATGGTCATATTTGCGTAAACCGTATATGAACCTAATACAGAAATTTTGAAGCCGCTCAAGTTTATCGAGTTGGTTTTGCCTTTATTGGCCGGCTGGAGTGAACACTGACGAGGAACTGAGCTCCCACCTCATTCTTGCCTTTATTGGCCGGCTTGAGTGGAGATTCGCAAGAGCAAACGTGCTCGGAGGAAGGAAGTATTCCAGTAAGTGCTTGTAGGGATCTTGACCATCTTCTGGGCTCTGGGATTGTTCTGAGAGCCTTGGAATACCTCTCCACTCCTCGAGCACCTCAGGACATGTTGCCCCCTTGTCGTTACGTCACCATGTGCTAGCGACCATTTTCGGGGGCCCATTATTGAGTGTGCAAGTCACCCCCTGCCATTTTATCCGTGTATATTAAAACATTGATCAGGCAGGGGCCATAGTCCTTCCATAGTTTTTGGTAACCACTCCATTTTAACCACCCAAACCCATAGTCCAATATCTTTGGTTCCATATCCTGCAATAGTCCTACACCAACCGGGGGTTGTCCTTGGGTGCACTTGCATAGTGGGTACAGGGATAATCGTTGGTTGGTGCCTCATTTAATTAAAAAGCGCCTAATGGGCCTCTGCGAGTTGGCTTCGGCTCTTCGTACGCCTTCCAAAGGTCCGGGACCCCAGGGTCCCGAGATATGTAAATATACAAAAATAATAATAATAATAAAGTTTTAATAAAGTTAATATAGTTAGTTTTAATATCGTTTAAAAAAAAAAAGTTTTTATACATTGTGAAGGATGGTATACATTGTGAAGGATGGTACGGTTGACATCTGTCGGGCATGCCACCGTCCCGGTGAATCAATTCGACATATTGTTTCCGGTTGTTCTCGTCTTGCTAACGGCGAATATTTGCACAGACACAATCTAGTGGCTATGATTATTCACCAGCAACTAGCCTTGCAGTACAACCTTGTGGACTCCGAAGTACCATACTACAGGTATGTGTCCGACCCAGTTCTCGAGAATGGTCATGCCACATTGTACTGGGATCGATCTATCATCACAGACAGGACTACTGTAGCCAATAAGCCTGATATTGTGGTGATAGATCGACGAGAGCGCCGTGCAATGATTGTTGATATCGCTGTCCCTCATGACGAGAATCTCGTGACAGCTGAGAAAGATAAAAAAATCAAGTATCTTGACTTAGCACACGAGGTTGTCGACATGTGGGATGTCGACTCTGCAATCATTGTACCGATAATTGTTACGGTTAATGGCCTAATAGCGGAGAGCCTCGACCACCACCTCAGGAGGCTCTCATTGCGCGGCTGGATCAAGGGCTTGATTCAGAGAGCAGTACTCCTAGACACGGCACGCATAGTGAGGAGGTTCCTCTCTCTAGAGCTCTGACCATCGGCAGCTTGGACCCTGTTCCTGATGCCGATGGGCCACTATTTTTTATATTTTTAAATGTTTTTATATTTTTTATATTCAAATATTTAAAAATGTAATTTATATGTAAGTATTAATGAAATAAAAAATAAAGTTTATTCATCAAAAGTAAAATTACAAAGAGATATATTCGGTGAGCCACAAACTAAGCGTTGCTTGTATCTTGTGGCTCTGGAGTATGAATTTAACTAAGTTAAAAAGGTAAAGTTACAATTTGAGAATGTTAGATAATTATAATAAAATAAAATAAAGAAATAAAATAAAGATTAGAGTTAACAATGGATTTGAGGTGTGGTGTGTGTTTGTGTGAGCAAGTGTGAATGAGGGTGCAGGTACATCTCTGTGTGTGTGTGTGTGTAAGGTACTATATCAAGGCTTCGGTGTCATCGTATGATAATTTTAAAAGAGCTGAAGTTATTATTTTCTTACAGGTCGTGGTTGAGCAGTTCTTTAGGTCACAAATTTTGCTAACTTTATTGTAGGGGACTCTTCGAATGAAACCAGTGGTCGAGGTACTTCTTCTTTATTCTTGCTTCTTCAAGTGACGGCCGCCGACTGACTGCAGTCCGTAGTGGTCGTCTCTGCGCCCCCGAAGGGGGCGCGAGGGGTCGGTTACGGGGCTTTTTGGCCCCTTGACCGAGGCATTTCTCTCTCGGTCCCCAAAATTGGGGACCCGTCTTTGGGTTTTCCTCCCCCCTCCCGAAGGGAGGGGGTGGGAGTGCTTCTTCGCACACCTAGTCGCTAGAGGGGGGGTACCCCTCAGCGGTCTGAAGTGTGTTTTGGTGGTGTGACTGTGGAAGCGCCCTAAGTTCTTCACGGCGCCCGTGCGACCAGGCCCCTGCTAGGTGAGATCCCCAGTTCCCTGGGGAAGGCCCGGCAGGTGCCGATCTAGCAACAGAGCGACGGTTTGTTTGGCGCTTTCCAACAGTGGGTGCTTTCCCCGCCCCCTACAACGTAACCAGAGCGAGCCGGTAGCGCTGCAGGGCGCGTGGCGTTGTGGTGTACGAGCGATTTGTTGTGTGTGTGCGTCGCTCGTGTGGCTATTTCTGTGTGTGCTCTGCGAGTGTGGAGTGATGAGTGGGTGTGTCGCGCACGTTTGACGCCTATATTAACTTAGTACGTTTTGTGCGCGACGGGTGTCGTGTAATGGGTGTGGAGTTCTCTAGTTTGAGTAGGTCGCGTGTGATGTGGTGGCGACTTACTCAGGCGTCAAGTCCGGTGTTTGCGCGACGTCTGCGATGTAGTCGCGCGGGAAGCGCTTGTAGTCGGGCGGCCGCGCGTGCCAAGGTGCAATGTCCCTGATGTGGTGCAATTCAGAGACGTCAGCACGCGCGAACATTCCCTTCGCTAGTCGAGCGGTGAATTTTTCGACGCTCTCGACACGCAGGTCCCTGTGGATAACAGAATTCCTCACGAACCGAGGAGCTTTAGTGATTTGACGCAGCACGTAGTTTTGCTGCGTCCGGAGCTTTTTGATGTGGGTCTCGGCCGTGAGGGCGAGCCAAGCCGGGGCTGCGTATGTGAGTTGTGGTCGCACGTAGGTTTTATAAATCCCCAGCTTGACTCGCAAGGAGAGGCGTGAAGAGAGCACCGGGCGGAGTAGGTGGCGAGTCACCTTGACGCGCGCGACGGTATCGCAGACGTGCGGGCCCATGGAGAGCCGATTGTCTAGTGTGACCCCCAAGTACTTGGCGGTCTTAGTCCACTCGACTTTGGTCCCCATGAGCTCAAGGCTCGGTGGGGTCATGCGGCCGCGTGCCGTGACTATAATCGCCTGCGTTTTACCTGCGTTCACCGACAGTCTCCATTTGCGGAGCCAGTCGGGAAGGTCGTCCAGGGCGCGCTGCATCTTGATGGCCGCGTGATTAGCCGACAGTGATGTGACTATGTACGCGGCGTCATCGGCGTACAGCGCGAGCTTCGCTGTGTGCGTGGCAGGTATATCTGACTGCAGTCTTACAATGGCGCCTTATTTATATAATTTTGGCTAATGAACAATCATACAACTAGCGCCCTCTACTGGACACGCCCATATTACGTAATTTATTAGTGACCAATCAGAGCCAAGCAAACAAAAAGCGACACTAAGCTTTAGTGCGTAGAAACTTTACCGTAACGAGGCCCGTTCTACTTTCTTATTTAACTTTCCCTAGAATTCAGGTACCTCGCTATGATAAATTCACAAAAACATATGACAAAATACTAATTAGAATCTAACTAGACTAACTACAAGCAATGGGATCATATTTCCTATAAAATAACACTAATTAGACTCTTATAGGTCTTATACAAATTAAATTAGAGACACATAAAAACATCGTTTATATTCACTATACTTACATGATTCTAAGTTCTAGTTATTCTAAAATATAGCTCTATTTGAGAGTCTTAACACTTTAAAACACTTATTCACACTCGAATATGTCTCTTATAAGAGTCTTTCACTTTATAACACTTAACTACACTTATTTACACTGATTAAGCGTCTCTTTAGCACTTTAGCACTGAATGTCCATGTTCACTAATCTCACTACGTTGAGCCTTCGCGGACGGCGTCGCCAACATTTATTGTAAGTATAGGGAAAGGAAAAATAGGTACAGCGTCTAGCGAGTTCTGATTTGGCATTTGGTATGGGTACTTTGAAGACACGCTTGTTTAATAGGTCGTTATAATCGGGCCGTTTTTTTAATGTTGCGTGATATTTAAGTGTTGCTTGTAGTACGAATATTTGTCGTACCCTGAGGTCTTGCAACTCATGGTAGACAAGGTCTGTGGGAAATCTGAAAGGTTTTTTTAGTGCAACCTTGATAAGTGCCCGTTGAGCCCTCTCTAGCGTTAAAAATGTGCTTTTACCAGCGCGTCCCCAAATGCATATACAGTACTGTATGATTGAGTGGCAGAGAGCGAAGCAGACCATTCGCAAAGTATCAATAGGTGTACAGTCACGGAGTTTTTTTAAGACGTGTATTAGTTTTCGAACTCTGGAGGAAAGGGCATAAATGTGGGCTTTTTACGTTAAGTTGTTATCTATGATTATTCCGAGACATTTAATCGTGTCAGTTCGTTTAACGACTATGCATGAGCAGAGACGGTGTGAAACAATATTGTGTTCCTGTGGGCAGGAGTGTATTTTTAAGGTCATAGATTGAGAGGGACTGGAAGAGCTTGTTTTGGAGAAAGCAATATATTTACTTTTACTGGCATTTAATGTCAATAGGTTAGAGTCTAGGGATTACGCTATCTGAGAGAGGCATTGTTCCGTCAGTTGATACACTCGATCCCATGACGTGTCATGGATAACAATGGCTGTGTCGTCAGCGTAGGATATCACAGTAGCGTTTCTAAGTTGGAGATTTACTACGTCATTAACGTACAGCATAAACAACGTCGGACCAAGAGTACTACCTTGTGGAACACCTAACGTGATAGGAAGCGACATGCTTTGGTGATTGCCTATTTTACAATATTGATACCGCGATGTTAAGTAGCTTCGAAACCATTCTAGAGGTGTTCCTCTTATACCTATTGCCTCGAGTTTCTTTAAAAGCAGTCCAAAAAATACAGTGTCAAATGCTTTTGCTAAATCTAGAAAAACACCAATACAGCATTCTCTATTTTCTATGTGGTGGGAGACTTGATTAGTCAAAAGTGAAACCGCGTCATCGGTGGATCTGCCGCGGCGAAATCCGAACTGCCTATCTGAGGCAATGTTGTGCTTCTCTACAAAATTTATCAGTCTTAAGTTTACAATTTTTTCTAAAATTTTAGAGACTACTCAGCAGGGCGATAGGTCTATAGTTTTCTGGCATGTCTTTGGAACCACTTTTGTAGATAGGGGACACTGCAGCAATTTTCCAGGAATCGGGAAAGACACCTGATTCTAAACTTAAATTAAAGATGTGCGTAATTATACTTTCTCTTGAATTTATGAGAAATGGCGCGGTTATTTTGGCCTTGGTGCGCTGTCTATTTTCAAGTTACGTATTATGTTGGACACTTCTTCTTCGTCAGTGGGATGCAGATAGAAAGATTGTGAGATAGAGTTCGTAGCTATGTTTGATTCTATTAATGAATGATGAGTGGTTGAAAGTTTGTCTAGGATCTTGGCTGCATGTTTTTCCCCGACAGATACGAAATGTTTATTGCAATTGTCAAGTGCTAAGGTTGGTGAAATACTGGACGCAATTAGGTGTGATGACGAGTTTTTTGCATTTTTGGTTCCACATATATTTTTTATAGTTTTCCAAAGCTTTTTAGGGTTTTTCTGGTTTCCTTCAATTTCTTGTCTGTTATGTAAGTTTCTGAGTTTTCGAAGAAGTGTGTACACAAAGTTCCTGTATCTGGTGTAAATTAGTTGTTTTGTGAGATCTTCAGGGTTGGCTTTACAATCAAGATGAAGTTTGTCGCGTTGTCTCATGCACCTAATTAAACCAGGAGTAACCCAGGGTTGAATGTTAGCCATTCTACGACTTATTTTAACAATTTGTTTGTGTTTTTCAACGGCGCGTGAGATAATGTCGTTGAAGTAGTTTAAAGCAGTGTTTACACAAGATGAGCTAGTAACTAGATCCCAGTTTGTATTAGTGATCTCACCAGCTACAGCAGTCCAGTCAGTTTTGACTCTCCAGCGTTTAGTGTTATTAGTGCGTTCAGGTTTAAAGGGGACACAACATAAGACTAGGTCGTGATCAGTAATGGATAAGTTACAAATGAGACCAAACGGTATTGCTGGTGATTTAATAAATATATGGTCAATACAAGCTCCGCATCTTGTTGGTAGAGTAATAGCAGGAGATAAACCGTGTGAGGCCATGAGACAAGCGTAGTTAGAAACTTGGTTATTACTTAGGTCGTTTATGTTTAAGTTAATATCGCCAGCCACAATTAGTGTTTGTTCGTTTTTAAGATCGAATAAGTTGCTGTCAAGGGAATTAAGAAATTGCTCTGTGTTTGTAAAAGAGGGAGATCGGTAAATTGCTAGAAGGCTTAATTTGTTGCTGGTTTTTATTAAAATACTGTCCGCGTCAGCAAGGTTAGATTCTAGAGCAACAATACTGCTGCTCCAGGCTTTTCTTGTGTAGATAACAATTCCCCCGTTTTTATTTACTTGTTTAGTTGTTCTGTATGTGTTATATCCCAGTAGGTTTTCTATAATAGAGTCGTCAGACAACCAACACTCTGTGAGCACAATAATGTCGATATTCGAGTCTAACCGATTTAAAGCAATTCGAAAGTCATCAAAATTTTTATGATAACTTCTGATGTTGTATGTTAGCACTTTAATATTGTCTTTGGAAGCATTAAGCATATTCTTGCAGTTTTCAAGAGATTCTACTATACGACATTCTATATTAAAGTTTTCATCTAGGTCGTTGGAAACGCTAAGTAAAGCCATTTTTAAGTTCTTTAAAATAAAGATGAAAACCGAAGCTCGTAGAGATCATTTTATGTATAATGTTTGTTGTTGCAAGAGATTTAATTGTTTTTATGTTATAGAAGATTCTTCCATGAGACAAAATATGTAATGAATAATTATGTAAGTACGTTTGTAGAGGTGTGTGTGTAAGTGTTAAAATTGGAGAGTTAAAATGTGTGTATTTGAGAACAAGCCCTTGTAAGAATTTGAACAAAATTAAGGTAATAAACATACATAAGGAATATTTAAAAATTATTAAGTTATTAGAGAAACATAACAGGTGCATGTTTGCAAGCCTTTCTAGGTATTCTACCTTTTTCATATAAATCAAATAATAAAAATATTTAGGAAATATAAAATTAAAAATGAAACCTATTAGGGGTTTAAATAAGGACTGCTCTTGTTCGCTAAACCACTGTTTGTACAGTTGAGATCTGGCAGTAGCGCAATAAGTCATGCTGGTTCCTAATAGCGATGGCAGGGTATCCCTCTTGCTTGCGAATATTGACAGTACCATTTTTGATCCAGCAATACTTGAATTATGTATGAATAATGTTATCTTTATAATACTTAAATGTATGACAAGTGAGCCTATTCTTGCTATCTTTGATCCTGATTTAGAGACAGAGGTCCATACGAATGACCGGTCATGGAGTAATTTTAAACGAGATTTTAAATCATTGTGCGTGAAAAAGATTGATGTGGCGAACATTCTTTATGAGGTAATAAGTACCAACTCTGACAGTTTTGCTACGTATACGGAATATGTACGTCGGTCTTTATTACGATTACAAATAGTTAAAGGTTTGAGTAACGTACTTATTAGTGCTATTATTATACGAGGTATCAATGAACCCAACACTAAAGCGGCAGCTACGAATAAGAATCTTAAGCCGTGCGAGTTAGTTAATTATTTTTCTTCTTTTGTAAAACCGGTTGAGGGTAAGCATGAAAAACTTTTAAATCGTGACTCTGCAGCATGTAAGGAGGTTGTGAAACCAAATTTTGCCAAACGTCCCGTTCAAAAGACTCCATTAAAATGCTTTTCATGTGGACAAACCGGACATAAACAAATTAACTGTCATGCTAAACAAAAACCATCAACTACCAGTACAAATACGACTAACAGAGATGTGAAATCGGGAACAAAAATTCTTTGCGTGTATTGTAAAAAAACTGGGCACCATATTAACGATTGTTTCGCCAAACAACGTTCTGATAATAGAAAAAGCAACGTAAATTTTTGTTCCCTACCCGACATGAATAATTGCAAAGATGTTATAGTTGGAGTAATCCAAGGAGGTATCCCTTCGATTACATTGACATTCTGATAGATAGCGGAGCTTTAGATGTTTCTCTTATTTCGTCCTCTGTGGTAAATCATTTGTCGTGCGCTACAAAAACCACTTATCGAGAGTTAAAAGGTGTTGGAAATACTATCACTCGGGTGTTTTCGTATGTGACACTTACTATTGAGTTTAAAGAAATTTCACTTGAAGTCGACCTTATGATTGTGTCCAGTGAAAGTATGAACGCACCTATCATAATAGGTACAGACGTCCTTAATCGCGAGGGAGTAATGTATGTACACACAAAGGATTACCAGTGCCTAGCTTTTAGTGCTGTCCCTGCAAAAGTCTCGGCTATCGAATCGAATGAGCATCCTATCCAGACGTCGCTTGATGTCGACAATAAGGAAAAACTTATCGAAATATTAAATGAATTTTCTAAATTTATGATAACTGGAACTGCTACCTCAACCGTGACAACCGGTAGCATGCACATTCGTTTGAACAGTGATGCGCCCGTGTATTATAGGCCGTACAAGTTATCTTTTAATGAGAAGTTGAGGGTACTAAAAATAATTAACGACCTTTTAGCTAAAGGAATAATTCGTGAATCCGAATCTGCGTACGCGAGTCCTATACTTTTAATTAAAAAGAAAGACGGAACGGATCGAATGTGCGTTGATTTTCGTGCCTTAAGGCTCCGTGCACGAAAAAAACACTCTTTTGTTAATTTCTTATCTAATTGTAAGAAAACTTAAAATAATCGAAATATTAAGTCTGTGTAACTATACAAGTACAGTTTTCATGGTGCTAAACCATTCGTGTCAGTCACAGCAGCTGTTAATAGTTTCATCATTTTTGTGCTCTCCAAAATATAGTTCTTTTCGCAGTTGATTTACTTAATGAAGGCATTGTATAATCATTAAATAAAATTTTGATTATATTTTAAGAATAGCTGAAGACTAATTTGTGATTTTTAAATTTCTTGATATGATTTGCTAAATAATAGGAAAAAATATATTACTGACGGGGTTTAAAACAAAATAAAGATTTTTTCAATATTATTTTTCTGCTATATTTTGTATGGATGTTGAAAAAAGTGGTTCCGCCACATGCAAGTAGACTATAAAATGAGGTTGATGATATTTTTTAATGTTCAAAATCCAAAGTAGTTTCTTGTAGAATGATGATCAAATGTCAGTCTCGCGTCATTTTTCGGAAAACTTGTTGCGCATATTAGTGATTTACCGTGAATACTTAATTTATTTGAAAAATCCCTTTCAGCCACATGCAAAACAAAGAACACAACTTTTCAAATCACAAATAAGTTTGTTTAAATTATTTTTGCCTTTCTCACAAACAGTGAACAAAATTGATCAAAATCAGTCGATTTCGTGCACGGACCCTTAAATAGAATCACGGTTAAAGACAGGTACCCCTTACCATTGATCGAAGATCATATAGATCGGTTGGGTAAGGGCAAATATTTTACAACCCTTGATATGGCATCAGGGTACCATCAGATTCGTCTTGATGATGTGTCGATTCCCTTGACTGGTTTTTTTACGCCCAAAGGGCATTATGAAAATATGAAAATCCCTTCGGACTTGCTAATACACTTCGTTCATTCATAAACAATGACACGGTGATGGTTTACATTGATGACGTCGTATTGGTCAGTGATAGCGTTGATGAAGGACTACAGATTTTGCGTGATGTTTTGCGTACGTTATCAGACGCTGGGTTTTCATTGAACATGAAAAAGTGTTCATTTTTGGGTACTGAAATAGAGTATCTAGGTCGAGTAATCAGCAACGATAAAGTACGCCCTTCTAAGTCTAAAATCATAGCGTTGGTCAATTCTCCAAAGCCCGAAAATGTCCGTCAAGTTAGACAATTTTTAGGATTAGCGGGATACTTTCGAAAGTACATCGAAAATTATGCTCTCAAAACTTCATGTATTGCGCGTTTGACTAAGAAAGACGTAGATTTTAAGTGGGGTGAAGAACAATACCAAGCTCGTGATGAGGTTATTAAATGTATGACAAGTGAGCCTATTCTTGCTATCTTTGATCCAGATTTAGAGACAGAGGTCCATACGAATGCCAGCTGTCGAGGATATGACGCAGTATTTCTTCAGATAGGTCTGGATTGTCGTAAATCAGTTGTTGCTTATATAGTCAGGTCACACATGGGGCAGAGGTGCGATACCATTCCTATGAACTAGAAACGTTGGCAGTAGTCAAAACTTTACGTCACTTTCAGCATTACCTTATAGGCATAGAGTTTAAGGTAATTACGGATTGTAACGCGTTAAAGGCTACACAAAATAAAAAGGACCTACTACCTCGTGTAGCGAGGTGGTGGGTGTACCTACAAGATTTCACGTTTACAATTGTCTATAGAAGAGGTGTTTTACTGCCACATGCGGATTATCTTAGTCGCAACCCCATCCGCGTTGTAAATAACATAGATAGGCCGCGAAATTGGGCTCAAGTTGCACAATCAGGTGACGACGAAACGCAAAAATTATTAAGACAGTTAGAAGAAGGACAGTTAAGATGCTAGTCGTTACGTTAAAAACAATGAGATTCTCTACTATCGTTATTCACCTGTAGGTGAGCAATCACGGCTACTTTGTTTTATACCAAAAGGTCACAGATTAAGTTTACTTAGAATCTTTCATGATGAGCACTGTCATATAGGGGTAGACAAAACTATCGGATTGATCTTACATCACTTTCGGTTTCCTGGTCTTCATGCTTTCGTAAACAAGTACATAGGACATTGTTTAACTTGCATAGCAAACAAACGGATTCCTCGAGCACCGTTACAGCCCATTACGTCATGGACTAAGCCAGATGTTGCTTTTCATACTCTTCATGCCGATGTCCTGGGTCCTCTACCGGATACCAATGGCTCTAGGCATATTTTAGTATTGGTTGACGCTTTTTCTAAGTACTGTTTAACTTGTCCACTATATAGACAGGACCATGACGAATTAAAGCGTTTAAAAACGCTGTTTCTTTATTTGGCACTCCACACCTTATAGTTACTGATCGAGGTCGTATGTTCGAATAAAAACGTAACCCAATCATCCAAATAAGGCCCGTATTACAGAACGTTCCTCAAGTCTAGTTTGATCTTCAATCAGTCGATCACTGTTTAAGTATAGAATCAGTACTTGAGCATCGTTCTTATTCCAGAACGGTAATCAATCTATACTCAGCTGAATCAAGACTCAAATCGAGCCTCAAGCAGAGATGTGTATTGTCTATGCATCAGCCTGTTTTCGTTTACGATTTATTTTATTTACCAATTTTGTTCTGATCTTCACTGGGTTCGAAATATTAAAATATACCTTAGATTGCGCTCCTAAGGCTTAGGAGCGCAATTATTTAGGAAATCTGCGTTATTATTTTGGTTCTGAGTAGTACAATCCCCTATTTATTGAAACTAAAGCTTTTCGAAGTATATTAATTTTGTAATCAAAATTGTCAAGCTTAAAAGACTTGTACTTGACTTGAAATGTCAGCATGTCAAATATGTGAAAATAAATACATCAGTTTGTATACAACGTTCTTTGCTTTGATGATTAATAAAAAAACATAAAACGTAAACATACAAGAATTTGCAATTCTGAGGCTATAGGATGCCCACGGTTGTGTGATTTTCTGAAATCGTGGTATATTATACCTTGGTAGAATTTAATATTTTACCACATCTGTACCTCTTTTTAAAGTTTTCACAATTATATGGGTCCTGGTCCTGAGTATCTCTTTAATATCTGAGAGGAACGCTAAAGTTCAACCTTCTATTTAAATCCATAATCCAAATATACGTAGCAATAATTAAAAAAACAACAATAATATATGAAAACTCGACAACGCAGATAGACTTGAACAGAACAAAACAATCTATGCTCAAGCGCGGTCTCGACCACACTTGGGTGATTACAGATCCAATCTCTGCTTGGGCTCGATTCACGAATTGAGTAACGATCTAAAATAAAGCCAAACTCAGCTGAACTATGATCAATGAATCCATGCTTGAGGAACGTTCTAAAATTAAAACTAGCCTCAAAACTAGTTTTAAACAGAGATCAACGCTTGAGTTTCCTTTGTAATACGGACCTAAGACTTTGCGTCGCCTTTAAGACAATGACCGATACGCGACAAACATTCAGCATCATTCCACTTATTTAGAATTTGCGCTCGATCTACCTCATCAAACCACGTATCAACATCGTGGGTCAAAATTTGACACATAAAAATCACGTGTACTACCACCGTATTTTATAGATTGAATAGCCTTCACAATTTTTCCGTTGAATCGATTTGTTGACGGTACTTCGGCATTAGGTGACATAGCTGCCGGCCACGATTGTTTGTAACAACTCACGTAATTCCGAATCACTCCTAGATCGGGCTGCGCGTCGAGCGATTGCGATGCCGACGTTTCGAAACTTTGCGACTCCTAGAACGCGAACGACTGCACGAACCACTACGAGAACGATTTCGTTTTCCCATTATTGCGACACTCAATACGAAAATGCACAGCAATCAACAAAATATTACACCAGAAATCAATTTATAACCAAACTAGCAGCCCGTCCCGGCTTCGCACGGGGTAGACAATTATCATTTTAAGACTCATTTTTCTACACCTTCGGTTACATTGTTCAAATTTTACCAAGGATCCCAAATTTCTTTCAAAATGATATGTAGCCTATGTCAAATTGGAAGAATGTAGCATTCTATTGGTGAAAGAATTTTTTAAATCGGCCCAGTACTTTTTGAGCCTATTCATTACAAACATACAAACATACAAAAATAGGTACAAATCTTTCCTCTTTATAATATTCGTGTAGATGTAGATGTGGGTAGTTAACCACCCACTTCTGATAAAAGCAAACAAAACAATTTTTCTAAATTTAATGATTGAACTAAAACTACAGTACCACTGTTATTGATTTCTGTCATAACAATTAACAATAAAGTAATATTTACGATACGGCAGTAGTGCTTCCAAAATTACGGATTTGCTAATTACGTAACTAGTTACGCATTTTGATGCTTCAATTACGTAACTACGTAATTACGTACTTAACTGTTTTGATTTTTTAAAGCACGATAAATTCTGGGCTTATTACGTATTTTAGAAGTAAAAAATCAAACAACTTCAAATGAAAAAAAATATAATATTAAGGAATTAAAAGTAAATTACAGATTAAAATGATAATTTTAAAATTAAACTCAAAATCAAAATCGTCAATCAAATCAAAATGTAATATTTTGATTTGATTGACGATTTTGATTTTGACTAAACTCAATCAACAATTCAAACAAAACATGTACCACGCACAAATGGTTTAAAAGTAAGAAACAATATAAAATATGGTTATTTTTCCAATCTTTGTTCTTGATAATATGATCTCATAAATGATAACGAATGCAATGTTCTGTCACCAAGGGAACTTCTTAGTTTAGAACAAAGATAGCCGGCAGAAGAAAATGCCCGTTCTGCTTCAACACTAGTAGGCATTATACACAGTAAATAATTATAAGCTGCTGTTAGGAAAACTTCACGACCGCCGCCAGTGCTATCGTAGATACACATTTCAACTCTGATGATGGATTCAAGATCTGTGTTTACTCCAGATTTGTTTACTGTAGACATAGTTTTCTGTATTTCTTTTTCTAGTTGCTGTGCAACAGTCAACTCGTCGCCACAACCATCATTAGCATCATTGTCATCTGCTTCGGAATCTAAACTCATTTGTGTACTTGTAGGCGGTGTAAATTTGAGCCTTTCTAATAAGTTTGCAACATATGTTCTAATATAATCCGACGTCGGTTTTGTAAAAGTTTCTGTTTCTTCGGTTTTATAATATTCTTCATTATTATGCAAATACTGCAAGACACCAGACACATTTGTTCGCCTTTCTTTTATTCTTTTTCTAAGGGATACAGCAAGCTTCTAGCATCAAGCTTATTTAACATAAACTGAAGCGCAACATCTGCTGCTAACAAATTCGAGTCACGGCGACACAATGCCATCACTGTAGTTTTTATTATATCTAAACTATGATGAATGTTATGTAGATCTTGTATTTCTGTGTCTGTGAAACTTATATTTGATTTTAAGTCTAATAAAGCCTTAAATAAACTTGATTTCAATTTCAGAAATCGTCCAACCATATCTGATAAGCTGTTCCATCGCGTTTTGCAGTCTAGTATAAGATCGAGGCTTTTACCATGCTCTTGTAAAGAATATTTTTGCAACAAATCGGTCTTCAGTGGTGATTTTTTGAATGATTTAACAAGTTTTCTTACTTTTACTATAATATCTTTGTACAGAAACTCTGGTTCTAGAACTCTAGGTACGTCTATGAAAAGTCCGCCATCGTTTTCTTCAATTTCTTCAGTGTCAGTATCTGAAGCTTCATCTTCTAGTTCTGGTTCAGTAGTTGTACTTTTCCGTGTCTTATATAATACGTCCAGCACTGCAAGTTGTATTCCGTGAGCAAAACACAACTGATGGTGACCATCAAAATTTTTGCCCATTTTAACCATAACACTGGCTCCGTCCGTTGTGAATGCAATTATATCTTCAAGTTTCAAATAAAAGTCATTTAGATGATTTTCTAACAGTACAGTTCCAACGTGAGCTGGCATTGAACCCTTTATCCTTACTAGTCCTAAATTTTTATATTTAGCTGGTTCTAGGTCTTTATTATGAATATTTATATTCATATACCTCCGGTTCCGGGTAGAGGTCCATTCATCAAACGTTATAGTAAACCGTTTTTTTTGGGACTTCATATCTTTAAACTGATTTATTATTTGTTTTTTTATGGCACAACTCTGTTCCAGGACAATTTTGGTAATAGTTGAAGGAGATTTCGGTAGATCATAGCCAGATTTTTTGAAAACATACCTTAGATCTTCAGAAGTACAAAATTTGCTTAATGGGATGCCATCCAATGCTGCCATTCTAGTCACTATAACGTCCAAGGAATACTCAGTGGAAAAGTAATCCGTTAGTTTACTTTTCTTCGATGGAGGTTCTAAACTTTTTCTTGCTTGAAAGCACGATGAAGTACTTGCCCTTTGCGCATCTTGCTCTTGTGACATCTCGCCAATATGTTTAGCACGCATATGTGTATGTAGTGCTCCAGTAGCACCACCAGGAGTCTTCAAATTTTTTTGACAATGTTTACATTGGACACTTTGCCCATTTTCAGCCCTCAAAAAGTGTTCCCATATAGCTGATTGTGTGCGTTTGTTCAAAAACTCCTTATAAATAGTCTTCTTTACTGCAGACCTAAAACAATATATAAATATTTCATAATTTAATAGTTAGGTAATACATATAAATAGCATCTATAGTTAGGCACTACACTTAAAACGGGATACATTTACATACGTACCGTGAACTCATAATCAATGTCTATTTGCACAGACATCTAACAAGCAACAATAAAATAAAATCGCACATATTTTTTTTTTTTTTTAAACGTCGCACCACACTAGGAATTACTGCTGTATCGTGGGTGCACTCACAATCATGTAAACTAACATACACAGGACACCCAGACCCGGAACACCTATCTGTAGGTCATACAAATATTTGTTCCGTACGGGAATCGAACCCGTGACCCGCAGCGCAGCAGCCAATCACTCAACTACTGCGCCAACCGTGCCGTCAACAATATAAAATCAACTACTAAATTATATGTATAAACTCTCACACAATACCCTAGAAACAAAGTAAGTAGACAAGTAAAGTAATGTTAAAATAGGTACTTACATTTTCGTTGAAGTATCTCTACTCGTGTATGGTGATATCTACTTAGAAACTTGTAATGAAAAGCTTCTGAAAACCAAGCGTCAAACTTTGCGGCACATACACAAAATCACAAAAGTCAATAAAATAAGCTTAGACCAGGCAGGACAGTATCTCGCAGGTGTACGTAAGACGACTGAGTACCGAGTATTGAGATTGTTTCTAAATTCACGAAAGTAAAGAAAAATGTAGGGAGTTCCCTTAGCTTGCTCAATCCACAATATTAAACTTTATTATCTACGAGGTAGATCAAATACTTGCGAAACACTTATAAACTTTGATTGTGTTACGTACCGAACTATCCACAACCAACGGGGATTCCCTTCGTTTCCCGATTGGTCAACAATGAACTCTATTCTGTACGACTAAGAAATTAAATCTTGCGGACTCAAATTGGAAGTTATAAAATAAACCCCGGGAATTCGGGGGATACCCACAGAAAGGGTTTTGGTGTTGTCATAATGTAAGTCGTAGGTTAACTAAATTAAGGTAAATTGTAAATACACAGATAAACCCATGCCTTTTTCCCATGGAGTAGGCAGAAACTATAGAACTAAATAAATGGGTACCTAAATTAATTAATATTATCCTATAGTTACGTAATTACGGACTGCAGCTCTTCAGTTACGTATTTGTGAGATTTCTAAAATCTGTCCGTAATTACGTAATTGCGTAATTACGTAATTACGTAATGGAAGCCCTATACGGCAGTGATGTGCCCTTCCGCGAAGCTGTCTCGAGCAAAAAGAGATCTGACATTTGTGTCGAACACTGAACGATGATCGATTGTCGGATCTGTCAGTTGATTTTGACAGTTCGACTAGCTTCAATCAGTTGATGTTTCCTTATAATACATTATTAGCTTGGGGAAAAAGTCTTTTCGCATTATAGTATGTATGAACTTGTAATAAAATCTCTTTGGCTATACTATTTGTATCTGGCTGGTTTTGGTATCATTGAAAGTTTAAATTTTAAAGAACATAATTCCAAATTCAAATTAGGAAAATGTGTGAGTTTCATTTGTTTTTCGTACTGTCAAGATGAGTGAATCTAATGAAGAAATTCGATACATTTTAAAGTTTTACTACAAAAAAGGTAAAAATGCAACGGAAGCCGCGAAAAAAATTTGCGATGTTTATGAACCTAGTGCAGTGTCTGTGAGAGTAGCACAAAGGAGATGGATAACGCTCCCATACAAGTATGGCCTAGCACGGACATAAATAAAACAATATATATCATGAAGGAATATTTGTATTTAATAGTCTTGTTTATATTTTATTACTCCAGAAGTCCGTGGTGACGAGATATAAGACATTTTAGGTGAGAATTCTGGTATGACATTTTGACGTTTGAATATCGTAGGCATGTTATTATTATTTTTAGTAACCAGCAAGAATGGTACATATTATCAGACGCAGTGACCTTAAATAAAAAACCTACATATGTATAAACAAATAGCTACACCCTTAAAAGACGTGCTGAAGACGTTACTGAAAACTCACGCGTGTTAAAACTCATCAATCGCGGAGTAATCCACTGTCTTATAACAGATTGAATTTCATCCGAATCCAACAAATGCCTCCTTATGCAAAACGTTGCTATGCCACAGTTAATGCAGCGCTGGTTCTCCATTAGAAATATGGCAAAATCAGTTGTCCAAACGAGTAGCCAAAGTAAATCGAAATGAGAAGATGCAAAGTCCGTGAAAGCCGGGGTCGGTCGAGAGAGCAGTCCCAGATATCCAAGAACAAAGCCAAAGGTCGTCGTAAAACACCACAAGAAAACATTCAACAATATGCGAGCCACAAGAACATACACAGGAATGACTTAAATTGTCAAATCATTAATGAAAGACATGACTTTGTATAGCTATAATATGTATACAAACATACATAAACTCCCTGCTTTTGCCATGGGGGTAGGCAGAAACTATAAAACGCCCGCTACTTTAAACAACTCTTACCTACTTACTCTTTTTGCTTTGTCTACGTTCATACATCTAGTCATTTAGACGCGTCGCAATAATAGAACTGATATATTGTGTTGTATACATAAGTCTTCAAATATATAATTATTAGGTATAGCTGTGCGTGTGGTTATTATAACAGAAAGTATATCGTAAATATCACAAAAATGTCAAAATATATTTTAAATCACTGACTATAATAATACAATAATGTGTCCTGAACTAAATATCTGTTAGACACTATCTGGTATTAAAAGAAGAAGATAGTGTTCCCATTACTTTGAAGAACGAAATATTCCATTGATTTTTAATTACAGAAATAAATAAAATGTGTCTTTTTTACTTTTACTTCCGTTATCACTAAACGCGAATAAAAATATATATTTTTCTTACTGTGTTATCTAAAATACAGGTAAATACATGTCGGTTCGAACGATGAACATGTACTAATTACCATCTTATTTCGACCACTACCTAAAATCCTTAATCCCACTCTTCTCAGTCGCTTTCGTCCAATTTCCATCCTTCCCTTTTTATCCAAAGTACTCGAGGCCTGTGTACATAAACAATTCTCCAACTTCATTCACAAAAACTCTCTCATCAGTCCACTCCAATCCGGGTTCAGGCCCGGGCACAGTACCAGTTCTGCTCTCCTCAAAGTGACTGACGATATAAGGCGAGGAATGGAAGACACTAAGGATACGGTTTTAGTGTTGATCGATTTTTCAAATGCTTTCAATACCGTCAGTCACGAAGTCCTTTTATCCATCCTCTCCTATCGCATGGTCTCTCTCGAGGTTCTGGAATGGTTTTCTTCCTATCTTCGTGGGCGTCAGCAATCAGTTCTTGTTGGTGACTCTAACTCCAGCTGGTGTGATCTTGAAGCTGGCGTCCCTCAAGGCGGCATTTTATCTCCACTTTTGTTCTCTATCTTTATAGATCTCATAACTTCTGAGCTTCAGTGTGCGTATCATCTTTACGCTGACGACTTACAGCTCTACTGTCAGGCAGGTGTTGAGGGCTTATCCAGTGTGATCGAGGAGCTAAATCGGGATTTACGAGTTGTCAAAAACTGGTCTGATCGTTTTGGGGTGGCGGTTAACCCAACCAAGTGTCAGGCTATCATTGTAGGGAGCCCCTATAGCTTGAGGAGGCTGAATGGCTTAACGGTGCCACCGGTTACCTTTGATGGCACAGTGATTCCGTTTAGCTCTGACGTCAAAGATCTGGGTTTGCATATTGACACTTGCCTCGACTGGCGTAAGCAGGTCGCGATTGTGAGCAGGAAGGTCACTGGAACGCTGCGGTCGCTCTATCGGTTAAAAAATATTCTCCCATCACACATTAAGGCAATGCTTGTACAGTCCCTTATCTTCCCCATAATTGACTATGGTGATGTGTGCTACTATGACCTGAATGCAGATCTCCTCAATAAACTTGACCGACTTCTTAATAGCTGCATTCGATTTGTTTTCAATCTCCGCAAGTATGATCATGTATCCGCACATCGATCGCTTTTAAAGTGGTTGCCTATCCGTCAGCGCAGAGCTCTGAGGGCTTTGACAACCCTGTTTTCTCTCCTTCACAAACCCACTTCTCCTTCTTATCTGACTTCTCTTTGTCAATATTTATGCGCTGCACACAGCAAGAATCTTCGGTCCGAGAATAATCGTCTTCTTCGTTGTCCTTCTCATCGCTCTGGTTTTATAAAGTCTTCTTTCTTTGTCCAGGCGGTTTTCCTTTGGAATGCGCTCCCTCAGAATATCAGGACGGTAACCAATCAGTTCACATTTAAAGTGAAAGCTCGAGAACACATACACAAGAAGTTGGCAGATTCGTCTCAGAATTAAGTTGTTGTAGGTTTTATTGTTTAACTCTCATAACATTTTATTTTTTTATATGTATGTATATATGTATTTATTCTTGTATCTTAGTTATAAATTCTTCTAAATTTGTTTTCTGTTATTGCACCTACTATGTATTATCTCTGCATCACCCTAAGGTAGACTGGTAGAAAATGCCCAAGGCATTAAGTCCGCCTTTGTACAGTTTTTACTTGTGCATAAAGTTTTAATAAATAAATAAATAAATAATCAAAATAAAACAACAAAATAATACTTTTAAAATTGATATTTTCCTACAAACCTATGCGGAGAAATGAAAGTCATGATAGAAATTCAAATATTATAAGTTTAAAAAAATTATTATTAACTCTTTGTCTGTGCACACTTTATCCATCTCCTTTGGTTTAAGCGTTTTCAAACCGGAAATTTTGATGTCAAAGATGCAC
This sequence comes from Dryobota labecula, assembly GCA_947523025.1. NCBI lineage: Eukaryota > Metazoa > Arthropoda > Insecta > Lepidoptera > Noctuidae > Dryobota > Dryobota labecula. Next base: position 876,167 of record OX383300.1, read on the forward strand.
GTCGCTCTGGTCGCCCTATTACGGATAAAATGGATGCCATTTTTGAAAAAGTGGAGCAAGATCGGCATATCAGTAGTTACGGCGTAGCTGAAGAACTGGGAATTGACCAAAAAACAGTTTTGGCACATTTGAAAAAAACTGAGTACACAAAAAAGCTCGATATTTGGGTACCTCACGAGCTCACTGAAAGAAACCTAATGAACCGTGTACTTATTTGTGATTCTTTATTACGACGTAATGAAACCGAACCATTTTTAAAGAAGCTGATAACTGGTGATGAAAAGTGGATCACGTACGACAAGAACGTGCGAAAAAGGTCGTACTCGTGGTCAAAGTCCGGTCAGGCTTCACAGACTGTGGCGAAACCAGGGTTAACTTGCAACAAGGTGATGCTGTGTGTGTGGTGGGATTGGAAGGCCATTATTCATTATGAGCTGTTACCACCAGGCAGGACCATCGATTCTGAACTCTACTGCGAACAACTGATGAGATTAAAGCAAGAAGTTGAGAGAAAGCGGCCGGAATTAATCAACAGAAGGGGTGTGGTTTTTCATCATGATAACGCTAGACCTCACACATCTTTAGCCACTCAGCAAAAATTAAGAGAGTTTGGCTGGGAGGTGTTAATGCATCCGCCGTATAGTCCTGACCTTGCACCTTCAGATTTCCACCTGTTTCGGTCTCTTCAGAATTCTTTAGGGAGTGTCAGGTTAACATCACGAGAGGATTGCCAAAACCACTTGTCGCGGTATTTTGATCAGTAGTCCCAAAATTTCTATAGCAATGGGATCATGTCCCTACCTACAAGATGGCAAAAAGTTATCGAACAAAATGGTACCTACATACTATAGTTAAATGTAAATAAACTATATAAAAAAAATGTTTTGAATTTTCTTAAAAAATGCGAAGAAACTTTTTCCCCTACCTATTATGTTAAGACGCGCAGGTTATTGTTATCTAGTTTATTTTCAATCATTTCTTTATATCTAAATTTGTTTGCATACAAAAAGAAAACCGTTTTTCTTTTGTTATCATAATAATATGTTGTTTCAAAGTATGCTTGTGGCCTGTATTCCAATGTTATTCCATAATAATAGTATTGCCAAAGGATCGATAAAAGACATCCTTCCATTTAGTTATATCAATAAAATATTCCGTCGCCTCGTTCTACTTCCTGTATTGACATGCGCGATTAATTCTAACAGCATTATTATTATACCTTAACGCTTACATCAAGTAAATGATTTGACCCTTGGCTTTGGTAGACACTCAAATTATTTGAATGAGGGCTGTGACTGTAAGAATATCCAAGAATAGTCTGTAAAAGTATGGTGTAAGCATTTTTATTTCGCTGCAGTACTTGATTGTTTGCCAATTTGTTTGTTGTTTGTTTGTGATCACCGTCACCTCCTAATACGTGTACTAACGGAGACTCAAGATCAGTAGGGACACATGTTGTTTTCTCAAAATTCGCCAAGTGCGCAAATCCGCAATCTGGCCCTTTGTCCTTCCGACCGCATTGCTAATCAGATACCGTAGTGTTCCATTAACCCACACTGCTGATAGTGGCGTAAAAACATGATTATAAACAGACTAGCTTCTGCCCGCTACTTCGTCCGCGTAAAATTTCTCATTCCCCCGACCCACCCCGTCGCAACACATTGCCTACCCGTGCTTTTACTTCATTATCGCAAAAACTTTCATTAAAAAAAAATTGTGTCCTAGTTAATAGGCATGTAATTCTTCCTCAAGAATTGGGCTGTAAAATGCAAAAAGATTTTTTCAAATCCAACTCGCAGCTCCAGAGATTAGCGCGTTCAAAAAACAAAAAACCGGCCAAGTGCGAGTCGGACTCGCGCACGAAGGGTTCCGTACCATCCATACAAATCCTTATCCTTACTAATATTATAAATGTGAAAGCAACTCTGTCTGTCTGTCTATCTATCTGTCTGTCTGTATGTTACGTTTTCACGCCTAAACCGCTGAACGGATCGTCATGAAATTTGGCAGAGATATCGTCGGGTCAGAAGTAAATTAGCCAATCTGTCAATGTTAAATTTTTGAGGAGGACGATTTTAATAAAAATAATGTTGCCGTAAATCAGGTAGTTTTTAATGTCAATTCATGTTAATGAATTTTTAATAATATTAATAATATTATTGACCTTCTTTAAATACAGTAAAACAAAATAATGTCATTATCACCGGTTATGAATATATCGCAGATTGATTAGTTGACTATGGTAATGGAATAAGAGTTACTGATTTTGTGCATATCTTCTGTATTAGTAATGCCACAGATACAATATTTTGCCACAGTATGTGTCGCCAGAAAATAGAAATGTCCATGTATTTAACTCAAAACTGCCAAAATTTCACATTGGTTAGTTGACTATTGTACCGACGATATAGCCTGGGATATGGAGAAGGACATAGGCTACTTTTTTACGTGATAACCGACATCCACGCGGGCGGAGCCGCGGGCGAAAGCTATCCATACTAATATTATAAATGTGAAAGTAGCTCTGTCTGTCTGTCTGTATGTTACGTTTTCACACCTAAAACGCTGAACTGATCGACATGAAATTTGGCAGGAATATAGCCTGGGATATAGAGAAGGACATAGTTACTTTTTTACGCGATAAACGACATCCACGCGGGCGGAGCAAAAAAAAAACAGCAAAAAATCATGTCCGTTATATGGGAGCCCCCTTAATTTTTTTTATTCTGTTTTTTAGTATTTGTTGTTATAGCGGCAACAGAAATACATCATCTGTGAAAATTTCAACTGTCTAACTATCACGGTTCATGAGATACAGCCTGGTGACAGACGGGCAGACAGACAGACAGACAGACAGACGGACAGTGTCCCATTTTACCCTTTGGGTACGGAACCCTAAAAACTAACTCTTCAGCTTTAGAATAGAGTACATCGCAGAGTTGATCATTATTTTGCTGCGGAGTTATTATAAAACAGTTATATCTCCTAAGATATTCATTGAAATTAAATGATGTAAAGGTAACTTTGTTCAAAATTAAATACTTGTGATGAATAACGTATTTATTTGTATAAGGATTAATACCATGTTTATGAAAACTCCTTCGCAAATAATGCATTAATTTCGAACAAACTTGATTACCATAAAAAAAGGTTATAGTGAGTCAATCTTAAAAGATAGACATATGCTGTCGCGGACTTTTTTTTTTTGAACATTTAAAGAGGAACAATTCCATGATACATGATATTTGCGTAACTTAAACCGTTTACGCAGCGCACGCAACGGAAGCTCTCAAAAAGGAATAATTTTTCCAGGTTTTGCAACATTTTTCATTTATGTTCCGCTCCTTTTGGTTATAGCGTGATGTTATATAGCCTATAATATTCCTCAATAAATGGACTATCCAACACAAAAAGAATTTTTCAATTCCAACCAGTAGTTCCTGAGATTGGCGCGTTCAAACAAACAAACAAACTCTTCAGCTTTATATATTAGTATATAGATGAGTCAGTAATTACGATGTATGTTTAATTGTATGTAAAAATACTGATACTATTGGCTATGCTATATATCTTCTGTATTAGTAATGCCACAGATACAATATTTTGCCACAGTATGTGTCGCCAGAAAATAGAAATGTCCATGTATTTAACTCAAAACTGCCAAAATTTCACATTGGTTAGTTGACTATTGTACCGACGATATAGCCTGGGATATGGAGAAGGACATAGGCTACTTTTTTACGTGATAACCGACATCCACGCGGGCGGAGCCGCGGGCGAAAGCTATCCATACTAATATTATAAATGTGAAAGTAGCTCTGTCTGTCTGTCTGTATGTTACGTTTTCACACCTAAAACGCTGAACTGATCGACATGAAATTTGGCAGGAATATAGCCTGGGATATAGAGAAGGACATAGTTACTTTTTTACGCGATAAACGACATCCACGCGGGCGGAGCAAAAAAAAAACAGCAAAAAATCATGTCCGTTATATGGGAGCCCCCTTAATTTTTTTTATTCTGTTTTTTAGTATTTGTTGTTATAGCGGCAACAGAAATACATCATCTGTGAAAATTTCAACTGTCTAACTATCACGGTTCATGAGATACAGCCTGGTGACAGACGGGCAGACAGACAGACAGACAGACAGACGGACAGTGTCCCATTTTACCCTTTGGGTACGGAACCCTAAAAACTAACTCTTCAGCTTTAGAATAGAGTACATCGCAGAGTTGATCATTATTTTGCTGCGGAGTTATTATAAAACAGTTATATCTCCTAAGATATTCATTGAAATTAAATGATGTAAAGGTAACTTTGTTCAAAATTAAATACTTGTGATGAATAACGTATTTATTTGTATAAGGATTAATACCATGTTTATGAAAACTCCTTCGCAAATAATGCATTAATTTCGAACAAACTTGATTACCATAAAAAAAGGTTATAGTGAGTCAATCTTAAAAGATAGACATATGCTGTCGCGGACTTTTTTTTTTTGAACATTTAAAGAGGAACAATTCCATGATACATGATATTTGCGTAACTTAAACCGTTTACGCAGCGCACGCAACGGAAGCTCTCAAAAAGGAATAATTTTTCCAGGTTTTGCAACATTTTTCATTTATGTTCCGCTCCTTTTGGTTATAGCGTGATGTTATATAGCCTATAATATTCCTCAATAAATGGACTATCCAACACAAAAAGAATTTTTCAATTCCAACCAGTAGTTCCTGAGATTGGCGCGTTCAAACAAACAAACAAACTCTTCAGCTTTATATATTAGTATATAGATGAGTCAGTAATTACGATGTATGTTTAATTGTATGTAAAAATACTGATACTATTGGCAGATTAGCAACCAGTGAGCAACGCGTTGACTTTTATACTGTTAAAATTAATTTTGCAAAGCTAAAAAAGGAAGCCTTTTTTAAGATTCCGACAAGAAGGGACAGTCGTTAATAGGCCGCCAACAGGATCGTCTACGTCAGCAGCAACGCTAGAACGTGTGGCACAGGTGCGACAAGAAATCATCAGAAATCCAAGAAAATCGGTGAGAAGCATTGCGGCCTCTACAGGCATTAAAAAGTCAACTGTGCATGTGATTTTGAAACGAAATTAAAACTTCATCCCTATAAAACGCAAATTGTCCAAAAACTAAATGACAACGATTATGTTTTAAGAGAAACGTACGCCCGAACGATGTTGGAACGTTTTCGGACCCACAGAATACTTGAACACATATTGTTTAGCGATGAAGCTCATTTGCACATCGAGGACTATGTGAATAAACAAAATTGCGTTACTGGAACCCCAACAATCCAAAGGAGCGGCATTAAAAGAGTTTGCACTGCCCTAAAACGACCCATGAAATAATAGGTCCATATTTTTTTAACGAGAGAGAAAGTATCACTTCTTTGGTATACTGCCGTATGATTAATGAGTTTTTGGTACCGCAATTGCAAGTGTTTCATGGACGCAACTACAGAACTCATTTTCACCAACATGGGGATTTCACACACTGCCAGGATCTCAATGTTGAGGTTAAGGGAAATTTTCCCTGGAAAATTAATAAGCAAGTACAGAGACATACCCTGGCGACCTCGATCGCCGGATTTGAAGCCGTGTGATTCTAAAGTGTACAGCAATAATCTCCGTACTATAAATGCCCTACAAGAAAATATTCGGCGTGAAATCCCCCTAGAGCTATGTTCGCGCGTACTTGCCAATGTGAGGGTTCGCTTACAAAAGTGTAGAAATTATTTTTGACAAGTGAAATCCGCAGACTTTTGTTACATTTAAAAAATAAAATAAAAATTCTAAACTTATTCGTTTATTTGTTATTTCATTTTGAATTAGAAAGTTTCCCGCTGGACACCCTTTATTTATTCTTATTCAGCATGGTATTTTGATTGTAATTTATGTGTAAATTTTTTATGCCCAAGTGCCGGCAGAGCATAGAGAACTTTCAAAACATGTTTGTCATCTATACCCCTACCCGTGTTGGCAAAAAATAAATGATTTGATTTGATACCGACGACCGACAACAGACACAGCACACCATATGGCACGCCGTCGCCCGCGCAGGCGCACTGTTTTTTTTGAAACTTGACGGCGGGCGACGTCGACACGACCGCTCCTTACGAGGTCCAGTGACCGACCTGTGGACCCACCCTACCCTTTGATAGTTTCACAATAGCCGACAAATATCATCTCCTTTGATTTCTTGTCCCATTTTAAACGTTTTTCCTTTGGTTTATGAACCAAATATCCTTATATGGTTCAGTCTGGGTTCCTTTCCTGTCCACATTTTATATGGAGTAGTAATAGGTTGGGGAAAAAGTTTCTTCGCATTTTTTAAGAAAATTCAAAATATTTTTTTATATAGTTTATTTACATTTAACTATAGTATGTAGGTACCATTTTGTTCGATAACTTTTTGCCATCTTGTAGGTAGGGACATGATCCCATTGCAATAGAAATTTTGGGACTTCTGATCAAAATACCGCGACAAGTGGTTTTGGCAGTCCTCTCGTGATGTTAACCTGACACTGCCTAAAGAATTCTGAAGAGACCGAAACAGGTGGAAATCTGAAGGTGCAAGGTCAGGACTATACGTCGGATGCATTAACACCTCCCAGCCAAACTCTCTTAATTTTTGCTGAGTGGCTAAAGATGTGTGAGGTCTAGCGTTATCATGATGAAAAACCACACCCCTATTGTTAATTAATTCTGGCCGCTTTCTCTCAACTTCTTGCTTTAATCTCATCAGTTGTTCGCAGTAGAGTTCAGAATCGATGGTCCTGCCTGGTGGTAACAGCTCATAATGAATAATGCCCTTCCAATCCCACCACACACACAGCATCACCTTGTTGCGAGTTAACCCGGGTTTCGCCACAGTCTGTGAAGCCCGACCGGCCTTTGACCGCGACCTTTTTCGCACGTTCTTGTCGTACGTGATCCATTTTTCATCACCAGTTATCAGCTTCTTCAAAAATGGTTCGGTTTCATTACGTCGTAATAAAGAATCACAAATGAGTACACGGTTCGTTGGGTTTCTTTCAGTGAGCTCGTGAGGTACCCAAATATCGAGCTTTTTTGTATACCCAGTTTTTTTCAAATGTGCCAAAACTGTTTTGTGGTCACTTCCCAGTTCTTCAGCTACGTCGTGACTACTGATATGCCGATCTTGCTCCACTTTTTAAAAAATGGCATCCATTTTATCCGTAATAGGGCGACCAGAGCGACGTGCATCTTTAACATCAAAATTTCCGGATTCAAAACGCTTAAACCAAATTTGTGCTACTCTCACAGACACTGCACTAGGTCCATAAACATCGCAAATTTTTTTCGCGGCTTGCGTTGCATTTTTACCTTTTTTGTAGTAAAATTTTAAAATGTATCGAATTTCTTCATTAGATTCACTCATCTTGACAGTACGAAAAACAAATGAAAATCACACATTTTCCTAATTTGAATTTGGAATTATGTTCTTTAAAATTTAAACATTCAATGATACCAAAACCAGCCAGATACAAATAGTATAGCCAAAGAGATTTTATTACAAGTTCATACATACTATAATGCGAAAAGACTTTTTGTCCAACCTAATATTTCCCAGTACTTTAGTTGGTGATCTGTTGACAATATAAGCAGCTGTGGCTACAGCTTCAGCCCAAACTGGTTTCTCTTAATTTGCATAAAACCTTCCTTTTTCTACTAGCGTGCGATTCATACGTTCTGCAAGGCCATTTTGCTGTGGGGTATATGGGGTAGAAGTCTGATGGATAATGCCACATCTAGCGAAATATGAATCAAAACTGGAGTTGCAATACTCTTTGTCTCAGTTTTTGTAGCTTTAATTGTATGATTCAATTGATTCTCTACTTTACTCTTATAGTCCTTGAAAACTTCTAATATATTCTGTTTATCTTTGAGAAAATAAATATGAACCATTCGCGAGTAATCATCGATGAAAGAAATAAAATATTTCATATCTCCATAAGATTTACTTTCCATTGGACCGCACAAGTCCGAGTGTATCATTTCCAGTGGCTTTGTTACTCTGGTTCCAGCATGCTTGAAAGGTAACCTTGTTTGTTTACCTTCGCGACAGGTGGAACATTTGATATCTTTTTGTGTATCAGCCCAATCAGGCAATTTCTTAGGAGCTGAAACATTTAAATGTGCCATCCACAGATATCATTTGGATTAATTTTATTGGACACTTAGGGGTTTATTCATAAACGTTGCTTAAAGTTAAGTGACGTTCAAACGTCAAAAATGTATGGTTAAACAGTCGCTAATCATTACTTAACTTTAAGCAGTGTTTATAAATAAACCCCCAAATGTACAATTTCACTACCATTTACATAGGTGTCTAAAACATATAATTTATTCATTAAGGTAGCTGAGCACGATAATTTTCCATCTGCATTTAGTATATTACGACCATTCTCATTGAATGACACCATAAATACATTTTTAGTGATTGTGCTCACTGACAATAAATTAACTGCTAATCCAGGTACATGGAGAACATTCTTTATATGAATTTTGTTTTGTTCAGAAATTTGAATACTGATGTCCCCAACACAGTTCACAGACAGTGGCTCCTTGTTGGCAACAGTGATGGTTTTAATTGATGGTTCTCTTATATTATACATCAAATCTTTGTTGCTAACCATTTGCACAGAGCACCCGCTGACAATATACCATTTCTCACTTTGTTTACTTGAAAAAGCTGAAAAAGCAGCAACAAAAATTTCTTGTTTATTATTGTCTTTGGTCACTGTTTTCTTTGCATGTTTACAGAACTTTCCTAAGTGTCCATAGCCATTACAATTATAACATCGGGGACCCTTATTTTTTTCAGATGACTGGCTTCTGTTGGCTGTGCTTATGATTTTTTTTTTATGATTGGAATATAATGCACTGCTCGAATCTTCATTTTTTACTTCTTGAAGTAATTTGGTTTTTATAAAGTCAGCACTAATTTTCGCACCCGAGTTTTCCATTCCCACATTGGTTTATACTCATCAGATAAACCTGCCAGCATTAATGTGCCAAGCCATTCGTCATTCGCCTCGAAATCTATATTTCTCAGTTTGTGAGCAGCACTCATGGTCCTGTTAACATAGATTCAAGATTATTTATTTGTGGAAACATGAGGCTTATTCCACAAATCCCCCCTGAAAAATCCCCCTTAGGAGGAAAAGTGGAATATATAAAAACCAGTCTAGAATTCACCCCTGATAATCCGGCTTATTTTACTAATCCCCCAGAGAATCCCCCTCAGTGGGGAAAACTTAACCCTAATGCAAAAAAAAATCACTTTCATTGGGTCTTGGAATAAGTTTTTTTTTCTTGTCTAGTTTTTCCCTCTAAGCGGGATTATCAGGGGTGAATTCTAGACTGTTTTTTATAGATTCCACTTTTCCTCCTAAGGGGGATTTTCAGGGGGGATTTGTGGAATAAGCCGAAACATGAGTACACATACAGAGCATACAAGTTATTAAATTACATTATAGTTTAAGATCAGTCATGTTTGGCCTTAGTGGCGCACAAATATTTACATTTCAGTTATTGGATAAAGCATTAGATTACATCATAAGAACAAGATAGCAAATGACAATTTTGAAAACAAATAAATTAAATATATGGTCATAGTTACGTAACAATTATTAAATGTCAATTAAAATTATCATCATAGCAATAATATGTTGCTTTATGTAGATTATGCCAAAGATGTATTGATAATATTGGTTAGTACACGGTATTAGATTTTGTCATTGAGAAATTCTAGAATACTGTAGTATGCTTTCCCTTCTAGCATTTTCTTTAATTTATTTTTCAATTGGCGTACATTAAGCTCCTTCCAACTATTTGGGAGTTTATTGAAAATTTTAGGGGCCATACAGAAAACACTCTTATGCATTAATGCTGTTTTCCATCTATGTAGACAGAGAATACTGTCATCGCGTCTACTATGGTTGCGATCGACCACTTCTGATTGACGTGGGAATAAGTGTCGATTTGATTTTACAAACATGACAATGTCTAAAATGTAAAGGCAAGGGAGAGTTAATATTTTATATTTTTTAAAGTAGGGCTTACAACTTTCGGTTGACTGTAACTTAAACATAGTCCTAATGCACCTTTTTGGGCTTTAAAGGGTATGTCCTTACCGGTTGAGTTGCCTCAGAAAATGATCCCATATCTTAAATATGAGGAAAGCAAACCGTGATAAGCCGTAAGCAATGATTCAGTGTTAAGCACTGGGACCAGTTTGAACAGCGCGTAACAAGAATTACAATTTTTTTTACTGAGTTCTTCTATGTGTGCTTTCCAGTTTAGTTTTTTGTCAATTGTCACTCCAAGGAATTTAATGTTGTCAGCTTCTGTAATAATTCTATTATTGTATTGGACGTTAAGATCAGTCATAGTTGATAAACGTTTACTGAAGTGCATTACATTAGTTTTATTAAGATTCATTTTTAGATTATTATTATTCACCCAATTAATTATTGATGTCAGAGAATTATTAATGTCGTTATTGTAGCTATCTTTAGTATTACATGGAATTGTGATAGTGCTATCATCAGCAAAGAGTGTAACTGGTTGGTCTACATGTTTAGGTAAGTCATTTATATATACAATGAATACTATGAATAGTGGGGGACCCATCACACTACCCTGGGGACTCCATACTTGACTACTTTTTCGTGCGAATGAAATATTTCTTCACATTTAGTTTTTACGTTTATCCTAGATATCTCCGTGACCTGTTTCCTGTTATCAAGATATGTTTTTATTAATTTTAGAACATTGCCTCTTATACCGTATGCTTCCAACTTATTTATTAAAATATCGTGCCTAACGTAATCAAACGCCTGCGTCATATCACAGAATATGGTGCAGACGGGATTGGTTCTAACGACATTTACCATAACCTTATGTAGGAAATCGTAAACAGCCATATTTATAGTTCGGTTTTCTCTGATTCCTTTTTGTTCGTTAACTAATATATTATGTTTTTCTAAATAAGCACCTAATTCTTTAGATATATACTTTTCAAAAATTTTGGAGAAATCACTAATAATCGAAATAGGTCTGTAAAATTCCATGGATTATCTATTTTCTTTTTTAAATATAGGTTTTATAATTGATTTTTTTAAAGCATCAGGGAATATGCCAGTACTTATACTTAAATTAATCAGATGGTTTAGATGCGTACAAATTTCTGGAGCAACCAACTTAACTATTTTTGTTGATATACCGTCATGACCCACGCTGTTCGTATTTTTCAATAGTTTGATTATTCTAAACACGTCCTGCGGTATACAAGGGGGCATAAAAAAAGAATTTATAATAATATAATCTTCTATACCGGCGCTTGATTCCAGTGAGGTATTGATCAATTCCTTCAACAAACCCATTTTTCTAGTTAGCCCATTGTCGTCAAAGGCCTTATGAAGATTGTCCCACACCTCTTTGGCAGTTTAACACTCCTGAACATGAACATAGTTTTAAGTGTTTATCAATAAAATCAGTTTGGATTTGCCCTTGACGTCCTTCACTAGGTCGATTATTTTTCCAGCACTATATTCGATGCAGTCCCACAAGTCCTCGTGCTCCAGATATGTTTTCATACAGAATCTCCATGTCGAGAAATTCTCTCGTCCATTCAACTTCTCGATATTGAACATACTTGAGCTCATCTTGACAGATTTTCAACAGACGCTGTGCGGGAGGACGCCGTCTATATAACCTCACTTTTGAGTACTCAGAAATACTTCGGAATTACCCCGGATTTATTATTTGCAACTACGGAACCAACCACGCTCTGCTACCATGAAGGTTTATAGCAAATAATAAATTGGTAATTTATTATTAAGTATGTTTTATTTAGTTAAACTGACTCTATCAACACGTAATAATAGTTTTATAACACACCTAACGCCACACAAGTAAGCGGATAAAACTTAAACTAATGAGAGTGCGTTCCATTTCTATCAATTACTATGCGAAACAAGTCGAAACTCAGGCGGTGGGAGAGTTTTAAGTGTCCATTTCCATACTAAGAAAACACTTATTATTATTATCGATTTTCTCCTGAAATATGAGTCCAATAAGAAAAGTCTAAGAAAAATATTTGTAGGGTTTTGATAAAGGAATACGATAGCATTTTTATTTTTTTATTTCAATTTTGATGCCATGTCCAATCTCTTCTATGGGGACGATCCACTGTGCGTCGCCTGCGCACCATTCCGGCACTCGCGTTTAGTCAGTTAGGACCCTAGTATGTTACGCTCGTCCTGGCCCTAGCTCACTAATGTTCGCAAACCCGTCTGTAAGCTGACAACCAGCCGTTGGCGCGTGAACGGTGAGCCAACTAGTAAGCGGCGCGTGAACAACAAGGGCTTATTCCACTAATCCCCCCTGAGATAATCCCCCTCAGTGGGGAAAACTGAACCCTAATGTAAAAAAATCACTTGCGGGGGATCTTGGAATAAGTTTTTTTTTTTTTTTCAATTCTAGTTTTCCCCCCTAATCGGGATTATTAGGGGTAAATTCTAGAATGTTTTTTATAGATTCCACTTTTCCTCCTAAGGGGGAATTTCAGGGGGATTTGTGGAATTAGCCAACAACAAGCTGTCACCTCATCGGTGGCGGGCCAGCGGCGAGCGGTCGTCTTGCTGACGGCGCGTTGGCGACAAGCGGATGGATATTTTTCGAGGCTTTGCCGGATTACTGCGCTGGAACGGTGCGGTTACAATGATTGATTACCTTACGTGTAACGAGGATACAAGACAACATGCATGCATTAAGATGTCCGATGTCCTATGTATGTACGCAATGGTTACATGGTCGCCGACTGACTGATTATGTGAAGTCACATTGTAAGCCAAACGAATGGCAAAAATGGCAATGGCAGTTTACTGACAAGCTTGCAAGTAACTGTTTTGTCTTGTTTAAATAGAAGAAAAAGTAATGGCACGACAAACATGATTGAAAATGTAGACCAGACCCTCTTATTTTGATTAAGAAGGACCTCACTGTTTTTAGCCGAAAATTCCCGGGGCCTGATAATGAGCGCGAATCAACAAGTGTTCAAACGAGACTCGCACTAACCGTCTTACAATGATCAGGATGGCCGACGCCGAAGGTTAGCCAAATAATCTATTGTCAAACAAAAAAGATGAACACTGAACCACAGATTAACACAGATGGGACACTCCTAAACTTACTTTAAAAAAACCGGCCAAGTGCGAGTCGGACTCGCACAAAGTCAAAGTCAGGTGACAGGTGACAGACGGTCAGACAGACTAACAGACAGACATCGGAGTCTTAGTAATAAGGTCCCGTTTTACCCTTTGGGTACGGAACTCTAATAAAAAGTGACTTGCTACGCCACAATAAAGTGCAGTTCGGGTCGCACAATGTTTATTACCGTACAGTATAGTTATACGAGGGCGGCACTGAAAATTTCGGGAATCAAGGAAGAGACACAACATTACTATTTAAAAATGTATTTATGTATTGCTTTTCGAAGTATTCTCCGCGAAATTTGACACATTTTTCCATACGATGGAACCAATCATTGAAGCAACCATTCCATTCGGAAGTTGGGGTCTCCAAAATGGCCGTTTTGTAGGCGTCCACAGCTTCTTCAGGTGATGAAAATCTCTGTCCACGCAATTTATTCTTTATTTTAGGGAAAGTATAGAAATCATTAGGGCTTAGGTCGGGGCTGTACGGCGGATGGTCTAATAATTCTATGTTTTCTTGCTCTAAAAACTCTTTTGTTCTGTGCGCGGTGTGAGAACTCGCATTGTCGTGATGGAGGATGATGCGGCGGTTGCAGTTCTCTTTACGGAGTTCAGAAACGACCTGTGGCAAACAAATGCTAGCATACCATTCTGCATTAGCCGTTCTTTGTCCCTCAAGAGGAAAAGTCGTAACATGGCCGGTTTTGGAGACAAACGTGGCCACTATTTTTTTTGCAACACTCCGTGAACGACCAATTTTTGTTGGCTTTAACTCATTTTCGAACACCCAAACTCGTGACTGGTTTTTTGTTTCGGGTTCGTACGCATATATCCAGGATTCGTCACCTGATACGATGTTGTATACAGCATTTGAGGATCCTGCGTGGAATCTTTCGAGAGTTCTGACGCACCAAGTAACGCGAGCCGCTTTTTGCTCTTCACAGAGCGAATGCGGTATCTATCGGGAAAACAACTTTTTTACACCTAATTGTTCATGCAAGATTATTTGTATTTGACTCATGCCAATGTCTAAAGTTGCCTGAATTTCGCGGTATGTCACATGTCGATCTTCTTCAATCAGCTTACGCACAGCATCAACGTTTTCTTGGGTGACTGCAGTTTTTGGACGACCTTGACGGGGATCATCACTGAGCTTGAATTTATCGCTGGTTTGCTGAATTTCAACGTGGACATGCCACGTTGAAATTCAGCAAACCAGCGATAAATTGTGGTTTTGGATGGGGCTTCATCACCAAATGCAGAAATCATCCGGTCAAAACACTGTTTTTGTGTTAAAACACTTCGAAAGTCATAATAAATCATCGCTCTTGAATTTTCTCGAGTCAATTCCATTTTGTCAACGACTAAACAAGTTTGACAAAACCTTGTGACAAGACCGAGAATCTTTTTTTAAATAAATAAATGGTATTCGATTTTTAAAACCAAGCAGTTTTCAATTAAAAAGATTTTAATATGACAGGAACAGTGGAAATATTCCATTCCCGATACTTTTAGTGCAGCCCTCGTATTCACCTACAAGTTGCCTCTCTTTTTATCGCGTAACTCTGCGGCGCGCGTCACTCACTGAATTGGCCTAGTGAGATTGACCCGCCGCGTACCTACTTGTAGCTTCATACCTAAATTACGGAGTGTCCCATTTGTATTAATCTGTGACTGAACCGAGCTCAATCGATGCATTTTAATAGTCTTGTTTACCCCGACATTCAAATTGGCATGTTACAAGTTTCAAAGCTCTAAAACTCTAAAGTTAATATAAATTATGATGGATTGAGGTCAAGTGACAAGCGACGTTTTTGACGAAGGATATTTTTGATAAGCAGCTCGCACATCGATTTAGAATACTCAAATCGATGAGCTCGCATCAATGATCTATTAGTGAACGGGTATTCAATACATACATACATAAACTCACGCCTTCTTCTCATGGGGGCAAGCAAAAAAACTACAGAACACCACCTGCTACGATCCTTAAGTATTTAATACTCTACTATGTATGATAATATTTTCTGTTATATTCACGTAAATACGTAACAACAACGTAGAATTTAAAAAATAAAATCGTCTGATTTTCGGGGCATGGTTTATAAATGCGTTGTTTACAAAAATACGCCAGCACTGTATCCGCGAGCCGTGCCAAAGCTATCGTCGTGTTCGTTTAGAGGTCGCCTAACGTCATCATACGTAATACGTAACGCAGTAATTATATGCTTTCTATTACTGTCTAAAAAATATTAAATAATTCGCTAGACTAAATTAATAAAAGGACGGAGGAGTAGTATACTGAGAGAAGAGCGCAAGCCAGAGCAAAATAGAGTCAGTGAAATCCTAATACTTTAGCAATGCAACTTCGGCAGAAGTGGCCCCGTGGATGGTCAAACTGATCTAATACATGATGCTACCTCGACCCAGCGAACGCTGGATCTAACGTGATCGTAATCTTTTGAGCAGATCTAATAAGAAGTTAAGCAAAAATGGTTCATTGGTTCAGACGGACAGGAAAGTCGAAAACGTTGGAATCAACAAAGCCACCACGGTCTGTACATCGTGCATCACAAGCGTGCAGCGTGACTTGAGAATATCGTCTACTTTGTATGCAATTTCCCAGTGCAAGTGCATCAAAGAGCGTGTATTTTCCCGTTTTATGTGACGACAAAGGCCAACTAGAAGCACTGAAAATAATACACTGAGAGTGTACTATTGAAATTATGATTATTACCTATTTACTCAGAGTGAAAAATTGGAACAATGACCTCTCATGACTAAAGAGTCATTAAAAACCGTCCGTTCAGTAAAAGTCCGTTAGTAATACATAACGTAACTGTGAAATATAAAATTTGCTACGTTGTAAATCATAAAGATCACGCTTGAATCAGTCAGGGTCTCAAAATGAAGATGTCCAATGCGGCTTCGAAGTAATCTCAAGAGTTTATATTACTAAGACTGCAGCAGAAACTGAAGTGAAAATGGGCGGGGCACGAAGAACGCTCCGAAGACAAAAACTGGCCAAGTGCGTGTCGGACCACGCACAATGAAGAGTTCCGTAGTTGGGATGAATTTATGCCAAAAAAAAACAATGTAATTGAATAACTGTTTCCCCATATTCCAACTGCAAATGCAAGTTTCTACGCACAATAAGAGTGATTTACAATGTTATTTTAAGACCATAGACTTCCTTTGATTTTCCTGTAATCTATAAGTAACAGAGAATAGAACTATTCTCTTGATTTATTTTCAAAATATTAGGTTCAGCTGTTTCAGTGTTATCACTGAAACAGCTTAGTCAGCTTAGTCAATTTTAATTTAATGTACTTAATAACTTTCAAACAAATTATTTTAAAATTATAAAAAAAAATAGCTATTGCCCGCGGCTCCGCCCGCGTGGATGTCGGTTATCGCGTAAAAAAGTAGCCTATGTCCGTCTCCATATCCCAGGCTATATCTCTGCCAAATTTCATGACGATCGATTCAGCGGTTTACGCGTGAAAACGTAACATACAGACAGACAGACAGAGTTACTTTCACATTTACCTCCTTACTAATAAACGTTGTATAGCGTCTGTATAGTTACACACCGATTTCTCTCTTTCACTCGTCAGTAATTTGACTTTCGATAGAAGAAGACAAAGCGTTGTGTAACTATACAGACGTTATACAACGTTTATTAGTAAGGGGGTTATAATATTAGTATGGATTGATATTTTAAATCTTTCATAACAAGTCCTTTCATTTGATATGTCACATGGTACACTTTTTTATGTTATAGTTTTTCCCCTAAAAGTGAACCCCATTTTCAAAATTCACTTATGTACTTTACACGTTCGTGTTTACGCCGCGCGGAAAAAACAAAACCAGCGCCATTTTCCATAAAGTTAATAACAATAAAAGTCTGTTTTTTTCCTCGCAAGTGTGTTGAAAGTCGTCGTATCAAACGCGTGTGCATTGATCATTACACTCTCGGCTTCCTTATCGCGCTCGTCTACAGCTCGCGCGAATAATACCGCCTTGGGCGCAATTATCAACTTAGCACACATGTATCATAATGTACTAATGTGTGCTTTGGGTGAAGCACAATTGTAGTTTTTCTGGGCTGGTACGGAACCCTCGGTGCGCAAGATCGTCACCTCCTTGACCGGTTTTTTTTTATTAAGACTAAAGAGGCTTTTTTATTTATGTGGGAGCACTGTTCAATGTGAGATCTCAGGTAGGATAGGACCCGGTTGATTAATTGGAACATTTAGAACCCTCTAAAAAAAATAATGGAGGAGCTTCAGATAGACTTTTACATCGCATAGATTAATGATAGAGTAATAACGTCAAATTGACGTAACGGTCGGTTTCTTCGTGCGAGAGGCTTCCAGAGTCACAAGCTGCCAAAACATTTAAGAAGTTGTACTGTACTTCACTTAGCTAGTAATTAAATGACATCTTTTGTAACCAGAAATACAAAAAAGCACATAGATAAATGCTAAAAATATCCAAAGGCGATTTAAAAAAATGTTGTTATCACTGAAAAACAAAACCATTAAGGCTCCTACAAACAGGTGCGACACGCGACGCGACACAAAGACACCGATATCTCGATAAGACATCGAGATCGCTAAAGGTTTGCATTTTTATCGATCTTGTTAATGAATTTGGAAGTACGTAACACGCGACGATAAGATTTATCGTGGGCCGATTCGAGTCGGTAAGGATCGCTTGTCAAATTTATGGACAAAAAATCTTGGGACTACTCTCTAGTTAAGCAATAAACAGTTCTAAGGCCCTGTGCGCACAGCTGTGCGTTTTTCTACCGCATAATCTGTGAAGTATGGAATGTCTTAGAAGTGTGCGCACTGTAAGTGGGCTATAAACACCTTTCAGCCATACAATTCCGCAGGGCTGGATGGCATTTTCCCAGCCCTGCTATAGTGGGGGGGTAGATCATCTGACACCATGGTTGGTAGAGGTCTATCGAGCCTCTGTGGCACTCAGATACATACCCCTCGCATGGCGCGAAGTGAAAGTCATTTTTATACCCAAACCTGGCAAAACTGACTACACACAACCCAAGGCCTATAGGCCATAAGCATCACATCATTCCTGCTAAAAACCCTCGAGAGACTCTGTGTTAGGCATATCCGAGACGGACCTCTAAGGGTAAAACCACTCCACAAACAACAGCATGCGTACTCCACAGGCAGATCAACAGAATCCGCGCTGCAGCGTAGTTTCCAAAATTGAATGCGCCGTGGACCACAAATGCTCATCACTGGCCGCCTTCATTGACATAGAGGGCGCCTTCGACAAAACTATGTTCGATAGTCTTAACACGGCTCTTGACAGACACAGCACAGACTCGACCCTGAGTGGCTGGATCACCAACATGCTCAAGCGGAGAGCTGTGCAAGTCACAGTAAACGATACCACAAGGGCCATCGTGGCGAAAGGCTGTCCGTAAGGCGGCGTCCTCTTGCCGCTTCTATAGAACCTGGTTATAGATAGCCTCATCAAAACACTCAATGGCAAAGGTTACTTCACTGTAGGCTACGCCGACGTCATAACCATAATAATAAATGGCACCCACGAAAATACCCTGTGTAACCTCATGCGCCAAGCCTTGAAAATAGTAGAGGACTGGTGCAATAATTTATTTATTTATTATTCACAAAATTCACAGCTCTTTGAAATTATAACTTAAAATATATAAGCTAGTCTTACAGCCAATTACGGATTTACAATTTAATAGCAATACAATACATGCAGCAGAAACAAACATAGAATCATGTGAAATGCTAGCACCAACTAAGCATTTCTAAGTGTACAGTGTGTGTACACTTAGAAATGCTTACTGTGTAGGATTGTGCATGAGGAGTTGCGAATGGGTGTGTGAATATGTTATAGTGGTACGTATGAGGTGATTGTCCGTATACCTCCTATTCAGTTCGATTTAGATTTATTTGTCAATTCGTCACATACCGACGTTATTAATTGTTTCCTGAATATACCTTTTTTGTGTTAAATATATCAAGATGAGAAAATCTTTTGTTAAAATTACTTAGCATCCTACCAATCACTGAGTTTTGAGCGTAGTTTGTACCACTGTGTGGCACATCAAATAACTGCGTGTGCCTATTCCGTCGAGACGGAGCACTTAATCTTATAACTGAGTTGTTTAAAATGGTACTGTCAATGTTCCCACCACAGATATTATGAAGAAATAGCATGTCCAGAAACATACGTCTGCTCTCCAGTGGTAGCATATTATTATGGCGTTTGCATGATAGCAGATAATCTGTAGATCCGAATCCAGTGCGATAGTTAATATATTTAACAAATTTAGATTGAATTGATTCTAATTGATTTATATAAACTAAGTAGCCCCACTACTTGGTTTATATACAGATATTACTGCAGTATTCTAAAATACTGCGTATGTATGCAAAATAAAGTTCCTTGATGCAATTTATGTCCGTAAATAATTTACATGTACGTATAATAAATCCTAGGTTTTTATATGCCTTACCCACGACATAGGACACATGCTCCGAACACAGAAGTTTTGAGTCCAGGACGACACCAAGATCCCTAACAACATTGCAACGTACAATATTGCCACCACTAAGATTGTAGTTGCAGTTAATGTGATTTCGCTTCCTGTACTCCATTTACTATAGAATTAGACAAATAACGGCTGAATAACGAGAGTTATTGTGTAATATACTTGAAATTACTGCTCTTTAGAGTTATTTTTTTTATGTAAATGGTAAAAAGATTACAGTGCTTTGTATTTATCGTGAAATAACGGAGTTTATTAATCGTTTACATCGAAATAACGAAAGGGTGAGAACAGTTATTTGTCTAATGTTATAATAAATGGAGTATAGTAAAGTATAATAATCACCAACTCTCAGTGAACCCCTCCAAAACCGAATTGATTCTCTTCACAAAAAAGAGGAAACTAACGACACTACAACTTCCACGCTTCTTTGGTTCTACCCTAAGCCTATCAACTGAAACCAAGTATCTGGGCATATATTTGGACAAACAGCTGAACTGGGCAAAACATACCAACTACATAACTACAAAAGCCAGCATATCCCTGTGGCAGTGCAAGCGACTGCTCGGCAGGAATTGGGGAATTAGCCCCAAAGTTACCTTCTGGCTATACACCACAGTCATCCGACCAACTATCACATATGGGTCACTAGTCTGGTGGCCCAGAACAGACCTGAGCATAGCCCAAAGAGATCTCGAAAAACTGTAGAGATTCGCTTGTGTAGCAATCACTAGCTGCATGCGAACCTCACCTACTGCCGCCCTACAGGAAATGTTTGGGCTGCCGCCTCTGCACCTCATCGTGCGAGAGGAGGCGGCCCTGGCCGCCTTTAGGCTCAACATAACAGGAACCCTGAGCAAAGACTCTAGAGTCAAGCACGTACGCATAAAAGAAGATGCGATCAAACGCCAGCCAATCGAAGGCTTTCTCGTGGTCCACAAACCCTAAGCAGAGAGGCAGGTTATACTCCTCGGCCTTCTGTATAACCTGCCGCAGCGTATGTATGTGGTCTACGGTGCTAAAGCTTTTACGGAACCCGGCTTGTTCGGGAGGCTGGAAGTACAGAACCTGCGCGCGAGACGGTTAAAGTCAAAATCAAATCATTTATTTCAAATAGGCACGACGATGCACTTTTGAACGTCAAAAATTACATGAATAGTTAATTGATTCTAGTTGCGTCTTCCAAAAGTAGTTATGTATGGAGAAGAATGGGCAAGAAACTCCATACTTACTCTTTTAAAATGTTAACAATAGTTTGTATACATTAATTAATAATTATAGGTGAAGACGATGTACCTAGAATAAAAATTACTTACCACAATGATAAAAAGAATGAAAAGTGAAGTAATGACAGAAAAATGTATAAATGCGATAGGTACATGGTGCTTACATATTTACAAACATTGTATACGATTTTCCAAAAAATAATAATTAACGTGTAATAAGTCAGTGTGTGAGTAAAATGTATATTAAACACAGAAAATAAAATTAATATCATAAAAATTATAAATCATACAGTTAAATTAGCAACCAGTTTGATTTTGTCTAGACTCTAAATTGTCCTATGGAGCAGGACCAGCATGTTTCCAAGCATTCTTATCTTGGATATAATCCTCTAATTTGTAATATGCTTGTTTACAAAGTGTGCTTTTTATATGAGTTTCGTGATGACTCTTGAAAACAGCTTGTAGATATGGCTCAGACAGTGACGCCTACTTACTTGCTAATATTTGACGAGGCTCAATCTAACAGCTGCATACCGTTGACTCAGTAGTTTGTGTGGCTCGCTCCACGTACTACACTCAACACAGTTTTAGGTGTCGATGACCGCGCTCATTAACAAAGCTGCGCTTAGCGTATACAGCAATGTTACAATTAAAAAGAGCAATAAATACATTGTACTATCAATGTTAAGTCCAATGATCCCAACTTGTTGAGTTTTCTCAACAAGTTGGGATCATTGTACTTTTACTATTTTCATGTGGTAAGAGGAGCTAACGGGGTTGTTTGTATTGTGTGAGATGTGTTTTCTAATACATTCCGGCTGTTTATTTGATCTGGGTGACGAACTGCCGATGCCCGTTCGAATTCCAACTGCACCACGTCTTGGCGAAAAGACTAGAACTACTCGTATTGCGTCCGTCTATAATTATATACTACGCAATGATATCACGTTTAAAATCGCACTTAGATGGTACTTTCTACGCTCTTCGTCGGTCATCAATTGACAGGAAGAGAGAATAGAATGTTCATCTGTGATAGATGCCTCATTTTATCGTGTCGATGAACTGCTTAGAAAGTACTGTTTGAAACCGAATCGTTGAAATGAAATGAAATGAAATGAAATCGTTTATTCTGTAAATAGGATATCGGAATCACTTTTACACGTCATATAAAAAATATAAAAACAAGCTTGAGGAAGTCGACATTTCCTATCTGACTATCCCTGAGAAGAAATGGCGAAACAAACTCAGGGGTCAAAGTCTCTTTTAAAGTCCAGACATAATCTTGGTCAGATCATGTGAGGACCATGTAGATCCGTGTCTGAAATGGTCTTTTGAGGAAAGAACCACACAATTTTGAGTGGACCTGTCCAGTCAGTGCAAGCATTTGTCAGTAAACGTGTAGCTCAACTCAGGATTTAAGGAGCTCAACGACTCGACGAACAATACCAAAGAAAGGACATTTGGGTAGGCCGCATAAAGTACTCAAAAAACCAGACCATCATTAAAACTACTTGAGAAAGAAGAAAAAAGAGATAATCTTAAAGAAAACAAATGACCCACATAGTGCTCACATTCACAATAATTAAAGTAATATATGTAATACTTTTCAAAGTAAATATTCATGTCATTTTGTATATAATATTTAATAATGTCAATAATTAGGTATGTATATAAAACGTTGTATAATTATTAAAATGTCAAGTTTTACGGTTTAATCAAACGGCTTTAAGCAGAGCGAACAGTTCAATCCCAAGCTTTTTTGTCTTCTAAATAATCAGAAATGTTATAGTACCCTTTTTTGCAAAGTTTGGTTTTAATACAGCTTTTAAATCGTTTAATGGGTAAGTTTCGAATTTCAATGGGAAGTTTGTTGTAAAAGCGTATACATTGACCCATGAATGAGTTGCCTACTCTGTGGAGGCGAGTGCGATGTACAGCAAGATTGTGTTTATTTCTGGTATTTAGACTATGAATATCGGACATTTTCTTAAAATTTGATATATTTTTGTGTACATACAATAGATTTTCAAATATATATTGAGAGGCTACAGTCAGAATATCTATTTCTTTAAATTTTTCCCGAAGGGAATCTCTTGCACCAAGGTTATAAATGGCTCGAACAGCCCTTTTCTGTAAAACAAAGATTGTATTAATATCCGCACAGGTTCCCCAGAGAAGAATCCCATATGACATAAGACTATGAAAATAACTAAAATAAACAATTCTGGCAGTATCTAAATCAGTTATCTGTCGAATTTTTTTAACAGCATAGGCGGCCGAACTTAGCCTTCCTGACAATTTTTCTATGTGTGGGCCCCATTGTAATTTACCATCAATCGTTATTCCAAGAAAAACCGTCGACTCAACAGGGTCCAAATCTATTCCATTAAGTTGAACATTAGTAGTTAGCTGCCTGACATTTGGCGTTGAAAATTTAATGAATTTAGTCTTTTTTTCGTTCAGGAGAAGATTATTTACATTAAACCAATGAACAACTTTAGAGAGTGCATCGTTAACTTGTTCAAAGTTGACTAACTGACGTTTGATTTTAAAAATGAGGGAAGTGTCATCTGCGAATAACACAATCTTGTGATTGTCCCTTATGTGATAAGGTAAGTCATTTATGTAAATCAAAAACAAGAAAGGACCTAGAATTGAACCCTGCGGAACGCCCATAGTGACCGCAGATCCTGCAGATCTCTTGCCATTAACATCAACCTTCTGAATTCTGTTGCAGTAGCTACTACCAGGAAGAATAGTCACTGTCCGATAAGTAACCTTTAAAGTACTGTCCTTTGGAAATCCCAGTGACTCGGTGTTGTCTGTCCTTCAATCCTACTGAAACTTGAAACTCAATTAATATGTAAAGTGTTCAAGTTAAAAATATAAAACAGTGGTTTACTAAGACAACTAGGTAAAGGTCAGCCGCCACAAACTTGTTGGCATGCCTTGTTATTGATAAGTTTATCTTCCTACCAGTCTGTGATGTTTATTAAGTAGGTATCTATATACTTACTGGATTCACATCGTTCGTGTTTCGTTAAACAGGAACAATGTAGATAAAACATTTTAACACTCGAACCTCTGCAATTCAATTGAGGTGCGTACACCTCAATCGAATTGCAGAGGTTCCAGTTTGAACAGAACTTTCAACATGATTTAACAGCCGTCACTAGATTAGTGTTTTACTTATCTAATCTTGACGTCCATTTCCGCTATTCGCCGCAGTGGAGGATGCCAGGTGAGGACATAAGGACTATGCGTCCTTACTCCTCATAATTCATTAAGAACATAGGCCTCACCCAAGCATCATAGTGTAATTAATCTTCTGTTGCACTAAAACTTATTGATGAGTAGCGTTTGCCCGCGGCTTGTCATGCGTGATGGTCAGAAATTATCCAACGGGAACGTATTACCGGGATAAAAAATATCCTATGTGTTAATCCAGGTTATAAACTATCTGTGTGCCAAATTTCATCCAAATCCGTGGAGCCGTTTTTGCGTGATTAAGTAACAAACGTACAAACTTTCACCTTTATAATATTAGAATGGATATGTACAATTATATATCTATATAGTAGGATAATTAATCCTAATATCCTGTCAGAACGATTGATTGTTTATTCGCGGTGTAGGACAAACATGTTTTTACCGAATATGCTTCAGACTATACAATACCGCCAAGTCAAAGAAAGGACCTATCACTTTATGAGTAGTCTTTGCTCGAGAGTTTTACTGAACAAATCTTGTGCTTTCGGAAGCTTAAGCTAAAACAGTATACCTTGTGTGAGGTTATTAAGGACGTTTAAACGCCATCGCAAATAAAGCGCAATTACCTTCTGCCTTTGTGCTTTAGTTTCATAATGATCATAAATAATAACCAGACACCATTCTGGTTTGATATTGTTTGTACACAAACTATGGTGTTAATGACTTGAACTATTATTTGCTAACGGCCGACAGAAGGTCGCGGACTGTACTGTTGCTAGCCTGTCTTAGTTTAGTGTGGCTTACTTTATCTGTCAGTTTATTGGTCTTTTTTGTCTTTTACTTTTTAAGTACCATAATGTTAAGATAGCGACTATGATTCCCGAAATGGAATGATGAGTGTGCGCAGGAGCTCCAAGACCTGATGGTTTATTGCCCGTGGCGTGGTTCGACCGCGTAGATCTACTAGTTCATCACGCCTGTATTCTGCGAAGCGTAGGGCAGAGGTGTCTCTACGCGGTCGAACCACGGGCCATAAACGGACCTGAGGCCCTATTATGAACTCTTATTTCCAGGCAGTTTACAGCGTAAACAGAACTGCCTTGCAATTTCGTATTATGAACTCGTCAAATAAGCCAGTCAGCGGTCACGTGACACCCTGGCCGACTTCTGCCCGAATGCAATCCATTCAGTTTACGCTACTTCAGAGGAGCTTTTATTGAATTGTTTTGGGTTTATTTGCCGAAGTTACTCGAGTAATAAATAAATAACAAAAGAAAATATTATGTGCGACGAATATGAACTGTTTGAGTTCCTGGAAAGTGACTTTTCTGATCAAAATAACGAATCTAGGAACAAAAGGAGACGACTTCGTGATCAAATTAAAGGTTCCTTTGTGTCGCGTCGCGTGTCGCGCCTGTATGTAAGAGCCTTAATGCGTTCGACATGGTTGATGTGCAATTCATTGAACGATATCAACTTAAAGTGAGGAGTTGAGACATGTCAGGGACTGTCATACAAAATTCACGGATTTATCGGATACAACTTTAAAATATCATATCTAAGAACTTTCTTACACTGAATAGGAAAATACTCAAAAACTGAATAGGAAAATACTCAATAACGAGCTTACGCCATATTTTTGTTTATATCCCGAAAATTCTTACGAATGGAAGTATTACACAAACAATAAAATAGTGTTCATAGTAGTTTGTGAAACAATGAAACAATACTCTTCCATGTGGTCGAATTCCCCGCTGACCTTCAA
Organism: Dryobota labecula; assembly: GCA_947523025.1. Lineage (NCBI taxonomy): Eukaryota > Metazoa > Arthropoda > Insecta > Lepidoptera > Noctuidae > Dryobota > Dryobota labecula. The sequence goes on from OX383300.1 coordinate 902,199, forward strand.
GTGGAATTCGTTCGGAAACTTAATCTCGCGTTACAATTAACAAACTCAGAAAATTATAATATGAATGAATTATTTAAGTAGCATAATATACAGTGCGTTCGTATTTTCACCTATTTTTATCACAAAATATTTGATTAAATAAAACCGTAACTTACCGATAAATATTTAATTGTGTTTCTGAACGTTACGGCAGAGAATTACAAGCCAGCCATAGACAAACTACCGAGCGTGAAGTCGGTTAGAAATGTTAGAATTAGGAAATGTAATACGAAATTTAACCAGCCAGTGAAATGAATTGCCTGGAACTTGCCTGGTTTTTTTAAAGTTCGTAATAGGCCCCCTGATCCCACCATTGCCCTTTTATTACCGGACTACCAGACATACTGCAGGATACCATGCGTACTTAGTTGATATCCTGCCCAGTCGTACCTACTCAGCGCTTTTCCTCCACATTTATATATGCGCATAGGCAAAGTGTGTGTCTGCCTTTAAAGCAAGAGTGCACAAGCACCTTTTGGGCACGCTCGTTCCATCATAGACCTCATCCATCGCTTTCCATCAGGCGAGATCGAGGTCAAGAGCAGGCCCAATCAGAAATTTAGATTTCTCACAACTACTACATTATTCTCTTAGCCATATCTTCCGGAATACCTCTCACACATCCACGATAGACCGTTACGCAATAACACAAATACTACCTTTATCAACGTTCTGGGCTTTATTACACAACTAGCTTCTGTCCGCGAATTCATTCGCGTGGATGTCGTAAAACACCACAATATACTAAAATACCAGCCGCATTTTAATAAAACTTCCCTGAACACTACGTTTGTAGTTTTGGTCACAGCAGTCAAAATATACAGAGAGGATTGGTAACGCAAATACGTTGTTCTTGTTATCACCTCATTTTCCTTGCTATTTTAAGTTGATTCAGTTATATTCGCTTTCATACATCAAAACAAAACATATATATATATAGTAATAATATATATATATTTTTTTTCATCCGTAACTGTTTAAGGTAACAGTTTTAATTCAATTTATTTCTGACTAATTTGTGCAAATAAAAACATATCGTTTTGCACAATTTAATAAAGATCGATAGAAAAGAATGAAAGGTCAAAATTACGGAATCATACTTTTCAGTAGGTTTAATTCCATAATTTGATATACACACAGCACGCTTGGTACAGCGTGCATTTTTTTGTTCCGCTAGCGCTAGCTTCAAAGACCAGTTTGTTCAAGTTACAAATTGTCAAAGCTCCACCAAAGGGGACTAAAAGACTTTTTAGGTCGGGTTGCGCTGCGCCACAGAACTTTTTAGTAAACTACAAACTATGAAATGTAAATGCTTTTTTTAGAGTACTTAGTTTACGAAAAAAAAACAACCGACTTCAAAAAAAAAAACATAAAAATTAAAAATAACTTTAATTGTAGAAGTCGGTGGCATAAAACGAAAATACGGAGCCAAAGACACCGACTTTTTATGTGTTTTTTTTAAGTCGGTTGTTTTTTTCGTAAAAAGTTTTTTATTTTTCACTTTTTAGTTGTGGTACCTACCCCACACCAATTCGATTACCACTACTCGTACTTGCTACACCGCACAAACAACAGTGACACAAGACACCTACCTATACGAAGTGGATTAAATACGTATTATCGAAACTAACTCAAAAACTGCCCAAACAAAGTTAATAAAAATCGGTTAATAATCATTTATAGCCCGAGTGCATCTCATGACAATTCCAATAAGCCCAAAAACGGCTAGAATACATTGTTTTATTACGGAGTTCCGGTGCATACCTTCCGGCTTCATCTTTAGATCAGTTCAATGGTACCATTTTCATTATTTATTTAAATTTGATTCATAGCTGCTTAACTATCTTAATCGAAATATCTTATCGCCACACGTGAAATACTTATCATTGAGGAGTTCCGGTGGCCATTTGTGGTCTTCTTCATCAGTTCCACTTCATCAAATGATACTTTCTGAATGTAAATGCTTGAGTTGTTGATGAAAATACAAAAATCGCTATATTATGTTTACCTATAAAAGAGGAGTTCTCTCAATTCCTCATGGATACCAACATCTGAACTGGATTTTGAACCAATCTGGAAGTATATCCTTTCAAATAAAAAAAGTATTTTCCAAATCGGTCCATAAACGACGGAGTTCTGAGGTAACAAACATTAAAAATATACAAACGAATTCAGAACCTCCTCCTTTTTGTGAAAGAAGCGTGTTTTACGTGTACTCAAAATTCGTCGTAACACTAAAACGTATCGATATTCTTGTTTGTTGCAGACCCTGATCAACATAGCATACTGTTCGCTGGCGGTATTCGGCTTCGGCGTTCAACGTCTCGTCTTCGGCCAACTGCGCGTCGCCGAGGCGCAGCGCGTCAAAGACAAGTTCTGGAACTACGTGTTCTACAAGTTCATCTTCGTGTTCGGCGTCATCAACGTGCAGTACATGGACGAGGTGCTGCTGTGGTGCTCCTGGTTCACTCTCGTCGGCTTTCTGCACCTTCTCGGACAGCTATGCAAGGACAGGTACGAATATGTAAGTACAATGTGCATTTTTCTAAACATAACATTCGGAGACTTTTCGGTCCTTCGGTATGGTTTTCCTGTGTTTATTATTGGAAACAATAGAGGTTACTAAGCGATCATAATGATATGATGTAGCAGTTTCCTGTAGTGCTATTCTGTTAAAATCTCACCGTGAAAACTTAGGTGAAGTGAGCTGTCTTTCCACCTGATGCTAGGGATTGACACTATTGACAGCTCACTCCACGCTCACTTCAGCTAAGTTTTGACGGTGAGATGGTTACAGAATAGCACTGCTGTTGCACCTATTTAGATTTGATCTCCATTAAGCTATTATGATCCGATAACCTTTAGTATGCAATAATTGATTGAGTAAGTATTGCGAACAAACACGTACTTGTCTTTGACATGATCTTACTTAACTCATTTTGGGAGTTCAACCTAGCCTTGTTTTTATGATAGATAAATTTATGACTCGTAAAAACAATCAATAAGTATCTCACCTAGTGATAGATAGACGTAGACTTGTCGACGAAAATATGCGTGTTGCTATATTGTTAGTTAATTTGTAAGTGTAACGCTCGGCATCACCAAACAACAAGTTGGTGACGAAATGAATAGTCCGGTCGACGCCATGCGGCTCAGAGGAGGGGCACCTAATTATTTGTATTAGTTCAAGTCGTACTGTGAATAGCTTAGTTTATTAATAGACACGCATTACCATAAATAGGCATCTAATCTCAAACTCAAAGCATTTATTTCAATTAAACCATTTACAGGCACTTTTGAATTGTCAAAGAGACGGTCAGTTAGTCAGAGTCGGCAAGTTGAAGCTAGATGCCCATTCCAATACGTAGATCACTATGGAGAAGAACGGACAAGAAACTCCAAGGACACTCTTTTAAATCAAGATATTACATAATCCTGGGTACATTATTTTTGTTGCTTCTATATGTGAGACAATGTAAAAACTAATAAAACAATTCAAAATATAAAATTACAAATTAAAAATAAGCCCTGGCAGTCAAGAGATGACCAGTCCCAACTGACGGCGCCCGTTCACGAACATGACGCATGGATCAGCACCATCCAGCTCAACCATTTTGTAGGGAACCGAATGATCCAACACACGCGCCACCATCAGTGAAACATTTAAGTGAGCATGACATACTCTCAACTGCCATGCTCTTTCAAGTCAACATAAATCATAATAACATAGTAAACGACTCCATGGTATTCACATTTACAAAATTGAAAAAATGCTGCTAAATTATACAGAACTATAGTTTGCAATGTATTTGAGAGATTAATAAAAATTTACTACCAAAAAAGAAAATAATTATTATCTATTGGAGTATTCATCAATTCGTCAGAAAATAAAATAAAATAAAAAAAGGGGGAAGCAACTTCCAAGTATTCAAATTTTATCTAGTGAGCCCAAGTGGCAGTGGAGCAGGACCAGCATTTAGCCAAGCATTTTTATCTACGATATAATCATCCAACTTATAATATGCTTGTCTGCATAGTGTGCGTTTAATGCACGTTTTAAATTTCTTCTCATTTAGTTGAAGAATATCGAGTGGTATTATATTATAACATTTTACACAGTACCCCATAAAAGAAGTGTGTACTTTAGACAATCTGAAGCGGGGTTGATCTAATTTGTTCCTATTTCTAGTGTTAAAATTATGCCTGTCACTTATTTTACTAAAAAGATGTAGATTTTTTCGAACATACATAATATTTTCATATATATATTGACAAGGTACCGTCATAATGTTAATTTTTTTAAACAGCTCTCTCAGAGATTCGCGTCTGCGGAGGTTGTAGATAGCTCTGACAGCCCTCTTTTGCAGAATAAAGATGGAATCAACATCTGCAGCTCGTCCCCACAGCAAAATACCGTAAGACATGATGCTATGGAAGTAACTAAAATAGACCAGTCTCGCGGTATCCACGTCTGTTAATTGGCGGATTTTCCAAACAGCGTAAGCGGCCGAACTTAGCCGCCCTGCAAGTGATGTTAAGTGAGGACCCCACTGTAGTTTTGAGTCAAGCGTAATCCCCAGGAAAACCGTCTTTTCGACGAATTCTAGTCCTTATTAGTCTCCTTATTCAATACAACGTGACATTCATTACTTCTAACGTTCGGTAAAGCGAATCTTATGCATTTAGTTTTCTTCTCATTTAATACCAAATTATTTACAGTAAACCAATTATGGACCTTAATCATAGCGTTATTTACGCTGTCAAGGTCCTGGGCATGTCTGTTTACTTTAAAAATCAGTGATGTGTCATCAGCAAATAACACCATTTGGGGTCGGTTTTTCAGTAAATAAGGTAAATCATTTATATATACTAAAAAGAGGAACGGACCTAGTATTGAGCCCTGCGGTACACCCATTTTGACTTTTAAACCCAATGAATTAACACCGTTTATTTGAACTTGCTGCAATCTATTATTCAAATATGATTTTACTAAGCTAAGCGCAAGTTTACCCAGTCCGTAATGTTCAAGTTTCAAGAGCAGTGTTTCGTGATTCACGCAATCAAATGCCTTTGATAAGTCGCAAAAGATGCCTATTGCATCTTGTGCATCTTCCCATGCCTTATAGATGTGTTTTAATAAAGTGACCCCAGCATCGGTTGTGCAACGTCCTTTGGTGAAACCATACTGTTGATCGTGTAGGATGTTATTACAATTAAAGTGATTGAGCATTTGATTTAACATTACTTTTTCAAACACCTTGCTGAAAACTGGCAAAATCGAAACGGGTCTATAATTATTAGTGTCTTTGCTGTCCCCGGATTTGAAAAGTGGAATAATTTTACTGTATTTCATTAAATCCGGGAATACCCCTTGATCTACACACAAATTAAATATTAAGGCTAAATAGGGTGCAATTGTCTCAATAATGGATTGACAAACTTTAGTAGACATGCCCCACAGATCTTCGGTAATTTTGATCTTAAGTTGCTTAAAAGCCTTTACGACGACCACAGGGTTTATATGTTTTCTACAGGACAGTCAGAAACATTCGCTCTTAATAATTCAATAGCAAGTGTGGGCGAGGAATTTAAAGTTTCTGTAGTTTTAATAGGAATATTGGTAAAGAAAGTTGCAAATTCCTGAGCAACATCGATATTATCGCTAATGATACCGCGGGGAGTGTCCAGTGAGTAATCAGTATTTCTTCTTTTGTTCCTGTTCGTTTCATTATTAATAATTTTCCAAACTGTCTTTATTTTATTTTCTGCTGATTTAACCTTGTTGCTAATGAATGAAGCTTTAGCTGCTTTGCAGATATTTTTAAAGGTTTTAGAGTAAGTAGCAACATACTTACGAAAAGTTCCGTGTTAATATACGGCTTAAGGCCATACAGTTCAAACAATCTTTCCCTACTTTTCCTGATGCCTTTAGTTGCCCAGTCACTGAATAAAAACTTAGGGCAAATAGTTTTAGTTTTCTTCTTAAAAGAATTATTGAACTCTGTTTGCACTAATGAAAAGAATTCTTCATACATAATATTACCATTGATCATATTTAGGCCCTGAGCACATAATTTGCTAATTAAAGTACTATTAAATTTATTTAAATTACCCGATGTTATTGGTCTAGTTTGTATCTGCACGTTTTGTACTGGTGTGTTGTCCTCAAAAGTAACAGCTTGACCGCTGTGATCAGAAGGGAGATAATTTACAATGGCTTTATCTAAATAGTCGCAGCTACAAAAAACATTATCAATACATGTAGCAGTACCCGTAGTTATTCGCGTTGGTTCCAAAAACACATTTGACAGATTAAATGATTTGAAGAGGCTTAATAATCTACTGCTATTTGAATTACTTTCCAAAATATTAATATTAAAGTCACCACAAATAATAACTGATTTATTACCAGTTACAAGTTTTGCTAAAACATCTTCCATTACTGACTCAAATATAGAGTAGTTTTGATAATTTGGAGGTCTGTATACGCACACTATAAAATGCTTATCTAGCTCAACACAGGACAGTTCAATGATATGTTCCACCGATAGTTCAACTATGTCTTTACGAGTCTTTGATTTTATACAATTTTTGATTAAGATTAGTGAACCTCCACGCAGCATGGATTTTCGGTTAAAACAACTGCCCACACTATAGTTTTCATAATTAATGAGCATTTCGTAATCTTTTAACCAGTGTTCAGTTATACAAATAATATCAAACATTGTTTTTTCTAAAAACAATTCAATTTCTAAGTGTTTGGAAGAAAAACCTTGAATATTTTGATGAAACAATTTTAAGGAATTCTGCTTAGCCCCTTTTTTACAATTAACTGATTGAATGCTAGAAGATACCTTGTTGATGGTGAGATTAACTACATAGTTACTGGTACCTTCTGTTGTCTTACTGACTAGTTTAAATTATTATGGCTAACCAACTTAATATTAGTATTATTGCTAATTTTTATGGTGCTAATTACAGCAGACTTCGACATACTACTTATGTCTGAGTTTATATTAAAAGCTAATAGCCATGCTATTTGACGTCTAAAACTAATAGGCAGATACGCAGTACCCCTAGTCGATTTTAATTTCTCAACAAAAGTGTTGGTGTCAAAAAATATAAGTTTGTCACTATAGTGATTTACTAATAAACGCATATGGTTATTTAGCATATGTATATTATGATTTTGCCTACTTGACAAGTGCTCAAAGTATGGAAAAGCACACAATATTATTTTCTGACAATTTATCTTCAAGATTTCAGTGACATTGTCAGTGATGTCATCCTTTTTTACATTAGTACTATTACCTATAAATACAGAAATAATGGCATTCGGATCAAATTTATTGCCAATTATTGACGACATTATCTCTTCATAGGATTTCCCAGGCATACAATAATTAACAGCAGATTGACTCAGGTTGTTACTTAATAATTTACCTAACCCTCTTCCTAAACTATCTGAAAACATAATGGAAGAATAACAAACTTTATTAGAACAAGGGAGAAAATAAGTCTCTGTCTGTGCTACTTGAGATAAAACTTGTGCAACATGTGGTGTATCATGATCGGGGATACTGGCCTGAGCTCCTCCAGACTGGGACGGGTCCTCCGTTGCCTCAGGTTGGAGAGCTTCAAGGATGGATTCCCTATGACAAGAACATTGAGTGGTGCTGAGAGTCAACGGGTCCACTCTGTCAGTCTCATTGTTACACATTTCCACTAACTCATTTGCAGCAAGAATGTGTTCCTTTATTTGTTTTTGAGAGCTCACATACTTAATATATAGTGAATGAAGTGACTCTTCAAGTACATCAATTTCAGACTGTAATTGTTGGGTGTCAATTTGATAAATGTTTTTACTGTCTTCTAATTTAATTTGATAGTTTTTTAATTTATTTATTAGAAAAACACGTTCTTTCCTTAGCTTAATATTATGGGAACTGTGTTTTTGTTGTTTCTTGAATTTATTGCATTTATTTATGATTTTATTTAGTTTTGCATACTTTTTAATTTTATTTTGACTAACTCTATAACAACTATTATTTTGTTTCAATATAGAATTTTCAGTAAGGTCTATTGTAATTAAGGAATGAGGGTTGCAGTTAGTATCAAATAATTCATTATATAAGTTATTAGTTTCCTTAGCCTGAGTACAATCTTTTTGTTTCTGTAACTTAGTAATTCGTACATTTGCATGAATTAATTCTTCTTGTAGGTCCCTAACCTTACATAAAGCCTCCTCATATAAGTTACTGCAGTTATTGAAACCATCTGTGACCAACCGCAGTTTTTCCCGTTCATCGACAACATCCAGGTATTGTTGATGTAGGTCTACCAGCTCCTGTTTTAAGCTAGTATTTTTGAAAACGACCTTCTCGACTTCCTTCTCACTATCATCCATTTCCTGTAACAGCTGTTCACATTTACTGTTTGAAGCCTTAAGATCTTGAATGGTCGTTCTCAATTTCAGCTCCAACTCCAAGGCAGCAGCCTTACGGGTCATCACAGGCATGGTTTCAGGAATAAGTACTGAAAGTAGAATTTAGGAACGGTGAGAACTAATTAGACAGACTAACACAAAAGGAAAGCTAGAAATGAAAGGAAAAATGGAGAAGTTAGAGTTGCTTTATAGAGAAATGAGGTAGGCTGTTGAATCAAATTGAAATGCAACTTATAATTAGATAAAGTACAAAGTTACATTGATTCTATTTTCTTATGATTTTACTTTTACTTATGTAGGTAGGATGCTAGATTTAAAAAATTCTAGTTTTGCATAAGGATTATAATTGAAAATAACGATAGTCACTTTTATTGTTGTTGTACAATATAACACTAATAGAATTACAGTATTTTGTTATTTCATAATACTAAGTTTCGTTTTAAGTAAATGTAAACAGTGACTTTAGACCCAGTGCAGGGTGCTAAATCAACCATAAATTGTGATACTAAGACTCAATGGACGTGTTACAGAGTAATACAGAGTCTAAGTAACGATTGTGTGCTAATTATAGAATAAAAATAAACAATACTCCCCGTTTAAATCCGCAGGTCGAACATCAGCTGTTCGTGATAGGTTACCGGTAACGATATGCAACCAAACACTGGTTTTACTTTGTAAATTTGCAGGAAAACAATAATTCTTAATATTAATGCAGTTATTTTACATTTAGATATATTATTACACCTTAATTAAACTTAAAAATTAAATAAAACAAAATTTAAAATACGGAACAAAATTTTGACATGTCAGTCGGGCAGTGTTGCCAAGTCCATCCAATAGTAGCATATTCCCATCGCTTTTATTTTCAATGAGCACATTAACATTTGTAACGCAGTGGAAGTTAACAGTTATCCAAGATTTATGATGACCTTCAAAGATGTACCCTTGGCGGGTTTCTCATTCCAACTACGTATTTATGATTGCTGTATTTTAATAAGATCAATCAAATAATAAGCTCACTTAAAGATTAAACGCTCCTACAAACAGGCGTGACACGCGACGCGACATGAGGCTTCCGAGTGGGCGGGCCGGGTGACTTTCGTGTCTTTTGCACATATTTAAACTATATTTGCTATAGATGTAGACTCGTAATGTAAACCTTATTACGCTTTAACCTACTTCAACTAAACAACAAATAAAGTTTAATTACTTGCCTATACGCTAGGGTGTCCCTTATATGACATTTTTTTTTTTTTCGATGCGCATAGCCTCTAATTTTTTTATAAATGCTAAAATATACTCAAATATGAAATTTCAGCTTTCTAGCATGATCGCAACCCGTGCCGACTGAGCTTCAAAGTTTATTTAAAATCGTGTTTTGTCCTATTATTCCGATCTGCTATAAAACTAATATAAATGCAACAAATTTGGTGAGTATGAGGTAAAATAAAATAAGGTAAACATTAATCTTTATTTCAAAACATAAAATTATAACAATCAGCCAGGGTAACTTCTCTTTAGTGTAGTTTTTTAACAGTCCAGATACAAATTTCTATGTTCCTGGGCACAGCGCAAAAAGCATTGTTTTTGCTCTTCTTCTGCCGTGTTAAGTAAGGTTTTGAGTTAGGAATGCATTAGACTGTTTTTAGGACGAATTTATAAACATGATGACGACAACCGAAAACCAAAAATTCTCTCTCTAACGTCTGCTCCAAAACAGCACAAGCTCCATTAAAATGACCAGTATTTTAAGCTTTTGTATCGCAGCACATTATTTGAACTTTATTATTAAGGTTCCAGTCAAAGAGAGCAGATGAGACGGCTTTAGCTTGATGTTATCCAGAAGAACTCTCCAGTTTTGGCACTGCAAGAAGCTGTTCTCTATCGTCAAATGAAGCAATAATGGGGCAAACGTTCTTCTTTTGAACTTCGTACATCCAATCCAGGTAATAGTTTTCCATCCCAATGGACTGTGACTACGTCAGGGCCTCAAGTCTGCTATTACAATAGTGTCAGAATGGTCTCGCCATTGTGAGTATTTGACAGTGTTTGTATGGCAAATCTGTCAAAAACTCACAATGAAGAGATATTCTCATTCATTTGACGATAGAGAACAGCTTCTTGCAGTGCCAAAACTAGAGAGTTCTTCTGGATAACATCAAGCTAAAGCCGTCTCATCTGCTCTCTTTGACTAGAACCTTAATAATAAAGTTCAAATAATGTGCTGCGATACAAAAGCTTAAAATACTGGTCATTTTAATGGAGCTTGTGCTGTTTTGGAGCAGACGTTAGAGAGAGAATTTTTGGTTTTCGGTTGTCGTCATCATGTTTATAAATTCGTCCTAAAAACAGTCTAATGCATTCCTAACTCAAAACCTTACTTAACACGGCAGAAGAAGAGCAAAAACAATGCTTTTTGCGCTGTGCCCAGGAACATAGAAATTTGTATCTGGACTGTTAAAAAACTACACTAAAGAGAAGTTACCCTGGCTGATTGTTATAATTTTATGTTTTGAAATAAAGATTAATGTTTACCTTATTTTATTTTACCTCATACTCACCAAATTTGTTGCATTTATATTAGTTTTATAGCAGATCGGAATAATAGGACAAAACACGATTTTAAATAAACTTTGAAGCTCAGTCGGCACGGGTTGCGATCATGCTAGAAAGCTGAAATTTCATATTTGAGTATATTTTAGCATTTATAAAAAAATTTGAGGCTATGCGCATCGAAAAAAAAAAAAAGTCATATAAGGGACACCCTACTATACGCATTTGCATAGTACATTTACATACAGCGGAAGGTGTCAATGTAACATCACTAATTATTCAAATCAGAAACAGCCAAACGGAACAATGATGTTTATTTTGCATTGTAAGTAGAATACTTACCTACCTGTGTATTATAGAATTAAATCAAACACGTAAACCTAACGTGTATTTGAACTTCCGTTAGGATTAGGTACCTACATTAACCCCTCCTGACATTCCAAAACAGGACTGTTGAAGAATCTCAAGTCTTAATTTCTAAAAACAAAAATTAATTAACTAATTGTGTTATTAACTTATTGGCTTATTCCCAAACTACTCCAAAAAGAGTTCCCAAACTGCTCCATGAAAAATATAATATTTTTAATTAGGTTTCATTCTACTCCATGATAACATTAAAATATTCTTAAAGTACTCCACCACATTTTAATCAAAAAGCTAATTTAAATAAGTACCGGAATACTACAAAAGGGTAGCTGACGTACAGTCAAGCTCGAAAGCTATGCAAATATATTTTTAAGTATAAATATATTTTTAAATAAAAGACTAAAATATAATTCAATTATCATTTTGGGTCTTATTTTTTTTTATTCAAAAATAGTAAGATTAAAAAATAAGAAAAAAAAAACTGACAAAATTAAAAAGTGGGGCTCTGGATTCAGAAGTCTAAAAAACATGAAATACAAATAATAAAAAATCTAAATTGATATGTGGCAATTAAGCCTAACATATTTACTATAGTTCAACAATTAAAAATATTCAAAAATCAACTGACAAAATTAAAAAAGTTGGGCTCCGGATTCAGACGTCTAAAAAACATAAAAAACAAATAATAAAAAGTCTAAGATGATATCTGGCAATTAAGCCTAACATAAAATATTTAAAAAATTCGACCAATTTTACATAATGGTAAAAAATACTTACACATAAATTTGAAAAGTCACAGTCTTTCTTTCTTATACACTGAATACTAATAAAAGTTATCAAATTAAGTTACTACATAAGATAAAACTAAGGTAATGTATGTAGTATTATTTCAAGTATGTGGAATCAGACTTAAGCTATTTTGAGACATGTATGCTAAGATTACAAATTGTTTGCGAACTAGGGTTTTTTTTTTTTTTTGTTTAATAATGATAATAAATTCGTTTATTTGCAAACAAGTGTCACTGTTGCATAAAAAAGCTCTACTTCCTGAACTGAAATAAATAATACTTAAATGAATAAATAAATTAGAATGTAAACTTTGTGTGCAAAAATATATTTTTTCAGGGGTGTCCGGGAAAAAAACTCAATTTAATCTAAATTTCCGGGGTTTTGTTAGTTTTGTCCGGCGTCGGCAATTTAGGTGATGGCAGCCCTAGATATTTATGTAGCATTGTAGTGAACGTTGAGGAAGTTTCTAACTTGCTTCGCAAGTTGGATACTTCTAAAGCGGCTGGCCCAGTCAATATTTCATCCAAATTTCTTGTACGATGTTCGACTTCGATTGCCCAACCTGTCTAGATTCTCTTCAGAAAATCCTTGGATACTTGTGTTGTACCTGAAGTTTGGAAATCGGCTTTTTTAACGCCTATTCACAAAAAAGGAGTCAAAACCGAAATGTAAACTACGGGCCGATATCCAAGCTCTACATTGTGGCAAAAATCTTCGAAAGGATCATCTATAACCAAGTGTGGAATAGTGCTCTTAAAAATTCGTTTAGTTCCTTTCAACATGGTTTTCTGAAAGGAAGGTCTACCGTCACCAAATTAAAGTGCGTCTATTTTCTAATACCTTTTATAAAGTTTCATAACTTTATAAAAGGTATTAGAAAATTCTAGACACACTTACCGAGGTTGCTGATTGAGCCGTTTTCCTTATAGGAGTGGCGCTAGTGGACCTGTGAGCGCCCTCTTAAAAACAAAAGCCAATTCTAAGTATATAATTGTGTTACATCTTCCTGCCTTTGTTTTATTCTACTTGAAGTCAGTGCGACGTTTTCTTTTTTATTTCAGCTTTTTTTTCTATTCTATGTTTATCGTTAAATCGGCTTATTCCCGAAATCCCCCCTGAACGTCCCCCTGAGGGGGAAAAGTGGAATCTATAAAAAGTCTAGAATTCCTAATTCCTATCCTAATTCCTAATTCTAAAAATACTTATTCCACAAATCCCCCCTAAAAATGTTCCTTGAGGGGGAAAACTGGAATCTAAAAAAGAAAAGTCTAGAATTCCCCCCTGAAAATCCCCCTTAGGGAGGAAAAGTGGAATCTGAAAAAAACAATGTCCAGAAATCCCCCCTGAAGTCCTTAAAATTTAAGGAGTGCTTCTGCTACCGGCCGCGGTGCTGGGCGCCTATTTCATCGCCAGTGTTGGTTGCCAAAATATTTACCGCGGGCGCCGGCAGATATTTTACTTAGATAACTTAGAATGTAGAAGCGAGCGAAGCGAGCTTGTGAATAATTTTGATTTATTCCGTTCTAATACCAACAACTAATACAACTGGTACTCGTATTTGTTTCAACTCATATTTATTTATTTTCTACTAGCTTTTGCCCGCGGCTCCGCCCGCGTGGATGTCGGTTATCGCGTAAAAATGTAGCCTATGTACTTCTCCATATCCCAGGCTATATCTCTGCCAAATTTCAAGACGATCGGTTCAGCGGTATAGGCGTGAAAACTTAACATACAGACAGACAGAGTTACTTTCAAATTTATAGTATTATAAAGTATTAAGTATGGATTCCGAACGGATACCACTCTTTAAATAATTAAATTTAATGTGCGAACGAATACTAACAACTTGAATTTGGTAGTCAGCTCAGTCAAACCTTTAGATGTGTGAGGAACAGGGTGTAAAGTTCACTCATCCTCTGTAGAAAAGGGAGGATCCTCCGACCAGACGGGTGTTGTGTTTGGCGGGCAGCCCAATGACGTCGGTGGTCGAGAGGAATCGGTTTTGGGGCTTTTTGGCCCCTTGCCCGAGGCATTTGTTTCCCACAATTGGGGACCCGTCGTTGGGTTTCCTCCCCCTCTCGTGGGAGGAGGGGGGAGTGCTTTATCGCACACCTAGTCGCTTGAGGGGGGGAGTCCCCTCAGCGGTCCGAAGTGTGAATCTGGGGGTGTGACTGTAGGAGCGCCCGAAGTTCTTCACGACGCCCGTGCGACCAGACCCCTGCTAGGTGAGATCCCCAGTTTCCTGCCCAATGATTGATGTTGGATAGTCTTATATATGTCATTCGCGCGGTAAACTCTTAATTGCGCGATGCAGGATTTGTGTGACGTCGGGATTTTGTGTGACGTCAGGTCTTTGATGAGAAGTTCGCATGTGGCGACGTAGATGCCGCCATAAACCTAATCAAATTAAATTTGTTTTCTAATATGACCATTCAAACACTACTATGAGCACCGAAGGGGGCCTTCGTCGACATAGTCAATGAAGCTAATATAAAATGTATACTGAATTGTTTTATGTTATTCAAGTTTAAATACTATAAATAGGCAGACATGTTGTTGTTTATGTATTAGTAACTAGCTGCGCCCCGCGGTTTCACCCGTATAAGTCTGAATCCCGTAGGAATATCGGGATAAAAAGTATCCTATGTCCTAATCCAGGCCATGGTCTACCCATGTGCCAAATTTTGGCAATTATAACAAAATTGTGTGAAATAAAAAAATACTGATTATTGTATATTATACTGTCGTTTTTTTATTTTTATTACATTGGACAAATCACAATTTTTTTTAAATTTACTTTAAGAGCGTAGAAACCAAAACTAATAATTCAAAATGAAGGGGGAAAACTGGAATAATTCAAAATGAAAAGGGGACTTTCTGGACTTTTTTAAAATTTGTGTCCAGTTTTCCCCCTGCGAAGAATCTCTCAGAGGGGAAAAGTGGAATAACTCAAAATGATAAGGGGACTTTCTGGACTTTTTCTACATTAGTGTCCAGTTTTCCCCCCTGAGGAGAATCGCTCAGGGGGAAAAGTGGAATAACTCAAAATGATGAGGGAACTTTCTGGACTTTTTTTACACTAGAGTCCAGTTTTCCCCTTGAGGGGGATTCTCTCAGTGGGGATTTGTGGAATAAGCCGTTAAATCGCGCACTACATTCTCTCATTGGTATCCCTTCTCTCTCTCTCTCTTCATGCATATTTATCTGTAGATAGATAATATTTGCTGGTCTTTTTAGCCCTGGGTGAGGTTTATAATCGGCGATGTGCGATGTAGCCTTCCCTCTGTACATGGGCACGCGCGGTCTTTGAAGTTATTAACCGACTTTCCAAAAAGGAGGAGGTTCTCGATTAGGTTGTATTTTTTGTTGTTTTATTTTATAATGTTTGTTACCTCAGTTCTCCGTCGTTTATGAACCGATTTTAAAAATTATTTTTTTATTTGAAAGGATATACTTCCAGATTGGACCCATTTTGTCCCAAAATCCGGTTCTGATGATGGGATCCATGAGGAATTGAGGGAGCTCCTCAAATTTTATAGGCAAACATATAGCGATTTTTGTATTTTCATCAACAACTCAAGCATTTGCATTCAGAAAGTATCATTTGATGAAGTGGAACTAATCAAGAAGACCACAAATGGCCACCGGAACTCCTCAATGATAAGTATTTCACGGGTGGCGATAAGATATCTCGATTAAGATTGTTAAGCGACTATGAAGCAAGTTTAAATAAATAATTCTGATGAAAATGGTACCATCGAACTGATCTGAAGATGAAGCCGGAATGTATGCACCGGAACTCCGTAATAAAACAATGTATCCTAGCCGTGTTTGGGCTTATTGGAATTGTCATGAGATGCACTCGGGCTATAAATTGTTATTAACCGATTTTCATTAACTTTGCTTGGGTAGTTTTTGAGTTGTTTAGTTTGTATTTAATCTACTTCGTATAGGTTTCTTGTGTCACTCTTATTTGTGCGGTATAGCAAGTAGTGGTAATCGAATTGTTGTGGGATAGGTATCATAACTGAAAAGGGAAAAATATAAAACTTTTTAACATAAAAACTACCAACTTTCAAAAAAAAAAACACTAAAAGTGAAAAATAACTTTAATTTCGGAAGTCGGTGGCAAAAAACGAAAATACAGAACCAAGGACACCGACTTCCGAAATAATTTTTCACTTTTTAGTGTTTTTTTTTTTTGAACCTCAAAAGGAAAAAAATAGAACCCTTATAGGATCACTCGTGTGTCTGTCTGTCTGTCTGTCTGTCTGTCCGTCCGTCTGTCACAGCCAATTTACTTCGAATGTAATGGACCGATTAAGTTGAAATTTGGTATACATATCAATTTGAGTGACCCAAACACGGAAGTAAACCGTAAATAAATGAATTTAGAATATTGGGGTCAGTTTTGGGGGGCAAATAAGAAAATTAAAAAAAAAAAATTTTGCAAACTGTAGCGTGTGACATATCAAAAGAAAGAGCTTACTATGAGGGTCTCAAACATATATTTTTTTATAATTTTAAAATATTTTTTTTTTAAGTTATAAGTGAAAATAGACGAAAATTGACCATTCCCCCCCTTATCTCCGAAACTATAGAACCTAAAATTTTGAAAAAAATACAGAATATAGTTCTATACTTATAAGTTTCAGGAAAAACTATAAGAAGTCTATGGTCTTAAAATAACATGGTAAAGCTCTCGATAATGTGCGTACAAACTTACATTTGCAGTTGGAATGTATGGGAGATTATGTTTACCAACTACAATGTTAAGTTTGTTATTAGGATAAATTCTTTCCAAGTACGAAACCCTTCATTGTGCGTGGTCCGACACGCACTTGGCCGGTTTTTTTTGTTATGGTCGAACGAATGAACGAATAAACACTATATCTACTAATCTACTGACTTATTATCATGGATCGTGATGAAGATCATGATCGTGATTTGTTGATTATCAAACAACACAAGTTGGTCCTCTTTGAGTAGGAGCTAGTGAACGTAGAATTTAAAATTGTCTGCTAAAGAGCTGTATAAAGAATGAAACCGCAGGTTTTATACTTGTCGACACAACTATGTACCTACATAAGTACTACACGAATTTGAAAATTAAATCATTAGTTGATTTTTTTTTTGACAGTGACTAACAAATCCTTCATTGACCGATATAAAATATGTATATAATTATGTAATCACATTAAAAATGTATTAATGAATACACTTTTTCGATCAAACCGTCATGAATAAGAAATCGCAGCAGACCTCTGTAATGCACATTGATAGGTCAGTGCCGCGTATTGATATGCAAAGCAAGCCCCAGCCTTGTAGGGGGCTCACTTAATGATATACGATACGCAGGTAGGTACACAGACGTGTTTACATTTCCATTAGCATCACCCCTGAAGTTCACGATTTATAAATTAATGCCCTTGGCATTTCATTTCCTTAATTGCTCACTCCAGCAAAACGGTTTTTTTTTAAACACAAATAAATGTGTAATAATTATAGTACACTAGCTTTTGCCCGCGGCTCCGCCCGCGTATATGTCGGTTATCGCGTAAAAAAGAAGCCTATGTCCTTCTCCATATCCCAGGCTATATCTCTGCCGACGATCGGTTCAGCGGTTTAGGCGTGAAAACGTAACATACAGACAGACAGACAGACAGAGTTACTTTCACATTTATAATATTAATCTATATACTATATATATTAATATTATAAAGCTGAAGAGTTTGTTTGTTTGTTTGAACACGCTAATCTCAGGAACTACTGGTTGGAATTGAAAAAATATGTATGTGTTGGATAGTCCATTTATCGAGGAAACTTATAGGCTATATAACATCACGCTACAGCTAATAGGAGCGGAGAATAAATGAAAAATGTTGCAAAAACGGGAAAAATTCTTCCTTTTTGAGAGCTTCCGTTGCGTGCGCTGCGTAAACGGTTTAAGTTACGCAAATATCATGTATGATGGAATTGTTCCTCTTTAAAAGTTCTAAAAAAAAGTCCGTGGCAGCATATGTCTATCTTTTAAGATTTACTCACTATAAATTTTTTTATGGTAATCAAATTTGTTCGAAATTAATGCATCATTTGCGAAGGAGTTTCAACTGAATATTAATCCTTAACCAAATAAATATGTTATTTATCACAAGTATTTAAATGTAAACAAAATTGTCCTCGACATCACTTGATTTCAATCAACATCTTAGGAGATATCATAATATAAAATATTCATATTCATGTTTGTTTGTTTGGTTGAACGCGCTAATCTCAGGTTCTGGTTCGAATAGAAAAAATATTTTAGTGTTGGATAGCCCATTTATCGAGAAAGGCTATAGGCTATATAACATTATGCTACGACTAATAGGAGCAGAGCATCAATGAAAAATGTTGCAAAAACGGGGAAAATTTCTTCTTTTTGAGAGCTTCCGTTGCGTGCGCTGCGTAAACGGATAAA
Source organism: Dryobota labecula (assembly GCA_947523025.1). NCBI lineage: Eukaryota > Metazoa > Arthropoda > Insecta > Lepidoptera > Noctuidae > Dryobota > Dryobota labecula. The sequence continues at coordinate 920,852 of OX383300.1, forward strand.
GTTGCGCAACAATCATGTATGGCGGAATTGTTCCTCTTAAAAAGTTCTAGAAAAAAATTATGGTTGGCTCACTATAACTTTTGTAATGGTAATTAAATTTGCTATAAAATAATGCATTATAATGAAGGTGTTTTCATAAACATGGTATTAATCCTTATCCAAATAATAATAATGTAATAAAACTGAAGTTTGTTTTTTTGTTTGTTTGTTTGTATGAACGCGCTAATCTCAGGAACTACCAATCGGATTTGAAAAAATCTTTTTGCATTTGATAGTCAATTCTTGAGAAAGGCTATTTAGGCTATTTAACATGACGCTAGGACTCTTAGGAGCCTAGCAAAAAGTAAGAAAGAACACTAAGCGAAAACGAAGTCATAGCGCGAGTAGGCGATGCGACGCACGGGCTGGGCCGGGGGTACAAGAAGTTTCACGCGGACGAAGTCGCGGGCAGAAGCTAGTAGTATATACATACATATAAAATTATTAAAAAACTAGCCTTTTCCCGCGGCTCCGCCCGCGTAGATGTCGGTTATCGCGTAAAAAAGTATGTCTATGTCCTTCTCCATATCCCAGGCTATATCCCTGCCAAATTTCATGACGATCGGTTCAGTGATTTAGGCGTGAAAAAGTAACATACAGACAGACAGAGTTACTTTCACATTTTATAATATTAGTATGGATGTATTAGTATGGATTTGCTCCAAAAGCTACTAACATTGAAGTCAGGACGTTGCTACAGTACTTCTCTAGAATTCGACCTCTAAATTATAAAATGTATTAACTTTAGCATCATAAAAACTAAATGCAGACAGACTGAAGTGATGGAAATTAATTATCTGCTCGCAACAGTTAAGAGCAGAGCATAAACAATGCGCTAGCTATGTTCGTATCCGGTCGATGTAAGAAACAACTGCCTTTAAAGAGATTTATCTTCATTGTTCACTGTCTTGAGCACGCTGGTAGGTAGTTAACTATTTCTGAAACTATTAAAACCCACGCCCGATGAGGCTAAGCATCCTCAGGATCAATAAAATTTATCTTGGTAGTTTATAAATTGGTCCACTTTCACTACACATAATCATAACTATTTGTTAAATGTACCGATTAGCTTGAGGTTGAGTAGAGCTGCTAGAAACAAGTATTGACTGATTCTGCCGTACCCGTAACATCTCGTTTGTCACGTACTGTGAGTCCTTATATAGGGTTACCATATCTCAGGATTTGTCCTGAGATCTCAGGATTTTTAGGCTCTTCTCAGGATTGCGGCCGGATTTAGGAAATCTCAGGAAATGTCAGGATTTTTAGAATTTTCAATTAAATAGAGTAGATTTGAGGCGACTGAGCAGTGAGCGAGAGAGGACTGCGATACACTGAGTTACTTTACTACTATGAGCGGGTGACACATTACAATCTACTTCTACATATCAGAAAAAGGTACCAAATGACATTGTGTATCACGCATACTCTCAGTTTTTTTCGTTGAAAACGCAATTTGAAACACCCTGTTACGAACGCGGAATGAAGCGGCGACATCTTTATCAGAGTTCATTCACCCTAGTGTAAAAATGTGTTTCTTACTATTGCAACCTTAATGTTCTCGGTACCTATGTATGTAGTAGTTTGTAAGGATATTTAACCCAAACTAAGTTGTGTAAGATAGATACGAGTAGGTACATACTAAGTGCAGATTATTAAAAGAGGTACGATTTATGTTACAAACAAAATTATGGCCGATTTGAATAACTGATAAATTTGTTTTCGTTCGACAGATAGAAATTTGACTCAGGTACTACCTACATTAAATCCAAAATTTCGATCTCTAACCTGACAAATAACAAAACAAAAGATAGTTAATGAAATTGGCAGTACGTAAATTGTAATTGGAATCAACTAAATTATTTACACTGATTACTAATTACGTATTTACAAATGATCACTTTTTATTTACGCATGCAAGTAGTTAAGCTTTACCTGTGCGCGGGTGTTGTTTAAAATAATCCAATATGTTCTCTTCGAGAACAGATGAAAATCGTGATTAATCATCGTTGTATTGCTGCTAAAATCACTTGCGGGTTGATTGCACCTTGGTTGCGTAACATGTCGAGATTATTAGGCGCAGCGTATAATCTCCTTGATTCCCGTAAATTTTCACCACTTATTGCGTACAGGAGTAGCATGTGTAGGTACCCGATATTCGAGAATTGATAGTTCCTATCACTCATTGTGAAGTAGGTAGGTACCTAATCACTCTGCGCTTAGTAGCTAGCGATCGCGAATAACGGTCGATAACCGGTAGCGCGCGCGCACGCGCGTACTTCCACTTCCGGTATTCGGGCGCAACTGAGACACTGTGAGAGTGACCTTCACCTATTTTTTTTTGTGAAAGGGTCGTGGCACGCGCCGCATAGCGTTAGAACTTCTCATTGGATGACAGTCCACGTGGACTGTGCTTGATTGGCTTACGATAATTTTGTCTCATAGAAAATGGAGGTGGAATGATCTACTCACTCGTGCGCTGGGTAGGTATGTTCTACCGTTTAATACGTAAACATTATAAACAGGATATTCATAATTCTAATACATTATTTATTTTTCTGTGCACCTATTATCTTAATTAATGGTAACAAATTTTTAATCACGCCTAGAGGTATTTTATGTCGGATACATTGAGTGGACTTTCTTTGTAAGACGACTAAAATGCCACAGTGTATATCAAATACTATAAGGTAGTTTTTTGCATATAATGTTTGCACTAACAAGTTGTCGTTTTACTTTGATGCGTAAATGTGTACGTAACATTCTGTATTTTATATCCTTTGAGCTGATGATCCAAATGAAACATCAATGTTTCGTATCATTTCAGTGATCCAGATGCAAATTGAGTTTACGAGAAAATTCGCAATTTCGAGAAAATCTCAGGATTTTTCAATGGAAATCAGGTTTTTTCTCCGGACTTTTAAATTTTCTATCTGGTTACCCTACCCTTATAGGTATAAGCCATAAATGTGCTAATTAATAAACCTTGAGATAAGGCCAACTGAATTAGCAAGGGATTAACTTGTAAGTTCTAGTAACTAATGTTTGTGTTTGCCACATAATCCGATGATGAAAGGAAAATATAATATACTGTACATTGTACCAAGTAACACAACGCTATACATTAATAATTAGCCAAGGATTACGATGAGAACAGAATTAAATAAATTGGTTCTTTTGAACTTTATTCTGGTCCTTTCGTACGCACGGCTTCAAATCAAGCTATAACTTTTCCAGTATAAGCTGACTTCTCACTGTACGAAAATTCTATACAATGCGAGATCAGCTTATACTGGAAAGTTATAGCTTAATTTGTAGCCGTGTGTACCAAAACTCCATGACATAACTTTTTTTTATCGACGTATTTTGAGACGTGCGGTTTCGATCGTTCCGGCTAAGTTCGTGTCATATCTCTGTATGATGTTATCGCTGGATGCAACAGGTAGCGATACGAACTTGGCTGCAACAACTGTGATGGACACCATAATAACTGCGCGTTACCTAATAATACCACATCACTATCAGTGACTTGTCTCGTTGCACTCAATTATGTGAGATTACTGATAAATAACTGATGCACTGTTTTTCTTTTGTAATTAGATAGGACAGGAAAATTCCAAATAAAATTATCACGTGCTGCTGAAGTACTTTCCAGCAATGAGGTTATATTATACAAGAGGCGTAACGTCCTACTAAAAAAATCCGAAAAACGTAACCACTTACGAGTTAAAGACGTAGCTTTGAAACGGATACATAAATTATGTCAAAATAATATGTTTGTCTCATTTCTTCTTCCGTCAAACTAATTACGTCGGAACGAGACAAGACATTGTCATAGGAAAAACAGCCAGAGTTGCCAACGATCAACGTAATTACCCCAGAATGAATATATTTTTTATTGAATCAATTACCTACTATGAAAGATTGTATTAAAGGAACTTTCAATAGATTAAAGATTGAAAGAAATTGAAGATTTTGATACATATAGGAAGAAAAAAAAAATATGTGCGTAAACGTAAATATTATATTTCAAAACTATTAATATTGTGTCAAATTACTATTGTTTAAAATGGAATGATATTATTTCAATGTTTATGACAATCATTTATCCATACTAATATTATAAATGTGAAAGTAACGCTGAACCGATCGTCATGAAATTTGGCAGAGATATAGCCTGGGATGAAGAAGGACATAGGTTACCTTTTACGCGATAACCGACATCCACGCGGGCGGAGCCGCAAATGATAAATGATTTTAATTCTGTAAGTAGGTAGTAGTTTGTAGTAAGTTTGTACAAACATTTTTACACTTCAATCATATTTTTTAAACTAGATGAGGTCGGCGTTTCCTATCTGACTACTCTGAGAAGAAAGGCCGAAACAAACTCAGCGGTCACAGTCTCTTTCAAAGTCCAGACATAATCTTGGTCAGATATTGCGAAGACCATGTAGATTGGTGTCTGAAATGCGCTTTTGATGAAAGAACCACACAGATTGAGTGGACCTGTCCAGTCAGTGCACAACACTATTTAACACAATGTGATCATAACAATCTAGAATTTTTCATTTAAAAATATAACCTCACTTTACGTCTAAGATTATTCATAGCAAATAAAATTATTATTTTTTGTAAGAAGTGGTGATTTATTAAGTTAAAACCTTCGAAATACACGTGAATGCGTTACTTTTCTATTTAATAAGTGTTTGGGTACTGCACAGTATGTTTAAACTAAACAGACTATAATAATAATTTAGACTTACAGGAACATACATTCGTCATTCACTAAACTCCCGACAGTCTGGCAAAATCAAAATCGTTTTTACTGGTAACCCTGGTGGCAATAAAATGTTTGATAAATGTAATTCGTCTTTTAATGTTTTTTTTGGATAATCTGAAGAAAATTTAGCAAACTTTCTTGTGAAATGTAACACCCACTTACTTTATTAATATTTTCAGACCGTGACATGCAAATTTTAACCGCACATTTCACAATTTTGATATTTTTTATCCTTAGCTATCGTTCACTTTACGTCAAGTTGACAACTGAAGTCAGATATGCCTGTGGACATATACGACGTAGTAATGCGTTGGTGCCGTACATTGCTGATCTAGTCCTATACACGGCACGCAAACTTAGAACAAAAAATTTAAACCGTATACTCTATGGTTGGAAGAATAGAACATGACAGGTCTCCTCGCCCCCTTCTATCACTCGTCTCCCCTCTTACACCCGGTGCTAAAACTATAGACAATTTACAAATGTCACTGACAAATTAAGGCGGTTGTCGATTAAGTTTTCGATTTTTTCGCTACCGCCATACCGTAATGCAGTTTTGTTGTTGATCGAGTGAAGTCTGCGTTGATTAATTACCTAAACCTATCCTCTCAGTGATTTAAACTGTAATATTTTGCATCGGTAGTGCAAGATGTGCAACAAGTGTTATATCGAAAATTGTGGTGCTAAACGAAAGGACGTTAAAATGCATACGTTTCCTTGTAGTGAGATAAGACTCAAAAAGTGGCTTCTGAGCATTAACAGTGATTATTTGCGTAGCTTAAGCGCACAAGAACTTCAAAAACTATGTGTATGCCAGAAACACTTTGAAAAAAGGTTCATCAGCGAGAAGTATCGGCTCAAAGTTGGTTCTTATCCAAAATTGTTTTCGGCTTATAATAAATATGAAATTATATTAAAAAAATAAATATTGAGTAAGTATTTGTTGTGTTTAATTTACATATTTCTTAGTAGTTCCCCAGTAATACCGATGAGCTCATCTAAGAGCTCATTGGTTTTATGCTGCTAATAGCAAAAAATATTGAAATCTGAATACAGTACCAACGGGGTAATTGAGGCTGTCTGTGAGCCTTTGCCAAAAACTCAATACATAAATTTAAAAAAAAACGAACTGTCATGTTCTAAACTTCCAACTTTTGACAATCTCTACTAACCATTTTTTCTCTATGGGAGTGGGTCGTCTGATACCTAAGTAGTCTGTGGTCCTATATAAGATCATTGCTTTCCAGCGAATCGCAGAAGAATTGCTACGGCACTTCATTAAATCAAAATAAAAAACGATGAATTGTCTGGCGTAAAATCTGCCGATGTGTTACACTGCACCTGCCGAGCTGACAATCCTGACGTGCACGTGCTACGTCTGTTTCTAGCTATCGTCGTCGCCGAACACGGGCGGCTGGGCGCACGTGCGGCTGGCGGCGCTGCTGGGCGGCATCCTAGCGGCCGCCGCCGCGCTGCTTGGCGCCGCTGCCGCCTGGGGGCTGCCTGCCGGCCGGGACACATTCGCCTTCATGGCTGCTGAGGTATGCCACCAGCTCTATTTCTTTGCAATGTAACTCTTATCTCGGTAAGTTAAGGTATTTATTAGAATGACTAGCACTATACCCGCGACATCGTCCGCGTGGATTTCGTATTTTCTCCTACAAAATGTAACACCCCCTCCACCCCGTCTTACTGTTCGTTTTGGAAAATTAGTTAAGATCCTTTTACTTATTTATAGCCAGCTATTGCCCGCGGCTCCGCCCGCGTGGATGTCGGTTATCGCGTAAAAAAGTAGCATATGTCCTTCTCCATATCCCAGGCTATATCTCTGCCTAATTTCATGACGATCGGTTCATCGGTTTAGGCATGAAAACATAACAGACAGACAGAAAGAGTTACTTTCACATTTATAATATTAGTATGGATTTATGGATCAAAGGAAAAATTAAAATTTCATACATATAAACTGTTCCTCCTTTTTCGCATCATTCATTCATTTTTTTTAATCTTCAATCATTATTTTTCGTCATATAGCGGTTTATTCATAAACGTTGCTTAAAGTTAAGTGACGTTCAAACGTCAAAAATGTATGATTAAACAGTCGCTAATCATTGCATAACTTTAAGCAGCGTTTATAACTAAACCCCTTAGGGTGAAGCCAGACGAGCGTAATTTTTGTGAGTCGGGATTTCAATTTTGCACACGGCTTCGTTTTATAATGTAGGGGACATTATAAAAGGAAACCGTGTGCAAAATTTCACGTTCCTAGTCCCAGTAGTTTCGGCTGTGTGCTCATGCGCTGTGCGTTGATATATCACGTCAGTCAGTTTCTCCTTATAGATACAGGCTGGCTGGGACATCGACGCGAAGCCTGTTACCATGGATTCAGTCCATGATTCTGGACCGAAAAATTTCAACGCAGGGGGCGTTGTAATTTTTCGTCTGTAATATAAAAAAAAATTGCTGTCCCATACATTTTGACCGCGTAGGTATTGCACTTTTGTATGAAATAGCTGTTTTTTTTTATAACCGACGAAAAATTTCAACGCAGGGTCATGTACTGAATCCATAGTAACCGGCTTCGCGTCGATGTCCTTTCCGCCCTATATATAATAATAATAATAATAACCCCACCGCCGTATCTCTACGTTGACGTCGTGGTGGGGCTTGCGCGCTCCGAACTCTGGGTCTGTACCGGTAGAGTTTACTTTACCGGAACATGTCTAGGGTGAGGAGCCAGACCAAGAGAGATACAGAAACCCGCAGGGCAGCATGTGGCGAGCTGTTGGGCAGTTGCGACCCCACGGACCCTATCTCCCGGGAGAAGTCATGTTCCTCATCTCTAGCTTGCCTTTATTGGCCGGCTGGAGTGAACACTGACGAGGAACTGAGCTCCCACCTCATTCTTGCCTTTATTGGCCGGCTTGAGTGGAGATTCGCAAGAGCAAACGTGCTCGGAGGAAGGAAGTATTTCAGTAAGTGCTTGTAGGGATCTTGACCATCTTCCGGGCTCTGGGATTGTTCTGAGAGCCGTGGAATACCTCTCCACTCCTCGAGCACCTCAGGATATGTTGCCCCCTTGTCGCTACATCACTATGTGCTAGCGACCGTTTCCGGGGGCCCATTAATGAGTGTGCAAGTCACCCCCTGCCATTTTATCCGTGTACAATAAAACATTGATCAGGCAGGGGCCATAGTCCTTCCATAGTTTTAGGTAACCAGTCCATTTGAACCACCCAAACCCATAGTCCAATATATTTGTTTCCATATCCTACAATAGTCCTACACCAACCGGGGGTTGTCCTTGGGTGCACCTGCATAGTGCATACAGGGATAATCGTCGGTTGGTGCCTCATTCCATTTAAAATTGTCTAAGGGGCCTCTGCGAGTTGGCTTCGGCCCCTCGTACGCCTTCCAAAGGTCCGGGACCCCAGGGTCCCGAGATATATAAATGTATATAAAATAATAATAACCCCACCGCCGTATCTCTATGTTGACTTCGTGGTGGGCTCGCGCGCTCCGAACTCTGGGTCTGTGCCGGTAGAGTTTACTTTACCGGATCATGTCTAGGGTGAGGAGCCAGACCAAGAGAGATACAGAAACCCGCAGAGGGCAGCATGTGGCGAGCTGTTGGGCAGTTACGACCCCACGGACCCTATCTCCCGGGAGCAGTCATGTTCCTCATATCTGGCTTGCCTTTATTGGCCGGCTGGAGTGAACACTGACGAGGAACTGAGCTCCCACCTCATTCTTGCCTTTATTGGCCGGCTTGAGTGGAGATTCGCAAGAGCAAACGTGCTCGAAGGAAGGAAGTATTCCAGTAAGTGCTTGTAGGGATCTTGACCATCTTCCGGGCTCTGGGATTGTTCTGAGAGCCGTGCAATACCACTCCACTCCTCGAGCACCTCAGAATATGTTGCCCCCTTGTCGCTACGTCACTATGTGCTAGCGACCGTTTTCGGGGGCCCATTATTGAGTGTGCAAGTTACCCCCTGGCCCCTGCCATTTTATCCATGTATAATAAAACATTGATCAGGCAGGGGCCATAGTCCTTCCATAGTTTTAGGTAACCAGTCCATTTTAACCACCCAAACCAATGAGGTTATATTATACTAGAGGCGCAACGTCCTACTAAAAATGTCCGAAAAACGTAACCACTTACGAGTTAAAGACGTAGCTTTAAAACGGATACATAAATTATGTCAAAATGTCAAAATAATCTGTTTGTCTCATTTCTTCTTCCGTCAAACTAATAACGTTGGAACGAGACAAGACATTGTCATCGGAAAAATAGCCAGAGTTGCCAACGATCAACGTAATTACCCTAGAATGAATAAAGATATTTTTTATTGAATCAATTACCTACTATGAAAAATTGTATTATGGAACTTTCAATAGATTAAAGATTGAAAGAAATTGAAGAATTTGATATATATAGGAAGAAAAAAATGTGCGTAAAAGTAAATATTATATTTCAAAATATTAATATTGTGTCAAATAACTATTGTTTAAAATGGAATGATATTATTTCAATGTTTATGACAATCATTTATACTTACTAATATTATAAATGTGAAAGTAACGCTGAACCGATCGTCATGAAATTTGGCAGAGATATAGCCTGTAGCTCTATCATGAGTTTGCACAGCCAATACTCGCTAGCGTCTCCTTAAATAATATGTATGAAATACTTGTACAGCGCCCCTAGCGGTCACTGAAAGAATTAAAATGCGTACCATGAGCACTATAGATTTCGATAGGTAAGAAACCTAATGTAATCTATTCGATAGTCACTAACGTTTTTCAGCTGTCGCCATACAAAACGGCACCATGAGTCACTAATTTCACAGACGCTATCGAAAAATACGCTTACGATAGTAGTTACGTAACTCACTAGCTTTTTGAGGTGTGAAACGTATTTTTACATTAAAATTATATACGTTTTTAGTCCATTAGAGACTAAATATTGGTGCCGATTCCCTTGTTCACAAACTAAACTAAATTTAAGTTCAGTGCATCTTTTTCTTTCTATTTCATTAAGAAAAGGACAGAAGATAAATTTTAGTTCAGTCCTGTCAAATTAATCAGCGCTTGACGTAATTTGACGTAATTTTAGTCGGCAAGTTTTTAATCACGTCTAAACTTGTATGGAGTAGTGATAGGCGTTGATTAATTTGACAGGACTAAACTAAAATGTATCTTCTGTCCTTTTCTTAATGAAATAGAAAGAAAAAGATGCACTGAACTTAAATTTTGTTTAGTTTGTGAACAAGGGAATTGGCACCAATGTCTGGAAGAGCTTATTTAGCATGGAATATGGGTTGAGGGGCAACTATTTGGTAATTTCGTAACTTTAAGTTTTAAAAGAAATTAACATAAAGTAAAAACACACCTTTCCATGAACTCCACCAACAATTGAAATTGTCCTCATTGTAATATTCAATTTTTTCTAAGTTATATCACTTTTAATAATAAAAAACGCCGCGAACCGAGTAATTCAACAACTCGACCCTACACATCGTCAGCAAAACTACAAACTGAATAGACGATAATGACATATTATAAGGAATAAAAATTCAATAACAACTAAATAACTTACGTAGTCCACGAACCGCCAACCTTTCTGTTTAGTCGGATTATTTCGTGGTATTGACTGTCATTACATTTTTAGCCGTTCTCGCTTCTTATTACTGAGAAAGAAAGAAAGAAATAAATAAAAACATAGGAGTGAAGTTAGCTAGACGACACGATCTATCGAGCTTACGTTAGCGCCCGCGTAAGACTCCGTAAAACTCATGGTGCAAGCATTGTCGAAATCTATTCGATCCACGTTAATACGCTAGCGAGTTTAACGATAGCGAGTAAGTTTTCGATAACAACTCATGGTAGGGGTACAGACTATAATAATAATTTAGACTTAGAGGAACATACATTCGTCATTCACTAAACTCCCAACAGTCTGGCAAAATCAAAATCGTTTTTACTGGTAACCCTGATGGCAAAAAAATGTTTGATAAATGTAATTCGTCTTTTAATGTTTTTTTTTGGATAATCTGAAGAAAATTTAGCAAACTTTCTTTTGAATTGTAACACCACTTGCTTTATTAATCTTTTCAGACCGTGACATGCAAATTTTAACCGCACGTTTCACCATTTTGATATTGTTTATCCTTAAGCTATTGTTCACTTGACGTCAAGTTGACAACTGAAGTCAGATATGCCTGTGGACATATACGACGTAGTAATGCGTTGGTGCCGTACATTGCTGATCTAGTCCTATATAAGATCATTGACCCAAACCCATAGTCCAATATCTTTGTTTCCATATCCTGCAATAGTCCTACACCAACCGGGGGTTGTCCTTGGGTGCACTTGCATAGTGCGTACAGGGATAATCGTTGGTTGGTGCCTCATTTAATTAAAAAGCCTCTAACGGGCCTGTGCGAGTTGGCTTCGGCCCCTCGTACACGACCATATAGCCCATAGACGCCCAATGCTTGATCTAACTCATCAAAACAATTCTATCAATTAGCTGAGGTATGAGGAAGCGGGGTACTGCGGTCTGATTGGCCCTACCAAGGTCATTACGTATTACTAGGGATGGGGCAAGTTTAAATAAAACACGAAGGTATCGATATTTTTTTTAAATAAGTGGCTGTTTTACCTTCCTATTTCTAAATAGTATTTTAACATGCACTTAAGTAATTAATATAGGTACTTAAAGTAATAACACAAAATGTTAAAAATAAAAACAAAATATCAAAATTCTTTCCGTATTTATTTAAAAATATATTTTTTTCAGAGGTTGTTTCATATATTGTACAGACGCCAGCACATCAAGCTACTACAATCTGTCAAATTTCTTTAATAGATTTTCAACTTTATCACTACAGTATAAGGTTCAAGGTTGATTGAAGTTAAAAAAAAGACTAAATTCTGGAAGCCAAATAATTATTTATAGAATACAATAATGGCCTATAATATTCCCACTGCTAGGACAGACGCCTCCTCTCCGTGAGAGGGAAATTTTCTGTGTGGATTAAAATATACATAATTTTTGGACAATCAAAAACACTGATACATTCATCATTTCTGAAATGTATTAACTTTGTCTAAATCTTTCGAACAGTGTTTGTGTTGAGCAGACTTTGTAAGAAAGCTAGCTTTGTGGAAATATAATTTGTGCATAACACTTATTGACAAATCCACTACATGATTGGTTACTTCAGAGTGGAATTGATGGTTACTTATATTAGGAAATAGTTCCTGGCCAGTGAAAATGCTTAAAAGTATTATTGACCAGGACGTTGGTTTGTTGAAATTTTTTCAAGTTATTTATGGTTATTTCTGAACGACGCCAAATTTTGATCACAGTTGGTGAAGTATATATCAAGCCACCTTTGTCTCTATAAGCTATTAGACTATTTTTAACTTTGGATTTCATTTTAATCCTATCAAATACTAAAGTGGCGATAATAATAATTCGCCTTTGCATTGGGCAGCTTTTCTCTATTGTAATAAGTATTTTTTTTTTCAAATTTCTTTTTTATACTTTTAGTATAATTTTTTGCTTTATCGATAACAGATTTGGTCAATTTGGATTTGCTGCATCACTATTTACGAGTATGTTTACCTAATAATAGAGGAAAAGAGATAGCGAAAAAATTACTTTCAAAAGAAAGGGACGCAAACTCGAAAGACATCAACGAGAGTCCTTGCACCTCTGGTTCACCTACAAGTATGACCAGTATAAGATGAACTCCGATAAATAATATCAGAAAATAAATCTAATTATGATTATGTAACTATTAACTTACCGATGAATTTGTTATGCCATCTTTAAGGAAACTCGAAGTCTGGCTGTTTTTACCACACCAACGTATTGTGCAAGGGGCTATTATAATATTTTATTTTACCAATTCTTATTGACTAACGCGGAAGAGTTTACGGCTCACAGAACTGGTCGAAACTGAATCGAAATTATTGAGTGGCGACCTACATCAGATCTATAAGTCTGATGTGTTGACAGACATCGGTCACCTGTTATTAGGCGTCTATGGGCTATATGGTCGTTGTGCGACACTAATATTCATTTTAAAATAATTCACGGAAGTACCAACTATGTGAAAACAAAACGAATTAATCTCCGAAACGTCGCATGATACACCGTTTGTGCTGAGATAACGCTCGAAATGTCTAATGAACACCATTGGTGCATAACTTTTCTAAGGGTCACGTTCGGAATTGGACGAAATATTTGACATTTATTTTGTACTTGCAAGACAATCTGGCTGTAGAATTCGATTAATCGACTAATACTTAACCGGTACAGTTTAGCGGCAACACAGCTGAAGGAACGAAAAAAAAAAAAAAAAAAATACGTCTATGGTCGTGTGGCGGTGTGGGGCGACGCATAATGTAAACAAACATTCATCAAGGTTATACGCGCGTAAAGTAATGGGTTCAATGAGAAAACGGTTTAATCATAGAAGAATCCTATACAGAATTACTGAGAAATAAGTGTAGATTTCATATTGAGCGTTAGTTTATCGAAAAGTGATAAATACTCGTATGTCAGTGAAAAAGTAACAAAAGTTTTGGAATGCACAAATTTTGATCATATGGCCGCCGTGTTTAGTAATGTTTTTATGATAAATATTCTAGTTTATTGTTTAAAATACACATAAGTAGCTAGCTTATTTATCTACGAACATAATTTGGCTAATAGCTTCTGATATTATAGCGTATTGTTATCGTAATCGTATTTCCAAGAGTAAAATTCGGCAAACAAATACTTACAAAAAGACAATAAAATGGATATAGTATGTTATCCTTAAGAGATAGACATATGCCATATGCAGTTACAGGAAGTAAGTCGCAAAATTTTTGCATCTGGTATGTCCCTGAGACGGTTGCGGAACTTTCTTCCAACTGCCACTAAAACTGCGCTTGCACAATCCCTGTTACTTCCTTGATTACGCTGATGTCAGTTATCTCGATCTTACTGAGGCACAACTAGATAAACTTGAGCGACTTCAAAACTTTTGCATTAGATTTATATTTGGCCTGCGCAAATATGATCACATTTCTGAGTTTCGTACAAAGCTCAAGTGGCTTCCCATACGTCTTCGCCGGAATTCTCATATCTTATTTCAGCTCTACAGTATTCTATTCAATCCTAAAACCCCCTCTTATCTTAAAGAACGTTTCAAGTTCCTTCATGACACACATAATAGATATCTGAGGTCATCGGAAAGCTTGAGACTAGAGATGCCAATGCATTCCACTAGTTTTTATGACAAGTCTTTTACAGTTCAAGCAGTACGGTTATGGAATGCCTTGCCCGTCTCGATAAGGCGTGCTCAATCTTTGTCCACTTTTAAAATTTTGGTTAAAAATCACTTCCTCTCTCCTTAAACATCATCATTACTTAAAGTTCCTTGCTCTTGTATCATGTTTATTATTGTGTGTATATATATATATATATATATTTATATGGATAAGTATCTATATGCTTTGTGTATATGTATTTATTGTATATATGTAAGTGGTACACCACTAAATACCTGCAGTATTGTCTCTCCTTCTACTTTTTGATCCATCCAAAGGTTGTCTGTAAAAGATCGCTTTTAGCGATAAGACCGCCCATTGTGACACCCTATGTAACAGTTCTACATTTATATCTGTAATTTTTATGGTGTACATAATAAAGAGTATTCTATTCTATTCTATTCTATATGCCATCGCGGCCTTTTCTGAAGATCTTTATAAGATACAAAATTCCACCATACATTGTTTTGTTATATCTCAAAGGGTTTAGACAGCGTTTTCGTTGAAAGCTCCCAGACGGCTTATTTTTTTCCGACACCTCCAACAAATATCGTATCTCCACAAAAATGTATACAAAAACTTAACAAATTATATACTAAAACCTTCCTGGAGAACCACGCTATCCATTGGTGAAAACAACATGAGAATCGGTGCAGTAGTTTTTGAGTTTATCGCGAACAGACAGACAGACAGACAGACGCGGCGGAGGACTTTGTTTTATAATATGTAGTGATTAGACAAATAACTGTTCTCACCCTTTCGTTATTTCGATGTAAACGTTTAATAAACTCCGTTATTTCACGATAAATACAAAGCACTGTAATCTATTTACCATGTACACTCACCTGCAAAATTGCATGGATACCTTAGTGTCTATTTTCCAGTGAACGTTTGAGTTCAAATTTTCGAAAATAGAACTAGCTTTCGCTTTTCGCTTCACACGATTTTGTTTCTGTAGTGTCCATGGATTTTTGCAGTCGACCGTACATTAAAAAAATAACTCCAAAGTGCAATAATTTCAACAATATTACACAATAACTGTCGTTATTTAGCCGTTATTTGTCTAATGTTATAGTAAATGGAGTAACAATATTTTATTTTAATATTATCACCAATTATTATAATACCTACTCTAATGCCGCCATTGACAACGTAAAACCTATCACTTTAAATTGTAATACCTTTTGAGCGAGTGGACCGATTTTAATGAAATGAAATAAAACACTAAGGGGTTTATTCATAAACGCTGCTTAAAGTTAAGTAGTGATTAGCGACTGTTTAACCATACATTTTTGACGTTTGAACGTCATTTAAATTTAAGCAACGTTTATGAATAAACCCCTTTATGTTACTTCAAGATACGGAATATGACTATATTTCCAATCCCTTAAATCTCTTGAAAAGAAGTACACAAAAAATTCAATATTACATGTTCATTTTAAAATCATCCGTTATTTACCCCCATGGGAATGATTTTACAAAAACGCAGAAACACTTAATTCTTTATTTCTTACCAAAAGCATAAATTTGAATATTGAAATCCCTAACTTAAGAAATGCTGGGTTTCCTATACAAACTTTCATCCCCTATACCTCCCCCTTTAGGATTATTTTTTATACAAAAAGTAGCCTATGTATGCCCTGGGACGCCATTTACCTCCTTGCCAAATTTTATCGAAATCTATTCAGTGGTTTAGGTGAGAAAAGATAACATTCAGACGGACGGACAGAGTTACTTTCGAATTTATAAAAGTAAGTACCTATATAATGGATTACAATGAGATAAGAGTTATATTGCAATGACTTAATAATGGTTTTACATCATTAAAATTTGACCGTTAATGAGCTGCTTTACTCAATTATCGCTCAATAATGTATGTCTTTCCAAGCACCATTGTGCATTGTTGTGTTTCACATTCTGCCTCCGTTTTTCATTTTGGGATACTTCGGTGATGGCATTCGCGCATCTAGCGGAGATTCCTCATTTTAGATGAATTTAAAATAACACTGTGAGAGGAAATCCGAAATCAATCCACAGACTGACTGAAGTTCAACTTTCTATTACACGCCCTCGTAAAACGTAAAGCGTAGTTAGACTAATTACCATTGAATAAAGAACGCTTTTCTGAATAGAACGTACCATAATTCTTGATGAGGATGACCGTCGTTCCTCAATGTACAAGGCTACGATAAGGGAATAATTTAAATCGGTCCAATTATTACGTCATGTGTTTAGAATGTGACAAACAAAATAAGAGGTAACAGAACCTTGAATGAGTAACATAGGTCAGCAGAGTTCGATGTCACTGCAGAAGCTTCCGTATCGGTAGACTGAGCGTGTGGTGAGGTAATGAATGGCCGTGGCTAACGTTGTGGTCCATTATGAGCTATAGAGTGTGTAGCATCCGTATCCATACTCCATACTGCCATGCCTTGAATAAATAAACCTGAGAACAAACACGTACAGGTAATATTGGTAAATAAATAAATACCACATATTATTTAAGAGCGGGAAGGGAAACATTAAGGTTATTGTTTTATGAGTTTGAACTCATGGGTGCGCTTCGACCCTGTCTTGGCAAGCGGCAATGTTGCCATCTACGGAAGCGTTTTCATAGAGTTACTTACAGCCAGTCTTGTCGCTGCGGTCTGCCATTGCGATTGAGCGGTGTTGCCTCTGTGGTTTGCGGTTGCTGGGTCGCCTTCGGAAGAGTACCTTAAGGATAGAAACATCCTGTTGGCTGTTGTTCAGTGAGACCACTGTGTGTTGTTGATTGCAGTGCATCCTAGTGCTGGTGTCGGTGCTGCACGTGGTGGCGCGCTACGTGCTGCAGCTGTACGAGGCGGACGTGGCCGGCCCCGTCGCCTACTACACGCATCTGGTGTTCGACGTGAGTATACCCATTACCCATCATAACATAATCCATCATCATTCTCCTGCCCTTGTCACAATTTATTTGTGGTCGGCGCAAATGCCTTCTTTTTCCATACTTGTCTATCAGTCGTCATTCAGTAGTCACCCTTTCTAGCCGTATCATCATTCACACCGCCCACCGCATCATTTCTTTGCTCTTCCCCTATTCTTAAAGCCATCCATATTCATACTCACAACTTTCTTCACGACATTTTGCTCTTTCCTCCGCATCCCATAAATCATTTTTCATCATTTCATACCCTGACAACGACAACGTGCTCGTAGTCCATGATGAAATTTATTGACGTCATTAAAAAGACAGCTAAAACAGACTGGATGGAGAAGGTGGAGATCTGGGTACTTTCACACCTTGGGCGAGGCCTATATCCAGCAGTAGACTGCGATACAATGAGTTGAATGATTGAAGTCACCAGCACTTGTACCACTTGCGGTGTAGCTTCGGAAGGCATATATTTATATGGAATGATGAAATGTTTATAATCCAGTAATTGATTGTCGTCAATGAACAACATGATCCCAGGATCTGAGTTCATCTGAGAGTATCACAGATAAGATAGCATTGTCACTAAGCATCATATTTTGTCATGAATGACGTTACAGTGAAAACAGGTTTTCCTTTGTCTAACATCGCCACATCATTCGCGACCCGGTCCCCTTTGCTGACAGTTGCCATCAGAGTAATAAATTGAACTAATATAAACATTTTGTAACAAATTAAGTTTTGATTGCTTTACATTAACCCCTAACACGCAGAGGTAGATGACAGTATACGTAGCTACTTAAATAATAGTCGCTAGCGGCCATCGACCAACGAATACCGACTGTTGTAAGCTGTGTCCGATGATGTAATGATGCAACATAGTTATTACATTGCCATCCACGTCGCGCGTCGGCGTCGTAGACATTTGTGACAGTTATTGAACTTTTGTTCTGGCTCACTCAATTATAATACCATGATATCATGGAAGATTTATTAACATGCAATAGCATTAATGTAGATAAAAGTTATTTTGATAAAAACCCACGCTAGATTAAAAAGCTGTATCGGTTTCTTGTAAGATGATTGGTCGTCTCCTAAAGAATTTCTCTCAATGATTAGCCTTAATTGCCGCCTTAATTGGGTTTATTGCCAAACGAGTGGAGTAGATTTTTGTATGAGTTGCGGCATATCCCATGCATTCTGGGATCTGATGATGCTCTTTACGAAGTCCCACAATAAGGACCTTTTTTAGTATCATGCGGATTTGCTAAAGCACGCGGATAATCAAGATTCTATACCGATTCATACTACTTAAAACCCAGAATTTAAGATAAATATGTCACGCATGCGCGAGCAAATCCGCATGATAGTTAAAACGCTGTAAGTGTTGGCTGATGTAAAGTTCTTTTTAACCCAAAGGTTGGCCGTTATCTGCGTATTCTGTAAATCAAATTATATACTTAAGTTATAACATTTAAAACTAGTTTTCGTGAAAAAACGTCAAAAAAACTTTGACCCACAATATACCCATAACCAAAAGCTTCCCAGGTATGGTCCAGTACAAAAAAATATCACAATGACGTCTACAAGAGACTCTCGGCTGCATTTGTACATCCGTTGTCAAACCTTATGTATTACATTTAGTCCGTTTTATGTACCAGCATAAAGTGAAAATAAATGGTTGTGTCCCAGTCGGTGTCGCTAGTGGTGGAGCTGCTGCACGTGCTGCACATGGTGGTGTACAGCAACATGCTGGTGTCCATGGCGTCGCTGGTGCTGCTCATGCAGCTGCGGCACCTGCTGCACGAGCTGCAGGCGCGCGTGCGGCGCCATCGCCTCTACACCGAGCTAGCCACGCACATGAGTCGCAAGTACGTAACCCCTTATGCCCTTACTGCTGCTCGTGCAGCTGCGGCATCTGCTGCACGAGCTGCAGGTGCACGTGCGGCGCCATCGCCTCTACACCGAGCTCGCCACGCACATGAGTCGCAAGTACGTAACCTCTTATGCCCTTACTGCTGCTCGTGCAGCTGCGGCATCTGCTGCACGAGCTGCAGGCGCACGTGCGGCGCCATCGCCTCTACACCGAGCTCGCCACGCACATGAGTCGCAAGTACGTAACCCCTTATGCCCTTACTGCTGCTCGTGCAGCTGCGGCACCTGCTGCACGAGCTGCAGGCGCGCATGCGGCGCCATCGCCTCTACACCGAGCTCGCCACGCACATGAGTCGCAAGTACGTAACCCCTTATGCCCTTACTGCTGCTCGTGCAGCTGCGGCATCTGCTGCACGAGCTGCAGGCACACGTGCGGCGCCATCGCCTCTACACCGAGCTCGCCACGCACATGAGTCGCAAGTACGTAACCCCTTATGCCCTTACTGCTGCTCGTGCAGCTGCGGCACCTGCTGCACGAGCTGCAGGCGCGCATGCGGCGCCATCGCCTCTACACCGAGCTCGCCACGCACATGAGTCGCAAGTACGTAACCCCTTATGCCCTTACTGCTGCTTCTCTTTGCAGATGACAGTACAGCTATAATAAAATGTACTAATTCAAATAATTATAAGAATGACATTAAAACTTGCTTAAGTGACATTATTAATTGGTTAAATAATAATAATTTGGTTATAAACCTGAACAAAACAAAAGTCATGCATTTTTATCAACGCCGTGAAAACCCAAACGTTGGCATTTCCTACAAGGGCTGTGATATTGAAGAAGCTCATAATGCTAAGTTCTTAGGCATTATAATCGATAGCCAACTAACATGGAAACCTCATGTTCAAGAACTATGTAAAAAACTTAGCAAATCCACATATGCTCTTTTTCAACTCTCAAAGAAAGTTAACAGTCAGGCTCTTTTAACGGCGTACCATGGACTGGTTGCCTCTGTTTTGCGGTATGGCATTATTTTCTGGGGGCAGTCTACTGATAGAGAGCTGATATTTAGCCTGCAGAAGCGATGCATCAGGTCAATGTGCGGCCTTAAGACAACTGATAGCTGTTCTCCCTATTTTAAGTCATTAAAAATTCTAACTTTGCCTTGTTTATATATAATGGAGACTGCTTTGTTTGTGAAATGTAACCCACATCTATTTAAAAAATTATCAGAGGTTAGGAAAAATCCAATACGGACTCAATACATCAATAAATTGTGTCAAGTAAAATGTAATACTGCACTAATGCAAAATAGTTTTTTTGCTATTGCCCCACTCATATATAATAGAGTACCTAATAATATAAAAGATATGACTACATTAAAATTTAAAAGAGAACTAAAAGAAATTTTAATTATGAAAACTTATTACACGATTGACAATTTTCTTAATGACAATTCACTAGCTGATTGACATTACTGTTACCCTGATTGACATAATTATTGTGATCCTGGTTTCACTTAGGTACTTTTTATTTCCATTTGACATTATATAGACTCATTTTATTTTTTATTGTTGTGACCACGCTGACATTTTTTTATTTATAATTTGTAATTACAATGGTCTGTTAGGTACTTATTATTGGTTTTTTATTAGGAATTGTAAACCTTTGCATGCCCATGTGATGGTAAAATATGGAAACTTTATTATAAAAACACCTATGTACTACACCCATGTTTGCAAAGAAATAAATGATTTGATTTGACCTTGTCGCTTTATGCAAGTACCTATAGTATTATTTTATGTATTACTACCGTGTAGGTAC
The DNA here is from genome assembly GCA_947523025.1 of Dryobota labecula. Classification (NCBI taxonomy): domain Eukaryota; kingdom Metazoa; phylum Arthropoda; class Insecta; order Lepidoptera; family Noctuidae; genus Dryobota; species Dryobota labecula. The sequence continues at coordinate 941,612 of OX383300.1, forward strand.
TGATTATTTCCTTACTTTTTCAAATAAACTTTAGATTAAGTAATCAGATATTCGAAGAAAAAATTAAAACCGGCCAAGTGCGTGTCGGACCGAATATAGCAGTTGGAACGAATTTATCCCAAGAACTAACTTAACATTGTAGTTGAATTGAAATACATGTGCTTCCATACATCGATGTACGTGACGGCCAATTCTGCAACTGCAAATATAAGTTGCTTGACTATTACTCGTTATCTTGTAAAATTACACTTTCAAATTTAATCTTTCGCAAAAAAAAAAATATTTCAAGATTTTATTTTACCACTTTGTCGGCGTGATTTATATGTACATATACACATCCCAAATAACAGCTTAAGCCGCGGGCAGACAGACGTACATACTATGGCAAAACTAAAAGGGTTCCTTGTTGACTACGGAACACTAAAAAGGAACGATTTGTTTATGATTGTAATCCTAATGTAATTAGCGTAATGCGTCACTTAATGTCTTGTTTATACTTTACTTATTACTGACCGAAGTGACCGATACCGCAGATACGGTGATTAACGAGACGTGGCCTGAACAGTGGCGTCACAACAAGTGACGTCACGCCATACTGATGATCGCTATACTACACCATCTTAAAGCTAGATTGGTCATTTAATGTAACTCATGTTTAAAAAAAAAAATAGCCTTTATAGAGTGTATCGCGTAATAGATGTTTGAAAGTTTCAGGGCCCAATGTTAGCCCTACAGATAGGTAGAAAGTAGGAGAAAATTTAACAAGAGGCATGTCCACAGCTACCCCATGGCTAGCAAGGAAGAGGTGGAGAAGAACCAGGACAACTGCGCCATCTGCTGGGAGCCCATGAAGGAGGCCAGGAAGCTTCCCTGCTCACATCTGTTCCACAAGTAAGTCTTATACCTAGCTGATTTTGTATTTTATCATTTCTTCAATACAATGCCTGTGTCCGTCTCCAAGTGCCAGACCACCTATCTGTCTTTCATAACGATCGATTTAGTAGTTATTGTGGCGTGAAAAGGTAACAGACAGACATAGTTACTTTCGGATATATAATATTAAAGCGAGGTTCTTCAAGTTAACCTCTAGGAAATGTAATTTTAATGCCATTTTATTTAGAAACGGTAATGATTAAACACGTGAAAAAAAAAAATGTTGCTTTTGAGACCTTTCTGTAGATACGTCGGTTACGCGTTACACAATTGGACACAGTTCGCTATAAAAAAAAATGCAAACATACCCTTATTTTGTAGATTAAAACTCATTTTATTTCAATATTATGCTACTTTATGTATTGAAAATGTCATCAAAATAAACGTCTATAATGATGTAATGTCCGTCTTAACATTGTTAATATCATAAAACATATAATTTTCAACCCAAAATTAACGAAGTTCACGGCACAATTTACTCGCGCCCCACTGCCACCTCAAGATCAAGAATGCACTCTTGAAGAACCTCGCCTTAACTATGGATTAGTGCCAAAATAATCAGTCTTAAGGTCGTGTTTAATTTAATGATCGTGTATATCTGGGTACGCACGGCAATACCCAGCACGTTTTTTACAATATTCGATTAAAAGGCTCGTACAGACTCGCGCGATATCGCGGTCGCGACAGGCGCCGACAAAGAAATTGTGCTACTAGTGTCGCGTCGCGCCCGCGATATCGCACGAGTCTGTACGAGCCTTAAACCGTATTAAGAGCCCTGTTCACACGACACATTTTTCTATTATGCGCCACTACATAACAGACCGAATACGTTAAAAGTTCATTCTGTTTGCTTGGCAAATCCGGTGGGTATTGGATAAACGTATTTAGCTACACTGCCGGTCAAAAGTTTGAGACCACTATAAAAAAATTAAGAAAACAAATAAAAGTCAACATATTTAAAACTTTATGAACAACAGGTTTTACTTTCATGTTACAACAGATTTAAAATTAACAAAATTACATGAAGTCTTGACGAATACAATATTCAAAAGAAAATACACACAAGAGAGTATATACAGATTTTTCATCAAAATATCCTCCTTTGCATTTTATGACCTGTTTTACCAATCTTGGCATGCGGGCAATTAATTTATTTATAGTCTCTTGCGAGATATTCCTCCAGCTTTCTTCTAATGCATTCCACATGGCCTGCTGTGAAGAAGGACATTGTTCCCGAACGTTTCGGTCAAGCTCTTCCCACAAAAGCTCTACAGGGTTAAGATCGGGGCTTAGGGGTGGCCATGTCATGTTTTCCAACACTTTTTCCGACTGTTTCTCGTCTTAATAGCCCCTACATAATTTTGAACTGTGCTTTGGATCATTATCTTGTTGGAAAATACATCCTTGGCCGATTAACTTTAGTCCGGAGGGAATAGCATTTTTCTCCAAAATTACTTTATACTGCTCCTTTTTCATAATTCCTTTAATTTGGACCAGATTTCCAGTCCCACAGCCTGAGAAATAACCCCAGACCATAACAGATCCGCCACCATGCTTGACAGTCGGGACTACACACTGTGGCATCAACTTTTCTTCGGCGGAACGTCGAACAAAAATTCTTCTTTTTGAACCGAACATTTCAAATTTAGATTCGTCACTCCAAAGTACTTTTTTGAAATCTTCTTCGGTCCAGTCTCGATGGGCTGGGGCCCATTGCAACCGTTTTTTCTTATTCTGCGGTTTTAGAAGAGATTTTCGAACAGCAACGCGACCAAACAACTTGGCTTCTCGCAATCGTCTTTTCACTGTAGACATTGACACAGGTTTTTCCCGAGATTTGTTGACTTCAACACGTATTTCTGGGGCTGTTAAGCGTCTATTTCGCTTGCTGGTTACCACAATAAATTTGTCTTCACTAGAAGTCGTAGCTCTTGGTCTCCCGGAGCGCGGACGATCTTGATTACAGCCAGTTTGTTTGTACCGCACAATAGTGCGATGAACACAAGTCTTCGATAACTTGAGTTGAGATGCAATCTCACGTTCAGATTTGCCTTCATTATGGAGAACAACGATGGCAGATCGTGTTTCAATACTAATTTCGCAAACTTTTCCCATTTTAGAGACGTCTTGACTGTAGGAATCACAAAATCAGACTAACTGCGGATATTCGTAGATAACCATGAAAATATCTGGTTAGAATAAACTTTGAAACTATTTTAAGAACAATTGCATTGTAAGTTGATGTAAAATAAAAGAAGTGTCAGCTGCGGTAATGAGGTAATAATTTTAACAATCGATTATCGGACTAGCTCGAATCTTCCTCGGTTCACATTGAAGTATGGAAACAATGCTTGTTTATTGCCCTTTCCTAGCCAAGGAAAAGGTAATAAACAAGCATTGTTTATTGGCCTTTCCTTGGCTAATATATAAAAGAATAAGCTTTTAGGCAGTTTTTATAAACAATAGAATACACAGGTGTGCAGATTACTTTTTATCACCAATATTTTGAAAATATTTACTAATAACAAACATTTTTTATTAGTGGTCTCAAACTTTTGACCGACAGTGTATGTACCTTTTTTTTGCAGTATAAACGACGTGTGAACGTGTCTATACGCAATATTTGCGCCACTCCTTATTCTGTAACATTTATCCCGTAAAAACACGTGCAGAGCAACGCCGTGTGTACTTAGCCTAAAATGAGTGAGGCCTAGATTTTAGAGTTTAGAGTGTCATTCTGAATTTCGACAGTTAATTCTAACTGCTACTCATTGCTATGGCTCCCCTCACGTTGTGTGCGCAGCTCGTGCCTGTGCCAGTGGGTGCAGCAGGACGCGTCGTGTCCCACGTGCCGCCGCGCGCTGGCGGCCGCGGGGCCCACTCGCGCGGCGCAGGGGCCCGCCCGGCAGCCCAACCATCTGTTCCACTTCGACGGTAAGTGAACTTGTGTGGCTCCCCTCACGTTGTGTGCGCAGCTCGTGCCTGTGCCAGTGGGTGCAGCAGGACACGTCGTGTCCCACGTGCCGCCGCGCGCTAGCGGCCGCGGGGCCCACCCGGCAGCCCAACCATCTGTTCCACTTCGACGGTAAGTGAACTTGTGTGGCTCCCCTCACGTTGTGTGCGCAGCTCGTGCCTGTGCCAGTGGGTGCAGCAGGACACGTCGTGTCCCACGTGCCGCCGCGCGCTAGCGGCCGCGGGGCCCACCCGGCAGCCCAACCATCTGTTCCACTTCGACGGTAAGTGAACTTGGCCCTGGAAATGATACGTATTGTATTCACAATCAAAACACACGAATGCATTCACAATCTGCGGCATAGTCGCTACAGCATCGGCGTCCAGGCTTTGCGGACCACTCAATAAACCTCAAATTATCAAAACTGTTTGGTATCCAAAAAGCAGCGTCAAAAGTCAAAAGAAACAAAAATATTCAAACGTGTGACGTTTCTATCACAGCAGCAGTTCCCTTCAAATAAAATTCCCGTCCGAACAATGCACTGAGCAATATTCCTGCTCCAACGGTAGACCATCATCGCTGCGCGCCGCGTGTGTTGTGCGTAGAGAGTAGAGCGCGCGGGCTGACCATGAGTTAAATGAGACAGCGGCTCGGCGTGTACGCGGTAGTTGTCAGTGCGCTGTGCTGTGCCCTTGTGTACCTGCTGTTGCGTCTTCACGTGCGGGATTGCAACCTGACAGGTCAGCGACCCCTCCGGCTCAGCCCCACGGCCAGCCGGCGCCGCGTCTCGTGTGATACCAGCACTCATAGTCTAGGTACTTATTGTGCAACCACATCAATGTATCACGTACTGGACTCGCGAATAGAAATTACTACAAGTCACAGTTCATAAAAAAATTAAAATTAAACAAACCCAACTGCACAAAAGACTATTTAAAAGTAATGCAGTAAAAAGACCGAAACAAGATTGAAAATAGAAAACAAAATTAATATAAACTATAAACAAAGTAAACTCTACTTCGGTTTAACATCACGAGAGGACTGCCAAAACCACTTGTCGCGGTATTTTGATCAAAAGTCCCAAAATTTCTATAGCAATGGGATCATGTCCCTACCTACAAGATGGCAAAAAGTTATCGAACAAAATGGTACCTACATACTATAGTTAAATGTAAATAAACTATATTAAAAATGTTTTAAATTTTCTTAAAAAATGCGAAGAAACTTTTTCCCTAACCTATTACGAGTATAATAACCAGTGAATAAATCAGTAACCTAAAAATATAGCAAATAATAATGTCTGGAAAATGTTATAATTGTGGCTTTATATTGCGGAAGACTGGAAAACGAAAGAAAACATTGCAAACCGAAGATGAAGTGCGGAAATACAAAGTTCCTCAAATGAAGCTACTTAAAGTCTGAGATGTTCTGTGTCATAAATGTCGATTAATTCCGTATGCTAAATCGCCGGCTACTGACGACACACGCCCAGGACCTTCCCATCTATATATATAAAAATCAATTGCTGTTCTTTATTCTCGCTAAAACTCGAGACTCATTTTGGTTTTGAAATGTTTGTCGTAGTCCAGGGAAGGTTTAAACCAGGTATGGGCAACCTTTGACATGTTGAGGGCCGAACTTTAGCGTGCAAATAAGTTCGCGGGCCGCGTTTAAAAGTACCTAGTGCATTTTAAAGTAGTAATAATATTTTTTGCGATAGATATTAGACATGAAATAATACGACAATGTTATTATAGTACAATTTATTAAAATAACAAAATAAAATGAAATTTAAAAAAATGGTACATTATAATTAAATCGTTAAATATTCAATTGTTACAAACTACGAAAGTTAAATACACCGAAATCAATGAGACACTTGAGCTTGAATTTTGGAAACTAATCCATCGATATTTGGATTAATTCCACTGATACAAAGACGTAAAGAATTTTCCAAATTATCATCAGTCAGTTTTGTACGATGTGTTGATTTATTAACTTTCATCAATGAAAAGAACTGTTCGCATTTATAAGTACTGCCAAACGCACAAATCAATCTTCTTGCGAATTTTCTAAGCTGCGGAAAATTGTCTTCTTCTAGGTATTTTTTGTAGAAATCTCTACGTCTTCAAATTTCGATTTTAGGAGTGAGTTTTTCTTGAATCTCGATCAACTCTATTTGTAAGTGTATTGGAGCATTTTGTACATTACATTTTGTAGGAGTAGCAAATAAACTGAAATAGTCTTCCATGTTTTTGAAGTCGCTAAATCTGTTCGAAAATTGTTCCGACAGTAACTTGAGTTCTTCAGCATATTGAGCATAAGCAATATTTTCATACGCAGAGAACGTGTTGAAATGGTAACTGTTACCAGACAGCATCTGTGACTCCCACAAGCGTAGTTTGATCTGAAACGCTTTCAAATGGCTGTACAAATCATTTACTAACTGCCCTTGTTTTTTGAAGTTTCAAATTTAAATCATTCAAATAGCCTATAAGATCGACCAGAAATGCTAAGGCACATATCCATTTTGGGTCACTTAATTCAGTTAGTGGTTTATCTTTTATTTTCATAAAGTCTGCTATCTCATTTCTAAGCTCGTAAAACCGTTTCAACATTTTTCCTTAGCTCAGCCATCTGACTTCACAATAATATGTTACGTCGCTATATTCAGCTGATATTTCATCCAAAAACGCCTTGAAGTGACGATGGTTAAGCCCTCGGGATCGAATAAAGTTGATGGTTTTTACTACCACATTCATAACATTCTGGAGTCGAATGGACTTAGAACACAAGTTCTGTTGGTGGATAATGCAATGAAGGACTATCAAATCATCTTTTTGCACATTTAATTCTGTTGCTTTTTCATTCAAAATTCCGATGAAACCTTTACGTAAGCCGACCATAGAAGGTGCACCATCAGTGCATACTCCAATTAATTTTGACCATGGCAAGCCAAAACTTGTGAATACCTTTTGAACTTCAATAAAAATATCCTCTCCTGTAGTGGTTCCTTTAAGCGGCTGTAAAGCAAGCAATTCCTCAGTAACAGTGAACTCCTTATCAACACCTCGAATAAATATAGCCAGTTGAGCTGTGTCAGACAAATCAGTGCTCTCGTCTAATGCTATGGAAAATGATTCAAAACCAGCCATACGGTCAGTCAATGTTGTTTTTATATCAGTAGCCATCATTTCTATACGTCGAACAACAGTTCGTCTTGACAAACAAATTTTTTCAAATTAATTTTTGTTTTTCAGGACACAAAATACTGCAAACTTCTAACATACACTCCTTGATAAATTCTCCTTCGGCAAATGGTTTTAATGCCTTTGCCAATTTTGAGCTAACTATAAAACTAGCTTTCACAACATTATCAAGTTGTGTTCTTTGTTTATGAAACATTTGTTGCTGTTTTTCCAAATTTGCGGTAAGCTTCTGGATTTTGTCTGTTCTTAATTGTCCTGTCAGTGAGTGCAGCGTTGCATGCTTAGTTGAGTAATGCCTGTTTATATTGAATTCTTTCATTACTGAAATGGATTCATTACACAGCAAACAACAATGCACAATGGTAAAAAAGAATTCTTCAGTCCATTTTTCTTGAAACTGGCGACCCTCTGTATCTACTTTTCGTTTCTTTTCACCAGACATCATTTTTGTTTACTTTTCGTTCAATAAACTTAATAACAAACTATAGTTAGTAACCACTCAAGATGCACACAAAGTCACAAAGCAAGTTGACGGCTCGAGCAGTTCGCTAGGATATCGCTTGTCCAAGTTATCACCTCAGTAGCTCAAATAGAACTGAACTAACGTTCGCTCAGATGTCGCTACGCCCCCGCAAGGGGCGTGGCCGGCGGAACCGGGGCATAGCCCCCCGTCCGCGGAAGGTTCGCGGTGGCCCATTAATATGGGCCCCTCCTTGTGTTGGCCTAATGCGGCCTAAGGATGTTGGGCCCGCGTGAAAGACGCGGGCCCTGTGATAGGGTATCTGAGTTTGTTTCTGTAGTCGCGCCGTGACACTGTTGCACAGTGTCGCTTCTTCACGACATCTCGGCGGTCTGACCCCGCCAGGTGAGACCCCCCAGTTACCTGGGGGAGGCCCGGCGAGGACGACCAGCGACGAGATGGCGACTTTATGGCGCTTCTACAGGTCAATGTAGCCTATACCCGACCCACTTATCAGAGCTAGCCAAACCATGACCCGGGTAATAGGCGGAATATGAGTGTGAGAGCGGCATAGTACTGTAGTGTAACGCCGCCCGGTGAATACGTGTAGTCGCGACCGCAGCTGCGACTATACGTGCATAATTGCATATATAAGTGCCTGTATAGAGGTGAATGTCTGTTTTCGTTACGTATTCATACCTATATTAACCTAGAATACAAATACGTAACAGATGCGTGTGGTTTGTGACGTATTAATTGTCTCAAGCAAGCCGCGTGTAACCTGGGTGCCGCTTGCTTGGGCATCATGTCCGGTGCGATGGGGTCAGTCGTCCGCTACCAGGTCGCGGGGCAGGGGTCTCGCGTCAGGCGGGCGCGTGTGCCAGGGCGCTATCTGCTTGACATGGAGCCAAGCAGATGCGTCGGCACGCGCGAACATGCCTTTCGCGAGGTGCCGCACGAACTCATCCAGGCTCTCAATCCTGAGGTCCCGGTGTAGTACGCTATTCCTCACGTAGCGAGGAACTAACGTTCGGGCCATCCACCCGCTTATATAGGCAAAATGAAGGAATAATCTGGAATAAACTAGTTTAGAATAATTGAGAAGCAATAAATCTTTTGATGTGTCAAAAAACCTCAAAGAATTTGATCGAGCAAGCCGAGTGGGCGGCAAACATCATAGGGTTTGATGTTTGCCGCCTCACTGTTACTCCCGTGAGTATAAGTTAATGTAATATTTTTTTAATTGGGTTTTTTCAAAATGTCTCGCGGGCCGGATCATATCTTACAGCGGGCCGGTTCTTGCCCATATATGGTTTAAACGGTGAGAAAATATGGAAAAAAAAGAAAAACTATTAGAGAACGGCTGGACCGATTTCGCTATTTATTTTTTTGTTGTCTTTGTTATTATCAGGAGAAGGTTGGACGGTAGGTAGGGTAGGGTAGGGTAGGGTAGGGTAGGTAGGTAGGGTAGGTAGGGTAGGGTAGGGTAGGTAGGTAGATAGGTAGGGTAGGGTAGGTAGGAAGTTAGGGTAGGGTAGAGTAGTGAAGTTTATACTATATTTCCTTTGCGCGTAGACAAACTGCCACAGTCAAATAGCTTTTGACAGAACGAAGTCTGTCGGGTCAGCTAGTATTATATAGAAACGGAACGACGTGATATTTTACAATCTAAATCAGCGAACGAATTTACATTTTATTTGAAATACCTAATCGTAATTAAATTAAAAAAATCACTAATGCTTGAATAACATTGCGCGAAGGAGAAGACTTTAATGATGGTAAAAGATTCGACAGTTCCATGATGTTTTCCCAACTTAGTCCAGTATACCTATACTTTTAGTTTTTTTTTCAGGCATGGTAAAATCACCTATTTCGTCGAACAGAGTAGCTTTAACTTTTTCTGAAAGTAAATCTAAAAATATTGAGACTTCTTTTGCAGACAAAACACTGTAATCGCAAGCGTGACAGTTCATCTTCAAAAAACTTGTTTTTATTCAATGTTGTGAGGATCAACGATCTCCATTCGGAATGAAAATTCTTCGTTTAACAAAAGCTTGATATCGAGCTTCTATTGGTAACGTTTTAATATTATATTTTGAGCTATAAAAAATACAATACTTATGAGTTATTATCATCAAGTCTTCATTAGAACTGTGACGTGTAAAAAAGTCTTCATCTTCATCATTATCATCCTAATAATAATCCTCTTCTTCGTTCGCTGATTCAGATTGTAAAATGTCACGTCAAATCAAATCAAATCAAATCGTCGTTCTGTTTCTATATAACATGGGAAGGTCCTGGGCGTGTCGTCAGCTGCACTCAGCCTGGATGTAGTACCCTGAAAGCGCAGTAGGAAGCGCATGTTATTAGTGGTGCATTAGAAGCAAGCCGCATGCAATGTGCCAGCTCCTTCCCGTTTTCAGCTACCAAGGACAATGTAGGAAGAAAGGTAGGTAAAAGTTCAACACATCGCAGCGGTTTACAGGCAGATAGTCTGTAAGGACAGCGTGGCACAATGACAAGTGCAATATAGGCTATGCATGTGACAGGCGAGCATAAAACAGAAAGTAAGACTATGATCTTAGCAGATTTATATCTAGCACAGAGGGTCTGGTATGGATAACCAATTTATAAGGAACTTACCCTAGATCAGGGCACATAGAATCTTAAGTATCAAGAAATAACCTGTCTTCAGTTTGCAAGCGAATGTAGAAAATGCAGATTTCTTAGAGACTAGTACTACTCTATTAGTACTGTGTTTTTTTATAGAGATGCGCTTTAGTAAGTAATTGTGAAATATTTAGCATCACTCAAAACTCAAACTAATTACTTTTGAGAAGCCACAATGCTACAATGGCGGCTGCGAAAATGTTCAAATTTTTCATTATGGGTGTCGTTTTCATAGTTTTCGAGGGTGCTAAAGCTGATAGTGAGATCAAAATGAATACCCAAGATGGCAGCTGCGAAATGTTTTTTTTTTTTTTTCATCACGGGTCTTGTTTTCATGTCAGATGTGTTATACATCATATGCTACTACTAGCCGACGGGAAGGTAGGTAGCATATGATGTATAACATCTAATAGCCGACGGGAACGTACTACCGGGATTAAAAAATAACCTATATGTTAATCCAGGTTATAAATTATCTGTGTACCAAATATCATCTAAATCCGTTCATCCGTTTTTTAACCCCCGACGCAAAAAGAGGGGTGTCTGTCTGTGGCATCGTAGCTCTTAAACGGGTGGACCGATTTGGATGCGGTTTTTTTTTAATTGAAAGGTAGTTTAATGGTGAGTTTTCTTAGGTATGTTTTATCAAAATCGGTTCAGCCGTTCGAAGATCATCAGCTCTTTTCTCGTTGATTAAGGGATGTGAGCAACTTCCACGGGTATGATCGTTACTAAATTTGGTATTCTATTACTTCAATCGTATTGCAAGAATATGGTAACCTTAGCCTGATGCTGCAGCATGACCTGAGGTCTGCAGAAACCAAACTCCTCGCTTAGTTACAGCAGAGGTATCATGTTTGGGCACGTTGGAATGGTTTCAGTGAACAGATTATAGGAAGATTACCTTGAACCTTGAACTGATGCTAGATTTTTTTTTTGCACTATTCTGTCTATTCTCAAGGGAAGATATTATTTTTAACTTTTAAATGTTCGCTTTTCTTTTTGCGTTGGGGTTTTTTAAATTTAATTTTTATATTTTACTTCGTCTGCGTAGAGTATAAATTCTTTTTTCTAGATAATTATAAATTATTATAACAATAACAGTATAGAGCTTTGTTCATGGCTAATTCTCCTCCACTACGTGTGATATTTGAGGAATACTGTAAAGAAATACCTACTATAAAGGACCGGTATCCACCTGGTTAAGCTATATTTGCCGCAGTTGGTCTGTGGATGGGTGAGCATCTTTACATACAGAGACCACTCCGTATCTCGGAAAGCACGTTAAGCTGTTGATCCCGGCTGTCATTCGTAGATCTTTGACAGTCGTTACGGGAAATCAGAAGCCCGAAACTCTGACAACCATTTTTACCAAGGGGTATCGTATTACCCAGTAGGTAACTGCGTTGTGGAGGTCAGATAGACAGTCGCTGCATGTAAAATACTGTAAAGTTAGAAACAGTACACGTGTACTTATATTATTTTTACTTGAATACAAAATTTAGCGAATTAACTGCTTCAATACAAAATTTCATACCCCTTTTCTCCCCTTGAATCTCTAGACCCAGCGGTTTGGGCTGTGCGTTGATATATCAATCAGTCAGTCAGGACTTTGAATTTTATATATACGAGGGCGGCACTGAAAATTTCGGGAATCAAGGAAGAGACACAACATTACTATTTAAAAATGTATTTATTGCTTTTCGAAGTATTCTCCGCGAAATTTGACACATTTTTCCATACGATGGAACCAATCATTGAAGCAACCATTCCATTCGGAAGTTGGGGTCTCCAAAATGGCCGTTTTGTAGGCGTCCCCAGCTTCTTCAGGTGATGAAAATCTCTGTCCACGCAATTTATTCTTTATTTTAGGGAAAGTATAGAAATCATTAGGGCTTAGGTCGGGGCTGTACGGCGGATAGTCTAATAATTCTATGTTTTCTTGCTCTAAAAACTCTTTTGTTCTGTGCGCGGTGTGAGAACTCGCATTGTCGTGATGGAGGATGATGCTGCGGTTGCAGTTCTCTTTACGGAGTTCAGAAACGACCTGTGGCAAACAAATGCTAGCATACCATTCTGCATTAACCGTTCTTTGTCCCTCAAGAGGAATAGTCGTAACATGGCCAGTTTTGCAGACAAACGTGGCCACCATTTTTTTTGCAACACTCCGTGAACGAACAATTTTTGTTGGCTTTAACTCATTTTCGAACACCCAAACTCGTGACTGGTTTTTTGTTTCGGGTTCGTACGCATATATCCAGGATTCGTCACCTGATACGATGTTGTATACAGCATTTGAGGATCCTGCGTGGAATCTTTCGAGAGTTCTGACGCACCAAGTAACGCGAGCCGCTTTTTGCTCTTCACAGAGCGAATGCGGTAGGTATCCATCGGGAAAACAACTTTTTTACACCTAATTGTTCATGCAAGATTATTTGTATTTGACTCATGCCAATGTCTAAAGTTGCCTGAATTTCGCAGTATGTCACATGTCGATCTTCCTCAATCAGCTTACGCACAGCATCAACGTTTTCTTGGGTGACTGCAGTTTTTGGACGACCTTGACGGGGATCATCACTGAGCTTGACACGTCCACGTTGAAATTCAGCAAACCAGCGATAAATTGTGGTTTTGGATGGGGCTTCATCACCAAATGCAGAAATTATCCGGTCAACACACTGTTTTTGTGTTAAACCACTTCGAAAGTCATAGTAAATCATCGCTCTTGAATTTTCTCGAGTCAATTCCATTTTCTCAACGACTAAACAAGTTTGACAAAACCTTGTGACAAGACCGAGAATCTTTTTTTAAATAAATAAATGGTATTCGATTTTTAAAACCAAGGAGTTTTCAATTAAAAAGATTTTAATATGACAGGAACAGTGGAAATATTCCATTCCCGATACTTTTAGTGCAGCCCTCGTATAGATGATATATCACGTAGTCAGTCAGTTTACCATTTTATTAGATAGGTAATTGTCAGCCTAATCACAAAATTTTAAGATCCTAACTTCAAAACTGACGGACTTACATATAAACTTCCATTCCCTATTTTACCACTTTAGGGGTGGAATTTCCAAAAATCCTTTCTTAGTGTACCTCTAGACCTCGTAAGGAACCTACGTGCCAAAGGAGACAGTTTTTTTTGTTTGGGGAATAGGCCCACCACAAATTGTGGCGTTTAGTAATGAAATTCATGTTGGTTTATTCCTTATAATCTCTAGATTACATTGGTAATATTAGCAAAGTTGTATGTAACCGGAATTTTTACTGTCGTATTTCACAAATACGACAGTCAAAACATGACTCTCGTCATAACCTAAAATCTCACAAGAGCGATTGTCTAATGAGTGGATAGGTCTCATTGGTATTTTAAGTTAAAATAGTACACTGTTCAATAATAAATAGTATAAAACAAAGTCAAGTCTGTACTACGTAACAGATTTTGATGTGATTTTAAATACGATTTGATAGACTGACTCATGAAAATGGATTAGATGTAGGTATTCATTTCAAAATAGCGCGGATTTTCCCGGCCATTGACTGTAGATCTAAAATAATAAGGTGATGTGGTATAAGCTGGTTGTGTAAGGAGAAAAAAAAAACACATTATAGTGTAGACTCTAGTAGGTAAAACCTATAAGTGTATATTTCGATATAACCCAAATGGTAAGCTTGGAATGTCAGATTGGTTAATGGTTATTTACTGTGTATGAAAGTTCTTATGATTGAAAATGAAAAGTGTGTAGGGGGAAATAAAGTAAAGCACAGAAATACAAGGTTAGATATGTATTTAATTAAACTTGTCAATATTCAATCAGAAAGCTAGTTGTCCGTTCGCAAAACTAGGTTTTCATGGAGAACAAGGGCAAGAAACTCCATGGAAACAGCATTAAAGTATTCTATCATCATATTTCTTACATTTACATAAATTACCTGTAGAATTTAGTGCTTGCGTGGTTTAGCACTAACTTCTGGGTTGGTTGATATGTCTAGTTAATCTGGTTGATTTGGTGTAATACTAGACTGGTTATGGTTTGGTTATTGGTTTAATACAACTGGTTTAATAATACGAATTATATAAATGGTTTAAATGCTATATTGAATATATTGGTTATAATTATAGAATGGTAAATCTAAACTATATTAGCACTAAGATGGTTTGATTTGGTTTGGTTTGAGTTACGCGATTGGTAGTCGGATACGTACTAAATGGTAATTGTTGTGATACGTGCATTTATGGAAATGCACGCAGGCAAAAGTGCTGCGCTGTTCGGTTTCAAGTATTGAACCGAACATTACCGTTATCTCAAAACAGCTAATTCTATCAATTGGACCATTACTTTAGATTAATAGCAACATTATAACAATAGCAAAGGAAAGAACATGAGTATTCCATTATACAATTTAACACAAATTAGCAATATTGGCAATAATATCCTTTACAAAACAAAAATATCATAATAAGCAATAATTAAGGTATAATATCGAATTCTAACCAATACTAATTTAAATAATGCGCCGTCACGGCCAGACTGACATTCGCACGTCCTCGTGCGTCGATGCGTCTCCATCCTCTTAAGTCACCGCTCACCCATTACTCTGTAAAGAGAATAAAACTGGTAGGTAGATTGTACACTCGTCCATCACTGACATACATTACAACGTTTTATAACTCACAAACAACCTGTAGGTGCTGACCCGGACAACTGAAATAGGCGTCCCTTCGACCTGTCATCTCTTCAGATAACATGGACCGGACAACCCATCAGCCTCCCTCCCCACAAACTCAACAACTACGAGCTGACCCGGACAACTGAAATAGGTGTCCCTTCGACCAGTTATCTCTCCAGACAACGTGGACTGGACAACCTATCAGTGTCCCTCCAATCACTCAATCAACGTCCACTGCGCAACTACACACACCATAGGATGTCGACCCACATGAGCCAGTCCCTTACATTAGCCTCACGCAGCTAAGTTAATCTCACTGATTAGTAGATCCACTATCAAATAGAAAAGAAACAAGCTCACCAGATGTTGTGGTCAGGTTACTCCTTATCGATTTGATTTCACAGATAGACTTGCTCTAAACGTTCCACCTGAAAAAATAAATCATTAGTATCGCAAATAAAGTATTTTAATATATTTTGTTTATCTAAATCTTTATTGCACTGTAAATAGTCGTTAAGGCAGCCTAATGTAGTGTGTTTGTTTCTTTACTATTTTACTGACAGACCAGGTTCCATTTGGGCAAAGGCGTGGCTGGAGTTAGTAACCAAATAAAATTAATAGGTATTTGAAATTATATATATATATATATATATATAATTTCAAATACCTATTAATTTAATAATTAATAAATAGGTTTATTAATTAATAGGTATTTGAAATTATATATATATATATATATACTATATTATATTGTTTTAAAACGATAATTTTAATATTACCTGGTGCAATGGTATCCACTGTAAAATAATATTCCTTTCCGCAGTGTCAACATGCACAACATGTGTTTGGTGTGCTCTTAAAATTGAAGAACCACATGTCATGATATGCAAATATTCCTTCCGAATCTACTCACTGAATGACCAGTTAGAACACATTCTTGCATTAACATGAAGCAGTTTCCACAAACGGCATCTAGTGGGTGTAACTGAAAAAAGTAGGTAGGCAAGTTATAACTTGACAGGGTCTGGTCAGTGGGTTGTGTTAGGGGATCTAATATTATTTAATTAGTGCCTATAAGTGACATTAGATCCCCCTAAGCATGAAAAAAAGTGGTATGCCTATATCCCACAAAGTAGATTGTAGTACAGTACCTTGCTGGTTACTTTATTTACGTACCACCTTATTGCATTTTTCACTGTTTTAGGTGGCATTAGTCATGTCAATTTACTGTATCGAATTATAAATCCGACTTTGTGCAGTTGTGGGCAAGAGCATACTAATTATCCTCAACTCGCATGGTAAAATCTCAGATAAGAGAGCATAAACACTCACCTAGAAATCCACATACACCAAGTTGGCGCACGTCTGCAGCTGTCTCAGACAGTAACTGTTGTCGCACATTCCGTTGAAATCTTAATGCACAATTGATACAACAGCCTTGTGAATTCTGCACTGTACGTACAGATGCCATTTTCATAAAATCTTTCGACTAGATATACGAAAAGAATAGAAGAATTTAACTAGAAAAATCGGAAACAATAATATTGACTATCAGACAGAGTGTCAGTGTCAAACTGGACCACAGAGCATTCAACAACGGGCTTATTAATTACTTTTCGTTCCACGGTAACTTTTAAAGTACTTTATTATTTGCGTTTGTACTTTGTCTCTGTCATCCAGACCTAGACTAAAGTCAAGATCAAACTCATAGTAGAATAAAAAAAAAATTAAAAACCGTTAATAACAAAATTAAAAACTAGTGTTGGGTTAATTAACTATTTAAATGCATTTAAGCCGATATTATTACCGCCGCGCACCGAAGTAACATTTTTTTTCACGTTAAAATATACCTAAAAACGCTCCTAAGCACGTACTTTTTGTCGTAACACTTTTTTACTATTA
The DNA here is from genome assembly GCA_947523025.1 of Dryobota labecula. Lineage (NCBI taxonomy): Eukaryota > Metazoa > Arthropoda > Insecta > Lepidoptera > Noctuidae > Dryobota > Dryobota labecula. The sequence continues at coordinate 958,413 of OX383300.1, forward strand.
TTTCATTATTCCGGTTACATTTCAATATAATTTTTGGTCTATTAATTATAATAAAATGATCACTTTTTTTATGTGTAATATGATTAATATACGTTACCGTTTAATAGTGGGCCCAAAAAAAACTGTCTCCTTTGGAATCTCTAGACCCAGCGGTTTGGGCTGTGCGTTGATATATGAGTCAGTCAGTCAGGACTTTGAATTTTATAAATATAGATTGTAAGCTCGCTTGTTTTTTTTTGTTGTTTAATAAAGTTTCAAAAGGAAAAAAAACGCAACCCTTATGGAGGATCAGTGTTGTGTCTCGCCTTACGTTTCCCGCAAATTTTGTGTGTTCGCTGTAGTAACGACAAACGTAAAATGTGCTTATCGTGCGCAGGGTCTCGGTACGTGTCGTGGCTGCCGAGCTTCTCGGTGGAGGTGACGCGCGTGCGGCCGGAGGCGCTGGCGGGCGCGCAGCTGGACGCGGCGGCCGCGCAGCTCGCGCTCATGTTCCCGCAGCACTCGCGCGCCGCGCTGCACGCCGACCTGACGCGCACGCGCTCCGCGGACCTCACGCTCGACAACATCCTGGAGGGCCGCCTGCCCGCGCACCATGGTATGTTAACTACTCTACACTCTGTACGCCTAACTCCGAACACTTGCGCTTCTGTCCCAAAAGTATCTGATGAGAATGTAAACAAATTTATTTGTAATCGTGCCTTTTTTTTGAGGATGGGAATTCATCAAATGACCTCTCCCGCTCTGGGTGGAGCGGAAGGGAGTGTCAGACTCTTACTTACTAAAACCCACCTGTGTTCCTTCCTTGGCCCTTTATGTTCCGGGTCAGCGGTACCTCTTTCGGACAATCCCGCTGACCCGGCAGGCTTGGGTAGTGTATGAGGCGCGCGTGGAACACGTATGCACCGTCCGGCACGGGCTTGGTCCTGATCGGACGGTGAACTACCCATTATTTACCGCCCGCAGGGCCGCGCCTACGGTGGCCTGGAGTCGTTACGCAGCCCCCGACGCTCGGAGCGTTTACCGCGGCGGCTGGGACGGGAGTTTCTCTCCCTCTCTCATCCCGCCACCTCCTTCGCTAGCATGAGTGTTTCGCAGAAGAAGGTGACTGCCTCTCGTCCCCTCTCGCCCCGGACCATGGCTTGAACCAGGGCCGGGCGCGAGAGGTCGCCGCCGCTGCCGATCGCCTCTCTCAGGGCATACCGCCACTGTATGTTCCACCGTGTTCTCGGGGCGATCATCGCAGTGATGACACCCGGGCGTTTCCTCCCGCCTGTAGATGCCAATTTGTATTGAATATAAACTCGCAATTGTAATTTTAAAAGACTTTAAAGAAGTTTTTCATGTGACAATATTGAGACTTTTCAGAAATCCCCGAGTTGGAACAGACGATATTGACCTTCAGTTATCCCTGTGTGCTTAGTTGCAGGCGTGCTACCTCCGGAGCCCGCAGCTCCGCCGGCGGCCGCGCCCGAGCCGGAGCCGCAGGCGGGCGCCGCGCTCGACAGGTGAGTGGCCTTGGCGCCTCGGGGCCGGCCGCCGCGAGCCGCGCAGTAAGAACGTGTGCTCCGCAGGCCGGGCGCGCGCTTCCCTTGCCGCGCGGCGGAGCGCGAGGCGCAGCTGGCGCGGCGCAAGCAGCAGCTGCGGGCGGCCGCGCGGCGCCGCTTCGAGGCGCGCCTCGCGCTGTCCGCGCCCGCGCCGCCGCCGTCGCCTCGCCACTGAGCGTCGCGGCTCGTGACCCGCCTCGCGCTCTCCGCACCGCACGCGTCGCCTGCCCACTGAGTATTAGTGTTTTGCGACCCGACTCTTTATTTTTGTGAGTAGCCATAAATTCGATTTAATGTAAATAGTATCCTTTGTGATATTTTAATAAGTGTAAAAATTAGGATGTCCTCTTACATCGACGAGCCTGACCGTACGTTAAATAACATTTCAGTCGAACCGGCGGGCGTTCCATCGAAGGGCCTTATTATTAGACGCTTCACGCGCCGATTTATTTTTTCTAATTTATCTTTGAGAGTGTATTTTTCTATTTAATAAAAAGTATATAAAAATATCATCGTCCATAGTTTGTAGTTAACCATTAAATGTTCACAAACTTGTAAATTATTAATACCAGTTTGATCTCCCTTTAATTGTAATTATATGTTTTCTATATAATTACGCAGTACCTATACTATTTTTTATTTTTGTTTCACGAGTTAGTGAACGAAGCGTGTTTATAGTTAGCAGAGAGCATCGCCCCGAAATCAAATCATTTAAAATTAAATTAAATTTTATACACGTAACTAACTACCTACTCCGCACCCTGCTGACTATAAAGATTTTTTTTTAAACCATGTTTTTTAGATTTAATAATTTGTGTCTCGCAACTTTATTGTAATAATAGATTTATAAGATAGTTCCCACATGTCTCATGTTGTTACAAACTGTATAAGTTTTATCATTGCCTAACAAAAAAAAAAACATCATTTTGTTATGAGTTTTTGTACTTATTTTATACATATGTGTGTGAACGGCTCCCTGCCTAACGATATCTAACGATAAATTTGATTATAAATGTGATATTAGTAACTTGACAAAATTATCTTTAGTAAGTAAAGTGGCTAGCTGAGATGTGTTGCAGAGTAAACATAAAACGAATGATGACGCCACTGTGAAACATGGAGAAGACAAGTACTTATTTATGATAATTGTTTTTAGTTCTTGTGCCACAACGTTAGGTTACTGCTGATAAAGTTAAAATAACTATGAAAATTGATTCATAACTAGTCAAAATAAAAATACAATTAATATTACAAATGATTGTGTATTTCATTAACCTATCATCATCTCACCTAAAATCAAATCCAATTATTTATATGTATACAATATACAATCTAACACTAAAATATTTATTATCATGAACAAGTATATGAAGGAAAAAGAGAAGGGGATGAGCTCATTGGGCATCAACAAATCATTTAGGTATGCAAAGCAGCAAACATGGGTATTTAGAATAATATACATATACTACTCAAAACAAAATAAGAGCCACTCGTTATTTTCACATTTCAGTGTAATTTAATGAACGTTAAGTAATTAATAAGTAACAAAATATTGATGTAATAAACTCCGATATTTAACCTCTTTGATTTTTTACTTGATCAAAATACTGGCCATCATTAAAAAAAAAAAAAAGAATATGAAATTTTCTTGTTATTTTGTTTCAATTTTCTTTAAGTTTTGTTTTGATTATCTTCATGGTAATTAAAATAATTGTTTAATTTTGTTGTTAATTTGTTTAAATAACATCTTATGTTAATAATATGCCTCAAGTACGAAGACATATATGGACGCAATCACTGCAACCAGAGCCGTTACAATGATCCAAGAAGGAAATTCGCAGCGGTCTGTGGCTTTGCATCTGGGTTTTTCTTGGAAAGCTATCCAAAATACTTGGAATAGCTTCCAAGAGACTGGTAGTGTTGCAAGTAGACCTGGTTCGGGTAGAGTTCGCATTACACTGTTCACGAGGATCGGTCATCCGGTTAAATAGAACCGTGGCCGCGCCATCGCAACGCACACATATTTTGCTTTTGATATACTTATCAAATAAGTAAGAAGTTTTCAACGTATATCTGACCCAGCTATTATACATACTGATACTAGTACCTACTACTAGTATTGTGTCACTGAGGGTAGGTACGTTTTATAAACTACTCACCAAACATCATTAAAATATTAATAATAAGTCGAAGTGAACGCCTGTAAGATTTGAACAAGACGCTGTAGTACAAGAAACTGTTGCCTTTCCAAATTATTAGGCACTTCTTCATACAAATTTTAATAAAAGCCATATTTTTTTCTATTTATTTTTATTTTTTTGTTTGAATCGAGCTGAATGGCGTGCAATTGGAGAGGCCTATGTCCAGCAGTGGACTGCTATAGGCTGATGATCATGATGATATTTTTTTACCTAATGTATGTACATATGTACGAAGCTCAAGCTTAAATTCGTAAAAGTAGCAATTAGTAAGCAATATTATTGATACAGCAAACTTTTAGAAATTTTGCGTCCTTCATGCTGAACGCGGAGGCCACCATCCATCCTGACGTCAGAATGGCTGGTCAAAAAAATATTCATATTTCTCTGAATGTATCATAAGTAGCAATTATTTTAGAAATGTAGCAAATATAAGCAATTGGATAGCAATTCTTGAATATACCTACTTTCCGAGCCGCTTTCCATAGGCAACCAGCCATTCTAGCGCTAACCAAAAATTTCAGGACAGGTACAAAATAGTACTAAATGGGTACTTACTAAATATGCGTCGTAGATCGTTCAATCACAAGAGTTGGTCCCGCCATTATGACATTTATGAGTGATATACACAATTACACATCCATTGCGTATCTCTGTTGGAAAGGCAGTCAAATCTGATGGTGAAAGCAAAATAGCAATACTTCCAGATACTTGATTAAATGGTGAGTAAGAGGATAATATAATCTAGTTCTATGAGAATCACCACCAATACCAGTTGACATCAGAAGTGACTCTCTCGATTTCTAGGATCAGCTGGATTATTTGATGAGAACAGGATAGCCTTAAAAGTGAATTTCAAATAAAATTAGGTACTATTACTGTTTTTTTTTTATTCATTTTATACCTTGAAAAAATTACTGAACTATTGAAATCTGAGAAAATAAATAAAACCCAAGATTATGTTGACTTCCAAGTTTGACTGTCTGAAGACTAGTGCTCCCGTACATTTGGCAGTCATCAAGTAGCAGCAGCCAAAATATTGAGCAAATTCTTGGCTGCTTATACTGCTGCTGCTGCTTATATAGCTGCAACCAGGCTGCCCAGCCAGTGTGCGCCTGCCATGTGATTCAAGATGGCTGGACAAATCTTCAAAATAGCTCGCATTTAACTAGTTCAATAAGGCACTTTATGTGACGGCTAAACACCCTTATTTCAGAATTTGTGACGCTACAGAATCTTAGATATCAATCGCAAACGTGTCCAGCCAGCTTGAAAAACCACTTTTCGCTGGTCTCACAATCTCGGTAACGGAAGTGGTTTTGGCGACTTTTTGCATATTAACGGGCGTCACATACATTTATGACAGGCATCGTGCTGAAAGTTTTGTGATATGTACAGCGGTTTAGTAGAAAAATTCAAAAATCTGTGTCCAGCCAGCTTGAACTTACGTATAAAACTTCTGGCTGGCACTTCCGAATCTCAATAACGGGAGCGTTTCCGAATATGGTTCCTTAATAACATTTAGTGACGCAATGTGTGACAGTAATAACGTTTGATTTATGGCGTCACATGTAAGGGTTTATGAGAAATCAATAAAAACTTAATGTCCAGCGAGCCTGAGTTTTAGCTGGCTGGACAATTGTATCTACGCTGCCAGATGATCTACGGTCTTCGAAATGTGTCCAAAATTTTGTGACGGGGACGATAATCATAACCTGAATTTGTGACGGAGAAACTTTGAGTAGTTTCAAAGATATTGATCATTGAAATTTTCCCATAAAAACATCCATTAATATTGTGAGGTGACCATAATTTTGACATTATGGATTTCTTTTTAATCGACTCACCGGCCGGTAGCAGCTACGCCTGCTTTGTATTTGATTTTCCGGTGGGAATAAAAGATTTTTCTTGTTTTATTATTATTATTTTATATTTATTGTTTTTTTTTTTTGCGCAAATGGAGTTGATCGTCATCATGTTCGTAATTTTAAACGCATTATAAGTACAAATAAATAAATGTGATTTTATTTACAGAAAACATTATTTTTTCATATCTACAGTAAGTAGTAGTCGATTTAAATATCTACAGTAAGTTGTTCGTATTAGTATCACCAATATACGGATTTTCGTCCATTAAAGATAACACCTTAAAATATACTTAATCCTACATAAAACCTACAATATTGGTAACCCTACTGCAGTGTTTGTATGTGAAAAGGACATGTCCAGTTTCTGCCCTCTGGTAATTCTGGTATCGATATGCACCTAGCTTCTGACGATTCCACCCTCGGACTCAAATAAGCGCGGCCAAAGAATAAATTGCCCAACACCTAGTCATAGAACTACCTTCGCCAGAAGACAGCTGTATGTGCTGTGCTCTCTTGTTTACAAAAATATTAATAAGATCACACTAATTGCAGGGTTAAGCAAACACGAGGTTAAGGCTAAGCTTAAGAACATGCTGTACCTCCTAGACTACGCTCAAACTGAGGAACTACTAACCACTCTGACATAACTCGCTACATTCCATACAATAACACGTAATACAGTCACCGACATCTTTAATATAACAAAGACATCAAGCTCGTACTAACTCAAACACAGTCTTACACTCTTACTCTCGACACCACCACATACACATTCTTAGGATCCTCATATCACACTTACATAACTCAAAATACACACGTTTCCCAGTCACACACATACACTCACACAACGCAAACAAAACACACGATTCCCAGTCACACATCAACCACACAGTCATTTTACTTTTTAATTTTAATCATTTTAACTTTTAAATAAATTTTTTACTTTTATTATGTTTTTCAAAAATTCTTTCTTAAAATCAACATAATAATATATTCTTTTTGTATAATATCACCTTACGAGCTCTTAATTTCCGTAAGGGTTTATAGTGTCTAAGTGGCAGTAGAACACTGACTCCTAAGTCACAGGTATTCCTAGTTTAGGAGTCAGGGTTTCAATTTTTGTGCGCCTTTAATTATTGTGAACTTTCGCTAGATATTAAGCAAATTGTAAGGACTTGTATCAATAAAGTATTATTATTATTATTATTATTTTTAAATGTCTTTGACTTATCTCGGGACCCAGGGGTCCCGGGCCTTTGGAAGGCGTACGAGGGGCCGAAGCCAACTCGCAGAGGCCCGTTAGACGCTTTTTAATTAAATGAGGCACCTACCGACGATTATCCCTGTACGCACTATGCAAGTGCACCCAAGGACAACCCCCGGTTGGTGTAGGACTATTGCAGGATATGGAAAACGAAAGATATTGGACTATGGGTTTGGGTGGTTAAAATGGACTGGTTACCAAAAACTATGGAAGGACTGGCCCCTGCCTGATCAATGTTTTATTATACACGGATAAAATGGCAGGGGGTGACTTGCACACTCAATAATGGGCCCCCGAAAACGGTCGCTAGCACATAGTGGCGTAGCGACAAGGGGGCAACATGTCCTGAGGTGCTCGAGGAGTGGAGAGGTATTCCAAGGCTCTCAGAACAATCCCAGAGCCCGGAAGATGGCCTACAAGCACTTACTGGAATACTTCCTTCCTCCGAGCAAATAAAGCCGGCCAATAAAGGCAAGAATGAGGTGGGAGCTCAGTTCCTCGTCAGTGTTCACTCCAGCCGGCCAATAAAGGCAAGCCAGAGATGAGGAACATGACTTCTCCCGGGAGATAGGGTCCGTGGGGTCGCAACTGCCCAACAGCTCGCCACATGCTGCCCTGCGGGTTTCTGTATCTCTCTTGGTCTGGCTCCTCACCCTAGACATGTTCCGGCAAAGTAAACTCTACCGGCACAGACCTAGAGTTCGGAGCGCGCAAGCCCCACCACGACGTCAACGTAGAGATACGGCGGTGGGGTTATTATTATTATTATTATTATTCATAAGTGCCCATGTAGGTTTATGTGAAATAAAATATTTTGATTGATTGATTGATTGCTGACAATGAGAGATTACTAGGTCATACAATGGTCTGCCGTGGAATCTCAGTCGGACTTAGAAATCCAAGATGCCGACGTTTCTATACTGTTGTAGTGGACAACCCTGTACTACCCAATTTTTGGACAATGTTTTGGTGTTTATAGAAGACATTTAATTTTTTTAATCATTTTATTTACGCATGTTGTATCTACAATAAAAGAATTTGTTTGGCAATAAATACATAGGTACATAGTTTTATTTATTATAATCCCAATTCAGTACCAACAAGTAGCTAAATATAAATAGTATTATGGGTATTGAAGATAGAAATCAAAATACGGAATTAAAGATGATACTAATATTATATTATGTGCATTGTTGCAGCAGCAGAATGCTTTGATATTAACGAAAAAAAAAAGTTCAGCACTTAGTAGCACTAGTAAGTTTTTAATAGATAAATAATAGGTGCTTTACATTTTTATTACACAAATAGAAATATCCAAAAAAAAAAAACTGCAGAATATGATCTCAGTCCAACATAATATTCAGGCGTTTATTCATAAACGTTGCTTAAAGTTAAGTGACGTTCAAACGTCAAAAATGTATGTATAATCGCATCATCATATATATATATATATCAGTATATATCAGTCGCTAATCATTACTTATCTTTAAGCAGCGTTTATAAATAAACCCCTAAATGTTTTATTAACTTCACAAAGGCATACCACCAATTAGTACCTGTATTCGCTCACAGATGGCGTTATACTAAAAAAAACTACGAACAATCTTCAGCGCATAAACCTTATTTTGACCAGTTTACGCAAGATCCTGACTCCTGAAACTTATCAACTGATAAACTATAAAATACGACGATTATAATAATATAACAATCATTACCAAAATTTTCTTTGACTACCTACCTAGACAATCGCTCATTGCTCCACCAGACATGTCCTCTAAACGATCAATATCTTTGTGAAACTACTCAAAGTTTCTCCGTCACAAATTCAGGTTATCATTATCGTCCCCGTCACAAAATTTTGAACATATTTCGAAGGCCGTAGATCATCAGGCAGCGGAGATATATGTGTCCAGCCAGCTAGAACTCAGGCTGGCTGGATATTAAGTTTTTATTGATTTCTCGTAAACCCTTACATGTGACGCCATAAATCAAACGTTATTACTGTCACACATTGCGTCACTAAATGTTAGTAAAGGAACCATATTCGAAAACGCTCCCGTTATTGAGATTCGGAAGTGCCAGCCAGAAGTTTTGTACGTAAGTTCAAGCTGGCTGGACACAGATTTTTGAATTTTTCTACTTAACCGCTGTGCGTATCACTAAACTTTTAGCTCGATGCCTGTCATAAATGTATGTGACGCCCGTTGATATGCAGTCGCCAAAATCACTTCCGCTACCGAGATTGTGAGACCATCGAAAAGTGGTTTCTCAAGCTGGCTGCACACGTTTGCGATCGATTATCTAAGATTCTGTAGCGTCACAAATTGTGTAGGTACGTTACCCCAGCAGGAAAGTTTCTCGTAGTGATATGAGTGGAACGTATAGTTAGTGCGTAATCTGCTGTGAATGTGCGCCACATAAAAAAAATGTGCGCTTTGTCGTTTTGGAATAAAACTGAAAAAATAATTCCTGCTGGAGAACGTTTTTCCAGCAGGAAAATTCTAAACGAATGATCGGAGAAAGAAATATTTTGCATGGGCAGAGAGCTTATATTTGTGCAAAAATGTGCGCCAAAAATATAATTTGTGCGTCTTCAGGTTTTCGACATATTGCATTTCCTACTGGAGTAACGTTTTGCAGAATCGTGTATCTCTAAAACCATTGTATGTGCGCCTTTAGAATAAACATACACGAGTAGCTCTTTAATTGTGCGTATTTGTGACAGAATTAGATTTAGAAAAATATTTATAATTTTCAAGTAATCGCGCTTTTTTGAAAACCTGAAGAAGTATCGTAGCGCCTAAATGAGAAAACGTAGATATAAGCTCGCTGAAAATTGTATTCGGTCCTTCTTGGCGCTTTTAATAACCATAAAAAGTTTCAAGAGTGTACGTGCATGCGTTATTGAATAATATTGCTAAAAGTCAAAACAACTGTGTCATAACTTTGATGGCAAAATACAAGAAACCGGCTGCGTTTAGTCAAAAATGCGATATACTTAATGCGAACATTTCCAAGCTGAATATTTTCACTATATATTATAAACAAAAAACTAAACATGTACACAACGGCTGGTTATCCGACCAAATTCGAATGACTAGTAAAAAGCGAGGATTTCATACTTAACAATGACCATCTTTATTGGGCGTATTAAACCTAAGCTGTTGTCCGTACAGTCGAGCTTTTTTGATGATTTGTCCAGCCATCTTGAGGCACATCGCCTGCCCTTATGATTCTGTAACTAGACGTTCAATTTTCTTTTACTACTTACTTATAAGTAAAATTCTTATCAGTAAGGGACTCTTATAACAAGCAAATAGTTTAAAGGTTTTATTTGGAGATTTTCTTATACAATAAAAAAAATACAAATTAATTTATCCTATGAAATTGATGACAACAATGTGCAACACAAGGTGAGCGAATATGAAGTCCGCAAAGCCTCGCTCCGCACTCAATCCTTGGAACTCGTTCTTGTTCTCTGGGTTAACTTGTAGGCGTAGGCATACTGAAAACAAGAAAATAGGTACTGTTAGTGCTGCTGTAGCTGTAGGTTATTTCATCTTGTTAATGCTCATTTGTGATATTTATACTTGGCCTAAAACTACTCGCAGTCGAGTATCTTACCTCCAAGAACGAAAGAGCTGACAGTAGAAATAAAACCGCTCAAGAATGAATTGAAGGGAAAAGTGCCGACAAGGCAGCAATACACAAACTGAATCACAGCAGTCAGAAATATGTATAATAGATACACATCGATAATCTTCAACTTTTTAGGTGTTTTAGTTGTGTATTCCTGGTACAATTTAGGAATTACAGACGTTAAGGAGGTCATTTTGCAGTTTAATTAAAAGATAAACGCGGCTTTTAAGATGCTCAATTCCACTTCACAATTATGGAAACGTCAGAAACTTGACGTTTCTTACTTTGACACGAAAACTACACGTCATGTCTTGCGATTGGTTGATGATAAAACCGTAAAATCGTGTTCGTTTCTGAAATACGTACACCTCTATTTCTAAACAGTACGAGTACACTCAAGTTTTATCCGAATGCAGTGAGTGAGGGGACATTTTATTTGAAGTAAATTCGTTTCAGTCATAGACATTATCAATATTTAGCGTTAAAAAATTGTCGTCTCTCTTTTTCTGTAAAGTACAGAAAAGGACACCATATTTCTATGCAATACATATACAATATATAATTTTATACTTCTTTTTTTTTCTTGTCTTACTTACAGTCACGGCGGGTAATCTCAGAACAAAATATCCTGGCAGTAATAGACGTATTTTGTTTATGGTTGATTTCTTCAAAGTGACAACCGCCCCTCGTCCCTTACCCCTTTGTCGCCAGTGCAATCGACGCCATATTTGTTTGTTGTAAGTCTATCGTAGCTATGGTTGTGTCTTCATCCCGCCATTACTACCACAGAGTACTTTATACTGATTACTACTTTATGGTCTGATGGTCTGTGTTTACAGTTGATCGAGAAAAGTTTTACGTTTATTAATTTCCATAACATATCCTCTCAAAGTTAAACCTGTAATAGTGTAATTACAACGTGCAGTATGTACCGCAGTTGCTGTGTTGTGAATTGTGCTAGTAAACGAAAGGACGTTAGATTATTTCAATTTCCCATACGTGAAGTAGGACTCCAAAAGTGGTTAGAGTGTATTAACTATGAAGTACTGCGAAACACAGACACGACGGTGGACGATCTTCGCAAGCGTTATGTCTGTCAAAAGCATTTTGAACAGAAGTTTATCGTCTCGACTAAAGCGATGACTCGTCTTCATGTTGGCGCATAACCCACGCTGTTTTCCGATAGCGAAATCAGCAGTGGCATTCCTCGGTTTCAATCTATGGACACTGACCACACTGGTAAGTACCACGTTAACCTGACAACATATAATAGTATAACACATTTTTTCATATATTCCTCATATAATTATACTCAAATGTGCATCATGTAATATTCATGCACTGATTAAAAAATAAAATTGCTGCTATTTCGGTTTCAAAACTTGAATTATCCACTGTGGAAATTCACAGAGAAGCCATACATTTTAAAGAAAATAAAACGTATCCTATGTCTGTCCATCAATGTTGCTCTGTTTTACGTGCAAAATTATTACAATACCCAGACAAAATTAAAAAATTGTTCATTATAAAAACTACTGTGTAATTAACATTTTTACTGTTCAGTGAAACAAAATAATAACTTGATAGTATCACATAGTATATGGGAAAGCATGAACATAGTTACTATTTTTATGGTTCCAAAATGGGTGCCAACGGGACCCTATTACTAAGGCTCTGCCATCCATCGTATCTGTCACAGGGCTGTATCTTTCTCTAACCTAACTACTCTAATCTAAACTGGATTGAAGTATAATTCTTAATTTAAGTTGTTTTTGTTTCCAGATTTTGATGTTATGGCTGCTAGTGTTATCGCTAACTTTGTGGATCACACCACAACATCATTAGTTGACGTGCCCTCCAATTCAGGCCGTGGAAGTGAAGCCTCACAAAGCCACATCATAAGAGGTATTAAAATTGATTATTACAATTATCTTTCACCAGTAGTGAGACATACATACAGCGTGCTGCTGCAATGGTGACATTAATTGACAGAGGCACGCTGTATTCACTGAACAATGTCCTCTACTATGGCAAATAATTTAAATTAAGTAAATATAGTTTACATTATTTAAATTATTTGCCATGGTTGTTGCGGATGGTTTGGTTTACAATCTGCAAAGCACACTCATATTTTGTTGACTTATCATACATTTTTATTTACAGATGCAGTTATTCCTTCTACACTGAGGCTTTGTCACAGAAGGCGTGTTATTTTAAATGAACCAGGCTCTACTGTGAATATTTTAAATCCTGGAAACAGTTGAAGAGCACTAAACTTTTCAAAGGAAAATACCTTTACAAACTTTTTTTCATTTTTTTTTCATTGGTGGCAAACTTTAATTGGTGCAACATTATAAATAAAATAATAAAGGGCACAAATGTGTTTAGGTTGGAAAGCAAAAGTTTGCCACCAATGCAAAATAAAGCATTTGTAACTTATAAAACAATAAAAATATAAATAAATAATTTTGGTTTTTTATTTTCATCACGCAATCACAACCTTGGGTTGAATTAAAGCAGTACCCCTTTTTTTTAAGTCGGTTAAAGGCTTAAAAGGCTGGTTTCCAAAGTATTCTGGGTTCGACAAACTTTGGCAAAAAGACCCAGCCTCATAACAACAAGCGAAAAATTAGTAAAATTTAAAAAAAAACAAACGTCACTTTCAAGAAAGCAGATTCGTATGGCGATTTTTCTTCTATGGGAGATTACCGTCTGAATACTATATGGTCTGTGCTTACAGTATTGTGAATTTGTGCATGTCATTCGTGGTGCACTGATTTGTAAATTTGTTCAAATATAATTGTAGTGAAAGAATTATTGTTAGAAATTAAAATGCTGAGTGTTAATGAAAACTTTCCTGAATATGCAGTACCCGGCGCAAAACAAGTTCGCTTCGAACCGTACGCTGACAATGGAGGGAGCATCGTTGCTATTGCCGGTGATGATTACGCTGTAATTGGTGCTGATACCCGTCTCAGTACGGGCTTTTCGATCTACACAAGAGAACAAAAGAAACTGTTCAAGTTGTCGGAGAAGACTGTCCTGGGCGCGACGGGCTGCTGGTGCGACACGCTCACTCTGACTCGACTGCTGTCCGCGAGGATGCAGATGTACGAGCACGAACATAACAAGTCCATGTCTACGCCAGCCGTCGCTCAGATGCTCTCCACCATGCTGTACTACAAGAGATTCTTCCCTTACTACGTGTCCAATGTCCTGGCCGGGTTGGATGCTGATGGAAAGGGTTGTGTCTACAGCTACGATCCGATCGGTCATTGCGAGCGCTCCAACTACCGTGCTGGCGGTTCAGCAGGCGCACAGCTGCAGCCTCTGCTCGACAATCAAATAGGACTCAAGAACATGCAGAATGTGACAGAGGCACCCTTACCTAGGGAGAAAGCTTTAGCCCTTCTGAAGGATGTGTTCATCAGTGCCGCCGAGCGTGATATCTACACTGGAGACTGCATCTACATTTTGATCATCACTGCAAGTGGTATCCAAGAAGAGAAATTTGAATTGCGTAAAGATTAATTTGAAATAAATGTAATTTCCTATTTCTTTGGTTTCTATTGTAACATATAGCAGAAAGACAGACGAGGTATGGATGATAGCATTAGTCTTGAAATTATTTCCTGGTAATTAAAACTAGACAGTTCTTCCATCTGCTTACCCCCTTCCCTAGGTTGGCTGTCAAGCTCACTAGATCTTGCAATATTATTATTAATCATTATATGAGAAGCCTCCTGTCTAGCTCTGTTACTACTACTTGTTTATATTTCAAGACAGACTAATAAGACTTGAGGTTCTGACTGCTTTTAACAGCTGAGCTGTTACCTAGTTGCTCTTCAAGTTGGTCTTGATGACTGTATGTTAAATATCCACACAAAGCTTAATTGAATGATGTTAAAAATCTGTGTTTGAAAAACAATAGAAAATCTATAACTATCTATTTATACTATTATTAATAAAGCTGAAGAGTTTGTTTGAATGCACTAATCTCTGAAACTGTTTTTTTTTTTGCATTTGATTTTCCAACTCTGGGGTTCTAGCAGTAAATCTAAAAAAAAAAAACAGGCCAAGTGCGTGTCGAACCACGCACAATGAAGGGTTCCGTAGTTGGGAAGAATTTATCCCAAGAACAAACTTAACATTGTAGTTGAGAAACCATGAGAGTTGAGATTGTATGGGGGAACATGTTCTTCAACTACTATCGTGAATTTTTTCACCTATGCAAAACTAACCGTTTAGCTGGGACAGGACGTTTAGGGGACAGCACTTGACTCTAACAAAAATTATCATTTTATAGCCTAATATTTCAGTAACGTGTTTCACAAACCCGCAATATTTTTGAAAGACCCATCCAACAATACCCCACACCATAGGGTAGGCGCAAAAAAAATAAAACATACCCACTTTACATGTACACATGGAGGTACCCTAAATAACTATTTTTTTACCACTGTCGGCGTGATTAATATGTATATTCATGCCAAATTATAGCTTTCTTGTACTAAGAGTCTCTGAGCTAAGCTGGGGACGGACAGACGGACGGATATGGCGAAACTATAAGGGTTCCTTTTTGACTACGGAACCCTAAAAAGGAAAAAAAATTGCTTAAACGAAAGTAACAAGTAACTGAATTTATTATTTAAAAATAATTACAAGGTAACTACAATATAACTTAGACACTTTGTTCATTACTATTTACAATTTTTATTAAATCTGAGGGTATAACATTTCATAGTTTTATTTATTGTACTTAGGCATAACAAATATATTCTGTGGAAAGATTTTATCAAACATTTCACTTACTACTTCTTGTTTGGCTACATCCCCAACTATAGTAGCTTTTAACCTGGGAGGGGTGGTGTTCCCAGCGACGAGAGGATGGATATTGTAGCACAGCTCTACTTTACCCTTAGGCGGGATAGTGACTGATATTTTCTTGTACCCTGAGAACATGTATGCATCAGTGCCCTCTACTGTCACACTAAGTCTGATAGGGGTACTACACTTGCCAAACAAAGTGCATTTCAATGGAACGGAAGTAAGCAGCTCCACCACCTGAGGATAATTGACTTCAATGGCTATAGGACAGTCATCAATGGGCAGTCCCAACAGTGCCGTGCTGCTCATCACACAGTGGCTGGTGTTGCTCGTCCGCCGCCATGTTATGTTATACAGACCAACTCTGGTTGGATTATCTTTTGGTTTGTACTTTGCTTGTATACATACTGCATCAGAGGCAACATTCTTTTCGGCGACCTCTAGGCTATTGATACAAGACGACGGTTTGATGGCATCACTATTCCTGAAGCACTCCACCACCTCTAAATCTGTGTCCACTATCAGCAAGTCCCATGGACTTAAAATTTTTATTTGTGGCATCACTATGAAGGGGTCATCCACAAAACACTTAACAATGGGTTTGAAGTTCATGGCCACAAAATATGTAGAAACCTCAAATGGTTTAATCACTGTAATTTTTGTAAAGAACTCTTTAGTGCATTCCAATTTAGTTATTTCGGGAAGATCAATAACATAAGTTACTTTTATTTGTACAGTTGTAGTAGCTGTTCTGTTTGTTTTCAAATAAAATGTATTTACATGGCTGCCCAATGTGCTAATTCTTTCAACTTGTATGTTTAGTGGTTGTGTTTGTGGTTCACCTTCTTTCAAACTCAATTCTGTTACAGAATCAGGATTGGGATTGTCAGGGGAACTTAACAGAGATAGTGTTATTTTAACATCATAGATAGCACTGTCTTCATTATTTGTGATTGTAAATGTTGATGGAAACCATTCACCTTGAAGTGCTGGACTTGAATTTGTGACAAGTAATGATACCTTACACTCTCGCGATGTGATCGAAGCTACTGTCTTTGGCACAATGCAGTCGAATTCAAAGTCTGCCTTAGGGCTTCTTATGAAGTGCAACAATTCTGGATGGATAGTCGACTCTGTAGCTTTGTTTCCTTCTATTTTGAAATTCAAAATTATCTTGCGTTTTCTGTCTGTGTCAAGCACAAAAGACACGTTCTTAATATGGAGATCTGATCCACTATCATGAGGATTTGGTTTAAATTGACATAAAAATCTTTTTACTTTCCCACCTTGCAAGGAAATAGTAGTGTTGCCATCATCTGTGATTGGAATTTCAATAGTCTCTGTGTGACTAGATATGGCAACAAAGGCATTTCTTGCTTCAAGAACCGTGGTGTACAAGAGTCTGACATACAATTCTAAGACAATTATTTCATCCATCCTATATCTCTGTTGCTTAAATTTGGGCTTCACCTCTAAAAAGCTAGATATGTTGGCCATGTCTACAGGAACTGTGAGGGGTTCTTTCTCAATGGCTGCCTGCCACAGCTCCAGAGCCTTGTGTTGAGAGGAGGCTGGCAGGTCTGGCTCTGCAGCAGGTATATTCAAGTTGAGAACAGACATGATATTCCTAAATATTCTATCCCTATCATTGTTTGGCACTTGAATATGCTTAGAGAGTGCCTCTATTGACAACTGAAGATAGTCTTGTATCTTTCCTGACAAGTATGCACATTGTAATGCTCGGTTTAGAACATGTGAAGCTAAAAACCACCACTTTTCTCTCCGGTAGTCCCACAGCATATGTGTCAATAATGTGAGAGCCTTGCCATAATCAGCTGAGTAAAAGTATTCATTAGCCATCTCCACCACTAGCTGTTTCCTCATCCGAGGAGAGTGGAATGTTTTGAACTGTGAAATGGCACAGCCCAAGAAGCTGATGATCATTGCAGAATGGGTAAAAACTCTTTCATTATATTGTAGAGCTTGCACAGCTGCTTGCTCCTTTTGTGGGTCATGAGGGTCGGCACTGAGGCGGCCCGGCCGCCAAGGTCTTTGTCCATAAAACTCCACAATGCCTTCCAGTGGATCAGGGGTTGGAGGGTAAGCTGTGGCCTCAGTACATACAGACCTCATAGCTTGCCTTCTCTTCACTGTGAACTGAGCTGCATGTTGGTAGTAGAAGCCAGGGTGCTGGGACTGTATAGCTGGAAGACCTGCACGGATTGCTTCATCAAACAACTCTCCAAAGGCACTGTACTGTCTTGCAATCCAAGCATAATGTTCAAACAACAGTTCCGTTGATCCAATACGATTCTTATATCTTTCGATGTGGGACTTGAGTTGTGCAATAGCATCTCTAGGCAAATTGAGAGCAAACAATAATTTACAAAGTTTATAATTGATGTAGCCTGCTACAGTTCTTACTTCATGTGTATTGGTATCTACAATCCTCGTCTCAAGTAGATTGTTGTAAGCATGCATGTAGTGCTTGTGTGCCGTGCTCAAATCTTGTTTCAACTCGTTAAGATAACCTAGTTTAAATTGATGTCGCACAAATAAATACTGATGAGTTGTTTTATTGAGATGATCTCTATGCTGTTTAATATTTTTAGTTTCATGATGATAGTAGTTCTGGGCAATATCATAAAATGCATTCTCCAGGCGAACAATGTAACCCATAAGATGATCACTGTGAGGTAGCACAAACAGGGACTTGGATTGTATCTCACAGGCGGCACACAGGGCCTGCGCGCGCTCGGCGCCCAGCATGTACTCGGAAGGGGGCGGGGACAGCCGGCTCTGGATGACGACGACGGCGACGCGTGTCGCGTGGCCCTCCACTGCAGCGCGGATTGATTGCACTTTGGAAGCACACTCGATAATTTTTTCATTCCACTGAGGATCATTCCAGTCCATATCGTAAAATATGACTACAACCGCGGGTATCAGGGATACCCGCTTGTGAATCCAGTTCTTTTTGAGGACTCCCTTCGGAATATACCACTCGTACGAGTTCCGCTTAGGCTTGACTACAGGAAACTCGAAAGTATTGTTCAGCAACTTGAAACGCACAGGCGTGCGGTCAGCGCGGCGGTTGTTAGAGAACGCGTCCCAGATCTCCTTGTGCACGGCATTGTTAACCGCATCGAGCCCAGACAAACCTATCAGTGCGAGGGGCTTCAGAATTATCTCGGACGGAAACTCCGTATAGTCACTTGGCATCGTCGCCATTGTCGTCACTTCACTGGCTTTTGGGTCTAACACAATAATATTCGCAGGTTAGTATTTCATTTCATGTCCATATGTACTTGCGTACGTTATTTTAACAGTCTCCAACGCAACTGCCCCTTCGTTTCATTTTCCAAAATTACCAATCGCTACTAAAATGTCAAATTCAATTGACACTTGACAGAATTTAATGTACATATTGACATAATTGTTTCTTTTTTTTTTACCTATGCTGTCCCACTTCTGGGCAAAGGTCTCCTCCATAAATTTCCACTCTGCCTACAAGGTAGAGTGGAAATTTATTTATTAATTTATCATTGCTGTCACAGACCAAACTCCCTTAACACCCTCAGCGCCAGACCCCAAGTGGCCGTTCTTTAAATTTTTGACAAATTGTTTTTTGTTCGGATGTGTTTAAAAGGACATAATAATCGTATTTTTCTTCGACACCCCCCTTTTTTCCTGGATTTTCATCCGTGTGACATTTAGATACACGTGGCTTGGGAAATAGTTCATATGCAATGTATACCTCCCAGGCCATGTGTATCTGAAAAGATACACGGCTAAAAATCACATAAACCAGCGGTACTCTAAGTGTGTTCCGCGGAACCCTAGGATTCCGCGATAGCCCTGTAGGGGTTCCGCAAGAATTTAGAAAAAAAAAACAAAACCTCTTTCTGGTCACTGGTCGAACGTTTTGACTCCGCCCGCCGCGCGTATACTTGTGAGCGCGCAGTCCCTTTGATAAAAGCCGCCTCTGAATTAGACGCTATAGTTGTGAACAAGCGACTTTCGGCTCTATCTTCAAAAACATAAAGTCGAGATTGTTTACAACGCATTTTTTTGTATTTCTATTTTTATTTCCGCTTTTTGTTTATCAAAGGCGCCGACTCGAGTAATTTTGAGAATGTTCGAGTTCGAGTCTAGGACTAAGTATAAAAGCGGCGATCGCGCGTCGCGCCTCGTACCTCATAATGCTACTGGCCACCATCTTCAATGGAGCTATGAGCAATAATATCTTCCCACAAGCATGGAAAGAGGCCATAGTCATCGGCATCCCCAAACCCGGTAAACCCAGGGCGGAGCTCGCGAGCTACCGACCCATCAGTCTGCTCAAAGTCCTAGGCAAACTCTACGAGAGGCTTATTTATAAGCGTCTCAGAGACTACGCCGAGACCAAGGGCCTTATCCCCGATGAGCAGTTCGGTTTTAGAACCCAACATGCCTCGACTCATCAGGTCCACCGAAGGCATTCGACAAAGTCTGGCACAACAGCTTATTATACAAGCTGTACCAACTCGGTGTGCCGGAACATCTCGTGCTCATCTTACGAGACTTTTTGTCGAATCGCACTTTTCGCTATCGCATAGACGGTACTCTCTCCGCCCCCCACCCATTACGCGCAGGCGTCCCTCAAGGCTTTGTGATTTCTCCCCTCGCGTTCACGCTATTCACCAGCGATATCCCGAAGCAAAGACAGGCACAGTTGGCTCTGTTCGCAGACGATACGGCCATCTATTGCAGAGGGACCAGTCACGATAGGATCTCTAACACTCTCCAGACCGCAGCCAACAAGCTTGGCGAATGGTTTAGAAAGTGGCGCATAGAAATAAATCCCGATAAAAGTCAAGCGGTTCTCTATACGAAACCGCGCCACCGCCCCCCTAGTATCCGACCGATCACCATGTTCGGCAAGCCGATCCCCTGGGAGAAGCGAGCCAAATATCTAGGTGTGATTCTCGACCACCATCTCTCCTTTTCTGAGCACCTAAAGAAGGTACGCGCTCGCGCAGCCTTCGCTCTCTATAGGCTCCACTCCATCCTAAATGCAAAAAGCAAATTGTCACTCAAGTGCAAATTGCGCATTTACACCGCGTGCATCTGCCCCATCATGACCTATGCGAGTCCTGTCTTTGCACACGCCAAACCCCATCTCATCCATAAGATGCAAACCCTACAGAACCGAGTCTTACGTAAAATCACGGGAGCCCCCTGGTTCGTTCGTAACACTAACCTCCACGTTGAACTCAAAATCCCCACGATAGCTCAATTCATGAAGCGCACTTCAAAGGGCTTCTTCGATTCAGCAGCCACTCATCGCAACGCTCTAGTTGTGAAGGCCGCAAGTTATGTCCCCTCAAAAATTAGTTCGACCCGCCGTCCAAGGCATGCACTGACCGACCCAGACGACCCCACTACTCTCCTCCAGGAGAGTCGTAGGGAAACTAGTACAGTTCGCAAAATAAGAGCACACAATACACGATCGTCATTCCGACCTCGCCGCCGAGGCCCCGCGCGAAATCACCGACTAACGAATAGTCCTCCCCGACCCTTGACTGTAAGTGAAGCGCCAGCACGCGTTTTAGCTGAGCAGCATGTAATCCAAACTCCCCACGATAATAATCAAAACACTGATTTTATCCAGCCACCGTCGGTTCCTTGCCACCCTCCCTCCGACTCAGCTGCCCTAAGCCGATGTTCGTACCCCACAGGGGGTGCCCTTAGCGAGCAGCAGTCGTTTAGTTTATAGCTTTTACGCCCTGGCTGGAGGCATTAAGTTTCGTTAGGAGCTTAAGGCAGCCACAGGAAAGTCCGGTTAAAGAGTCGGAACCTTAGTGGTTACACCCTGAGATGCCCTAGATAAAAAAAAAAAAAAAAAAAATCTCGCCTCGTCAGTCAGTTGACGATTAGCGTTCGGAGCGATAAGTTCGTACCTACCTACTTACAAGCTGGCTAGCCTGCTGCCTGCTTGTAAGTTCTACTGCCTGCTGTATTCTGATTATATCAGTTTTGTACATTTCTTCTTTGGACTAAACTTTGTCTCATAAACGCAGTAACGATTGTGCATTATTTTGACCCCACCATCCTGACGTGTAACATTATTAATAAAGAAGGATGGAACGTTGGCTTAAAGGTGTTAAATGTGTTGCAACAACATCTTCTAATGACGCTGAATGTTCAAAAGCAGTACGCGCGGAGAATACAGCAATTACCGATCCAGACGATGATGCCACGACGTCAAGCTCCACGGTTTCAAAGACGAAAAAAAGGAAGTATGATGAATCTTATATCATTTTCGGATTTGTTGATTCCAACGGCTCACCTCTCTGCATGTTATGTAGTAAACTGCTTCCTAATAGTTCCATGGCACCTGCCAAATTGCGCAGACATTTAAAAACTGTACACCCCGAGTCTAAAGACAAGGATAAAGAATTTTATGTTCGTAAAAAAGAACAGTTATTGGAAAGTCAAAAAAATATGATGCATGTAACACAAACTATCAATGAAAAGGCCACGGAGGCATCATATTTAGTTAGCTATCGCATTGCACAAGCAGGTGAAGCGCACACTATCGCTGAGAATTTAATAAAGCCATGTGTGTTAGACATAACAAAATGTATGCTCGATGAAAAATCTGCAAAGCATCTTTCTACTGTACCGCTATCAAACGATACTGTTTCACGGCGAATCCATGATCTGGCAAGCTACGTCAAACAAGAATTTGTTGCACGTCTACAAAAAACACGATTCGCCTTGCAAATGGATGAGTCAACTGATGTCACTGGTCTGGCTATCTTGCTGGTTATCGTGAGATATCCATATGAACGTTCTTTTGAAGAAGACATGCTTATGTGTTCACCGCTGCCCACAAATACTACCGGGGAAGACATTTTTAATAAAATAAACATATTTTTTAAAGAAAATAATCTTAGTTGGAACGATTGCATTGACATTTGTACAGATGGGGCCAAGGCGATGACAGGTAAAACAGCAGGAGCAGTATCACGAATAAAAAGTAAAGCGCCTAATTGTAGTTCCAGCCATTGTATTCTGCATAGACAAGCACTTGCGATGAAGCAAATGCCGTCAAATCTAAAATTAGTTATGGATGAAGCGGTAAAAATAATTAATTTTATCAAATCACGACCACTACAATCCCGATTGTTCTCATTATTGTGTGAAGATTATGGCAGCATAAAACACTGCTGCTCCATACAGAAGTGCGATGGCTGTCTCGGGGTAAAACTTTAACAAGGCTATTTGAACTTAGAGCCGAGTTACAAATGTTTCTTTCAGCAGATACAGTTTCTTTTAATTTGAAAGACCGTTTGTATGATAAAACTTGGTTGTTCCGATTGTCTTTTATGGCGGATATCTTTCAAAAACTGAACGAATTGAATTTATCATTGCAAGGTAAACAGACAACAGTGTTCCAGGCCTATAACAAAATAACTGCCTTCAAAAGAAAATTAGATTTTTGGATTATTTGCGTTGGTAAGAGAGAAATAGAAAGCTTTACGTCACTCAGTGAGTTTGTTGGCGATAACGACTCAGAAATGTTTCAAGATGATGTGTTTGAAGAATTGGTCCAATATCTCACTTCGATGCGCGCATCTTTTGAAAAGTATTTTCCCGAAGAACAGAATACAAAAATGAAGCTGAATTCATGGATTCATAATCCTTTTTTACCCAACTTGCAAAAGCCCGAAAGTATGTCGAACGAGATATATGAATCTCTTTTAGAAATGTCATCAGACACAATTATGGAGTCACTGTTCAAAACGACGCCTCTCAACGATTTTTGGTGCAGAATCCGTGATGAATATCCAATGCTTGGCAGAATGGCTCTGAATATTCTTCTCCCGTTTCCAACAACATATTTGTGCGAAACAGGATTCTCAACCTATGCAGCCACGAAAACAAAATATCGCAATAGACTGGACGCCGAACCTGATATGAGACTTCAAATGTCTTCTATCAAACCTGATATCAACCGATTGATGAAAAATAAAAAACAGTTTCATACCTACCTCCCATTAGTTAAGATTTTTTCATTTTTAATATCTTCTATTATTGTACTTGCCATGTGGTAAAGTAAGTAATAATTAGTAACTGTTACATTGTACTTTTAATATGCTTATATAATAAAGAATACACTTTTAAAAACTATTGTTTTATTGTAGGGTTCCGTCAAGTATTTTGCTTGTCAAAAGGGTTCCGTGACCAAAACAGTTTGAGAACCGCCGTAGTATAGTAATACGGTCCCGTGTTACCCTTTGGGTACGGAACCCTAAAAAACCATGCGGGGCAGTCTTTGGGGAGTGCCAGTCAGTGTTGCCATGTACACCGTAATTACGGTAAATGCCTTGATTCAGCAAAAATTTACCACCTACCGTCGAGGCGTGACAACGGTGACGAAATCTACCGTAATCTGGAAGGATTAAGATTCCTGTTGTAAAAAGTTAACTAAATCAAAACACATTATGAACGCACTCCGATCCCTAATATTTTTGTCCGACACTACAATGGTCACACCAGACAAGTTCGGGTATTCCCCCTGTTTCGGGCCCTCCATAATGCTAACAAATTGAGTTGACGTCTACAGATATTAATTAATTTCGAGTAATATTACGATCATTTCATTTGATTACTTATCATTCGTCGAATTTAGTTTGTTTTTTTGTTAATAGTCAAGTCGTCATGTTTGTACGGTTTCTTAGTTTAACTGTCGATTATTTTTGTTTCACACGTAATAATGGGTGAAACTGAAAGTGACGTGGACTCTCAGTCTGAAGTGGAAGTTCCGACAAAAAAAAAAAAAAAAAAAAAAAAGGTATTAACAGAAGTTTCGAGAGGAATGGCTACTAAAACCAGAGTTTCGCGATTGGCTAAGAAATTAAATCAAAATATTTACAAAAATGAAGAGATTTTGGTGTCAGATTCAGAATAGTTATGGTATTTATTTCCTCACTTTTGTACAGACGCCAGCAGGTCAACCTACCCGAAACTGTCAAATTTTCGCAATCAACCTTGATCTGTCAAATTTCTTTAATAGATTTTCAACTTTATCACAACAGTTTAAGTGTAGTGATAAAGTTGCAAATCTATTAAAGAAATTTGACAGATTGTAGTAGCTTGATGTGCTGGCGTCTGTACATAAGTATATGTTTTTGAATTTTTATCTAGTAACTTTACTTGTATATTTGTATGATTTAATAAAAGTGTTACACCGTAATTACACCATTTTTCTAAAACCCAATCACCGTAGTTTTATGATATCTACCGTATTTTTATAATGGATTTACCACCGACCAGATTTTGGACATGGCAACACTGCTGCCGTTGGAAGTGAAAACTTCGTAGACAGAGAAAACTATAGACCGCTGGTCATCTTCTATCTCACTTACACAAGAAAAAGAAAAATATATACAAGATGCTTGTAAAGAAAAGAGACAGAGCCTAACATTTTCTGTCCCTTATCGCGTGTCGCGATTTTCAAGGACAGCACTTCAGTTGCTAAACAAAGTTTGACGTTTGATACGCGTTCGAAAAGTGGTTGCGACGAAATTTTAGATTATTTGTTATTTCGAAAAATACTAACTATTTTGTGTTTTTTGTTGAGGATTGACTTTAGCTATTGCTGCAAAATGGTAAGGTGCAGTGTTTTTGGTTGCAAAAGCGATAGTGAGAAGATAATTGCCGGATCGTCCTTTCATTCGTAAGTAGCTAAATATTTTAGTTTATTCGGTGAAAGACAGTGGAAGTTTTCAACTAATACAGTTTTTAAACTATTAAAATAAATATACAGCTGTTTCAAGATAAAATGGGAGCTGAATTATGTTTTTATTATTTATTATTCTTTACATAACCTCCAAGCTCAGTGCCGCCTACTTTTTACTCGGATACTTCCCCATTTCAGGGGAAAATTGTACGCCAGTAAAATAAATTAACCTTCATCAATTATTTCAGATGAATGCTTTATTAGAGTGTATGTATAGCGCTGGCAGCAAATTTGTTCCACTTTTCACTGGACGTAATATTACATCTTTACCTTTTAGTATCTATTTATAGTTTAAAATATTGTATTTGTAGTAGGTATTAAAGTGTTAAAAACTTTCAGATTTCCCGCCAAACCAAAATCACGGGAATTATGAATGAAAGTGGAGATAAAAATATTTTTTATGCTATATCTCAGGTTTTCTTTAAATGTTCTTTTTCTCGCAGGTGAAAGAACTCCTATCCTAATAAACTATTTTGACTTATACCCAAAGTCTCTAATTCAGATAATTTATGTAAACAAAGTAATGTCAAGAAATGTCACTGCCAAAATAACAGGACAGTGGTGCAAAGCGATTTATATATATATTTTTTTTGTAAATAATCATCTATAAAATTAAAATGAAATAATTTTTGGAACTATGCAAACAAAATACCGTTGCCAAACAATGTTTTGTGTAGTTTGTCGGAGACACGGCATTATGATCGTCATAGGTGCCGATTCCCTTGTTCATAAACTAAACTTAATTTAAGTTCAGTGCATCTTTTTCTTACTATTTCATTAGGAAAAGGACAGAAGTTAAATTTTAGTTTAGTCCTGTCAAATTAATCAGCGCCTGTCACTACTCCATACAAGTTTAGACGTGATTAAAAACTTGCCGACTAAAATTACGTCAATTTACGTCAAGAGCTGATTAATTTGACAGGACTAAACTAAAATTTATCTTCTGTCCTTTTCTTAATGAAATAGAAAGAAAAAGATGCACTGAACTTAAATTTAGTTTAGTTTGTGAACAAGGGAATCGGCACCATAATCAGCCCTTTTAAGTCCAATGCTAGACGTAGGCCTCCCTAAATCGATTTCCACTCAAAACAGTTTTCATCCAAAATGTGGCAAGAAATGCTACCTACGATATGAATCTATGAATGAGAGTTGTAATATTAGTGTTGTTGAAGATGTAAAAAAATTTGAAAATGTTTGGTTCTCCTGCATTGTTACCAGTACCATAAAATACTTTATACCAGAAAATCTCCTTTTTTTTAATAACTTTGTTAAAAAAATTATAAAAATAATTACGGTATGATTATTTTATAGTTATTATTTCTTAAAATCAGTACTTAAAAGAAAATGGCACCTTTTTTTTCGCCATTTTATATGAATAACCATTGCGAAGATATTTTTTTTTTTGATATGTTATCCCGTTTGTTTACATAAATGATCTGAATTTCAGACTTTGGGTATAGATGTTTTGTTTCTATTTATAAACCCTGTGCGTTTGTACTAAGGTTTGTACAAAGTAGATAATAGAGATTGAAAAACATCTGAACATTGAAGAACATTCGGGGTAAAATCACTTTAAAGTGGGTAACCCTAAAGTTTCAAGTACCTTGATTTTCTGTCCCTTACAGCGACACGCCAAGCAGTGGTCTATACCAAAAACTTAAACTTGTCTATTGAAAACTTAGTAACTAAAGCGTTCGGTGACGATGACGCGAGTTCCATGATTTTTTTTCACCCAAAAAGTGCTCAATGTGCTTTAAGTAAGAAGTTTTCACTTAAAAAAAAAGATTGAGTAGGCCAGCTGGTGACAGGTGAACGAAACATTTAACGTCAAATCAAACAGACAAACGTCTCAGTCTCAGTGACATTCACTTTACTGTCAGTGTCATACCTCGCATTTACGCAATTAACTGCTTTAATGATTGTGTTGTGGTGTGTTGAATGCTTTTATTCGATAAATTCCATTGAATTGTACATTTGACTATTTTTTTTTCCAACCAATGAAAGTTTTTTATACTATCTTTATAAGTTGCTCATTCATTGGTCACGCAATGGCTTCTCAAGCTTTAGCCTCGTTAACTGCTACCTACACCGATTCAGAGGGTGAGGAAGATATGGAAGATCAGACGCCAGAAAAGGAGGAACACAGAGAAACTCATTCAGTGCCTACTAGCCCTAAAAAGATTGAAGACAGTAACCAACCCGCCTCTGCTCCCGTTTCTCCAAAAAGAAGATTAGTTTCTTATGTGGACGACACGGTGGTGTCTGACGAAGAGCCGCTCTCGCCTGCAGCAGAGAACCAAGACGACATGCGCCGCCTGTCGATGGAGACGGACACGGATGAGGCCGTGCCGCGCTCCGAGCCCGACGAGTGCGAGGACGGCGTCACCATACCGTCTGAACCATCCGGAAAATGTCCCAAGGAGCTCCAAGAAACGATCGCTAAGTTTTACAGCCGAATGTTAAATGAAGGACTAGATATGAACAGGATTATACAAGATAAGAAGAACTTTAGAAACCCAAGCATTTATGAAAAGCTAATACAGTTCTGTGATATTAATGAATTAGATACAAATTACCCTCCTGAAATCTATGACCCACTAAAGTGGGGCAAGGAATCATATTATGATGAATTATCCAGAGTACAGAAATTAGAGATGGATAGAAGGGAGAAAGAAAAGAAAGAGAAACTTGCTAAAATAGATTTTATAACAGGAGTAGCAAAGAAGTCTGAGAGTGATGATGAAAAGAAGAGGAAGTCTAAATGGGACCAGGCGGCACCCAATGTATCCAACAAACCAACAATCAAGCAGCCCGGACTGGTTCAACAACCGCTCACTAGCAATGTAACTGGAACTAAGGGAACTATTATCTCAGCATTTGGTTCTTTGCCCAAGAAACCAAAACTTTGACTGGAAACAAAACATACATAACGATGATGAAGATGTTATTCATCAGTTTTTATTTTATGTTGCAGAAACTTGTTTTGTGTTGTGGTGGATTTCTAAAAGTGAAATAGATACCAAAATTATTTTTACGCCTATTTGTAATTTGGATTTAAAAATTTCAAGTTTTAATATAATAGCTTGTATGTATTGAAGGATTTTTATTTTTTATTTTATAAAAGTTTTCTAGGTGTACCCTGTTTGGTGACCCTGTCCTTTACTAAACTTCAATAAAATCCCGTAATTTTATTCTCAATCATAATTCACGAGGAATGTTTTAGTATAAATATTTTTTTTCGTTGGCAACTCATGCTAAAATAGTAATTTCCATAGTGATGTTCCCATTTTTATTATTTATAAACGTCACATCAAAGTCTAATAATTCGAATAATCGGAAAGAATGACGAAATTGGCACCTCCACGAAATTTTGGATTTTCATTGATCTTCGGCTTAATACTCAGCTTGACGTAAGTTACGATATAAAACATAAATTGTAAAATTTGTTGCATTAAGGCTCTCACACACTGGTGCGACAAGGGTCGCGCTGCCTGTTGCGCCAACCTGGGCAAGCCTTTATGACGTGATAGATTTAAGACACGACTTTATTAATTATGAATCGGTAATCATGTTAATCACAGACTTCAGTATAGTATTAATAGAACAACACTAAAAAGTGTTGGGTTGGGTTGCGGGCGCGGGCGCGGGGGTGTCTATATAAACACAACAAACCTTTGTCGCGAAGTTCCTTGGTACCTACTCGTTTCACGTCATTTAATTTGGCATCCATCTGATGCAGTTGCGCGCAGTTTGTGACGTTGTATTGTTGTTATTTACATTGCGGAATGGCCGAGGCGTCCGGGAGCGAGCCCATGGCATCGTCTAGCGAGGGCGTGGTCGGGCCTGACGTGAAAGATGCCGACGAGCCATTGACTAAAAAACGTAAAATTACTGACAAAGAGGGGAGCGACAAGCTCGAGCACAGGCTGGGGGGCATCCTGTGCTGCGCAGTTTGCCTGGACCTGCCTCAGGCGGCCGTGTATCAGGTATTTTAAAACAGCTGACAGTGTCGATGCTCGCTTCAGCTGTTTTACAAATCTTTTCCTTTGTTACGTAAGCAGCTGAGCCTTCAGCTCGCTGCATACATTCGCGTCGTGGCGACGCCTACACGATGTCGCTTTATCACTCACCATTTTGAGAGTAGTATATTGTATGGCGTCAATGTAATGTATTGAATCATTTGGTTGTCATTGTAAAGTTACCACAGCTAAGTACCCGTGATAGCCCTCTGTTAAGGGTGTTGTTACCTAGTAATATGGATTGTGTTCATTTATTTTATTATTCAATTAGTCAATGTATGTGTGACCTATGACCTATTTGTCTGTAATGTGTACATAATCTGAGCAAATTGTCTTAAGTGTCAGTACATCTATCCTCCATTAGACAAATAACTATTCTCACCCTTTCGTTATTTCGATGTAAACGTTTAATAAACTCTGTTATTTCACGATAAATACAAAGCAATCTAATTAATCTGTAATATATTTACCATTTACATTAAAAAAATAACTCTAAAGTGCAGTAATTTCAACAATATTACACAATAACTGTCGTTATCTAGCTGTTATTTGTCTAATGCTATAGTAAATGGAGTATAGGAGTTAAGTATCTGTTATATTGTATATGATAACTAGTGTGTATGGTCAATAGCATAGCAAGTAAACTTAGCCTGTATACACTCTTGTAACATTTCATTTTAATAAAGAAATGTTTGAGAGATTTACTTCTTTCTTTATTCAGAAATCCCCTTTACAATCCCAATCCCAAATTCAAAATCATCCTTTTTTGATTTTTATCAAGAAATCTAAAAAAAAATTATTACATGAGTATTTGTGTTTTATAATTTAATAAAAGAGTATTATTGCCTGTTTTATAGCATCATAATCAATTTGCAAAAGAAATAAATCTGAATTTCTAAAGTAATAATCAATTTTTTTATGAAAATGTTTTGTTTTTGCTTGTTTTGGATAAAGTATCACTTAATTAAATTAGATGAAAGTATTTATTTTCATAAAGGCAAAACTAAAATCAGATGTTCAGCAAACTTAACTTTTTTTTCTGTTACAGCAGTATTTATTATGTGTAGTTTGATTACAGGTGGCACACGCAATCACGGCCAGAGGTAGACCATGTAGCACACACACATACATGCATTTTAATTTCTGTAATATACTTATATCTATATTTTACCAAAATGCAAAAGAGGCCTCGTTTCTGAAAAAAGAATATTCGTATCCATATTGGAAGATTTCTTCAGTTCCAAACATTGAATGAACATTACACCCTTCACATACATTGTAGATACATATTAGTATAGTATACAAACAAGTTACTGTTTTACAAAATATATGTTGTGCCGGCCACCACCGCTCCATACTGACACTGGTGTAACATTGCAGTGTAGCAATGGGCACCTGATGTGTGCGCCTTGCTTCACGCACCTGCTGGCGGACGCGCGCCTGCGCGACGAGGCTGCCACGTGCCCCAACTGCCGCGTGGAGATCTCCAAGACCTCTGCGTCGCGCAACCTGGCCGTGGAGAAGACGGTGTCGGAGCTGCCGTCCGAGTGCAAGTTCTGCACGTGCGTGTTCCCGCGGCACTCACTGCAGCATCACGAGGAGAACACGTGCGGGGAGAGGTGACGCCCACTTATCTCACACTTTATCTACTTCGTTGTATTACACACACGTCTTCTACCGTTATCACGCTACAATGCGCTAGTAGCTTAGCAAGACATTAATTACGTTACGACGAATAATTACTTTTAAAATAAAAGTTAGTTTTAATTATAAATTATGAAACTTAACAAGAACGAAACGAAGAACGATGGCCGCTCCTAAGCGACGCAGAGGCGAGTTAATACTCCGCAGTAGAGCCACTAGCCAGTAGATACAGATATTAAGTGGCGCCTACTAAACGAGGCCACATATTTCTTCCCCCAGGAATTTCAAGTTCTCGCAAATCGTAGTCGATCCGTCCCCCGACAGGCGCTACCTCGATAGTTTGGTTCGCATTGTGTCCAGCGTGTACTGTCTGCTGGTGGGCGCGCTCCGGCGCAGCGCCGTGCCGCCCGCCGGCCGCGCGCCGCTCAAGCGCCGTAGGGTCCGCAGGTGTGTCCGCGTAGCGCACTGCGCTGGTCTGTTCACTAACATAGTTGTATCGCTTGGTAACACCTGGTGTAATGCGAACCGAACTCATCGCCTGCATTTAGCTTGATTCGTGTCCTGTATAGCACATCAGATGGTAACCCAGTCTTTTCAGGTGGCTTTGCTATCCTAACGCATGATGGTATATGTCATGGATTGGAGCTACTAATTTCCTCATAACTCTTGAAATCCTGTTTGCAATTATGCGGTTCCGTCAACCATTAGGCTGCTATGCTAATCTCAGACCCCTGCGGCCGGTGTACAGTGTACAATAAGGCATGACGCTGGACTCGCGTGACTGACCTGAAGCCTGGGCGTGTTGCGCAGGCTGACGGGCTGCCGCTTCGCGTGCATCGGCTGCCCGTGGCTGGGCCCAGCGCACGAGGGCGGCGCGCACGAGGCGCAGTGCGCGCACCCCGGCAAGTCGGCCGCCGACGTGGTGGCCGTGCTGGCCGAGCGCGACAGGCGCTGCAAGGAAGCCAACGTCATCTACAACCAGGTGCTCGACCTGCTCTCCTACGAAAAAATTACCTTTAATGGTGAGTTTATACTACACCGTGCCAAACACGTGCACCCCTCATAATCTTTACCACTTCCGAATTAATATTCCGAATTATTTTGACGGCACGATTGGCGCAGTGGTTAAGCGATTGACTGCTGCGCTGCGTGTCGTGGGTTCAATTCCCGCACGGAACAAATATTTGTATGACCTACGAGTAGTTGTTCCGGGTCTGGGTGTTTGTGTGAGTTTAGATGTTTGTAAACGCACCCACAATACAGGAGAAATACCTAATGAGGGACAAAGTTCAAAAAAAAAAAAACATTAAACATAAGTTTTGTGGTCTCCAGTCCACACTGATCTAAGAGACCTACATTCCCAATCACAAGTCTTCGTGCGGTTATTGACCTGTTACCTTCATTAATTGCTAGGTATTGCTTGGTTGATATTGATCTGTAGAATTCGCGGAACACGCAATTGATGTTGAAAGTTCCGTGTTCCCAGATTGCGAATTAGGTCAAAAAAGGAGGTTATTGTTTTTAGTGGGTTTCTAGAATTCCAAATAAATAATGTGTATAAATGTATGAATATTTTAATGCTTGTAATTATAATATTTTAAATAGAGTGACAGTGAAAAATAGACAAAACATACAAATTAAAAACTAAATTTAGAACCTATCAAATTACCTATGAAGAAGGTTGCTTATAGCTACCAAATAGTTCCAACACTTCCCCTACTTCTGAATAGGTAATAGGCCATTATAATTAATGTCAAATTAATCCTAATTCTTTTGTTAAACACAGATGTCTTTGCTTCGGTAGAAACTTAGTTAAGACATCTGCCTTCATTTCATTTGTGGGAACATATTTTATATTGATAATACCACTAGCGACAGTATCCCTTATAAAATGATGTCTTACATCAATGTGCTTAGTTCGCGAGTGATGAATGTTGTTTTTAGTTAGCATTTGAGCTCCCTGATTATCGCTGTAAATACAGACACCATTGTCAAAACCTAACACTTCCATCAATAAGTTTTTGAGATAAATAGATTCTTTAGAAGCATCACTAATTGCCATATATTCGGCTTCAGTTGTTGACAAGGCGACTGTTCGCTGTTTACGAGATTCCCACGAAATAGGTCCATATAAATAAAATACATATCCGGTGTAGGATCTCCTGTCAATTTGACATGCACCATAATCTGCATCAGTATATCCCGTAAGTGCAGGTGTATTTTTCTTCTGGAATTGAAGTTTAAGATGCATTGTCCCTTTTAAGTATCGTAGAACTCTTTTTGCTGCATTCCAGTGAATTGTCCCAAAGTTACTGTTAAACTGACTTAACACACTTACAGAATGTGTAATGTCTGGCCTTGTTCCGACAGACAAATACATTAGAGATCCAATCAATCTTATACTTAATATATAAAGCCGAAGAGTTTGTTTGTTTGTTTGTTTGTTTGAACGCGCTAATCTCAGGAACTACTGGTTGGAATTGAAAAATTCTTTTTGTGTTGGATAGTCCATTTATTGAGGCATATTATAGGCTATATAACATCGCGCTACAACCAAAAGGAGCGGAGCATAAATGAAAAATGTTGCAAAAACGGGAAAAATTATTCCTTTTTGAGAGCTTCCGTTGCGTGCGCTGCGTAAACAGTTTAAGTTACGCAAATATCATGTATGATGGAATTGTTTCTCTTTAAATGTTCTAAAAAAAAGTCTGCGACAGCATATGTCTATCTTTTAAGATTGACTCACTATAACCTTTTTTTATGGTAATCAAGTTTGTTCGAAATTAATGCATTATTTGCGAAGGAGTTTTCATAAACATGGTATTAATCCTTATCCAAATAAATACGTTATTCATCACAAGTATTTAATTTTGAACAACGTTGCCCTTACATCATTTAATTTCAATGAATATCTTAGGAGATATAACTGTTTTATAATAACTCCGCAGCAAAATAATGATCAACTCTGCGAGGTAGTCTATTCTAAAGCTGAAGAGTTAGTTTTTAGGGTTCCGTACCCAAAGGGTAAAATGGGACCCTATTACTAAAACTCCGCTGTCCGTCTGTCTGTCTGTCCGCCTGTCACCAGGCTGTATCTCATGAACCGTGATATTTAGACAGTTGAAATTTTCACACATGATGTATTTCTGTTGCCGCTATAACAACAAATACTAAAAAACAGAAAAAAAAATATTTAAGAGGGGCTCCCATACAACGGAAATGATTTTTTTGCCGTTTTTTTTTGCTCCGCCCGCATGGATGTCGGTTATCGCGTAAAAAAGTAGCCTATGTCCTTCTCTATATCCCCAGGTCGATCGGTTCAGCGGTTTAGGCGTGACAACGTAACATACAGACAGACAAATAGAGAGACAGACAGAGTTACTTTCACATTTATAATATTAGTAAGGATAAGGATTTGTATGGATGGTACGGAACCCTTCGTGCGCGAGTCCGACTCGCACCTGGCCGGTTTTTTGTTTTTTGAATGCGCTAATCTCTGGAAATGCGAGTTGGATTTGAAAAAATCTTTTTGCATTTTACAACCCAATTCTTGAGGAAGAATTACATTCCTATTAACTAGAATACCATTTTTTTTTTTAATGAAAGTTTATGCAAAAACGAAGTGAAAGCACGGGCAGGCAATGTGTTGCGACGGGGTGGGTGGGGGAACAAGAAATTTAACGCGGACGCGGGCAGAAGCTAGTCTCTGATAAGGCAAATGTTGAGCTGCCTCTTTCTCTTCATTTGAAGGATTTACTAATTTCAGATTTGGATCAGCAGGAGTACTAGCAGGTTTTGCATCAGTCATAGCAAAGTGATCTAGTACCCTTTTAATATATTCTTCTTGATCAATGGTTATTCCATTTTCCTCTTTAGTGATCCTCATTCCTAAGAAATGTTTCAATTTTCCCAAATCCTTGACCTTAAAGAAATTTTGAATATTCTTTTTAAAGTTTTCTTTCATGTCAGTACTATTGCTAAGAATGCATAGATCATCAACAAAGATTGCGACAATTAATTTGCAAGTTCCTTTGACTTTATAGTAGAGGCAATGATCATGTTCAGACCTTTTCATTCCTAGTTGCATCATTGCTTCGTTAAGTTTGAGGTTCCACTGTCTAGGAGCTTGTTTCAGGCCGTAAAGTGCTTTCTTTAACTGGCATACCTTCCCCTTGTTGCACTCTTTGGTGAAACCTTCAGGTTGTTCCATAAATATTTCTTCATTTAAATCACCGTTAAGGAAGGCGGTTTCAACATCCATTTGATCCATTGAAATGTTCCATTGAGCTGCGAAAGCGAGTAATAATCTGACTGTTGAAAGACGTGCCACAGGTGCGAAAGTTTCATCATAATCTATGCCGTAAGTATGTGTAAAACCTTTGGCTACTAAACGCGCCTTATATCGTACGTTTTCTCCGTTTCCATTTTTCTTGATCTTGAATACCCATTTACAACGAACTATTTTCCTATCTTTTGGTCTATCTACAAGGATCCAAGTTTCGTTATTCATAAGTGAATCATATTCGCTTTGAAGAGCTTCATTCCATTTATTTTTATCATCAGAATTAATGGCTTCGTTATAGGTCGAAGGGGTTTCATCTTCTGCAGCTTTATATAGAACTATATCTTCGGACCATTTTTTATTGATTCTGTTTCTCAAAGGATATCTCCTATCAGGTTGAGAAACTTGATTGTTTGTATCATCTGGAATCTCTGCTATACTGTCATGAAATTCCTCTTCAATGTTTTCATTTTCAGGTATATTGAGTTCTGTTTCCTGTACTAAAGGTTCAGAAAAAGTCTCGATAACTTGAGTTTCCTGGATTACAGGTTCAGTAAGAATTTTGTTGACTTCTCCTTCAGTTGGTATATTTTCAGATTTTTTTTGAGATATAATAGGAATAGACTCTGATACTTGAGTTCCAACTTTATCAACCATATTGTTTTGGTTAGTTGACTTTGATTTATATAAAAAGTCATTTTCAAAAAATTTGGCATCTCTTGTTTTGATTAGAGTTTTTGGATGCTCGGGATCAACTACTCTGTATCCCTTCGTTTCGGTGCAATAACCTACAAATATGCACAGTTTGGCCTTAACATCAAATTCCTTTCGAAGATTTTTAGGTATGTGCGCATATACTTTACATCCAAAAATAGGAAGATATGAAAGATTTACTTTTCTTCCAGTCCATATTTCTTCAGGAGTTTTTCCTCTAATAGCCTTTGTCGGTGAGCGATTTTTCAAGTAAGTCGCTGTATTGACGGCTTCTCCCCAATAAGTCTTAGGTAGACTAGATTCTGATAGCATAGATCTTGCTTTCTCAACTAAAGTTCTATTGACCCGTTCAGCTAAACCGTTTTGCTCTGGATTGTAAGGTACAGTTGTTTGATGAATTATACCGGATTGTTTTAATATTTCTTTCAATTCAGAATTCAAATATTCAGTACCGTTGTCAGAACGTAGACCTTTGATCTTTTTATCAGTTTGCGTCTCGACTAAGTTTTTGAATTCGCAAATTTTTTTAACGACTTCTGATTTTTGTTTCATAAGATACGTAAATGTTTTTCTAGAAAAATCGTCTGTGAAAGTTAC
The DNA here is from genome assembly GCA_947523025.1 of Dryobota labecula. NCBI lineage: Eukaryota > Metazoa > Arthropoda > Insecta > Lepidoptera > Noctuidae > Dryobota > Dryobota labecula. The sequence goes on from OX383300.1 coordinate 994,799, forward strand.
GAAATATGAAGCACCTCCCAAAGATTGGGTACTCATAGGTCCGCAAACATCACTATGAATAATTTCCAGTAGATTCGACGATTTTGAATCTGACATTTTAAAAGGTTGCTTTGAAAGTTTACCTTCCACGCAAGCAATGCAATTATCTTTAATAGATCCATCAGGTTTTGGATACTTAACACCAAGAGCTAAGTGAAGTCTTAGTAATTCCATGGATCTGAAGTTCAAATGACCAAGACGTTTGTGCCACAAATAAGCTGAGTTATTTGTAACTTCTGTTAAATTCACCTGATCAATAGGTAAATCAAGTTTGTACATACCGTTTACGTTTGAGGCTGTTCTTATAACTTTTCCAAATACCTTACAAGTTTGACCATCAATAATTTTACCTCCAGATTTCGAAAAAAGTACGACATTTCCTTTGTTTACCAATGAGTTAACTGAAAGCAGGTTCGTTGACAGGTTCGGAACATGCAAAACATCGGTAATATTAGAAGTGTTTTGTTTTACAGTACCAATGGCATCTGAAAGAATTATTTGATCATTAGCTATTCTAATACGCTTTTGAATAGGTTTAGTATCATATAGCCAATCACGTCTATTAGTCATGTGACTCGTTGCCCCGGAATCTATAAACCAGTCATCACTTTTTACAATATACGTCTTATGAAAACTTGGTTCACAAACAAAAGAGTTTACAAAAGTTTCACAAGTTTCAGAATTATCAAAATTAGAATTACTTACTGACTGATCATCAACCATAAGTGTTACCTCAGAAATATTGACCTTTTCCTTTTGAGATTTGGCTTTGAGTATTCTGCAATTTGCTTTTATATGCCCAGGTTTACGACGGTAATTGCAAAATATTTTCTTAGTGTCTCTATTCAACTTTTTATGTAACATCACCAAAGCACTATCTTCACGCGTGTCACTGCAGGCAGCTAGATCACGGCTGTCTTCTTTCAGGAGTGCAGTAACAACATTATCTGAAGTCAGTTCAGAGCCGGAATGTTCCAATGCCATGACAAGTGGCTTGAATTTCTCTGGTAGACCACATAGTAGAATAATTGCGAGAAATGAATCATCTACTTTTTGATTTATCTGTTGTAACTGTTGATGTGTTGACATAATCTCATTTACATAGCTTTCCATGTTGTCAGTATATCGAGAATTCATTAGTTTTTTCATTAATGTGAGCTTTCTTACAAGTCCGCTGTCTGCGTATGATTTTCTTAAGTTATTCCACGCTTCAAATGCAGATTTAGATCCCATTATTTTTGAGAAGACTCTCTCGTGGCAGCACAAGCCAATTTTAGAGCGGGCTCTGTCATCACGGCGAAGCGTCTCTTGTGAACTATTATCTAAAGGTGGATGCTTAACACAATCCCAAAGTCCACAATCAATCAACATCATCTCCATTGAAAATGCCCATGTCGTGTAGTTCGAACGTCCTTCTAATTTGTTAAAACATGGAGTACTTACAGTTTGTGTAGTTGAAACATGGGGTACTACACTAGTATTACTTCCATTCTTATGGGAAAGAAGTTTTGAGCAAGAATCTTCTTCCATTTTTTTATGTTCGAAGTTCGAAGTACATACGAAAAATAAATCACAAAATTTCTGAAACACACTATTAAAGAAGAATATTGGAGTTCTAGAGTTCTGGGCCCATAACCAAAAGGAGGTTATTGTTTTTAGTGGGTTTCTAGAATTCCAAATAAATAATGTGTATAAATGTATGAATATTTTAATGCTTGTAATTATAATATTTTAAATAGAGTGACAGCGAAAAATAGACAAAACATACAAATTAAAAACTAAATTTAGAACCAATCAAATTACCTATGAAGAAGGTTGCTTATAGCTACCAAATAGTTCCAACAGTCAAACTTATTGGCACTTAGTTTCATGCATGCAGGAGAAAATCTAAGTCGAGACCAGCACTGCTAGATGTTTTTCGGCAAAGCGGGATTTGAAACCTTTCATGGAAAGCGGGAATTAATAAAATAAAATAAAAAACCGGCCCACGTGCAATGAGGGGTTCCGTAGTTGGGATAGATTTATCCCAAGAACAAACTTAACATAATTACCTATTGCAGTATTATTTATACTGCTTGTTCGAAACCTGCTTCTTTTAACCTGCTTTTTGAATTGACCGGCAAGAAATTTCATTTTTTACAATCATTTAAAATTTTGAATCTGACTTTCTAGTGAATTTGGTTTTGTTAGTTTTGATCACAGAACACTATACTCCTTAGCGGAGAAGAATGACATCTTCATACAAAAAATATGCGGCAAAAGCATAGACTAAGGCTCCACCTATTGAATGCCCCTTGGTATCAGTTTGTGGCGGCAATTCCAAATATGAACTCGTAATAACTAGTTTTTTTTTTTTCAAAGGCTTTTTATTATTTAATAAAAACAACAAGGTGATTATCACAAGTTTATTTGAATATAAACAAACACGTCTGACGGAAAAATTGTAGTTACATGAATCAGTTCCATCTTTTAAATCATTGATCAGTTTAGATTGAAATTGATTTGAAATATAAAATTTCAGCATTTTATACAATGATTTATTAGTATAATAGACCGTCCGTTTAAATAAATTAATCCAGACCGCAAACCAATAATTCTAAATTTTCAAATAAAATTTAATTTTTGATATAGCAGAGGAATAATGTCTTATAAAAGATCTAAATTAAACAGCTTTTCAGAATTCGGTGCATTTGATAATCACTAATAAATAGTATAAAACAAAGTCACTGTCCACCTCTGTCCATTTCTCAACTTTTCTAAACCACGCAACGGATTTTGATACGGTTTTCACTAATAGATACCTGTGTAACTAGTAATCTGTGATAGATACTGATTCTCGAGTAATGTTTGCTTAAATACATCATCACTACTTTATGACGAAAGAGACCTGAGCAACGATGAAGCCACCGGGTTCGGTAGTATAATAATAATATTATAGTTACATGTCAAATGACTGAATATATAGAGTTGTTATTTGATTTAGAAGACTGCAGAAATACGGTGTTCAAAATGAATGGTGAAGTCAATAACAAAATTATTTCGTTATACTTATTCATTTGACATGTTTTAAGATAATTCATAAATAGACATATATCTATCTAAAGGTTCCTGAGCGGGCTATTATATCAGGGTTTTAGGTATTACACGGTCGACCAGGATAATAGTAAACAGTAACATTGGCGTCGCTTGCTCTTCGTAATTGTATTGGTGTGTTTTGGTGACTTTCGGGACTATTTATTTATTAGTACGACTTGGCTATTTTAAAGGACTCTGGTTGCTTTCACGAACGACTTACCTGGCTGTGATTTTCGGAACTGTGTACCGCTCAAACGATAACCTGGCACTCATAAACGGACTTACGCATACGCAATGGAAAGTGTATTTTGTGTAAATTGTAAATATATCTATTCTGCCGCTAGTCCGCTATAAAAATAACATCTTATAGATATTTACAAATGATCGACAATACAACACATAATTTTCCGATGCCAAGAGGTTCCAGGGCGAACAATGTATGGGCGCAGAGCAATGTCCTTTACTGCGTCAAATGACCAATTGTAAATATGACTAAAAACCCAAAGACTATAAAATAAATATTCCCTTTTAATTTTAGCTACAATTTTAACGAGAACATCAGAATTAATGTAATATTTAATCTTAAAACAATACTAGGTGTTTCTAGTTCATAGAGAATCCAATACATGGCGCTGATCTCTTAGATGCAGCCACACGTTGTATTGATTGTAATAAACTCCTACAGAGGGTGTAATATCAAGATTATGATAAATTGGAATAATTAGTTTATTACGAATAAGATTATGTAATAATCTTAACAGGTAGACGTTCTTGCGGCGACATACCCTTTTTATCGCAATATACTTTCTTTTTTTTTAATCCTTGTCCCATACTAGGAATTTCTCCTGTATTACGGGTGCGTTTACAAACATTTAAACTCACACACAGCCAGACCTGGAACAACTACTTGTAGGTCATACAATTTTTTTGTTTAATTTTTTGTTTTATTTTTTCATGAATGTTTTTTTCTGGGCGCCCTGCATTATCATAGAAAGTCTTTTCCGAGTTATTTCAAGAGTGCCTTGAAGCCATTGTTCGTTGTTATTTAAAAAAATATGTTTAGTCCTGTTTGCTGCTTGCCATCTTGACTTAAACTCATGTTTGAATGTCGCAAATTTACGACGATAAACTTCTTTTTTTTCGTCATCAAAAGAAGAGTCATTAATTAACACTCCTTCAACTTCATCAAGTTTTTTAATGGTAAATCCATCAGAATGGTTATGGATCAAGTTGTAAATATCCATTCGCGTCAACACTCGAGCCCCTGACGTTCCTAGAACAATCAAAATACTTAAATATAATCACAACCGCAAAACAAAGTTTGTTTTATGGAGATCTTAAAACATAAAAATAAGGAAAATCCATATAAGAGGCAAAAAGTGGCAATTTTTCTTTCTATATAATATATCATAAATATATGTCCTACCAAACCTTATACTAGATATAATCCGATATGCCCGATTATCTAAATTTTAGCCTTTTCTAAATTTGATTGCGAGAATGATCAGTGAAAAATAATGCAGTTATCCAAAAATACTATAACTCTATATAAAAACAAATTATTTTAGAAATAACAATATACTTGAATAACACATACCTGGTTCTGCAATATCCATGTTAAAAATCAAGAATCAGGGGAAATAGATGGCCGCCCATTGTTCCTTAATCCTACTAATTCGGCTAATTTCTAGGAAACGGGACCTTTTTGAAATTGAATTTTGGCCGCGCTTTAGGGTCAAATACCCGTCTGTGCGACGTAGAGAAATCAAAACAATGAGTTTATCAAGAAAACACAAATACTGCAAGAAAATATGAAAAAATACTACGACAAACCGGCAATTTTTCAGACTGACAGACATTTGACGTTTTCAGACAGGATCACAGGATTTTTTTTAAACTGTTGATTATGTTGCCATAATGCGCAACCTTTAATTGCCTCCAAAGGCTTGTCATAACATATTCAAATAGTCTTGCCGGATGCTATATACATATTTTAATAGCAATTTAATGTTATTTTTTTATACTAAATAGAACTAAGACTTTAAACTATTAATGAGTCGCTATTAGATAAGATATAAAAATTCCGTTAAAACAAACTATGTCCTCAAAACAGTGTTTATCTAATTTAACTAGCAACACATGATTATGTCACAAAGTTGACATTTATAGCAATAATGCTATATTAAAAAATTACAAAATTTATTGTGATGGCAGCATTATTTTACCGACCCCCTGAATACTGCCGCATGATTGGCGAACAAAGTTGACTACGGTTGGTTTTGATTGCAGACTTATGTTCGGACCGTAATGGTTGTTTTTTTTGTTGAAAATAATTTCTGAAATACGACTTATAAATAATAATTTGTCTTGTTAACTGTGCAATTTCATATCTGTTGAAAGCGCTTGTTGTTATTAATTACTTTTACTTTTTATCTCTGTATGCAATTTATACCCTGAAGGACGGGATTTCGAAATTGGAGACATTCGCTCCACAAGCCGGGTCCTTTTTCCGGCTGCTGTTACCGGTCAAGTATTTATCGTCGTGTTGCGGCGTATGTGCTGAGACCAGTAGTTCCGCACAGTAGCGGCGTTAGGGTAGGGCGCGGTTGGGCGACCGCCCAGGGCGCCAGATATAAAGGGGCGCCTGTTGAGCGAGTCCTACTTACTAGTAAATGAAGGCTAAGATCCTTCCATTATCTATTTACACTCATAAAAACTACAGTCTCTGGCAATTAGTGAGTCGCTGATGCTGCCATGTGTTAAAAAACCGAGGAAAAAAATAACCAGCTCAATAGCCAGCCTTAGGGAGGTGTCATTTATTTGTATGGGATTGGGTATCCGTACGTAGTATTATATTATGTGTGCTTGGGGTAAAGCACAGCTGTAGTTTTTCTGGGCTGGTACGGAAACCTCGGTACGCGAGTTCGAGTCGCTCCTTGACCGGTTTTTTCGTATGGGTTTGAATGGCAGATAGGGGGGCGCAGTAGAAATCTCGCCCAGGGCGCTGGTAGTGCTAAAACCGGCACTGGTTCCGCACGTTCACAATCAAATTGCAGGCACCACACTTTAACCTTCGTTCCTGACCAACATCTTTCGTATAGTTACAGTTTTCATTTATTTCCTTTGGTTTGCTTGTGTACTTGATGATTCATCTCATATTTTATGTCATAAAATAAATTTGTATCTCAATATCGCGATAAATTTATAATTTTAACCGTAATAATACAAATTATATTTTCTTTTCTTTATATCACGCAGTAACAAATTAGGTAAGCTCAGTGTTTGTCTGCGTAGGTACACTTGACGTTGTAAGTGTTCAGATATTTTTGGTAAGTTGTGTGTATAGAAATTATTGATAAGCATCTGCTCAGATATAAATGAAGTAATGAATGTCCAGATATTAATGGTAACTTGTAGCGTATGGAACTTATTGACATTTTAAATTGTTCAGATGTATTTGGTCACCTTGTCTGCTACAATATATCCGACGGCGACTGTACTTGAAAAACATGTTCTCTAAGTTGTACGCACAATATTTAGAGATTTACGGTGTTATTTTAAGACCATAGACTTCTTCTTTATTTAATTTCTTGAACTATATTCTGTATTTTTTATTTATTTTGGCTCAGTAGTTGCAAAGATTAGAGGGGAATGGACAATTTTGATCTCGTTTTTTAGATAACTTTAAATAAAGTATATTATGGTTAAAGTGGGGAAATAAAAGGAATCTCGGAAAAATTTAAAAAATATTATAAGTTTTTGTCTTTTTAATAGATCCGTGATTCATTAGTGCTACTCGCGCAACTCCAATTTAACACCGATTTTGAAGGCATTTCTTTTATTAAGGTGAAAGCGTCAGAAAAGCCCGCGAAATTCAAATTTTCGTACGTTTTTTGCATTTTGCGGGTCAGTAGCAGGTTCTATGTTGATCTAAATATGATTCGCGGCCGCATCAAATATTCATTTAAAGGATTATAATCATAAAAATCATCAATACGTAGTCGGGTCATAAGTTCTGTCACATATCAAGTGTGAAATAAATGACACATTTTCAATTTTATAAATAATTTATATATATGGGAAGATAGGTAAAAATACACAGTTTTACATGTATATTAGTTTATTCGAAATGACCTCCTTGATTTTCGATACAAGCCCGAGGCCAGTCGTCAGCTGTGGCTGCGAGGCCAGTCATCGATTGAATCACGCACGATATTGATGTCCATTTCAGCCACTGCTTTGATGAGGGATAGCTTCAGCGACTCTAAATTTGTATGGGGTTTTGTGCAAGCTTTTGCCTCTAAATATTAAGATCCGAACTGGAGGACAGCCAATCTTCGTGCCTGATGAAATCAATTTCATGGGCGTACAACCAGTTTTGCGTACTCTTGGCTTTATGAGCAGGTGCAGAATCTTGCTGGAATACCCAGAGGCGATTAGCGAACATTGTTCGTTTAAGAGGCTCTATGAGGTTTCGCAGAACCGTATTTTGGTACACGACTTACTGCACTGGTTTTCACACTTTTTCACAAAAAAAAAAACATCTCAGTGGGGCCCAAATACGACACTCCAAGCCAAACCATCACCGATGGGGTGTGATGGCCACGTTGAATGCGCGGGACACGCCTGCTCGCTTCATCACTGTTGTGAGCATACACCTTGTCATTTTGCTTATTGAATCTCTCTTCGACAATAAAAAAATAAAACGCGTGATCTCTGAAGCCATATATTCTTATTGAATGACTATTTCATGAAATCATGAGTTTTACGATTATACTAACTTGAGGAGTTGTAATACTGATTCTAATGATTATAATCCTGGTCGCCTCTGACTTGTCAGATCTCATATTAGCTATTGTGGTTGATCGAACAAAGTACCAACAACTAATCAAAATTAACATGAGATTTACCAGCATCTTTCAGAATCGAATAAGCTTCTAGAAACCGTGGGTCCAACTGGAGCCTCGTGTACACGAGGAGAGTTTATCGACCTTCGACAAGCACAAAAGACGGACGAAACTCTTGTAACGTAGCGTAATCTCCCTGGCATATTGTGTCGCATGTTATGTTGAGGCTTGAGAGCAGTGGCGCACTAACAACGTTAATAAAGAATGTATCGCAGACCTGCAGCTGAAGCCGTACCGCACAGAGGAGTTCTTGCATAAGTTGTACTACGAGACGTCCCGGTTCTCCGCCTTCGGCCACCAGTGGGTGGTAAAAGCCTTCGTCAACAAGAACCAGCGCGACCCCACGCAGAGCTCGCAGCGGGAGATCACCTATCAGGTATGGGCCTGCGGCTCATCAACTGTTTGTCACACCAGCATTCGAACACGAGGTAGCCAGCGAAGGCGAGTAACCCGCACGGAGATGGACCACGCTGCCAACATAATAGTCAGCGGCAGCAAGCATTCTTTGCATTGAGTTGGTCACTCTGCCATCGTCACGTCGTCCATCATTCTCATGTTGGTCGACGCCACGTTGTGGGGTGTGCAGTACTTGGAACACGACTGGCGGATCCCCGCACAACCTGAGGAAAGAGTTGAGCTACAGTAAGTAGCGTCTCTCGTGCAGCAGTTGCTCTAGTAGACTAGAGAAAATCACTGATTTGACGCCATATCATTACTTCGCTTGTTTTGACAGCACTCAGGATGTCATTTTTTTTTTAAATCTAAACCAGCGGCCGGTCGTCTTACTACCGAGAAGATCTGCACCATACAAACGTTAAGGGTGTACGTTACCCCAGCAGGAAAGTGTCTCCTAAAGTGATATGAGTGGAACGTATAATTAGTGCACAAATATAAGCTTTCTGCCCATGCAAAATATTTCTCTCTCCGACCTTTCGTTTAGAATTTTCCTGCTAGAAAAACGTTACTCCAGCAGGAATCGTTTTTTCTGTTTTATTCCACAACGACAAAACGCACAAATTTTCTATTTGGCGCACATTTACAGCAGATTACGCACTAATTATACGTTCCACTCATATCACTCTAGGAGAAACTTTCCTGCTGGGGTAACGTACACACGTTAAGGTTGTCCACGGGCGTAGCTAGCGCAGGCAAAGCCCTCCACGTCGTAACCAATGTGCATACTCGTACAATACAGATACATCATAATGCGCTCAGATTGCCCTGCAGTTGATCCTGAAGAGTAAGACGACGTGTGGGCTCAGCGTGCAGTGGGTGGTGCTGCGCGGGCCGTACGGCGAGGCGCGGCTTAGTCCGCGCGTGTGTTGCCACACGTTCCACGAGGACGCGCCCGACGCCGCGCCCATGCCGCTGCCGCTCGCCGACGACAACGACACCAACCGCCTGCTCTCCAACAAGGCCATACACTTCAGGTAGCACTACATCACAGACTGCCACACGTTCCACGAGGACGCGCCCGACGCCGCGCCCATGCCGCTGCCGCTCGCCGACGACAACGACACCAACCGCCTGCTCTCCAACAAGGCCATACACTTCAGGTAGCACTACATCACAGACTGCCACACGTTCCACGAGGACGCGCCCGACGCCGCGCCCATGCCGCTGCCGCTCGCCGACGACAACGACACCAACCGCCTGCTCTCCAACAAGGCCATACACTTCAGGTAGCACTACATCACAGACTGCCACACGTTCCACGAGGACGCGCCCGACGCCGCGCCCATGCCGCTGCCGCTCGCCGACGACAACGACACCAACCGCCTGCTCTCCAACAAGGCCATACACTTCAGGTAGCACTACATCACAGACTGCCACACGTTCCACGAGGACGCGCCCGACGCCGCGCCCATGCCGCTGCCGCTCGCCGACGACAACGACACCAACCGCCTGCTCTCCAACAAGGCCATACACTTCAGGTAGCACTACATCACAGACTGCCACACGTTCCACGAGGACGCGCCCGACGCCGCGCCCATGCCGCTGCCGCTCGCCGACGACAACGACACCAACCGCCTGCTCTCCAACAAGGCCATACACTTCAGGTAGCACTACATCACAGACTGCCACACGTTCCACGAGGACGCGCCCGACGCCGCGCCCATGCCGCTGCCGCTCGCCGACGACAACGACACCAACCGCCTGCTCTCCAACAAGGCCATACACTTCAGGTAGCACTACATCACAGACTGCCACACGTTCCACGAGGACGCGCCCGACGCCGCGCCCATGCCGCTGCCGCTCGCCGACGACAACGACACCAACCGCCTGCTCTCCAACAAGGCCATACACTTCAGGTAGCACTACATCACAGACTGCCACACGTTCCACGAGGACGCGCCCGACGCCGCGCCCATGCCGCTGCCGCTCGCCGACGACAACGACACCAACCGCCTGCTCTCCAACAAGGCCATACACTTCAGGTAGCACTACATCACAGACTGCCACACGTTCCACGAGGACGCGCCCGACGCCGCGCCCATGCCGCTGCCGCTCGCCGACGACAACGACACCAACCGCCTGCTCTCCAACAAGGCCATACACTTCAGGTAGCACTACATCACAGACTGCCACACGTTCCACGAGGACGCGCCCGACGCCGCGCCCATGCCGCTGCCGCTCGCCGACGACAACGACACCAACCGCCTGCTCTCCAACAAGGCCATACACTTCAGGTAGCACTACATCACAGACTGCCACACGTTCCACGAGGACGCGCCCGACGCCGCGCCCATGCCGCTGCCGCTCGCCGACGACAACGACACCAACCGCCTGCTCTCCAACAAGGCCATACACTTCAGGTAGCACTACATCACAGACTGCCACACGTTCCACGAGGACGCGCCCGACGCCGCGCCCATGCCGCTGCCGCTCGCCGACGACAACGACACCAACCGCCTGCTCTCCAACAAGGCCATACACTTCAGGTAGCACTACATCACAGACTGCCACACGTTCCACGAGGACGCGCCCGACGCCGCGCCCATGCCGCTGCCGCTCGCCGACGACAACGACACCAACCGCCTGCTCTCCAACAAGGCCATACACTTCAGGTAGCACTACATCACAGACTGCCACACGTTCCACGAGGACGCGCCCGACGCCGCGCCCATGCCGCTGCCGCTCGCCGACGACAACGACACCAACCGCCTGCTCTCCAACAAGGCCATACACTTCAGGTAGCACTACATCACAGACTGCCACACGTTCCACGAGGACGCGCCCGACGCCGCGCCCATGCCGCTGCCGCTCGCCGACGACAACGACACCAACCGCCTGCTCTCCAACAAGGCCATACACTTCAGGTAGCACTACATCACAGACTGCCACACGTTCCACGAGGACGCGCCCGACGCCGCGCCCATGCCGCTGCCGCTCGCCGACGACAACGACACCAACCGCCTGCTCTCCAACAAGGCCATACACTTCAGGTAGCACTACATCACAGACTGCCACACGTTCCACGAGGACGCGCCCGACGCCGCGCCCATGCCGCTGCCGCTCGCCGACGACAACGACACCAACCGCCTGCTCTCCAACAAGGCCATACACTTCAGGTAGCACTACATCACAGACTGCCACACGTTCCACGAGGACGCGCCCGACGCCGCGCCCATGCCGCTGCCGCTCGCCGACGACAACGACACCAACCGCCTGCTCTCCAACAAGGCCATACACTTCAGGTAGCACTACATCACAGACTGCCACACGTTCCACGAGGACGCGCCCGACGCCGCGCCCATGCCGCTGCCGCTCGCCGACGACAACGACACCAACCGCCTGCTCTCCAACAAGGCCATACACTTCAGGTAGCACTACATCACAGACTGCCACACGTTCCACGAGGACGCGCCCGACGCCGCGCCCATGCCGCTGCCGCTCGCCGACGACAACGACACCAACCGCCTGCTCTCCAACAAGGCCATACACTTCAGGTAGCACTACATCACAGACTGCCACACGTTCCACGAGGACGCGCCCGACGCCGCGCCCATGCCGCTGCCGCTCGCCGACGACAACGACACCAACCGCCTGCTCTCCAACAAGGCCATACACTTCAGGTAGCACTACATCACAGACTGCCACACGTTCCACGAGGACGCGCCCGACGCCGCGCCCATGCCGCTGCCGCTCGCCGACGACAACGACACCAACCGCCTGCTCTCCAACAAGGCCATACACTTCAGGTAGCACTACATCACAGACTGCCACACGTTCCACGAGGACGCGCCCGACGCCGCGCCCATGCCGCTGCCGCTCGCCGACGACAACGACACCAACCGCCTGCTCTCCAACAAGGCCATACACTTCAGGTAGCACTACATCACAGACTGCCACACGTTCCACGAGGACGCGCCCGACGCCGCGCCCATGCCGCTGCCGCTCGCCGACGACAACGACACCAACCGCCTGCTCTCCAACAAGGCCATACACTTCAGGTAGCACTACATCACAGACTGCCACACGTTCCACGAGGACGCGCCCGACGCCGCGCCCATGCCGCTGCCGCTCGCCGACGACAACGACACCAACCGCCTGCTCTCCAACAAGGCCATACACTTCAGGTAGCACTACATCACAGACTGCCACACGTTCCACGAGGACGCGCCCGACGCCGCGCCCATGCCGCTGCCGCTCGCCGACGACAACGACACCAACCGCCTGCTCTCCAACAAGGCCATACACTTCAGGTAGCACTACATCACAGACTGCCACACGTTCCACGAGGACGCGCCCGACGCCGCGCCCATGCCGCTGCCGCTCGCCGACGACAACGACACCAACCGCCTGCTCTCCAACAAGGCCATACACTTCAGGTAGCACTACATCACAGACTGCCACACGTTCCACGAGGACGCGCCCGACGCCGCGCCCATGCCGCTGCCGCTCGCCGACGACAACGACACCAACCGCCTGCTCTCCAACAAGGCCATACACTTCAGGTAGCACTACATCACAGACTGCCACACGTTCCACGAGGACGCGCCCGACGCCGCGCCCATGCCGCTGCCGCTCGCCGACGACAACGACACCAACCGCCTGCTCTCCAACAAGGCCATACACTTCAGGTAGCACTACATCACAGACTGCCACACGTTCCACGAGGACGCGCCCGACGCCGCGCCCATGCCGCTGCCGCTCGCCGACGACAACGACACCAACCGCCTGCTCTCCAACAAGGCCATACACTTCAGGTAGCACTACATCACAGACTGCCACACGTTCCACGAGGACGCGCCCGACGCCGCGCCCATGCCGCTGCCGCTCGCCGACGACAACGACACCAACCGCCTGCTCTCCAACAAGGCCATACACTTCAGGTAGCACTACATCACAGACTGCCACACGTTCCACGAGGACGCGCCCGACGCCGCGCCCATGCCGCTGCCGCTCGCCGACGACAACGACACCAACCGCCTGCTCTCCAACAAGGCCATACACTTCAGGTAGCACTACATCACAGACTGCCACACGTTCCACGAGGACGCGCCCGACGCCCGCGCCCATGCCGCTGCCGCTCGCCGACGACAACGACACCAACCGCCTGCTCCTCCAACAAGGGTACACTTCAGGTACCATTACATCACAGAGGAACTAGTCTGCCAGTGCCATTGGTGTAGTTTTGTGTGTAGGTCATGTCTTTCTTAACTAGTTCATAGATGGTGCCTATGGCATAAATTCTATTCCAATTGACGTTATTGCCACTTAATTTTACGCGAGTGTGAATTCAGTTGATTACAGAAAGACTGAAACATGTTATAAAAATAATGAAGTTGTAGAAGCCAAACTTTTTTGGTAAAAACTTCGTGGCCCATACTGTAATCAACACCTTAATAATGTCTGCGTTGTCACGGGCCTCATAGGCTGCTGCGACGCGATTGTATTCATCGTGCTTGATGAAATGAGTGTTGTCTAAGTGTCTGTTCGTTTGCAGGCTCATAATGTTCCTGTCGTCCAAGTGACGCGGCGCGCAGCCGGCCGGGGCCGACCGTTTTGTACCGCTTTACACTCACACTGTGCGTTTACCAAAGAACAATTCAATCATGCCACTCATACATTCACGTTTCATTCGCGTTTACAGGTCAATAGAACATCAATACAACTCGAAACATCTCAATTATCGAATAAAATAGTCAGTAGCTACTATATCAGTTTTATCTATTTGTAATATAATTATTTATGCATCGGGTGTATAATAATTCATGGAAATGTTATGATTGATCTTTCAAAATACATCGCATTATCTGCTTTCACACTTCGCTTTTTAGTATAAATATTATTATTTCTATAATTATTAATTCTTATTTCCTTTATTAATTAATAATAGTGTAACGAATCTAAATTCAAAAGACAGGTGTTAGAGATTATAATTGAGTACAAATTTATATTTATTGGGGTTTTATTCGTTGACTCGTTAGTGATGTAAGTATTGACATATAATATAGATGTTAATAAATGACGTTACTAGTGTAAGCTTTCGCTTCGAAAAGACGTTCGGTGCGGTTCTGGATATGCGACGATACTATGAGAGAGTATTCATACAAATCTCATCAGTGTGATTATTTTATATGTAGATCTCCAAAGTTATTGTTGCGCGATATTCAAATTGGCAGCTGTACACAGACTGAATTGTGATCGAAATATCAGTGACTGTATCGAATACGTGCATTATTACTTGGTATCTGTATATTTGGTAATAATGGCCATAAAATGTATATACGTATTTATACAAATATTTTGTTTATTATAAGTAAATCTTATGTATTTTGCATGCGTGACTTTTAGTTCGGCTCTTGACTGTGTGTGTAATCAGCATTTTTTTATTTTTAAACGTAACCCCGGGGCCAGGTTACAATAGTTTTATATAGCGAATAACGTTCATTTAAAAATAGTAACAATTTTGGGTTTCGATTAAAGTGCTAAGTTATTGATGAAATGTTTTGTTTCCATTCAATATGAAACGAATTCCTTTTACTGCTCGCTTAGTACTTAAACTGTTGTCCTCTAGCTGAATACTACATTACTGCAGCGCCCGGCAAGAGGCATTGATGGACGGTGTACGTTACCCCAGCAGGAAAGTGTCTCCTAGAGTGATATGAGTGGAACGTATAATTAGTGCGTAATCTGCTGTAAATGTGCGCCAAATAGAAAATTTGTGCGTTTTGTCGTTGTGGAATAAAACGGAAAAAAACGATTCCTGCTGGAGTAACGTTTCTCCAACAGAAAAATTCTAAACGAAAGGTCGGAGAGAGAAATATTTTGCATGGGCAGAAAGCTTATATTTGTGCAAAAATGTGCGCCGAAAATATAATTTGTGCGTCTTCAGGTTTTCGAGGTATTGCATTTCCTGCTAGAGTAACGTTTTGCAGAATCGTGTATCTCTAAAACCATTATATGTGCGCCTGTAGAATAAACATATACGAGTACCTCTTTTTTTGTGCGTATTTGTGACAGAATTAGATTAAAGAAAATATTTTAAATTTTCAAGTAATCGCGCTTTTCTGAAAACCCGAAAAAATATTGTAGCGCCTAAATGAGAAAACGTATAAGCTCGCTGAAAACTGTATTCGATCCTTCTTGGCGCTTTTAATAACCATAAAAAGTTTCGAAAGTGATGCATGAGTTATTGAATAATATTTCTAAAAGTCAAAACGACGGTGTCATAACTTTGACGGCAAAATACAAGAAACCGGCTCAACCCAAGATGTGTGGGTCTAAACCAAGAATTAGTGCGTTTAGTCAAAAATATATATAAAATCGTCGCATTTTTCTAGTCATTCGAATTTGGTCGGATAACCAGCCGTTGTGTACATGTTTTGTTTTTTGTTTATATCTACTTAATGCGAACATTTCCAAGCTGAATATTTTCACTATATATTTTTGACTAAACGCACTAATTCTTAGTTTAGACCCACACATCTTGGGTTAAGCTGGTTTCTTGTATTTTGACCACGGTGCTATAGCTTAGAACAAAAGTAAGGGAATTATAACCTATCAGTTTATGTAGGCTTCTGCTTTCGGATATACACTACTCAATGTAATAGATTTTTAATTTACTCGCATAGTAATATCAAAAGTGGAACTTACGTATTTACAGATGGCGCTGTTCTCAAAATTTACATGGGTTTAGTCGAAACACATGTTCCGTTTTACTAAAAAAATTATCTAAAAATAACAACTATTTATTTTACTAATTAAAAAAAAATAAGGAGTTGAGACACCTTTTAAATTAATTGTGTTAACAGACAAAGTTTGTTTATATGTATAAAGTCATCGAAAACGCAAGGATTTTTTTTTAAACGTTTTAAATTTGAGCGAACAAAAAGTTCGCAACTCGCGTAAATGTCAAAGTGCAAAGAGAAAAAGGAAAACAAATTTGACACAGAGTTGTCTGTCAAATTTGTAAAAATTTTGCTAACGGATGCGCTTTGATATATTTGTGGATTTTTCTTGACGACTTTGCTTGTATGAACATTGACCTGGAAAAGTATTGGATACCGACGACATCTCTTATCTGATTGAACCTTGCGCGAAAATCTGGACCTCCGCTAAGGAGTATAGTGTTCTGTGATCTGGACTGTTTACTTGTTTGTTTGTGAAACGCATTGTTATGTGTTGTTTTTGAAGATTTGTGTATTAATTAATTTTTATATCATTGTTGTAAAGATACAAACAAACTATTATGTGGATCACGTGAAGATTATGATGTGGAAGACAAAATTCAGGACTTGGCCTTCAAATATTGTAAAAAAAGATTAAAATAAAGTATGTGACATTGTATCTAATGTTTTATTTTTAGTAATTACCACATATTTATCTAAAAGGAAAGGAAATAGTTATAAGTATATATACGGTTCATCTATACGCTTCATGGATTGTTGTTCTTACTTATTTCTAGAGGGCGCCATGAAATGTTTGAGTGACGTCTCTATCCTCCTTTAAATAAATGTAGGTGTACTCTATGATTTTGACGTCAAAGTTATGACACCGTCGTTTTGACTTTTAGCAATATTATTTAATAACGCATGCATGTACACTTTTGAAACTTTTTATGGTTATTAAAAGCGCCAAGAAGGATCGAATACAGTTTTCAGCGAGCGTATACGTTTTCTCATTTAGGCGCTACGATATTTTTTCGGGTTTACAAAAAAGCGCGATTACTTGAAAATTATAAATATTTTCTTAAATCTAATTCTGTCACAAATACGCACAAACAAAGAGGTACTCGTACATGTTTATTCTACGGGCGCACATATAATGGTTTCAGAGATACACGATTCTGCAAAACGTTACTCCAGCAGGAAATGCAATATCTCGAAAATCTGAAGACGTACAAATTATATTTTCGGCGCACATTTTTGCACAAATATAAGCTTTCTGCCCATGCAAAATATTTCTCTCTCCGACCTTGCGTTTAGAATTTTCCTCCTGGAAAAACGTTACTCCAGCAGGAATCGTTTTTTCCGTTTTATTCCAAAACGACAAAACGCACAAACTTTTTATTTGGCGCACATTTACAGCAGATTACGCACTAATTATACGTTCCACTCATATCACTCTAGGAGAAACTTTCCTGCTGGGGTAACGGACACTGATGGACGAACATTCGCCTCGGCGAACTTCGTTCATCCATCAATGCCTGGTTGCGGCCAAAGCTTGTATAGTACTTTTCTCTGTCAATGCGCGGAAATTCAAAATGGTACCTTTTCCTTTGCCTCCCGGCTCTGATCTGCAGTGACCTATATGGAAAGCCCTCAATCGATTGCGTACCCAAGTAGGCCGCCGCAGACACAATTTGTCGAAGTGGGGTATTAATGACCCATCCAACACCCAGTGCGAATGCGGTGCTTCTGATCATACCATGCCCCACTTGCTGGAGTGTCCTAAGTGCCCGTTCACCTGCACCTCGGATGACCTAAAGAATGCCACTGATGCCGCAACAACGTGGCCACCAGTAGCGTGCCTAGGGGTCAAATTTAGCCAATGTATATTTTGGATAAAAAACACATCCTACCGTATCGCCTGGCAAAGTGGCGCCTACCGACTGAGCCGTTAAGGGTATTGCATTGCCCGATGACTTTGAATTTTTGACCCCTGTACTTAGTACTTGCTAGTTTGGCGCCATCTACTGACAGACGACCATACTACAATAAAGATTATGCATCATCAACACAGATGTCTCGCGGAGTTGTCAACGTTTTTACCTATTTTATTCGCTCTCTGAGAGATCTATTATATCGATGCCTTACGGGCGAAAAAGGATAACCGCCTCTTTTCAAATTTTACAGGGGAGTGATTTAAAGTTCAAAATAAACGAAAAAAAATCATAAATAATTAAGTATAGCTCCCGAAAGCCTGGAAATGAGTTTTTATAATATTTAGCATGCTATCTATTAGATGGCGTTTTTATTTTTACGTAATTCAGCCTACAAGAAGCAGTTACTGTCGGTTATCGCCAAATGGTCTTTATTTTAAAATCACCCAAAATGTCGTAAATTGAATTATCAAATTATCTGATGCGAGTAAAAATGACCTAAATTCAACCCATGTTTTATTTAAATTAAGGAAAAAAAGGTCAAGTCTTGGTTTTTAGAGAAAAAAATGTGATAATATAATCTAACCAACAATGTAACAATAGTTGACTGAAAGGAAAATTGTATCAAGCACATTTTTTGAAAAGATGTCAATTATTTAGTGGATGTATTTTGATTATTTTACTTTAAAAAACTGTTATCTCTGCATTTAACATTTCAAGTTCACCCAAGAGGTAGGTATACAATAAAAAACCATTTAATTAGGTAATCAGCTCAGTCTTTAATTAACATAAAAATGGCACCTCGAACTTATCAAATTAAAAACGTTTTCTTGCAGTCATGTTGTTAATCTGAAATATAAGTCACAATTAATCAATATCTTTGAAATTTTAGTTATGTAATCTATTTGTAAACAAGAAATAAATAAATCTATGTCCTTTTTCAGCATGAAATTTAACTTACCTTATAATAAGTAATACTAAATTTATCGCGCCGAAACGCCGAGACTAAAATTTGTTCCGCTGCCGCTTGCGCTCGTAGTTTTCAGAAACGATACCGACAACCGCCAATTTAAATTATTTTTAATTTGATAAGCGCCATAACGCGTAGAGTATGAATTGGGATAAGGATAAGATTTTGGTCTAGCTTTTTATCTAACCGCCAAAATTGTATAAATATCGGGAGGGAAAAAAAGGATAAGCTAACTTTTATTACATATTTGTGTGCGGGTAAATATGTAATAACCTCCATTTTTTCATTTATTTTAACGAGGAAAAAAAGACTACAGACCAAACAGAGTCTGCAAAGTGCGGCCAAAACGGAATAAACGACTAATTATGTTTTAAACACGAACAGGCATAACAAACTAAATACATATTTCTGAATTTGTACTTCCAGCCAAAATAGTTTAACGTACAATCATTAAAATATTACAAAAAGTCCAAAAGGTGTAACTTCTTTATTCTTAAATAATTCGTAGATCAAACACCAAAAAAATAATTTTACAAAAATTGAAGTCATTTACAACGAAATAAATTGACAGAAGTCTATATTTTTCCTACCGCGTAACCGACAAAAAGTTTCACGTAGGCAAACGTTACCTAGACCAATCGACGCAGAAAAAAAAGGCGATTCTAAGTATGTATATAACTGAATTTCTCAAAAAATGTCGCTTATCCCTTTTCGGCCGTAAGACATCGATATGCTTATTAAGCATATGAATATAATTGTTTTGTCTATTTGTCAATTTTTCAAAATATGGGAAAGCACACAATGTTATTTTACTACAATTTAACTTTAACAACTCAGTTACATAGTCAGTGAATTCTTCTTTTTTGACCTTAGAACTATTACCTACAAATACAGTAATGTTGGTTTTAGGATTACATATTTTTGATATTACTGATGCCATTATTCGTTTGTAGGTTGACCCTGGCATACAATAATTTTGATTAGAATAACACAGTTTGTTACTAATTAATTTACCTACACCTCTTCCTATACTATCTGAGAACATAACTGAATGATAAAGATCCTGACTACTGGAAGATGGACAACTAACAATCTCAGGCCGTACCACATGAGATAGATCTTGTACTATATCAGATATATCTACGATTCGTTTCTATATACTACGATTCGTTTCATTCATAAAAAGTCAAAAACCGGCTTCGATCAATAATAGCACTAGATTCCCGATAAGCGCTTCAAAAACGGCCCGGAAAATAAGAGCACAAATACTTTTGTGGTCTTATTTCAAATTAGTGTCGCCCAAACATAGCCAACGTTAAGACGTCAAAATGCCGCAGTGCGCGTTCAAAAATTGTGTAAATAACCACCGTAACACCAAGATTTTGGAAGGAATATCTTTTTTTCGGTAAGTTTATATCATTATGTTTGTGTTTTTCATAAAATAATAACAATTAAATAGTAAATTATACATCATTTAGCAAATATTATGATTGTTTGGCCAATGTTTGCGACAACGCACCAACTATTGTAACAAACATTGACTGTTCTGGAACAGGGAAATGCATGGAGTAGTATTGTTATTTTATATGTTATTTTTTTTTGTAGATTTCTAAGCGACCAATTTCGCAATGCAAAATGGGTATCCATTGTCGCGAAAGAAAGAGGAGAAGAAATATTTAAACCTTAAGGTAGCAAATATTTTTGATCAATTAAAAAAAGTTGGTAGTAGGACTAAATTAGTACAATAGTTATTTTAATAAGGGGGATGCGCTGTGGTAGCCCGCGAAATTCAAATTTTCTTACGTTTTATGCAATTTGCAGGTCCGTGTCAGGTTGTAATATTGATCAGTTCAGTTATGTCCAATTTATCAAAATGATTTGAACAAATTGTTAAATAAAAAATTCAACAATTTGTTACTTATAACTTTTTTAACCCATTTACGCCCGCTGTCCTCATTTGGGGACACTTCTTTGAGTATCCACATTTTTTAACTTATTTTAGCTATCCTTAGTTTGCAGGCAAATTCGTAGGGCCCAAGAGTGTGGCTTTGTAAAACAAATTATACTTTTGTGATTTATTGGATTGAGTGGATGAAATAAGTGATTTTATTCACTTCATTGAGCAAATAGGTGTTGGACCAAAGGTGTCATATTTTTTTTAATATTTACAATGTTTTTTCTCTTTTTCTTTTTTGTATTTATCACTTGGGCATAGTTTCGACTACTAAATAATGCTATTATATCCAGTGTTTTCCAAGATTTTACAATAAAGGGAGATATTTTAGTATGGTGTGCCCGAATGGGTCCAATGGGCTGATTGCTAACATATTATTTTTATTCGCAGGTTTAGTTTCGGCATGAACAATGACTAACCGATCGTTTGATGTTGTAAATGACTATCGAGGACTCGAGGAAGCTATCGAAAACATTCTGAATGAAGTGGATGATCCAGCTGTTAGTAACGTCATAGTGGCCATTCCTCCAGGCAGCAGTTCATAAGAGGCAATCCCGTACGATTTGGGAACAAAAACTGAATGATTGCAATTGCTAATGGTTATTGTTATGCCTTCGATGTATACTGTGGTAAATCAGTAGGAGGACCCAGTAATGAGCCTTTAGGATCAAAAGTGGTAAAGGGCCTGTTGGAAAAAGTAATCGCTCGTTTGCATGAGGATATCGTGTATTTCGTCAACTTTTTTACCAGTCACTCATTGCTGCGAGATTTGCGTGAAGCTAGTTATCGTACGACTGGTACTGTGAAGGAAAATAGGACGAAAAAATGTCCTTTAGTGGCTTGACAAGTGTTTGTACCCCTATGGTACAAACACTTGTCAAGCCACTAGTGAACATTTCATAACATTTACAAACTATGACTTTGTTTACCCTCTTGGTAAGGTAAAAACATGGAGCTCTGCAGAAGGAAGAAAGGTAGACGTGGACATCTCTTTTGTCTTCCAGAACTACACCAAAGGCATTGGCGGAGTTGATCAAGCTGACCAGTCAATCGCAGTATACCTAACAGCTATACGAGGCAAAAAATGGTAGTGGGTTCTGTTTACCTATGTACATGCTGGATTTGGCTGTAGCTAGTGCTTGGCGTCTCCATGTCCTGACCGCTGAAGAGAAACTAGACCAGCTCCAGTTTCGCCGAAGTATCGCCCGATTTTATTTGAGGAGTGTAGGCCAATGCCTACACTCCTCACTCCTCTTTGAGTAAAGACCCGATGAAAAGCGTCATAAACCTTCTTCAGTGGTGCCAAGTATGAATCTAGATAGTGTTGGACACTTCCCCCAGGAACTGCCAAGCCAGCTAAGATGCAACGAATGCCAGATGAAAGCACGTTAGCAATATAAAAAATATAAATATAAAAAATGCATCAAAAAATTGTGCATCGAAAAAGTATGCTTTGAAAAATACCATACATAAGCCCATTGGCCCCATTTGAGGACGGTGTTTTTTAATACATAAGGAAGTTATTTATTTTTTCTTTATAAAATGTCTTACTAGCCTCCAATAGTTACGTCAATAAAGTTTTTATCAAAATTTTACTACTAGTTTGTATTTGGTTCCAAATGGGTTAAAAAAAGAACATTCGCTTAAAAAAATAATATTATTATTCTGCAACTCTACGTCTTTCAATGATTACTGTGTTCTGAGCATTAAAATGTCATACCAAGAACTACGTCCAGTTCCAAAATAGAGTAAGCACGAAATTGTCAACAAAATGTCTTTAACCTTATTGCTTAGGTTTTAAGTTTCATTTTAGAATAAATATTTTTGTACTTATTATAAAAATGACTTTTTATTTTCAAGTGACATTTTAAATTTATTTATTTACCTTTCTCCGATGATAGCAGGACTTAAATATAAATATTTTGCAATCGTAATAAAACTTTATAGTTGAGTGTTAAGGTTTATATTGAACTGAAGTTGTTAATATTATAAAACTTTTTTCTATATTTCGTAGTTACAAACGTAAATGTGTATGTGTGTGTAAACGTGGCCACTTCAATGACTTATTTTTGTTCCTGATCCTGTATCTAGTGCTATTATTGATCGAAGAAAGCCGGGCTTAAAAATTCGAACATTTGCAAAATGAGTACCTACATAGTATAATATCAAAGACGTTAATACATTTCTTTGCGAAAAAATGAGAGGTCTAAAGCCCCATATGAAGCCACCTTGTGTGAGCGAGAAAGCTATACTTCATTCATCGATACGATCTCGCCTCCTGCTTAGCGCTATAACGTTAGAGCGAGATCGCAACTGCGGCATCGGAGATAGTTTGGCAACGGTGCGTGATGAAAGAGGCGCGGAATTTAAATATTATTCCTTGAGTATGTAACTCTGGCAACGTTGCATCGTAGGTACGTATCTAGCGCGCGGCAGGTACCACGTTTTTATTCGTTTTGTAGTTTTTTAATTGATAGGCTCACTTTTGATTGAAAGCCGGGCTTTTCGGCTTTAATGAAAGGAACGCCCCTGGTGGCCACCTACTGGGCTCATACAATACAGTGTGAGTCTTTATAATGTGCATATATCAAAATGAGGGAATCTATGCTTAATTTTAAAGACAAAAAAAAAAAAATAGAATTAATATAAAATTTGTTTTTGGTGGGTCATTGAGTTTTAAAGTTACAGTATTTTGTTCACATTGGGTCACAGTAGCGAACAAAATTTAAAAAAATTCCATCACGCTAATATTATGAAGGCGAAAGTTTGTGAGTGTGTGTTGTGTGTGTCTCTTCTTCACGCTCAAACGGCTGGACCAATTTTGATAAAATTTGGTATGGACGTAGCTGACACCCTGGATTTACACATAGGCTTTTTATTCCGAAAGAATGTAGTGTTCGCGGGTAGCACCGCGGGGCGCAGCTAGTAAAAAATAACAATAAATATTTAGATTATTTTTAATATTTTTTCCGTCGATAATATTAAGCATAATTTGAGGGAATCTATGCTTAATTTTCGATATGTGCACATTATAAAGACTCACCCTGTATGAGAAAAAAAAAAAAAACAAATTAGAAGAGTACCGTCGACACGAAAAGAAGAAGTATAGCACCGGCCAGCACATCAAGCTACACGAAACTGTCAAATTTCTCCAAAAGATTTTAAACTTTAAAATGTTGACGATTAAGTTCAAAATCGAACGAGAAAATTTGACAGTTTGTGGTAACTTGATGTGCTGGCCACCGTACCTTTGTGGACAATTTTATTTCAAAATCCATACTAATATTATAAATGTGAAAGTAACTCTGTCTGTCTGTCTGTATGTTACGTTTCCACGCCTGAACCGCTGAACCGATCGTCATGAAATTTGGCAGAGATATAGCCTGGGATATGGAGAAGGACATAGGCTACTTTTTTAAGCTATAACCGACATCCACGCGGGCGGAGCCGCGTGCAAAAACTAGTTATATATAATCTTTGAATCCATTCCAAGCAAGAATAATTTAAAATGCAAATATGTTTATTTTGTACTTTAAACAGCTCTATTTGCAAGCCAGTTCGAAATTTAGATAAATCTTTGATAAGTTACCTCCTTGGTTGCCATGTTTCCAAGTAAAAAGGTCTTTCCATGTTTAAATTACACGACGGATATGAGTTTTCATAGTAATTTCCGCTAAACATGGCAGGGATTTTCATATTAACTTTGCCTGCCGCTGCTCGCATGTGTTTGACTAGTACAGCATTTCCGATGTTTCTCGAGATGGGTTGTCAAAATAATGCTCGAATTTCCAAGCATTTTTGAGAAAAAAGGATAGTGCTATAATGGACTGAAAATTAACGGATTTATTTCACTGATGAACAATATTCTCTTATATCAGTAAGGTTTGTGTCTGTTGACGTGCAGCTTGTTCAGCGACTGCGATATCTTCCTGGAGCCGGCTCCGGCCGCGCCGGCCTCGTTCGCGCTCCACACGCTAATGGTGCCCGACTCGCCCGTCGTCACCAATATGTCGCGCTGCAGAACGGATATAATCAAATGATAAATACAGAGTTAAATTGCTAGGGTTGCGGGTTTACCCGAAAGGAAAACCGTGGCTCTGGCACACAGGCAACTGAAGGAACACGGGTAGGTTTTGGTTAGTAAAAGTCTGACACGCACGGAAGAGCGGGAGAAGTTATTTAATAATTTCCCACCAAAAAAAGGGTTAAATTCAATTAGTTAGCGAAACTCCGCAGACGTGATATCATTGATGGGTATCGATATCTAAACACGATAAAACAAAAAACTTGAAGTAAAAGTTGAGTTTTTTTTTTTTTTTTCTTTAATCGTTTTTCGATAGTGATACCGACTATGCCCGTGAAGTTAAATTAAAACTGGTATGTCAAGCAACTACAATACCAACGGTCGTTGACCCAAGCAACATAATATCATCAATTTTACTTTTTGTTTTATCATGGTTAGATATTTATGTCTCACGTGTACGGAGTTTCGAAGTGCGCTCTCTGTATGTAAATGTAAATCTCACCATTAGTATGACATTTGCCTACTAAAACTTGGCATATACACAGGACTGGTGAAGACTCAAAAACAACTTTTTCAACATACTTGCTCGTAAAGTGGCTCTTATTGAACCGCTTTTAGGTTCATAATGCAGTGTATTAAACACGCGTGCCTTTTACTTTATATTACCAGACTAGTGCGGTAAGACGCACATTACCGCACTAGTGTAGTAATACAAAATAAATATAATAAAGTAAATATAAAATTAAAAGTAAAAACACAATACAGATAACTATTTACTAGTCGGAGATGTGCGCTTTATTAAATCTCAACAACGAGACTTCATGCCTTTTTATGCCTACTGTGTACCTAAATAAATAAAATATGATAAATTAACATAATATTTCATCTAATTATATATTTTTCACTACATATTAACCTTAATTTGCGTATTCAAAACAATATTCTGTGTTTCTTATATTTTTTATAAAGGCTGTTTAGCGGTTTTGCCAGTGCCTTTATTTACACCAGCGCGCGCATCGCTAGCGGGGCGCGCGGAAAAAAAATACTATACCTACCAGCGCGCCATTTTCCATAAATATTTGTTAATTTTCGTTGTGTTGTTAGTTACTATATACATATATAGGATAGTCAGTACCTGGTAACAAAGGTCAGTTGAACTTTATAAATCTAAATGTATCATCTCTATAATTACGTTACTGTAGCATAAGTTTTTTATAACAAGTCTGTTTTTTTTCATCGCAAGTGTGTTGAAAAACGTCGTATGAAACGCGTGTGCATTGATCATTACACACTTGTATTATAATAAGTGCCGCGGCAGCGGCCGGCGAACGCTAAGCTGGTGGAAAAATATTACGTCAGCAAATAATGTATTAATTTTTCGAATTTTGATTATTTTATTCGGTCGTTTCTTTATTTGTATTCGCTTATAAGTTGTCGGAAAGTTAGTATTTAAAGCAGTAAATATCATATTTTGAGTACCTATGTTCATATTTTAAATATTTTTTTCGGAGCTTTTATTACTACCCATTAATTTATCTCAGATCATTGCTTCATTTTTAATTATTTATACCTATTGTGGTATAGTTATTTAATTCTGGGTAAAACACTGGTCTTTACATTTAATTAATGTAGGTATATATTAATGTAAAATATTGCAATACATTTTAAAGGTGGAGTTTCTTGCTCATTCTTCACCATACGAAACTACCTTTTGGAAGAGGCAACTAGAATCAATGTTAGTTTCTTGTGAATGTTGATGTTCACAAGTGACTTTTATGTCTATTTGAAATATATGATTTGACTTTTGTGTTATTTCGCTGTTTACGTTAGTGCTGAATGTAACCCACGCAAAACATTCGTGCATGCAACGGTAAAGGGATCGTGGGAGTATTTTAAAATTGTTTTCGTAAAAAAGCCAATAAAAGTTGGACCTTCAAAAAAGGTTCCCGGAAGGTACTGGTGCCGATTCTCTTGTACACCGAACTAAACTATCACTAAAATTCCTTACTTTTGGCTATGAGAATCTTAAAGCTATTCTGCAAAAAAAAAAACTCGAAATTTAAAAATAATTTTGACACAACTAAAATTTAATTTGACAATCGTGAATCCACGTGGTATTTTTTTTTCTTTTAGTTTCGCAACGTGGTACTTGTTTGCCCTACCCCATGATTTTTTTTAGAGACGGAGGAGCGCAGGCGCAATGTTTTATATGGAATTTTTACTTTATGTTTGGGAAATAAGTAAAATTATTACCTACATGTTGAGTTGTGTAGAAAAAAAAAAAAAGATACGGTACTGTTTTTGCACCTGAAGTCGAAGTATTGGTCGGAATTTTTGTTCATGACAACTAATTTTACTCCACACATTTTAATCGCGATTAAAAATAGTCAGATTGAATTAGACAATCAAAATTTTAGGTGATGAACGTCAAATTCAGAATAGTAAAATTGCCAATGGTGACGATTCCCTTGTTCACAGACTAAACTAAATTTGAGTTCAGTGCATCTTTATCTTTCTATTTCATTAAGAAAAGGACAGAAGATAAATTTTAGTTTAGTCCTGTCAAATTAATCAGCGCTTGACGTAAATTGACGTAATTTTAGTCAGCAAGTTTTTAATCACGTCTAAACATATACGGAGTAGTGACAGACGCTGATTAATTTGACAGGACTAAACTAAAATTTATCATCCGTCCTTTTCTTAAGGATGCTATCACATTTTGAACTCGCTCAGGTTTAGGTATCTGAATCGCAACACAACAACATTACGCGCACGCACACATTGAAACCATGTTGAAACCGCTGTCCGCTCGATTTTATATGTAACTTAACTAATCTTGGTACTTGAAGGTATTATTTTTTAATTTTACTGGTATCGATTGAGTAAAGTTAGTTGTAAGTTTGCAATCGAATTTGGTGACTGTGATTAAGTACTACCTGCGTGATATTCATGTTTTTAGTATTTTTGAAATTCATCAGCCATTACGTCCATTATACCCAAAAATTTCAAGCTCTGGCCATATGGATTAAATACCATGTTCTTCCGGAAAATAACGACTTTAAAAATTTACTATTACAAGGAACTTACTACTTTTAGTTAGAAAAGATAACCTACTGATACTTGTAAATATATTTTTTTTCTGACAATTGTTGAGTTTTTATCGTAGACTTTCATTGTGATATTTAAAAATAATCATTCTCTTATGAAAACAGTAAGTATTTTATTTAGTTCAGTACTTTTGATAAAAATGAAAACGAAATTAGGTAGTAAAAAGTATAATATATTATTTAAGGGCAAGTTACAAATCGCATAATGTAAACAGTAGTGTAATGTGAAAAACTGATAAAAGTATATTATGCAATTAGTGAATAAAGGACGGATTTAAAGCGAGGTCCATAGATGAATCACGAGCAAGTGAAAGATTCTAACGACTGAATCACGACCGTAGGGAGTGATTCATGATGACAAGTGTTAGAATCCCGAGCGACGCGAGTGCTTCATGGCCCTCGATATAAATCCGTTTTATTCAAGTGTTGCATACTATACTTCATACCATGACTACGAGAAAAAGAAAGATTTAAGCGAAAATAGACATTTAATGAAGAAAAAAGGAACAATAAATTAATTATAAAATGCACATTAAAATTGGAACAGTTTTGGAGTAATTTTCTCATTAGGATGGTCAATCTGTAAAGCGATATTTATTTCCTGTCGATGGTCAGAACTTTCTGCTGGAGGAAACTCTGGGGCATCTTTGGACGTTGAAGGGCGTGGAGTGCACAAGGAGTTTTTTTTTTTTTAAACGTTACTCCCACACTAGGAATTTCTCCTGTATTGTGGGTGCGTTTACAAACATTTAAAGTCACATACACAAACAGCCAGACCCGGAACAACTACTTGTAGGTCATACAAATATTGGTTCCGTGCGGGAATCGAACCCGCGACACGCAGCGCAGCGGTCAATCGCCCAACCGTGCCGTCGAGTATTGTTTGTATCGAGTACCTATTTTTCGCAAGAAGGTTGTATACAACCTCCTTTCATTGAGATGGAGGTCGAATATATTGGTGTGTTCTAAATTCAAACACCAAAATAGTGATTAAAAGTGCTTTTTACTCACTGTTTTCAGTGAATAAAATAAGCTTTTTAGAAGGGGGATGGTATAAAAAATATTGTTCATTATTATAACCTTTTACGCATTATTTGTGTGTGCGTTACTCCAGCGGAATGTTGTCGCTTTTCAGGATTTCGGCTTGTCAGATAATTAGTACCCCATCTCGTGTAAATGTGCCCGAAATTTAGTATTTGTGCGTCCAGCCGATCCAAAGATATTCACGAAAAACAGATTCCGCTGGAGTAACGTTACCCCAGCGGCATGTTTTTTAACCGGTGGTCGTAGCTGAGTACAAACTAGCTACTTAGTTAGATCACATTTGTGCCTAATTGTGCCCAAAAATTTAAATTTTGTGCGTCTTGAGGTTTCAGAGTTATTCAAGATGCCGCTGGGGTAACGTTTAGCAAATTGCTGTACCTCTCAAACGGCATGACATACAACTACGTTTTATTTTACCACGGTGGGTCTTAGGGAACCTTTTTTTTCACCATTTTATGTGAATTACCATTACGAAGATATTTTTTTGATATGTTATCCCCTTTGTTTACATAAATTATCAGAATTTGAGACTTTGGGTATAATAATAACTCTTATATTGGAGTGTTACATTTTAGCCTAGCCAGATTTTAATTAAAATGGAATAGCTCTCTGAGGAGTTGGAATAGAAACATTTAATTTCGCATGATGCTTTGAGTTCATAAAAGGTACAAACCACCATAATTGGAAAGTTTCTAGGGTTTCTCATTGAAGCGCAAGGATCGATTTTGGGGTTTTTGAAAATCAATATCTTATTTTCCAACGGTGTCGATTATAGAAAAAATAAAACTGCACAGCATAAGCACAAATTAAGACCCACCGTGGTAAAATAAAACGTAGTTGTATGTCATGCCGTTTGAGAGGTACAGCAATTTGCTAAACGTTACCCCAGCGGCATCTTGAATAACTCTGAAACCTCAAGACGCACAAAATTTAAATTTTTGGGCACAATTAGGCACAAATGTGATCTAACTAAGTAGCTAGTTTGTACTCAGCTACGACCACCGGTTAAAAAACATGCCGCTGTGGTAACGTTACTCCAGCGGAATCTGTTTTTCGTGAATATCTTTGGATCGGCTGGACGCACAAATTCTAAATTTCGGGCACATTTACACGAGATGGGGTACTAATTATCTGTCAAGCCGAAATCCTGAAAAGCGATAACATTCCGCTGGAGTAACGCACACATTATTTGTTTCCGTCAATATGTTTGTGCATAGTGTGCGTAGTTCTGGTAGTAAACAGTTATTGTAGAATTTTACTAAATGTCCTTCCATGTTTTCCTTCCAGAACTGATCGTCTCTTTTTACGAATTCATATTTAATTTTGCGATCACCTGTCCACACTGCAAATACACACATGTTTTTACCTTACTCCTAATTGGCCCTGGACTTGGTACCATTTGCTTTTTTTGTTGACTATGAAAGCGTCTGATTTATACAACCAAAAGTCAATTTTCTTTTGCTTTATTGCTTCGTCGGGTTCCATATTAAAGGCAGATGATCGACACTTCACTTCTACAATGTTCGTATTTTCCGTCTGGCTAAAGAGAAGTGTGGCTACCTATAAGGATTAGCTGCTCAAAAAGATAATCAGTTTCGATTATTCTTCTGCCTTTTGGCTTATATTCTTTTATTGCGCATTCCTGCTCCTGAAAATAAAAAAGACAACATTAGTAGGTACCTAAGGTCAATCAAATTTAACAAATTACCAACAGATGTTGATGTAACTTACAAGTGAAATTTTATATTGGACATCATCGCCTACGGAGACGTCTAAGCTACTCTCCCTGTTAAATAAAAAAACCTACTATATTTCTAATACAAGACATAACAAAACTCCAGAGTAGATTTGTGTTTTCTGAATGAAAATACTTACAGTCTCATAACTTTTGTTTACTGCTACGTTTGCAGTTTTTTGTCCTTTGTCCGAATTTCCGAATTCGTGACATCTATAATAACAAATATAAATACTTTAGCAATGCTCAACATAAACAAAAACCATACTTGGTGTCGTAAGTTGATGGTATACCATCAATTTTTCTGGATTTATACTCGTATATTGATAACTAAGTCGATATGTCACTAAAAGGAGATTGACAGGACCTAGTATCGTTATTTGTTCTGTGGTGACTTAAGTTTATAATGTTGATAATTCTTGTTTTTAAATATAATGATTTTATCTAGTAACGCGAATCCTTAAATTCTCCGCATAAAAAACATCATAAAGCTATTAGTTTTTATTTCGATTTCCTATTTTACCCATACCATAGTTTTTTTTCACGCCTGTTTAGTCACTTATCATTGGCATGAGTCTGTGTTGACATAGATGGCATTCAAAGAGTATGTAAACCATAAAACCGCATCCGATAATTGAACTTATAGTTGAATAATTAGTAACAACAAATATTAATAACAACTAATTATTAATATTACATTGTAATAACAATCTAATAAGGTGTTAAAAGTAGCTAAGCAAAACTTTTGGTTAATCGAAAGGCAGAATGTTATCGAGACCTTTGCCTGTTTGATTCATCATTAAAAACTCTTTGAAAACAGAACAAACGCGCGCCTTATAATTCAGCGGGCGTTCTCTTTCTAGCTTATAAGCACGTCCCATTCGTTTTGTTTTAAGTACAGTCTCGAACGGTATTTACTTTTATTATTAGTTTATTATTATTGTACAATTAATTGAATGATTTCATTTATATGTTTTGTTTTAATGTACATATCTTACTAGGCCATTATTATTTTATGATATGGAGTTAATTTAACTAACTATATTTATGTCTGTATGTCACTGTGTCACATAGCTATATAGATAGAATACTTTTTATTATGTACACATAGATTAATTTAAGTGAAGACTGAAATTGTGACAACATTTACTGCAAATAAAAATGTACCTATATTCTGATTCGCTTTAACTTAGTGCTTACAAAAACAAGTAAATAAATTAATTGTAAACCTATTTGGGCTTAAATAACCACTTATAGAAATAAGTAACGTGATGACATTTTGCACAAAGATAA
Source organism: Dryobota labecula (assembly GCA_947523025.1). Taxonomy (NCBI): domain Eukaryota; kingdom Metazoa; phylum Arthropoda; class Insecta; order Lepidoptera; family Noctuidae; genus Dryobota; species Dryobota labecula. The sequence goes on from OX383300.1 coordinate 1,026,998, forward strand.
GGTCTGGTCTGGATTAGTACCTATATAATATATGTAGGTACATAACCGCAAGCAAGTACATATACCAATTAAAATAAATTGGCTGCAGGTGAATCCGCGGCCTGAAATCAATATGTGGTAAAAAATCATCCATTGCGTTTTTTAAGCGACTGTACATGCGCCCATTTTTGGCGCCAATTTTTTAATGCGCAGATTGTTACTGTGACTTCTTGTATTCATTCAACCGATTGTTTTTTTTTTTTTTGTGAATATTTTAGTTTTTTGAATAATTTCGTTTTAATTTATGTAATCATAACATTTTATTTGCGTTACATTAGTAATTTGTTCACTATGGAGGACTCAGTTCGTCGGTGTATTAACTGTTCGATTCTAGTGCGGTATTTACGTTGGCAGCCTTGAGAGAAGTTAGTGAAAATGTGTACAATACTCTGGCTTCTTGGATTTCTCCAACACCGGTAAGTCAAATAATTAAAAGTAGCGGGCCACCGCACTAGGTTGAATGGCAATAAAGCGGGCGGCAGCTGCATAGGTAATTATTATTATGATAATAATTATGTTAATAACTTCTAATCTATTATTTCTACATGTTTATTAACGTTGATATTGCCACCGCGTACTTAGGTACGGACGCCGTATTTTCACATCGCAATATTACTATAAAACCATTTGGAATATATGATTGGGAAATAACATAATATCGCGCCTGTATTATTCTCCAAAGGGTTAGTCAGAGGTGTATTTCGGCAGTTACGTTTAGTCTCATGTAATACGGGGTGAGCCTATTGCCATCAAGCGGGCACGAATCCAGGACTCCGGGTTGCTACTAAATAAAATCCTGTTGGAATAGCCCAATAGCACTGTCTGACCTGGGAATTGAACCTTAGGCCCCAAGCTCAGCAGTCGCGTTTGCGACCACTATACCAACGAGATCGGCAAAACAGTAGTTTTAAATGTAATTACTGTTATTGAGTTAGAGAGGTTGGGTTAACGTTAAGGTATCTACCAGAACACAATTCAATTCATCTAATTTAATTATTTGGATTAATAGATTTTATGTTATGACATAGTCTGCACTGACTGCTTTGCTTGTCTAAATGATGCTCTCCAAGCTGGTTCAGCATCAGGTCCTTCATTTGGCCATCGAAGTGTACGCTTTGCGTGTGGCAAATCTTATACTACGCGTACGTGCAATAAGAGTGCCTCCAAATGGTGAAGAAAGGAACACGATTCTTAGTTGGATATCTCCTCACTTGGTATGCATCTTATTTAATTTTACAAGACTAGATTAATTAACGAGTTTTGAAAATGTTCAATCGTCATTTTGACTAATTCTTATTTTGAATTTACCAGCATACATTGTGACAAAAAGTCACTAAGAGATTCGATTCGAAACTTAGATTTTTATACCTAATTACTGTGTAATGCTGAGAATTATGATAAAATAGTAAATATCATTTGAAAGCCCTAAAATCATTCTTTAAATTAAACTATAAATCTTTGAGTCACCGCATGTTTCATACCGATACGAGGTTCCTTAGTCACTTGATCAATATCCTTTACATGCGCTATCTTGAATCAAACATTGGATGGTATATTCGTAAACACCACCTTCAACACCTCCACAATTGATAACAATGTCGATTTTTTTATTTAAAAAATACACCCGCCATCTTGAATAAAAAAATGGACGGCATATTCGTAATCATCAATTCGAAAAACCCCAAAATCAACTATTGTATCGAATGTCTCAAAATAATATTGTACCCGCCATTTTTATTTGATTCTAGATAATATAATTATATAAACACAATGTTTATCGGTAATCTACAACCATTATACAAAAAATTACAACTATGTATTTATTTCTAAAACAAATTCCAATAATCGTACTTACTTTTATTTCGGTCCGAAAAAGTATCAACTTCGTCCAACCACAGTATACAGTATATAGTACTCACTTCTTTACGTAATTATTTTTTTGCGAGAAACCGATATACCCGTGCTTCCACGAGCGCGTTTGCGCAGAATGACAAACTGCGAGTGTCCGCGGGTAGAAAATGTATGGAGAAATTTGAGGGCGTTTCTTATTTTTCTCATAAATAAAAAAGTTATTTATTTGTTTACCTACAAAATATTTAGCTTACCGTACAAAGGACTACATAAGCAACAATCTCTTATTATTTTTAAGTTTAACTATGCAGTGGATTTAGCTATATTGGTTTCTATTCAGACCCCATTTTTTTGGTGGTTATTGTGATAGTTAAAACATATTTGTGTGAATATTTTGTATGGGGCTATACAACTTTTATGGTCTCATTCTGGAGATGAATATATTATCTTTAATTTGAAACCAAGATATCCTCGCAGTTGTGACTCCTTTTCATTAAAATGGTACCTGAAAAGCACTGATATTTGTGGAAAAATGTGATAGCGTCCTTAATGAAATAGAAAGAAAAAGATGCACTGAACTTAAATTTTGTTTAGTTTGTGAACAAGGGAATCGGCACCATTGTCACTAAATTAAAAACTCAGTGCCATCTTAGTGCTGTAAAACTAAAATTTATTTAAGTTGTCAGTTTAGTCAATTTCAGAATGGGAAACCGTCGTTTGACAGGACTAAACTAAATTTTGGTGATTTTTAGTCTAGTTTAGAGAATTTTGTGACAAGAGAATCGGCACCATTGTCCAGTACCAAAAATGATCATAATAACGTAACAAGAGACTTTCGGCCTCGTTAAGATTACTTTTACACCCCTTATACAAATGACGTGGTACTTACGTCCTTATCGTACCAACAGCAGCGCACCGTCTGTTTGTTGTCGGCGAAGTTCGTGGTCGGGAGCAGTTTCTTGTCTGCTATCGTTACTGAGCGTAGCACGTGCCTAAAATACAAATTGAAAGATTGTTAAAAATATTTGTGTATTTACTGGGGGCGAGTCGGAACATATGAATAATATACATTACAGCAACTTACCCATCACCTTCATAGGAGCCAGCCAGTAGCACCGGCGTGTCGTCTATCGACGTGTACGTGTCCACCAGGTAACAGTCGTCCGCTTTACTTCGCTGGAAATAATAGAACAGTTTTGAACTGTTTTGTCTCTGCACCACCCAAAGGTTGACTGGTAGAAAATGCCTATGGCATTAAGTCCGCCTCTGTACATTTGTGTGAGAAAGTGCTAAATAAATAAATAAATAATAAACAGTGATCTACGTCAATAATGTTTAAGGGATAAGTTCTTACTCAATAAACAGCAGTCTAAAAATATTCACTGCATTATGTGGCAACTTGATTACAGTTTCGATTATTGAGAGCATTTCAGGGTTGAGGCCATAGAAATATAAAAAACAGGAGAAGTGGCAAGGGGGCGTGTCTGTGTCCTCGCGCAATGATCAAAATGCTCGCAAAATAGGCAAATGGCGGTCTCCACGAACTAGTGCGCTTTCGACCGTGATCGTGACAAATTATAAGAATGCCGTGTTAGTTGTTCAGTGATTTCTTGTAAAAACCGAAGCCAAAACAAAATGTTTGTACATCATGGAATCACTTACCATAAGTTAGTACAAGTATTTAACTATATTTGTCTTTAAAATCATGAAAAACAACAAGTCGTAAAATATTTGTTGCTTTTACTACGTAATTTCTGTTTTCATACATAACAGCGACTGTAATATTTTTACAATAAATACATTGCTTCTTAACCACTACGTAAGTATGACGCTTAGTGACTGGACAACGCAATGTAAAAATCACAAAACGATACTTTGTATATGCGCTTGCAATGATCTTATATAGGACTAGATCAGCAATGTACGGCACCAACGCATTACTACGTCGTATATGACCACAGGCATATCTGACTTCAGTTGTCAACTTGACATCAAGTGAACGATAGCTTAAGGATAAAAAATATCAAAATGGTGAAACGTGCGGTTAAAATTTGCATGTCACGGTCTGAAAAGATTAATAAAGCAAGTGGTGTTACATTTCACAAGAAAGTTTGCTAAATTTTCTTCAGATTATCCAAAAAAAACATTAAAAGACGAATTACATTTATCAAACATTTGTTTGCCATCAGGGTTACCAGTAAAAACGATTTTGATTTTGCCAGACTGTTGGGAGTTTAGTGAATGACGAATGTATGTTCCTGTAAGTCTAAATTATTATTATAGTCTGTTTAGTTTAAACATACTGTGCAGTACCCAAACACTTACTAAATAGAAAAGTAACACATTCACGTGTATTTCGAAAGTTTTAACTTAATAAATCATCACTTCTTACAAAAAATAATAATTTTATTAGCAATGAATAAGCTTAGAAGTAAAGTGAGGTTATATTTTTAAATTAAAAATTCTAGATTGTTTATGATCACATTGTGTTAAATAGTGTTGTGCACTGACTGGACAGGTCCACTCAATCTGTGTGGTTCTTTCATCAAAAGCCCATTTCAGACACCAATCTACATGGTCTTCACATGATTTGACCAAGATTATGTCTGGACTTTAAAAGTGTGGCCGCTTAGTTTGTTTCGGCCTTTCTTCTCAGAGTAGTCAGATAGGAAACGCCGACCTCATCTAGTTTTAAAAATATGCTTGACGTTTAAAAGTGTTCGTACAAACTTACTATAAACTACTACTTACAGAAATAAAATCATTTATCATTTGCGGCTCCGCCCGCGTGGATGTCGGTTATCGCGTCAAAGGTAACCTATGTCCTTCTCCATCCCAGGCTATACCTCTGCCAAATTTCATGACGATCGGTTCAGCGTTACTTTCACATTTGTAATATTAGTATGTATAAATGATTGTCATAAACATTGAAATAATATCATTCCATTTTAAACAATATTTATTTGACACAATATTAATATTTTGAAATATAATATTTACGTTTACGCACATTTTTTTCTTCTTCCTATATGTATCAAATTCTTCAATTTCTTTCAATCTTTAATCTATTGAAAGTTCCCTAATACAATCTTTCATAGTAGGTAATTGATTCAATAAAAAATATCTTTATTCATTCTGGGGTAATTACGTTGATCGTTGGCAACTCTGGCTGTTTTTCCGATGACAATGTCTTGTCTCGTTCCAACGTAATTAGTTTGACGGAAGAAGAAATGAGACAAACAGATTATTTTGACATTTTGACATAATTTATGTATCCGTTTCCATCTGACCATCGTGACCATCTGTCATGATGGCCCGTTGGTTAAGGCCTCGCCTCTCATGCATGAGGTTGTGGGTTCAAATCTGGGCAAGTACCAATGTGACTTTTTCAATTAATATGTACTTTCTGAGTTTATCTTGGACATTACTGACATCGGTGAAGGAAAAACATCGTGAGGAAACCTGGACTTATAGTTAATATAAGTGTGAAATCGCCAACCCGTCTTGAGCAAGCGTGGTGATCAATGCTCGTGCCTTCTCTGTATGAGAAGAGGCCTTTGCCCAGCAGTGGGACAGTTATAGGCTGGTATTATTATGTATCCGTTTCAAAGCTACGTCTTTAACTCGTAAGTGGTTACGTTTTTCGGACATTTTTAGTAGGACGTTGCGCCTCTAGTATAATATAACCTCATTGTGCGCTTGTATCGCGTAGTACGGCCGCTGTGTCTTGCCGCGAGCTAATAATGTGCTTCTGCAGATCCATACTAACGTAGGCTATCGACGATAATGTCGATTGTCTAATGTAATAATACATCTAATTGTCTAATAATAAACTATAATATTGCTATTATAGTTTATTCTTCAATTTGTCAACCGTTTTAACCCGGTTGGAAGACCCATGTGAAATAATGTTTATTACATATCTTTATTTTCTCATATTGTAATTTTTTTTTTTTTTTTTTTACTTAATAATATTTTGTTTTTAACAAAATATTGTTTATTTATATTATTATTTGTATACCGTTTATTATTTATTTTATTTTCAGGGTTAATTTTTCAGTCACAAAAGTTTTAATCTATGTATTATACATATAATAAATCTGTAGACGAGGAGTTTCTGTACATTCTGTAAAATATTTCCAAAAAAAAGGGGGTGTTAAAGAATAACCAACAGATGCCATTTCATCAATTTTTGGAATTTTTGTCTGTTTGTCTGTCAGATATTGTTTGAACAGGTTCAACGTAAAAAGTACCAAACCAATATGTTTAACTTTTATACTTAAATATTGTGTATATCTCGGGGTAGTGATTAGTTTTTGTTTCATCGCAATCGCTTCACTCTATCAAAAGATATTATCAATTTAAAGTCTTCAAGAATTTAACTATTCAGTTGAAACACGTAACGACATCTATTAACGTAAAATGATACTATAAGTAGCTTTGAGAGATAGTGTTTTTTTTAAGGTGGTTATTTTAGCACACTGCTCGCGCAAACTTAACTCGATACATTGTGAATATATTAATAACTCCCAATGACCCATTCAAAGGTTAGGCTAATTAAAGTATTATTGCATGATATTTATTCAGATATGTTACTGTAGTTGTAATTGCAATCATGTCATTAATATTTTATATACTTAGATTATTTTATATTTTGTGAATGTGAGAACGTTGTAGGCCTAGTAGAGTGTAGATTTGTTGGCGGTTTTCTATTTTGTTAAGTACCTGGTAATTGTTGAAAGGCCTACACTGTCCTCCCATACCTATGATCACTGTTTATTTAATAATATTGTAAAGCCAATTATTTTTAAAAGAGTAACCGTGGAGTTTCTTGCCGGCTCTTCTCCATAGGAAACGACTAACTCGAACCGTGCACCTAGCTTCTGACGTTTCATAAGTGCCCATGTAGGCTTATGTGAAATAAAATATTTTGATTTTGATTTTGATTGATTCAAAATACGTTGTTAAATAGTTTAGTAGTAGGTAGTGCTCTAGGTGGCGCTATACTTAATTTATATATACTTAATTTATTTAACATGAAACAATAAAGATAATAAACATGCATTCCTTTAAAAACTATTTATCTATACTAATATTATAAATTCGAAAGTAACTCTGTCTGTCTGTCTGTATGTATGTTACCTTTTCACGCCTAAACCACTGAACGGATTTCGATAAACTTTGGCAGAGCGATAAATTGCATCCCGGGGAAGGACATAGGCTACTTTTTGTCTCAAAAATATCCCTAAAGGGGATATATAGGGGATGAAAGTTTGTATGGGAAACCTGTTATTTCTTAAGTTAGGGATATGAAAATTAAAATGCTTTTGGTAACAAATAATGAATTAAGAAATTCATCCTTTTTCTAAAATGATCCCTCAAGCGGGTAAAATATGGGATGATTTTAAAATTCACATATAATAGACATTTTGTGCTATATAACTATTTTCAAGAGATTTAAAGGGTTGGGAATCGAAGGATTGGATCGTCCGTATCTGGAGGTGACATTTAGTCTTTATTTAATTAAAATCGGCCAAATAAATTAGGGCTGAGTAAGTAGCAGATGACCCCACCTATCCACCATTTTCGTATGTTCAACGTTCTGCCAAACAACCTGTATATAAATTTATTAAAATTACTTGGCATAGGTATTGTTATGGGACATAGGACACTTTTTATCCAGTACGTTCCCGTGGGATAATTTCCGACCTCCACGCGGGCGAAGCCGCGGGCAAAAGCTAGTACAATAATAAATGGAAGAATCGATAACTTTTAGATTTAGCCAATCATTAGCGTACATATATGTCAAATATTATAAATTACTTTTGCACAGCACAACGATAGAGCCCGATTTTTTCGTGTGAGTGAGTTGTATGGTGCATGGTAAATGCGCGTTGTGTTTGATGCGATAAGGTTTATAATTGATTGTGTAGTAAGTTACGATTTCGTATCTATTGCTTTTACTGAACTGCATGTGTAGTTGTGGCGAGTGGAAGGGATAGACTGGAGACATCGGGTTTCCATACATTTTTAGCTGCCGGGCATATCTCCTTCTTTCTTATATCTATGGTTGAGCCGCTCATGAGGCACAGTCTGAAATGTTGTCGGTGTCCGGTGTTGGGGCTACGCCTGGAGATATCAATGTAAGGTTCACTGCAAAAGATATTAGCTTTAGTTATAAAATCTATGAAAAGAGGAAAGTCTCCAGGACATGATGGCCTCAGCATTGAGCACTTGCGGTAGGCTGGGGTACACTTGCCCAGAGTCCTAGCTTTGCTATTTAATCTGTTTGTTAGCCACTCCTACCTTCCTGACAATCTCATGTATAATATTGTTGTCCCCATTGTAAAAAATAAGACCGGCAATGTCTCGGACATCTCAAACTATAGGCCTATCTCCTTAGCCGCGGTTATAGCGAAGGTAATGGACAGTCTGCTTGACGGCCACTTAACAAAAAATATCAAACTGCACGACGGTCAGCTCGGCTTTCGGGGTGGTCTATCCACGGAAAATGCGATCCTGTGCCTCAAGCAGACTGTGCAGTACTACACCGCGCGTAAAACACCAGTATATGCGTGTTTCCTAGACCTGTCCCGGGCATTCGATATGGTTTCGTACGACCTACTGTGGACAAAAATGCGTCGAGACACTAGTCTGCCGCCTGCGGTTGTATCTATATTTGAGTACTGGTACAATAATCTGAAAAACACTGTTAGGTCGGCGGATAGTAAATCGGACGAGTACGGGCTGGAGTGTGGGGTGCGACATGGGGGGTTGACTTCACCGAAATTGTTTCATTTGTTTAAGGACCGCCTGATTGGGGAGCTGAGCGGCACTGGGATCGGATGTCATGTAGACGGAATATGCGTTAGTAATATTAGCTACGCAGATGACATGGTGCTGCTCAGCCCCTCAATCGGTGCGTTGCGACGCTGGCGGTAACTTATACATTTGGAAAAGTTTATTCTAATTTATCAGGCTTTATTAGACTTTAGACACTCAAATCCGCTGATTCTTTTGCTGTATTTTTAAGTAGGTACTGCCATAAATGAAACCATTCTAATTTGAGTTCATCATGATAAAATTCTGCAAATTGTTTTCATATTTTTGTCAACTGGTCAAAATTTATTGTTATTAACGTTTGTCAATTTCTTGGTATGTTGCCTAACGATTTTCTTTAACACATGATTTTTTTTTTTACCATTCAACTGTTCAATCTCTGATGATTCTTCATAGAAAGTGATTCGTGTGCTGCGATTTCTTTTTTCAAACTTATCTTTATAGTCGGCATTTGCATTATTTTCTTTAAGTAAGTAAGTAAGTAGTAAGATTTTATTTGTTTAAACATGGTGTGCATGATACATATATTACATGCAAGATAATAAGAGATAGGTACATAAAAGTTCAAACATGTTTAACCGCATATCGTGGCGTACAAATTGGGAGGAAGAGATGGTGCATAAACCGTGATAATATTCATCAAAATTACATTATAGACTTAGGCACTTATTAAATCATCATTATTCATTAAAGATTAGGTATCATTACAATTCAGCAAGCATATTTTTAGATAAAATTAAATGTCAAAGTAGTCATTAAATAAATTTGTCAATAAAATATGAATTACTGTCATTAAAATTTCAATTCCAAATTACAATCATTCCACAAAATACAATAGTTCACAATAACATGTCAATAAAATAAAATATAACATCGTCATCTCAAAAACGAGGAAATATGTCCACTTTCATAAACTCTCATATACTGTAATATGCTCTGTCAGTTAGTAAACTCTTCAATTTACTTTTAAGAGCAGATATATGTAACGTTCTCCATGATTTAGGTAATTTATTAAAGATGGTCGGACCCATGCAAAAGATGCTTTTACGCATAAGAGTGGGTTTAGCGCTGTGACTACAGAGTTTGAAGTTATCGCGTCTATTTCTAGGGACAAAAGTTAAAAGTCTAGACAAAAGTTGAAATTCGTGTTTGATTTAATGAACATGACTGTTTTCAGGATTACAATGAGGGCAATGTCAATATCTTACGTTCTATAAAGTAAGATTTACAGCTGTCCGTTGTTTGCAGTCTAAACATCGATCTAATGCACCTTTTCTGCGCTAACGAAACGCTATTTCATTGTCCGTGCTATTCCCCCAGAAGATGACTCCATATCTAAGAATTGATTCGGCTAAACCATGGTAAGCAGTAATTAGCGCATCTGTGTTGAGAACCACAGCAAGCTGTTTCAGAGCGTAGGCTGCACTTCTCAACTTTTTACTAAGTGCCTCTATTTGAGGTTTCCAATTCAATCTAGAATCTATTATTAGCCCCAGAAATTTTGTTGTGTCAGCTTCATTGATATGCAGCCGATTCGTATTGATCTAAATTATTGCGTGCGTTACTAACACAATCGATCAGAGATACTAATCAGTTTAATTTTAATATTTTAATTTCGACGGTAATTCTTTGCAAATATCTACCTAAAATTACAAAAAAAACGCTATTGAAAAGAAGCGTTGGATCGGCCTTCTGGGGCCCCCGAGAGGTCGGGGGCCCTGGGCACGGGCCCCGTGTGCCCTTATGGTAAAAACGGCATAGCGGACGGTTTCACGCAATCATGCGTAAGCGCTGTGCTTCGACGCAGGCGCGACTGCGCGGCAGCCCCAGCGCAGCGCCATGCTGGCCGCGTGCGCGGGCTGGTGGGCCTCATAGGGCTTCACGCGAGGGCAAGCGCCTGACTACTTACTACTTGCTACTTTTACTAACAAATTTATGTACGAATAAAATATACGATAGTTTGAAATTAATTAATTAAAATTAAACATTATGGGGTTTATTCATAAACGTTGCTTAAAGTTAAGTGACGTTCAAACGTCAGAAATGTATGGTTAAATAGTCGCTAATCATTACTTAACTTTAAGCAGCGTTTATAAATAAACCCCTATATTTATTAATTCTCCCAATTTACTTTTCAGTAAAAAAAAAAAAAAACTATACGCTAAGTCTCTAATTCAGATAATTCATGTAAACAAAAGAGATAACATATCAAAAAAATATCTTCGTAATCATAAGGTATAAAAAAAAATGCGGAAAAAGGTTCCATTTTCTTTTAAGTACTGATTTTAGAAATAATAATAAATAAAATACCATACCGTAATTATTTTTATAAATTTTCATTTCTAAACAAAGTTATTCAAAAAGGAGATTTTCTGGTATAAGATATTTTATGATACTGGTAACAATGCAGGAGATCCAAACATTAAAAAAAACATCTTCAACAACACAAATATACTCTCATTCATAGATTCATATTGTAAGAAGCATAACTTGCCACATGATGAAAACTGGTGTAAACTGATCCGAGTGGAAATCGATGTTGGGAGGTCTACTCAATCATTTATTGCATTCCACAATGTAGATTAGGGTGCTTCTTAAATGGACATTTTTTTTTTTTTAATTATGTTTCGTGTCATCCTTTTATTCTGTTCTAAGGCACAAAAAACTAATATGTAATTTTTATTTTATTTTTAAAGTAATATTTAGGGGTCGCTACCAGCGAATGACAAATAAAAATAAAGTATTTTTGAAAATTCTTTAATTAAGTTCTAAAAAAGACAAGCACAAATTATATAACTATTAGGTTAAAACAAATTGTAACTTATGCTAATAAAGTAGGTTTCTTTGTATCAGGGTACTTTTGTCTGAAATTTTTCACAACCAAAAGAAGGAATTGTTTTTGTTCTTCGTCTGTGGTAATTAGTTGTATTAAATTCTTCAATCAATGCTACACCGCGTTCCGCAATGTCGTTCACCACTCTCATAGAACGTGCAATTTCTCTGGAAGCTTTGTAGTCTTCATCTTCTTCCCAAAGATGAGGTTCTTTTTGCAGAAATGCAGACGGAATTCCCAGGATTCTAAAAAAATCTTAAGGTGTTGCTCGTCTCGGAATCCTCAATATTTTTTTCCTCGATGTGACTTAGATCCAAGGTGATTCGCTTTGGGCTATAGTCTGAACCTTCCTAACACCTGAGCGCAACAAGTTCTACGGACAGACACCACAAATGCCCCTGAAACTTCGTTAGAGCTTTTTTGGACATAGCTTTGTTTATATTTTCAAATTTCTTAAGATTTTTTAACAGCCACAAGTCATTTCTTGGTGCTGAAGTTGCTACGCGAGCTTGGAACCAGCATCTTACATAAATCATAACGACGAAAACGCAAATTTCGCTTTTGTTGCTCAAGTTCCAAGAAAGAATAGTGTCATAAGCAGCTGAAGCACACGCCTTCCCAGTTCCATGACTGAGTATTGGAACTGCCAAAAGTTGATCTACACCGCTGTCCTGACACGCGATCCACTGTTTTGTGTCCTGTTATGTTTTCGATCAGTTTGCCGTCCCAATGAACAGTAAGAGGCGTATTTGGATTAAATTCTTTCTTTTCGCTATCCTTTGCCTTTGCTTCATACGCTGGCGACGAATTGAGGATGAATTTATATTGTATTCTGATGGATCGGTACCTACACTTTTGAGCGTTGATGTCAAAATAACAGTTGCTTTCCTTTCACTTAATTTAGCAAAGTCGAGGCTTGCGGATAAGCGTTCATCAAAGATGTTCTTTCTGCCGCAGTTGCGCTTAGGTGGGACTTCTAAATCTGCCGTTGAAGGTCCCGCCCTCACTGAAATTTCTGACGTTGAACTTTTACTTTCATTATCACTACTGCTAGTCGAAGAAGATAGTATGCACTTTTCTCGCAGTGATTCAGTGTAACTTTTTTCTCGATCTAAAATACGTTGAAGGCGAGCGTTTTTCTCCTCGGCGAGTGTTCTTGTACGGAATAATGTGACAACGAGTTGCATTAGTATGTTTTATCGTGTATAAATGATGAATATAACTGTTTTATGTACATTGAGCTGAAAGTTATGATTATCATACTTTTTCAAACTTTGACACGAGGTAGCGACCCCTAAAAATCTATCTAAGAAATAAATAAAAAATATGGGTTCGTTTTTTAGGGGATAGAAGCGAATGGTGGGGTGACGCAGTAATTTTTCAAAAGTCGTAAAATAAGAAGCACCCTAATGTAGATGCTTGGGTGGTAAGTAAACATTCGTTGTAACAATCGTGGACCATGTCGGGCACAGCAAAGGAAACATTTTAACGAACCTACGACTAGCAGTGGACTTAAAAGGGCTGATTATGATGATCATTTATGTCGCGTCTCCGAAATACTATATAAAACATTGTTTGGCTACGGTATTTCATTTGCATAGTTCTTATATATCATTTCAGCCGAAAGACGTCCACTGCTGGACATAAGCCTCCCCCAATTGGGGGGGGGGGGGGGGGGGGGTTTGTCATAATCGCCACGCCTGGCGATCGCAGTATGGTGTTAAAAATACATAGAAAACGCTGTTGGCCATTCTCTAGTAAGTCCCTTGGATAGGTACTATGTTATTTCAAAGGAATTAATCCTTATGAATGACTCTTTCGGTTGGTATCATAAAATACAGGGTTCTATTCCCGGTTCAAGCAGGTGATTTTTCAAAAATCTTTAATGCAATTTTAATTATTTTTGAAAATAAAGGAATGTTTCCTTTCAGTAAAATTTGCCATCATCAATATTAAGGGTACTTTTCCTCCAACCACGTTATTTTTTTTCCACCCTGTATATATATTTTCTAAACTTTACCCCACACTACGAATTTCTCCTGTATTGTGGGGCGTTCACAAACATTTAAACTCACATACAAAAACAGCCAGACCCGGAACAATTACTTGTAGGTCATACAAATATTTGTTCCGTGCGGGAATCGAACCCGCGACACGCAATGCAGCAGTCAATCGCCACTAACCACTGCGCCAGCCATGTCGTCAATTAACTTTAAATTTATAGATGATTATTTATAAAAAAAATATATATGAAAAAAATGTTTTGTACCACTGTCCTGTCATTTTGACAGTGACTTTCTTGACGTATTTTTGTTTACATAAATTATCTAAATTAGAGACTAACATTCTTCCCCAAAGCTCTTTGAGGCTTTGATGTTTTTTATCCGCGTCAATGACATCAAATTATGATGATTTTTGTGTAAAAAAACCTGTGATAAGTACATATTTATTAATATATCTAACAATATTTTGATCTGTTTATTTCAGTGTACTAACTATTAATACTCCTCAACAAGTTTCACATTAAATGCAATTCAACTACTACTGGATTTAGGTTTTTTTTTTTTCGTCATTACGTTTTGTCTTAACACATCTGACATTGGCAGAATTGTCGACATCGGCACCATTGATATATAGAAAAATAGAATAGAATAGACTTGGGGTTATACATAATATAGAATAGATTTTAATTAAAAAAAACAACACAATCTACTTAATAAAAATCAACACTTAAATCAATGGCAACACTTAATTTAGTTAAAGAATCTTTATTTACTCAAAAGAAATTTACTACAAATTTCACTTAATGAGAAATATTTTAACTATATAATATTACTATTTTATTACGGCAGCACTGCAATGGGGTATAGGGGAGTCCCCAAAATTTGTCCCTATTGTTTATTTATTATTGTGAGCCCAATTCAGTTTTCTTGTACAATTTTATTAATAAAAGGTTAACGTATTTTTACCGTATTCCTTTCCTTTTTTTTTGCCTACCGTAATTTTCTACCATTTACAGTATTTTTAGACCGTAATATTTTGATAGAGAGAGTTGGAGATAGGTACTGAGAGACGCCCAATTTGAATCGATTATTAGCATATCGCAATTCATTATTTACGACTTTTTTTTAACGATTATCTTGTTTCTATGGAAAAACATTTTATAAATAGAAAATAATAAACTTAAGGCTGCAGTCTTGAAAAATTAATTATGACTTTGTATTTTTTTTAAACAAATTATAGAAATAACATGAAATATTATTATTGCACAGAAATAAACATAATATAAGTAATAGCTAGTAATTTTTTTTAGTATATCGAGGTGGATTATGTTAGGTAAATCAAGCGTTAAATACAGCTCTTTCTGCCCATCAATATCTCGAGATATGTTTGTGCTCCTACTTTAGGGTAATTAAGAATTATTTTCAAAATCTGTTCAGCACATAATTAGCTGAACATTCTCGTCTTCAAAATGCACTGATTAGTTTTTTCTAATTATCGAGGTCACAATGTCATCAAAATTCTCTGTTTTTATCTCTTATTAAACGGTTTGTTTCTTATATAAAATGAATCGTATGTATGTAATAATTAAATTATTTTATGTTTATTCTATTACTTATATTATGTTTATTTCTGTGCAATAAAAATATTTCATGTTATTTCTTTAATTTGTTTAAAAAAAATATACAAAGTTGCGCAAATAACTCGACGCCAGTGAATTTTGCAAGACTGCAGCCTTAATTTCAAATATCTAGAGCTTCTGCCTTATTGTTGGTATCATTTTCACGATTTTATTTCAAACAGGTATATTTTATTCTTGGATCGTAGTTTACGTCGCTTTACAGCTGAAAACTGTGTGCAATATTATATTTTATCTACGCCCATGCTATAAATCCTCTATAAAAGTTTCTGAAACAGCTTATTGCCAACATTAAAACACCCAGTGTCATAGTAACCATAATAGCATCCAAACGGGAGTTATAATGTTGTACTGAATTTCATAATGCAACTCCTTTGCTTTTATGAGGATGATGATCCCTTCCTTACTCATCTGTTTGATGCGTAAGGAAGGCATCATCATCCTCCCTTCCATTCTCACTACTCAATTCGTGGTATCTTTATGAATTTCAAAAAAAGAACATTGTCACGCACGCGCGTTTCACTATTCTATACCATAGCGTCGTATCCCGCCATTTTTGTTCGATATTAGTATTGCAAAAACTGTTTCAGAATCTTTTATAGACGATTCATGTCACGGGTGTAGATAAAGTCTTGTATGCAACTGTAATAATTAGGTATTAAAACACTCATGTGATATGAATCGTGTTATAATAAGTAATTATCACACTCCGCTTCACCTCGTGTGATAAACCCACATTCGTGTTTTAATATCCCTTATTATACAACAGTTGCATAAATAACTATTACCTGTTCAAGATATGCCTACAGTTTTAACTCTACAGTATAGTACTTTTCGATAAACTACACAATTGAGGTTATTATTTTAAATTGGCATCATCTTTGTTTACCTTTGTTCTCGAATAACTTGCGTGTATATCAGACAACAGCAATAGGTTAAATGGCAGCTCACCTTTATACTCCTAGAAACTTTATCCCTCGTGAAACTCCGGAGCAGGTCCCCGCTGTCACCATCCCACAGCTGCAGGTCATTGGACTGCGTGATGCAGGCCAGCTTCTTCTCATCCAGCCAGGACAGCTTCTCCACTGAGTTTTCCACGTTGAGGGAGTACATCAGCGCATCGTCTTCTGTCAGCTCCATCACATTGAATATGTTCAGAAGGCCATCCAGAGAACCTGTCGCTAGCATCTCTGTCTTTGTTTTGTGGAATTTCACCTGGAATTAAGGTCATTCATTGATCTCAGTTGCATAATAACAAAGTGATTGATGGTGGTAAGTTGTGAGTAGTAAATAAGATTATTAGAATGACATTACGGCACACCTACTCTGCCGTCATAATGAAAAAGGGCACAACTAACATTTTTTCCGAAATTGAGTTATATACATATTCGGAATCAGAAAAAGAAGACCCATCTGCCAATATTTTTTGTATAATTTTAGGAACAAGATAAACAAAAATACCGTAAGCTCAAAAGGCACAACTGAGCCAATTTTTAAGTTATTGTACGTAAAAAGAGCACATCTGACTTATAGTACGTCAAAAGGTCACATAATGCATAAATGCGGCTTTTATTTGTACCACCATAAATAAAATAAAAAATAGTATTAGTATTATTTATTTAGTTGAAAAGGCATAATTAACCTGCGTTAAATATTAAAGGCATAACTACCACAGATGTGCTCTTTGATTTAAAGTTTACCAATTAGAAAATGTTGATTATTTAATAAATACCAATAAAATAAAAACTTATATTTCAATAATCCTATCGGAATCGTGAAAATTAATTTATTTTAATTCATTTATTTCCGAAAAATAATATTATAGTCGATATTTTTCGCCAAAAACCAATAAAAATTTTAAACTCGATTTTCTCCATATTTACAAAATGTTAGATGTGCCCTTTTTCCTTATGACGGCAGTACTGATGTCTAGCCTAAAGATTTCTCTAGGGATTTACCAGTAGGCTGACTAAGCTAGAGCCTAGGGCGGAAATTTTAAGGGCGACAAATTGGATAAGACGGTTTTCTGATGTCTTGCAGAAAGTAGTCTACAGGACTTCCTATGACTTTTCCCGGCCTCCAACCAGTAATCGGCGTTTGCCCACACTTTGTCAGGGACTTGAGTGCGAAATTGCGGAAAATATACAGGATGGAACTGACGTCGACGCGCAAACTATGACCATGAATTCAGTACCCAAGAAGTAAATCCCCCAAATCTTGTCAAAGTCAAATCCCAAACAAGGCCAAAATATGTTTAGTAAGAAGCAGTTGGAGCCCCATACATAAGAAAAATTAAATGCAGGGTGCTATTTCTTTTGTAATTTCAACCAAATTGTTGGATTGTAAAACTAATCTAGAAACTGACAATTATATAGGTAAAGATGGCTAAAATTTTAAAGCCTATACTTGGAAAATGTGTAAATCCACCACTGGATAAGCCTGGTGTCTCAGTATTTATTATAATTATTATTGTTTATTACCTGTGTGATATCATCAGTATGTGAGTTCCAGTAGCCTCCCAGGGGCTTGGGGAGGCGGTTGTCCCAGAACACCAAGTAGGCGTCATCCTCCACCAGCTGGCTGCCTGCACACAGCACCCGGCCACTGCAGGAGATGTCCATGCACTCATATGGCCTGACTAGCTCTTCTTCCTTATCTAAAATACATCATATTTTTTAAGTACATCGAATCATAGTTGTAAAAAGCCTTTGCCCAGCAGTGGGACGATGCAAGCATATAGTAACCAGTAAAATACTAGACATATATAAACTCACACCTTTTTCCAAACAAAACATGAAACTCAGATAAACCAAATTCCATTGTAAATTGTAAGTTTATGTTTTCTATTTAGGTACTTCATATTTCAGCAACTCTACTGGGATGTTATCCCAAAAACAACCTATGCATAATATAGTCTCCAACCAACTTAAATTGGGCAATTTAAGTTATCAAATTATGAATTACTTTAATTTAACAGCAATGTGAATCACCTTTATACTCCTGCACACAACTGCCACTGGTCCTGGTGTCCCACAGCTTAACCAGTCCATCCTGCCCGGCCGAGTACACAAGGTGGTCCTCCTTGGGGTCACAGACCACCTCCGTGAGAACCTTCTGATGACCGCTGAGACGGCAGACCTTTGTCAGGGATGTGTTGTTCAGCTGATACACCTCTATGCTGTTGTCTGATAGACTTACTGCTAGTTTTAAAGATCTGCAGGTTTCAATGATCATTAAATTAAAACGAACTTGTTAGTGGTTGCCTCAATTATGTAAAAGAATAGATAGAACATTATATGGATCAAGAACAGAGAATAAATTATCTTTACGAGTAAACAGGCTTTTAAAAACTTTTTCTTTATTTTAAAAACATTCCAAAGCATTATGTATTTATGTAGCATGGAAATAGCATCTTCTATTACATAGGAATATAAATAATGTGACCAATATACTAACTTTGTAGCGTGCAATTTATTAATATAAGATTTCTTAAGTGAGACCGCAATTTCTGTTAGTAACTTGTATTTCTTTTGAAACTGTTGTTCTAGAACTTCAGGCTCTACAGTATCTCTATCAACTTCTTCGTTATCAACGATATCAGCCATTTTATGTCCACTTATAGGAAATTTTATTGTTTATAAGAGGTTTATGGCGTTTAGTCCGTGGTGTAAACAATCATGTCTCGTTTAGTTTTGAGCTCATTTTGAGGTTAAGTTTGGAATTTTGGATGGATGACATACGTTTGACATTGTTATCCCCCCAGGTTATTAAGGCCGCTTTCCGAATTGGCTATTATCGCTCACAGCGCTCACATCGACTCACATGCGTTCCGATTTAGATATTACGATTATGACAGCTGAGGGCTGTCAACAACTCGGAACGCTCGTGAACGCACTCACGGTGCTCACGCAATGTCAAAACGATATTAGAGTATTTCTCTGTGTATACACCAAAAATTTGTTCTTCTTAGGTTAGGTAGCAACTGTAGCCAGAAGAACAATTTTGAAAATGCCACGATACGATAAGATGCGACTCAAAACAAAACAGCACACTGTCATTTTTGACAGCGCTCACGGCGATATTAGTAAAAGGCATGGTCGGCGTTATCGCAAGATGGCGAATGTCATGACGTCATCTATGACGTTTCACGGGACATCGTTATCGCGCTCACGCTAATTCGGTACGGGTTTTAGCACGCGAATATCGATATTATCGCAACTCGGAACGCAAAGCCGGCTCTACACTCGCGGCGCGAACCGCGAGAGCGAAAGCTCGCGACAACTGCGAATCACGAGTGTAGATGTTGTTCGCACTTCGCGCCGTTCCCCGATCAGTATCGGTTTTTTGGCCCGCGTAAAAGGGTTTGCGGCGCGCGAACGTGAACGCATCCACACCAGTGTGACCGTTCACAGTAGATTGACTACTGCAACAGTAGATTTTCGTTGTAAAATTGGTAGTGCAGTAGATTTTCAGTATTTTTTGAAAAAGTAGCGGATTTCAGTAGAATATCCTGGCAATATTTTAAACTTTATTTAATATATTTTTTTCGCGAACACGAACTTGACACGCGAACTTCGTCTCCGTGATTTTTTTCCAATTAACGGTTAAAATGTCCAAATTCAATGTTGATGGGCGTTCAAAGATTTGATGAAGAAAGTGGCAGCGATGACAGCAAAAAATTGCGGCTCAAACAGCAGTGATTGAGTTGCAAAACAAGAAAATTGAAGATCAGCAGCGGACGATCGGAAATTATTTTGTCACAATCACGGAACAGACGAGGGTACTCACAGATTTGTCCACTAAAATTGAGAAGATCGAAGTTCAGATTGTTTCAATGGATACTTCGAAGAGTGAGATGGAAAAACCTGACGGGATACCTTCTATGCAGCGTGCGAGTGAGATAAACGTTGGAAGTGTTGCTAAAGAAACTCACGAAAAGGTGACGGAACGTGCGCGCCGAGCGACCGAGCGAGCCAAGAATAAGGCGGCGTCCATACCGCAGAAAACCAGCTACAGTTTATCGGAAACCGCTGAGACAGTATTGGACATTAACGTTGATTCTGATGAATGGAAAATAGTAGCTAATAGTAAAAAATGAACAAAAAAGATGTGTGGCACTCGGGGACTGCCGCGGTAAAGCTATTGCATAGCATTTTGTATCAACTTATGCAATTATAATTATTTATTTATTTTATTTATGCAGTATTTCTTTTTCTTTGATATTAATTCAAGTTACACTTTTTGAGCGTGGTGACCGATAAGAAAACAAATTTTTCTTTTATTAAATAAACAAAGAGTATATAATATTAAGAGACGGGAGTCCCATAGATAAAAATGAAAAACGTCGCCTGTATGAAACGTGAGCTAATAATGAATACCAACATAGCAGAAATGACACGGACTGCAGACATGACATAAAGCTGCCAACATAATAACAAGATAGGGATGTACTATTCTCACTCGTAATTTTTATCGATATGTTGCTGTAAAAAATTTCGGGTTTTAGGATCCTGAAATTTTTACGGTTTCATTCTTAATAAATTTAAGGCAAAGGTCACTTAGGCCAACGGTAACTTTCGATTTGAACTAAGGTTACGTGGTAATTTTCTTATAAAAAGAAACCAGCTACGGCTGTGATTCCACGTTGGCGTAAGCGGGGTTCAGAGACAAATCCCATTGTATAGTCTAGATCTAATCCGAGGTAAACTTGACTATAAGATGAGATTTGCTGTGATGATAATAAAATAAAACAAAACTTTGGACTTAAGTTTTTTTATAATAATTAGAACACCTTTTCCTTTCTATTGATCATTCAATTGGCAATGGTTCAGCAGTTGATGTTGAAGGTACTGAAATGTAGAAAACACGTTGCTTATTAACTGACACATGAACAAGTGAATTCAAATTTAATTCTAATCTTGAATAGTTACTTGGGCTTAGTCTCATTCTTTTTATCACATTTTCATTTGAAAAAGGGTCTGTAATAGACAAAAAAGTATCTGTAATATTTACAATTGATACATTCAATACAGTTAATCAAATAGTAAAGTGAATTTAATAAGTTTAAAATAAACATAAACCTTACCCGCAATAGAACATATTTTCCTGTCTTTTGAACATTCTACTGGCAATGGTTCAGCAGTTGATGTTGAAGGTACTGCAATAAAAACAAAATGTAGTCATTCACTTCTAATTCCAAAAACAATGAAGGGTATCGTAGTTGGGATGAATTAATCCCAAGAACCGAATTAACATTGTAGTTGAAAAACATGTTTCCCCATACTTTCCAACTGCATAATAATAATGTAAGTACACACAATATTGAGTAATTTACCATGTTATTTTAAGACAATAGACTTCTTAAAGGTTTTGCTGTAATCTTTAAGTATAGAACTGTACACTGTATTTTTTTTAATGTTAGGATCAGCAGTTTCGGAGATAAGGGGGGAAATGGTAAATTTTCATCTATTTTCTTTAATAATTTTCATTAAAAATGTAAAATGAAATGAAAGGACTTGTCAAGAGGATTTTTTTTTAATAATTAAAAAAAAAGTTCTCTTGTCAAGTCCTTTCATTTCATATGTCACATGATACATTTTGCATGTGTACCAAAATGCAACTTAATCGGTCCAGTAGATGAAGGTATATAAGGGTTCCGTTTTTTCATTCGGACGTACAGTACCCAAAAAAAAAAAAACTTACTAGATGTACCAGTCCAAGAATCGCAGTAGTCGAAGTAGAAGATAACTCTGCAAAATATAATTGAACATGAGTTACTAAAGTAATCGGAAAGGGTGAGTTAGGATGAATTACGACTGGAAAATAAAGTCTTACCCGTTTGCTCACTTTTGAAGATGTGTAGTGGAAATCCAAAGAACAGCTCATCTGCCATTGGTTCTGCAGTAAGTTCTACAGACGGAGTAGCATTTTTTCTTAGTTGTGTCTTCTTTTTATTGAAATCCTTTGGTAGAAAATGACTGCCACAAATATGCTCCAATTGATGTAGCTTTTCAATGGGTACATACACCAAGTCTTCTTTCCCGTAACTTTAACCCATTTTTTACATCTAGCTGGAACATTTTATTACATTATTATGATTATAATAGTAGTGTATTTAAACTTATATCTTTGTTATTTTGGTTTTGCAGTATTAATAGAATAACAGAGAAAATTAAATGAAATAGGAATATTATAATAATAAAAATATCGACAGTCGATAAAAAAGTAACATGCGTCAAGCACTAGCATATTGATAGGTTACTTTGTAATTTTGTAAATTTTGGACTTTAAATCAAGTAATTTATTTTCTGTAAGAGCTTATCAATGTTTTTTAACATAACAATTGAAAATATATGCTTACCTATCTTCATTCAAAGGAAATTTGGCTATGAAGATTCGCATTTGACCATCTGACCGGCCGGATCTTATAACACATATTTCACACGTTTTGTAATGCATTGCAACTTAAATTACGTCACACGTACATACATAAATACAACAATAACTCTAATTTACGATAAATATCCACAAAACACAGAATAAAAACAAACACAGCGCTTTGTTGACAAAGTTCTTGACAACAAACAAGACAAGAATATGGCGGCCGGTAGCTATGGCGGCTGAGTAGCGTAGTGCGATAGAGTCGAATAGATGTTAAAGCGAGACAGCGATAGCGTGAGGTTTTTTCGTTACGGAATTTCTGGATTCGGTCCCCGCGCTCAAGGCCCGCGATAGAAGCTATGCAATAGCTTAAAAAAGAAAACAAAATACGTCTGTACTCTGTGGTCGTGTGGCGGTGTGGCGCAGTGCTTAATGTAAACATTCATCAAGGTTATACGTGCGTAAAGCGGTAAAGTAATGGATTCAATGAGAAAACGGTTTAATCTTAGAAGAATCTTATACAGAATTACTGAGAAATAAGTGTAGATTTCGTATTGAGTGTTAGTTTATCGAAAAGTGATAAATATGTCAGTGAAAAAGTAACGAAAGTTTTGCAATGCACAAATTTTGATCATAAGGCCGCCGTGTTTAGTAATGTTTTTATGATAAATATTCTTTTATACTGTTTGAAATACACATAAGTAGCTAGCTTATTTATCTACGAACATAATTTGGCTAATAGCTACTGACATTATAGCGTATTGTTATCGTAATCGTATTTCCAAGAGTAAAATTCGGCAAACAAATACCTACAAAAAGACAATAAAATGCATATAGTATGTTATCCTTAAGAGATAGACATATGCCATCGCGGACTTTTTTGAAGACCTTTATAAGATACATAATTCCACCATACATTATTTTGTTATATCTCAAAGGGTTTAGACAGCGTTTTCGTTGAAAGCTCCCAGACGGCTAATTTTTTTCCGACACCTCCAACAAATATCGTTAATTCATACAAAAATACATACAAAAACTTAACAAATTATATACTAAAACCTTCCTCGAGAACCAAGCTATCCATTGGTGAAAACAGCATGAGAATCGGTGCAGTAGTTTTTGAGTTTATCGCGAACAGACAGACAGACGCGGCGGAGGACTTTGTTTTATAATATGTAGTGATAGTGATATTCACATAGATAGAACAAGAACATGATCCTGATCCTAACAGGTGTTTAATTTAAAACGATGAAGAATATGACTATAATTTTAAGCTTCTTGGCAGAACTGTAATCATTTGTATGCATATAATAGTATTTGTTCGGTAGTTAGGTGAGATGATACCGTCAATCAAAACACAATTGAGTTTCTCTGTAATGAAAGTTTTATATTTGTTATTTACATGTTTGTTTGACACTAATTCCAAAATATAACATTAAATTAACTATAAAAACCTTACCTGTAATAAAAGAAACGACATTTAATGCTAATAATTACAACTAGCTTCTGCCCGCGACTTCGTCCGCGTAAAATTTCGGCCCACAACCCACCCTGTCGCATCGCATCGCCCGTCCGCGCAATTACTTCGTTTTCGCTTAGCGTTTTTTCCGACTTTTTGTCGATTTGCTCAGCTCCTTAGGGGCGTAGCGTGATGTTAAATAGCCTAATACACTTATTTTGTTGCGAAGTTATTTTAAAATTATGATATCTCCTAAGATGTTGATTGAAATCAAGTAATGTCAAGGACAATTTTGTTTACATTTAAATACTTGTGATTAATAACATATTTATTTGGATAAGGATTAATATTATGTTGACAAAACTACTTCGCAAATAATGCATTAATTTCGCACAAATTTGATTACCATAAAAAAAGGTTATAGTGAGTCAATCTTAAAAGATAGACATATCCTGTCGCGGACTTTTTTTAGAACTTTTAAAGAGGAACAATTCCATCATACATGATATTTGCGTAACTTAAACCGTTTACGCAGCGCACGCAAAGGACGCTCTCAAAAAAGAATATTTTTTCCCGTTTTTGCAACATTTTTCATTTATGCTCCGCTCCATTTGGTTGTAGCGTGATGTTATATAGCCTATAGCCTTCCTCGATAAATGGACTATCCAATACAAAAATAATTTTTCTATTCCAACCAGTAGTTCCTGAGATTAGCGCGATCAAACAAACAAACAAACAAACTCTTCAGCTTTATAATATTAGTATAGATATCAATTCTTATTTCTTATCTAACATGTACTTAGCGTTAATAGTTTTCACAATTGTTCTAACACGACCACAGATACAATAAAGGCGGGCGACATTGCGTCTGCTACCATAATGGCGGTAGTAGCGCGGCCTTAATTCTAATTAAAGGAAATATATTTTCTTTACATGCACATGCCACATCATCACCGTTCTCTTGCCCGTATTCCAATTTATTTCGGGTCGGCACAGACTGTTTTCTTCTTGCAATTAAAAGAACAATGA
Organism: Dryobota labecula; assembly: GCA_947523025.1. NCBI lineage: Eukaryota > Metazoa > Arthropoda > Insecta > Lepidoptera > Noctuidae > Dryobota > Dryobota labecula. Next base: position 1,052,069 of record OX383300.1, read on the forward strand.
CGAAGATGAATAAAAGAAAAAGAAAAAAGAAGATTATTTTCTACTTGTAGGTCGTTCTGCGATGTGCACCTCGATATCTGGGTCCAACGCGTTCAATGTCGCCTGCGGCCAGCCTAGTAGTCAGAATTTTCAAAGGTATTGGAGGAATAGTGTTCAGCTCACTTGTTGAATCAGAAAACGCCCAGCGAATGTAGCGCTCCATGCGGATGTGATCTAGGAATAATATCATGTATTTAAAAATCGATGAACAAACATAAAAAATACATACAGACGAAAATAGAACCTCCTCCTTTTTGTAATCGGTAAAAAAAAAACAAGATAGATATGTTCGAAAATGATTTTGATTCTGGTCGTGAGGAAAGTTTTGAGTAGGTATGAATGTAGCTATAAGAGTAGAGGAAGATCAAAGAAACGATGGATGGACTGTGTGAAAGATGATATAGCTAGAAAGGGCGTGACTACCGCGATGACGACTAATGGAGAATTATGGAAGAAAAAGGCATATTGCGCCGACCACAAGTAGATAGTAATAGCTGGTCGTACGACCTATGGCCGGGTCGACTTTGGCGAACGCCCGCTGGACGTTCTGCACGCTGACCGCGTCGGCGCCTCGCCTGCCGCGTAGCTTGGCGCCGACCACAAGTAGATAGTAATAGCTGGTCGTATGACCTATGGCCGGGTCGACGATGGCGAACGCCCGCTGGACGTTCTGCACGCTGACCGGGTCGGCGCCTCGCCTGCCGCGCAGCTCGGCGACGACCTCGCGGATGTACTTGTCCTGCGCCAGCTGCCGCTGCCGGAACAACTCGCGAGCGAATTCCACGCGGTCAAAGCCTTCTTCATTCTGGGGAGGCACGAAACAATTATTTAGGTTGACATGTAAAACACAGTTACTTTTATTTATTTACACCATTTTTATGGTTTCATTTATTATGAAACCTTACGATTACCAATCTAAGAACTTATTGTTTACATAGTAAAATCAAATCAAATCGTTTAAACTTTGTTAACATGGTATAATATATATACTTAAATGTTTTACAAAGTACTAAGGGCTGATTTTTCAACAGTCAGATAATTTTTATGAGGAATAAATATGGCAGGTTGACAGCTTTTGCGTAGAAAATATGTCAAAAGGCCATTTTTATTCTTCAGATAAAAGTTATCAGGCGATTGAAAAATCGGCCCTAAATCATTTGATTTGTTTTTATTGTAAGGCACTAACTAAACTACGGACTCGATGTTAACAAAGCAGTGTAAGTGCAGCAGCATACACGGAACATAACATAACGCCTACATTCCCCAATGACTTAGGCAGAGCTGTAGGTATAGTAGGTAACACACACAGGTGCGCGCAGGAGTCTATTTTTTAGATAAAATCTAAAAAGTGTCTTAATACCTCTTGAAACAGTTTATCCAAGTTGATATCGTTGTTGTTGATCTTCAGTTTGAGCTGCTTCCGCACCACGTCCATCAGGTTCTTGATGTCCACTTCACTCTTCAGCGGAAACGTTGCTTTCGATATCTTCTCGAATTCTTCGATTGAAATCGTCTGTAAACAAAGGAAATTTTAAATTAGTCAAAAGAATAATGTTGGTAATTGGTTGGTTATAATAATTTATGAAAAAAAAAAAAGTGTAAGTACCTTTAGCCACAGTAATAATATTTCCTACACAAATGTTTTGTTAGTGTCTAAAAATAAATTATAACTAAAATATACTCCCGGACACCAGAATCGAGCCACCCTGAATAGCATAAGCATATAATATATCATAATAACCTCCCTATACATATATTTTTGAATAACAGTAGCATGTATATTTTTTATGACATTCATTTTATTTTCTGTGATTAATATACTCACACACTGACATAGGTTATTAATCCTCTACTTTTACAATGTTTGTAAATATGTGAACACCATGTATCTAACGCATAATTAATTTGTCTGTCATTGCTTCACTTTTCATTCTTTTTACCTATTGTGGTATAGTAATTTTATTCTAAACAATGATCTTATACACCGTGGCATTTTAACCGTCTTACAACGGCAGCCCACTTCATGTATCCAATGACTACTAATCATTCATAACAAAAAATAACAAAATAAAAACCATTTGAATAATTCAAAAAATTTAATAGTATTAAATAAGTATGACGCATGACGCAATTTGAAACACCCTGTTACGAGCGCGCGGTCAGAGCCATAACAAAAAAGTGATACCAAAGTAGCCACGAGCGTTTTTGCGGATAAGTATGTTTCAAGGTCGCGCGGAATGGAGCGGCCACATGTTTATCAGAGTTCATTCACCCTAGTGTAAAAATGTGTTTCTTACTATTGCAACCTTAATGTTCTCGGTATGTATGTAGTAGTTTGTAAGGATATTTAACCCAAACTAAGTTGTGTAAGATAGATACGAGTAGGTACATACTAAGTGCAGATTATTAAAAGAGGTACGATTTAAGTTACAAACATACGGCCGATTTCAATAACTGATAAATTTGTTTTCGTTCGACAGATAGAAATTTGACTCGGGCCTAGAGGTATTTTATGTCGGATACATTGAGTGGACTTCTTTTGTAAGACGACTAAAATGCCACAGTGTATAGGACTAGATCAGCAGTGTACGGCACCGACGCGACGTGTTACTACGTCGTATATGTCCACAGGCATATTTGACTTCAGTTATCAACTTGACGTCAAGTGAGCGATAGCTAGATAGATAGATAGATAAGATAGGATAAAAAATATCAAAATGGTGAAATGTGCGGTTAAAATTTGCATGCCACGATCTAAACAGATTAATAAAGCAAGTGTTGTTACATTTCACAAGAAAGTTTGCAAAATTTTCTTCAGATTATCAAAAAAAAAAAAAAAAATACATTAAAAGACGAATTACATTTATCAAACATTTTTTTGGCATCAGGGCTACCAGTAAAAACGATTTAGATTTTGCCAGACTGTTGGGAGTTTAGTAAATGACGAACGTATGTTTCTGTAAGTCTAAATTATTATTACTTAAGTCTGTTTGGTTTAAACATACTGTGCAATACCCAAACACTTACTAAATAGAAAAGTAAACATTCACGTGTATTTCGAAGGTTTTAACCTAATTATATCACCACTCCTTACACCAAAATTAATTTTATTAGCAATAACTCAAGATTATAGAAAATAATCTGAGAGCAATAAATAATCTTAGATTTATCATTAAGTAAAGTGTACTATAAACTTAATAAAAATGAATAATTTGACGAGAGAGAACTTTGTTATTGCGATGTCTTGACGCGTGCGAAAGAAAAGTGACACATTGGGTTGCCAACACACAGAAGTGGCTGAAATAGTGTACCTATTTAAAAAATATTTACTTATTTTATTTTTTTAAATCGCGATGTTATAAGTGTGTGTAGGAAATACTACTCTGTTTAATTAATTATATTTCAGATCGCCGTGAAGTAAAATAGGCTAAGTAAAACCTTGCTTTTTCATCCAAGTGCGTAAAATTCGAATGGGAAAGAGAGTTTATTGTCAAATACTATAGGTATGAATATAGACGAAAATTTTCACGCGCTCTCAAAATTTCACTGTTTAGTTGAAAATTATAGTATAAATCAGGTTGATGATATATAATATTATAAAATAAGAAATCATTTTATTTTTATTTGTACTTTGACAATAAGCTGTTTACGTATAAAATCATTAAATTTTCTATTAAAATCCAGTTGTTATTTTCATTGACTAAACAAAGATAAATAGTTAATTTATATATTATATTACATAGGTTAGAACCTAAAAAATGGCAGACAAGCAATGTGCACTGTATTAATCACAATTAAATGGTATGGGTTGTTTAAGTATCCACTCGTGGTATGTACAGACGCCAGCACATCAAGCTACTACAATTTGTCAAATTTCTTTAATAGATTTTCAACTTTATAACTACAGTGTAAGGTTCAACGTTGATTGCGAAAATTTTACAGTTTCGGGTAGCTTGACCTGCTGGCGTCTGTACATAAATATGCCAAGCCACAGATTCATGTAAAGCTTGATAGTGGGTAACATGTACGCTAATATTGTAGGTAATCATCAGTGAACCAATAAACTCTCCAGGAATTTTAGGAATCCGTGGATTTATTTTATAAAATTATACGTCTGTCTGGTGTGTCTATCCTTTTATGTTATTTGGTTACCTACATCATCCCGAGAAAGACTCATCCGATTTTAGTTTTTTAACTGCTTTAGCAGATTAATTGCCGACGCTAGTACAAGTATTCAGCTCTAAACTGGATCATGGGTTACATGTGAGCTAATTTATAGCAGTATGCTGCAATTTAACATTATATAACTTCATTCATAGTGATCATGTGGGCTATAGAAGTGCTATTATAAGATTGCGTGTAACAAGCTGATTAACACTATTAAAGTTCAACTATGTGCAGCAAGACGCATTATATCATTGTTAATTGAAGTCACAGAATAACTGATTGCATTATAGTAGCTCACATGTTCTTTCTTAAAATGCAAGCGATCTAAGGTTACACTTGTGGCCTTCAACTCAGAATATAGCTTAGTCTAAGTCCATAAAAATGCTTAATGGCAGCTTCCAGTACCTACTATTGAATGTTAAAAACTGTATAATTAACGCTTTCAACATTACAGTGCTGTCTCCGTGACGCATAATAGCGGTATTATACAGGCGAAAGCGTAATTTTCAGCTATTGCAGTTACATTGTACTGTAATAAGTCTTCATAAATGCTAAAGTTACCGATGTTACCTTTTGCGACATCCTCTACTGCAGTTTTGTGCTTATTGGTTCGGCATGGAATCAATTAGGAAAATAAATAAGATTTATTTGCATAACACATGATGTAGGTAGATATAAAATTGTTTTAAAACACATAATACACGATGCATGTTTTGCTAGGCCCCAGTAGATGTGCGTTGTGTCTTCAGTACTGTACCTCCTGGTCCTTGCTGTGCTTGTAGAGGCTGTCTCGCAGCGCCTGCCAGTGTTGGCGATGGCCCCAGTGATGTGCGTTGTGTCTGCAGTACTGTACCTCCTGGTCCTTGCTGTGCTTGTAGAGGCTGCCTCGCAGCGCCTGCCAGTGTTGGCGATGGCCCCAGTGATGTGCGCTGTGTCTGCAGTACTGTACCTCCTGGTCCTTGCTGTGCTTGTAGAGGCTGCCTCGCAGCGCCTGCCAGTGTCGGCGATGGCCCCAGTAGATGTGCGTTGTGTCTGCAGTACTGTACCTCCTGGTCCTTGCTGTGCTTGTAGAGGCTGTCTCGCAGCGCCTGCCAGTGTTGGCGATGGCCCCAGTAGATGTGCTCGCTGAGGTGGCCGTGCAGCACGCCCCAGAACAGCTTCACCTTTTACCACCAATTATAATGAATGCATACAAAATATTGAAAAAAGCATTTAAAAGACTAACTATGGAGTTTTTCACCTAGAATCCATACTGATATCATAAATGTGAAAGTAACTATAATAATAATAACCCCACCGCCGTATCTCTACGTTGACGTCGTGGTGGGGCTTGCGCGCTCCGAACTCTGGGTCTGTGCCGGTAGAGTTTACTTTCCCGAAACAGGTCTAGGGTGAGGACCCAGACCAAGAGAGATACAAAAACCCGCAGGGCAGCATGTGGCGAGCTGTTGGGCAGTTGCGACCCCACGGACCCTATCTCCTGGGAGAAGTCATGTTCTTCATCTCTGGCTTGCCTTTATTGGCCGGCTGGAGTGAGTACTGACGAGGAACTGAGCTCCCACCTCATTCTTGCCTTTATTGGCCGGCTTGAGTGGAGTTTCGCAAGAGCAAACGTGCTCGGTGGAAGGAAGTATTCCAGTAAGTGCTTGTAGGGATCTTGACCATCTTCCGGGCTCTGGGATTGTTCTGAGAGCCGTGGAATACCTCTCCACTCCTCGAGCACCTCAGGACATGTTGCCTCCTTGTTGCTACGTCACTATGTGCTAGCGACCGTTTTCGGGGGCCCATTATTGAGTGTGCAAGTCACCCCCTGCCATTTTATCCGTGTATAATAAAACATTGATCAGGCAGGGGCCATAGTCCTTTCATAGTTTTAGGTAACCAGTCCATTTTAACCACCCAAAACCCATAGTCCAATATCTTTGTTTCCATGTCCTACAATAGTCCTACACAAACCGGGGGTTGTCCTTGGGTGCACTTACATAGTGCGTACAGGGATAATCGTCGGTTGGTGCCTCATTTAATTAAAAGCGTCTAACGGGCCTCTGCGAGTTGGCTTCGGCCCCACGTACGCCTTCCAAAGGCCCGGGACCCCTGGGTCCCGAGATAAGTCAAAGACATAATAATAATAATAGAAGCTGGCATCACCAACGTCAACAAGTCACGGAATTTTGTTTTCATCGTTTTTAAAGTTGTATTAATTTGAGACAAAGTTTATTTTATTTTATCAGAAGGCCGAAACGAACCTAAAACTCTGTATCATCAAGAAATAATCTAAAAATGATCAAAATGAATAAAAATAGAAATAGACTATAATAAAAAAATACCGAGGTGACATCTGTCATGTCAAATCAAATAAAATCATGAAAAAACGGAAAGAATACGATTGAAAACAATACAATGTTGACGAGATCAGCTACACGAGCACGCCCACCACCTCCGGACTCGTCGCTCAGCCCCGCCTCGCCGCCGCCGGTATCCAGCCCCACCGTGAGTGCTGTGACGACACCGGCCGCGGTAGTTGCGTCGAGCTCGAGCGACGAGTATTTTTCCCCGCCGACGTCGCCAACACCTGTACGTCGGCAGGGGAGACGCCGGCCACCGAGGAGCTTGGGACTTAGGGGCCAACTGGCCCCGAGCCGGGTCCCCGCTGCCGGTGGTTGTGTGCAGCGCATGCGATGGACTCAGTCTATGAATGAGAACGTCATGCGCGCATATTACGGGTCTACAGAGGGGGAACTAACCTCACTGCGTACCGTGTTAGGATGCTGTCTCTGTTTCAGGAACTAGAGCCAACCGTCAACGTCTCGGCCCAACGACTGTCGGATCAGGTGCGGGTTATCCAACGCGATCATAGGTTGGACGATGCCGCGCTTGATAGGCTGCGCTCAGAGGTACTGAGCAACCAGATCGTCTTAACTCCAGCACAAACCGCGGCCCACGCGTCAATTGTTGATGCGATCCCGCCGCGGTCCAATCATGGTGTGGAAGAGGAGGATGATAGGGTTGCCACAGTAAGTAGCCAGTACAATGATCGATTGAGGAGCGCACTGGAGGATGCGTTTTGCGAGTATAGGTCCACTCTAACCGAACTTAGGCCCCGATTACCACGCTTGCCTATGCATAAGAAAAATAGGGCGCTGGTGTGTGCCTTGGACTCGCAGCTTAAGATTTTTTTCGAGAGCAGCGAGGATCTCGTTGATACACACTCGATCCTGTATTGCGCGGCTGTTGCGGCATGTCGTTTAGCAAATGTCAAATTTCCAAACTGTGACGGAGCTACTCGACCAAAACCAGCCGTACCAGCCTGGCAGTGCAGGATCGAGCGTCGTATCGATGAGACCAGGGTACTCATCGGCAAACTATACTGCTTCAGGGAGGGTAATACACGACCACGAGTGATGCGCTTTGTGAGGCGGGCATTCTCGGGGACTGGAATCGGCCCCCGAGAATACATGACCCATATCACAGAGCGCATCGACTTCCTGAAGCAGAAAGTTTGTGCATGGGCGAGCCGTATTCGGCGGTATAAGCGGCGGGTTGATCGGTACTCGCAGAATCGCATGTTCCAGAGCGATGAGAGGTGGGTATATAGAGCTTGGGAGCGACCTGAACAAAATGCGACGGAGGGGTGCCGTCCGGATGATGCCGCCACGAGTGCATTCTGGCGCAGCATTTGGTCGGTGCCCGTCTGTCACGCTAAGGCTGACTGGATTCGGGATGTTGAGCGAGTGTGTGAGTCTATACCAGAAATGGATAGAGTCGAAATTACGCCATTAGACGTGGCCAGGGCAGTTCGTCCGTTACCAAATTGGAAATCACCGGGACCGGACGGACTGCACAACTTTTGGTTAAAATGGATAAGTAGTTCGCACACTTGCCTGGCATCTCAGTTCCAGTCATCCTTAGAATCTGGGTCGCTACCGCAGTTTCTAACAACAGGCATTACCCACTTGCTCCATAAGTCAGGTAGTCCCGCGGAACCCAAGAATTATAGACCGATCACATGTTTGTCGACGGTCTATAAACTTCTAACATCCATTTTGAGAACGAAAATTAGTACGCACATTGACAGTAATTCCATCATGTCTGTCTCTCAAAATGGATGTGGGAATGGGTCCCGCGGTACTAAGGAGCTACTCCTCATCGACATGGCCATAAGCCAACAGGTTCGTCGATCCCGCAAGGATCTGTCGACATGCTGGATAGACTATAAGAAGGCCTACGACTCAGTGCCACATACATGGCTCATGAGGGTGCTGGAGTTGTACAAGATAGATACAACTCTGCGCACCTTCCTGATGTCATGTATGGGGCAGTGGAAGACGGTCCTTCGCTATCCAGGATGTCGACAAATTCATGGGAATGATGAACCTGTATGGATTAAACGGGGAATATTTCAGGGCGACAGTTTGAGTCCACTTTGGTTCTGCTTAGCCCTGAATCCTCTAAGCACCCTGCTGGAGGATTCAGGTCTGGGCTATCGGTTGAGGAGAGGTGGTCAGGTCATATCTCACCTCCTTTACATGGATGAGTTGAAACTCTTTGCCCCCAACAAATTGCGACTGATGGAGCTACTGAAGGTAACTGAAACATTCAGTAGCGCCATCAGGATGGAATTTGGTGTAGACAAATGTGCAGTCATGCATGTAAAGCGAGGGGAGATTATGGAATCCGAGGGAATACAACTCTCGGATTCCATACACCTTAGATCCCTCTCCTCATCCGAAAGCTATAAGTATTTGGGTATGTCGGAAGCGTTAGGCATCAACGTTGCTGACATGAAACAATCGTTGAAGGAACGCTTCTTTGGTCGTCTGAAGAAGGTATTAATTAGCCTTCTTTCAGGCGGAAACAAGGTGCGCGCCTTCAACGGTTGGGTCATGCCGGTTTCGATGTACTCTTTCGGCATACTCAAATGGACTCAGACCGAACTAGACGCCCTGGATAGGAGGGTCCGTACACTGCTGACCGCAAACCGGATGCATCACCCACGATCATCGGTGATGAGACTGTACATCCCGCGGAAGTGCGGGGGCCGAGGATTTTTAAATGCGAAGACCCTCCACAACCGCGAGATGTGCAGCCTCAGAGAATATTTTTTTAAAGCCGAAGTGGGTATGCTCCGTGATGTGGTCGCGGTGGACAAGGGGCTCACCCCGCTGTCCATGGCTAAAGAGAACTGGCGCAAACCTGTGGTACTTACTACAGATGACCGCAGGAAAGTATGGCAAAGCAAGGAGCTTCACGGGCGCTTCTACCGGGCTCTCCATGAGCCCGATGTAGATTTCTTAGCGTCCGTATCCTGGCTACGTTTTGGTAACCTTTTCGGGGAAACTGAAGGTTTTGTTTGTGCAATTATGGACGAAGTTATCTTAACGAATAACTACCGGAGACATATTATGAAGGATGGGACGGTTGACGTGTGTCGGGCATGCCACCGTCCGGGTGAGTCCATCAGACATATTATCTCTGGTTGTTCTCGTCTGGCTAACGGCGAGTACTTGCACAGGCATAATCAAGTAGCTAGGATTATTCACCAGCAACTTGCTTTGAAATATAGACTTGTGGATTCTGAGGTACCGTATTACAAGTATGTGCCCGACCCAGTTCTCGAAAATGACCATGTCACGTTGTACTGGGATCGGTCTATCATTACTGACTGGACTATTGTTGCCAATAAACCTGATATAGTGGTGATAGATCGATTAGCGCGCCGCGCAATGATAGTTGATGTTACCATCCCACATGATGAGAACCTCGTGAAAGCTGAGAAAGAGAAACAAATAAAGTATCTCGACTTAGCACACGAGGTTGTTGACATGTGGAATGTGAGCTCAGCTATCATTGTGCCGATTGTCGTGACGGCCAATGGCCTACTGGGCAAAAGCCTCGATCAACATCTCTCGAGGCTTTCGCTAGGCGGTTGGATCAAGGGCCTGATTCAGAAGGCAGTACTCCTTGATACGGCTCGCATTGTGCGGAGGTTCCTGTTTCTGCAGCCCTAACCACCGGTAGCTTGGACCCTGCTCCCGACACCGGCGGACCACTATTTTTTATATTTTTAAATGTTTTTTATATATATTTTAAGAAATATTTAAAAATGTATTTGATATGGATAAAAAATAATAATAAATATTTTTTTTTATTGACACAAATACAGCTTTTACAAACTTTGTTTGAAGCCCTGGCTCCTGAGCTAGGTAGCAACCTGTGTTACAGGAGCCAGTGTTTTCGCCCATTTATGGTTAAATTCATAACAATGTGCAATAGCAAAAGAAAAAGAGAAAAACAATAATAACTATGTCTGTCTGTTAATTTTCACGGCTAAACCGCTGAACCGATCGCCAAAAATTTTTGCGGAGATATAGCTTGGGATATGGAGAATGACATAGGCTACTTTTTTTTCGCGATAACCGATATCCACGCGGGCGGAGCCGCGAGCAAAAGCTAGTCAATTATATTTTCTTGTAAAATTTGACATTCAAAAGTGGCTTTTATTGGTCTACTCGAAATAAATAATTAGAATTTGAGTTTCACCTGCGGCTCGTCTAGCATCTGTTCGGCGCCCGCGCACAGGTTGTAAGCCCACTCCGCGCGCACTGACGGCTGACCGTATCTGGCCAAAGGATAAAGATGGATTGATGTGAGGCATAGACTTGTAATGCAAAGAGAAAAGTTTTGAGTACAAGGTCAAATTAAATTAGCTGGCGAAACTTCAATACGTGATAATGGGTACCGATATCTAATCTCGATAAAACAAAAACCTTAAAATATTTTCTGAACTCATAATTTCAAGTTACTACAGCTAATTACGGGATTAACGGCCAAAGTCAAAGTAATTTATGATAGATGTGAGGTAGCTATACCCAAAGTCTCAAATTCAGATAATTTATGTAAACAAAGGGGATAACATAACAAAAAAATATCTTCGTAATGGTAATTCACATAAATTGCGAAAAAAGAGGTTCTATTTTCTTTTAAGTACTAATTTTAAGAAATAATAATTAAAAAGTAATCATACTGTAATAATTTTTATAAATTTTCGGTTTTAAACAAAGTTATTAATAAAAGGAGATTTTCTGGTATAAAATATTTTATGATACTGATAACAATGCAGGAGATCCAAACATTTTCAAATTTTTAACATCTTCAACAACACTAATATTACAACTCTCATAAATAGATTCATATTGTAAGTAGCATATCTAGACACATTTTGGATGAAAACGGCTGTAAACTGTTTCGATTGGAAATCGATTTTGGGACACCTACGTCTAGCACTGGGTTTAAAACGGCTGATTATGACTATCATATACCGTGTCTCCGACACACTACAAAAAACATTGTTTGGCAACGTTATTTTGTTTGCATAGTTCTTATAATTAATTCACTTTAATTTTATCGATGATTATTTACAAAAACATTTAATGATAAAATGTTTTGCACCACTGTCCTGTCATTTTGACAGTGAAATTTTTTGACATTACTTTGTTTACATAAATTATCTGAATTAGAGACTTTGGGTATAGGTAGGTCGATCGTCGTAAGCCGCAGAACTGTAGTTTAGAAAATCTTGTTTTGTTATCTTTAGTCATCACGTGTGTGAAGTTCCACCAGCTCATTTAGTTTGACCCTGTGTCACTATCCACCTGTCCCCAAAGTACTGCGTGACATAGTCCTGCATGGAGACGTCCTGGTTGGCCATCTTGCCCAGCCAGATGTCGTTGATGACGACGCTGAGCTCCCGCCGCGACAGGCGCAGGTTGCGCACCTTGCCTTCGTAGCGCAGGTATGGTGGGATGGCGGGGTCCATGCCCTAGGAAAATAAGTAGGGTACAAGATGTAACCACAGATTATCATTCATATACTTAGTGCAAGCGTTAGCTAATGTTTTGAGAGAAAATAAGTTGGTGAGTTTGGGCAGATTTTCCAATAGTTAAATCATTTTTAACGAAAGTATAAATGTTTAGGTTTGACAGTTTTTGTATATTTATATAAATGATAAATGATAAATGATTTTATTTCTGTAAGTAGGTTTTTACAAACACTTTTACACGTCAATCATATTTTAAAACTAGATGAGGTCGGCGTTTCGTATCTGACTACTCTGAGAAGAAAGACCGAAACAAACTCAGAGATCACAGTCTCTTTTAAAGTCCAGACATAATCTTGGTCAAATCATGTGAAGACCATGTAGATTGGTGTCTGAAATGGTCTTTTGAAGAAAGAACCACACAGATTGAGTGGACCGATCCATTCAGTGCACGCATTTGTCAGTAATCATGCAGCTCAACTCAGAACATAAGGAGCTCAACGATTCGACGAACAATACCAAAGAAAGGACATTTGGGCAGGCCGCATAAATTACTCAAACTGCCATACCATAATCAGAAAAAAAAATACTGAGAAGAAAAAAATAAAAATAAAGACCCACATAGTCTTCACATTCACAATAATTAAAATAATAATATTATACTTCACAAGTAAATATTCATGTCAATGTGTATAAAGCAATCACAATAAAAAAAGTTTCAATATGTAAAATTTGGAGCAGCTCAATCCCAAGCCTTTTTGTCCTCAATATAATCTTTAATGGTATAAGAGTCAATTTCAACAACTCGATTTTTTACCTAATTTCCATGGACATTTTAATTTTCAGGTTTTGTAAAAAACTTTAATAATAAAGCGCAACATATCCAAATGTTATATACATTTTCTTAAAGGGGATTATATAATTATATTACTGTGAGAGTTATTTGGACCACCGAAATTGGCGAGCCACAGAAATTTTATTATTGCCACCGAAATTGTATTGGTGACATCGAATCATTTTAATAAGCATTTACACACACATATGGTGTACACATGGCCACAAATCAAGCTGTACATTTCCGGTATAAGCTGATCTTGCATTGAATAGGATTTCCGTACAATGAGAGATAACCTTATACTGGAAATGTAAAGCTTGAAATGTAGCTGTGCGTACTATTGCTTAAATCAGTCTTACAAAATTAGCAATCAAGGAACTGATTATGTTTTTTACCCTATGATGGGGTAAAATTTACTTATAATTATTTATCAAACTTATATTAACAACCTACACAAATTGAAACTAAACTAAAAAAAAAATTATTATCACTGCAAAAACAGTACAGTTTTAACTTAATAATATTAATAACAGAACTAATATCAAATCCTAGGAATGAAATAAAAAATTCTGATTAGCATATGATTAATTTGAAATTAATAAAAAAATCCTAAACAAATTACTTAAATATTTGTGGACATAATACAGTTTAGTTCTCAAAATCAAACAACACTTTTTATAATATTTTAAAACTCCATAAGTAATTTTTTCTATACACGGTCAATCAGTTAGTATTAATTTTGATACCTTGTACGTATCAAAATGACAAATTAACAACTAATTTAATAATCATAAGAGCAGCTCAATAAAAGCCATCGCTCTGAAGATAAACTATAAGAGAATAATGATGTTAGACATCAATCAACTTTTAGGTAACTAAGATATTAAGAAATATTCTATAAACAAATAATCACTAACATGACGAAAATCTTCAGAAAATATTTTCATCATCACTATCAAAAATATTAAAATTATTTCTTGTAACTAATTCTTTGGAACATTCAATGTGAGCATCATTATCAGTCTCAATGGTTTTTTTTTTTTAATTTCCATATTATATCACCGTTAATATTTTCGAAAAATGAGGCTGATGGAACTAGATTGTCATAGTCTATAATGTCCAAGTCGTGTGAAGTGTCAGCTGATTTGATGGTCTTATCTTGAGGTATGTTCTTGGTTTAAAAAAATTGTTTTTTTTTTTGGTTTTTTTTTATAACGTTCTCGATCTTTTCTACGCAACTCCTCAGCTTTGACAGAGTCACTGTTCTTTTTTTCTCTAATTTTTTGCTCTGCAATCCTCTTCTTTTTTTAACCTTTCTTGGCTATCTTTTTTCTTTTTTGGATTCCTAAAATAAAAGAGGTATTTAAAATACTGTTGAGTCAATTTAAACTCTCACATTTGATTATGAAAGGAGGCATGAGCAAAATAATGGGATATAACAGACTATAATGGATTGGATAATGCTATCTCTGAGTAATCTATAACTAGGTTTGTTAAATGAGTTCTGTCAAAGTAAGTTCGGCATAACATAATATATTGTTTCTTTTCAAAAACCTTTATTAACATTAATACAATAATTGATAGGTACAATTTCTGTGGAGTCGTGTAATTTCCGTGGACACCCAGATGCCACGGAAACCACAGAAATTGGCCCACAGAAATTGAAAACGAGGCTATTTTTTTTAAATTACAAGAAACTATCAAGGCTATGACTATTGCTTTCTGTAATCTTAAATGGTACCAAAGGCTACTTAGCATGCATCAAAGTGATACCTTTATTTCTTGAAGAAGTCCTTTTAAAACCTGATCACCGAAATTGCAACATTTCGTTCCGATTAAACTAAAATCACGTACTTACATTTTTGGCGGGAAGACGTGGCGATATGGTGCACTACCGTTCTCACTGTGCGTAAGCGCAAGGTTGTCTCTTGCCGGGCAGGGATTTATTGTTCGTTTAAACTCATTGGTGGAAGTTCAGGACGGCGAAACAAAATGTCCATAGAAATTAGTAATTTCGCTCGGACAAAACTACCGTTGACATGTGCTCATTAACTATGAGTCTAAACATTCAAAATTAATTAGCTTCTTGTAGGTCAATTATTACTTAACGCAATGGAAATACTTTTTCCTATATATGTTGGAGATTATCTTCCTGAGAGGTAAATGCTGTGTATGAAAGTGATTGTGGACAAGACACAGAAATTGATAATTCATCATTTACTGATGTTTTTCTTAAAAAGTAATAGTCTTATAAACATAATTTTAGTGGCTTCATTTAGATTCATGTCTCTTTAATTCTGAGAAAAAAAATTCGTTGCATTATTTGTAAAGCAGCACTGCGTTTTCAGCCTAGACGCGTAAATTTTTCGCCTGAGAAATTCACTCATAAAAGGCTTTCTGGCACAACTTACGTTTAATGAATGATTTGAATTGATTAATGCTTAGATCTTGAACGTGGCTTGGAAGTTTATTATAAAAGCGTATACATTGACATCTGAACGAACCACCTATTTTCTTGAGCCGTGTTTTAGGTACAACATACATGTGTTTGTTCCTAGTATTTATATTATGGATATCACTGTATTTTTTAAACAATTTTATGTTTTTATGGGCATATAAAAGATTTTCAAAAATATACTGAGAAGGCACAGTCATAACATTAATTTCCTTAAATTTCTCTCTGAGAGAGTGTCTCGAACTTAATTTATAAATTGATCGAACAGCTCTTTTCTGCAAAACAAAGATAGACTGAATGTCGGCGGCATTTCCCCACAACAGAATACCGTACGACATTACACTATGAAAATAACTAAAGTACACTAAACGGGCTGTCTCTAGGTCAGTTAAATTACGAATTTTTCTAACAGCGTATGCTGCGGAGCTCAGCTTCTTAGACAATTTATCTATATGTGGGCCCCACTGAAGCTTAGCATCCAAAGTTAAGCCCAAGAATACAGTGCTATCTTCAGGATTCAATTCTTCGCCCTTTATCAACACATTATTTTTCACCTGCCTCACGTGAGGCAGCGTAAACTTAATACACTTGGTTTTTTTTTCATTAAGTAGTAAATTATTAACATTGAACCAATGAACTACTTTTGAGATCGCGCTATTTACATCGTCAGTAACCAGCTCCTGACGTTTAAGTTTAAACAAAAGTGAAGTGTCATCCGCAAACAACACTATTTCATGATTATCCTTTATGAGGTAAGGCAAGTCATTAATATAAATCAGAAACAAGAAAGGACCAAGAATTGAGCCCTGTGGGACTCCCATTGTTACTAAAGATCCGGGAGATCTTTTCCCATTAACATCAACGCTCTGAAACCTATTACTCAAGTATGAAGCAAGAAGATCCAGAGCGGTGTTCCGGATCCCGTAGTGGCGGAGTTTCCTGATTAACGTTTCATGAAGAACACAATCGAATGCCTTGGACAAATCACAAAAGATGCCCAAGGCATCACATTTATCTTCCCATGCATTATAAATATGTCCTAAAAGTTCAACACCAGCATCAGTAGTTGAACGACCCCTTGTAAAACCGAACTGTTTACTGTGTAATAATTTATTTTTATTAAAAAATCTTTGCAATTGGTCTAACATTAATTTCTCAAAAATTTTACTAAAGGTAGGTAGTACTGAAATAGGTCTATAATTTGTGGGGTCTGATGTACTACCTGATTTAAACAATGGTATTATTTTACTATTTTTCATAAGATCGGGAAACTCCCCACAGTCGATACAATTATTAAATATAAGAGCTAAAGTAGGTGCTACAATGTCAATAATAGACTTAGCAACTTCTACAGAATTACCCCACAGATCCGCAGTCTTTTTGACGTTTAAAGTGTGAAAGGTTTTAATTATATCTCTACAGGTAATATGTTCAAAATTAAATTCTGAATCGCAAACATTAACATTTTCCTTAAGCAAAGACTCAGCAACAGAAGGTGAAGAGTTTAGGGATTTAGTAGTTAAAACGGGAATATCCGAAAAGAAATTTTCAAAGGCCGCGGCGACTTGTGAGTCTGATTTTATTATTTTGTCATTAATTGATAGGCTGTAGTCAGTATTTCGGTTGCTAGACCTTCCCGTTTCACTATTAATAATATTCCAAGTCGTTTTAATAACATTACTACTGTTTTTAATCTTCGAACTCAAATAACGAGACTTGGCCATACAACAAACTTTTTTAAATAATTTTGAATAATTTCTAACATATAAATTAAATTCAGCGGTATTTACACAAGTCCTTTCATTGTACAGCTCATAAAGCCGCGTTCTACTTTTATGAATACCAATGGTAGCCCAATCACTGAAAGATGTGTTACTATTAACTGAGATAGTTTTGGGAATAAACGTGGAATGAAATTGTTTACAGTATATATAAAAAAAATCATCATATAGATGAATAGGATCAGCGTGAATAGACAAAGCTGGTAATTTATTAATTAGTTTAACTTTAAAAGCTTCCAAGCGACTTGCAGTTTTGGGATTAACAGTGATATCCTTTTTTGCCATTTTGTTATTTTGGTTTTGGATAGTAATCCGTTGCCCGCAATGATCAGAATCTAGTAAATTTATAATTTCTTTGTGGCTTGGTATAATATCCGTATAAATATTATCTAGGCATGAGGCGCTAGTAGGAGTTATTCTTGTGGGCTCCGAAAATAGGTGTACAAGATTGTAGGACTGAAACAGACTTATTATTTTACTGCAAAAACCTGATTTTTCTAATAAATTAACATTAAAATCACCACAAGTGATAATGGACTTGTTCGAGTTACAAATCTTGTGTAACACTTCATCCATTACCTTTTCAAAGCAGTCATACAATCCTGAAGGAGGTCTGTACACACTTAATACGATAAACTGCTCCAATTCTATACAGGCTATTTCAATTATCCGCTCAACAGATAGGCTCACAATATCTTTACGGTCTTTAAATTTAAGCTGGTTACTTACTAAAATTAATGAGCCACCATGTACATGTGCATTTACTCTGCTGAACGAACAAAAATAACAAAAATATTATTACTAACTATTGCCCGCGACTTCGTCTGCGATCCAGGATGAAAAGTAGCCTATGTCCTTACCTAGGTCATGGTCTATCTGTGTGGTAAATTTAATCCAAATCCGATTAGCCGTTTTAGAGTAAAAGCGCAACAAACAAATTTACTTTCGCATTTATAATATTAGTTAGGATTCTTCAAATAAGTTATCATAAATTGAAAAATCAGCCCTTAGTGAAGTATTTGTAATTTTTACAAGTCCATCAAAATGTTCGAGATGGTCACTTTCGGCAGCGGGACCCAGCTCCTTCAGCAGCACTCTGAGTATGTTTCGCGAAGATAGACCGCTCGCCAACTGCCACCATCTGAGAAACAAACTCGTGATCAGCTGTTTACTACATTCATGCTGCAGGATGCCACGTTCCTGATCCAGAGTGCCCAACCAACCTCAACCTGCCTAGAATTGTCCCAACTACGTTGGGGTCGACGGATGTCAAAGTCAAAGTCAAATCATTTATTTCAAATAGGCACGTAAGATGCACTTTTGAACGTCAAAAATTACATAAATAGTTAAGTAATTGATTCTAGTTGCCTCTTCCAAAAGGTAGTTATGTATGGAGAAGAATGGGCAAGAAACTCCATACTTACTCTTTTAAAATGTTAACAATTGGTAAAAAGAATGAAAAGTGAAGTAATGACAGAAAAATTAATAAATGCGATAAGTACATGGTGCTCACATATTTACAAACATTGTATATGATTTTCCAAAAAAAATAACATATAATAAGTGTGTGAGTTAAATTATATTAATCTCAGAAAATAAAATTAATATCATAAAAATTATAAATTATACAGTTAAATTAGCAACCAGTTTGATTTTGTCTAGACTCTAAATTGTCCTATGGAGCAGGACCAGCAGGTTTCATGTTTTGTAATTTGTAATTTATGCTTGTTTACAAAGTGTGCTTTTTATATGAGTTTTAAATTTTCTTTCATATAATTGTAATATATCAGACGGTATTTTATTGTTACATTTAACACAGTACCCCCTAAAAGATGTATGTACTTTAGATAATCTGAAAAATGGTTGATCTATTTTATCTTTATTTCTAGTATTAAAATTATGCCTATCACTGATTTTATTAAAAAGATGTAGATTTTTTTCTTACATACATAATATTTTCATATATGAATTGGCAAGGTACCGTCATAATATTAAGAGGCTATCGAGCGCACAGTGGCGCCCTCATCGTTATTTCGGTGATTTCTTTTATTTTAGAATGAGAATGCAGAAAATAAGCTCGTCAAGTTGTGCTTCACAAGACTATACGTTAATATTACTAAAAACAGTAGTTTTAAATTGTTATGTTTTATTGTAATCATCAAAACGGAAAATAGTGGCCACTAAGCTCCGTTTTAATGATTACAATACAACATAACAATTTAAAACTACTGTTTGTAGTAATAATAACGTATAGTCTTGTGAAGCACAACTTGACGAGCTTATTTTCTGCATTTTCATTCTAAAATAAAAGAAATCACCGAAATAACGATGAGGGCGCCACTGTGCGCTCGGCGTAGTCTTAATCGTTTTAAATAGTTCTTTGAGATTCGCGGCGATGTAGATTATATATTAAATGGCTCTGACAGCCCTCTTCTATACATATAATAAAATCGTAGCGAAGTCAAAACTGTACATTGAATATTTTTGAAAAAAAGTAATTGCCACGAGGTCTGGGAACGATTCTGATGCCGAAAATATAGTCTTTAGAATTTTTGTCTGTTTGTCTGAATGTATGTTCCAGCTAAACGCAAAAACTACTGGACAGATTTTGTTCAAATTTTGTATAGATATTCCCTATAGGTCTGGTCAAATTACTATGTATAAATTATCACGCTATTTGCTATGGGGGATGAGCAGTATTGCATTATGTTTTGAGATGGGTCCATAAGGGCAGATACCTTTACCGTAGTCGCTACAAGAAAATGGTCTTAAGAGACTATCCTTAACTTTTAGAAAAAAATTGATCTGCATTCACAGATTTTGAAAAAAACGTACAGTCAGCAAGAAAATGGGCAATTTTCACAAAAAAGTTTTTTGATGCTAATCGATCCTGTTTCTTACGAGGATCAAAAAAATTTATAGGAGCAACTGAGGTTTGAGTACTAGAAAAGTCAGAAATCGAAAAAAAACTTTTCCCATACAGTTCGTAGGAATGATACTGAGATGACAACAGTCGAATTATTCCAATACTACTTCGCTGGCTTGAATAGGAAATGAATAGAGCAGATAGTTACAGATCTAATATTTTAAATGATTATCTTACCTTCTGGATCTAAGCAGTAAATTATGACATATTACGCTATTTCAGTCAACTTAAAAGATCGAAGGTCGATTTCAAAGAATTTATATTTTTTGTGCTTCTTTTTAGGGTTCCGTACCAAAATGGTAAAAAGGAACCCTTATGGTGCAACTCAGTCTGTCTGTCCGTCTGTCTGTCACAGCTGGATATCTCAAGGACTACTAAAGCTCCATCAAATTGAAATTTGGAATAGTTTTAGATGACGTTTGCCCAACTATTTTGCAAATAAGAAAGAATTTTTTTTTGCATCTAGGATTTAACGGGGGTTTTAAAACTCGAAGTCGGGCTACTAGGGCATGTGGGGTACCGTATGAAAGAGCGCTATTTGCACATTCTAAAACATTTTTTTAGGCCGCATTGTTTTCGACTTTTGACAAAAAAAAAAAAAAAATACTATTCCCACCTCTCTCCCTCACGCGTTCCGTCTCTTCCTTCGCGCGCATTACTGCTTCGCAGAAGGAGGTGACGGCCTCCCATGCACTCTCGCTCCGTACTATGGCCTGGACCAGGATCAGACGCGAGAGATCGTCGCCACCGATCGCCTGCGTAAGGACACGGCGCACGGTGGATCGAAAATCGGCTGTAGAAGACATAGGATCTCGATGTCTTAAATGTTATTTTGCTGGAAATGACTTTGCCGATCATTACTGTTCTATAAAATGTCATATGAAGTAATTGTGTGCACAAATGGAAGAGTTATAATTTTTATAAGAAAAAAATGTATGGAGCTGACATGAAAAATGAGGATATCTCTGGAATCGCTAGGATGGCTTTTATAGTACTATTTATTTGCGATTTTTTTTTTAAATCGTCAAAATTAAAAAATTAAAAATGTTTATGATATGTACATTTTAATGCTTAAATATGGCTATACCGAGTGTAACTTACAATATTTTTTATGCTTAGACCAAAACATTCTAAGAAATCACAAAGTCGTATTACCTACTTATTTGAAATGACATGGTAATTATGAATTACATAATATGTAATCTTGTCTAATGCCTCAAGTCCACATTAGCTAATGATTAATAAAACTTAATACCTATATACCTGTTAAAAGGATACGTACCATAATGAGGGTAATTAGATAAACGTGATCATTAGTCAATAACAATAAATGGTAAACTATTGTATGATTAAAAATAAAAGCAAATTATTAAAAAAAAAATATTAACTTAACTTTTTTTTTTTTTTTGACGCTGAGAAATGCGTTACGCATGCCCGCTCGTCGGGGGCCGAGACGGGGTATGTGGGACTCCCTGCCAATGGCAGTATACCCACTAAAACTCAGTGGAGTTCCCTCATCGCCTTGATGGGAGGGTCATGGGAAACCGGCACAGCCTTTACGTCCACAATCCTCCCGGCGCATGCTCGCCTAGCTGGCGGGCCCCGCATGCCCCTCCGCCTGGGGGCGATATGGGAATGACCGGGAACACCTGGCCATTCCCGTCCGACACTGGTGGAGGCCTGTGCAATACAGGCAAGGGTGCCCCCGCACCCGTTGCCTGCTGGCCTCCACCTGGGACCCCGTGCCAGACGACCCCGCGTCCAGGCGCCTCTGGTCCCCCCGCGACGGGTCAGGTCAGTGGCCCCGCCGCCTACCACTTTTCGGCCGCAGAGGATAGGGAGAGCGGCCAACGCAATACCGACACTCCTCTTCCTCTGCGGCCCCACCGCGTCTGCCATTCAACGGTGGCGACCCCGTCGAGGCCGCGGAAGGTAGGGAGAACGGCTCACCGCAATACCGGCACTCCTCTCCCGCCGCTGCCTCCCACACTCAGCCGCGATGCCGCCCATTCGACATCGCGGCCCGCCTCAGTTGCGATGTCGCCGAAGCGGCACCGCAACCTACGGCCGCTACGTCGTTGGCTTAAAAGCAAAAGCCCTGACGAGCGGCCCCCTCCTCGGGTTCCTCTTAGCTTCACCGTGGCCCTCCAAGCCACGGCTACTGAGCCCCCCCGCCTCGACAATGCGGGAACCTACCGGGGGGGGGGGGGATACGTGCCATAATGAGGGTAATTAGATAAACGTGATCATTAGACAATAACAATAAATGGTAAACTATTGTATGATTAAAAATAAAAGCAAATTATTTAAAAAAAAATATTAACTTAACCTAACCTAACATAAACAATAAAAGTTAACTTATTTTATACTTCGTCACCATCAGAATCCACTTCAGAATCAGGCTCTACAATAGATATAACTTCTAAGAACTCTGTCGGAGCTTCCTGATCTTGAAGTTTCAGTAGTTCTACTGTTTCCTTAAAGTATGTCTGCCTCTTGTGGGCATTTAATTTTGGTCTTGTGGAAGAAATTAGAGGATCAGAAGAGACGATAAGCATATTGAGGATATCCTCGTTTGATGCTTGTCTACTCTTTCCTCGAATAGTGTTCTATGAAACTCCTAAAGTCTTTGTTTCGGGCCTCTGAAGCTTCTTCCGAAAGACTTCCAATTGGTACAATAGCATTTTCTGCAATTATGTCCCCTCCGTGAATCAACAATTTGTGGACGGTTGATGACATGTAGTACCAATCGTACAGTTCCACGTATTTTTCAGCGGTTGTTCTAGCGTATTCTTTAAATTTCGGCACGTCTACAATCTCTCCAGATGTGATAGCTTGCAGAATCACAGCAAATCTGCGTATTAGGTCTTCATCTAATCCAGTGATCGCTGCAGTTTTATCAGGAAATTCAAAAAACCGCCTTGCTGTGTTCCCGTCGTTAGTTGTGCCTGATCCTTGCTTAACGATGTCAATCAAAAGGTTGAGATCATCTTTGAATCGATCTTGAATGAGTTTTTTTCGTGAATGCAATAACTCTTGATGACCTTCTCCTCTTGCAGACCACTTTTTGAAGTCGAGACGATACGCTATGTGTAGAAGACATTCCATCACATTAATGCGGGCATGAAGTGATGATAATCCGAACTCATACACACCAGAAGAAATGGTTTTTGACGCAATGACATCTAACTTATTCATTTCTGTAGGCTTAGCCAAACACAGGTAGCAGGCCGCATTTGACTTAGCTTCAGACAGATATGTACAAATTTTGCCGTCAATCATCGTCATCATTAATTTGTGACCAATTTCATGTCCTTGACATTTTGAGGGAACGAGAGCTTCAATTTCATTATCCATTGCAGTTTTTTCATTTATGACAACGTCTTTGGTTTCTTTCACAAAACTAAACTGGACTGAACGGCAATACCTAGGTGAGCAGGGTTTTGGATTCACCCATACGGTATCACCGACAGCTATCAACTTTAATGGAACCAAAGAGGTCATAAATATGCTGGAATCATCTTGACCACTCTCTATGTTTTGCTTATATCTACTTTGGTTAGATGCACCGTCAAATCCCCACTTTCATATAAATATCAATTGTTTATCTTGTATCGCATCAGGACTACGAATAGTTTCAAAAATTCTGTTCACTGTTAAATCTAGTAACGCTTGTAGTGCAATCTTAGCAGATGAATTCGTTACAGTCACAAATGTCTTCGGAGGGTAGCGCTGTAGCTTAGCTTTTTGCACTTTATAGTAAAACGGATATATCTCCTTTGAACCTTCTCGAATAGTCGTTTCCCTTAATGTGATATATTGCCATTTCGATAGTTTTAATGAAAGTAGCAAACCCAGTGCTTTTTCTGGTGAAAATATTGTTGAAGGGGCTGGAGTTGTTCAACATTTCCTTGATTTTTGTTGCTGTTTCTGGATTTTGGAGCATATGTTCAATAACAGATGCAATATCCTCACGACCATCTCCTTTCAAAAGTGCTGCAGCTGAATAAGCTACTTCATTAGGGTCATCGCCTATATGTTCATCAGATCGTCTCTTTTTCTGCTTGTTACTTAGATCTTCAAACGGCTTTCGAGATCTTTTTGTCATCGTTGAAGTTGATTTCATTGTTGAAGTTGATGGTACAGGTTCAGGTACAGGTTCAGTAGAAATATTTTCACTTGTTGATTCTTGAATGAGCAAATTGGTTTGCACGCAGTTTGGCCAGTCAATATTTGCCTCAAGCCAATTACTGTAATCACGTCTAAAAACTTCACTTTTCCTGTGGGATCGTAACCATCTCTTTTGAACTGTCCGTGTAAATCTTCGACAAAATTCTTTCACGGTAACACTGTCTTCATCTGAAAGGCTAGAGCCCAGTCGAATAACAAGTGTGTTGAACAATATTTCATGATCGAAAGACGAAGCATCCTGATTGCTCAGAATAACAAACAAATCCAAATTTGTAATAATGCTTTCCATTATTCACGATCACTGAGTAAAAAGACACGGTAGGATAGATGTTAGTATTAGAAATGCTCTAAATGAACTGAAGTTGTGAATCTAATGTTTGACTATATATTGTTATTGACTAATGATGGTATCACATTTATCTAATTACTTTCATTAAGTTAGGCCTGCACTAATTGCTAAATTAGCGAGTACCCCAAATTATTTTGTTACGTATCCTTTTAACTAGGTATATAGGTATTAAGTTTTATTAATCATTAGCTAATGTGGACTTGAGGCATTAGACAAGATTACGTATTACGTAATTCATAATTACCATGTCATTTCAAATGAAAATCACAAAGTAGGTAATACGACTTTGTGATTTCTTAGAACGTTTTGGTCTAAGCATAAAAAATATTGTAAATTACACTTGGTATAGCCATATTTAAGCATTAAAATGTACATATCATAAACATTTTTTATTTTTACCGATTTTTAATTAAAAAATCGCAAATAAATAGTACTATAAAAGTATGTCAAAAATTCACAAATAAATAGTACTATAACAGTGTGCAAGGATATAATGGCCATCCTAGCGATTCCAGAGATATCCTCATTTTTTATGTCAGCTCCATACATTTTTTTCTTATAAAAATTATAACTCTTCCATTTGTGCACACAATTACTTCATATGACATTTTATAGAACAGTAATGATCGGCAAAAGTCATTTCCAGCAAAAAAAATAACATTTAAGACATCGAGATCTTATGTCTTCTACAGCCAATTTTCGATCCACCGTGCGGCGGTGCTCTACCCAAGCTGGGCAGGCCTCCACCGTATGCTCTACCGTGTCCTCCGGGCGATCCACACAGTGATAACACTCCCGTCTTATCCTAAACAGGAACCTCCCGAAACAACCGTGTCCGGTGAGGACCTGCGTCAGGCGGAAGGTGAGGACGCCGTGGCGCCTCTCTAGCCACTCCTCAAAGAGGGGACTTATACTTGACTTCCCGAGTGTTAACAATTACAATTTACTGTTATATTATATTAGTGATAGCTGTTTGCCAGGTATAATCTGTAAGAATGACAATGAGAAACATTCAATGTAGGTATGAGTGTTGTGCCATTAGTGTATATCCAGGAACACAGGCCTTCAATAATTCACTATAAAAGACCTGGTGGACCTCGACACCGACCTGCAGACAGTCCAGGGAGGCTATGCCATTCTTAGATGGTAGGCTAACCAGGCGGTTATTACTCCTGGACAGGACCGGCCTGCGCCTGGTGACGGGGACCATCACGGGACACTACTCGCTAACCCAACACTTCCACACAATATCGGACAATCCTCTGTGCAGGGCTCGCATGGAGGCTGAGGAAAACGTCGTGCATGTGCTCTTTGAATGCACAGGCATCACCCAGATTAGAACAGAAACCCTCGGAGGCTCCCAGATCTTTCACAGATGTTCTAAACAGACCGGGAGACGTAATTATCTTCTAGAGGGAGGTGGGCTGATTAGAATAACCACTGATGGCCGCCATGGCCCATGTACAATGGTCGACCTGAAGGACTAAGTGCGGAAACCAAACCCTTTACCATAGAACATGGAACTGTACGTCGCTTGCTCTCGCGTCACCAGTCCTGACTCTCTGTATATTTTGACTGCTGTGACCAAAACTACAAACGTAGTATTCAGGAAAGTTTTATTAAAATGTGGCTGGTATTTTAGTATATTGTGTCGTGTTACGACTTCCATGCGAACGAAGTCGCGGGCAGAAGCTAGTTTGTAAAATAAAAATAGATTCAATGTCGGCAGCCCGACCCCACAGTATAATGCCATACGACATAATGCTATGGAAGTAGCTAAAATAAACCAAACGCGCGGTTTCTATATCTGTTAACTGTCTTATCTTTCGAACAGCATACGCGGCCGAGCTTAGCCGCCCCGCAAGAGATGTTATATGAGGTCCCCATTGTAATTTCTCATCTAGCGTGATTCCTAGGAAAACCGTTTGATTAATAAATTCCAGTTTTTCTCCGTTCAATATGATGTCACATTCGCTACTTCTAACATTAGGTAACTTAAATCGAATGCATTTTTTTTTTTTTAATTTAGTACCAAATTATTTACGGTAAACCAATTTTGGACCTGAAGAATAGAGTTATTCACGTCGTCAAGTTTTTGTGACCGTCGATCTATTTTAAAAATCAATGATGTGTCATCTGCAAATAACACTGGTTGATTTTGAAGTAATTGCAGCTGAGTACCAGCATTTTACATGGAGCGAAGGCCTATCTCTATCTGACCTCCACAACCTAGTTACTGGGTAACACGATACCGCTTGGTAAAACTGCTAGTCAGACTTTTTCGGCTTTTGAGTACCCGTAACATTGTCAAAGATCTATGAATGACAGCCGGCACCCATGGATTAACATGCTTTTCGAGGCACGGAGAGGTTTCGAACTCTCGATATGTAATGGGTGGTTCCCCATCCATGAACCGACCGCGGCAAGCGCAGCTTAACCTTCAAGCGAGCCGTACGGCTGTAAGTAGACTTCATAGGCTAGAGTCAGCTAGGCTTATGCTGATAGTATAACATTACCTATCTCGTCCTCCGCCGATGAAGTCCGCGCACAGGTCCCACTGCGGCCGCGGCGTGCCCGCGCGCTCCAGCTCACTGCAGCGCTCCTTCGTCTCCAACAGCTCCTCCTCGATACAAGTCTTTGTGGCTGATGGTAAATTGATAACAAAAGGATTGTGTGTGAAACAACACATAACATTCTCGATTTATTCCCAGAGGAGGTAGCAGAGGTGTATGCACACCTATATTTCGTCACTTTTAGGGTTCCGTACCCAAAAGGTAAAACGTGGCCCTATTACTAAAGCTCCGCTGTCCGTCCGTCAGTCACCAGGCTGTATCTCGTGAACCGTGATAGTTAGACAGTAGAAATTTTCACAGATGATGTATTTCTGTTGCCGCTATAACAACATATACTAAAAAACAGAATAAAATAAATATTTAAGGGGGCTCCCATACAACAGACATCAATTTTTGCCGTTTTTATAGATAATGGTACGGAACCCTTCGTGCGCGAGTCCGACTCGCACTTAGCCGGTTTTTCATTTAATTATCTACAATATTTGTTCCATAATATATCAATGTGTAGCCACAAAACATATTACACATTAAGTAACTTGTTCTTGATTTTTTTTTCTTTTTTTTTTTAACTTTGCCCCACACTAGGAATTTCTCCTGTATCGTGGGTGCGTTTACAAACATTTAAACTCATACTCAAACAACCAGTTCCACTGCTCCAACCGTGTCGTCAAAAATTGATAAAGTATAAAATAATAATATGTATTGACATAAGTAATATGTATGTATGTATAATGTGTATGACATCCATAATAATATTATAAATGTGAAAGTAACTCTGTCTGTCTGTCTGTCTGTTACCTTTTCACGCCTAAACCGCTGAACCGATCATCATGAAATTTGGCAGAGATATAGTCTGGGATATGGAGACGGACATAGGCTACTTTTTTACGCGATAACCGACATCTACACGGGCGGAGCCGCGGGCAAAAGCTAGTTCTTAATATGTAGAACACAAATTGACAATCAAATGAATTCTTGAAGTATAACTAGAGGCTGCCTGTACCTTAATTGGATTCCTACATACCCAGAAGTCGTTTATTATTATTCCTCAACAGTTTGTACTCTTCCTCTAGCTTGTCCAGTGCCTTGGACAGGTGACAGTATTTCGCGTCCAGAGTGTCGTACTCTCGCCGCGGCACGGTGTCCGCGTACTCGTCCGTCATCTTCTTCAGCTCCGTCTGGGTTATAGATAGCTGTTCCCTAGAAAATGTTACTTTAAATAGTCCAGTCACACTCTCAACACTTAGTTTGGAGGTCACCGTCCAAATTGTTGTTGTACGTACAATCAGATTATCTATACATCTTCTATCTATACATATAATAAAATCGTAGCGAAGTCAAAACTGTACATTGAATATTTTTGTTGGAATATAATAATATTTTTATTTTTGTTGGAATTTGTGAACAAAACCTCTTTCTTAAGTCTCTGGTGAAAAAAGTGTCAAGATGACTTATCATATTTTTACTCTCTTGTGTTGTTATATTCCTATACAGAAATGAATTATATTCTTATTTGATTTAACTAAAGTTTATTAATTCCACGCCTATATAACAGGTTATGGGCCCAGAACACCTACTCAAGTAAGGTTTTTTGATTCATTTCTCGGGAAGTTATTTTTGTAAGAAGAAAAAAAAAAAAACGATCGGCATTTTTTTTTCCCCTTTCCGTGTGCTAATCTGGTAAAAAATAATTAAAAATGACCAGCGAAGCACATAGTTCGACAGGAATTCCAATAGAAAAACTACAGGGCATGGAAAATTACAATAACTGGAAGTTTTCCATGAAGATGCTCCTAATGCACGAGGACCTACTCGAATGTATCGAGTCCACCGACGGAAGCAAAGATTTAAGAAAAAATCAGCGCGCGCTTGCAAAAATTTGTCTATCTGTACATCCCAATGCTTTTTCGCTTGTGCGTAACGCAAAATCAGCTTATGAAGCATGGACAAATTTACAAAAGGCTTATGAGGACAAGGGTCTGTGCAGACGTTTAGGATTACTGCGGTTGCTATTTGGAGCTAAGCTCGAAGAGAATGCTTGTAACATGGAAGCTTACATTACGAAAATAACGGAAATTGCACAACAATTGCATGATATAGGTTCTCCACTAGATGATGACTTCATAGCAGTCATCATGTTGAGCGGACTGACGTCCGATTATGATCCGCTCATCATGGCGTTGGAGAATTCCAGTGACAAGCTTGTCAGTGAAACTGTGAAAATGAAATTATTACAGGAGTTTTACAGAAGAGATGACAAGACAGAGACTGCATCAGCTTTAACTACAATCAAGAAGAGCAAATGTTACCGATGTAAGAAGCCAGGACATACAAAGAAGAATTGCCCTAAGAATGCTACTTCTACGACTCCAGTGAGTAATGTCAAGGAGAAGAAGAAGGTATTATTGTCAGCATTGTCGGTAAATCTCAAGAATGATGTCTGGTACGTGGATTCTGGTGCAACCAACCATATGTGCAACAGCAAGAGTGTTATGTCAAAGTTGAAATCAACTAAAGAACTCTCTGTGAACATTGCTAATGGTGATAAGTTATGTACTGCAGGATTAGGTGAAGTTAAAATTAAGTTAGACAGCGGTTTTAGAACAATAACTAATGTTTATTTGGTTCCCCAACTGTCAACTAACCTTTTATCAGTTAGTGAGTTAACAAGAAAAGGTTATACAGTTAATTTTAATTCTAAAACCTGTAGAATAATGGACGAGCATGAAACCATAGCTACTGCTAGTTATGTGAATGGTATTTTTCAATTAGATTCTATAGGAAATAGCAGTAGGGCTAATGTCGAAGTGCAGCCTCAATGCATGGTG
Organism: Dryobota labecula; assembly: GCA_947523025.1. Lineage (NCBI taxonomy): Eukaryota > Metazoa > Arthropoda > Insecta > Lepidoptera > Noctuidae > Dryobota > Dryobota labecula. Next base: position 1,082,029 of record OX383300.1, read on the forward strand.
TCTGACAGCAGCAGTAAATCACTACTGGACTGTGATGTGTCAGGTCAAGAGCAGAGCAGCTTGGTGTCACAAGAAGTATGGCATCGCAGGCTGGGGCACCTCAACAGCAGGAGCATGAATGTCATGAGACAAGGTATGGTCTTTGGTATTAATTATGATAATACTCGTTTTCAATCATGTATTGCCTGTATTAAAGGAAAACTTACAAAATTATCTTTTCCAAAAGTGTCTCATAGTAGGTCTAAGGAGATTTTAGGCTTAATACATACAGATTTATGTGGTCCAATGCAAGAGAAGTCATTAGGTGGTGCTTGTTATTTTCTTACTTTCATTGATGACTGTTCAAGAAAAACATTTGTTTATTTTTTGAAAACAAAAGGTGAAGTTTTTGAAAAATTTAAAATGTTTAAAAAACTTGTTGAAAATGAGACTGATAAGAAAATAAAAACTATTCGTAGCGACAATGGTGGTGAATATATTAATAAAAAATTTCAGGAGTTTCTGCAACAGCAAGGAATCCGTCACCAAACTACTGTCCCGAATTGTAGTCAACAGAATGGTGTGGCAGAAAGAGCTAATCGTACCATCATGGACAAAGCTCGCTGTATGCTAGAAGATGCTGGTCTTGACAAACGTTTTTGGGCAGAGGCCGTAAACACTTCAGTGTATCTGAAGAATCGCTCACCTACAAAAGCTGTCATGGGCATGACACCACTGGAGAAATGGACTAATACAAAGACAAATGTAAGTCATCTTCGTACATTTGGTTGTTTGGCTTATGCTTTGACTTCAAATCACAGGAAACTGGATTCGAAGGCAAAGAAATATATATTTGTAGGTTACTACAACGATACAAAGGGTTATAAACTTATTGATCCAGAGAACCCTACACATTGCGTTAAAGCACATCATGTGAGGTTTTTAGAAGATCGTTTTTGGAAGAAGGATCTGTCAAATGATGATACTAATCAAGTGGTTCATGTTGTTTCACATACAGAACAGACATGTAGGACAGACGAAAACACCAGGGATGAAAGTCCACAGTGTGTGCCTGAAAATTGTCCTTCTGATGACAGAAATAGGAACAGGGACACAGTATTTAGTATCAATGATGGTAGTAATTCATCTGAAGCAGATAACTCGTCGGATGAAACCTATATTCCAGGAAGTTCAAGTGAAGACTCGACAACTACAGACTTCACTGATGCTGTAAATGAAGATCTATTTGCACAACTGGTAGCTCAACAGTACAGGGATCTTGGAGACCCGGAGACTGTTAAGGAAGCACTTGGTGGCAATGAAGCTAAAGAATGGAAGGAAGCCATGGAAGATGAGTATAAATCTTTTATTACCAATAAAGTCTGGCGCCTTGTGGATCTACCTAAAGATTATAAAGCAGTAAAATGTAAATGGATCTTTAAGAAAAAGAGGAACTTAGATGGAAGTCTCCTAAAATACAAAGCACGTTTGGTGGCCAAAGGATTTACTCAAAGGTATGGCATTGACTACAATGAAACTTTTTCACCTGTTGTCCGTTACTCTACCATCCGTTTATTGTTAGCACTAGCTGCAGAATATGATCTGGAAATAAATCACCTAGACGTCAAAACAGCTTTTTTTGAATGGTGATCTTAAAGAGCATGTGCTAATGGAACAACCAGAAGGTTTTGTTAAGAAAGGACAAGAACAAAAGGTGTATAAGTTGGAAAAAGCTGTTTATGGATTAAAACAGGCTGCAAAGTCATGGTATGAAAAAATTAACGGAGTATTACTAAATAAACTCCATTTCAATAGGATGCCTTCAGAACCATGTGTCTATTATAAAGGACAAAAGAGGGAAATGGTTATAATTGCCCTTTATGTCGACGACATAATGTTATTCTCTTCATCGATATCCAAAGAAAGAGATATGGTGAAAGAAAAACTCATGTCAGAGTTTGAGATGAAGGATTTGGGACCTGCTCATCAAATATTAGGCATGAGAGTATGCAGGAATAAAGAATCAATTACTTTAGATCAGTCACATTACATTGAAACTGTTTTACGTAAATTTAACATGACTGAATGCAAACCATCTCTAACCCCTATGGAAGTAGGATTGAAACTGAAGAAAAGCGAAGTAAAGGATATTCGTTTCGACTACAGAAATCTCATAGGTTGCTTAATGTATATTTCAGTTTGTTCCAGACCAGATATCTCGCATGCAATAAGTGTTCTGAGCCAATTCTGTGCGTCCTGTGAAAAGTGATATAAGTCAACTTATATCGAATGTGATATTATTGTTGCACCTTCATCAGAAAAAAATGCTCTATTATTCTGTCTGATTAACATTTTGATACGTCTATTAGTTTTCAAGATCGTATGGTACATCTAAGACGAAATGGCGTGTTTTGATAAATATTTTTGTGTAAATAAATACATATTGACATGTATCGTTCACAATATTCAAGTTATGAAATAAATAATTGTGTTTTAAGATGCATCTCAAGTCATATCATTATTCACATATATTTATTACGTTACACGTTTTTTTTTTAAACAAAACTTTATAATGAAAAAATATAATGAAGACAACATTAAGTTTTGAAGAATACGAGTTTTGTGTTTACAGTGCTTCTGCCGACTGAAAAATATTACTCGTTTGTTTGACAGCTTTGAACAGGAGTTGATTTAGTTTCGTATAAAACTACCTGACAATGCAACAATATCACCTTTCACCAAAGCTTCACACAAAGTGTAAAGCGATACAACTCATTTAGAATATTATACACGATCATTCATTTGGTGTGTTTTGATACAACATATAGCTTTTTTTAAATATCTCTTCCTGCAGTAACGCCTTTTGAGCTGGAACATAATAGGTTGTAAATAATACGACACTAAATACAAATTATGTCACTATTTTTGTAAAATTATTATCCTAACAAAATTTTATAATTTTTTACACACAAAAACTACTATATTGTAAAGTTGACATTTTCGAGATGTATCAGTTTTCACAGGACGCACAGAATTTAACGAATGCTTCGATGAAACACATTGGAAAGCTGCGAAAAGGGTCCTCCGATATCTCAAAGGTACAAATAATTATTTTCTTAAATATGTTAAGGGCGGATTGGTCGTAAATGGCTACACAGACGCTGATTGGGCATCCAATGAGATTGATCGTCGTTCATACACAGGGTATGTATTTAAATTAGGTGATTCTGTTATATCTTGGGAAAGCCGTAAGCAGAGGACTGTGGCTCTCTCAAGTACCGAAGCAGAGTATATGGCTATTTCAGATGCTTGCAAAGAAGCGTCGTTTTTACGTATATTTTTGAATGAATGCCTTCAAGTTCATTGTAAGATAAATTTATACAATGATAATCAGTCGGCACAAAAACTATGCTCTAATTCAATGTTTCATGCTCGTACCAAGCATATAGATATTAGACACCATTTTATACGGGATATTGTAATTAATAAATTTATTGATGTCCGCTATATGCCTACAGGTGATATGGTAGCTGACTTACTCACTAAACCGTTAACTAAAGAGAAACATGTTAAGTTCTCTTTGTCTCTTTTATCAGTGTGATATTATTATTCTAATTATTACTGTGTTATATTTCTTAAAATATTGTAGTAATAATTAACGATATTATATGAGTTACATTCGTGTCTTGTTTAAGACTAGAGATTAAGGGGTAGTGTTGTGATTTAATTAAAATTGGTACGCATAGTTTAGTTCAAGGGGTAGTGTTGGAATTTGTGAACAAAACCTCTTTCTTAAGTCTCTGGTGAAAAAAGTGTCAAGATGACTTATCATATTTTTACTCTCTTGTGTTGTTATATTCCTATACAGAAATGAATTATATTCTTATTTGATTTAACTAAAGTTTATTAATTCCACGCCTATATAACAATCTATACATCTTCTATCTATACATATAATAAAATCGTAGCGAAGTCAAAACTGTACATTGAATATTTTTGAAAAAAAGTAATTGCCACGAGGTTTGGGAACGATAGTGATGCCGAAAATATAGTTTTTAGAATTTTTGTCTGTTTATCTGTTTGTCTGAATGTATGTTCCAGCTAAACGCAAAAACTACCGGACAGATCATAGATAATGGGACAGATTTTGTTCAAATTTTGCATAGATATTCCCTATAGGTCTGGTCAAATTAGTACGTATCAATTATCACGCTATTTGCTATGGGGGATGAGCAGTATTGCATTATGTTTTGAGATGGGTCCATAAGGGCAGGTACCTTAACCGTGGTCGCTACAAGAAAATGGTCTTAAGAGACTATCCTTAACTTTTAGAAAAAAATTGATCTGCATTCACAGATTTTGAAAAAAAATTCGTCATCATCATGTAATATTTTTTTTAGGCTCCTTTTTTTCGACTAATGACAAAGGTAATAAAAAACCATTCCCCCCCCTCCCCCTTATCTCCGTTGTTTGCATAGAAAAAATCTGAAATTATTTTATGTGATAGTAGTTTAGAGATAGTAGAGTAGTTTAGAGTAGTAAAGAAATCATCAACAAAAATTACATTAGTTCCATTATCGGTCAAGAGATGGCGCTGACCTAAAACTGCAATATTGTACACCGCAGTGTTAAAATTCTCTGATGAATATTGACCTCGCCGATGAAAATTTAAAAACATTTCACGGTTCACAACCAAAATGTCCTCCTTCCTACCTACTCGCAGATTGCTTTGGGTTAAGCACAGTAAGTTGTAAACTAACTAACTATAACTAACTATTAACTAACTAACGTAACGTACGTAACTATTTAGGTACTAATACGAATACAGCTATACAATTACGATGGTACGGAACCCTCGGTGCGTGAGTCCGACTCGCCCTTGACCGGTTTTTTTACATTTTGCTACCTACTGTAATTGTGATAGTTCGAAGAACTTTATAGGACTTTTTTTTTTGGGTGGGAAATTATCAAATAACTTCTCCTGCTCAGGGGGGAGCGGGAGGGCGTGTCAGACTTTTACTGACTAAAACCCACCTGTGTTACTTCAGTTGCCTTTGTGCCAGGGCCACGGTATCCCTTTCGGAAAAACCCGCAACCCTGGCAGGCGTTGGTCCTAGCGGACCCCGTCACAGTTCGTGCTGATATCTCTGTGGCACGCGTAGAACACAACGCGCCGTGAACCTGGGCCTGGTCCTTACCAGACGGCGAGCTGTCCATTGCTCGCCGTCCGCAAGCCCGCGCCTACGGTGGCCGGGAATCGCCAATTGATTCCCGCCGCCCAGGGTGTCTTCTGCGGTGACTAGGGGCGTGAGGGCACACAGACTACCTCTCCCTCACGCGTTCCGCCTCCTCCTTCGCAAGCTATACTGCTTCGCAGAAGGAGGTGACGGCGGTCCATGTACAATGGTCCACCTGAAGGACTAAGTGCGGAAACCAAACCCTTTACCATAGAACATAGAACTGTACGTCGCTTGCTCCCGCGTCACCAGTCCTGACTCTCTGTATATTTTGACTGCTGTGACCAAAACTACAAACGTAGTGTTCAAGGAAGTTTTATTAAAATGTGGCTGGTATTTTAGTATATTATGGTGTTTAATGACTTCCACGCGAACGAAGTCGCGGGCAGAAGCTAGTTAATAAATAAATTTGAAATTTGTTTAATTTATTTATTTTAATTCATTCAAACTGGCGATGGCGGAAGAAAAGTATATTTGGCAGCATTGCGGCTAGGGTCTCTAAGCAACCTCTAGGCTCCATATCAAATAGCCGGCGGGTGGAGAACTACATTGGGGGAGTTCAAGAGCGAATAAATTCCGCACCCTCTGGGAGTGGGGAAGGTGTAGCAGAAACACGGTGAGCTTTTACTAGGCCATCAGACAAAACTTAAAGCCGTGATTATTAATTTGCCCTCCGCCCCAATCGGTCCCGTGTCTCAGCAAATAAAATAGTACTGATAGTATGAAACCTCTCTTTTGTCCTTTTTAGGGTTCCGTACCAAAATGGTAAAAAGGAACCCTTATGGTGTCCGTCTCTCTATCACAGCTGGAAATCTCAAGAACTACTGATGCTATCAACTTGAAATTTGGAATAGTTTTAGATGACGTTTGCCCAACTATTTTTCAAATAAGATTTTTTTTTTTTGCAACAGGGACTGAACGGGGTTCTTAAGAATTCGAAGTGGGGCTACTAGGGCATGCATGTCGGGTATCATATGAAAGAGCGCTATTTGCACATTTTCAAACATGTTTCTTTTATTTTTAGGCCGCATTGTTTTCGACTTTTGACAAAAAAAATAATGTATATATACACTGAATCCCCCCCCCCCCCCTTATTTCCGAAGTTTGCATAGAGAAAAATCTGAAATTATTCTATGTGATGGAAGTTTATGTAAAGATTACAGGAAAAATAAAACGATGTATCTAAGAAAAGTGTGCTAACTTTTTCTAATATTGCAGTTTTAGGTCAGCGCCATCTCTTGACCGATAGTGGAACTAATGTATTTTTTTTTATGGTACGGAACCATCCCTCGGTGCGCGATTCCGACTCGCTGTTGACCGGTTTCTATGTGGGGAAATCCTCATTGGGTGAGGTGCGTTCTTTAATAATTACAACATCTGTAGGTACCTAACCTACCTAGGCGTCACGATGTGGGAACCCCCCTTGAAAGTAAATTTTAATACAAATGGGGTACCCAATTGATGCAGCCCACGGTACAAAAAATACAAATATATTACTTTTGACCTTGGGGGCCCGGGAGATACTCGTACATTCGAACCTGTATTGGCCCGGAAAAAATAAACGCATATATGACCTGCATCTATCGAGTGCTATCCTGAGTACGACGGGGTCTCCGTAGGCGTCGTCCACAGGGTAGGAGCTGCCATCCAGTTCCTTGAGTTTCATCTGCAACCCCAGATTTTCGAAGTACAGCGAGTAGCGCACGTCACGCTCACGCATCAGGCTCAGGTAGTCGCAGAACTTGTCGTCATTGAGCTGGCAAGGGGTTATGATAAGCAATACCTGTTCAAACCTTGGCGAAGTTAGATTACATCTTTCAAGGGAGACATAGGAGAATCAATAAAAACGGAGACGAGACAGGTCTTCGTTGTTCGACAAGGCAGATACTATAACCCAAAGTCTCTAATTCAGATCATTTATGTAAACAAAGTAATGTCAAGAAATGTCATTGTCAAAATGACAGGACAGTGGTGCAAAACATTTTATCATATTATTTTTTTGTAAATAGTCATCGCTAAAATTAAAGTGAATTAATTATAAGAACTATGCAAACAAAATACCGTTGCCAAACAATGTTTTTTGTAGGGTGTCGGAGGCACGGTATATGATAGTCATAATCAGCCCTTTTAAGCCCAGTGCTAGACGTAGGCTTCCCAAAATCAATTTCCACTCGAAACAGTTTACAGCCGTTTTCATCCAAAATGTGGCTAGATATGCTACTTAAAATATGAATCTATGATTATGAGTTGTAATATTAGTGTTGTTGAAGATGTAAAACATTTGAAAATGTTTGGATATCCTGCATTGTTACCAGTATCATAAAATATTTTATACCAGAAAATTTCCTTTTTTTAATAACTTTGTTTAAAACCGGAAATTTATAAAAATAATTACGGTATGATTATTTGTTAATTATTATTTCTTAAAATCAGTACTTAAAGAAAATGAAACCTCTTTTTTCGCCATTTTATGTGAATTACCATTACGAAGATATTTTTTTGTTATGTTATCCCCTTTGTTTACATAAATTATCTGAATTTGAGACTTTGGGTTATAAATGCGCACATCGACGACCCGCGACGGCCAAAATGCCCATGATTGTGTCAAGATTTATGTGCCGTTGCAGGAATAGGTACACTGATGGATGACTGATGGGATGAGTATGAGTAAGAGTTTATACATTAAGTACACAACATAAGTAAAACGCGACATAAAACACATAAAAACAATATATTTAAATAATATTATAGAGTATAGTCGCCACATTTAAGCGATGCCATGGTCGCACGTGCTCTTAACATGTTGTGCATAACGCATATTAAACACCACTGCCGCGCTGCCCATCTTCCGCAGCCACGGAACAAAACAAATCTATGATTCGGTAAGCAGTGGCGTTCAAATTGCAGATTGGTATGAACCACTAATCTGTGTCGCAGAATCCCATATTCGACGTCATATTTAAGCAGAAACATAAGGTTAACGTAAATACATAAAATAGGTGTAAAGCGACAAACATAAGTTCAAGTATAACGTAACATTACATAGACAGAAAACATTTGAATTGGTTAATACAAGAGTTGTTCCACTCCACACACCTTCCCCATTTCTTTTTTCAGTTTGCTAGTGTCAAAAGTCAGTTTCAAGTTTTGTTCCCTCAAATCTTCATTTTTTTTTAGCAACTTTTTAATTTTGTCGTCCATCTGATTTTTTCTTACAGATATCCCAAATACTCTCTGTAAATAAGTTCAGTCTTTTTTAAGTCTCTAGATACCTTATTTCATAATTATAAAAATACAATAATTATGTTTATGATGCAACAATAACAGCAATTTACATTGCGCATGTAATGTTAGAACAATTAAGTAATAATAATTAGTTTACTTGCTACCTTTCTCACACTTACAAGTACTTCTATTAAAAGTGTTGTGTATTTTAAAATAGTTCAAATATTCCTGCCCTATTTCTTATCTTAAAGAAAGAGTTCTTTGAATATTGCTAAGCAGTTATTAGCTTGCAGATAATATTAATTGAAAGATGATGTAATCATGAATCTATAAGACATATAACATAACATGATATTTACTTTTAACAACATTAAATTATACCCTAAAGCTTCAAACATAAGTACTGTTTTTCAATAGCAGATCTAATAGAACTTGATTAGGGGTCTATTATGTAAACAGTACTGAAATATAAGCAAAGATAAAATCATATACCTACAACTATAGTTTCTACTATTGCAAGTGATTATTTGAACATACTATTTACATAAAGTGTAGCTAGGATAATAAATGAGACATGTTAGTCTCACTTAGTGTGGCTATTCAACCAGATCTGGACTTGGTTCCTGATAAGGGAGATGTCAGCTCCGTATGTCCTGCAGCATCCTCCCACATACCTCACTCCAATGTCCAGCCACTCGGGTACAAAGTTAGCAAGGGCGTCACACTTGTCCCGGTCAATCCAACCTATCTGAGGGTTGTACTTCTCTCCAGAGTTAGGGTATGTGATAAATGGAATGGGACACTGTGCCCTGTCATCATTGATGCCCTTAAATAACTTTGCAACAATCTTTGGCGAGCAACAGTTTACACCCACAGCTACCAGCTGGTCAGGGTTCAAGTCCCAACACTTCTTCACAGCTGTCTTGAAGTCTTCTCCATGTGCTAATAAATGCTCATCTTTGCAACTGAAACACAACCAGCCCTTCATTTTAGGGTACTCTTTTAATATCTTCACAAGCATTTCAGCTTCTTTCAGACAGGGTATTGTCTCAAAAGCTAATAAATCAACTCCAGCTTCAACCAGAGCCCTGATCCTGGGCATGTGCCACTCCCTCATGGTGTCGAGAGCTGTGACATCTGCGTAGTTGCCGCTGTACTCGGAGCCGTCGTGCAGGTGCGCACCGTACGGGCCAATCGAGCCAGCGATCAGAGGAGTCGCAGTGTGGTGCCCTGTTTCACGACATTCTTCTAAGTATGTGTCTCGGGCGCGCTTGGCAAGTTCCACTGCGTGTTTAATGAGAGCGTACCCTCCCTCAGGAGTAAGGTCAAGATGTTTAACGAAGCCCCCGACTGACGCTTGGTAAGTATTGGTCATGAAAACGTCGGAGCCGGCCCGCAAGAAGTCCAGATGTGTGTTGACAACATCGTCAGGGTGCGTCTGCAGGAACCGCGCGCTCCACAGCGGGTCACCATCCGCAGAGGTGCCGGCATGGCACGACAGCTGCGTTGAGAAGCCTCCGTCCAGAACCAGCACAGTCGGTGCTAGGTTGCCGGTTGCTGACATTGCGCACAAGTAAAGAAAACAACTACTATGGAAATTATTATACTGCCAATTATGTACACCTGCTGACGTCGGAACTCGTATGGAAAGTCTGTAACTGTGTACTTGATTTTTGTAAAAATAAGTTTTTATGAGAGGAGAAAATCTGTTTGTAAATTTTTATTGTTGTGTTGTGAATTTAAATACGTCAAACTCAAAATTGTCAGTGTCACCCACAGAGTACATAAATCCTGCGTTCCGAGTTGCGATAATATCGATATTCGCGTGCTAAAACCCGTTCCGAATTAGTGTGAGCGCGATAACGACGTCCTGTGTAACGTCATAGATGATGTCATGACATTCGCCATCTTACGATAACGCCGACCATGCCTTTTACTAATATCGCCGTGAGCGCTGTCAAAAATGACAGATGTGCTGTTTTGTTTTGAGTCGCATCATGGCAATCGTGGCATTTTCAAAATTGTTCTTCTGGCTACAGTTGCTACCTAATCTAAAGAAGAAGACATTTTTGGTGTATACACAGAGAAATCCTCTAATATCGTTTTGAAATTGAGTGAGCACCGTGAGCGCGTTCACGAGCGTTCCGAGTTGTTGACAGCCCTCGGTTGTCATAATCGTAAATCGGAACGCATGTGAGACGATGTGAACGCTGTGAGCGATTACAGCCAATTCGGAAGGCGGCCTTGTATTGGTGTCACCTGTGTCACTTATTAAAAATATAAAAACCATGTTTAGAACGCAGTATTTTGGGTTGGACATAACCAAAAAAAGATTTGGGCTCGTCGGTTAGGTACATTTACAAAATCATCTAGAGAGAAAATGGGAAAATAAATGGTCTAAGTAAAATGGGTACCGTAATACCATAAAATATTTCGCCTACTTACATCCTGTGTAATAAGTTGACAAATACGTTCATCTCGTATTTGTATTGCACATTCGTATGCTTGTTTTATTTTACTGAGGATTCCAGAATATGTAATCGTTCCATCAATTAAGCTTTTAAAAGCATCCTGATAAATCTAAAAAAAAAATATATATATATATATATATATAAAAACACACACTTAGTTGACCTACTTGATAAACGATGACGACGCCAGATTATTTCAGACTTACCTCCAGAACTTCATCACGGTGTAATTGCTGTACTTCTATTAGTTCACTATTGGACTTTTTAAGTCGTTTGAGTTTGTCTGCTATCTGATTTTCGATAACTTTAACGTGTTTTGGAACACTAATCATAATTTACGAAAAATTTGAGAAAAATCTAGTAATCGTCGACCGATTCTCTTTTATCTTTGAAGTGGTTTGTTGTGGTGGTGATTATCTTGTTGCAGTTTCAAAGTTAGTATGTCCATAGTTCCATGCGTACGTATGTACAAGTACGGTAGCCAGCACATCTAGTTACCACAAACTTTCAAATTTTCTCGTTCAATTTTGAACTTAATTGTCAACGATCTAAAGTTTAAATTAAGTTCAAAAACAGTTTACTTCAAATTTTACAGTTTGTGGAAACTTGCCCCGCATTCCGTATTACACTTTGAAGATGACGTCGTGACATGCGCCATCTTGCGAAAACGCCGAGCATCCTAACTTATATTAGGTCTTTACCTATAAAATTGCCGTTTTTCATGAAATAAGTTAACGCCCTTGTTCTGTATATTTTTTATTTTTATTAATCAAAGTAATTACCCATATGCCATCAATGCATTTTTGCCAACATATTGGTAGCTTATTGACGCCCTTTTTGAAAAATTCTGCTGGACGGGAGGCAACAAATTCTTCAAAGGCATTTTGAACTGTCTCTCGGTTATTCAATTTTTCCCCGCTAAGAAGTTATCCAAATTCTGGAAAAAGTAGAAGTCTGTAGAGGCAAGGTCTGGTGAGTAGATGACGGAAAACTTCCAACCCCAGCTCTTGTTACTTGGAGACCGTCTGCTGTTCAGTATGAGGTCGCGCGTTGTCGTGCAGGAGCAGCGGAGGCGAACGATTGACCAAGGCTGGTTGGAGATGTGCGAGCTTCTCCATCATTATGTTCAGTTCTTCATAGTACACATCTGCAGTAATGCTCATCCCGTTTGGTAAGAAGCTGTGATGAATGACACCGGCGCTAGACCACCAAACAGTGACCATAACTTTTTTAGGGGTCAGTTTTCGTTTGGGGCATTGTTGGTGCTGAACCAGGATCTGACCATCTTGCTGAGCGCTTGCGATTGTCGAACAGAATCCATTTTTCGTCGCAAGTCAATGCGATTCAATATGCCTTCGTTTGTGTGCCTGTTGAGCAGTGCAAGGCTCAACTCGACGCGTTCTTCGCGCTGGCGATCATTCAATTCGTGGGGCACCCATTTGTCAAGCTTTTTTACCTTGCCAATTCGACGCAAATGGACCAATATTGTTTCAATACTAACATCGAAAGCTGCTGCTAATTCAGCTGTAGATTTTGAATCATCAGCTTCCACAATCACCTTTAATTCGTCATTGGTGCCGATTCCCTTGTTCACAAACTAAACTAAATTTGAAAGTTCAGTGCATCTTTTTCTTTCTATTCCATTAAGAAAAGGACAGAAGATAAATTTTAGTTTAGTACTGTAAAATTAATCAGCGCTTGACGTATTTTGACGTAATTTTAGTCGGCAAGTTTTTAATCACGTCTGAACTTGTATGGAGTAGTGACAGGCGCTGATTAATTTGACAGGACTAAACTAAAATGTATCTTCTGTCCTTTTCATTATGAAATAGAAAGAAAAAGATGCACTGATGCATTCATCGATTTATTAGACGTTGTCACGTCAAAAATTGGACTTGAAATAGCCAGTAAGACCTATCCATACTTATCCATACTAATATCATAAATGTGAAAGTAACTCTGTCTGTCTGTCTATCTGTCTGTCTGTCTGTCTGTATGTTACGTTTTCACGCCCAAACCGCTGAGCCGATCGTCATGAAATTTGGCAGAGATATAGCCTGGGTTATGGAGAAGGACATAGGCAACTTTTTTACGCGATAACCGACATCCACGCGGGCGGAGCCGCGGGCAAAAGCTAGTATTATATATAACTAGCTTTTGCCCGCGGCTCCGCCCGCGTGGATGTCGGTTATTGCCTATGTCCTTCTCCATATCCCAGGCTATATCTCTGCCAAATTTCATGACGATCGGCTCAGCGGTTTGGGCGTGAAAACGTAACATACAGACAGACAGACAGACAGACCGCCAGACAGACAGACAGAGTTACTTTCACATTTATAATATTAGTATTAGTATAGTATTAGTATATGGAAGTATGTGGATTATAAATGCGAAAGTAAGTTTGTTTGTTTGTTTGTTACCTTTTCACGCATAAACTGAACCGATCATCCTGAAATTTTGCATGTATGTTGTCAGCCAATCTATTCCGTAAAAATCTCACCGTGAAAACTCAGGTGAAGTGAGCATCAATACTCAGTATCAATCTCTAGCATCAATGGAATGACAGGTCACTTCACCTAAGTGTTCACGGTGAGATTGTGTCAGAATAGCACCGCAGGTGTATAGAAACTGACAGGTGCCTTTCATCCCGAAAAATGTACTGTTACGACTGTTCCCGAGGAAAACAACAATAACGGTCTCATGATAATAGATGGCGCCACATGTCTTTCGAATCATGATTGGATTATATTTTTATGTTATTCTAAATTAATGAGAGCCAAGCCGCGGGCAAAAGCTAATCTACTATATAAAAATAAGTCGGGTTTTCCTTCCTGACGCTATAACTCCAGAACGCACGAACCGATTTAACCAATTCTTTTTTTTTAATGTTCGTTGAAGTCCAAGGATGGTTTTTTTTTTTTTTTTTTTTTTTTATGGTTTTAAAGTGAAAAATTAGGGTAGAGGGTAGGTAGGTAGGTAGATAGGGTAGGGTAGGTAGGTAGGGTAGGGTAGGGTAGGGTAGGGTAGGGTAGGGTAGGGAGGGTAGGGTAGGGTAGGGTAGGTAGGTAGGTAGGTAGGTAGGGTAGGGTAGGGTAGGTAGGTAGGGTAGGGTAGGGTAGGGTAGGTAGGTAGGTAGGGTAGGGTAGCGTAGGGTAGGGTAGGTAGGTAGGTAGATAGGTAGGTAGGTAGGTAGGGTAGGGTAGGGTAGGGTAGGTAGTTAGGTAGGTAGGTAGGTAGGTAGGTAGGTAGGTAGGTAGGTAGGTAGGTAGGTAGGTAGGTAGGTAGGTAGGTAGGTAGGTAGGTAGGTAGGGTAGGTAGGGTAGGGTAGGGTAGAGTAGTGGAGTTTATACTATAGCTTTTGACAGAACGAAGTCTGTCGGGTCAGCTAGTATCCTATATTATTATCACCGAGAACGCTGTCAAACAGCGTGCAAACAGCTCTCAGCTGTCATAATCGTGATATTCTAAATATTAAAAAAAGCTTTCGGTTTATGGGTTCTAACGTTCTAACCTAAGGTTCTAACAGGAAACAATGAAAACTCAAGATTTAAAAAATAGTTACACTGTGCCTGTCGTGCCTGTACAACAGTTATGGTGGTTTGGTTTTTTTTTTTGTTTCCGGTTCAACCATAAACAAAACCGAAACATACAAACCCTCTAAAAGTGAGATAAAAGAGAACAAAAGTGTGACTTGTGCTGCCATCTTTTGAAAGCTAGTAAATAGTTTCGTGACGTCACTGACATGACATGAAATTACGGAAATTAGAAATGGCTGCAATGGGTAGTGGACGGGGAACGATGGATTCCCAAAATCAAGTGCAAAGTGATACTGTAGATCGTTTAAAATTGCTGTATCCTAATGTGAACGAAGAAGAAACCCCGTTACCAAGATCATGGAGTACTAAGGATAAATTCAGCTACATCGGGTTGTCGCAAAATAATCTTCGAGTCCATTACAAAGGTAAGAACTTTCAAGGTTTGTTTATGGATTAGTAATTCGCAAAACTCTTCGTCAATGCACTATATAGTAATTCTCATGTTATTGAGAAGAGTTTTGTCTAGTTTAATGTTAGTTATAGGTCGTTTGACGTGTATTATCAGCTTGTAGTGTGGTGACTATCGTTGCAGTAGTCAAACAAAGAAATCAGCTGATCGTATATTTTGTAACAATACGTAAGAATTTATGATAGCTGTTTCAATCAACATCGAAATATATTTTAAAATTACGATAGAAGCTTGTAATTTTCCATTCTCGTCGACTCAGACAACAAAATCCTTGTAGTATTCTACTAGGTCTCCTCCTCTAAAACTGATGTTCTATACCTCATTGTTCTAAAATGGCAGACAAAAATATTTTTTAAAGTATATTTTCATGATTATGCACTTACTGAATACTCCCAACATAATGTATGTAGTTTCATGTATATTTCTAAACGTTTTCATTGATTATTTATTGGTACATAGGTACACATTAGTTACCTTATATACTTTCGTATTGTTCATTTTAATTATACTATGTGATTCATCATAAAACATATTCCCTATTACAAATAAACACAGAATATAGCTATGCTAGGAATAAACGTCAAAAAATGTATGGTTATACCGAAGTTATTCCAAGGATAACTTTATTCCATTACTTATGATATAAAAATAATGCAAGCTGTGCTTTCCAAGAGAATGACTGTAGCTTTGCTAAAACACATTGTATTTACTTGATTGATTGATTCCAAGCACTTTTTGTTCCATGGCACAATATAGACCTCCTTTTACTTCATCGGTTATCCACGGTTTTTGCTAGAATGTTTGTACTCTGCACTGCTCAAATCTTCTGGGTTTGCCAAATTTTCATTATTCTTATGGATTCAAATAAAAAATTAAACTTAAAACCATTTAAACTCATTTATAAAAGTTAAAAAAAAAAAACACTTGATTTCCGAAATTGCAGGAATCATGTCTCTTCAAAATTGTATTATTTCTGTACAAATCTACTATTCTGTAATGCAATGTAAATGTATTTACATGTCAGAGTGTCTCACAATAGCTCAAGGTCTGGGCTCGGAGGATTATTTCATAATGGTTAGTAGGACCTATGCACTATGATCTGATTTACTTATTTAATACTTTTAATGAAATTATTTTGATTTCTATACTTAATGTATATATGTGTATATTATTTTTGATTATCTTTACCATATAATTTATTGAATTTGTATTTGCTTTTTATATTCGCCTTCTTCATGGTGCTGGCATAACAGTATTTCAAATTTTGTTAGCCCAAAACTTAGCCATTTCCACAATGTTGTCAGTGGCAGTGCAGATGAGTTTTTTTTATTGATTTTGATGATTTGAAACCTACATAAAGAAAAGGCAAATAATAATTCTTCTTAGTTATAGGTAAATAAGTTTGTAAGATTTTGACCAGTCAAAATCACTAGTGAAGAAATAATACTTTGTGTTATTTTTTTTTATGATAAAAGAGTGAAATGAAAACATTGGCACTCATAATCCAAAAAAAAAAACACTGTCATTCATAGAAGTAAGTTAATAAAACTTAATAATAATTTCATCAGCAAATTGCTTTTATTTTAACAAGAACGGGAGGAAATTCAGAATTAAATTTAAAAAAAAAATACATGATTTATAGTCAGTTTCTATTATAATTTATTTTAAGAGTCTATACATGTGACCCTATTACATGGGATGGGACTTAAACGTAACTGGCAAAATGTACTATAGGTAACCTCTGCCCTGCCCTTCCGGGAAACAAGCCGTGATGTTATTTGAGTAATTTTAAGAGTCACAATAAACACCTGGGACTACAGTTAGATTCCTTTCACATTGCTATATGAAAGAGACCCCTTCATTTAAATTTTGTCTTCTGAGATTATTGCCAATGACACATTAAGTTAATTCAATTCACCATAATACTGCATAACAATGTTGTTATGGATAATCAAAAAAAAAGAAAAAAAAAAAGAAGTCCAACATTCTATAAGTAAACCGGCCTAGTGCGTGTCGGACCACGCACCATGAAGGGTTCCGTAGTTGGGATGAGTTAATCCCAAAAACAAACTTAACATTGTAGCTGAAAAACAAGTTGTACCCGTACATTCCAATTGCAAATATAAGTTTGTAGGTACTCACAATATTGAGAGATTTACCATGTATTATAAGACCATAGACTTCATAAAGGTTTTCCTGTAAGTATGTAAAGAACAATGTTCTGTATTTTTTTCAAAATTTTAGGCTCAGTAGTGCTTTGATTATTTTTGATGACATGGGGGACGCTTGCTCTTTATAACTTAGAACTAATTTTGTATATTTGCAAAAACTTAGGACTTTACAAATTATGAATCAATTTCCATAACATAAATTCACGCAGTAGACATGAGATTGTGATACCCAAATTTAGATTAACTAAAACAAGCAAGTCATTTCTTATATACAGTATCCGCTTTTATAACAAGTAGCCAAAGTCAGTGACAGAACTTAGCAATGGAAAGTTCAAAACCCATATCAAACGTGTCCTTATCAAAAAAGCATATTATAAGATTAAAGACTATGTTGAAGACTACAAGGAAGTTTGGCAATAATTTATTTATTTATTTCTTACATGTTAAATACTGGTTAGTAGGCATGCATTGAAATTTCATGACACAGTATTAAGACATGCACCAATGTTTCCTATCAAATGATTGAATTACATAATATATTATTGATTCTGATTATTACAATTCATTACATTTTGTTATACTAAACATTAATCATTATATCATAATTCCTTCTGCACATGTGGCTTCCCTGGCCTTGGTAACTCATTTACGGCATAATTATGTAAGTGTCTATTAACTGCTCCCAAATAATGATGTTTTATTTTTTATCTTTTACATTCTTCCTTGACATAATCAAATAATCGTCTCATTTTTTGATGATTTTTTACTTTTTTAACCTTCGGTGCGCGAGTCCGACTCGCTCTTGACCGGTTTTTTTGTTGTCTGGATCACCTAAGTAATTATTTTATGATAATAGGTATAAATTGAATAAATAGAATTCTTTTTAAACTGTCATGGTCACTAACATTACTATTAACACTTGAAACGGGATATTTACCATGTTTGTTTTGTTTATCCGTGATCATGGTGCTTGCAACAGCGCCGAAATATCGGGAAATCGAAACAAAAAGTAAACATGGTAAATATCCCGTTTCAAGTGTTAATAGTTAAATAAAATAGAATTCGGTAAATAAAATAGTATTCCAAGCATTGATATAAATAGTAAAGATACGGTCGTCCGAACGTTTGCCAGACACGGTCGCCATACAAAAACACTAACGCCATCTATTAGAACTACTATGAACTACGATGTCAATCGGCGTGGTCTGCTCCTAGACGTAAACTTGTAAGAGCGGGTATTTTTCGCAGTACAAAGAAATAAAAAAACCTTCTATTTTTCGAAATTTATATTTATTGCAGTTTGTTTGTGTCATAAAATTTTCATTGGCCTTCGAATAAAACAATATTTTTAAACTTATTTTTTTTAACTTATGACACGACTCCAAACTTTATTTCGCACGGAATCAGAAGGAAATCTGCAAAATAAATACGTATTTCACTGTACTTACAGATTTTTTAGCAGTAAGTACATAAAAACACATTTTAATTTGCTTTTAATAAACAATAAAAATAATTTTATACATAATTAAATCATATAGTAATAATAATAAATCTTTTCATTTCATCGGATAAAAACGCGCGCCGCTGCAAAGTTATGACGCACTTTTACGCGGCTTCGCGTCGTCTTTGCCAAACGTTGAGACAAATTAGAAAGAAAATTGTTTTAAATAATGTTAGAAGTTGATATAATTACATATTTTTAACTTATCGGTGATATGAAATGTTATCAATTGTTTTATTGTGCTTTTTGTCGTAGTTCACGCAACCCTTCACGACACAACTTGGCATTTTTGCTTGTAAAATTTTACGACCGCTCCCGAAGACAGCCGAACGCGTTCTAGTTCACTTCGTTATAGGGAAGACCATTTTGGGACCAAGTTCGAGGCGTCATTATAACATGCGGTCCGCCCAGTCCTTACGCAGTAATATATATATCAATGATTCCAAGCTTAAATTGCCATTAGTTTTCATATTTTAATCTAATAGGCAATGATCTTATATAGGACTAGATCAGCAATGTGCGGCACCAACGCATTACTACGTCGTATATGTCCACGGGCATATCTGACTTCAGTTGTCAGCTTAACGTCAAGTGAACGATAGCTTAAGGATAAAAAATATCAAAATGGTGAAATGTGCGGTTAAAATTTGCATGTCACGGTCTGAAAAGATTAATAAAGCAAGTGGTGTTACATTTCACAAGAAAGTTTGCTAAACTTTCTTCAGATTATCCAAAAAAAACATTAAAAGACGAATTATATTTATCAAACCGTAGACCGAGAAAACTATAGACCACTGCTTGGCGTGTCGCTGAAAGGGACAGAAAATCAAGGTACTTGAAACTTTAGGGTTACCCACTTCAAAGTGATTTTACCCCGAATGTTCAGACGTTTTTCAATCTCTATTATCTACTTTGTACAAACGCACAGGGTTTATAAATAGAAACAAAACATCTATACCCAAAGTCTGAAATTCAGATCATTTATGTAAACAAAAGGGATAACATATAAAAAAATATATCTTCGTAATGGTTATTCATATAAAATGGCGAAAAAAAAAGGTGCCATTTTCTTTTAAGTACTGATTTTAAGAAATAATAACTGTAAAATAATCATACCGTAACTTTTTTTTAAAATAAATTTTCGGTTTTAAACAAAGTTATTATAAAAAGTAGATTTTCTGGTATAAAATATTTTATGGTACTGGTAACAATGCAGGAGATCCAAACATTTTCAAATTTTTTACATCTTCAACAACACTAATATTACAACTCTCATTCATAGACTCATATCGTAAGTAGCATATCTTGCCACATTTTGGATGAAAACTGTTTTGAGTGGAAATCGATTTTGGGAGGCCTACGTCTAGCAGTGGATTTAAAAGGGCTGATTATGACGATCATAATGCCGTGTCTCCGACAAACTACACAAAACATTGTTTGGCAACGGTATTTTGTTTGCATAGTTCTAAAAAAATATTTCATTTTAATTTTATATGATAAGATATTTATTTTGCAAATATGGGTACAAAACACGGTGACATTAAAAAAATATTATTAGCAACAGCCATGTTTAACCAGAAGGCATGCAAAAGTACAAGATACACAATAAATGCTAAGAACTTAGGGGTTTATTTATAAACGCTGCTTAAAGTTAAGTAATGATTAGCGACTGTTTAACCATACATTCAGCAACAGCCATGTTTAACCAGAAGGCATGCAAAAGTACAAGATACACTATAAATGCTAAGAACTTAGGGGTTTATTTATAAACTCTGCTTAAAGTTAAGTAATGATTAGCGACTGTTTAACCATACATTTTTGACGTTTGAACGTCACTTAACTTTAAGCAACGTTTATGAATAAACCCCATAATCATAAGAATAAACAATGTCAATATAAAGATTGATTAACTTTAATTACAATTTAATTATGAAGTACTTCAATAATTATTTATACTATAGACAATTTTTCTCAGTCAACTTATTTAGTATAGGAATAAAAAATAAAAAATAATAATAATTGAATGTCATATTTTTCCAATTTCTAATCATGACTAGAATTAAGAAATTCCTTTCTCCATTAAAAATTCTGTCACACTATAATACGCTTTGTCTACTAAAAAATGTCGAAGTTTTTTTTTTAAATAACGCCAAATTTAATTCTTTCCAACTCCTCGGTAATTTATTATAAATAACTGGCGCCATGTAGCAGACACTTTTGCGCATTAAAGTCGTTCTCGCACTAGGGAGATACAGCCTACTATTATCACGCCTATTTCGTGGAAATAGGTCAGCTATGCGGTCAAAACGATCAGGGTTTAACTTTACAAACACTGCCATTTCTAAAATATATATGCATGGTAAAGTTTATTATGTTTAAAATATGGTACGCAGCTGTCAGTAGCTTGCAGTTTTAAAAAGGACCGTATGCACCTTTTCTGTGCTTTGAATGCAGTTTCTCTTTCGGTGGAGTTGCCCCAAAAAATAACGCCGTATCGTAGGTGGCATTCGACTAAACCATGGTAGGCAGTCAAGAGTGAGTCTAGATTTACAATAGACGACAGCGTATGTAAAGCGTAGGCGGATGTGCTTAGTTTTTTGCAAAGTGATTATTTACAACAAAAAAAATATGATAAAATGCTTTGCACCACTGTCCTGTCATTTTGGCAGTGACATTTCTTGACATTACTTTGTTTACATAAATTATCTGAATTAGAGACATTAGGTATAAGTGAAAATAGTTTATTCATAGTAGGAGTTCTTTCACCTGCGGGAAAAAGAACATTTAAAGAAAACCTGAGATACAGCATAAAAAATCTTTTTATCTCCACTTTCATCCATAATTCCCGTGATTTTGGTTGGGCGGGAAATCTGAAAGTTTTTAACACTTTAATACCTACTACAAATACAATATTTTAAACTATAAATAGATACTAAAAGGTAAAGATGTAATATTACGTCCAGTGAAAAGTGGAACAAATTTGCTGCCAGCACTATACATACACTCTAATAAAGCATTCATCTGAAATTATTGATAAAGGTAATTTATTTTATTGGCGTACAATTTTCCCCTGAAATGGGGAAGTATCCGAGTAAAAAGTAGGCAGCACTGAGCTTGGAGGTTATGTAAAGAATAATAAATAATGAAAACATGATTCAGATCTCATTTTATCTTGAAACAGCTGTATATTTATTTTAAGAGTTTAAAAACCATATTAGTTGAAAACTTCCACTGTCTTTCACCGAATAAACTAAAATATTTAGCAACTTACGAATGAAAGGACAATCCGGCAATTTTCTTCTCACTATCGCTTTTGCAACCAAAAACACTGCACCTTACCATTTTGCAGCAATAGCTAAAGTCATTCCTAAAGGTTGTTGCTGAAAATCAGCGCTTTGATGGTAGGTTCGTCCGAAGTCACAGCATTTTGCTGAGCAACGACCTATTCTTGCACAGATGCGATGCACTCCTTAATTGTTCTTGTTACTGTTGTTTGTTTGTTACAAAAGTAGTCATTTTCCACTCTGTGATCGGCATAATGTTTTTGTCTAAATCGTTTGTTTTGTTTGTGCAGAATAATCAATTTTTCTTTTCTTTCTTTTCTTTAATCCTCAACAAAAAACACAAAATAGTTAGTATTTTTCGAAATAACAAAATAAATAATTTAAAATTTCGTCGCAACCACTTTTCGAACGCGTATCAAACGTCAAACTTTGTTTAGCAACTGAAGTGCTGTCCTTGAAAAACGCGACACGCGATAAGGGACAGAAAATGTTAGGCTCTGTCTCTTTTCGTTATAAGCATCTTGTATATATTTTTCTTTTTCTTGTGTAAGTGAGATAGAAGATGACCAGCGGTCTATTGTTTTCTCTGTCTACGTATCAAACATTTTATTGCCATCAGGGTTACCAGTAAAAACTATTTTGATTTTGCCAGACTGTTGGGAGTTTAGTGAATGACGAATGTATGTTCCTGTAAGTCTAAATTATTATTATAGTCTGTTTGGTTTAAACATACTGTCCAGTACCCAAACACTTACTAAATAGAAAAGTAACTCATTCACGTGTATTTCGAAGGTTTTTACTTAATAAATCACCACTTTTTACAATTAATAATAATTTTATTAGCAATGAATAATCTTAGACGTAAAGTGAGGTTATATTTTTTTACGAAAAATTCTAGACTGTTTATGATCACATTGTGTTAAATAGTGTTGTGCACTGACTGGACAGGTCCACTCAATCTGTGTGGTTCTTTCATCAAAAGCCCATTTCAGACACCAATCTACATGGTCTTCGCATGATCTGACCAAGATTATGTCTGGACTTTAAAAGAGACTGTGACCGCTGAGTTTGTTTCGGCCTTTCTTCTCAGAGTAGTCAGATAGGAAACGACGACCTCGTCTATACCCAAAGTCGCAAGTTCAGATAATTTATGTAAACAAAGGGGATAACCTATCAAAAAAATATCTTCGTGATGGTAATTCAAATAAAATGGCGAAAAAAAAGGTTCCATTTTCTTTTAATTACTGAATTTAAGAAATAATAATTCAAAAATAATCATACCGTAATTATTTTTATAACTTTTCGGTTTAAAACAAAGTTATTAAAAAAAGGAGATTTTCTGGTATAAAATATTTTATGATACTGGTAACAATGCAGGGGATCTAAACATTTTCACATTTTTTACATCTTCAACAACACTAATATTACAACTCTCATTCATACATAGATTCATATTGTATCGCATATCTAGCCACATTTTGGATGAAAACAGCTGTAAACTGTTACGAGAAGAAATCGATTTTGGGAGGCCTACGTCTAGCAGTGGACTTAAAACGGCTGATTATGACGATCATAGGCCGTGTCTCCGACACACTACATAAAACATTGTTTTCCAACGGTATTTTGTTTGCATAGTTCTTATAATTAATTCACTTTAATTTCATAGATGATTATTTACAAAAAAAAAGTATGATAAAATGTTTTGTACCACTGCCCTGTCATATTGACAGTGACATTTCTTTGTTTACATAAATGATCTGAATTAGAGACTTTGGGTATAGTTTTAAAAATTTGATTGACGTGTAAAAGTGTTTGTACAAACTTATTAAACTACTACTTACAGAAATAAAATATCATCATGGAAATCATTTATCATTTGCGGCTCCGCCCGCGTGGATGTCGGTTATCGCGTCTCCATCCCAGGCTATATCTCTGCCAAATTTCATGACGATCGGTTCAGCGTTACTATCACATTTATAATATTAGTATGTATAAATGATTGTCATAAACATTGAAATAATATCATTCCATTTTAAACAATATTTATTTGACACAATATTAATATTTTGAAATATAATATTTACGTTTACGCACATTTTTTTCTTTTTCCTATATGTATCAAATTCTTCAATTTCTTTCAATCTTTAATCTATTGAAAGTTCCCTAATACAATCTTTCATAGTAGGTAATTGATTCAATAAAAAATATCTTTATTCTTTCTGGGGTAATTACGTTGATCGTTGGCAACTCTGGCTGTTTTTCCGATGACAATGTCTTGTCTCGTTCCAACGTAATTAGTTTGACGGAAGAAGAAATGAGACAAACAGATTATTTTGACATTTTGACATAATTTATGTATCCGTTTCAAAGCTACGTCTTTAACTCGTAAGTGGTTACGTTTTTCGGAATATTTTTGTAGGACGTTGCGCCTCATCTAGTATAATATAACCTCATTGCTAATAGGATTGTCGAATAATCTTTAATTATGTTGAATTATGCATTACCTACATGTATTTGTTGTTAAAAATGCTTCCGATAGCACCTTTTTTTTTTGCAATAAGCAGTGTTGATGTCCACCATAGTGCTTGTATTTATAACACTGTCAGTATCACGTACAAGGTGGTCAGTTAAAGCCAGGCATACTCGCACATTAGGGTTGTGGGAGGCCTCAGGATCTAAGTACAGACGCCAGCAGGTCAAGCTACCCGAAACTGTCAAATTTTCGCAATCAACCTTGAACCTTATAATGTAGTGATAAAGTTGAAAATCGATCAAAGAAATTTGACAGATTATAGTAGCTTGATGTGCTGGCGTCTGTACATCCATTATGGCGAGGTTCTTCCAGTTAACCTCTAGGAAATGTAATTTTCATGTCATTTTATTTAGAAACCCTAATGATTAAACACGTGAAACATGTTTCTGTAGGTACGTCGGGTACTCGTTACATAATTGGATAAAGTTCGCTCGATTGAAAAAAAATCCAAACATACCGTTATTTTGTAGATTCAAATCATTTTATTTCAATATTATACCACATTATGTATTGAAAATCACAACAAAATAAACTTCTATGATGATGTAATGTTCGTCGGGTTTAACATTGTTAATATCGTAAAACATATAATTTTCAACCCAAAATTAAGGCGAGGTTCTTCAAGATAACCTCTAGGAAATGTCATTTTATTTAGAAACGGTAATTAGTAACCACCTGAAAAAATTATATGTTGCTTTTGAGACCTTTCTGTAGGCACGTCGGGTACTCGTTACATAATTGGACAAAGTTCACTCGATAGAAAAAAAATCCAAACATACCCTTTTTTTTTTAAATTAAAACTCGTTTCATTTCAATATTATACTACTTTATATACTCTATATATTACCGAGGCCAGGGAGGCCTTGGAACTCTTTTACGGCATAATTATGTAAGTGTCTATTAACTGCTCCCAAATAATGATGTTTTATTTTTTATCTTTTACATTCTTCCTTGACATAATCAAATAATCGTCTCATTTTTTGATGATTTTTTACTTTTTTAACCTTCGGTGCGCGAGTCCGACTCGCTCTTGACCGGTTTTTTTGTTGTCTGGATCACCTAAGTAATTATTTTATGATAATAGGTATAAATTGAATAAATAGAATTCTTTTTAAACTGTCATGGTCACTAACATTACTATTAACACTTGAAACGGGATATTTACCATGTTTGTTTTGTTTATCCGTGATCATGGTGCTTGCAACAGCGCCGAAATATCGGGAAATCGAAACAAAAAGTAAACATGGTAAATATCCCGTTTCAAGTGTTAATACATAGTTAAATAGAATTCGATAAATAAAATAGTTTTCCAAGCTTAAATTGCCATTAGTTTTCATATTTTAATCTAATAGGATTGTCGAATAAGCTTTAATTATGTTGAATTATGCATTACCTACATGTATTTGTTGTTAAAAATGCTTCCGATAGCACCTTTTTTTTTGCAATAAGCAGTGTTGATGTCCACCATAGTGCTTGTATTTATAACACTGTCAGTATCACGTACAAGGTGGTTAGTTAAAGCCAGGCATTCTCGCACATTAGGGTTGTGGGAGGCCTCAGGATCTAAGTACAGACGCGAGCAGGTCAAGCTTCCCGAAACTGTCAAATTTTCGCAATCAACCTTGAACCTTATAATGTAGTGATAAAGTTGAAAATCGATTAAAGAAATTTGACAGATTATAGTACGAGGGCGGGTCAATAAGTCCGTGACTTTTTGAATTTCTGACCTCTTTACTGAAACAGCAACACTGCTCCTGTCAACAGGCATCTGTCAGTTGACTCCTGTCAAAACTTAAACTTGCTGCGTCAGTTAGTTTGTGTTTGACAGCTATTTTTATCAGACTACTCACTAATTTGAGGAGAAAATGGAAAAAAGTGAATTTCGTGTGCTTATTAAGCATTATTTCTTGCGAAAAAAAAACCATTACCGAGACCAAGGCTAAGCTTGATAAATACTATGGGGACTTTGCACCATCGATTTCAATGGTAAAAAAGTGGTTTACTGAATTTCGTTGTGGCCGTACAAGCACTGAAGATGCCGAACGTCCTGGACGCCCAGTTGAGGTCTCTACACCCGAAACAATCGAAAAAATTCACGATATGGTGTTGGCCGACCGAAGATTGAAAGTGCGAGAGATTGTGGAAGCCGTAGGGATCTCGCATGGCTCAGTGGTTTCAATTTTGAATGATCACTTGGGCATGAGAAAGCTTTCCGCAAGATGGGTGCCGCGTTTGCTCACAGTCGACCACAAACGCAATCGTGTAACAACTTTACAGGAAGCTTTGGCGTTGTTTAATCGCAATATGGAGGAGTTTTTGCGCCGTTTTGTAACCGTGGACGAAACATGGATCCATCACAACACACAAGAAACCAAACAACAGTCAAAACAGTGGGTTTCTAAGGGTGAATCGGCGCCAAAGAAGGCCAAGGTGGGTTTGTCAGCCAATAAAGTTATGGCGACTGTTTTTTGGGATGCACGCGGGATAATCCACATTGACTACCTTCAAAAGGGAAGAACAATCAATGGGGAATATTATGCCAACTTATTGGACCGATTCAATGACGATTTGAAAAAAAACCGACCTCATTTGGCTAAGAAAAAAGTTCTTTCCCACCAAGACAATGCAAGGGTGCACACATGTGCAGTTGCCATGGCAAAAATCCATGAATTGGGCTATGAATTGCTCCCTCATCCGCCCTATTCTCCAGATTTGGCTCCGAGCGACTACTTCTTGTTCCCAAACCTGAAGAAATGGCTTGGTGGAAAAAGATTTGACTCCAATGATGAAGTCATCTCGCAAACAAAGGCCTATTTTGAGGACCTCGACAAATCATTTTTTTTGGAAGGGATAAAAAAATTGGAGAAGCGTTGGACAAAGTGTATAGAGCTCAAGGGAGACTACGTTGAAAAATAAAATTATTTTTTTATCAAAAAATCTGTGTTTTATTCCAAAAGTCACGGACTTATTGACCCGCCCTCGTAGCTTGATGTGCTGGCGTCTGTACATTCATTATGGCGAGGTTCTTCCAGTTAACCTCTAGGAAATGTAATTTTCATGTCATTTTATTTAGAAACCCTAATGATTAAACACGTGAAACATGTTTCTGTAGGTACGTCGGGTACTCGTAACATAATTGGATAAAGTTCGCTCGATTGAAAAAAATTCCAAACATACCGTTATTTTGTACTCGTAGATTTAAATCATTTTATTTCAATATTATACCACATTATGTATTGAAAATCACAACAAATTAAACTTCTATGATGATGTAATGTCCGTCGGGTTTAACATTGTTAATATCGTAAAACATATACTTTTAAACCCAAAATTAACGAAGTTCACGGCACAATTTACTCGTGACCCGCTGCCATCTCGCGGTTCAGTCCCGAGCGGAACGCGTTGGAGGTCGGACGTGTGCCAATTTTTGCGAATCCGCCACCTCCGCTGAGTTCTGTTACCGGCTGAGCCCAAATTAGCTTGTAAAATAATAATAATACCTGTAAAAAGTTTAGTTTTTAGATAGTTGTAATATTATACGTAGTTATACTCCATTTGAAATAATATTTGATTAAGTAAACCTTTTTTACAGTCCGTTCAACTGATTTTGATTTCTATTCGCGCGCTATTTATTTGTGTAGCTTCGCGTGTCGCGCCTGTTTGTAGGAGCCTTGAGCGCGCGCGGTGATAGAGTTGGCCGTCAGATGGGATGGTGGACTTTATTTTTATTTTTAAATGCGCGTCACCTATAATTTAAATCCGATATGGCGGCTTCGAAAATTTTCAAATTTTCCTTCATTGGTGTCGTTTTCATGGTTTTCGAGGGTGCTAAAGCCGATAGTGAGGTCAAAATTAAAATCCAAAATGGCGGCTTCGAAAATTTTCACATTTTTCATCATGGGTATCGTTTTCATGGTTTTCGAGGGTGCTAATGCCGATAATGGTGCAGATTCTCTTGTCACAAAATTCTCTAAACTAGACTAAAAATCACCAAAATTAGTTTATTCCTGTCAAACGACGATTTCCTATTCTGAAATTGACTAAAGTGACACAACTAAACTATATTTTAGTTTGACAACACTAAGATGGTGCTGAGTTTTTAATCGATGAAATACATAATTCATTATTTGTTACCAAAAGCATAAATTTGAATTTTCATATCCCTAACATAAGAAATAACAGATTTCCCATACAAACTTTCATCCCCTATATCCCCCCCTTTAGGGATACTTTTGAGAAAAAAAAGTAGCCTATGTCCTTCCCCGGGATGCAATCTATCGCTCTGCCAAATTTTATCGAAATCCGTTCAGTGGTTTAGGCGTGAAAAGGTAACATACAGACAGACAGCCAGACAGAGTTACTTTCGAATTTATAATATTAGTATGGAAGTATGGATGATATATCACCCAGTCGGTCAGTCAGTCAGTTTACCATTTTATATATATAGATAATCATCAGCCTAATCACAAAATTTGAAGATCCTAACTTCAAAACTGACGGACGTTCATATAAACTTCCATCCCCTATTTTACCCCTTTAGGGGTGGAATTTCGAAAAATCCTTTCTTAGTCTACCTTTAGACCTCATAAGGAACCTACGTGCCAAATTTGGAATCTCTAGACCTAGCGGTTTGGGCTGTGCGTTGATATATCAGTCAGTCAGTCAGTCAGGACTTTGAATTATATATATATATATATAGATAATAAAGTTATCCGCTTCATAAACCTATTTTAGATATCGTTTTGTCCCTTTCTGTCAAACTTCATTTTAACTTGACAGAAAGGGACAAAACAGTTCGAATGCTAAAATAGGTTTATGAAGCGGATAACTTGATTATATATAAGACGTTTAGTTATTAAGTTGTATGATTCGCGACGGTGACCTGCGAGAAGCGCGATAAGTGTGGCGAACCCACATCTTATCTTAATTCACTATTATTATTTGCGTTAACAATAAAAATAAAGTGCGATGCTTGTAAACAACGCTAACTGGGCCTTCAGACACAATATCCGAGCCAGTCTAAGAACGGTCGGGGTAGTGACGTCTTTATCGAGCCAGTTCGATAGCGAGGACCATTAATGGGTCCGTTGGGGACCTTAGGTGATCCTTTGTTCTGTGTTTTGCAGTGTTCGATTTAGTCATTGCAGACCCACTATTAGTGGTATTCGTATTCGCTTAGTGGTACCTACTTATGCAATGCCTGAAATAAAAATGATTTGATTTGATTTTGATTTGATTTGACAATAGCAAATCCGTTTTCATCTTCATATGGAGAAGCATCAGTTCTTATCTTACAGGAATATTTCAGTTGAAAGTTTGAAAGCTTTGATCCGCAATCCCACTCTTTGTAAATAATAAATATTATGTTACGTACCTACATGATAAGTCTAATTCATCAAACTATGTAAAGGAGACACCACAATAGATTTTACTCTTCGAAGTCTTCGACGTATTGTTTGAACTGTGTTGTGCTATGAACCTATGAAAAAAGAATGTGAGTAGGTAATATAACAAATAGCTCGCGGTCAAAAATAGCCGGTATGCGTGGACACTTGCGTAAAAAGAACTAAGTAGTTGACATTAATTCATGCAGAGCCGAGGTGACGTGTGCGTCAGTGTTGTTCAGTGATTTATGGAGTCGTGCAGTCGTGGCTGGTTTGGTTGCGGTGACAGACAGCTCATGTCCTTGATAACAAGTCTTTAGTTATAAAGTTGGCGCGGGTTGCTTCGACACCTGCTTGGTCGTCTTAGATTCGGCCCGGTTTCGGACCCCAGGATCCAAAGATCGTGTTTAGAATTTTGGGTCTCATTCATAGAGCACACTAAATCCTCCATCCAGTAGCTAAGAACGTTGTTATACTAACTATACTTGGCCTGTAGAACCCTCGAATGTTGCCAATTCCCAGGTATTTTCCGATAAGAGACAAATTACAGTCTGTTGTTAGCAATGTCTTATCGAGTGCACCCATAGAAATATAAAAAACAGAAGTGGCAAGGGGACGTGTCTGCGTCCGCGCGCGATGATCAAAATGCTCATTGCATAGGCAAGTGGCAGTCTCCGCGAACTAGCGCACTTTCGACCGCCATCGGGACAAATTATAAGAATGCCGTGTTGTTCAGTGGTTTTTTGTAAAAACCGAAGCCAAAACAAAATGTTTGTACATCATGGAATCACTTACCATAAGTTAGTAAGTACACAAGTATTTAACTATATTTGTCTTTAAAATCATGAAAAACAACAAATCGTAAAATATTTCTTGCTTTTACTACGTTATTTTTGTTTTCAAATATCACAGCGACTGTAATATTTTTGCAGTAAATACATTGCGCCTTAACCAATATCTAAGTATGTCGCTATGTGACTGGACAAGCAATGTAAAATCACAAAACGATACTTTATTTATGCGGATGCATCGCGTAGTACGGCCGCTGTATCTTGCCGCGAGCTAGTGATGTGCTTGTGCAGATCCACACTAACGTAGGCTATCGACTACAATGTCGATTGTCTAATGAAAAATATTGCTATTATAGTAAGTTTATTCTTCAATTTGTCAACTGTTTTAACCCGGTTGGAAGACCCATGTGAAATTATGTTTATTACTCATCTTTATTGTCTCGTAATGTTTAAAAAATTTGATTTACTTAATAATATTTTGTTTTTAGCAAAATATTGTTTATTTATATTATATTATTATTTGTATACCGTTTATTATTTTATTTCAGGTTCCCCACAAAAGTTTTAATTCAATAATAAATGGAAGAATCGATAACTTTTCGATTTAGTCAATCATTAGCGTATATGTAAAATAAATTGCTTTTGCACAGCACAACGATAGAGCCCGATGTTTTCGTGTGAGTGAGTTGTACGGTGCATGGTAAATGCGCGTTGTGTTTGATGCGATAAGGTTTATAATTGATTGTGTAGTAAGTTATGATTTATGAATTGCGAGTGTGTGCGCGACTTCGTATCTATGGCTTTTACTGAACTGCATGTGTAGTTGTGGCGAGTGGTAGGGACAGACTGGAGACATCGGGTTTCGATACATTTTCAGCTGCCGGGCATATCTTCTCCTTTCTTAATCGATGAGTGCACCTATGGTAGTTGCATGATCGAAGTAAATTATGTTTAAAAGATATTAATTAGATGCAAGTTTTTTAGTTTGTATAATTTTAATTTTTATAGTATAAATGAAGCGTATTCGCAATATGAATGGTCGTGTTTGTTATTTTTATACATTTTAAAAAGTAATCTCTGCGAAATACATTTATTCTTGTTCTTATCTTTACATACAAATAAATAAATGCTTGGTCCGTTACTCACCTATGTTTCTGGCAAAGCTTGCCCATCTATACAAATAAAATTGAAGTGTGTTTGTAATGTCAAAATAAACAACAGCCTTTACTAAAATTTTACTAAAAGTATAAACGGTACTTAAAACAAAAACACATTTTTTTATTGTCCTTTTATTCTACCTGTTTGGTCCGGCTAATCTCTGAACCGATTTTGACGGGACTTTAGACGAGACTACACTGGCAAATAGCCGATGTTATAAGGAATAACTTAGGCTACTTTTATTTTAGAAAAAGCTCCGCAAGCGAAGCTGCTGGCAGCAGCTAGTTCTAAAATAAAACTTAGTTTTCGAATAAATACATGCAATGTTTCATAATATCCATTGTTCGATTCTACCCTGGGTAATTCAGTTTCATCTTTATGAGTTTCCTAACAATAGGATTTTTCTATGTACCTGTAGTTTGGATGATTAGATGCAGACGAAGCACAAATGGGAATGCCTGACCTATAAAGTATTAGCTCTGCAATGTCTGAGAACATATTTGAATATTGAATAGGATTTATAGAAGTACATGTCGAATGCAGAATTTGGTATTGTAACCGGATTCGTGAGGTCGGGGGCGCTTGCAGCCCTCTATCGACCGGCGCTAACGCGCCGGTTGTTGACCGACGGCGACGCTGCGCCTGCAGGCTGCCCGGGTCCGGTTCACTCCGGTTCACGCCGCTGCACTCCGCCTAATTTCGCGTCTAGACTTGGGGCAAGGACCCTGGGGCCGGGGTGCTGACAATGCAATTTGTACCACCTTTTGTTGTCTGCTGACTTAATACTCCCGCGTGGCTTCGCTAATGTTTCTCCACCCACTCAATGTCGCTTAGCTTCTATTTGCATACAAGTGAACTCTGGCAACTTCATTTTGGCACCAGTATGGGTTTTTTCAGTTTATGTTTCTGTTCAATTAAATATTCGTTATCATCAGCACATTGTGACGTAATGCTCTGTGGAGCTGACTCTAATGTGTGTTTTGATGTTCCCTAGGTAGATGTTGAGTAGTCTGCACTTTTTGTTGGGTCGTATTCATAACAATCCTAACTCGAACAGTAGCAGTTGAGGAGCAGTAATGACTGTAATGTGTTGATGATATCGGGCTTGTACAAGTTGTACACCAATAAATATAAATCGTAATTACTTTGCTTCAAGTGGGTGTTATACCTTAACTTGGAAACGTGTAATAAAATTGGAACATCACTAGACGTATAAATTGCCTTTCTGAGGAAATTTGAAGGGCACATGAAGGTGTTTCGTCGGACATTTACTAATTCTGCGTATATTCAGAGATATTTTTCGGACCTGTTGTAAAAAATAGAACTGGGACGAAGGATATTCCGGTCAATAGGGCACCGGGTCGCTATTAGCTATATCCATATATTCCATACTAATATTATAAATGTGAAAGTAACTCTGTCTGTCTGTATGTTATGTTTTCACGCCTAAACCGCTGAACCGATCGTCATGAAATTTGGCAGAGATATAGCCTGGAATATGGAGAAGGACATAGGCTACGTTTTTTACGCGATAACCGACATTCACGCGGGCGGAGCCGCAGGCAAAAGCTAGTTAATTCATAAAACTAAAAGATATTATGTAAGAATCTTATATTTATGCCCTCTGGAGTCGTAGTATTAGAACGTAACATGGCTCGCGAAGTACACCCACACGCGTCAAGGTCCCGACTACTTAGAATCCCGCTCACATTTAGCAATCTCACGAGACACGACACTGCCTGAAGTGTTTTCTACTCCCAAAGGGTAGAAACAGAAAGATTGTAGTCCTAGGATCAGTAGCTGGCAGCAGGTCCTTGTTGCCGGCCACAATGTGCGAGGCTAACGACCCACAAAACCAGTTAACCAACTAGTTGCTCTAGGTTGATCGCTTATGTTGTCCAGACTGCTTTTTGAAGCAAACTAATAATGTGCTGAGGCACGGTTCGCCTATCAACAAGTTGCGTAAGCTTTTGTAGAAAACGTTTAGGGCATTTTTATGCTTGTTACTCCCAGTTCTCAGTTTATAGTATACTTACAGGTTTTCTCATTTTCCATCTATTGTTGCACGATGTCTTTCTATTTCATAGCTCGCAGCGTGATCATAAACTTTTATATTAAAATCTGTTTTTAACCGAAATTCCAAAAAGAAGGAGGTTCTCAATTTGGTTGTATTTTTTTTATGTGTGTAACCTCAGAACTGAAACCGAATTGAAATTATTTTTTGCGACCCTTTAACCGGAACGGTACGTGGAACTCATTAGGGAAACCAATAAAGTAATGAAAACAAAGTGACAAATTGCTATAAAATTATTGCGTTTACGTTTTGTTTCTACAAAGTTGCGTTCGTGAGCATGGTGGCGAGGAGTGTAGTGAATGTTAATATGGTTTAAGTGCGTCGATTGCTCAGCTCATATGCTGAGCATTAGGTTATGAGGAAATCTACGCCGAGCTCGATTCGTGTTCTAAAGGACCCGATGACTTTGCAATTCTTGAGCCTTTACCCTATGTAGTGCAGTGCAAGCCTTTGTTCAGCCAAGTTTTGTATCTACGGACTACATCAACTGAAACCTGAAGCCAAATTTTCGTTGAAGTATGTTTAGTATTATGAAGTGGCTGAAACTTTCATTAAAATTAGACCAATATTATTTGAATCCAATATTGATAGATGTGCGGGACGAAGACAAAACTTTTTGGTGGGCCGGGCAAGTGCGTGTTGGACCACACACAATGACGAGTTCCGTAGTTGGGATGAATTTATCCCAAGAACAAACTTAACATTAGAATAGAATAGAATGGAATGTTTTTATTTGCAAAGAATGTAGGTATATACATAAGATGTTACAAATATTAGGGTTCCTTGTACATTCTACCTAGGCATGCAAAAATTCACAATAATAATTTGAAAAAACTATGTTTAAATTAATCATAGCTAAGTAATTGTAGCATTGTTGTTGAGAAACAAGTTTTCACATACCTTCCAAATATAACGTAAGAACTATTTTCTGTATTTTTCAAAATATTTGGGCTCATTAGTGTCGGAGATAAGGGGATAGTCAATTTTTATTTATTTTCTTAAATAACTTTAATCGTACTTATTTATTGAAAAATTAAAAAAGAAAAATACTGAAATCCTCACAATAAGCCCTTTCATTTGATATGTGTGACATACGGTACAATGTGCAAAACTTTTTTTTAATTTTCTAATATTCCCCTAAAAGCGACTGCCAAATTTAAAAATCATTTATTTACGTTTCACGTCCGTGTTTGGGTCACAGAAGTTCATGTGTACCGAATTTCAGCTCAATCGGTCCAGTAGGTTCGGAACAAATTGGCTGTGACAGAAGGATAGACAGACACACGAGTGGTCGTATAGGGGTTCCGTTTTTTTCCTTTTGAGGCAGGTACAGAACCCTAAAACTAGTTGATAATCGCCCGATCTTAGAAAAGTGCTCTTTTTGATGTCTTTACAACATGGCGTTCTATACGACTACGAGGAATAACGCACTTGAATATTGAAGTCTATCGACTCCACTTTTCTAACAGCAGCCATGTATTATCCGGTTGATCGTCCGGGCTGAGTGCACTGCCTAGCGGTAGACCTAGTTGTAAAATCACTTACATGCAGAGGGACATTCATAAAATCAATACCAATACTTTGAGGAACGTGCGCGCGAATAATACGCGAGCGAAACCGTGATTAACTTGATGGAAGGGTACCCAGAGCTTTGACTTTGGGCGACTCAACTCATTCACTGAAATGAATTTTCCTTAAGCTACTTAGATGAGAGTAAACAGCAATCAATGTCAGCTAGGTAAAATAACTTATACTAATCTAGGGCCTTTTAGGTAAGGTAACTAGCGAATGTTCATATTGTTACTAGCATAGCGGTTTGCCGAAGACTCTTTTATGATGAAACTTGAGCAATAATGAAGTTTCAAGAGAGATATTATAATTAGAAATGTCAGAAGTAGGTCACTTCCATTAGGTTGAAAGTGTTGTTTCAAGGTCAGAAATTTTAAATAATACTTGTGAAGCTATAACCATTACAGAGGAAGGTGATTACGTTAGAAATTTAAAACACTGAACTCCACAAATACTATAAAGATGCAACGTTAGATTACACAAATACAAACAAGAGAGCTATTGACCACTTGTATAGCACTTGTAAGAAGCATACTATACATAACACAATTCCTTTTCCTTCAAATTGGATCTAAACAAGACGTAAATACAACGAAATACCAAAATCTCGGCTCCTTAGTGACGCTGAGACCAGTCAGATGCAGTGATACCGTATTATGACGCTATTAATGCCAACCGGCTCGCCCAGAAATATATAACTGACACTGTACAATACAGGTATCACGCGAAAAATGAAATCTCGTTTGTATTTTGCTGTAACTGGGTGTAATTTTGGGGAAATAAGTCGATCAATTTTTTTTTCCATATATTTTGTTGCAAGATACAGATGTACTTAATTGAAAAAGTAATTATGATAATTAATCTTCTATGCAAATAAATAAAATTGAAGTGTCTGTTTGTACTTAATGTCAAAATAACTGCGTTTTACTAAAACCATAGGAAAGTATATAAACGTTGCTTATAACAAAAAAACGAGTTTAAAAAAATGTGTCCGTCTGTTTGTTCCGGACTTTACTAACGATCTGCCAGCGAAAGGCCCGTCAAAATCGACCCAGTTGTACTGGGTCGATTTTGACGGGCCTTTCGCTGGCAGATCGCTGATGTTATAAAGAGTAACTTAGGCTACTTTTATTATAGAAAAATCCACGCGGCCGCGAGTGTTTTTACAAACAGGTCTGCCGCCAGGCAGTGCACTCAGCCCGGACGATTAACCGGATAATACATGCCTGCTGTTAGAAAAGTGGAACCGATCGACTTCAATATTTAATGAAATCGCTTTCTTCGTATTCAAGTGCGTTATTCCTTGTAGACTACATAGAAACGCAATGTTGTAAAGGCATCAAAATGGGTTTGACGCAGAATGTGCACTTCGCAAAATGTGCACTTGACGTAGAATGTGCACTTCGCAAAATGTGCACTTCGCAAAATGTGCAATTCTCATAATAGCACTTCTCAAAATGCGCACTTCTCAAAATGAGCACTTCTCAAAATGAGCACCTCTCAAATTGAATGTGAATTTTATCACAATGGGTCATAATAAAAACCGTTTGCTTACAATTTTTATTTATAAGTTACTAGCTTTTGCCCGCGGCTTCGCCCGCGTGGATGTCGGTTATCGCATAAAAAAGTACCCTATGTCTTTCTCCATATCCCAGTCTATATCTCAAAATTCTAACTTAATATTAACTTGAATGTGACTCACTATGTGAATAGAAACCGAAACAAATGATTTAATATAATAAAAGTACTTATATTCTGAACGTGAATGAGTCTTTACCCAAAGATAACAAACACAAAATCAAAATACGAAATTTCACTCAAATTCTTAAAGCAATCAATTGTACTAAATTACAACACGAAATAAAAGTGCGTAAGTACCAACAATGTGAAAACAAAACGAAATCCTCCGAAATGTCGCATGATACACCGCTTGTGCTGATAAAACGCTCGAAATATATAATGAACACCATTGGTGCATAACTTTTCTCAGGGTCACGTTCGCAATTGGACGAAATATTTGACATTTATTTTGTACTTGCAACACGATCTGGCTGTAGAATTCGATTAATCGACTAATACTTGACCGGTTGACATTTTAGCGGGAACACCACTAAACGAACGAAAAAAAAAAAGAAAACAAAATACGTCTGTACTCTGTGGTCGTGGCGGTGTGGTGCGGTGCTTAATGTAAACATTCATCAAGGTTATACGTGCGTAAAGATTCAATGAGAAAACGGTTTAATCTTTGAAGAATCTTATACAGAATTACTGAGAAATAAGTGTAGATTTCGTATTGAGTGTTAGTTTATCGAAAAGTGATAAATATGTCAGTGAAAAAGTAACGAAAGTTTTGGAATGCACAAATTTTGATAATAAGGCCGCCGTGTTTAGTAATGTTTTTATGATAAATATTCTTGTATACTGTTTGAAATACAAATAAGTAGCTAGCTTATTTATCTACGAACATAATTTGGCTAATAGCTACTGATATTATAGCGTATTGTTATCGTAATCGTATTTCCAAGAGTAAAATTCGTCAAACAAATACCTACAAAATTCAATAAAATGGATATAGTATGTTATCCTTAAGAGATAGACATATGCCATCGCGGACTTTTTTGAAGACCTTTATAAGATACATAATTCCACCATACATTATTTTGTTATATCTCAAAGGGTTTAGGCAGCGTTTTCGTTGAAAGCTCCCAGACGGCTTATTTTTTTCCGACACCTCCAACAAATATCGTTAATTCATACAAAAATGCATACAAAAACATAACAAATTATATACTAAAACCTTCCTCGAGAACCAAGCTATCCATTGGTGAAAACAGCATGAGAATCGATGCAGTAGTATTTGAGTTTATCGCGAACAGACAGACAGACAGACAGACAGACAGACGCGGCGGAGGACTTTGTTTTATAATATGTAGTGATAGTGATAGTGATAGTGATTTTGCTCGATTTTTAGCACGATAACGGTAGTATCTTAGAAAAAAGTAATCGCTTGCAGGACATGTTTGATTAAATGCTATATTTATATATGCTGTATTCATATATTTATTAATTATAATAAATATATGAATATATAATTTCATTCCCTATTTTCTAAAAAAAAAAGTACAATGGCATATCTAGGTAACATAAAAAGGGAGGCCAGTAATGATAACCTTCGCAAATCTCCTACTCTATATTATTAAAAATAACGTATACAGGTTTAAACAACTGATTATCCACCAGCAAATACTATCCTACAACAGGAGAAGTGGCAAGGGGGCGTGTCTGTGTCCGCTCGCAATGACCAAAATGCTCGCAAAATAGGCAAATGGCGGTCTTCGCGAACTAGTGCGCTTTTGACCGTGATCGTGACAAATTATAAGAATGCCGTGTTGTTCAGTGATTTCTTGCAAAAACCGAAGCCAAAACAAAATGTTTGTACATCATGGAATCACTTACCATAAGTTAGTACAAGTATTTAACTATATTTGTCTTTAAAATCATGAAAAACAACAAGTAGTAAAATATTTCTTGCTTTTACTACGTTATTTTTGTTTTCATACATAACAGCGACTGTATTATTTTTGCAATAAATACATTGCTTCTTAACCACTACGTAAGTATGACGCTAAGTGACTGGACAACGCAATGTAAAAATCACAAAACGATATTTTGTGGATGCGGTTCATCGCGTAGTACGGCCGCTGTGATTTGCCTCGAGCTAATGATGTGCTGGTGCAGATCTACTAACGTAGGCTATCGACAATAGTGTCGATTGTCTAATGAATATATTGCTATTAAAGTTTATTCTTCAATTTGTCAACCGTTTTAACCCGGTTGGAAGACTTAAGTGAAATAATGTTTATTACACATTGTATTTTCTCATTTATTGTTTATTAATTATTATTTACTTAATAATATTTTGTTTTTAGCAAAATATTGTTTATGTATATTATATTATTATTTGTATACCGTTTATTATTTATTTTATTTCAGGTCCCCCACAAAAGTTTTAATTCAATAATAAATGGAAGAATCGATAACTTTTCGATTTAGTCAATCATTAGCGTATATGTAAAATAATGGCTTTTGCACAGCACAACGATACAGCCCGATGTTTTCGTGTGAGTGAGTTGTACGGTGCATGGTAAATGCGCGTTGTGTTTGATGCGATAAGGTTTATAATTGATTGTGTAGTAAGTTACGATTTATGAATTGCGAGTGTGTGCGTGACTTCGTATCTATTGCTTTTACTGAACTTCATGTGTAGTTGTGGCGAGTGGAAGGGACAGACTGGAGACATGGGGTTTCTTACATTTTTAGCTTCTGGGCATATCTCCTTATTTCTTATATCTATGTATCCTACCAAATGTAGCAATTAAAAATTAATATTGTCACAAAAATATAAAAATTGGCAGTTAAGTATTTACCTCTTAAATGATGAATGATGTAACAGTGTCAATGTTCATGAAACAGATTATTTTCTTACAATTCTTTAGGTACAAGTTTTTTTTTTTTCAGAATATAGAATTGACGTAATAGATATTGTAACTATTATTGATAGTGCTTAATCACTACATATTATAAAACAAAGTCCACCGCCGCGTCTGTCTGTTTGTCTGTTCGCGATAAACTCAAAAACTGCTGCACCGATTCTCATGCTGTTTTCACCAATGGATAGCGTGGTTCTCGAGGAAGGTTTTAGAATATAATTTGTTAAGTTTTTGTATGCATTTTTGTATAAATTAACAATATTTGTTGGAGGTGTCGGAAAAAAATAAGCCGTCTGGGAGCTTTCAACGAAAACGCTGTCTAAACCCTTTGAGATATAACAAAATAATGTATGGTGGAATTGTGTATCTTATAAAGGTCTTCAGAAAAGTCCGAGATGGCATATGTCTATCTCTTAAGGATAACATATTATAACCATTTTATTGTCTTTTTGTAGGTATTTGTTTGCCGAATTTTACTCTTGGAAATACAATTACGATAACAATACGCTATAATATCATCAATGTTTGTAAATATGTGAGCACCATGTACCTATCGCATTTATTAATTTTTCTGACATTACTTCACCATCATTCTTTTTACCAATTGTGGTAAGTAATTTTTATTTGTATTCTAGGTACATCATCTTCACCTATAATTATTAATTAATGTATACAAACTATTGTTAACATTTTAAAAGAGTAAGTATGGAGTTTCTTGCCCATTCTTCTCCATACATAACTACCTTTTGGAAGGCGCAACTAGAATCAATTAACTATTCATGTAATTTTTGACGTTCAAAAGTGCATCTTCGTGCCTATTTGAAATAAATGATTTGACTTTGACTTAGACTATCAGTAGCTATTAGCCAAATTATGTTCGCAGATAAATAAGCTAGCTACTTGTGTGTATTTCAAACAGTATACAAGAATATTTATCATAAAAACATTACTAAACACAGCGGCCATATGACCAAAATTTGTGCATTCCAAAACTTTCGTTACTTTTTCACTGACTTATTTATCACTTTTCGATAAACTAACACTCAATACGAAATCTACACTTATTTCTCAGTAATTCTGTATAAGATTCTTATAAGATTAAACCGCTTTCTCATTGAATCCATTACTTTACGCACGTATAACCTTGATGAATGTTTACAATAAACATCGCCACACCGCCACACAACCACAGACGTATTTTGTTTTCTTTTTTATTCGTTCGTTTAGTGGTGTTCCCGCTAACATGTATTAATACCGGTCAAGTATTAGTCGATTAATCGAATTCTACAACCAGATCGTGTTGCAAGTACAAAATAAATGTCAAATATTTGGTCCAATTGCGAAGGTGACCCTGAGAAAAGTTATGCACCAATGGTGTTCATTAGACATTTCGCAGCGTTATGCAGCACAAGTTAATTTCGTTTTGTTTTCACATTGTTGGTACTTACGTGAATTATTTTAAAGTTATTATTAGTGTCGCATTTTTATTTCGTGTTTTAATTTGGTACAATTGATTGCTTTAAGAATTTAAGTGAAATTTCGTATTTTGGTTTTGTTCAACCATGAACAAGCAACAGCATCGCAGCATCAGTATTACGAGCGACGTACATTCACTCTGCGCGCCAGCTACACCGGCGCGCCGTCAGCGCTTAGAAGTGACCTAGTGAAATCTTCGCTTCATCGGCTCGATACACACACAACACACATGCAAATCTCTATCAATGTGTATTTACCACAGAATTTGTATATAATTAAGTTAATTATTGTAATAAACTAGTCATCAAGCTGGAGTCAAGTGTAATTCATCTCCTAACACTCCTCTCACTGTGGCCAAGACACCTTTAGCCATCATCGATCCTATGAGTCTGTGGGATCGGCAGTGAGAAAACCATTTCCTGTGTACATTGCACGACGTACACAAAACCCTGTTCCTACCCAAACTCCGTCTGTTACCGTAGGTCTCCTTGTAACAGACTTCCCGTACGTAAACCAACGTGACCTACGTTTGGTATGGTTTGTATGGTAGGCTAGGGCTGTAGGGTAACAACAATAAGGTGCTAGGTAATTTCATAGGACTAGTTTTGTAGTCAGTAGGGTCTTAGGTAAATAGGTAACAGGCTCAATTGTCTCGAACATAGTCCCACTGTACGCATTTGGAATAGCGGCCGTACTAAGCTGTAAGTCCCGGTGCGTACAGGTTTTCTGTTTGTTATATTTGGTAAAGACTCATTAGACGTTCAGAATATAAGTACTTTTATTATATGAAATCATTTGTTTCGGTTTCTATTCACATAGTGAATCACTTTAAAATTAATATTAAGGCGAGGTTCTTCAAGATAACCTCTAGGAAATGTCATTTTATTTAGAAACGGTAATTATTAAACACGTGACAAAATTATATGTTCCTTTTGAGACCTTTCTGTAGGCACGTCGGCTACTCGTTACATAATTGGACAAAGTTCACTCGATAGAAAAAAAATCCATACATACCTTATTTTACTTATACAATATGTTACAAAAACCCTGTCCGATCCAATAAAGGCGTATTCCTGGTTCAACATACGTACTAGAAAAAATGGTTATAAAAATGTAACTCATAAAAAACAAAAGTTATTAATTTTTTATTTTTATAATCCATGCGAAATTTAACACTGAATATGGCAAATTTTCATAAGTTGACAACACTCCACCCACCGGCAAAATCTTTTTATTTTTACCTATTTTTATTTCAAAGAACACCGCCCTACACTACCGCATTGTAGGCACTTTTTCAACTAGTCGCCGACTCTTTGATGTCGCCGACTGGTTGCCTACCGGCGCGCTACTTGTTGGCCAATGGTCAGTCTTTCGTGGAGATAGCTTTTGATCGGACGTCTGTACGTATCACGTGCCGCTATCGTTTCGTTTAATATGTTGATGTGCTTAGGCAAGACCGACTGTAATTATGCAGCTGCTCGTAGAACTTATGAGGTGCGCTTCGCTTATATGCCAGGTGTGACAATACCATCGGAGCGTGCGTTCCATCGCCTGCATAACCGTGTGTAGATACACCACAGGCAGTGTTCATGGGCACGAGTCGCAGACCGCTGATGCTGGAAGACCACGAGAGTACAACGTGGAAATCGAGGAACACAGTTTTCCGGTCTAATCGTGTGCTTTTCGCCGATGAATGCTCGTTTGAGAGAACAGGTGTGGGTATTCAACTGCCACAATGAATACGTGTGGGCGCTGCAAAGAGTATGTGCTTTAGTGAAAAGGTGACGAATGTGTATTAGTGTTGGAGGTGGACATGTGGAGCACGATCGCCGAAGTATGCAACAACAACAAGCGAACTGATTACCTGGTCGGTAAGTACATTGCCAAAAGCACATCACATTTAAAAAAGCCCTTATCAGGGCTACATTAAATTCAATAAATTGTTTCTTCGGTTTAAAGAACTTTCTTTTTTCGTTTCTTGATAAACAGAATTAGGTCAGAAATCCGGATCACTATGCCTACAAAACAATATCAGCTGATACCTACGCGTAGGCATAAGGTATGACGTAGCGTAGGTTTATTTCGTTATAAGTTTGGCGGCACGCGACAAAGTAGATTCATGA
The DNA here is from genome assembly GCA_947523025.1 of Dryobota labecula. Taxonomy (NCBI): domain Eukaryota; kingdom Metazoa; phylum Arthropoda; class Insecta; order Lepidoptera; family Noctuidae; genus Dryobota; species Dryobota labecula. The sequence continues at coordinate 1,125,500 of OX383300.1, forward strand.
CAAAAAATCATACAAACCGCCTCGCTCGGCGGCGACAAAAAACTGTAGGTAGTGAACTTGTGAACTTTTTCGAGCAATCAGTGTTGCCTCTGATCAGTTTTTATTTTTAATTTTTATTTAATTATATTCACTGGGGAAAAATAATAATTTCAAATCTATTAAATGGTTACGTAATAGTGTACGCAGTACGATGCCAAATAATACTCTTAAGGATCGGACAGGGTTTTTGTTACATGCTGTATATACTACTTTATGTATTGAAAATCACATCAAAATAAACGTCTAGGATGATGTAATGTTTTTCGGGTTTAACATTGTTAATATCGTAAAACATAAACTTTTAAACCCAAAATTAACGAAGTTCACGGCACAATTTACTCGCGACCCGCTGCCATCTCGCCGCTCAGTCCCGAGCGGAACGCGTTGGAGGTCGGACGTGTGCCAATTTTTGCGAATCCGCCACCCCCGCTGAGTTCTGTTACCGGCTGAGCCCAAATTAGCTTGTAAAATAATAATAATACCTGTAAAAAGTTTAGTTAATAGATAGTTGTAATATTATACCTAGTTATACTCCATTTGAAATAATATTTGACTAAGTAAACCTTTTTTACAGTCCGTTCAACCGATTTTGACTTCTATTCGCGCGCTATTTGATTTGATGAATAAAGGCTCCTAAACACAGGCGCGACACGCGACGTGACATATAGACACCGCATAAAATTTTGATTTTCTAACTATATCTGACTATTTTTAATCGCGATTAAAAAGGCGTGGAATAAAATTAGTTGTCGTGAACTAAAAATACACACCAACACCTCGACTTCTGGTGCAAAAACGGTACTGTATTTTTTTCTTTTCTTTTGCTTATATCTTGAAAATGGTGCGTCCTATTGCAAAAATAATGAAAATTTCGACCCCCTTTGCAGTCCTATTTTTTTATATTCCATGCAAAAAGTGAAAAATTCCATGTAAAAAAAGTTATTTTTAAATTTAGAGAATTTTGTTTGCAGAATAGCTTTAAAATCAAAATCAAAATATTTTATTTCACATAAACCTACATGGGCACTTATGAAACGTCAGAAGCTAGGTGCACGGTTCGAGTTAGTCGTTTCCTATGGAGAAGAGCCGGCAAGAAACTCCACGGTTACTCTTTTAAAAATAATTGGCTTTACAATATTATTAAATAACAGTGATAAGTAATAGGTATGGGAGGACAGGGTAGGCCTTTCATCAATTACCAGGTACTTAACAAAATAGAAAACCGCCAACAAATCTACACTCTACTAGGCCTACAACGTTCTCACATTCACAAAATATAAAATAATCTAAGTATATAAAATATTAATGACATGATTGCAATTACAACTACAGTAACATATCTGAATAAATATCATGTCCACAAAAGCCACTAATAAAGAATTGGAATTCGATTTGTAAGTAAATAATGTCAAATAATGAAAAGATTATGTCAAGAAGTATGTAAAATAAAAAAAAATAAAAAATTCTAAATAAACATCGTTAAGATTCATAGCCAAAAGTAAAGAAGTTTGGTGATAGTTTAGTTAGTTTAGTTCGGTGTACAAGAGAATCGGCATCAGTGAGGTCAAAATTAAAATCCAAAATGGCGGCTTCGAAAATTTTCACATTTTTCATCATGGGTGTCGTTTTCATGAATTACGTTATATAAAAAATTGGTTGAACTAAAATTTGTACTTACATCCGGACCAATGGGTTTATAAACTTGAAATTTTGCAGAGAGGTAACTGTGTTTTAGAAAAACACTACTACGTTAGCAAAATTAAGAAATATATTCAGTGACATCGAGAAAAAAATATTAAGTGATAAACTAATTACGCATTCTAAGAACTCGTTTTTAACACTGTATTTAATGATCGTTAACCTATTAGAAATTATCTAATTACCCAAATTATTTAATTACCTTAATTTTGATGACAAAAGTTACTGTAATTAGTACCTAATTATTAGTATTATGACATTAATAAGGGTAGTTAAGCTAAATATTGTATCATTAATGAGGGTAGTTAAGCACAATATTGCATATAAATAGAACTGCAGTATATATATTACTTAGTTCGTTTTGAGCATTTCAATCATTCAAGTTGATATTTAAGTGTAAAGTATGGAGGGCCTTGTTACAAACCTAGATTTGTTTGTCATATTAAAGAATTCTGATAAGAAGAATGATAGTGACAAATTGTTTGATACAGTGGTATCTAGCCTGCATCATAGTCTTTCTGACGAAGACAGTTTGACTTTGAAAATATTTTGCCAAAGATTTACGAGAGCTGCAATGATGAGATGGAACAAGTCCCAAAGGAACTTCACGGATTTTAAAAAACATTACAGAACTTGGCTAGAAGCAAACATTGACTGGCCTAGTTGTATACGAACAACAAATGAAAGTTCTGAAACGAGATGTCCTGAACCTGAACCTTCGACATCAACAACGTCATCGGTTGGAACGATGACAAAGAGAAAATCAACACCTCAAAAACCTTTTGAAGAACTAACTACTCAGCAGAAAAAGAGAAGAACAATGGACCAGAAAGGTCGCGATAGCACGGAATTAGCATATGCAAGTGCAGTTCAATTGAGAGAACAAGGTCAGGGAAGTATTGCAACTGTAATTGACTATATGCTGAAGAACCCCGAAGCAGCTGACAAATTTATGGAAATTATTAGAAAACCATCAAAACTTGTGTTTTCGCCCGAAAAAGCGCTGGGTCTACTTCTTTATTTAAAGCTTTCGAAATGGCAATATGTAACTTTGAGGGAAACAGCCATGCGAGAAGGTGCAAATGATGTATATCCTTCTTATTACAAAGTACAGAAATCAAAATTACAGTGCTATCCCCCACAGGCAGCAATCACTGTGACAGATTATTCAGCCAAGATCACATTGCAAGGTTTGCTTGACAAAACAGCGCAAAGAATCTTAGAAAGTTTGCCTGAACTTAAAAATGACAAGTGTTTGACTATGATATGCAAGTGGGGATTTGATGGTGCTTCTAATCAAAGTAGATACAAGCAGAGTATGAGTGGTGACCAAGACGATTCAAGTGTTTTCACGACTTTCCTGGTACCACTAAAAATCACATGTGAAGAAAATACTATTTGGATCAATCCAAGGCCATGCTCATCGTCATATTGACGCCCAGTGCAATTCATGTTTATGAAAGAAAGCAGTTTTGTTGTTACTGAACATCAAAAGCAGATGGAAGACGAGATAAAGGCACTTCGCCCCTCAGATTGTGGAACGAATGTAGTCAAACATAAGTTAATGATGACTATGATCGATGGAAAGATTTGCACCTACCTATCAGATGCAAAATCAAGTTCTAGCTGCTACCTTTGTTTAGCAAAACCTTCAGACATGAATAAAATGGATTCTGTGAAGGAAAGACCAGTGTCTGTCGACCTCTATAAATATGGACTGTCAACATTACACGCTCGTATCAATACCATGGAATGCCTTTTGCATATAGCTTAAAGGCTTGACCTCAAGAAATGGGCAGTGCGAGGAGATGATGACAAAGCTGTGTTTCAAGCAAGGAAAAAAATTATACAAGATCGTTGCAAAGCTGAGCTAAACCTTTTGATTGACATTGTCAAACAAGGATCCGGAACAACGAATGATGGCAATACAGCTAGAAGATTTTTCGAGTTTCCTGAAAAAACTGCTGTGATAACTGTGTAGACTTGCAGTGATTTTACAGGCAGTTACGTCAGGACATGATATTGACACTATAAAATTTAAAGAATATGCATACCAGACAGCTGCTAGGTATGTGGGATTGTATAATTGGTACTATATGCCTGCTACAGTGCACAGTGTCGTGCACAGAGATTTCAGACAGGGTATGCACAGCTAAAATAAACAACATTACCCTCCTTCTGGGGCAGTCGGGTAAAAATAAAAACTTACCAGTTTTAGTTTATTGCGGTCGGTGGACAACCGACTACCTATCCTAGAAATTAAATCATTTTGGGTCCTATTCGATAAACCCGTGAATGAGCTACCCGATGTTGATTGTAAGTGGGTTTCCAAATTTCCATCATATTGAGCCAACAAATCTATAAGTTCCAGAAAATGGCCTTTGTCTTTGTTAAGCGACGAGCTGGATTCGTCATGACCACGGAATGCTAATTCTTGTTTACCCAGAAAACAAACTACATCAATCGACCGTTTGAAAATATTTCTATTTCTCTCAACTTTCGCGTTGTGCCTTTCATTAACTAACTTAAACTGGCTATTCAAACTAGTCTCTATTCTACCTTTACCAAAAGTTTGGAACTTCAAGCATGATTCAAGGTGTTTTTCTGAAGAATCGTGCTTAGATGCCGCTTTGTGAAAATTATTTAAATCGGAATATCCGTTATTGGTCCAAACATTCTGTTTTGTAAACAAAATGCAAGGGAAACAATACAATGTGTTTGTGTGTACACAACCTGTTAGCCAGTTATAATTATCATGCAACTTTTTGTGAAAATAACGAGTAGCATTACCTTTTTTTTGAGTAAAGTTCAACCCTGGTACACACCTTCCCTTTGCAATTAATGTAACTTTTTCCTCAAAAGATAACATCGAAAACGCGGTAGATTTTAATTTATTTAAACACACTTCGCCAGCACAGGTATCACAGTTATAATTTTCCATTTTTTACAATAAACCTACTTAATATAATTACTAAGACAGATAAAGACAGTCAATCATTTGCGCCAAGAAAATCAATATGGCGAAAAAACTTCAAATAACTGCAATTACGAACTATCGAACGAATGTATCAATCGGTCATTTGGTCAACCCGACTAAAAAAATCAACACTTTGAATCGACAATGAAATGGTGTTTTTATGGCTTCTTAATTTAGAAGGATTAAAACGAAAGCAGTGCTTCCAAAACTATCACACGCACACATTTTCACGCACACAGTCACACTTTTGCTGTGTACTACACGAGATGCGATGAATGAAGAACAAGCAAGGTGTAGTACTGCTTATGGTCACGGGAGCGCTGTCTCCGCGCGGTGACGCATGGCAGCTAATAATCGTTGCTCGAAGGAGTTAGTTCCAACAAAAAGCAATAGATGGCGCGTAAATAAAAAACGCTAAGCGAATGGCGAAATAAGTGAGATTAATAAATTACCATGTAGTTATTTATTTATTTATTTATATTATTGTATTTTAATTTAGTTAGAGGGGCGTATATGTATGGAGGGACTCCAGGGTATGCAGAGCTTATTTGTATGTATGGAGTGCACGCCACTGACAGTGCACAAATTGTTAATACATGGGGCAGATATCATTGCCACTAATGCAATTATGCCGGTAGCTTTTCAGAGGAAGCGTCCGAGTCTCGCAACAAAGACTTTCGTAGATTTAGGGAACACAATTCGCGAAAGAAAAGCAGACAAAATTCGAATGAAGATATCCTCAACATGCTACTTCTTTCATCAGATCCAGTTATTTCTGCAACAAGGCCCAGGATGAGTTCGAAAATAAAGCAAGAGCTTTTCACCGAGACCCTGGATTTGTTGAAACTTCAGGAGAGCGATTTCGAATTTTTAGATATTTCTCATTTAGATCCCGACTCTGAGTCAGATTCTGATTTTGATAACGATTTTGAAAACTAAATATTTTATTATATTATATTATGTATACCTATATATATATTTCAATTAAGTACCTAACTTGTAATATTATTTATGTATTAGTAATAAAAAACATAACAGTAATCATTTGTTTTAATATTTTTTAATTTTGCTAATGTAGTAGTGTTTCTCTAAAATACAGACCTCTCTGCAAAATTCCAAGTTTATAAACCCATTGGTCCGGATGTAAGTACAAATTTTAGTCCAACCATTTTTTTATATAACGTATATATTATTTATAAAAAAACCGCAAAAAACCGCAATTATCACCGTTCTATAAAATACATCAAACAATTACAAATAATTTGTAGCATAGGCAACTGTGAGGATATAACAGTTAAGACAGCGGTTTTGAAGATATTTGGATTTATTACTTTGAAGCCATACAAAATTTACAATTTAATTTTTTAATAATTTAGTTTACTTATGAAATGATATTCCCTATATATATTTATGACTGCTGAAGGCATTAGAAGCTTATTACAAAGAAAACAAGAAGAAAAAAGCAAGTAGAATTTAAATGCATATGAAACTCGATTTACAGCCCACAGTGCGCCATCTAGGATTTTAATTTATAGGTGGTAAAACCAAATTTTCGTTTGATGTGCATTTAAAAATAAAAAAGGGGTTGGTAGTTGGTACCATCTGATGGCTAAATCTACCACCACACGCGCTCATTGGTCAAATCAAATAACCCGCGCTTCCCCGGCTTCCTGTTCACACTTCCGTCCCTTTTCACGAAATCACTCCCGCAGATTGCAGGAAAGGGAGAGGAAAGATGTTACACATCAAAAACAAAATAAACTTATACTAATCAATTCAAGTTGATCTATTGCATTGCTCTATTCAGTGTCGCGACGAGTTCGTGAACTCATGAGAGCGGTGAGTCTCCCGCGAATCGTAATTTGTTACGTATCGCTACTCATTGCAGGGGCTGGGGTAAGCGTTACATGCCTACGACGCTCGGGGAACCTCGCCTTAAGTTAGAAATTTGAGATATAGCCTGGGATATGGAGAAGGACATAGGGTACTTTTTTATGCGATAACCGACATCCACGCGGGCGAAGCCGCGGGCAAAAGCTAGTTATTATATATTATTATTATAGGTAGACTTAAAACTATTTACGAGGTAAATACTTAATTGCCATTTTTTATATTTTTGTGATAGTTTTTATTTTTAATTGCTACATTTGGTAGGATAGTATTTGCTGGTGGATAATCAGTTGTTTAAATCTTTATACGCTATTTTTTATATTATAGAGTAGGAGATTTGCGAAGTCACCTATCTACCTACCCACCCACCTATTACCTACCTATTATTTATTGGCCTACCTATTTATCTTACCTAGTTATGCCATTTCATTTATTTAGAAAATAGAAAATGAAATTATATATTCATATATTTATTATAATAACAAACATGTCCTGCAAGTGATTAGTTTTTTCTAAGATACTACTGTTTAACGTGCTAAAATAGAACAAAATAATAAAAAAAAAGTATTAGCAAACGGTTTTTATTTTGACCCATTGTGATAAGATTCACACTCATTTTGAGAGTTGCACATTTTGTGAAGTGCACATTTTGCGAAGTGCACATTCTGCGTCAAGTGCAAATTTTGCGAAGTGCACATTCTGCGTCCAACCCATCAAAAAGAGCACTTTTCTAAACTCGAGCGATTATCAATTTGTTTTCGGGTTTCGTACCTCAAAAGGAAAAAAACGGAACCTTTATAGGATCACTCGTGTATCTGTCTGTCTGTCCTTCTGTCACAGCCGATTTGCTCCGAATCTACTGAACCGATTAGTTGAAATTTGGTGCACATGGACTTTTGTGACCCAAACACGGATGGGCAAAGTAGGAGTAACGAAGTAGATGAAAACTGACCCGAAACTACCGAAAGTCCGAAACCGAAACTCCTTAACCCAATTAAAAAAAAAAAAAAAAAAAAAATGATGCTCAAAATAGTTCTTTACTTATAGATTACAGGAAAACCTATAAGAAGCCTTAATATAACCTGGTAAATCTCTGAATATTGTGCGTAAAAACTTCTATTTGCAGTTGGAATGTATGGGAGAACTCGTTTTTCATGTTCTTAGGATAAATTCACCCCAACTATGGAACCCTCCATTGTGTGCGGTCCGACAGACCGACACGCACTTGTTTGTTTTAAAATGTTCGTAATAGTCTGAATCAGTAAAACAAAATCTTGAAATATATTTTTTAGGGTATCTACATTAAAAGTGGGGATGATATTTTGTTCTCGTCTGTCCCATGGTGTGGGGTATAGGCCGTTCAAAAATATTGTGGGTTTGTGAAAACCATTTTTCGATTCAGGGATCCGTTTGTGTAGTGCTAATTTTTGTTAGAGTCAAGTGTCCCCCCGACTGCCAGCTAAATGGTTGTACTTGGTTATGTGAAAATTTTTACAGCAGTAGTATATATACCGAAGTCAAAAGGAAAACTATCACAGCTAAGGAGGCTTCACTAGTTACCGCATAATAGTCGACCAACTTACATTTACAGTTGAAAAACATGTTCTTCCATTCCGTATGGAATAACATGTTTTTCAACTACAATGTTAAGTTTTTTCTTGGGATAAATTCATACCAATTACGGAACCCTTCATTGTGCGTGGTCCGACACGCACTTGGCAGGTTTTTATATATATACTTGTGCGACAAAAACAAACTAGATGATCCAAGGTTCCTGATTAGGTATACAGCTACAGCAACCAAAAAGTTTTGTATATTATATTTTTATTAATTTCTTGTCATGTCCTAGACGACACGTAAAGCGCACTGAATAATTCATCGTTAGAATTCATAACAACATCAGGTTTAAATTTGAATATTGTGGTTGCAAAATAGGTATGGAATACTTTTCTGCTATATTTTTATCTTTCCGTACATTTCAGATCAATCCATGTAACTGGATCCCAGAGATCACAGCTGTGGTTGCTCATCTACTCCCGTGGGTTATGACACCCACGGGAGTAGATGAGCAACCACAGCAAAAGGATAGATCAGTTTAAATTGGAAACAGCTCGGTATATCATGATAGAAACTGGCGTCCAACAAGAAAATACCTTACGTGTAAAGCATTATTTAGAAAATATGCAAGTAAATGATGAATACAGTTTCACTGCATCCTTTTCACTCACCCTTTTATGGGAGAGAGTACGCTACACAGTCAACACAAAAGCTATAGTGGGTCGTGCCATTTTGATGTGTGAGTCACTTGAGGTCAAGGAGCTAGAACAGGGCCGTGAGTGCAACATGTTCCAATCTCCCCTGGGCCCTGGTTCTTGTGCCGAGTGCTTGGTTTTGTTTACGCGCTGCACTGATCAATGCTGGAGCGTAGGAAAGTTTGTCTTGCTTCGCACTTAGTCTTACAGAACGTCACTCAATTCTCAAGCATTACATAAAACTAGTTTCCACCAATCAAATGGCTTGAATCTAGTTTTAAGTAATGCTTGAGTATTGAGTGACGTTCTGTAACACCAGCCTTACCCAATTAGCAAAATTTTCCTATAGTAATCGACTTATAAGAATAAACGTAATATAGGAATCTAATAGACGTTTTGACTAAGGCAGTGATCTTACAACAGCATTATAAAAGAAGATTTGCGCTACAAGTACATACGAACCTATAACTAATTTTATAAACGTTTACAGGATTACTTTATAAGATTCTTACTAGAACTTGCAGCCTTATAAGCGCATGTTATAAAACTAATTAGGAAAGTGTCGCTTTTCGTCCTATAAACGCATTTAATATGATTGTTTGCTCTTGTTAACGTCTTGTTTCATTCTTCTATAAGACATGCACTTCTATAGACGTCTTAGATATGGCTGCTATAGGTCAAGGATATTATAGGATCAATTTGTCTTAGTCGTGACTTATAATGGATTGTTAGCACCAAACTAGCATGCCCTCCGATTTTTATAGGTAAGATTCTACTTGAATGTGTCCTACATTTGATATTACTAGAGTAAACATCCATTTTGCTTTCATTTTGTGATTTGTTAGAGAAAACAAGAGAAAATAGAAATGAATTTAAACAAATGGAAATGATTTAAGCGTAGTGGCAGTTATCGAAGACGACTTTCGTTATCTACTTCGTAATCAATTTTAAGAAATGTAAAATCCTTTCAAATTCCTAATTCTGACACTATTCTGAAAATATTCGGTCCGTTTAAAACATTGCCATATATATACTGGCATGCGGGGGATTCTTTCTTTTGTATTCTCTTAAAGAACCCTAAAACTTAAATATGGTGGCGAAGTATGTATATCCTGTAGTAGTCTTAACTTTGATTAAGTTGTTTTATAACAGTTTTGATAATGCAATATTATGACACGGGATCCAGATCCTATGGCGGCTTAAGTATTTGTTAATTATTATCGAATAAAGTTAATAACAAATATGTTTAGTTTTGAAGGGGCATGAAAATATGTTTATTATCATCGAACACTTTATCAATAAAATTAATTTCGCAAGTTGAGTAGACATTCTAAACACAACAGTCAAAAGACAAAAGTTCAAACCACAATAGGTTAGAACTTTTGCCTTTCGATAGATAACGACGAAATAGATATTAGAATGTGGAATTGAAAATATTTGAAAATATTATATTTTACTCTTAAGATACCGCAGCACGTCACCGTTACAAAAAGTGATCGAATGAATGCTCTAGTAATGGCATCGCGCTGCCAACTGTTGGATCAATTACACCAGTAGCAGCACTCGTCATATCGTTAGAGGACTAATCGCGCTTATTCAATGCGTTTACCGGATCTTTATAGGACAATTATATCTTGTAAAAACACCTATTCCCAAAGTCTCAAATTCAGATAATTTATGTAAACAAAGGGGATAACATATCAAAAAAATATCTTCGTAATGGTAAATCGCATGAAATGGCGAAAAAAAAGGTTCCATTTTCTTTTAAGTACTGATTTAAGAAGTAATAATTAAAAAATAATCATACCGTAATGATTTTTATAAATTTTCGGTTTTAAACAAAGTTATTAAAAAAAGGAGATTTTCTGGTATATAATATTTTATGATACTGGTAACAATGCAGGAGATGCAAACATTTTCAAATTCTTTACATCTTCGACAACACAAATATTACAACTCTCATTCATAGATTCTTATTGTAAGTAGCATAATTATCTAGCCACATATTGGATGAAAACGGATGTAAACTGTTTCGAGTGGAAATCGATTTTGGGAGGCCTACGTCTAGCAGTGGATTTAAAAGGGCTGATTATGACGATCATATGCCGTGTCTCAGACACACTACACAAAACATTGTTTGGCAACGGTATTTTGTTTGCATATTTCTTATAGTTAATTCACTTTAATTTTGTAAATACAAAAAAAATAATGATAAAATGTTTTGCACCACTGTCCTGTCATTTTGACAGTGACATTTCTTGACATTACGTTGTTTACATAAATTATCTGAATTTGAGACTTTGGGTATAATAAGATAATTATAAAATCGAATTGCACTTTACCGGACCGTAAAAAAATGATTTTAGGGCATAATGGTCCTATAAACTGCGCCCAAATGCGGTTCTGTAAACGTTTTGAGGATTCCAATAGGACTAAAAATATATGCTCCTAGGATATTTACATGACCAAATTTTGCTAATTGGGTAGTTTCCAAGTTATTTGTTTATTACGATGGCAACTATGTAGACTGGCCAGAAACAATGCTTTCCAACAAAAATTATCAAACAAAAAGCATAACTCCCATGTAGGGATCAGTGCCCTGTCCCCACATATGCTTGACGACAGGCTCGCTTTATGTTTGTGCGGTCCACCGCTCGGCGCTCGTTGAGGGCGACCCAAAGCCAATTAAATTGTTGGCAATGCGAACTATTATTATGTTTCCTATTGTTCCTGGAAATCCACACGCGGTTTTCAATGGAAGTGTAAATTCGTGATCCGTTCTTCACATACAGCGTTCGTGTGCCTGAAGGTCTGTAGGGAACGGATTGAGGTCGCTTCGAGGTTAATTTCATGTTGGAAAAAATTTCCATTCTTCCAATTTCTTCTTTGAAGTGTAGAGAAGATCGTAGGGCCGGAAGGGTTCAATTTATGGAACGGAAACTTAAAAGTTATACCTGATTGAGGCGGTATATCGCGGTAACAGAACCTTTTTTAAATACATTTCCACAGAGTTGGTCAGTGTGCAATTGGTTTACGTTTAGTTATGGTGTTTAAGCGAACAAAGCATTTAACGTCGATGTAATAATTAAAGAATTCCCTTACGAGAAAATGCAATTGCAGTTTGCACGATCTGGGATTTGATATCCTACAGTATTTGCTCTCAGTTGGAATTCATTAAACATAATAAATGATGTTACAAGTTTACAATAGTAGTCCTAGATGACTGATGACGCTTAAAACTCAACTCAAGCTCTGCCAAATTGATATAAAATTTCGGATCTGGTACTCAAGTGATTTCAGCGATAGTATTCATGAATAACTAATTGTTTGATGTGCGACGATAACATAAATAATATTATTGCTGTCTGCGATTACAGGGTCAAAGATCATTTTGTATTGGCAATTGCTCATTTGCAACCTGATCCGATAGTGATGAAAGTTTCGCGATGAAATATGTAAAGCCCGAATGGTCTAACTTATTGCACCCAATTTATATGGTTCATGACGAATGCTCTGGAATCAGCTATCTCTAGATAAGGCACCTAAACATCTGGCAAGGGTTAGTCCTGCAATATTGAACGTAGGTAATAGTAGATCCGAATCGAATCACTATCGCACCACTTAATCTGCCTTTTACGATCCACTTTCACAGTAGCCGAACCAATTTATGTTTCCTCTCGGTCCCTTCACAAACTGCAAGAAAGTTTTTTACTTAGACATCTTTGGAGCTCAATAACATCACCCATCACTGGTCTTGATGAACTGTTATTCTTTGCATCCGTTCAGATGGCGTGAATATTTGTTATAATAATTATGTTCAATTATAATAATTATGTCCTATGTTCGTATTTCGGTTATTGACGGGCTCCAAAGGAAATTTATTTTGTTTACCTTTTTTAAGTTGTCTTCTGTGTGCGTAATGCCATAGCTTTATAAACAAAGGGCCAGGAATATCAGTCCCTTTCGCTCGACCCACATTATAAATATTATCTTGTGTTCACCGCATGTGGGCTAGTTGCGACTGAAATATAATTTTCTTTATGTTTTATTAAGAAGGGAAGCACTGTTGGCTTTTCCTTGTCGTTCTATGTAGTTTATTCCATAGTTTGATATTGTTAAGTGCAGTGCAATAGTATTTTAGTGCTTGGCACTTTAGCTGTATTTATAAAATTATTCGGCTCGTCGTCGTGAAGTCGCACAATATCGCGCCTGTTACAAAAACAGACAATGCTCAGACGTCCAATATGTATAAATTAAAAATCTACATCTGTTTGCCTGATGACAGTTTTTCATACCCAATCTTTAAATTACGTATCCCAATTATATTATGGTTGGTTGGAATATCATCAACTTGTTATACGAACAAGTTACCGATCTTAGGGGACAAGAGGTGTATTGGTAATGAGGTCACACTGGCTCAAGAGCACCTCGCTGAATGTTGCCTAGACGCTCATGCGGGTGACACGATCTATGATAATATGAATGAATGCTCGCCAGTTACGGCTAATTAGTGGCGGTAACGATGACCCGGTGACGTCTGAGATAGTAGGCGACGATACTACTGAGATTGTTCTCTCTATCATAAAAATTGTCGCACGCGATTTCTCCTTGGAGGCACAGGTTTCTTCGCATCCAACAGTATATAGAAAATCGATAGTTCTCGTATAAAACACACCTTAAATACTACTTTGGTTTGTCGGTTTAGATAAAAAATTACACTTTTTGTATGTTAAAAACGGGTGCGCCAAAGTTCACCTAAATTTTCAACTCCGATAATTGGAAATCCGAAAATGTTCTTCCTAACATTTTTCATCCTAACAATCATAATTCCTAAGTTCCTAACTACTCTGTCTCTAATGTTCATAATTCCGAAGCATTCAACTTCATAATGTCAGTAGCAATAAACATTATACTTTTATTTGTTTTCCTATATTTTCTCAGCATAACCATCTTTTACACTATTATTCAAAGTCATATCTTTTTTGTTTAGATTTATTTTTATTCATAATAATCAAGTGCTTGCTTCGCACTCACTAATTAGTGAGTGCGAAGCAAGCACTTGATTTGAAACCAATTCATATAATTATATGAATTGGTTTTTTGTTTTTATTAATTAAAGCGTCTTCTTTAATTTTATTTATAGCGGTGTGTACCTGCAAAGATATCCATAGGTTAGGTTAGAACTGTGACTACCTCGAAATTGGTCGCGAAATTTTTCTAAGTATTTTTTAGTGTTTTTTTTTGTTTTATTTTTTATTTTTTCGTAGTGCCCCCAAGACGACACTCTGACCTAGAATAAATATTATGGTAATTATGTTTAGGGATAAAAGCGTTATGATAAAAAACAGTAGGAGTTTAAATATATATATTAATGATATTATTAATTTTTCGGGTAAAGAACTTTAGGTGAGCCATTAAGGACCCGTTAAAAACAGCTGCTTTGATTTGTCCAAATATTCGGATTTGGGTTTCAAGCGATGGAGTTTTACCCTATTCGTGGCTTCATTGATGAATACGATGGTCTTTTTATAAAGAAATTCTCGTTTCTAACGTCGCTTCTAGTTTTTAATTATACTCAGTGGAGTGCATGTATATTATTTCAGCATTTCCGGCTATGAAGATGTTTGTTTGGTAATTAAAATACGCGTCAGATCAGCGCAGTGTGTCGCTATATCACGCGTGTCTCCGGGTCCATTGTCTGTCAGTCGATGAACCATGCTTTGAACGTTATTTGCTGATTAACAAATAACTCTGCGACGCATTGTTCTCCACTCTTTGTTCTCCACGGCCGGTCCTACTGCGCACTGTTTTACTTTTACGTATAATTAGGCATATTATTATTTAATTTACATTATCTTTTTCGGCTCTTTGAATAGGGTCTCTCGCACTAACCGATAATTACGCAGTAGCCTACGACCGTATAAAGGCTCGTACAGACTCGCGCGATATCGCGGGCGCGACAGGCAGCGTCAAAGAAATTGTGCTACAGTTAGTTTCGCGTCGCGCCCGCGATATCGCACTAGTCTGTATGAGCCTTAAAACCTCCGATGTTTCGGATAGTAAACAGAGTATTCATATATAAAAGAATTGTAAAGTTTATAGAACCGCGGAGGAGCGACACCGCGCTCGTGTCACGGCACCTTGCCAAATGTTACATTACATGTTGAGATCCAAATCTAAGGTTAATTTAATACTGGCTTTATTGATGATGGGTATTTTAACAAGCTCCTAGCTCCTATTTCCGTTCATGTTTTCTCGGCTTTCATGCACTCTAGTATGCGTCGCTATCGCTACGTCTGAATAAGACGTAGTATATCGGTCTTCACCGAACAAAGGAATCATGGGAAGGAATATAGGGAAATCTCAAACGGCGGCAAAGGGCCGCCCTTGCTTTCAAAATGGGACCGAAATGGTGCATCTACTAACTGGGTCAAGCTCGCTTGCGTCGGGTCGCCCGCCACGTGCTCTCCCCCACTGCCACACCCGCTCTTGATTCTCCTCATTCACTAATACACCCAAACTTGACGTGTTACCGTCTATTTTTCCTTGTGTCTATTTCTAGTATCATCGGCCTTGTCGAAGCCCCGATATACGAATCTATTTAACTCAATTGCATTTGGAACTCTGGTCCTCGGTGTTAGAGTATCATTTTGTTGGACACGTAACTTTTGTAATTAGGTATAACGTATTGAGTGTTCATAATGACTGAATTGTTCAGTATTTCAGGAGCACTGAGTATTTGCTTTTAAAATTTCTGCGTTTAGGAAGGTGAGCTAGGATCTGTTTCCCGGTGCCTACTGTTCCAAGTGCGGCTGTTAGTTTACAACGAGCTTGGTTGAACGTAAACAAAGTTTATGTTTTTCAACAAAACGCAATTAATTAAGTTGATTTGTCGCTTACTTACGACGGGCTTGCTTGACCGTAGTCGGTAATCTCCTTAAGTCGCAGCTTGGAGCGATTCCTTGAGTATTTATTATTACACCCGCGGTGAGGAACAGCTATAAAAAAAGAAAGTCAAATGCTTGCTTACAAAACCAACTTTTCTCAGGAACAAACATATATTTTCCTAGCGATAGAGCTCTTTGTGAAGTAGCTTGTCCGTCGAAGTATTACCACCACAACTATTTCTGCCCTGCCCCCCCCCCCCCCCCCCCCAGCATTGCTGTTCCGATTTCAAGGGTACGCGGACGAAGTCGCGGGCAGAAGCTACTGCCTCGCGGGCAGTAGCTTCTGCCCGCGACTTCGTCCGCGTAAAATTCAGTTCCGTCGCATCGCATTGCCCGCCCGCGCAATTACTCCGATTTCGCTTAGCGTTCTTTCCGACTTTTTGTCGTTTGCTCGGCTCCTTAAGGTCGTAGCGTGATGTTAAATAGCCTATAACCTTCCTAAATAATTGTGCTATCTAACACTGAAATAATTTTGCAATTAGAACCAGTAGTTCCTGAGATTAGCGCGTTCAAACAAACAAACAAACTCTTCAGCTTTATAATATTATATACTAGCTTCTGCCCGCGACTTCGCGTTAAATTTCTTGTTCCCCGACCCACCCCGTCGCAACACATTGCCTGCCCGTGCTTTTACTTCAGATTTCGCATAACTTTCATTAAAAAAAATTGTGTCCAAGTAATAGGAATGTTATTCTTCCTCAAGAATTGGGCTGTAAAATGCAAAAAGATTTTTTTAAATCCAACTCGCAGTTCCAGAGATTAGCGCGTTCAAAAAACCGGCCAAGTGCGAGTCGGACTCACGCACGAAGGGTTCCGTACCATCCATACAAATCCTTACTAATATTATGTACGTTTTTTAGTATTTGTTGTTATAGTGGCTACAGAAATACATCATCTGTGAAAATTTCAACTGTCTAACTATCACGGTTCATGAGATACAGCCTGGTGACAGACGGACAGACAGACAGACAGACGGACAGCGGAGTTTTAGTAATAGGGTCCCATTTTACCCTTTGGGTACGGAACCCTAAAAACTAACTCTTCAGCTTTTGAATAGACTACCTCGCAGAGTTGATCATTATTTTGCTGCGGAGTTATTATAAACAGTTATATCTCCTAAGATAGTCATTGAAATTAAATGATGTAAGGGCAACTTTGTTCAAAATTAAATACTTGTGATGAATAACGTATTTATTTGGATAAGGATTAATACCATGTTTATGAAAACTCCTTCGCAAATAATGCATTAATTTCGAACAAATTTGATTACCATAAAAAAGGTTATAGTGAGTCAATCTTAAAAGATAGACATATGCTGTCGCGGACTTTTATTTAGAACATTTAAAGAGGAACAATTCCATCATACATGATATTTGCGTAACTTAAACCGTTTACGCAGCGCACGCAACGGAAGCTCTCAAAAAGGAATATGTTTTCCCGATTTTGCAACATTTTTCATTTATGCTCCGCTCCTATTGGTCGTAGCGTGATGTTATATAGCCTATAATATTCCTCAATAAATGGACTATCCAACACAAAAATAATTGTTCAATTCCAACGAGCAGTTCATGAGATTAGCGCGTTCAAACAAACAAACAAACTCTTCAGCTTTATATGTTAGTATAGATTATATATAGTATAGATAAGTAGTAAGTAGGCTACGCATAATTATGCAACAGAGCGCTAGGTTGTGATAGTGAAAGTAAGCCCGTAACATACTTTTTGATTTACTGCCGTTATTAAAAGTCCCCATTTTTCTTGCGTTAGACAGTTTAATAGTCCAAAATGTACAGCTCTCTGAAATGTCACACTCGCGTTTCGATAAATATAGGGACGTTTGAAACTACTCCTCTCTTATCTATAGTTTCCGCTTCCGTGTTTAAATTGTTGTGTTTGGTTTTTTGAAGCGCTGACTGCGCTTATCTATCCGTCCCTGACCCAAGTAACCATCCTTTTGATGCCACGAAGGTCCGCAATTTACTTTTGCTTTCATGTCTTTGTGCTATCTGTGTGTTTATCAAAATAATAACCCATGTATTCTTCGTATTCTGGTTCCCTTGTTTTGTGCTTTTAGATTTTAGTCCAAAATAAAGTCAATGTTCAAATATTCCAGAAGTGCTATTAGAGGATGCTATCTTATTCTCGTTGTACCAATTGTTATATCATATTCTAGTTTGGGCATGCCAATAGAATATATTCATTTATTCTGTTAAGTCGATTCAAAACGTATTAGATACTCAATAATATGAATACAAAATCTTGCTTACATTACGTAGTAGTAGCTAGTCTCAACGAATAATAATTGTTAAACTGTTATCGGAATTGTCTGAGTGAAAGAGGTCAGAGAGTGCTTATCGCGTTGCTTTTATCGGTGCCAAATTAGTCTGTGAGGCGACGTATGTACGCCGAAGACAGCCAATGGCAGGTCAAGTTTAGTAGCTCCAGGTGTAGCCGCGTTTCGTAAGGCACAAAACTTTTGGTTTATATTGTTCGTAGTCACGACAAGAATCAAAACCGGTCAAGAGCGAGTCGGACTCGCGCATCAAGGGTTCCGTACCATCAAAAATCATCAAAAAAATTATAATCATTGCATTAGATCCACTATCGGTCAAGAGATGGCGCTGACCTAAAACTGCAATATTTTAGAAAAAGTGTGCTATTTAGAGACACCGTTTTATTTTTTCTGTAATCTTTACGTAAACTTCTATCTCATAGAATAATTTCTGATTTTTCTCTATGTAAACCTCGGAGATAAGGGGGGGGAACGGTATTTTTGTTTAAATTTTTCGTCTAAAGTAGAAAATATGCGGCTTAAAAAAAATGTTTGAGAATGTGCAAATAGCGCTCTTTCATAATTATATCCCACATGCCCGGTAGCCCCACTTTGAATTTATAAGAAACCCGTTCAGTCCCTGTTGCAAAAAAAAAAAAAATCTTTCTTATTTGCAAAATTGTTTGGCAAACGTCCTACATTAGTAGTTTTTGAGATATCCAGCTGTGACAGACAGACAGACAGACAGACTGAGTCGCACCATAAGGGATTCTTTTACCATTTTGGTACGGAACCCTAAAAATGCGTTTGAATCGTAACGATGCGAAGCCGCGATGCTGTTCAACGCTTGGTAGCAATTTTTTTTGGTTCACTAGTAGTGATGCAACGGAACTGGCATAACGGAAGCAGAAACGGAAACAGATGTCAAAAGTAAATCTTAACGGAAGCGGAAACGGAAACGGAAGCGGAAACGGAAGCGTTAACACTATGAAAAAAAAGCACAATTGTACATTTAAAACTTTTTTTATTAAATTTGTATTTTAGTAGTCAAAATTAAACAGCGGCAAGTTATATTTAATAAAGAGTAACTTGGCCGCTTTTTCACCTTTCAGCCTATTTCGATGTTCTTCATATATTAAACCAGCTCCGCTAAATAATTGCTCGCTGGCTACACTGGTGGGGGGAGCTGATAAGTATTGGCTAACTATTGGCAAAATATGGGAGTAGTTGTGCGCATTTCCATTTCACCACATAAGGGGATCCTCATGAAGAGGTAGTCTTTTTTCTTTCTTGTACTCCCGAAGGTTTGACTGTATCTTTAAAAGTAAATTGTCACCATCGTCAGCTGTAGAAGAGTCCTCCTCCTGGTCTTCATTTACACTTAACATCGATTCCAATATTTGCAATGATGCTGATGATTTGGAAGTAGAAGGCTGCACTTCAATGTCTTCAATTGCAATTTGAGTTCGGCTTCTTTTGGGGGAAGGTTCGCAGTCATCATCTTGGATGAAATTGGATTGTCTGGTTCTAATAGTGTTAATCGTCATATTAAGTAATTTAGATTCAACCTGCTCTGCAATGACGCTGGTGAAAAAATGCGATTTGTATCGCGGATCCAAATACGTCGCAATAGTGTATTTGTCGTCTTCGACCAGGTTTCCAAATCTTACACTTGAATTCAATTCAGTCCACGCCACGCGCGGCCCCCGCAACCGCCCGCGCCGTGCCGCCGTCGCGTCTGCTGCACCGCTCCTCATCGCTTTCTCCCCGCTTCCGTTCAGAGTTCTGTTATAAAGTTTGCGGAACCAGAAGCAGAAACGGAAGTGAAAAAAAATGCGGAACTTCTGCAGTTGCGGAAGCGGAAGCAGAGTTCTGTTGCAACACTATTCACTAGCGTGATTTGTGTTATTTAAATATTGTTAAATGTGCCCACTTAACCAGGACCGCGGAGTAAGTTGCAATTTTTCTCCGGAGTCAGGTCAATTTTTTCAGCCGCCAAGTCCATAGTCGTCAATAAAATAAAAAAATATATACAAGAATGTTTATTTCTTAACCATAGTTGTTTACATTTTGTTGGTGAATGGCGCCTCCTTTTAAGCAGATAATGCCTGTGTTAGAAGACGCCGCTCTTTCTTTTTTTCATAAGGTTGAATACGTTTGGGAAAGTTCTTGTCATTCGCAGAGCTCGATACGATTGTGTCAATAAGGTTCTATTTGTGTGCTCATCCTTTTCTTTATTGTAGAGTTTCAATACATATGTGGCATTTTGATCAAAATGGTGGTGGTCGGGTTGTAGCTGGAAAATAATTTCCCTGAGCTGAGTGCGACCCCGCACATTCCAGGAAGCCTTAGTTATTTTCAATATTCATGCTAGCTTTGCATCGACTAATGAAGTTCTATTTCAGTTGCCATGGTATATTTCCAACCTGTCACTTTCAAAGCTTAGGTTCTTTTGTTCTGGTTGATAGTGACTGTTAGTCCTATTAGAATATCTAATAGAAGAATATTTAAATGCAAGGCCAGTTATAGCCGTAGACCTAGTTTTATCTTTTCGTAAGTCTCAGAATTTCAGCGGCTTCTCTTTTTTACGACTAACAAAAGTATTGACATTGACAAAAGACGCTTGCACATTTCCGAGTCGCTGGCCTGTAGAAGCGCTGACGCTACTGATTAAGTGACACTGACAGCGTGCAATGATACCTAATATGAAATACATGATTAAAAATATGATCATATTGAAACCCGAGTCCTCTCCTTGAGTGAGGTTGCGTATTGCGACACCGACATTGATTCTAATATTATATCGAGCCGTGTTACCACAGTACAAAATATATGGACAGTATGGAAACTAGGCCTATTTGTTGAAATAATTACCTACGCTGCCTACGCCGCCATTGGTTAGGGTTGACATCAATGGTTGACACTCACGTTTGTAAAATTGAAAAGTGTTTCATTGGAACGAATTTCAAATCAAATCATTTATTTCTTTGCAAACATGGGTATTCATATTGGTACATAGATGTTGTCATAGAAGTTAGTTCTCCATGTTCTGCCGTCACATGAGCATGCAAATCATAATCAATTAGGTAATATAATTTTAAAATAACAATTAAAATATTATTATAACTAGCTTTTGCCCGCGGCTTCGCCCGCGTGGTTGTCGGTTATCGCATAATAAAACACCCTATGTTCTTCTCCATATCCCAGGCTATACGAGTATCTCAAATTTCTAACTTAATATTAATTTTAATGTGATTCACTATGTGAATAGAAACCGAAACAAATGATTTAATATAATAAAAGTACATAATTATGTTCTGAACGTCTAATGAGTCTTTACCAAATATAACAAACAAAACTAAAATACGAAATTTCACTCAAATTCTTAAAGCAATCAATTGTACCAAATTACAACACGAAATAAAAATGCGACACTAATAATAACTTTAAAATAATTCACGTAAGTACCAACAATGTGAAAACAAAACGAAATCCTCCGAAATGTCGCACGATACACCGTTTGTGCTGATAAAACGCTCGGAATATCTAATGAACACCATTGGTGCATAACTTTTCTCAGGGTCACGTTCGCAATTGGACGAAATATTTGACATTTATTTTGTACTTGCAACACGATCTGGCTGTAGAATTCGATTAATCGACTAATACTTGACCGGTTGACATTTTAGCGGGAACACCACTAAACGAACGAAAAAAAAAGAAAACAAAATACGTCTGTAGGTACTCTGTGGTCGTGTGGCGGTGTGGCGCGATGTAAACATTCATCAAGGTTATACGTCCGTAAAGTAATGGATTCAATGAGAAAACGGTTTAATCATAGAAGAATCTTATATAGAATTACTGAGAAATAAATGTAGATTTCGTATTGAGTGTTAGTTTATCGAAAAGTGATAAATATGTCAGTGAAAAAGTAACGAAAGTTTTGGAATGCACAAATTTTGATCATAAGGCCGCCGTGTTTAGTAATGTTTTTATGATAAATATTCTTGTGTACTATTTGAAATGCACGTAAGTAGCTAGTTTGTTTTTCTACGAACATAATTTAGCTAATAGCTACTGATATAATAGCTTATTTTTATCGTAATCGTATTTCCAAGAGTAAAATTCGGCAAACAAATACCTACAAAAACACAAAATGGATATAGTATGTTATCCATAAGAGATAGATATATGCCATCGCGGACTTTTATGAAGACCTTTATAAAATACACAATTCCACCATACATTATTTGGTTATATCTCAAAGGGTTTAGACAGCGTTTTCGTTGAAAGCTCCCAGACGGCTTATTTTTTCTGACACCTCCAACAAATATGGTTAATTTATACAAAAATGCATACAAAAACTTAACAAGTTGTATACTGAAACCTTCCTCGAGAACCACGCTATCCATTGGTGAAAACAGCATGAGAATCGGTGCAGTAGTTTTTGAGTTTATCGCGGACAGACAGACAGACAGACGCGGCGGAGGACTTTGTTTAATAATATTATTATGTAGTGATTAAATTAAACCCTCCCTCCTGGTACCACTCCTATCAAACGAGGTCGCACCATTCTTGAAAAAATAAAATAAAATAATTATTGTAACCTAATCTCAAAATTTTGTTTACTAACCTTGTTTTCAAAACAAAATTGCTTCTGCACGTCTCCGGCGCTGCGAGAAGTGCAGCCCCTTCGCCCTTACGTAACAAAGGATAGGCACCCATGCTCACCTCCGCAGCTTCGGCTTCACTCTAGGGTGCAGCCAAAAGGACTAGGTGGAGTCGGGGTGCCCCGATTCGATTTTGGAACAGATTCGACCTATTCTAACCATAAAGTGGGTAAAAACAAATGACAATATTCACACTGACACAGTTCTTTTTTACGTTCCGTTTCAACGATTTTACACAACATTTTACACGACAGACAATATACTGGTACAGATTTGGTTGTCAATCGCCCATTTTAACGTTTCGTTACACTGTTTCTGATTTGAGGTTAGAAACATTTCTTTTATTTTTCTCGAAAAATATGCATTCTCTGCTAATAAGAGTGGTAACGTTTTAATCAGGGACCCAACCCCTACCACCTTCAACCATTGTCACCCTTCACTTCGTGCCACTGGATACTAAAGTCAAGCCCGGACAAAAATTTTACTAATAGATTTTTTGTTTTATGTACCGTATATACTTTCATATGCATTTAGTAAAAATCTGAAAGCTGTTATTTTGACATTAGAAACAGACACTTTGCACTTTGCCCCACACTAGGAATTTCTCCTGTATCGTGGGTGCGTAAGAAACATTTATACTCACATACACAAACAGCCAGACCCGGAACAACTAATTGTAGGTCATACAAATATTTGTTCCGTGCGGGAATCGAACCCGCGACACGTAGCGCAGCAGTCAATCGCTTAACCACTGCGCCAACCGTGCCGTCATTCATTATCGTCATTTATTATTTGTATAGATGTATAAGATTGGTCTGGTGATCGCAAGCGCTACTGGCTGAGGTCCTGGTCTCTATTCCCAAGTCAGACAAAGTGTTATTGGGTTTTTCCAATATGAATTTCTCAGTAGCATTCCGGAGTTTGTTTTTTTTTTATATCAGACTAGTTTCTGTCCCGCGTCTTCGTCCGCATGAAATTTCGGCCCCCCGACCCTCCGTATCACATTCACATCCCGTTGCCCACCCGCGCTATCGATCGCTTCGTTATCATATTATTATTTCTGACATTTTTTCTTTTTGCCCGGCTCCTTAAGGTCGCAGCGTGATGTTAAATAACCTTCACCCTTCTCCAGGAATTGGGCTATCAAATACAAAAAGAATTTTCAGAATCCGTTCAGTAGTTTCAAAGATTACCGCCTGTATACAAACTTACAAACAAATTTTACCTCTTTATAATATTAGCATAGAAGTATAGATTAACATTTACATTACAAACATTATTTTTAACATTTACATTTATGTAATGTTTTTAATTCGTTTTTTTTTTGAGGATAATTAGTTTAAAAAGATCGCGGACGGTCCGTGGCGCAAGAGATTAACGTATTACATGACCACTGGGGCCCAAGTCTGCTATTTTTATAAATTCGTTACTCCAACACGATCCCATTGTCATTTGAGATGGTCGATCATTGGTCGGTCAATGGTCTCGTAATAGAATTGTATTACAATGGCATTATGAACATTTATTCATGCCAGATTTCATTGATATATATTTTTACATATTATTTATTAGTGTTATAAGTAATCTGAAGTAGTAGAAATTTGGAAGTTTAGTAGGAAGTTTCATTTGTCATTATGTACGAGATTAATAATTCTTTCAATGGAGTGTCAGTGGCTGACCATTGGAAAGTCATAATGACGCCATTATATTAGTAGATTACCAACCTTGTCAAAATCAACAATAAAATCAATGATAGACCATTTTGACACTATTGTAATAGCAGACTTGAGGCCCTGGTCTCGACACGGCACTCGCGACTGAGAGCACTGTCACACTCGCTATTTTGACACGTCGATGCGCGCGTCTGCGTGAGTGTGCCGTTTTGAACGTTTGTTCGTAGTTTCTGTAGTGTCCATATTTATATTGTGGTATTACCACGCAAACTGATCACGATTTACATCAAATTGTCTTTGGGCCACGAATCGGTGCAGTTCTAGGAGTACAATTGAACAAGATTCGTTCTAAAACCAACAGCGCCTTATATTCTCTTCATACGAATATTCGGATACATGAGATCCCATTGGCGAAATATTTCACAGTTTTGACATAAATTAATTTACGTGTAGGGTGATATATTATTCAGACGTTGTTTTATTGTATTCCTTCGTGGAAATTTTCGTTCTGTGACTGCCTCTCAGTCAAGACAAAATAAAACTTTTTACATTTCCGCAAGAATTTAGAGTCTAAAAGCTCTTCGGAAACCGTTCCCCATTAATCAGCAAAAATATTCTTATTTTGGTAAGGTGTTCAAGGATTCTTCCGCCTACTGAAGGTTGAGTTGTTCTTTTGCATATTCAATAAGCGTGTCACTAGCTAAAAACTTATGCTTAGCGAGTAGGGCTTTCAATACCGGTATTCCGGGATCCCGTAATACCGTGATCACGGATTTTATTTTGGCCTTTTACAATACCGGTATTGACGCTCCAATACCCGTGATCACGGTATTACAAACATTTGATCTGAAAATTATGTGATCTTATTCTCACACCACCAGCGCAAGCGTCCCGCCTGAGACAAAGCCCGAAATCGAGCTGTACTTATGACGTTTTTGTTATTGTCAGTCATTTTCGCAAAGGCGACGGGGTAACGCGTATATAGACTTTGTTATTGTGTAGGTAGTGTTAACTTGTGACTGTGATGTTGTGATCTACTAGCGCGTATTTTTGCTAGTTTAATTAGATTACCGTCGTTGCTGCCTCTTCGTGTCTTACCCAAAACGTTCTTGGCGAACAAAATGTAAGTAGATCTTTAATTTGTCGCATACTCAAGTAAACATAAACCTTGCGCAGTTAAGTAATTGTTTATGTTGTTTCTTTTGTGTACCTACTGTGCAGATATTTCGACGCAAATGTATTTTTGTTATGAAATAAATAACTTGAAACTTGGTCAAATCAGCGCTGCCGTGCCAATAATCAACCAATACCAAATTGTTAGCTATGTATAAAACGTATTTATTTTATTATTTTCAATAAATAAGAACAATAAAGACTGATTTGAAAATAAAAAACACGTATTTTATTGGTTTTATTAATGTCCTAATTGAACTTGCGTTCAATACCGGATTACCGGTATTGATACCGGGATCACGGTATTGACTTTTCCAATACCGGTATTGAAAAATCCGGTACTTATTTGAAAGCCCTATGAGCGAGGCAGTAGTCGGAAAGCAATCAGTGGTTGGTAGTTGGCACGCGAGACATGGCGGGCTCTAGCATGTCTTCATATAAATTGACGTCGACAAGCTCGTCTCTAAGGTTGGTGCACGCATCGCGTTTTGTTTCCCAACTTTAGTTCGTTTACATTACTTGTGTTTGGGTACCCCATAAAGCATCGATAGTTATCAACGTAGCTCGTAGCTCATCAGATCAAGGCTGTTTTGTTTGTTCGATAACGATGCAATTATGTGTCTCATCAGCTTTATGTGGGCGCAAGATTTGTTGGCTTTTTTGCCCTTTACGGTGAATGACGTAATTCCTGCAGCATGATTACCAAGAAAGTGAGATTACCAAACTCCCCATGCATAGTTCTTAATAGCCATTGCCAATAATCATGGAACAAGTATATTTTATTTTCATTGAAGTAACACTCAATTAACATTTTACAATAAATGATACGGTACAAGAATCAGTGAACAATCATGGAAAGCGACATTAAGTCGCGTCGTTAACTTGAACGGTTATGACGCCGGTGAATGTAAGCGAAAGTTATGCATCAAAACTAAATGAATCCTAAGCAGTGAATAGATTTGAATTGGCAACGGAAAATGTACAAATGACTACATAAATAAACGTAGCATACTGGCGTAACAGCTACGCTTGGCAGTCCAATAGGTGATTGCAATGTTATTGGTATACAGGTGAATGCTGCCCAGCATGTGCACTATACACATGTGTAGCCTATATATGATTTCGGAATTGCTTTTTACGGTACATGCGCTGAAGGGAATAATCTGTCGAATCATATGCCTAGTTGCCATGGCATTGTCAATTGTGCTATGGCTATCTTCCAATGCCATTTGCTCCGAAGTTAGTACAGAGTTGTACTCTGTACTAACTTGGCTCGAATATACTCGAAACTTACTTGTAACTTGTCGATAGCCGTTTTGGATCCATAGTTCAAGACGCAGCTTTACAGTTTTTGGCCATAGTCCCGCTGGGATCCTAAGCACGAAATATTAATGAACATAGGCTTTTTTACGGTTTCAACCGCAATGCGATTTTTCTTTCTGAATAATTTACTGTAAACCTTTTTGGTTTATTTTTGTGTAATAGCAGCAGCATGATAGCAGAGCATGGGCCATGGAGGGAATCTACTACTTGTCTTCTGCGCAGTTGTGACATCAATTGAGGAAATTGGGTCACTGGGTCGCTATGGTGCTTGTGCACAGGCTTGGAACTGGCCTCGGAATAAATTCTTATATTTCACGTTGTCGGATTCTGTTTTTTTTTTTTTTGTCATGTTTTAAAATATAACACTGTGTTAGAGATTCATGAAACTGGATAGAAAAATCTGAAAATCTTGGCGTTGGTGTTGCTCGTTTGTCCCTTTGTTTAAGACTGCATGCATGTGTCTTAATCTCTATTTGCTCACATGTTTTCTTGAGTGGTATCGCAGCATTACATCACATAGATTACTGCGAGAACACTTTACTTCATTGTTAATTTAGCGTCGTCGGTCCGACTTGATTGCTTTCGTTGCGGTTTCAAAACATGCTGTGCGAATATTTGATTCTCTTTTCCAGTTATTTGGTAAATCAGGGAGCAAAAACATAGATGTCTCATGGATTGTACGAGTATTGCTTTTACATTTCATAAGCTGGTTTATTGCTGTTTAGTATTCTTGATTGACGCACTAGTAACTAAAACCAGTTTCTCTGGTTTTATTAAAGTTATCATTATCAGTAATCACAAGCGATGTGCCATTACATTATATTAAGCGTTTTGATTACGGGTACCCATTACATTGGTGCCGATTCTCTTGTACACCGAACTAAACTAACTAAACTATCACTAAAATTCCTTACTTTTGGCTATGAGAATCTTAAAGCTATTCTGCAAACAAAATTCTCTAAATTTAAAAATAAGTTTGACGCAACTAAATCGAATTTGACAATCGTGACTCCACGTGGTATTTTTTTTTTTGGCTTCGCAACGTTGTACTTGTTTGCCTATGATTTATTTTAGAGCCGGAGGCGCACATGGGGGCAGCCGCGACGTGTTTTTTTATGGAATTTTTCACTTTTTGTGTGGAAAATAAAAAAAAAGGTTACCTACATGTAGCGTGATAGTGGTTTACGGGTTTCTAAAAGGGGGTCGAAATTTTCATTATTTTTGCGATAGGACGCACCATTTTGGAGATATAAGCAAAAGAAAAGAAAAAAATATATAGGGATAAACACGAAATATTTTAAGTGATACACCTATAAGTGGTAAAGAAGCCATGGAAATGATTTTCTTTTTTATTCCGAGAATATTATTTAAAAAATTAAATAATTTAAAATTACTTGATATGATGATTAATTATCAAAATTCACCGCGCTCGTGCCGCCACCCCACCGCACCGTTCGGCGTCACCGCGTCGAGGCGGTTCATTCATAGAATATGTAAATAAAGGATTTTTTCGCTTTTTTACGACATAAAGATGTTTCTCTTAAAATATTTCGTGTACAGTACTGGTTTTGCACCAGAAGTCGAGGTGATTGGTGTGAATTTTAGTTCATGAAAACTAATTTTATTCCACACCTTTTTAATCGCGATTAAAAATAGTCAGATTTAGTTAGAAAATCTAAATTTTAGTTTAAAAACGTCAAATTCAGAATAGCAAAATTGCCATTTTCACTAAATTTAAAAACTCAGTACTATCTTAGAGCTGTCAAACTAAAATATAGTTAAGTTGTGTCACTTTAGTCAATTTCAGAATAGGAAATGGTCGTTTGACAGGAATAAACTAAATTTTGGTGATTTTTAGTCTAGTTTAGAGAATTTTGTGACAAGAGAATCGGCACCATTGACAGTTAATAAACCGAATTCAATGATAGATGAACGAACACATTCACATATTTTTTCAAGTTAAAGAAGCTAAAACAGCTTCATAATTGGTGATGAACTTTCTGAAATTAAGTAACTTCCACTCTTATCTAAACGCAGTTTTGCAACACCTTATTAGTTGTGTGCACCAGACACTACGTGATATCGTATTTTAAATCCAGGCTTTTAAATAGCTTGACACGCTCAATTTTACAAATTACCGAATAATGATTACTGCACAAACAATTACCATGTTCTTTGTTAGGTTGATTTGATTATAGAATGAATGCTCCATATCAGCTCGATTATCTTTATTGAAGTTAAATATTAGGTGGCTTTCAACTCCACCCTTTCCAAGATATAGAAATTAATTCAGTCACGAAAATCCCGTTACCGACCGTTCCAAGGTTCAGGCGAGCCAACCACACGTCCTTCTTAGATGGTAATCGTGAGATAAAGACGTTGAGTACACTAGCTCGTGTCGTGTGTTTGAGGCAGCGTGCTAGGGATTTGTGTCGAAACATGTATCGGAGTTAATTTAATTTGAAGTAATCGCTCGGATGCGCCGCGCGGGAGCGAGGCCGCAGCGCCCGCCGCGCCCGCATAGCAACCGCTCCACGCGCTAATTGTTTCCACGCGCACGTCAGCCAATACCTTTGCCATATTCTATGCACTTTTACATTGCAGTTTTTTTCCGACTACAGTTATTGACGTTTATGGCTCCGTCCCTGTTTCACCCTTGCCTTTTACGGAGCACCGTACATTTTCACAGTGCTTCTCTTTTATTTAGGTTTCATTTACATTTGACGTTTATTTATTTATGATTCACAAAATCCACAAAGGCTGTTTTCCTTTTTTACAACCAGTTGTTTTAACAGGTTATAACCTCTGCAGTTCATGGGGCTCTCCATCTGTTTCAATGAATCCTCTTACTGTTATTTTCCGTGTCTTTATTTTTCAACTTTCATTGTGATGTTTTTATTTTTTAATATGTATTGAGAAATAACGATTATTTCCCTTTATCTTAATCATTTTTATTTGTTTGTTTGTAATGGTTTTAATGTCTTTGTTTAGCACGGTGCGCGTGCAATGTAAATAATACAGTTAAGGAAAATCTACACAAGACGTGTCATTAAATTGATAAGTGCTACTTGGTGGACTGATGGTAATCATACGAGATCCATCAGAATTAAAAACAGATTAATAATAATTTACGTGAACCTTCTATCTATCTATGTATTACCCTGTTTTCATTTAACATCATTATGACTATCAAAGTGTACCCCCTTTCGCATCCTTGCGGACTAGTTTCATAATCAGTATCAAAGCATTATCTTATATCGGTATAAATATACCTATTTATTACCACCCAGACAGGATATCCTTATGTGTGAGGAGGGGGAGACCTTAAGTGTGTACGAACAATTTACTTCCCGCGGCTGTACGTATTAGGTACATTTCCCAAGAAACAACACAAATTCTGCCATGTGCTCTGCATATAAGTGTTAATCGCGAAGTTATTGTTGTTGTACTGAAGTTTAGTTTATGTACTGAAAGTAGATTACTCGTTGATAAGGCTTAGAATAATCATAGTATTAACTGTAGAAGTAATCAGTAGCATAGATAATATTCGGCTCCATAGCACCACTATGCTCTAAACGCTCGTGTACCGGTAGTCAGGACATTGCATGACGTGCTCACGCGAACGCATGCATCCATTGCTGTGCCGCGGCTTTCCATTCAAGGAAGCTTTACTTATTGCGTTACCGCGCAATGCAACGTAGCTAAGCGGGATCATCGTGGGGACGCGTTATTGCCGCAGCTTGCATAGCGGGCATCTCGTTGGTCGTCTCGCCGAGCAGCCAGAAGCGTAAGTGGTGTGTATGGGGTCCGACTGTGGATCGTTTTAATGGACATGGATGTTTTCTCTATTTGTTGTAAGGTGGGACGCAGGGCCCGGGCCGCCGACCCCACCTGCCCTACCTCCACTTACGCCTCTGGATGTATCGTACGTCAACATACATACAACTATATCTGTGCCCACGCATCTTGCTAATAAACAGTGCTAATTTATTCTACGTGTTAAATTTTTTTATAATTAATAACGGGTACATATCGCGTGTACGTCGGTCGGGTGTGCAAGTAGACCGTGAGAGGTGTTGGTAACGCACTAAGTGGCGTGTGCCGTGTGGGGACACGGGCAAGCTGCGGGACTGTTTGTTAGCAACTGTGTGCCACCGTAATTGTGTTCTTTATCATTCTTGGGAAACGTCTCTAGTGTCTTAATCTCTGTATGCTTTCCTTCTAGTCCCGTCGACATGTGCTTTGGCTTTGTCAAACGTTCCAGATTAGCTAGGCGACTCGTTTTTACGCTCAAGTATGCTCTTTGCGTCAGTGACACCTGTATGAAGCGGAGCACATGTCGACTTATTTCTGTCACGCTGCTAAAACTCTTAGTAGTACGTGATCAATATTTCACTTTCGCACATTTACATTCATGCTGTATTTGTTTTAATTTAATAAATATTTCCTAATCCAATTACTTGCTACTCATTAGTTTAGCCTGTTTTAATGTTTGAGGTCTAGTTGAGAAATTGTTTAATCAACCAAGTGTTCAATGCATGATTGTGATTGATTTGCAAATTACTGTTTAACTGTCATCAATTCATCATATGTGGAACTTGTGTACAAAAGAATGTTGTATAATAATATGAATGTTGTTATTGTTCTCTACGTACGTTTCATATCTCAGCGTTATTCAGTTTCCTGCTTCTGACAGTTGCATGTTGAGTGTTGACTAACGCGTGTTTCATACGGTGGATCATTTGAAAGTTGGCTGACATTTTTTTGTGACTGTATTTATTAACTTGTTAATTAAAGACAAAAACTACGTTGTACTTAAGTAAGCAAGTCACGTACCTCGTAAATTTTCGAGTATTATTACCCGACAGTTCTGTAGTATGGTGTGCAGCACTCCACCAAAGTAGATACGTTATTGGCCTATACATTCAGATAAGGCAGATATGTTGAACACGGGCCGAATACTCCAGGCGCTGAGATGCGCATCGCTTTGGGAATGGA
Source organism: Dryobota labecula (assembly GCA_947523025.1). Lineage (NCBI taxonomy): Eukaryota > Metazoa > Arthropoda > Insecta > Lepidoptera > Noctuidae > Dryobota > Dryobota labecula. The sequence goes on from OX383300.1 coordinate 1,157,412, forward strand.
ATGTCTTAATCAAAATGAGTGACTCATGTCGGGTAGTCCGCCTCACGACCGAGATGCTACACTTCCTGCATTTGCTTTATGCGCACGCACACATACGCAATAACGTTTGCATAGAATCCCGCATGCAATACGCGAGAGGGTCCCCTCACATCCCCGTTGAATTCTGAATATACCAGCGCTGCGTTAGTCTGCGCGTCCCTGCAACCAGTGTAAGAAATGGTGTAGCACGTAACCTGTGGTCAAGTATGAACATTATCTCTCAGGCGTGAGTCAGTGTTGCAGCAGTAGCCAGCCACCTGCAGCCGGGGGCAACGGTCCGCTAACCATTGTGGCTAATTTTGTCCATACTCATACGTCGCACACGCGAGGCGCTATTTTTCCCTAGTCTCTCCATTGTTCTTGCCAAGTGACGAGCGACGCGTTGCCTTGCTCGTTTCGACGGATTTACAATTAGGTGTGGCCTACATTAGTAAATAGAACGAGACATTTACGTGACGGAAATCTGAGATTGCAGCAATTGATGTGGCGTACTTCGGAGTCGTAGGTCACTGATATGGGAACACCTTTTAGAGTAGTTTTAGGAGCAGGCCCTTCATAACTTACTCTACTTTCCAAGTAGAATTTTTAATCAGAAAAGCATTCTACATTTAATTTCATTGAAATACAGAAAGGCAGAGGTTGCATTAAACGCTTTTGTGCGGGCCAGCCTGTCATTATCTTATATATTATTGATGCACAAGGCCTGTGACGAAGGTTGGCAGCGCATTATTATTGCAGAACACGTATCCAGAAATATCGCCTGCAGTACTACACATTTCCAATGTATTGGAGCTTCGCATAGTCGCGTAAACACATTGTTAATTAAATTCGTAGACATTGTTTGTGTGACCCATTAGGCCGTTTGTTTTAAATAAATCGCATTATAATTGCTTAAACCTATTGAGTATTGAGCTCTGATTCTTTGTTTGTAAGAAACGCGAGTGTGTCGACCTCGCGTACGCCTTGACATTTGTCGAATGTTTGACAAGACCAGTAGGGCCGACGCCAACGCACCAAGCTTTTGCCCAACAGCTCAGTAATCGAGAAAAGAGCCCCTGAAGGCGCCCTTTCATGGTGCGCTGCCATTCGTAATTGATTCGAAAGTTATGTTCATAAAATGTTACGCATTACGTATCCATTATCGATAATGTTTGAGTCGAGTGTTCCCAAGTTATCGAAGGTCAAGATTGCGAGTGCCGGGAGCCGGGGCGATGGACTGATGATATTCTCGTCAAACCCTGCCTCCTTGAGATGGGTAAGAAATGTTTACTACGCTGTTGACTGGATATCAAAATGTTCTTTTTTTGTTTTAAATTTTGGAGCATATACTATGGTTTTGAAACATTTCGAGTTATGTTTTTTATTTCTAGTTGTCTGGTTTATTAATCTGGTCCAATTTGAATTTCTTTAATGCCTTTACTCTAAATCGAGAGCGTGCCGTTGTGAGTCCGTCGTTGCGTAGTACGCACTGCGTAGTTCTTAACTGGACTTTCGTTTTTGACGTCTTAAAATAAAAATATCTGGGACATGCATTAGATAGAGGTTATAAATATAATTATAGTGATTTCATGTGTTTGTTCTTTGTGATCGGAACTGAACCTTCTTTGTAAGTGCTTGTATGTAATGAGTCAGTCATTATGCCGTTTGATATCATTGTAGCTTTAAAGGTAACGCTCTTTTGATTCCTCGAATGCTTTGTGCATTTGTTTGTTCGTTTATGTATGTAAATATTCGACTTGTTTACTTCTGATTCTTTGTACTCTTTAGCAACTTGAGTATTCGGGTGAATAGTCGTAACCGTTATATACTACCGCAAGTTGACACTACATTCACATAGTGTTGCGAACTGCTACGATACAGTCATTTAGCACATATTCTTTACGATCAAACACACTAATTAGCATATCAACACTTGAAAATGTGAATCTTTTGCCTCTATGTGTTGGATTTCAAAATGCATGTTGCTCACAACACAACTCCGTTTTAGAAACCGCCATATATCATCAGCGAGTGTTTGGTCCCACACATATCCAGTGGTTTTATCTACGCGTTGTTGTGTAAACACGTGGCGGTTCATTAACCTGTGTTGTTGTTCTCATGCGTACGCGCAGCTCTGATGTGTGCGTGCGCGTGCTGCCATCCGCGAGCCGATTGGCCGACAACCATCTAGCAGGGAAGCACGGGATGGGTGGAAGCGATTCGCAGAAACAGGATGATACATCATTCAATTGCTTTTGTTTCGTGTTTAGTCAATTATTCGTTAATGACTAGCACGAGCAGTCGTTTCTACTGACTTTGTGCTTCCGCATCAGAATTAGATTTCTATTTCAAGAATAATTTGTTCCAATCGCCGTTTATTATAATGTATAATGTTCGCAGTATGCGATAAGGCCGCCCATTGTGTATTTTATAGTGTATAAGTTTTTATTTTCTTTTGTAATGTGTAATCTGATGTACAATAAAGTATATATAAATAAATAAAAAAGTATAAGTTTTTTTTACCTTTTCTGTCTAATTGGTGCCTAAGATTACTTAACCGTCTCTCGGGTCTGCTATCATTACGTGCTTTGTATGTGTTGCTATCGCATTTTGTTTCACTGATAACAGACTGTACAGCACAGATATATCGGTCTGGTTACCGCATTAACATCATTTGTCATAAAATTTGATTCGTGTTCATTAAAACATAAATCAAAGACGTGATACAAAACGGCACAGTCATCAACATTAATTCGTATCTTGGCCATTGTTCCGTGCCTCGGAAAGCACGTTAAGCCGTTGGTCTCGGCTGTCATTCTTGGATCTTTGTGACAGTCGTTACGGGTCGTCAGAAGCCCAAAAAAAAGTCTGACAACCAGTCTTTCCAAGGGGTATCGTGTTACCCAGTCACTGGGTTGTGGAGGTCAGATAGGCAGTCGCTCCATGTAAAATACTGGTATTCAGCTGCATCCGGTTAGGACTGGAAGCCGACCCCAACATAGTTGGGAAAAGGCTAGGCGGATTGATTTTTGGCCATTGTTCCACATATTTGTTTCCAATCGTTGGCGTTGGCGTGTTGGCGGCCAACGTTATGTAGCGTTGTATCAAGTGTTTGGCCTTGTGATAGACTAATCGTTTTTCACAATATACGAGATTTATTCAAATGTGAGCCGTAGTTTCTTTGCTCAAGTTTTATTTTCGTCTGTTGGTTGGAAATAGTTTGCTCTGCATTGTTGTTGCTGTGACCGCGGCACTCGCAGTTTGTGTGTCCCATAATTTATGGTATTGAATTTAAACCGTGTTTACTTTTTAGCTGGAGGTCGTTAGCATTCACCATTGGCCTTGTTTTAAATTTCGTCCACATTTCGTATTTGGCTAACGTTCAGGATTTTTGTTCGTAGATTCGAATTCTCTGACACTTGTTATTCACGTTGTGTGTGGAATAATTATGTTGATTTGAACAGATGATAAGTGTTATGTATGATCATTCATTACCAAGTTTCTGGTATCTGATAGGACAGATTTTGCCGAACTATAAGTCAATGGTATGTTTGGAACATTAATAACTGTACACCTAGTAGTAGCCACCGTAGTAGCACCTGTAGTCCTCTTCCTTCAGATTTTTCCTTTGCTGTGCCCGACAGGTTCCACGATTGTTACAACAAAATTAACTTACCTCCTAAGCATATACATTGTGGAATGCAATAAATGATTGAGTATTGAGTACACAAATATAGCTTAGGTACGGTTTAAATAAAGAAAGAAAGAAAAAGTATTTATTGGGACTCATACAGGAAGATCACGTTTTAAACTAAACACACTCATAGAAAAACAAAAAACTCATACTAATAAAAAAGACAAAAAAAAAAGAGCAAAGCTTTCTGCCGAATATTATCAGCACTCCTACGTGTGATGGTTAAATCAATTAGAAGATTCAAAACTTTCTTAATTGTTTAAGTGCCTTGTATTTATTAAATACTTCAATAACGATGGTTACCAATTCATGATTGGCTTCTCAAGAGTCTTGGCTCAGTAAATAACGGTATTTATATACAGCCGGGGCTTTTCAATGGAAACTGGAGTGTTGGCTCTTAATGAATGCGCGAAAGTGCCCCATCGAGTTACTTAGCCTTCTCACGGTACTTACAGGACCGATCCCCGGCTCTCGGTGTAAAACTATAAAATAGTTTATGTAGTGCCAGGTGGCCAAGGGTCGATAGTACATTTGCTTTGGCTACTCTTTTACATGACAATTTTTATCCTCACTTTTGTAACAACTTTCACCCTTCGCCACTGGGATACAAACTTATTTATTTATTTATATATACTTTATTGTACATCAGATTACACATTACAAAAGAAAAGTAAACTTATACACTATAAAATATACAATGGGCGGCCTTATCGCATACTGCGATCTCTTCCAGGCAACCTTGGCATGGACAGTGAATTTATGGACATAAAATGGGGTTGTCATTGGTGCAAATATAAAAAGTATAACAGTACAATATCCTATAATAGATACAAAGATATATAATAGATACATAGATACATACATACTAACTAAATAAGCAAATAAAACAAATGAATACTAGATTATTACAGTAAACAACGAGAACAAAATCACAACAACAAGTAATGTTCCTTCACGAGTCTTTAACCTTACATAGTATATACTTAGTGAACTTAAGGCCACGGTAAGTACGTGTGACCTTGTGCGACTGGGCGGTGCGTTTCCCTAAGAAAGTACAATGAAAGGACTTGTGTAAATACCGCTGAATTTAATTTATATGTTAGAAATTATTCAAAATTATTTAAAAAAGTTTGTTGTATGGCCAAGTCTCGTTATTTGAGTTCGAAGATCAAAAACAGTAGTAATGTTATTAAAACGACTTGGAATATTATTAATAGTGAAACGGGAAGGTCTAGCAACCGAAATACTGACTACAGCCTATCAATTAATGACAAAATAATAAAATCAGACTCACAAGTCGCCGCGGCCTTTGAAAATTTCTTTTCGGATATTCCCGTTTTAACTACTAAATCCCTAAACTCTTCACCTTCTGTTGCTGAGTCTTTGCTTAAGGAAAATGTTAATGTTTGCGATTCAGAATTTAATTTTGAACATATTACCTGTGGAGATATAATTAAAACCTTTCACACTTTAAACGTCAAAAAGACTGCGGATCTGTGGGGTAATTCTGTAGAAGTTGCTAAGTCTATTATTGACATTGTAGCACCTACTTTAGCTCTTATATTTAATAATTGTATCGACTGTGGGGAGTTTCCCGATCTTATGAAAAATAGTAAAATAATACCATTGTTTAAATCAGGTAGTACATCAGACCCCACAAATTATAGACCTATTTCAGTACTACCTACCTTTAGTAAATTTTTTGAGAAATTAATGTTAGACCAATTGCAAAGATTTTTTAATAAAAATAAATTATTACACAGTAAACAGTTCGGTTTTACAAGGGGTCGTTCAACTACTGATGCTGGTGTTGAACTTTTAGGACATATTTATAATGCATGGGAAGATAAATGTGATGCCTTGGGCATCTTTTGTGATTTGTCCAAGGCATTCGATTGTGTTCTTCATGAAACGTTAATCAGGAAACTCCGCCACTACGGGGTCCGGAACACCGCTCTGGATCTTCTTGCTTCATACTTGAGTAATAGGTTTCAGAGCGTTGACGTTAATGCGAAAAGATCTCCCGGATCTTTAGTAACAATGGGAGTCCCACAGGGCTCAATTCTTGGTCCTTTCTTGTTTCTGATTTATATTAATGACTTGCCTTACCTCATAAAGGATAATCATGAAATAGTGTTGTTTGCGGATGACACTTCACTTTTGTTTAAACTTAAACGTCAGGAGCTGGTTACTGACGATGTAAATAGCGCGATCTCAAAAGTAGTTCATTGGTTCAATGTTAATAATTTACTACTTAATGAAAAAAAAACCAAGTGTATTAAGTTTACGCTGCCTCACGTGAGGCAGGTGAAAAATAATGTGTTGATAAAGGGCGAAGAATTGAATCCTGAAGATAGCACTGTATTCTTGGGCTTAACTTTGGATGCTAAGCTTCAGTGGGGCCCACATATAGATAAATTGTCTAAGAAGCTGAGCTCCGCAGCATACGCTGTTAGAAAAATTCGTAATTTAACTGACCTAGAGACAGCCCGTTTAGTGTACTTTAGTTATTTTCATAGTGTAATGTCGTACGGTATTCTGTTGTGGGGAAATGCCGCCGACATTCAGTCTATCTTTGTTTTGCAGAAAAGAGCTGTTCGATCAATTTATAAATTAAGTTCGAGACACTCTCTCAGAGAGAAATTTAAGGAAATTAATGTTATGACTGTGCCTTCTCAGTATATTTTTGAAAATCTTTTATATGCCCATAAAAACATAAAATTGTTTAAACAATACAGTGATATCCATAATATAAATACTAGGAACAAACACATGTATGTTGTACCTAAAACTCGGCTCAAGAAAATAGGTGGTTCGTTCAGATGTCAATGTATACGCTTTTATAATAAACTTCCAAGCCACGTTCAAGATCTAAGCATGAATAAATTCAAATCATTCATTAAACGTAAGTTGTGCCAGAAAGCCTTTTATACCATTAAAGATTATATTGAGGACAAAAAGGCTTGGGATTGAGCTGCTCCAAATTTTACATATTGAAACTTTTTTTATTGTGATTGCTTTATACACATTGACATGAATATTTACTTGTGAAGTATAATATTATTATTTTAATTATTGTGAATGTGAAGACTATGTGGGTCTTTATTTTTATTTTTTTCTTCTCAGTATTTTTTTTTTTCTGATCATGGTATGGCAGTTTGAGTAATTTATGCGGCCTGCCCAAATGTCCTTTCTTTGGTATTGTTCGTCGAATCGTTGAGCTCCTTATGTTCTGAGTTGAGCTGCACGATTACTGACAAATGCGTGCACTGAATGGATAGGTCCACTCAATCTGTGTGGTTCTTTCTTCAAAAGACCATTTCAGACACCAATCTACATGGTCTTCACATGATTTGACCAAGATTATGTCTGGACTTTAAAAGAGACTGTGATCTCTGAGTTTGTTTCGGTCTTTCTTCTCAGAGTAGTCAGATACGAAACGCCGACCTCATCTAGTTTTAAAATATGATTGACGTGTAAAAGTGTTTGTAAAAACCTACTTACAGAAATAAAATCATTTATCATTTATCATTTATTTAACATTTATCATTTATCATTTATCATTAAGAGCTGTTTGACATTAGGTCGGACCGGCAGTTTTATCGGACTCACAAACGTGTCAACTGCATATTGGCATATGTATTTCAATAGCGCCGTTCACATAGGGCGACCCGATAAAACTAAAGGAGACGACACATTTACCGGACGTTCAGCCACGATTTCTGTCGGATCGGACATAATATTGGTGTACTGGCAAGTATAGCGCCGCGCGCCGTTCACATTAGTCAAATTCAAATTCAAATAATTTATTGTGGATCATAGGTTCATAAGATGTTGTGTTAGTTACAGGTAAGTCTGCTATGTCCCGCCATTGAGGCATACAAAATTCATAACATAAATTCGGTACATTCATCAATACAATACATCAAATTATCATGCAATACATTAAGATTAAATTAGTAGATATAATATACTTATGTCAAATTACAGATTAGTCATTTTTACAAAATAGTGTGTTTCAATGTATTGCCATTTAGAAATTCTCTTATAGAGTAATAAATAACATTTATTTATCAATAATTCTCGTAGTTTTTTTTTAATGTATTTATTTCGCTCACAGTTCTGAGAAAAGGTGGAAGATTATTATAGATACGTGGGCCCATACAAAAGATGCTTTGGTGCATAAGCTTTGTTTTACTGGCTACGGTGCGCAGCTTGTCTTTCTGTCTGGCCCTAGAGCAAAATTCAAACAAGTTTGGATTTGCTTTTATGAACATTACAGTTTCATAAATGTATACACAAGGGAGAGTTAATATTTTTAAATTTGTAAAATGTGGTCTGCATGAATCCACTTGGTGTATATTGCACATCGATCTAATACAACGTTTTTGAGATATAAAAGCACGCTCTTTTTCTACAGAGTTGCCCCAGAATATGATGCCGTAACGTATGATTGAAGCAAAATATCCATGATAAGCAGTTAGTAATGCAGACTGATTGACGGTGTTCCTTAATCTGTAAAGAGCATAAGAGCTCTGACTAAGTCTTTTGCATACTTGCTCTATATGTGACTTCCAATTTACTTTGCTATCAATATAGAGACCTAGAAATTTGGTTACATCAATTTCTTCTATGCTGGTTTGAGAGTAACATATATTTAAATTGGTATCAGGTTGTACACGCTGTTTAAAATTCATGATTTTGGTTTTTTCTATGTTTATTCTTAGGTATCGCGTATTTCGGCGCGTAGCGGCGCACAGTGGACTGAAAATCGACTCTCATAGACATATAACACTTTTTTCCTAAATGTCCATGTTTCCCTTGCAGGTTATTAAACCTTGAATTATTTAGAATTTTTTGACATACTCTCCGAACCGGTCAGTGCCTCGACGTTATTTCAAAAAATCGATTTCGATTTACTAATAAAAAAAAATAGTTAATTTTTTTTTTATGTTTAACTTAATTTAAGCTTAAAATCTACACGGACTACTTAAATGATGAATCCGACCACTACTATGTATAAACACGCCACATGATCATAAAAAGATAAGTTTCGACCTAATTATGTAACGATCTTAATTATCATCATTATTTTATGGACTGGCTTGTGGCTAATTGTATTGCTGTTCCACTCAATTGGTCGGAGAGCAGATATTTCATCCTTCATTTTCTGTTCTTCTGCCATCACGACTGCTTCACTTTCTTTAATAAAAGTAAACTGCACCGGACGACAAAACAATGCAGAGCAAGGTTTCGGGTTTTGCCAAACTGTATTTTCTTCACATATCAGTTTGAATGGCACCAATGATGTCATAAAAATACTGGAGTCATCTTGAATAGAATCCAATTTTTGTTTGTATTTACTAGCCAGAGTAATGCTCCATCAAAATCCCATTTAGAGATTAAAATCAGGTCTTCAGATCACCACTCCGTCTCTTCTTTTGCTTCGTTCCCAACTCTACAAAAATATGTTTTCTCAGGAGTTTCCTTTAGGTCATAGTACCAACTGATGATGTTGACGGCTCTTCTTTCTCATGAGCGACAGATGTCGAAGCTTCCTGAACATTTTCTTTGATGCAGCTAGGCCAGTCGACATTTTTCTCAAGCCGGTTTCCATATTCCTTTCGGAATAACTCCATTTTTCGGCTTGCAGAGTGCTAACGCTTCTCTACTGCTCTCGTAAATTTCCGGCAAAATTCTTTAAACACTACATCTCAATCGAGATAACACTGTCTCAAATACGAACATATCCAGATTTGTTACGATGCTTTCCATGTTAACGGTAATGTGATGTTATAACTGTTTGTACTTGCAATGCGTAAAGCGAAATGAATTGATTTTATTATGAGTTCTCCTATTTATTGCAACGATGTTTTATTAGTGTGATCATTAAACTCATTAACTCACTACCCTCATTAGCTAACTCATTGAATAGATATGAATAACAATATTACTTAAACTCATAAAATAATGACGATAATTAAGATCGTTAAATAATTAGGTCTTTGAATCTTAATGTTTTATGATCATGTGGCGTGTTTATACAAAGTAGTGGTCGGGTTCATCGTTTAAGTAGTCCGTGTAGATTTTAAGCTTAAATTAAGTTAAATATTTGATTTAAAAAAAAAATCGTAATCTCTTGCACTTACCTCAAGGGCTTACGGGCAATAGATATTTGTTTTCCAACAGTGCAAGTGACCTCTAATTCCTCCCTGTGTTAGGTCCGGCCTGTGTCATCCTCACAAGAGATGGTAGTTCTCAATTATCGGTCTTGCCGAAGCTGCATTATCTAGGTGGGACAATAGACAGATAGATAGATTCAAAGGGAAACACATTACACTACATAACGTCGTCTTCACCTATAATTATTAATTAATGTATACAAACTATTGTTAACATTTTAAAAGAGTAAGTATGGAGTTTCTTGCCCATTCTTCTCCATACATAACTACCTTTTGGAAGGCGCAACTAGAATCAATTAACTATTCATGTAATTTTTGACGTTCAAAAGTGCATCTTCGTGCCTATTTGAAATAAATGATTTGACTTTGACTTTGACTTTGACTTTCAACGTCTAGATTAATATTACTAAGTATTTCCCTTTTAAGATGGTTTTAATTTATGTATTTCTTGTGTATAAAAGTTCGCATAAATAAATACAGTTATATATATTTTATTTATAAGTAGGTACACACTATGTTCAGTAGACTTCGAATCAAAATTTTATTATTTCTGTAAAAAAGTTACCTACCCGAATTATTATCACACAGGGCGACGTCATTATGTCACTCGCGAGGTAGTTGCTGAAAATCAGCGCTGTTGACGATAGTTTCGTCCGAAGTCACAGCATTTTGCTGAGCAACGACCTATTCTTGCACAGATGCGACGCACGGCCTTATTTTACTTGTAATTTGTTGTTTGTTGCAAAGGTAGATAATTTCCACTGCGCTAAACATTTGGTTTTTTATATGTTTGTTTGTTGTCATTTACCAATGTTGCACAACGTAATAGATTATGCAACATCTATTGTCTGTGGTCTTGGCCTGTCATCAAGCATTGGACAACAGTCAAACTTTTTATTGTTACATTTAAGGTTTTGAATACGAGGCTTTTAGTTTGTATTAGTATGTGTATTTTGTCTATTTTTCATGTAATGTGCGTCTTGTTTGTGCAGAATAAACAATTTTTCTTTCCTTCTTTTTCTTCTCTAATCGAATTAAAAAAAAAAAGGTCGAGGCACTGGCCGGTTAGGTTAGTATGTCAAAAAATTCTAAATAATTCAAGGTTTAATCACCTGCAAGGGAATTAGGGCCAATTGAACGATGACGGAGATATTTATTTATTTAATACTTTAAGCACAAAAAATGTATAGAGGCGGACTTAATTGCCTTAGGTATATTCTACCAGTCAACCCTTGGGTGATGCAGAGACAAACAGTGGTAGGTGTAATAGCGAAAATTGAGGAATAAATATTCATTTAGATATGACTTTTTCATGCCAGCTCCATAGTAATTTTTAATGAAAAAGTTCTGTTTGCGTTGTTTGCAGTGCTATTCCATAATGTTGATATTTTTAGGCATGTATTTTAGTCTCCCAAAACATCTTCAAGTCATAAAAGTGGACATTTGGGAAAAAAGTGTTATATGTCTATGAGAGTCGATTTTCAGCCCACTGTGCGGCGGAGCCACGCGCCCGTAAAGAAAAGAGTGTCCGTGGAGTTTCTTGTCCGTTCTTCTCCATAGGAACCTACTACGCTTTGGAATGGGCAACTAGCTTCATCTTTCTGACTGACCGACCCCTTGACAATTCTAAAGTACCTGTAATTGGTTTATTTGAAATAAATGCTTTTGAGTTTGAGTATAAAAATGAATTTGATTTGGTTGAATATCATTTTTTTTCACCTACCGATTTTGGGTACATAACTACCGATATTTTTGGGCAGCTCTACCGATTCCGCAGTTTGACGTTCGAGGTGGACGGACGACGCGCGACGGTGGTGTTCACATTAGGTCGGATCGGCAGCTTTAGTGTGAACAGCAACACCCGACAGTCGGTCAACGGTAAAACTATCGATCCGACCTAATGTGAACCAGCTCTAACACTTCGCGGCCTCGTATAATTGCCACCAAAATTTATGAAAAAAAATCGCAGATAATAATATTATAGATAATAAAATAATATGTATAAATACAAAAAAAAAAAACATTGTAGTTTGAAAATACAATATCGTTTTTGTTTTGGGTAGACATTACTGAATTTATTACATAAAGTATTTTGCTACAATACTTAAATATTCACATATAGAATTGACGTATACGCGTTTTAGTTTAATATACATTTTTTGCATAACTTACTTGCGTTATTTGAAGGCGTTATAACAAAATTAAATTTAAAAGTCATTAAACTCATATATCTGCGTCTTAAGAGCTTGAGACAATGTTTTGCTGCACTAATGTATGACATTAACAGCTTGCATATTTCACTTTCATTATTGGACCTCCACACAAAGTCACTTTCTAAAAGTTCTAAGTAAACCATTTTTATTGCTGTTTATTTACTTATGATATTGAGAATGTCACACATTATTCCTTTAACTGCCACAGGCGAAAGTGGCTTTGTTATACATAGAAGCTTTTCAATTTCAATACCAGTATTTACTTCTAGTGCCTCTATATCGCCTCGAGCCTTTCAAATATACGTACAAAACCTCTTCTACATCTGTCAAACATTCATATAGCACACGGCTACATATCAAACTATAAAATTCCAGTATAAACTGATCTCGCAATGTATAGGATTTCCGTACAATGAGAGGTCAGCTTAGGCTAGAAAAGTATAGCTTGATATGTAGCCGTGTGTACAAGGATCTTTAGACGTGTGGCCAAGGTTGCATTGAAGAACAAACGCCACCATCTTGATTTTTCAATAGCTTTCACAAAACAATAAATTTCACAAATGTTTGCCAACAGCGCTCCCCTGTCAATGTCATTCGAGCGCCAAAAGATCCTTGTAGCATTGTAAGCATAGATGATAGATGTTATCAAACGTAGACTGGACGATACACATTCTTATTAATGGGTCCTTGCTGTACGTGCTGTGAACATGGGTTGGTGACGTGTGCAGGTCATGGCAAGACACACAAGGACGCGGCCAGCGTGCGCGCGACGAACCCTATCCCCGCGGCCTGCGGGCTCTACTACTTCGAGGTGCGCATCGTGTCCAAGGGCCGCGATGGGTACATGGGCATCGGCCTGTCCGCGCACGGAGTTAACATGAACAGATTACCTGGTAAGTGAACCGACGAACATTTTTGTCTTTCGTTATTTTCGGTTGAGACGGCTTTGGTCATCCTGAAATACAAATTTATCAACCCATCGTTTCTTTAAAGTTTCGTTAAAGTTATGATGCATATTAAGTACATATAATCATTTTAAAGTCTGTCGGAAGTGTTTAACAGGTAGCGGATGTACAAAAGAAAAGTTAAATGTTTGACAAGACATTCATCAAATAAATTAACCATATCAAACGTGTTTTTAACTAATCTACCTGTAGCCTTGTTTTGAGATGAAAATGCCTTGGTAAAATTTTCTATTGATAAAAGTATTGAATATCCCAGTATCGAAACCAATCCATCAGTGATTTACACTCGAATAGATAAAAGAAAATAAAAAAGTTGAATATAGAAATTGTGATTAAGCTTGAAGCCCCAACCGTGGATTAAAAGAACCTTGCACTATCCATTTATTGCTTTATTTTATGCTCTCAACTAAAATTCTCTTCCTTGTGCCCTTCCAGGCTGGGACAAGCACTCATACGGCTACCATGGCGACGACGGACACTCGTTCTGTTCGTCGGGCACGGGCCAGCCCTACGGGCCCACGTTCACGACGGGCGACGTCATCGGCTGCGGCGTCAACCTCGTCGACAACACATGCTTCTACACCAAGAACGGTCACCATCTCGGCATCGCTTTCAGAGGACTACCGGTACGTTTCATAAGGTTATAGAAATCAAGGATCCTTCGTTATCAGTAGAAAATATGTTACAAAAAGCCTCTGTACAAGTTATGGACCCTGTTAGGCCACAGAAACAACATTAAAAAAAAAAAAAAGAAACAGGACTGGTCATAATGACTACATTTGGTGCGTTAGATGCGCACATGGTACAAATTCGTCTGAAACATCTCTTATAATCTAGTATTGACCTGAGTACCTGACCCATATAACTTTTATATCCCAATTTTGGAGAAATATGTTGAGGTCGTAGCGAGACTTGTAAGGAAAAGAAAAGCTGAAGTAAAAAAAACCTAACTTTCTATTCTTCAGTTACCATGCATTATTTTTACTTATCGAATCATAGATTGGGTAATAATAATTATGTCAAATGAAAGAGCACAAAATGACAATGATTTTTACTGACTTATATTACATATTTAAAGTGATACAGATCTTGCACATAGCTATCATTTCTAACGTATCGTGATTACCTGTTCATTTCCTACAGGCTTATTCAATCCTTTGATATAACATTGTGTCGTGTGCCATTCTTCTGACCTTGTAAACGATCTTGTCGGAGTGGTTGCCAGCTGCTCACCACCTACATCATCTATCAGACACGTCTCGCGTGGGTGGCGACAAGACATGCAACTACGCGTACAGATTAATATCCTGATCACAGCGGAGATTTTCCTATCTTGAATAATGTAGGTGTACTGCTGTGATAAGAAGTTAGCAGCACGGTTTGTCTTTTCAGATCTTGTTGCTGGTCGCTATGGCCGCTTCCTAACCAAAAGCGATCATTGCGCGAGTCCGCGATCATCGTGCTCTTTTATATGAATACTAGCTACTGCCCGCGGCTTCGCCCGCATGGCTTTTCTCTCTGACACATCTCGGGATCCTGGGGTCCCGGGCCTTTGGAAGGCGTACGAGGCGCCGAAGCCAACTCGAAGAGGCCTGTTAGACGCTATTAATAAAAGGAGGCACTAACCGACGATTATCCCTGTACGCACTATGCAAGTGCACCCAACGACAACCCCCGCTTATTGTAAGACTATTTATTGCAAGATATGGTAACAAAGATGTTGGACTATAGGTTTTGGGTGGTTAAAATGGACTGGTTACCTAAAACTATGGAAGGACTATGGCCCCTGCCTGATCAATGTTTTATTGTACACGGATAAAATGGCAGGGGGTGACTTGCACACTCTTAATGATGTACGTCAGAATCGCGGGTGTATTTTTCAGAACTGCCTAAATTTATTGCAGTTATTTGGTACCTTCTGTGTACCTTTGTTTGTTAAATACGTATTTCAGCAGGTACACAAGAGTTACCAAATCTACATATAGAGTGTACTTAGCTACGAGTGTCATTCTGAATTTCGACGCCCTTAACCGATTTGTTGACTGACAGACTGGTTATAATTAAAAACATAATATTGATTATTATTTATGTTTTTATTTTGTACCTAAAACCATAAAGCGAAATTCTATTATTATTGCCACATTTCAGAGCAGTATTATGTCGAAGGTATGTTCCGTCGAAATAGAGATCCGCCGAACAAGTGCATATCGAAGAAGGCTTTTGTCGAAGTAGTGTTCTACGAAGGTGTGTGTTGTCGAAGTATGTTCTGTCGGACTAATGCTTGTCGAATATTATGTTCTGTCGAAGCAATGAGTAGTCGAACTATTGTTTTTCGAAATTCAGAATGACACTCCTTAGCTACATATATTGGTTAGCAGTACACCCGCGGTTCTGACATCAGGATGGCGGGTGTACCTAACTTTTATATTTATTTAAAATATCATTGTACGGGTGTAGGTACACAGATTTTCAGGAGAGGTACGTAAAGTTACACAGAAGGTACCAAATAACAGCAATAAATTTAGACATATCTGAAAAGTACAACCGCGATTCTGACGTACATCATTAATGGGCCCCCGGAAACGGTCGCTCGCACTTAGTGTCGTAGCAACAAGGGGGCAACATATCCTGAGGTGCTAGAGGACTGGAGAGGTATTCCACGTCTATCAGAACAATCCTAGAGCCCGGAAGATGGTCAAGATCCCTACCAACACTTACTGGAATACTTCCTTCCTCCGAGTACGTTTGCTCTTGCAAATCTCCACTCAAGCCAGCGAATAAAGGCAAGAATGAGGTGGGACCTCCATCCCTCGTCAGTGTTCACTCCAGCCGGCCAATAAAGGCAAGCCAGAGATGAGGAACATGACTTCTCCTGGGAGATAGGGACCGTGGGTGGCTACTGCCCATAAGCCCGACACATGCTGCCCTGCGGGTTTCTGTATCTCTCTTGGTCTGGCTCCTCACTCTAGATCTGTTCCGGCAAAGTAACCTCTACCGGCACAGACCCAGAGTTCGGAGCGCGCAAGCCCCACCACTACGCACACTGGTTCCATTCTGGAAAATATGGGACTTAGGGTTCGAGGTTAGTAAATCGGCATGTATTTTTTAACATGACAGGCCTTTTGATTTTGAGTAAAAAAAATATTGTATTTTTTTTGTATGGAGCAAAATTGTTTTTTGCCGTTTTTTTCCATAATCGCAACACGGTTAAGATGAAACCTATACCCAAAGTCTCTAATTCAGATAATTTATGTAAAAAAAGTAATGTCAAGAAATGTCACTGTCAAAATGACAGGACAGTGGTACAAAACATTTTATCATAATTTAACACATATTATTTTGTAAATAATCATCGATAAAATTAAAGTGAATTAATTATAAGAACTATGCAAACAAAATACCGTTGCCAAACAATGCTTTGTGTAGTGTGTCGGAGACCATATAACCGTCATAATCAGCTCTTTTTATACCAGAAAATCTCCTTTTATTAATAACTTTGTTTAAAACCGAAAATTTATAGAAAAAAAAAAAAAAAAAAAAAATAATAATAAAATAATTATTATTTCTTAAAATCAGTACTTAAAAGAAAATGGAACCACTTTCTTCACCATTTTCTGTAAATTACCATTACGAAGATATTTTTTTGTTGTGTTATCCTCTTTGTTTACATAAATTATCTGAATTTGAAACTTAGGGTATAGAAATAATTATAGAGGGCATTGTCCTCGATAATTCATCCCCAGACACCATTTCAATATCTTTGCGACTTTTAGAGCTAGAGGCACTTCAAGGTTAATAGTTGAAATATTGGTTTCTAGTCGAAAATTCAACCATATTCGAAATGAAACCTAGCTTCTAGTGTAGAAAGTATGGTACTTAATAGGTTATCCTCAGATACCGACTGCATATCTTTGCCACTTTAAGAGCTTTGGACACTTCAAGGTTAAAAATCGAATTATTAGTTTCCTTCTGAATTTTTAGAGTAATGTTCGCATAAAATGTCTTTTAGTGACTAATTAATTGGTCATGGGTTACATGAAAGTAAAATCCTTTTTATGGTAATGAATTATACGTCCACCTGTATCCTTGGAATTACATGCCAGCAAGCGTTCACAAGCTTTTGGTACGCTGACATCTGTCAACATTTTTCTTTTATTCCTATTGGTATGATATCAGAAGAAGCGTCAGAAGCCCGCAACAAAGAGCTCCAAAAGTCGCAAAGATATTGAAATGGTGTCTGGGGATGAATTATTGAGGACAATGCCCTATATAATTATTTTTAGGTTTCATCTTAACCGTGCTGCGATTATGGAAAAAATCGTCAAAAAACAAATTTGCTACATAAAAAAAAAAAAAAATTTTTTAGTAAGTTAGAATGATAATTAAAAAAAAAAAAATGTACCCGTAAAAGTTGCTCAAAATCAAAGGGCCTGACATCTTAAAAAAAATCATGCCGATTTACTAACCTCGCACCCTAAGTCCCATAATTTCCAGAATGGAATCAGTGTGCGATGTCAACGTAGAGATACGGCGATTATTATTATCGTTTATTTCAGGTATTAACCCATATCGATATCTTTACGTATTGTTTTTTGATATATCCGACATATATAAAAAAATCGGATTTTTGATATTTATTATAAAAGTCGGGTTTTTTTCGAACCCTGCAATAAACACACGCACCTCTCCCGGCGACTCTAGTGCAACTTTCTTGGTCAGTTTCACCGCTCCGCCCACTTTTTCGCACTCCAATATAAATTCATAACCGATCAAATAATCTTAGGAGTAAAGACGTATAAAAAGATTGATTTAAGGTTCACTTTGCAATGGGACACGGCGAAAAATATTGAATTAATAATAAACTGTTATGGTAAAATCATACTTACTGTCATTCAAGGAAAGTTCAAACCATGACGTATTACTTCAAACATTCAAATATATTGTTGTGAAAAACGTATATTTTGAAAATAGTTTTTCGAATAAAAAAAAAAAAAAAAAAAATATTAAATATGGCGACTTAAATAGAACTGTTCTTTTTAAATACAAAATAAAACTGGATTTTTTTTTTTTTTTAATATACAAAACCGGAAATAAACTTTTCAAATCCGAATTTGAACCAAATCGAACCGGGGTTGCAAAAAAAAATCTCTGACGTTGAATTTTGTCTTTGGAGCGGTAGTAAATGGCTGTCAGTTTTAAAGATGATTTTGCCCATTCGTATAATCGCATTGGTGTAACGATTGCGTTAGTTGCAGGCAACTCTACAGGCACGCGTTGCACGCGTTGCTAAACGTTTGATGTTTCCTCCAAGCCTATCGCATGGTCCTTTTCTGAGAATTGTTTTGCAGCTTCGGTTCGATTCAGCAATCACCATTCCTGGAACAAAAAAGTTGCACGCCTTTATTCCAACAACCGAAGGCCTTTTGGTAAAAAGAACCAGTTCTAGCGTAGATTGATAAAATAAAAAAGGTACCTACTTACCTCCTTTGTTACAATATTATCTCATTATGTTATTATTATGACAGCACAGCAATTTTACAAAGTATGTTTTTTTTTTTCGGGCAAACCTGTCGACCTTAGGAAGGTTAAGTACTACGCTCAGTGCGACACGTATGTACTTTAATGAATTTATCTCCTAAACTATTGCAGATCCCATTTTGAAAATTCTGGTGTATTCTAAATATACTTTAGGCTATATTTTGTAATAAAAAAGTTAAAATAAAATTGGTCGAAGTTACTAAAATTTTGATTTGAAAAGTTTATTTCCGGTTTTGTATATTAAAAAAAATAAAAAATACAGTTTTATTTTGTATAAAAATAAATTTGAATACAAAACATCCATATTTAATATTTTAAAATTAATTTGTTTAATTCGAAAACTATTTCCAAAAAATACGAATTTCAATAACGACAACTCTTTAGAAGCCAATAACTTGACAAATAAACATAACACAAAAAAAAAATTGTGTGTCCTCATTCATACCTACTAGTCACTTTTTTTTCGCCGTCCGCTTCACGTGAAATGCTCCTTATGTTGAGTGCACAGGTCAGGTCAGCCAACTTTTATAGGAGAAACAACTGCGTTACTTTAATTTGCAAATATATGCAGTATTTTATTTTATTTCATAGGTTTTTCTGGGGCAGGTTTATTCGGTAGCTGTCGATAGCTGTTTTATTTTTTAATTTACGTATAGAAGAAACCTTTGTTCGAAGGAGACTGATTATGGTACCCTAAATAAAATAATGGCCCTTATTTATACGTTTATAAGCATTTAGTAAAAAGTTGTTATTTTGACATCACAAACATACACTTAAAGGCTCGTACAGACTCGCGCGATATCGCGGGTGCGACGCGACACTAGTAGCACAATTTCTTTGTCGGTGCCTGTCGCGTCCGCGATATCGCGCTTGTCTGTACGAGCCTTAAATTGTATTTATTTCTATAGATGACGTGTAATTGCGCGATCAATAAAGTCGCCTTTGTTCGTCATAATTAATTATAAATAAATTAAATACAAACGATTGCGTCGATAGTGTATTTGTGCGACGACGGTCGCTTTCGGTTACGACACGGTGTTTGAGTCAGCCTTTATCTAATGTTTGGATCATGAGAAATATAAGCATATTAAAAAACCTGGTAGTTCATGTTATACAAAGTACTCGGGTATGTTAAAACTTGCTTTGGGAAAATGAGTTTAGACGGCAGCTATTTGATGTTACAGCCCAACCTATACCCGACGGTGGGCCTGCAGACGCCGGGCGAGGTGGTGGACGCGAACTTCGGCCAGCAGCCCTTCGTGTTCGACATCGAGGACATGCTGCGCGAGCTGCGCGCGCGCACGCGCCTCGCCATCGACGAGTTCCCGCTGCCCGACGACCAGGGCCAGTGGCAGCAGGTGCTGCACCGGTGAGGCTCGCGACTAGCGACATGATAATTTGCTCCCGAACGACTCTCGGCCACGGCGGCCTCTCAGCAGTCGCGCTGGCGAGCACGAGACCAACAGGCCGGTTTTAACATTACGGATAAAGAACTAGTGAATATAAATATCAAGCAATGTTTCCATAGAAATTAATTACTATTTACTTTCAAAAACTCAAAAAGTTTGGCTCTTGGTTCGGAGCACTATTGTTTATTTACGGTTGCGTCGACGCGGCCCAGCAAAAGATTCTGTTTATGTATCAAATCTTTGGTGGCTCCCACGAAACTTGCCTAATGCATTGATTACCTATTTTCTCGTTTATACACGTAATGTGTCTTTTTTTTGTTAGGCCATACCCGTTTTAATTAAAGTAAATAAATCAATAATTATGTAGTTGTTCTATTAAACTCTACTCCGACCTGTCCTGCTGCACAGTGTTCCATTTGATTTAAAAAAACCCTTTGCTCTTTATGGTATTTATCAATCAAGGGATGCATTTATAATGCACGAGTAAAATACCTACGTGTCTATTTCAAATACTTTTTTTTTATCTCGAAGTTTAGGTGATCTTTTTATTTAAAAAATTCAAATTAATTCTGAAAACGTAACTGTCCAAGATATGTGTTTTATATAAATATATTTTAATAGAGCATCTTTGGGCGCATATTTTCCAGTTTTTATTTTTGGAAAATCACCCCCGGATACAGAGGAATATTTATTTTTCAGATTTTCGTTTTTATTTTTTTTTCTCCCTATAAACTCAACAGTGCGACTTGACACTAGCTCAGAAATATCGCTGCTAACAAAGCCTATCACTGATAAGAAAAAACACTTTGCACTATCGCGGTTTTTGGGAAGAATACGCCATTTCGTTCTAAGGTCAAATAATAATACAACATAGGGTTGTCGCAAAAGGTCAAAAAACTATTTCTTTTTTTTTTGTGAGTTGGTGTACAAGGAAAAAAGCTAAAAAGCAAAAAAAAAAAATTTGAGACTTTTTTTCTTATAAAGTTCTTATAAGCTATTGTTATATAGAAATTAATATTGTTCAAAACAAAATAAAATGAATTAAGGTCAAATACAGTGACAATCCCTAACACTATATTTTGAAATTCAATTCCTTCTAAAAACCGCGATACTGCGACGTGACTTTTTTATCTTTGATAGGCTTTGTTACGAGCAATATTTCTGTGCTAGTGTCAAGTCTTACTTTAAAAGTTTTTAGGGAGAAAAAAAAAAGAATAATGAAAAAAAAAAAAAAATTATATACTCGGTATCCGTATGTGATTTTCCAAAAATAAAAACTGTAAAATATGCGCCTAAAGATGCTCTGGCAAAAAATATTCATATAAAATGAATATCTTGTACAGTTACGTTTTCAGATATATTTTTTTAATGAAAAGGTCACCCAAACTTCTTCATTAAAAAAAGAAATAAAAGTATTTGAAATGGACACGTGTGTGTTTTACTCGTGCATTATAAATGCATCCCTTGCTCGATTAATACCATAAACAGCAGAGGGATTTTGTTGATGAATCCTCACGAGCCGCTCGGTCCCGCAGCATGGTGTCGACGTACCTGGTGCACCACGGCTACTGCAGCACGGCGCAGGCCTTCTCGCGCGCCACGGGGCAGCCCATCGACGAGGACATAGCCTCTATTAAAAATAGACAAAGTAAGTTGTTCGTGCATGGATCGAAATTCGCATTCAGCTGAACTGGGCCTATCTGATGCAGCCGTGAGGCACACAATACACTTTCGTTCTTCGTTGACAGTTCGCAAAATAGATGCGACTTTTTATCAAATGTCCTCGTACATGGATGACGGCGTGCGGTGTTGCAGGAGTGTCGAAGCTGGTGGTGTCGGGGCGCATCGGCGAGGCCATCGAGGTGACGCGCGCGCTGTACCCGGGCCTGCTGGAGCGCGACGCGGACCTGCTGTTCCTGCTCAAGTACCGCCAGTTCGTGGAGATGGTCAACGGCTCCGACGCGGAGGTGCCCCAACCCAACTTACTATTGCCTCGCAGGGGATACGAATATTATTAATGTGTCTGTCTGTTACGTTTCACGAGCCGCGGGCAAAAAGCTAGTACGTAATACTTGTGATTGAAAAAAGCGTTCCGATTTGTACTGTTAACGTTTGCAAGTCTTCTGGAAGTCTATTCGTGTTTTCGTGTACGGCCCGCAGGCGTGCGACAAGGGCGGCGCCAGCAACGGCGTGGCCACGTCCGTCATCTCGCACACCAGCCGCGCGCCCGCCCGCGGCCTGCGCGACAAGCACACCAACGGTACGGCTCTTGCTCTCTTGCTCACTCGCACTGCGTCGTTCACGAGGGTAAAGCAGTGTCACGGGCGTGCTTTCAATCCCGAGCGAAGCAGTTACGACTACAATTCTGAGTGCCGCGAGGGATTTAAGCTCGCCCAAGACGAAGTCACCTTTATCCCCGAGGAGAATACTCCTACTTTTCACACCTTCTGCAAGGTAATAAAAATCAATTCGATTATTGTTAGGGTTCCGTACCTCAAAAGGAAAAAACGGAATCGGATTCCTCGTGTGTCTGTCCGTCTGTCACAGTCAATTTACTCCGAATATATTGAACTGATTAAGTTGACTTTGGTGCCCATATGAACTTCTGTAACCCAAACATGGACGTGTAACGTAAATAAAAGAATTTTGTAAACTGCGTCACTTTTGGGGGTCAATTAGAAAATTGAAATTGAATTTGAAAATGAAAGTGCTTATTGTAAGGATTTCAGATATTTTTTGTTTTTTACCCCCCCCCCCCCCCCTATAACCATAATACCTTATCTCCGAAACTACTTAGCCTACCATTTTGTAAAATAAAAATACAGAATTCCAACTACGGAACCTTCATTCTGAGTCTAACACGCTCTTTCGCAAAAGTTTTCATACGAGTTTTTAGTCAAGGTTCCATATTCAAATTACATTACTGACTAGCAGGATTTACCTATATTCAGTACAATATTATCGCCGGCTTGACCCGGGCTATAATGAGTTGCTTTAGGCTTGCATGAGTAATAATTTGCAAGTGGCCGAGCTGTTAGCTCCATTAACGGGCGTCGTATGCCGCAGGCGTGGCGGAGCCGGCCGAGCCCTTGCGCGCCGACGACGTGGACATGTCTCCGCCGCCGCAGCACGCCAACGGCGCGCTCGCAGGTACCTCCTGCGTACTGCGCTCAGGCGCCACAAATGCTTTTAATCATACACACAACTTCGTTCCGTCTCAGTCATCTGCAAACGATTGACGGAAACAGAACGATGGTGTAAATACGTTAAGCGCTAAACGCATTTAGTGATTCGAGCTGAAGCGGGTCGTAAGAATTGCCACACAACATAATTAGCCGTGCTCTACCCGTCTAGCCATTTCTTGGTGTACGTTACCCCAGCAGGAAAGTGTCTCCTAGAGTGATATGAGTGGAACGTATAATTAGTGCGTAATCTGCTGTAAATATGCGCCACATAAAAAATTTGTGCGTTTTGTCGTTTTGGAATAAAACGGAAAAAACGATTCCTGCTGGAGTAACGTTTTTCCAGCAGGAAAATTCTAAACGAAAGGTCGGAGAGAAATATTTTGCATGGGCAGAAAACTTATATTTGTGCAAAAATGTGCGCCGAAAATATAATTTGTGCGTCTTCAGGTTTTCGAGATATTGCATTTCCTGCTGGAGTAACGTTTTGCAGAATCGTGTATCTCTAAAACCATTATATGTGCGCCTGTAGAAGAAACATATACGAGTACCTCTTTATTTGTGCGTATTTGTGACAGAATTAGATTTAAGAAAATATTTATAATTTTCAAGTAATCGTGCATTTATTAAAACCCGAAAAAATATCGTAGCGCCTAAATGAGAAAACGTATAAGCTCGCTGAAAACTGTATTCGGTACTTCGTGGTGCTTTTAATAACCATAAAGTTTCAAAAGTGTACATGCATGCATTATTGAATAATATTGCTTAAAGTCAAAACGACGGTGTCATAACTTGACGGAAAAATACAAGAAACCGGCTCAACCCAAGATGTGTGGGTCTAAACCAGGAATTAGTGCGTTTAGTCAAAAATATATAGTGAAAATATTCAGCTTGGAAATGTTCGCATTAAGTAGATATAAACAAAAAACAAAACATGTACACAACGGCTGGTTATCCGACCAAATTCGAATGACTAGAAAAATGCGACGATTTCATACTTAACGATGACCATCTTTATTGGACGTATTAAACCTAAGCTGTTGTCCGTACAGTCGCGTTCAAACGTTTATTGGCAATTATATGACCTAATTTTGGGGGCTAATTAAAAATATTAACATGGGACTTAAACATAACTGGCGAAATGTGGGTTTACTATAAGCACACCTCTGCCCAACCCTTCGGGGAAAGGAAGCGTGATATGATAAAAAAAATACGTATGTGTCATGATGGCCCGTTGGTTAAGGCCTCGCCTCTCATGCATGAGGTTGTGGGTTCAAATCTGGGCAAGTACCAATGTGACTTTTTCAATTCATATGTACTTTCTGAGTTTATCTTGGACATTACTGACATCGGTGAAGGAAAAACATCGTGAGGAAACCTGGACTTATAGTTAATATAAGTCTGAAATCGCCAACCCGTCTTGAGCAAGCGTGGTGATCAATGCTCGTGCCTTCTCTGTATGAGAAGAGGCCTTTGCCCAGCTGTGGGACAGTTATAGGCTGGTATTATTATTCAATAATGCATGCATGTACACTTTTGAAACTTTTTATGGTTATTAAAAGCACCACGAAGTACCGAATACAGTTTTAAGCGAGCTTATACGTTTTCTCATTTAGGCGCTACGATATTTTTTCGGGTTTTCAGAAAAGCGCGATTACTTGAAAATTATAAATATTTTCTTAAATCTAATTCTGTCACAAATACGCACAAATAAAGAGGTACTCGTATATGTTTCTTCTACAGGCGCACATATAACGGTTTTAGAGATATACGATTCTGCAAAACTTCACTCCAGCAGGAAATGCAATATCTCGAAAACCTGAAGACGCACAAATTATATTTTCGGCGCACATTTTTGCACAAATATAAGCTTTCTGCCCATGCAAAATATTTCTCTCCGACCTTTCGTTTAGAATTTTACTGCTGGAAATTCCAGCAGGAATCGTTTTTTCCGTTTTATTCCAAAACGACAAAACGCACAAACTTTTTATTTGGCTCACATTTACAGCAGATTACGCACTAATTATACGTTCCACTCATATCACTCTAGGAGACACTTTTCTGCTGGGGTAACGTACACCATTTCTTGCGACTGATACTATGACAGTTGTGATTTGAATAAACGAACAGTTGAAGTTGATAGTCAATTTGATAAACAATCTGTTTCCCTGCATTTCTGGGCCAGCTCCGCTGACCTCTAATACACAAGTACGCTGGACTTCATAGTATCGATATCAAAATGAAGACTTTAATAAAATTGATTTTCGCCATTTTGGCGCTGATAGCAACGTGACCGTTTATGGATCTAATATTAGAGATGGGACACAGCCTTCGATAAAAAAATACTTTTATGGACTTTATCGATCGTGAGAGTAATTTATTAAGTAAGAGAAAAAGAACACACCCAGTTATTTTTATTATGATCTATTTTTAAGTAAGTAATAGAATAATTGCTGTAAAGGTTAACTGAACTATATTTTCATTAGGGCACGGTCAGATTGCAAGCTATAACTAATGGGTAGCGTGCTAGTAAAGTTATAGCGCATGACTGTCAGATCAGTGAGCTTTAAATATGGGGATAGGCTAACACCTTATCCTTAAAATTAGTCTATTTGAGCAAGTATCTCCACGCTCAACTACACTAGTTTTATGAGCTGAGCTGGAGTCTCAATAGTGAACCAAAAACTAATGTGCTTATTATATATGATTGTTAAAGAAGATAGCGAATTTTACAAAATGCGCGTACTCTCATGATAAAAATGTTCTAAATGTAGTAAACACAAATCTTATTTCACGATGTAGACCTAAAACATACGAGTCGTATCAAAACAACACGTCGGCCATTTGCAACAATGTGTCAATTTTAGTTCCTGAGACGCTTGAAT
The DNA here is from genome assembly GCA_947523025.1 of Dryobota labecula. NCBI lineage: Eukaryota > Metazoa > Arthropoda > Insecta > Lepidoptera > Noctuidae > Dryobota > Dryobota labecula. The sequence continues at coordinate 1,183,498 of OX383300.1, forward strand.
GGCCACAAAAATCAACTGTCATTTCTTAAAATATAATTAGTCCAGCGTACTTGTATATTGGAGGTCAGTAGCCAGCACGCATGTGTGCGCGCAGTGAATGAATGAAGTTAAGTTTCTCTTTGGATTGATATCTGTGATAACCACGTTCTAGTAACGCGCGATAAGGACATCACTTAAATAGTTTATAGTCCACTGTAGGTAAATTCAATATTCTCGATATAACCGTTTGATTGCTTATAATGTGCGCGTGAAACTAATCGCACATTTTATGGAAAGCAATTGTACGGACAGCAGCAGCAAAAAACAATAAAAATGGGTTTGCTTCCCATTTAAAATAGGTACTAATAAATATTGATTTACGTATCACTTCTTAAAAATTATGTTGTTGAGTTATTTACAGTTTATTTAACATTTTAAAATAAACAAAGATAGTCAAATACTTTATTTTTAATTACAAAATATGGCCCCGAAATACAATATTTTATTTACAAATTGGCAACCCATAAAACATATTATATATCTAATTATAAGTATGGATAATTTAGAAAATGTGAAATACAGTCTTATTAATATTATGTACCCTATTATTAAATGACAATAATATGTTTTTTTTATTTGAATTTATATATTATTTGCACACCATACTCATTCATTATGAATATTTTATTTAGTCACATTTATAATTTTTATTATTATTCGCCCTTTTATTTTAGTTTTGCATGTTTAGGTACATAATGAGCTAGTTCAGATTAACACAGGTTAAGCTTATAAATAAAATGTATGCTGTTTTCTATGATTATAAGTTCGGTTTCACAGCCCCGACAGTTACGCGTCGTGCGTTTTATCTTGTGTGTGTCCGTTCATTACTCGCGGGTATTGTCCGCTACCGTTCAACCCGATATTAACTTTATGATTTAACCCGTTATTGAAAAACCTTTTAGTTTACAGCGCCTAGTTAAATTGTAGCGAAGTAATATTAGCTACTAATATACAATTAAGCGTACTAAGCGCTTAGCTTAAGCTGTAGTTTCGTAACTACGCAATTTTAGAGGTAAGTAGAAAGAAATGTTGATACACTATACCTATGGTACGGTTTGATTTCTAATTAGCTCTTCACAATTTGATACTAATTCGGCTAGTAATTTGGTAGAAATAAGGGATTGGTAAATAATTGTAAGTGGGCTGTGGTGTTTGCAGGGTGACCGAGGGTTGGCAAAAACGAGCAAGTTGTTTTAAAACACATATTTTAAAGGATGTTTAAAACAGTTAGAAATAAAACAATGTTTTTTTTATTAAGTGTTTTAAATTTCAAACAATGTTTTATGAATAATATTTTTATAGGGAATTAATGGAAATAAATGTAAAGTTATAAATGTTTAGGACTTGAAATAGCTCGAAAACAAATTCAAAAGGCTAAGTACTAGATTCGATTATTAGATTTATTTGCCATTAATTTATGTTATGAATTTATTAAAGAAACAATTTGGATTTGAAATTAAAGATTCCTTCTTTTATTACTTAATTTATTTAATAAAATCCAAACAGTAACAATTTAATATTGTCTCAAAGTTCGAAAGTGAAAAGAGATATTGGAATGAATGCCCCGAACTATTTATACAATTCGTCGCCTGTCGAAATGAGGTAAATCCCCGCAACTGTTCCGGGGATGCCCCTTATTTGAATAAGGTTCGTCCAACCTATGCACAATTTATACTTCGTCGCCGGTTAAATCCCGTTCTGTCGCTTGTCAGTAATTCCCCGCAATTATTTTAGGGACTTCCCTTATTTAAAAATATACGTTTAGGTTAGGTAATTCCCCGTCTAAGAACGAACATCGGAATTCGCAATTTGGAACGTACAGGGTGTATGTAAGTGGTTCAGTATCTGTGTTACATAACCAGCTTGATTACAAAAAAAAAGGAAGTATGTTCACAGATTAGATAGTGTAATAGTTAGTACTAAGACTAATTTACTGTAACTAGTATGTTATTCTGATCGAATTTGGTGAATGTTAATAAAAAAATAGTCAAGAAAATGAATTATATTAGGCCCGATCGATTTATGTTGATAATAAATTTGGTAAATCGCTCACAAAAAAAGGAAAAAAAAAAACCTTTGGTTAAAACATTTTCAACTGTTTGTTTTACAAAATAAAATAAACTGTCTTTTTTCAACCCTGGTGTTACCTAAGACACAATTCTGCAAGCTGCTTGCCGCGGGACGTAGGAAAGTTCCATGACCAGCTGTGGGCTACAGTTTGCAGTTGATTATGACGACAAAAATATGGACTTTTAAAGAAACCATACGAGTACCATACTGTACATATGGTTTACTTGTTTATTATGTTGGAGTATTATTGCATAGCAAAGTTCATTAGGGTAAAAACTAAAGAGTGGAAGCATTAGTAACATACACGCTAATCGTCTTATTCATAATAAAGTTATCCGCTTCATAAACCTATGTTGGCTATCGAGCTGTTTTGTCCCTTTCTGTGAAGTTAAAATGAAGTTTGACAGAAAGGGACAAATCAGTTCGATAGCTATAATAGGTTTATGAAGCGAATAACTTAGTAGTGAGGAGAGGGTTAGTAAGTTGGCATGTGTTTAGTAAAGTTTCAAGGCTTCTTAACTAACAGCTCATGTAACATCGCATTAGACTCGAGATCACTCACCGGCACTTAATGCATATTTTGTTTTATTTTTTCCGTTATGTTGGATTTAGTTACCGTGAGGCGTCGCTTACGCATGTCGAGTAACCAATGAGGTGCAAGTTGTGACAAAAGTGGCCTTATACCGATTGAGCGAAAGAGTGGGCTCAATAGGTAAAAGAAATATTTTCGGTTAGAATCTCAATCATACGAGGAATAAAGATACGAAAACGAATGTTATATTCTAATACGTCAACGATAGCTTGCATCTCAATCACGCTACTGCTAAATTTAAGGTGCTGTCACAGCGACCGCGAACTCGAAATAACCACACTAAATACAGAGTACAAGTAAAACATCATGTGACCGTATTACCTTGTCCTAGCTGGGTACATTGAGTAGGGTGTCGAACAATCGCAGTGCACGTGCAACAAACTAAACACGATACGATCACGCGTTACTTTGAGTATAGTCGACTTCGTAAGTGCAGTTGCGGTGCTAAGGTTGAATGTCACTTGCACGCCATACAACGTAAAGCTCTATTTCTGATGTAAGACCAATGTGACAGAAAGTTTCAACCTAAGTTATGCTGGGAGTTTTGTGAAAAGTTGAAGCAATTGGGAAGTCGACTATACCCGTTGTGACGTCCCAGCTAGGACACGGGTTCAGTTGGTGGTCGCTGTAGCACGGCGAACGGGCAGTGACGCGGCATGCTTGTAGGTGTGGAGGCGCTGCCGCTGGTCAAGGGCATGCCGGGAGTGACGGCCAGCATCGCCGCGCTCATGCCCGACTTCCACACGGGTGGGTAATCGTCACTTTATGTGTTCATCAGTCTCCTGCTCTGGTTCCCGACGATAGGTGCTGGTTATTCGTTCTCCTTGCTGTTATAGATGTGGATCGATTTCAGGGTTTCATAATTTATTTTCCGAAGTTAGGCTAGCGACTTTCTCTGAAGAATTTAATCATGGAGTGCTTAATATTATTGGTGCTTTATTTAACTATTGTTAATATTTGGGTATGGATATGTTTGCAGTTGCATTTAGGGCTCGCAATATCCGTTAATTTTTACTATCCGGATAATACGGATATTAATATTTTAAACTGTCATGGTCACTAATATTATTATTAACATAACCGGGATATTTACCATGTTTATTAATTGTTTTGAGTTCCCGATATTTCGGCGCTGTTGCAAGCACCATGATCACGGATAAACACCCGTGACATCCGTGATCGTGGTGCTTGCAACAGCGCCGAAATATCGGGAACTCAAAACAATTATTAAACATGGTAAATATCCCGGTTATGTTAATAATAATATTAATATTTTACTATTCGGATTATCCGGATAATGCGGATAATACGGATATTTTTTACTTTTTATTATAAATAAAACTAATAAGCTTTTGTAACACTTTTAATCAGTCTCTCAAGCAAAATGACAAAGAAATAATAAATTATACCAATATTTCAAGTCATCATCATCATCATTTCAGCCGGAAGACGTCCACTGCTGGACATAGGCCTCCCCCAATTTCAAGTAACAATCACATAAAAAAACTAGTTATCGGTATCGGTGTTTTATTGTATAATTTTAGAATTATACAATAAAACACCGATACCGCACAAATAATTTGTATCTATTCTTCTCATAATAAAAACAATTCTAATTAAAAAGTGATCTTACATTATTATCACAACATCCCACTCAAATCAACCTATTTAAAACATATAATTAAATAAAAATATCACTTTCCCTGGCAAAACAAGCTCAATTATTTAGCAACAGTAGTATAAATAAAATATAATAAAACAAAAATGAACAAAATATCTCAACCAAATAATCCTTTAATTATAATATTACGTAATTCTTAAGGCCCTCCAAAAGCTGTTTTTTCCGTCATACTCGAGGGCAAAACGCCACAGGCATGGAACAGAGGTGTGGTGATGCTTTAATAAGGGCGATAATGGTGCCGATTCTCTTGTACACCGAACTAAACTAACTAAACTATCACTAAAATTCCTTACTTTTGGCTATGAGAATCTTAAAGCTATTCTGCAAACAAAATTCTCTAAATTTAAAAATAAGTTTGACACAACTAAATCGAATTTGACAATCGTGACTCCACGTGGTAATTTTTTTTTGTGGCTTCGCAACTTTGTACTTGTTTGCCTATGATTTTTTTTAGAGCCGGAGGCGCGCATAGGGGGGCAGCCGCGACGTGTTTTGTATGGAATTTTTCACTTTTTGTGTGAAAAAAAAAAAGATTAACTACATGTACAGTAATAGGGGTTTAAGCGTTCCTAAAAGGGGGTCGAAATATTCATTATTTTTGCGATAGGACGCACCATTTTGGAGATATAAGCAAAAGACAACAAAAAAAATCTAGGGATAAACACGAAATATTTTAAGTGATACACCTATAAAAAAGTAAAGAAGGTGGTAATGAAGCCATGGAAATGATTTTTTTTTAATTCTGAGTACCTATATTATTTAAAAAAATAAATAATTTAAAATTACTTCATATGATGATTAATTATCAAAATTCACCGCGCTCGTGCCGCCACCCCATCGCACCGTTCGGCGTCACCGCGTCGAGGCGGGTCATTCATAGAATAAGTAAATAAAGGATTTTTTCGCAAAATGTCTGAAGCAATTTTAAAATTATAATAATTATGTAAAAATATATTATATAAAACCGCTGCTGTGGCTTTTTTACGACATAAAGATGTTTCTCTGAAAATATTTCGTGTATGAATAGATACACCTTAAATACATTACTGGTTTTGCACCAGAAGTCGAGGTGATTGGTGTGAATTTTAGTTCATGAAAACTAATTTTATTCCACACCTTTTTAATCGCGATTAAAAATAGTCAGATTTTGTTAGAAAATCTAAATTTTAGTTCAAAAACGTCAAATTCAGAATAGCAAAATTGCCATTTTCACTAAATTTAAAAACTCAGTACCATCTTAGAGCTGTCAAACTAAAATATAGTTAAGTTGTGTCACTTTAGTCAATTTCAGAATAGGAAGTGGTCGTTTGACAGGAATAAACTAAATTTTGGTGATTTTTAGTCTAGTTTAGAGAATTTTGTGACAAGAGAATCGGCACCAATGCCTTACTTAAGAATTATAGGCCCATCTCACTTCTGAGCCATGTCTTCAAGCTGTTTTCAAGAGTCATCACGAACCGTCTCGCGTTTGACGCCTTCTATTCTCCCGAACAAGCCGGATTCCGTAAAGGCTTTAGCACCGTAGACCACATACATACGCTGCGGCAGGTTATACAGAAGACCGAGGAGTATAACCTGCCTCTCTGCTTAGCGTTTGTGGACAACGAAAAAGCCTTCGATTCGATCGAGACATGGGCTGTACTGCAGTCTCTTCAACCGTGCCAGATCGACTATCGGTACATCGAGGTGCTGAAGTGTCTGTACAAAAACGCCATTATGTCAGTCCGACTCCAGGACCAGACCTCGAAACCTAGCCTTCAGCAGCGAGGTGTGAGACAGGGAGATGTTATCTTTCCGAAACTGTTCACCGCTGCACTGGAGGATGTCTTCAAGGTTTTGGACTGGAAAGGGGTTTGCATCAACATCAATGGCGAGTACATTACTCACGTTCGGTTTGCCGACGATATAGTTGTCATGGCTGAGACTATGGAAAATCTCAGTACAATGCTCGACCTCAGTAGAGCCTCCGAAAGAGTGGGTCTTAGAATGAATATAGACAAGACAAAAGTCATGTCAGATGCCCATGTAACACCCACTCTCATGAATATCGGAGACGCTACACTCGAAGTTGTGGACGAGTATGTTTATCTAGGACAAACTGTCCAGTTACGTAGGTCCAACTTCGAGAAAGAGGTCAATCTTCGAATCCGACTCGGCTGGGCAGCGTTCGAGAAGCTACGCAATATCTTCTCGTCCCACATACCGCAGTGTCTCAAGACGAAAGTCTTTGACCAGTGCGTGTTGCCAGTGATGACCTATGGCACTGAAACGTGATCGCTCACAATGGGCCTTATTAGAAGGCTAAAAGTCACCCAAAGGGCAATGGAGAGGGCTATGCTTGGAGTTTCCCTACTACTAATCAGAAATGAAGAAATCCGCAGGAGAACCAAGGTAACCGACATAGCTCAAAGAATTGCCAAAGTTAAGTGACAATGGGCAGGGCACATTGCTCGCAGAGCAGATGACCGTTGGGGCCGAAAGGTTCTGGAGTGGCGACCGGGTACCGGAAGACGTAGCGTAGGAAGGCCTCCCACAAGGTGCACTGATGACCTTGTGAAAGCCGCAGGAATCCACTGGATGCAGGAAGCACAGAACCGGTCGAGGTGGCGGTGCTTGGGGAATATGTCCAGCAGTGGACGTCTTTCGGCTAAAATGATGATGAATGATGAGGTAATTCTTAAATTATTTTTCTTTTAATTTTTTATCTTAATAATCTTAACTTAATCTTTGCGATACAATACAATACAATCTTGAAAATGCGTGCAGTATGGATGTGAGTTTAACATAAAGTTAACAAGTGTTCAATTTTGTTATGATCTCTATCACTAAATTATATTTTAACTTATTGTGATTTGTGAAGTGAATAAATAATTGCAAGAGTGATTAACTATATTACAATAATAAATAACGTAATAACAGTTGTGTACTTTATAGATGACAGCTTTTTATTTAATATTTAAAAGAGAAATACAACCATCCGTAAAATTCCGGATGGTGATGCAAGTAAAATCCGGATTTTAAAATCGGCGGATATCCGGATAATACGGATATCCGGATATCCGGATTGCAAGCCCTAGTTATATTACAGTACTATGGGATTAAAGATGTTGCGCCGAGATGAAGTTTATAAGACTCGAGCATCCATCGTGAGCTGTTGAATTGATATGATTTGCTTTGAAACCTGGGATATGAAATGGTGAGGGTCAGGGTAGGATTTGAAACCTTAGGTCTTAGTCAACAAAAGGTATAGTTGAAGGAACCAGAGCACTCCTTGGTCTCATCGCTTCGACTGTAGACGCCTTCATTGGCAGTTCACGTTACGTTCTCATACTGCAATGTTTAGCATCTTTGTTCCACTGGATGTCTCATAGTATACCCATGTGCCCTGCGCTTGTCCAAAATGGCCTGTTCTCTGATACTCCTAGAAGTGATAGCTGAAATGATTCAGTGTATAGCTGTGCTTGTATTATAGAACTAACCTCACGGTCTGAGCATCTGTGCACTTTATACGGGGCTATTGGGTATCCGAAAATCATTTTCAGTGAGTGTGGATTTTGTGCAATATGACCAATGAACACAAATAGACGATGGATAGACATACATTCAAAATATTCATTGGGTGCATTGGTCATATTGAAATTTCTCTCAAATAGCCCTGTGATCATTAACTATCATACACATACAATGTTTGTCGGTGGATAGTGTTGTTTGTATTATTCCGTGTTTAGAGGTAAAAACAGTAAGTACTGACTTCTTAGCAGATTATTTTAATAATTATTTTCAGCTTAATTTACAAAATCACAGTTTTCCTTTTTTACATTAATTTTGGGTAACAGGAACAATATTTACGAGTATGGTTTTCTCAATACGGTTTGGCTAAAGGTTGGTTATTGGTTTATAAGGGTTGGTGTCATTTATCATTTATAAGTTTGTAAATTAAGTTGAGGTAATGACGCACGTGTTCCACATGGTTTGCTCGTAACGTAGCAGCGCGTAGTGAATGTTGCATGGTTCGCACCGAACGGGCGCGGGCGCGGCCCGAGGGGTGGTACGATGGCATGACTGTGGAGTAACGCTTCTTATTATACACCCAAGTATATCATTATATTTAATATATTATACGTATAATATACCGACACAGGGCTACACTAAACGCATGGACGGTCCGACATACCGCTCGATATAAGTTTGTGTCACGACACGGTTTTACTTGATCTCCTTAGCACTAAGTTTTAATTCATTTCTTTCGCTCCCCGACTTGATCAGAGGAAAATAAACTTATAATCATTTTATTTTCTAGTCTTAGTTTAATATACTAATCTGTACAGATGTGTAAGTAGAGGGACCCAGAAATAAACGCCATAGTGGCGATTTTTGTTTTACCCATTGCTGAAGTGTCTAAAGCTTATTTTGAAATCGCTGCATTTCCGTCTGGGCTAAAACTAAAAGATTGTAAGTTATATCAAAGCCTGTGATTCCAACTATGAGCAAATCATTAGTAAAAGCTGCGTCCCTTTACCGAGCGCCCACGTACTCTGGCCAGCCGCGGCCCTAAGCTCGCTGTGTGCGCAGACGCGGACGGCTGCGGCACGCGCGCCTCCGTGGAGCGCATGCTCGCCTTCGGCCGAGAGCTGTACGCCATGAGCCAGAAGCTGCAGCAGGACCAGTTCGTCAAGTCGATGCTTGAGGTAAGACACGGACAAAGAACCATTGCATATTCGCCCATTGTATATTTTATAGCGTTTTTTTTTTTTTTTGTAATGTGTTATTTGATGTACAATAAAGCATATATAAATAAATAAATAATAACATCAGCAAAGATTATGTAGTCATAATTTATTAATCTAAAGTTATACCGACGACGGCGAGCAGATGTAACCGTAAGATAACTTATCTGACAATTGAGATGTTTACAATGCCGAGTAAAATTGGTGAAATGTACCATAAAAGTTGTTGTGACATTTTATGTTGCATTGCATAAATTGGAACGGCTCATTTGTGTTACATTTCACCAATTTGTCGGCTAATCGGCATGAGATGCCTTGATTTCCAATTTTCGTGTATTCTGACACAGCGCGCAGCGTTGCGTTAAAAGTTTAAAAGACACCCGCCTAACCAAATCGTCTGTCCTTCACTAACTCGCAAGTGTTTTAGCTGAGAGGAAGAAGTGTCGCTACAAACTCTTTAAGAACGTCAGCTCGAAGAACCCAACGTTTTTTTTTGTCATCTCATTCAGCTGGGCAAAGGCCTACCGCAGGAACTTTTCCCGCGCTACCTCAAACCAGCCCTTACGGTACGCGTCCAGGTTAACTTTAAAAAAAACCCGATAACGATAGGATTTTTAAGAGAATTTATACAATTTTCGGAATGTAAAATACAAATTCGCGCAAATTTAAAAACAACCATATTGTTTGTAAATCTTGTTAAAAACTGTTTCGCCAGAGTGGCCGCCGAAAGCGGCCATTGGGATAAGGGCAACGTGGCCACCCCAAAAGTGCACAAAGAAATGTACTTAGTTGTTTTTTGTTGAAAAATATCGTGCTTGACAAAATAATAAATACTAAAAATATTTGTAAATATTATTTAACATTTTAATAACGAACTGCTTTGACATTATTTTTTATATTTTAGAGAAAATAGAACACTAACAAAGCTAAATAGATAAATAACACATAATTTTCTAATATTGCACTTTTGAGTCAGCGATATCTTTTGACCGATAGTGGAACTAATGTAGTTTTTTTGATGGTACGGAACGCTTGGTGCGCGAGTCAGACTCGATCTTGACCGGTTTTTTTTTTATAGAACACGCTATGAAATATTTTTTGTCATTGTAGTTACGAGTTCGATCCCATCGTTACTGAAGTAATGACTGATCGGCGTGAGGCGGTAGATTGGTTTTGTGGACAGAACGACAACGTCGTGAAATCATTTTAATATCTGAAAAATGAAGCGTGGTCGCTTTGACTTCTATGATATATATATATTCTTTTCTATGCTTTGGTGCTTTGTATCGACTTTTCCTGTGTGTTATTTTCCAGGACGCATTCAGTTTGCTGGCGTACAGTAATCCGTGGGACAGTCCGGTGGGCTGGCAGCTGGAGCCCGTGCGGCGCGAGGCCGTGTGTGAAGCGCTGAACTCTGCCATATTGGGTAAGTTGTCACTAATTTGTTGTGGGGTACAGGTGGAGGGAGGTTTAAAACGACGTTTAAAATATCAGAGGTAAAAAAGGTGGAGAAACTGTGTCTTAGTACCTACTTTTATCTACACCTATGCTATAAATCCTCTATAAAAGTTTCTGAAACAGCTTATTGCCAACATTAAAACAACCGGTGTCATAGTAACGAGTGTTATAATGTTGTACTAAATTTCATCATGCAACTCCTTTGCGTTTTCGATCCCTTCCTTATTCATCAAACAACCACATTTATGAATTAATAAAAAAGAGCATTGTCATGCATGCGCGTTTTACTACCAAAGTGCCGTAATTAAAAATAAATTATAGGTTATTCGAGTTTACGTCGCATCCCGCCATTTTTGTTCGATATTAGTATTGCAAAAATATATGTTTGTTGTTTACAAAAATGCGTGATACAATCTTTGATAACACACCACCAGTTATTTCTAATGCAGCAATAGTAGATTGTCCATCAAGTATATAAAATGCACCATTTTACGCGAGATGTTTATTCATCTGAGTGAGGATGGATATAGAGTGTAAAATGGGTTTTATGGATGAGTTGTACATTCTACTTTTCACTTTGATTGCGAAGAAATGAAACAGCAACATGTAAATTTAATTATAATAGAAAAATAATTATGGATTCTGCCAATTAACTTTAAAAAAAAAAAAAAATATTTAGTAGGAAAGTGACATAACACCTGATTTAGGTTGTTACATGTTGTTCAGTTATAAAAACATTTTGTTTTTATGTCTATGATAATTTAGTTATAGTTTAAATATATTGATGAAGTACTATAAAAAAATAATTTAAAAAATAAAAAATATAAGTTTATTTCATAATTTTTTATTGTGTACTTTGGTTGTTGGTATCCTTACCTTGTTCTTAGAATACTAACGAATAAAGAGGTTATTCTATGAAGTTGAAGTTGTTCGTGTGGCTGTTGGACCGATTGCTTTGGTCTTCGATGAAGATTTTACTTTTTGCTCTAGAGCATAAAACGTCTACGCACGACATAAAGACGAACTTTTAGAGCATTAGAAGTGAAAAGGACATTAATAACCAATTATTACCAGAAAAGTCGGGAAAATAATGAACTGGAAAATATCAGAGAGTAGATAACATGGGTGTAGATAAAGTGTTGCATGCAACTGTACATAATTAGGTATTAAGAGCCTCGTGTGATAAACCCTCATTCGTGTTATTATGAAAACGGTCTGTCCGCGCAGAGGCGCAGGGCATGAAGTGGATCTCGCCCGTGGAGGCGTGCGTGTCGCACTCGCGCGAGCTGCTGCGGCGCATGGCGCGCGCCGGCCTCGGCGCCTGCGCCTTCGCCGACATGGCGGCGCTGCTGCGGCGCTGACGATCTGCAACCCGAAACAAACGCACAATCACGAGGCGCGCGTGAAACATTCAAACGCCAAATATATGTGTAATATAGACGAGTTTAATGCTTAGCAAGCGGTTGCTTAAGCTTTACTATGGGTGATATGATAAGCGACTCGAAGGACGCCGGAGCCGGCCCTGCGCGCACATACAAATGCTCTTGAATCTATCTGCTCAATAATTTACTAAAAATTTACATTTTGTTACCATTCATTACAATAATTCAATATCCATAAATTGAAGAAAATTATTGCTTTTAAAACTGCCAATCCAACAACAGTCAGTCTTTTTATAGTAAGTTAACAGTCCTCCGAGCCGCGCGCCGGCCTCCCTCGAGTATTTTTATACTTATGAAGTGAGAAATATAAACGTGTAACAAAAAGTAAATATTTAACTGTGTGCTCCGCTATGACCTCGACGATAAAGGACGTTGTGAAATATGAGTTTAAATTCGAATGTAGCTGTAATGTGTCAGAAATACGCTATATATTGTCTCTAGCGTATATTATAGATATATTGTTATAGAAATTAAACAAGGTAATTGTAACGCTCGCAGCGAAACACTGTTGTCGTATGATACTTTTTTAATATTTTATTTTCATGTATATTATATTGATACACAAACGGTGGAGTTCTCTAGTCAGACGATGATTGAACATCGCTAGAGATCTCGAAGTTTTTGTGTATACGAAAGTCGACTATTATAATCAATTATTTTTATATAGATTTTTGTTTATAACAGCGAATATCATTTCGGTGCGGCACTGTACAGGTAATTGTAAAGGAGTTAATTTTTAGTAAAAAATCGACCGACCAACTGATGTTTTTGAAAGACTCAATGATACCGCAACAGTGTTTCCGCTAAACTTTAATAATATAAAGATATATAACGTGAGAAGAGTGTAGAGATACTAAGATTTACGAATGGATTTGTTGCTACTGCATTTAGGTTATGTACCTAACTTCTTCAACTGAGCAAATCACGGAAACCCCGAAATATCGTTTTTTTTGTAGCAGTCACGATAAGTGCTCTAAATGCAATAATGACAATATCGGACAGAGTCATGGCTAACGGCGACGCAATGTTGCCACATACGAACTTGTACATTCAGTTGTTAACTATCTTGAACTGTTTTATTTGAACTAAGCATGAGGTAGTACTTACACCGCAATAATCAGTGAGTGCCATCGATAGTAACTAGCTTTAGTTTGATATTTTAATAGTAAAGTCTGGAAATATCTGTATTTTTGAAACTTGAGAGTTGTTTTTATACATTAACAAGTAACAATGATTTGGTTATCAACACAATCTTATGAAATATGCTAAGCAAAAGTTCCTGAATATTGTCATTCAAATTGCAAGTCTGATTTTAATAGCTTACTAGTTTGAATGTGTGAACTTGAGAAAATATTAGGATACATGATTATGATTCCCTTTCATTACATATAATTGAATGGTTTGTATAAGTTTGTATGTAAATGCGCTCAGATATTAACGAGACTACACTATATTGTATTCTTCTGGTCTCATTTAATATGTGGAACAGGATGCAACTTGCTGCCGCCGACGCCTCATGTAATTTGTTCTGTAAAGATCAGTCTACAATATTGTTCTTCTATTGTATTGTTTTCTTTTTTAATAATATATTATGTTTAAACCGCTCACTTGAGTTTAATTTAAATCCTAAAAAAAAAATGCTGCAAGGTCTGGGAACGATTCTGATGCCAATGATATCGTTATTTGGGGTCACCAGGTAAACTAAGGGTTAAGAATTTTTGTCTGTTTGTCTGAATGTATGTTCCAGCATCACGTAAAAACTACCGGACAGATTTTGTTCAAATTTTGCATAGATATTCCCTATAGGTCTGGTCAAACTGTAAGGTATAAATTATCACGCTATTTGCTATGGGGGATGAGTAGTATTGCATTATGTTTTGAGATGGGTCATCAAGGGCAGGTATCTTAACCGTGGTCACTACAAGGAAATGGTCCTTAGAGACATCCTCAAATTTTAGAAAAAAAAAATTGATCTGTATTCACAAATTTTGAAAAAAATGTACAGTCAGCAATAAAATGGGCAATTTCACAAAAAAGTTTTTTGATGCCAATCGATTCTGATTCTTACGAGGATCAAAAATACTTTATGGGACCAACGAAGTTTGAGTACCTACCTACTAGAAAAGTCAGAAATCGCAAAAGTTTTCTCATAGAGGTCGTAGGAATGATACTGAGATGAGAACAAACACAATGTATTGAATCAGCGTATGACAACAGTCGCATTATTCCATTACTACTTCAAAGTCAAAGTCAAAAAGTCAAATCATTTATTTCAAATAGGCACGAAGATGCACTTCTGAACGTCAAAAATTACATGAATAGTTAATTGATTCTAGTTGCGCCTTCCAAAAGTAGTTATGTATGGAGAAGAATGGGCAAGAAACTCCATACTTACTCTTTTAAAATGTTAACAATAGTTTGTATACATTAATTAATAATTATAGGTGAAGACGATGAACCTAGAATAAAAATAAAAATTACTTACCACAATTGGTAAAAAGAATGAAAAGTGAAGTAATGACAGAAAAATTAATAAATGCGATAGGTACATGGTGCTCACATATTTACAAACATTGTATAAGATTTTCCAAAAAAAAATTAAACATATAATAAGTCAGTGTGTGAGTTAAATTTATATTAATCACAGAAAATAAAATTTATATCATAAAAATTATAAATTATACAGTTAAATTAGCAACCAGTTTGATTTTGTCTAGACTCTAAATTGTCCTATGGAGCAGGACCAGCATGTTTCATGTTTTGTAATTTGTAATACAAAGTGTGCTTTTTATATGAGTTAGAAGGTATTTTATTGTAACATTTAACACAGTACCCCATAAAAGATGTATAATTATGTACTTTAGATAATCTGAAAAATGGTTGACCTATTTTATCTTTATTTCTAGTATTCAAATTGTGCCTATCACTGATTTTATTAAAAAGATGTAGATTTTTTCTTACATACATAATATTTTCATAAATGAATTGGCAAGGTACCGTCATAATATTAATCGTTTTAAATAGTTCTTTAAGAGATTCGCGGCGATGTAGATTATAAATGGCTCTGACAGCCCTCTTTTGTAAAATAAAAATGGATTCAATGTCGGCAGCCCGACCCCACAGTAAAATGCCATACGACATCATGCTATGGAAGTAGCTAAAATAAACCAAACGCGCGGTTTCTATATCTGTTAACTGTCTTATCTTTCGAACAGCATACGCGGCCGAGCTTAGCCGCCCCGCAAGAGATGTTATATGAGGTCCCCATTGTAATTTCTCATCTAGCGTGATTCCTAGGAAAACTGTTTGATTAATAGATTCCAGTTTTTCTCCGTTCAATATGATGTCACATTCGCTACTTCTAACATTAGGTAACTTAAATCGAATGCATTTGGTTTTTTTTTTATTTAGTACCAAATTATTTATGGTAAACCAATTTTGGACCTGAAGAATAGAGTTATTCACGTCGTCAAGTTTTTGTGACCGTCGATCTATTTAAAAAATAAATAACATCTGCAAATAACACCATCTTCGATTGATTTTGAAGTAATTGGGGTAAATCGTTAATGTAAACTAAAAAGAGGAATGGACCCAATACCGAACCTTGAGGAACGCCCATTTTCATTTCAGACCCTAATGAGTTTACGCCGTTTACCTGAACTTTAACCTTCCTATCCGTCAGGTATGATCTTAGTAAATCAAGAGCGGTATTCTTAATTCCGTAGTGCTCCAGTTTCAGGAGAAGTGTCTCATGGTTTACGCAATCGAACGCCTTAGAGAGGTCGCAAAAGATTCCAATGGTATCTTGTGCTTCTTCCCAAGCGTTAAAAATGTTCTTTATTAGGGTGACACCAGCGTCAGTTGTACAACGCCCCTTGGTGAAACCATACTGTTGTTCATGAAAGATGGAGTTTTTATTAAAGTGACGTAACATTTGATTGAGCATTAACTTTTCAAACACCTTACTGAGAACTGGAAGAATTGACACAGGCCTATAATTGTTAGGTTCCTTACTATCACCGGATTTGAACAATGGAACTACTTTACTGTGTTTCATGAGATCTGGAAAGACTCCTTGGTCTACACTGGTGTTAAATATGAAAGCTAAATAGGGCGCAATGGTTTTGATAATAGACCTACAGACTTTTACAGACATTCCCCAAAGATCTTCTGTTGATTTAATTTTAAGATCTTTAAAAGCTTTTATAACAGCCTGGGGGTTTGTATGTTGAAACCTGAACTCCAAAGGGCATGCCTTTACATTATTTCTAAGTAAAGCAGCAGAAAGCGCGGGTGAGGAATTTAAAGTTTCTGTAGTTTTAAGGGGAATATTACCAAAAAAGTTTTCAAATTCCTGAGCTATTTCTACATCGGAGTTGACGGGGTCATGTGCAGTCTCTAAATTAAATTCAGTATTTCGCTGTTTTTTCCTACCTGTTTCATTATTTATTATTTGCCAAGTAGTTTTTATTTTATCATCAGCTGATTTTATTTTATTGCTAATATAAAGAGCTTTAGCTCTTTTGCATAAATTTTTAAATGTTTTTGAATATTTTGCAACATACTTATGAAAGCTAGTATTATTCATATGTTGCTTTAGGGCATAAAGTTCAAATAGTTTTTCCCTGCTTTTACGAATACCTGCTTCGCTGGGTGGAATAGGAAACGAATATAGCAGATAGTTACAGATTTAATATTTTAAATGATTATCATAAGCAGTCAATTATGACATATTATATTATTATATTTCAGTCAACTTTCAATAAAGCAATGAAATATTATATATGCAATATTAGATATTTTTTGTGCTTCATTTTGGGGTTCCGAACCAAAATGGTAAAAAGGAACCCTTATGGTGCGACTCAGTCTCTGTACGTCTGTCTGTCACAGGAACTGAGGATATCTCAAGAACTACTAATGCTATCAACTTGAAATTTGGAATAGTTTTAGATGATGTTTGCCCAACTATTTTGCAAATAAGAAAGATTTTTTTGCTACTGGGACTTGAAGGGGATCTTAAAAAATCGAAGTGGGGCTACGAGGGCATGTGGGGTATCATATGAAATAGCATATGAAATAGCGCTATTTACACATTCTCAAACAAATTTTTAGGCCGCATTGTTTATTTATTTATTTATTTATGTACACACAAAATACTTGACAGGACAATATATTAACATAAAAGAGCACAAAGGTACCGCTTATTTCAAAATAAATTTCTTCCAGCAGACCTGCGAGAGAAATATATAGAGAAATCCAAGTCCTCCGCGTAAGGCAACTTTTTATTTTATCTGCAATCGTCCGCACTCACAAGACCCTCCCCAAAAGAGCTGACTACAAAGAACTTCTGTCAAAGCGGGTATTCAGAATTCCTACTCCACCTGCGAAGTCCCTTTTAGCCAGACGAAGCCCAGCTTACTCTCACCTACACACATTTAACAAGGTCTCCAAATATCTGGACATCAAAGACTTATTAACCGCTCGCCTAAAAAGTGTACTAAAGAATTGGCTTCTGATACTTACATACACCGAAACAGAATCATTTATCTAATGTTTGTCGACAAGCCAAAGTGCCAGATAAAAACATCCCTCTCTCATAATCTCACCCTCACTGACACTCACACAAACACTCACACTAATACACACACAACACAATACAAACAAAACTCAGCACAACACAAAACTAGCCTGTAAACAGACATATTATTTCTGCTCAATCGTACTCCGACCCCCAAGATACAAGCCCTGCTTAGTTTGGGGGTCAACGGCCAAACCAAAATATCGTGATGCACAAACTTATTTATTGTGTTTTGTTAGATCATTGTCTTCATCACCTTTTCTTTCTTTATGCCAATAAAACTTTTTGTATTTTTTTTTTTTTTGTAGAAATGTAGACAGAGTGTATAGAAAAGTTAAACAAGAAAAATTTAAATTAAAACACTAAAAACAAAACTATAACTATATAAAATAAACAGACATACAAATACATACACATTAATATTACCTATAATATACGTATATGTATGTAATATATGTAGAATATTACTGTATAGAAGAGAGGTAATGCTCTTTGACTTGCTTTTTAAAGAGAAATAAAGTTTTACAATCTCGAATGTTAGGCGGAAGTGAGTTCCACAAACGTACTGCGTGAACAGAGAAGGAGTAGGAATACATTTCAGTTTTATGGGATGGGAAATTAAGATGATACCTGAGGTGGGATCTACAGAGAGCATCAGAAGGACGGGTAAAGGAAAAACGATCGCGCAGGTAGCTGGGATATGCAGGGTTATAAAGGATGTTATAAAGAAGACATAATATCCGAGTGTTCCTGCGAAGACGGATTGGGAGCCACTTGAGCTCTTTGCGAAAGTGAGAAACATGGTCATATTTCCTCAGACCATACACAAAACGAATGCAAAGGTTTTGTAAGCGCTCAAGCTTATTTAACAGCTCCTCGGTGGCATCTAAATAACAGGCATCAGCGTAATCAATGATCGGCTGAATCAGAGTTTGAGCTAAGTAAACTTTGGTTTTGAATGGCAAAAAGCTCTGTAATGATTTGAGTGAGTGAAAAGTGAACCTTACGACTAACCTCATTCACTTGAGCTCGCCAAGAAAGATTACTGTCAATTAAGACACCAAGGTCTTTAGCTGTTTCAGTATACGCAATAGTCGTGCAGCCCAGAGATAATGGAGTCAAAGATGACAAGTCAAGTGCAGTGCGGTAGTATCTGCTGCCTATGATCATGGCCTGCGACTTAGCAGGGTTAATCTGTAAGCCGAACGACTTAGCCCATTGATAGATGCTTTCCAGGTCACGATTCATGGCGTTGATTGTTGATTTCGCATCAGCCAACAAGAAATGTCGATACAGCTGCAAATCGTCTGCGTAGAGATGGAAGCTGGAGGTGATAATCTTGGTAACAGTGTTAATGAATATAGAGAAAAGAAGAGGAGAGAGAACGCCACCCTGAGGAACACCAGCAGCAAGATCACACCAGTCAGAGAAGATCTCTTCTTGGCAGATAGTTATCGACTTTTGACGAAAAAAAAACGTTCCCCCCCATATATCCGAAGTTTGGATAGATAAAAATCTGAAATTATTCTATGTGAATAGAAGTTTATGTAAAGATAACAGGAAAAATAAAACGATTTCTGTTAATATCACACTTGTGTAACACAAATGTCTAGTCTAAGACCTGCTTCCCTAAAGAACCAATAACACAAATTCAAACAGGGACACAGAAAATCACGAATCCATTGAATATAGCTTAGGCTTTTAACAAGTTTTATATTAATCAAGTTACCAAGCCAAAAAATAAAACTATACCAGAAATGAACGTACGCTCAAATTGTTCAAACTCTTTATTTATGGAGCCGACCATACCACAAGATATAAATAATCATATTAACTCACTTCGAAATACAAATAGTGTTGGTTATGACGGAGTATGTACTAAAGTTATTAAAGAGGTCTCTCATTACATAGCTCCACATCTCAGTCACATAATTAATATGAGTATTACTAGCGAAATCTTTCCTGAGAAATTAAAAACGTCAATAATTGTACCATTGCACAAAAAAAAAAAAAAATTATAGACAAAATATGTCAAATTATAGGCCTATCGCATTGATACCCGTTTTTTCAAAAATATTAGTGATAGTCATTTATAAGTCCTTGTACAACTACCTTGAGAAATCAAACATATTAGTAAATGAACAAAAGGGATTTCATAAGCAAAAGACAATCAATATGGCTATACATGACCTGCTTCTCCCTATTTTGTCAAATGTAGATCAGAGACATCCTGTATGTGCAATCTATATGGATCTAACTAAGGCTTTTGATTATGTGGACTATCCTATACTAATAAATAAACTTGAAAAATAAGGTATCAAGGGAAATGTACTTGATCTCATTCGATCTTACTTAACGGACAGAAAGCAATTTGTAGAAATCACACAAATATCCACAAATACTAGTTACGAGAAAAAATATCGTTCCGAAAGCGAGATAATTAAATACGGCGTTCCTCAGGGTAGCGTGCTAGGACCCCCCCTTTTTCTGCTCTACATAAATGACCTTCCGAGGCAAATAAACCACCCCATGGTACTATTCGCCGATGATAGCATCGTAATTATTAAGTGTGATGATCCCAATACCTATGAAAATGAAATAAATATGACATTAAATAGAATTATATCATGGTTTGACAACAATAATCTAATTATAAACTTAGAAAAGACTAAAATTATGCATTTTTATCAAAGGATCCCAAACAAGATCATTGACATTAGCTATTTAGGGACAAAAATAGAATCAACTACTGCTACTAAATTCCTTGGTATTAATATAGACAACAATTTGACTCGGAGACCCCAGACAGACGAAATATGTAAAAAACTCAATAAATTTGCCTATGCTCTCTATAAGTTATCAAAAATAGTGAGCCTAGAGTCCGTACTAAAAGCCTATTACGGCTATGTTGCATCAACACTCAGATATGGCGTAATATACTGGGGCAATTCAGTGGATAGAGAATTCGTATTTAGAGCCCAAAAAAGATGTGTCAGAACTATGTGTGGCCTTAAAAGCACAGACAGTTGTCAACCGTTCTTTATACGTCTAATAATTCTTACCTTGCCATCGCTGTACATATACGAAACAAATATCTTTGTCAAATCTAACATTTCATTATACAAAATAGCTACTAAAAGTTACTACAGAAAATTACGCGATAAAAATAAGTCGGAACTCGAAGTGACTTACGGTAAAACTGCACTAATGAATAAAAGTACCTTCTGTATGGCCATAAAAATATTTAACAAACTACCTGAAGAAATAAAAACGTTAAATCTGGACAATTTCAAAACAGAACTATTAAGAATTTTGATAAATAAATGCTATTACTCACTACAGGAATATTTGGGCGATAATTCTATAATTACTGCTTCAGAAAATTGTACATCGCCTCACCTACTGTGACGTTTTTGAATTTTGTTTGACATTAGCATTAATATAATATGACATGTAACTTAATCTATTTGACATTTATTGAAATTGATTGTATTTTAAATTTGTATTGTTTTGCATGTACCTATTAATATTGACTTTATTACTAATGTGATAGTTTACATAATCCTACCACCTTGTGATACCTACCTATATGATAGCGCTGACAAATAAAAACAGTTCCGTAGACTGTAACAAACGTCATAACGGCTGATGTTGTAACGGAAACACGAATCAGTGCAATAAATAGTGATTTTGCATTACATCATAAAATCGTATTAAATAATAATGAATAATAATGTTTAATCGTATTGTTAATTTGAAGGTTCGTTTTTATTTAAGTATTAATTTAAAAGTCTAAGAAGGAAATTGGAACATTGTTACCGTTAGTTTTTTTAAATAAAATTATTGTTACCTAACCAAATTTACAATTTAAAAAGGGTTATTAATTACAAATCAAATATTGTGCGCACTTACATTATGTTTACTAAATACAATCTAAACTGTAAAAACAAATGACAACGGAAGTCGTTGCTGTCTGACGTTGGTGTTATAAATAGGCTCACTCTAGTCACAGAGCGCTCAGTATTAAATTGTATTTTGAACTGTAAACATCTAGTTGTAAAATAAAGTTGTGTGAATCATTGTTGGTGTGTAATAAAGTGTTTACAAGATGTCTGATCGTTATCATTTGAGATCCCTGAGCTCTCGAAAAGTTAAATTGTGTTATAAAGTTAAAAATTCGAAAATGTTAATTTAATATATTTGTACGCCTCTGAGCAAAAAATAAAGGACCTACCAATTTGTAAGATCTCGCACACTGTTGTAATTTGACCTATGTTTACAAATAAAGCATTCTGATTCTGATCACCAATTGATTCCCGCTGCCCAGGGCGTTTCTGCGGTGACTAGGGGCATAAGGGCGCACAAACTACCTCTCCCTCATACGTTCCGCCTCCTCTTTCGCGAGTATTACTGCTTCGCAGAAGGAGGTAATGGCTTCCCATGCACACTCGCTCCGTACCATGGCTCGGACCAGGGCCGGACGCGACAGGTCGCTGCCACCGATCGCCTCCGTGAGGACACGGCGGTGCTCTACCCAAGCCGGGCAGACCTCCACCGTATGCTCTACCGTGTCCTCCTTTACCATTTACCGTCGCAGCACACGATCACCCATATACACTGTTATTTTTCCAACGAAAAGCGACCGCAAACCTTATTTTGTTAGCTTGGAAAGAACAAACTAACACATGACGACAATTTAGCCAGTCTCAACCCTACTGCGTTCGAACATGGTGTCGTGGACTACATTTGTAAAGTAAGCAAGTAATGTAAACTAAAAGGAACAGACACCATTCACGTCCTGTCGCGGCCATACATAAATATCGCGTTAAATAAATCATCGGCGACATGTTTTGTGACGTTTGTATTTTTAGTTTTCGATTGTAAATTGTCAGTGCTGTGTTTATTTTACCGGCTTTTCCTCCCGCCTTATCCTGAACAGGAACCTCTCGAAACAACCGTGTCCGGTGAGGACCTGCGTCAGGCGGAAGGTGAGGACGCCGTGGCGCCTCTGTGGCCACTCCTCAAAGAGGGGACTTATAATTATACATGACTTCCCGTGTGTTTACAATTACAATGCACTGTTATATTATATTAGTGATAGCTGTTCGTCAGGAATAATCTCTAAGAATGACAATGGTGCCGATTCTCTTGTAAACCGAACTAAACTAACTAAACTATCACTAAAATTCTTTACTTTTGGCTATGAGAATCTTATAAAGCTATTCTGCAAATAAAATTCTCTAAATTTAAAAATAAGTTTGACACAACTAAATCGAATTTGACAATCGTGACTCCCACGTGGTATTTTTTTTTTGGCTTCGCAACGTTGTACTTGTTTGCCTATGATTTTTTTTAGAGCCGGAGGCGCGCATGGGGTGGCAGCCGCGACGTGTTTTTTATGGAATTTTTCACTTTTCGTGTGGAAAAGAAAAAAAAGATTACCTACATGTAGAGTAATAGCGGTTTAAGGTCTTCTAAAAGGGGGTCGAAATTTTCATTATTTTTGCGATAGGACGCACCATTTTGGAGATATAAGCAAAAGAAATGAAAAAAAAAGTAGGGATAAACACGAAATATTTTAAGTGATACACTTATAGGTGGTAAAGAAGCCATGGAAATGATTTTCTTTATTATTCTGAGTATATTATTTAAAAAAAAAAATAATTTAAAATTACTTGATATGATGATTAATTATCAAAATTCACCGCGCTCGTGCCGCCACCCCACCGCACCGTTCGGCGTCACCGCATCGAGGCGGATCATTCATAGAATAAGTAAATAAAGGATTTTTTCGCAAAATGTCTCAAGCAATTTTAAAATTATAATAATTATGTAAAAATATTAAAAACTTAGATAAAAAAAAAAATTCGCTGCTGGGGCTTTTTTACGACATAAAAATGTTTCTCTTAAAATATTTCGTGTATGAATAGATACACCATAAATACAGTACTGGTTTTGCACCAGAAGTCGGGGTGATTGGTGTGAAAACTAATTTTATTCCACACCTTTTTAATCGCGATTAAAAATTGTCAGATTTAGTTAGAACATCAAAATTTTAGTTTAAAAACGTCAAATTCAGAATAGCAAAATTGCCATTTTCACTAAATTTAAAAACTCAGTACCATCTTAGAGCTGTCAAACTAAAATATAGTTAAGTTGTGTCACTTTAGTCAATTTCGGAATAGGAAATGGTCGTTTGACAGGAATAAACTGGTGATTTTTAGTCTAGTTTAGAGAATTTTGTGACAAGTGAATCGGCACCATTGAGAAACATTCAATGTATTAGTGTTGTGCCATTAGTGTATACGCAGAAACGCAGGCCTTCAATAATTCACTAGAAAAGAGCTGGTGGATCTCGACACCGAGCTGCAGCCAGTCTAGGGAAGCTATGCCATCCTTAGATGGTAGGCTAACCAGGCGGTTATTACTTCTGGACAGGACTGGCCTGCGTCTGGTGTCGGGGACCATCACGGGACACTGCTCGCTAAACAAACACTTCCACACAATAGGCATATCGGACAATCCTTTGTGCAGGGCTTGCATGGAGGCTGAGGAAACCGTCGCGCAATTGCTCTTTGAATGCACAGGCGTCACCCAAATTAGAACAGAAACCCCGAGGGGGCAGCCAGATCTTTCACAGGTGTTCTAAACAGACCAGGAGACATAATTAACTTCTGGAGAGAGGTGGGCTGGTTGGAATAATCACTGATGGCCGCCATGGCCCATCTACAATGGTCCACCTGAAGGATTTGGTGCGGAAACCAAACCCTTTACCATAGAATATAGAACTCTACGTATCTTGCTCCCGCGTCGGCAGTCCTGACTCTCTGTATATTTTGACTGCTGTGACCAAAATTACAAACGTAGTAATAAAAGAAGTTTTATTAAAATGTGGCTGGTATTTTAGTATACTGTGGTGTCTTACGACTTCCATGCGAACGAAGTCGCGGGCAGAAGCTAGTATTCAATAACAATTAAATGAAGAAATAAAATTTCCAGACAAACCTTTAACATAACTTTTGAACCCTGGGAACAATTTTTTTTTGTACCTATTAATTGATGCTAGGAACCATTTGGAAGCACTCCCATGTCTGGGCAGCGTTTGGTTCAAACCTGGTCAATGTCCTTTGACCTCTTTATAATATTATTAGTATAGATATAGACTAGTATAGAAAAACTGCCTCGTTGGTCTAGTCAAGTCTAGTGGTAGCAAGCGCTGCTATTGAGCATAAGGTCCTGGGTTCGATTTCCGGGTCAGGCAAAGTGTTATTGAGTTTCCATCTGGAATTTAGAAATTAGAAATAGTACGAAGTCTGGATTTGTGCCCGGTTAATGGTACTAGGCTCGCCCCGTATTACATGGGACCTAAACATAACTGGCGAAATGTGGCAGTACTATAGGTAGGTTCACCTCTGCCTAACCCTTCGGGGAATACAGGCGTGATGTAATGTTATTTTTATTAAACATACACAAAGTCACGTCTTCTTCCCATGGGGGTAGGCAGAAACAATAGGACGCCACCTGCTACGCTCCTTACATACTCGTTTTGCTTCGTTTACGTTCATACATCTGGTCATACACGCACGTCGTCGGTTGCGAGTAGGTACTACCCACTTGACCTTTCTGAAGAACATCACTAATTAGGTCACTTTATGTCCTCTTAGGGCGTTTCCACTCACATCTGCCTTGTAAATACGCTTTGTTAGTCGTCTTTCATTCATCCTCTCAACTTGACCAAACCGCCTAAGCATACTCTTTTAATTTTTTGACAGTCTTCTTTTAAACGGCGCCGATGCCATAACACATAATTTTTCAGCCAGATTTTTGTATGCGATTAAACGACAATTTAACGATTTTAGGACTTTTCCTTTATTTGTGCTGTGAGACTTTGCCAAATTTTATGATTCTAGGTCAACGGGCAGTACCCTATAGGTTTTGATTTATTTGAGAGTATCAAAATATGTTGCATAAATGGCCGAATTTTTTTATTGCGTTGACTTAGAAGCTTGATTTCTTTAGAGCTCCAAGGGACCGTGTATTTTATATTAATTTCAACTTGATACTCCCACTCGTTCCTGAGAAAAAGGGTCTTGACTGACTGACGGACGGACGGACGGACGGACGGACAGCGAATTGATCCTATGTATAAGGGTTCCGTTTTTTCCTTTAGAGGTACGGAAGTGGAAACAGAGATTATCTAAATAGGGAGTTCCATTGCGAGGAATAGTGGATCAAGTGTGAGAGTGGCTTAAGTATTAAGATTTGTGAAGTTTATATCTTACCTCCAATCAAATAAGACTATTTCGATGCACTGTTTCGAAACTTTACAGAAGTAATAAAAAAAAAAGAGCAAAATCAATTCTATTAACTTACTAATCGGTGATTTGGGAATATAATGCGGATTCTGGTCTATTGGCAAAGGATCTCGAAAAAAGAACACATTTTTTTTGATCTTCATTAATGTAACACGATACTCAACGCTTCAAATCGTATTTTAAATCTAGTTCTTAGTAGGAGTAACAACAAAGTGCTGGTGATCCAGCGCTGAAGTTTAGGTTTACATCTAATCATAGCAATCCTCTTGTGCAAAATAAAATCACATACTTGAACTTTTATCTGTGTAATTATGAAGCGTTCAATCCTGAACTTGCGAAAATTTCTTGGTCTGATGAATGAAATTCTATAACTAAGTAATATTAACGAAATGTTGCAAAAATTCTATGATATTCTTGTGCCAATTATTAAACTGCATTCTCCGATTATAAAACCACGAGATAAACGCTGTCTCATGGTAGGTACAGTCGAGCTTGACTAAAAGTCCAAAATATCGCAATATATGTGTGTATATAAAAAATACGGGAATCCAAGAGATAAAATTACGTTTGATAGCCTAAGAAAGCATTGCAGTGAGTTGATAAAAGACTTTAAATGTTAATTTTAAAAAGAATATAGCAGCAGGAGGTACTTAAAAATAAACGGATAGGTAACAATTATATTCTCAACACAATGACTTTGAATAACACTAGGTTTGCCAGGGGCGGCCAGGAAATTTGTGACTTGTTTTCTGATAATTTTCACTCCATACGCCAGTTGAATCCACTCCATGTAACAATAACACTTCACTTCAGTCGATACAAACTTGAAGTAACAGAAGTTTTTGGTTACTTGTCTTCCCTAGATTGTGATAAAGGACCCACCCGGGCCTGATTTAATCCCTCTCTTCCTTAGAAAATGTGCAGCGAACCTGGCTGATCCTCTGACTACAATATTCAACTATTCTTTGGCACCGGGCTTATTCCCTGATCAGTGGAAAATTGCGCACATCACGCCAATCTTTAAATCTGGTAGTGTTGATGATGTTGCAAATTACAGACCAGTGTCGGTTCTATCCGCTTGTGGAAAAAATATTTAATCACTTGTTCAGAAAAAATTGTTTTCTCGATTTAAAATCTTTGCTGGAAGAAAACGAGCAGTGCAAGTACGCACTTTGCATCGATAAGACATCGAGAATTCGAGATCGCTAAGGTTTGCATTTTTATCGATCTTGTTAACGAATTTGGAAGTACGTAACACGTAAAAAAAGTAAGTACGGTACTTACTTTAACGAACGATAGATAAACTCTAAAATTTTAACGAATTTAACGTAAATGCAAGTACGAAATGACATTTTGACAGTTGAGATCGCCAATTTACGCTGTCGAGCTCGGTAATTTATCGACAGCATGTAATAGCCCGATAAGCATAGCGATCATTACTAATCATGGATCTAGGACTTATGAAGTTATGACTTTATTACAGGGTGAATCGAATTTGACAATCGCGACTCCACGTGGTATTTTTTTTAGCTTCGCAACGTTGCACTTTTTTTTTTTTAACGTGTTTGTCCTATATCATGATTTTTGCTGGAGGGCGCACCTCCAGCAAAAAAAGTAAGTACGGTACTTACTTTAACGAACGGTAGATAAACTCTAAAATTTTAACGAATTTAACGAAAATGCAAGTACGAAATGACATTTTGAAAGTTGAGATCGCCAATTTACGCTGTCGAGCTCGGTAATTTATCGACAGCATGTAATAGCCCGATAAGCATAGCGATCATTACTAATCATGGATCTAGGACTTATGAAGTTATGACTTTATTACAGGGTGAATCGAATTTGACAATCGCGACTCCACGTGGTATTTTTTTTAGCTTCGCAACGTTGCACTTTTTTTTTTAACGTGTTTGTCCTATATCATGATTTTTGCTGGAGGTGCGCAGGGGCGGGGCAGCCTCAACGTGTTTCATATGGAAATTTTCACTTTTTGAATGGAAAAAAAAAATACCTACATGTTGAGTATTACGGGTTTATGTGCTTCCTAAAGGGTGTCGAAATTTTCATTATTTTTGCGATAGGACGCACCATTTTCGAGATATAAGCAAAAGAAAAGAAAATATGTATATAGGGTGTATCTATTCAAACACGAATCATGGAACCGATTAAAACAAAAAACTATAATTTAAAATTACTTGATAAAATATGATGATTAATTATCTAAATTCACCGCGCTCGTGCCGCCATAGTCGCCGCGTCCGGCCGGGTCATTCATAGAATAAGTAAGTAAAGGTTTTTTTTGCAAAATGTCTCAAGCAATTTTAAAATTATAAACGTAGCTTAAATTACAGTGTAGCTTCTTTCAATTATACCCATAAATATTGTTTACAATCCAAAAATGTATGAAAAAAAAAATATTTTCTAAATATCTCGGACATTAGTCGTGCCACAGAAATCCCACCTTAAATGTTTTGTCTGTGGACGTCCTCAGTATTGCCATTTGACAAGCGATCATTAACGACTCGAATTGGCCCACGATATCTCGATAAGACATCGAGATCGCTAAGGTTTGCATTTTTATCAATCTTGTTCGTATTAGTACTTAATGATCGCTATGCTTATCGGGCTTTTACAAGGTGTCGATAAATTACCGAGCTTGACAGCGTAAATTGGCGATCTCAACTGTAATATTGTCGTTTCGTGCATTTTCTTTAAATTCGTTAAAATTTTAGAGTTTATTTACCGATCGTTAAAGTAGAAGTTACATACTTGCGACATCGATTCGATTCGATAAAAACTCATTTTATCGAGAATAATTGTCAAATTTATCGAATCGAGTCCTAAGTACTTGCACTGCAGGACAGCTCTTAGGCCCAAAAAGTCGACACTGTCTAATCTAGTCGAGTATTTGTCATATTTATATCATCTGCATTAGATGACGGTAGAAAAATTCATGCAATATACACCGACCCTAAAAATACCTTCGATTTGGTAGATCACGACTTGCTAATTGATAAAATAGAAACGACCCATGAACCATACGTTCATGGGTCGTTGCTGCGTTGGTGCGAATCGTACTACGCTCACAACTGGTTTATCTCAAGGGTTTTCAATCCAAACAATGTAACATACCATCAGGGTTGCCATAGGGGTCACACTTGGGCCCTCTAAAAATGGCTTAATAAAACACGAATTTACAATGGCGCCTGCAGATAACGATTAATTGAATAATTATGTTAATTGTGCAAACATTATTGAGGGACAGATTCAATCAATTAAGGAGGAAGGTGATTGTGGATCAACCCTCGACCCAGACCGTTCTTTACGAAATCAATCGGTTTTGATAAAATCGGTAACATGTTGAGGGCGGAAATTTTAATTACGGTTTTTTCATTTCAATAGTATTGTACCTACCTATTACATGCCTACTAGGTACTTATCTACTTAGTTTACCGGATGACCATGGTACATACGTCAACAATTTTGCCGCCCATGGGTCTTCTTACAGATTATTATCCAGACTAGGTACAGTCAGCTGCAGAGAAATCTCACCCCCTAGCAATGTATTTATTAATGCCTAGGCAATGGCTAGGGGGTGAGATATCTCTGCAGCTGCAAAATATACGAAAAACTGATGAAGGAGGATTTTTGCAATACGTTGCGTTGCGGTGCAGCTCGCCCTAATTTGTGCTCAAAATAAACGAAGTAAAGGACTGGCACTAATCATATCAAAAGAAAATCAAAGCGTTACTGTTAGAAAATAATCATAATACTTAACTTATAATGTTAATTATTGCACGACTGCAGCCTGTAAGGCTAGCTAGGTCATTATTAGGTACCTTGGTTATTACCTACGAGCTTTACAAATCTTTACGTTCGCAAGCTATGATTACCAGGAATTCATTTGCTTCAAATACCTTGTTGATAAAAAGTTTTCTTACATAAATACACCATCACTCTTGGAATCGATGTATCGTAACACAGCAACTTTACAGCTTGAGTAAGCCATCGTCTACGTTATGACTGATCCATCATTAGGAATATTGGTTGAACCTATGTCCCATATTTAAATGGAGTTAGTCGAAGTGAATGTACTGTTTTAATAAGTTACTAGTATAAACCCTGGAGTCAATCGAGGTACCTACCGTTGAGTCCTTGAGTAAGTCCTTTTCTTAACCCTTATTTTAAGTTTTAGATATCGGTTACATATTAAATGGCTCTAATTAATAAGTCCAGCTTAAGACCGCCCACTGGTAAACAAACCATATGCCTCTTCAAATATCCGCCACAGCCTTCAATCTTCCAACTTTCACGAACACTTCATGATATTTGCAGAAGTTGCGAGTGCGTAACTTTTTAGAGTGCCCTAATTTACGTCATGCTTAGCTACGTACCTATGTCCTAAAAGTTAGGTAGGTACTTCAATACAGTCAACATTGTTCGTAGTAGTACCAACTTAAGTACCTACTACGTAACTACACTTACCTACTAACAAGACCAGCTTTAGGTACGGTACCTACGAATCGGGTATCTCCTTGAAAAAGTTGAGGCAAATCAAATAAATAAAAGTAGCATTGCAAGCAATACGACAGTGGTAGTCAATTCATTGAATATCACGTTATCTCTGTTCCAACAGCTCCGGGACCTGAGGTCCAGTGTGCACGGAAGGGGGGGGGGGGAGAGTAGGAGGAGGGGGTCGCGAGAAATTGAATGAAAACATTGAATATTTATTCTGAGACGATGCCAGTGCACCGTTGCGGGCCACGGGCAAACGCTGGGGCAGATGTGACAGACGGTTATGTATTGTAAACATGTCCTCGACTGTTATTTTGCGTGTCCAAATCCGTACTTACCACCAGCCTAGTTAAATAATGCCTGTTAAATGTTATATAGTTATTATAATGCCAAGGGTACAATAATGCAAATTCTAAAAAATTTGCACCTAATCACCTTACTCCAACAAAAATAATAACCTCAAAAGACCTAAAACGACGTTCGGCGTGTGGACTCGTCGCACGCGATTCTTATAATGTGCACTAGAAGCTTTTTAGTGTTTGATATATTGAACCCTTGGAATTAAAATAATTTAATTATTACATACATACGATGCTTTGTTATTATGAAACAAACCGTTTATTAGGAGATAAAAACAGAGAATTTTGATGACATTGTGACCTCCAAATTAAGAAAATTAAAAATAATGAGAAAAAAACTAGTCGGCGCATTTTGAAGACGAGAATGTTCAGCTAATTATGCGCTGAACAGATTTTGTAAATTTATTCTTTATCGCCATAAAGTAAGCGCACAAACATAACACGAAATGTTGTTGGGCTGAAAGAGCTGTATTCAACGCTTGACTTTACCTAACATAATCCATCTAGATGAACTTAAAAAAAGTAACAAGCTATAGGTAGCTATATTAAGTATGTTTCTTTATGTGCAATAATAATAATAATAATACCAGCTTATAACTGTCCCACTGCTGGGCAAAGGCCTCTTCTCATACAGAGAAGGCACGAGCATTGATCACCACGCTTGCTCAAGACGGGTTGGCGATTTCAGATTTATATTAAGTATAAGTCCAGGTTTCCTCACGATGTTTTTCCTTCACCGATGTCAGTAATGTCCAAGATAAACTCAGAAAGAAAAAAAACATATTTGCGCAAATAATTAGCCGCGAGTGAATTTTGCAAGACTGGCTAATAGACTGGTTCTCCAAGTCTTATACTCGTGCCTACTTAGTTTCCTAGACTTATTAAGCTTGAATTAACTAATCGTATATCAGTCTTCTTTAAAGGCTCGCGCAGACTGGCGTGATATAGCGGGCGCGACAAGGTTTGCGCGTCCTGACGCGCCCGCGATAACGCGCCAGTCTGCGCGAGCCTTAACATTTGCAGCTTCTATTTCGTTTTTATCGAACTACGAGATTTCACAAACGACCACAGGGTACAGTGCGTCGTGATCATGACTTGTCATAGAATAATTGTCTGCTAAAGGCTAGTCGCCAACACTTGTCTTGTCCTGTCTGCGAGATCACTTCTTTGTCGTTCCGGGATGATCTTGTGGCTCTCCTTTTAATATTTGATCTGCATATTTATAAATCGCGCTCGGACTGTTTGCGCCGCCCCTCGAGCATGTTTGCAGATTTATAGTTTATTTCATTTCGTGTGAGGACCCCTTCGACTGACATCAACCCATTGTTTACCGCACATTCTCCAGGAAGCGTATGTACTGGAATATTTTATAGCAATGCTTGTATTTGTCCGCAATCTTTAAATAATTTTGAATTTATAGCGCAATAACGCTATGCAAGTGGACACTAGTATACTGCACTCCGGTAATGTTGTTTTGTGAAGCGCAGTTATACTCGCAAGATGTCATATAACTTCCGTGCATATTATTATTGGTTTACATTCAAAATTCCAAATGTAGCTTGTGTGGTTACCTATATTTTATTGCCTACAAATTTATATTATATGTACGTATAAAAACCTGGTTTAAAATAAAGTTGTTTTTCTCGTATTTTAACTGTATCGACTCTTAAAGAACACCTCAACTCTCCCTACCTCAACCGCCTAGCAGTCCAGAAATCATGGGAATAAACGAAACTCCAACAGAAAGCCTGACCCACAATGTTCGCGTCATCGCTCATAAAATAGGTGTAGATCTTGACGAGAGGGATTTGGATTACGTGACGCGTGCTGGAACGCGTCGCCAAAAACACATCAATGGCACAACCGATATAACATCCGAGTCCGACAGCAAGCTTCCCCGACCACTAGTGATCCGATTTCGGAGACGAAACAAACGAAATAAATTTTTAAGTTCCGCATAATAAAGACGTAACCTTAACTGCGCTGACATTGACATAAAACTCATAAAAGGTATCAAGGGGAACTTATTCTTTAATGAGCGCTTAACACCCCCCGACAACCGTCG
This sequence comes from Dryobota labecula, assembly GCA_947523025.1. NCBI lineage: Eukaryota > Metazoa > Arthropoda > Insecta > Lepidoptera > Noctuidae > Dryobota > Dryobota labecula. The sequence goes on from OX383300.1 coordinate 1,216,339, forward strand.
TTTATTTCGTGAGTTTCACCAACTCGGAAAAAATGCAGGATTCAAATATTGTTGTATTAAAAACTTTAATATAAAACAAAAACTTGTCGGTTGTGTTTTTGTTGTAAAAAGGATTTTTTATTTTTCACTATCCTCCTCCTTTTTTTGAAGTCGTTTAAAAACGGCTCTAATTACATACGTAAACGGGAGCGTGACTTCACCCATCAATACTAGCCTGCGTGCTAATTGTGTAACACACAGTAGCAATGGCTGTCATTTTGTCAGTTCAACAACATTCATTGCGTTATTTATGTTGAGCATACAAGTTTTTCGAACATATGAAGCAATGGATTAGCAATATTCTTCAAAATCATTCAGATTCTGATCGAAAGTGAGTTACGCGGTTATGGTGCTGCATGAACTTTATCGCCATGTTCCCGGTGCATAAGACTGCACCTCTCTTCAAAAATCTTATTATTATTGACAACTATATAGTACATAATAAAACTGTATTTTCCATTTTGTTCTTGTTTACTTTTAACTGTTATTATTTCATGTCTTACCGAAGTAATTTTTGCTCTTTTTTACATTTAATCGTTAAATATTTCGTGTCTTACAAAATAACTTTTTGTTCTTATTTAATCTTAATTGCAAATAACTGTTTGTTTTGTGTCTTATTGAAATACCTTTTCATCTTGTATACCTACTTTAATTTTATTACTATTTTGCGTAATACAGTTTTTTTGTTAATGTAATAAAACACACCATGTCACCTGTTGGCGATGCGAATGGACTGTATGTATGAATGGCTGGTGGAATGAAATAAAACTAATACCTGAAATCACCTCTCTATTCTCCACAGTCATATGATCAGTACCCCGAGCCCCAAGATACACACTAACTGTCTAGTTAATATATACTGACCTAGCTGTAGGTAATATTTTAAGCTACTCATGTCGTCTCAATTTAATGTTAACCTGTAAACTTGTTTACTGTATTACCCGGACAATAAAATATTTTCTATTTATGTTGTCTATAGCACCTATCCTTTAACTGTGACATCATCATTTCAGCCGAAAGACGTCCACTGCTGGACATAGGCCTCCCCCGATTGGAGGGGTTTGCCATAATCGCCACGCTTGGCCTGGGTTGGCGATCGCAGTATGGTGTTAAAAAAAAAATGCATGGAGAACGCTGCTGCCCATTCTCTAGTAAATTCCTTAGTCGCCTTTTACGACACCCACGAGAGGAAATGGGAGTGGTGCTATTCTTTACGTCCGGCACCACACGACATGACATGACTGTGACAGCCTTGATATAATTTACTAGGACTTAAATCGCATAATTATTTTAAAATAGGTATTATTATCATCCAAAATATTAGTAGAAACTTGTAGTCATTTGTTGAGGTGTTCTGAAATATTTTAAGGTTTAATTATAATACTTACAACCGGTCCTTGCTGTGCTAAAATACTAATAAGTTACCTAGGTTTGTTAGCTTGAACGACTGCAAGGCGCACCGTGTTACTGTTAACTGCTAACAACTCATTAAACCTGCGAGAGTGGCTCTCTAGTCAAAGGAAATTAACACGTGCCCACAGTTGTGTAGATATCCTCTGTGAAGCAACGCCTTGCCCGACGATTGTCGAGATATGCATGCGAGAAGAATGAATAATATGTAGGACATGTAGGTAGAATGTAGGTACCTCGTACCTACCTAATCTAACCATACATCCGTTAGGTACAGATGACTGGGTGAAAGTGAAGCTTTACTAAGTTTTTTGATGACGGATTTGTCGATACAAAATGTATCGACAAATCCGTCTAACAGAAAACTTACCAACATATGACTGGAGGTTGTTGCCCTTCTTAGGCAAAGAAGAAGCTAAATACAAGGATTACAATTTAGGGAAATATGTCGCCAGAAGAAGTTCTAACTATGATCTTCAACAAAGCATACTGGACGGTGCCTTGAAAATATCTTAGTTGAAGCCTGGCAGGAGTATTGAAACAACACACCATAGACCCATAGACTAGGACATGACATCTTTATTCCCAATTCCCTCTCACATCTATTTGCACATTACAGTTCATGGCGCTCTCGCAGGGGACGTATCCTTGTAGGCCGTGTTCACACAACAGTTCCAGCAGGAACCGACCCTGGTGGCTCGAGGGCATGTCGCTGACTGACAGCTGGTTGTCGATGTGCATCACCTGGGTTCTGTTGGCTGTGGTCACTGGCCAGTGGACTGGTAGCAGTTGGGTAGGCAGCGGTGTTGGGTCCCTGGAAGATGAAGGGTTCGAATGTACATACGATTGAGTAGAGTCAGGGTGGCGAATAATTTAGTGGGAGGCAAATCCTTTCAGATGTGAAGTTTGACATTATTTACCTATATATCTAATTCCAATTCTTTATTAGTGGCTTTTGTGGACATGATATTTATTCAGATATGTTACTGTAGTTGTAATTGCAATCATGTCATTAATATTTTATATACTTAGATTATTTTATATTTTGTGAATGTGAGAACGTTGTAGGCCTAGTAGAGTGTAGATTTGTTGGCGGTTTTCTATTTTGTTAAGTACCTGGTAATTGTTGAAAGGCCTACACTGTCCTCCCATACCTATTATCACTGTTATTTAATAATATTGTAAAGCCAATTATTTTTAAAAGAGTAACCGTGGAGTTTCTTGCCGGCTCTTCTCCATAGGAAACGACTAACTCGAACCGTGCACCTAGCTTCTGACGTTTCATAGGTGCCCATGTAGGTTTATGTGAAATAAAATATTTTGATTTTGATTTTTGAAGAATTGGGTAAGATTGAATTTTGGACACTTTTCCGTAATTCATTTCCACTTGTCATTTCAGTACAATTTCTTATTACCTAGGTACCTAAATCTAAATGAAGTACCTACATGTCAAACTTTTTGTACCACAAGAAGAAGGCATTATTTTAGTTAGGATATTGCATAACGCCACTTCCTATGATTATGTTGCCAAACGCCGACAATGCTATGATGCTATGTGACAAACCAATATTAAATTCCAAGTGATACAAGTCTACTGTAAGCTCTAACTTATTACCTACCTACCTTACTGCACGTTTACGTTTTATATTGTTTTTGTTTACAAACATAGCGGGTTTCTTAAGATAAACCTCGCTATTTTTGTACTCAGTTTCAGTAAACGGTCACGCTGTAAGCAGCGTGACCGTTTACTGAAACTGAGTGAAGAACATTCTAAGAACAAGGATTTTTGGTGTCAATATATCTCAAAAACTACAGTGATCATTTTGGTTTATGATACCGTTTTGGTTTCTTTTTTCTTACACCTATGACTGTTAAGGTAATTTTTTAGCATGACCGTATGCAACTATGCACCAAATTCTTGTTTTTAGAATAATTATAGAAGCCAGGTCATGATTATCATTAGCTATGTCCACTGCGCTAAATTACGTGCTGGGATACGACCCCAATCGCTGTTAGTAATAAGTACGGCAGGTACCTGAATTTACTACTAATAACATTATTATAAGCTTTTATAGTCGTTACGATATCTTACTTTGGTTAATGTGTAAATGTACAAACAAAATTAATACATATTTATGAAGTAAAATATTGAACATATTGTAATATTTGTAATGGTCGTCTCATACTTTCATAAATAATGATTGCCATTATGTTCATGTTTGGTATTGTGCATTTGATGGTGTAACCCCATGGACGTAATGTGTCGTTTTACGTCAGCTGTACTACTAGAAAAGCACGAGTTTGCAACACATCATCGAGTAAAAACCGTCTGTACCTACGTGCATAAAGAATGCACTTATATAGCCTTAACGAGTCATCCAAAATTGGTTCGGCTTATGTAAGCTTTTTTAGAGTAGGTACCTTACATTCGTAGAAAGATATAATTACAGTAATAGATCATCTAGATTACCTCAATAAGGATAATATTTTGGTAAACTCACCCGAACTTCATAAAGTTGGTCAACATGGTGGTATATCTTTCGATGACTAATCTGTCAGAGTTACTCAACCGTAAGGTCAGACCTCCCGGCTTGAACATGTAGAAAACGTCATCCGAATGAGTCGCCCCCCTCACTCCGAGACCACGACCAAACATGACACTCCCGAAGTTACGTCCTCCTTTGTAAGAGAACATGTAATTATACACCGGTTTGTCTGAATACTTCGCTATCAGCTTCGAAAACGCGTCAGCCGCTCCGTAGGTTATCCAATCCGAATAATAGTCCACAGCACCGCTGATCGAGGCTTTACTATTGAGACTTTGTTTCCCAAAGTAATGTGAACGAATTTTCTTGGCTATTTGTCTTTTATCTTCGTCGGAACACCAGGAAAATACCGATGGTAGCCTATCTACGAAGTTATTGTCTAAATATTCTAACGTTCTTTGGTTATTGAGTCCGTAGAACAAGGTACCCTCGCTATCGGTGACGCCGATCATTATCGGCACTTTGTAAAAGTCTCCCGACGTGATGATGTTGTATGGTGTGTCGTGGAAAAAAGGGTCGGTGAAGTTCATGTCGGCACACGGCGCGTACTTGAAGTAGCGCGGATCTATTGAAGAACCTTGTGTTGCTGACAGAACATCTCTCAAGGACGACTTTAGAAAAGTATTGTAAACATCTCGCTCACTCCGCACTGTTGTCATCTTAGCGGCGTCTTCGAAAGCTGGAGTGAGCGGCTCTGGGTTGAACGACCACGTCGTCAGAGCTACACCACTTATCATCACCGCTTTGTGGAACAGTCCTCTGCTACGTTTCGACAAGAAGTGCATCGCTGTGGAGGTAGCTCCCGCACTATGTCCGGAAATGGTCACATTGTCCGGATCTCCACCGAAAGCAGCTATATTCTTCCGTATCCACTTTAAGGCTGCTACTTGGTCCTTCAGTCCGAGGTTTGCAACATTATTTAAGCATAAGAAACCTAGGACGCCTAATCTATAGTTGACTGTCACGACTATGACGTTATTTTTGACTAGAAATTCGGGGTCATAATGCCACTTGCTACCGTAGTAATAAGCTCCACCGTGGAAGAAGACTAGGACGGGTAGTCTGTGGCCTACTGTGGCGTGTTCTGGGGTGTACACGTCGAGAAGGTGGCAGTCCTCGGCACCCAGCTTGAAGATGGCGAAAGCCTGTGCGCAGGAGTCAAATTGCGACACTGCGTGGAACGTGCCACTCCACTTTCTCGGCGGTTTCGGTAGCTGGAAGTAGGGTTGATAATTTTGAACAATGTTCAGACTATGATAATGATGAATAGTAACAGAATATAATCCATACTAATATTATGAATGTGAAAGTAACTCTATCTGTCTGTCTGTATGTTACGTTTTTACGCCTAAACCGCTGAACCGATCGTCATGAAATTTGGCAGAGATGTAGCCTGGGATATGGAGACGGACATAGGCTACTTTTTACGCGATACCCGACATCTACGCGGGCGGAGCCGCGGGCAAAAGCTAGTATACTATAATCTGTCCAGAAAGAAGAGTCCGTTTCTTTACTAATGAGATTTTAGTGAGCGATTTAGTTTTAAATAAATTGTTCACACGACCAACAATATCACCTATTTACGATTACAGTTCAGCCTACGAGAAATTGAATTTTCCGGGCATTTCCCGACCGTCTCACCGGGGAATGAGATTAACATTTAAATATTTCTCATATTAATATGTGCATGACTCGCACCTACACTATGCAAATTACTTTCGCAGTGATATTACAAACCGTATACTCACTTGGAATCTCTCGCTGACGGCGTACGGGATCCCGTAATACCGGTTCTGTCCGGAGAAGCTTCGGAGCCCCCTTAATTTACCCTGACTTACTTCCACGACCGGCGTGTACAAGAACAAGCCGCACACATGCTGCACACACGACAAGCACACAATGTACACCAACCCTCCGTATCTCATATTTACCGACGAAAGACTTCACTCATAATTTTTTATTTGTGTTTGGTGTTGTCCATTTATAGTAAGTAGGTGGAAGATCTGCGCGCTGCTTCTGGTTTAGGGTTAACACAGTTAATTGGTTATGGTCAACGTCGTCATATCCTTTGGTTCACTTTGACTGGACCATGCACTTCATCGATTACGGTTATAAACATGTGTTTTTATCATGTACAATTAAAAGTTCCCAAGCCGGGTGTTAGTTATAGTAGTTATTTTGTTACCTTTTTACTTAATGTTAAGGTGCTGTATCACTATGGTTTCATTTAGTAAACATTGGAGTAATATTTTGCCGCAGTCCTGTGCAACGGAATTCAGAAGTCTGATTAATTTAGATTTACAACATGATTTGTTTAACGCTGGATAAATGACGAAATTGCTGAGAAACATTTGTTTACAATTTTCCTATAATCCTGTAGAATGTTGTTAAGTTAAGATACCTATAAAATAGGTATATACTATTAAGTTCACTTTTAAAACATAAGAACACTAGAGCGACTCTAACTTCAAAGTCTTTGATAGAAACTTCATCGTTCAACTTTCCGGTTCACTTCAAGTTCACAGATGAAGTTCATCTGAGTGGAAGCTAAGATGCTGCGTACGAGGCGGTCTGGTGCACACTGCTAGCGAAAGTACACGCTCTCCGGCGGCGGCGCGGCGGCTCGGTGCGCTTGCGCAAGTTCAGTGCAATGTTTGCGAACCGTCCGCAAACTGTTAAGGCTCGTACAGACTCGCACGATATCGCGGGCGCGACAGGCACCGACAAAGAAATTCTGCTACTAGTGTCGCGTCGCGCCCGCGATATCGCACTAGTCTGTACGAGCCTTTATAGGCATTATTTGCTGATCGCTAGGTGTCAGTGTGTCTATTCTAGTTTTTATTTTCCTTTAATTGATTTTGTAACAATTCTTAATGTTGTTTCTTTGAATTGTGTCGTAACAGTGTTCGCAGTTCTTAAAATATTGGTTGCGGTAATTGTTTGGATAAGGTAACTTTTGGTTTTTCAACTTTTAACTGGTAATAATAAATCGATATTAACATCATTCTTTTGAGTTATATTTCGCAAGTAGTTGTTAGCTATAAAGACTAAAACGTATTTTTTTGATGATTATTATAAACTATACTCCATTTGCTATAGCATTAGACAAATAACGGCCAAATACCGACAGTTATTGTGTAATATTGTTGAAATGACTACACTTTAGAATTATTTTTTTAATGTAAATGGTAAACAGATTACCGTGCTTTGTATTTATCGTGAAATAACGGAGTTTATTAAACGGTTACATCGAAATAACGAAAGGGTGAGAATAGTTATTTGTCTACAGTTATAATAAATGGAGTATAGGTTAGCACCAGTTTTTTTGTAGAAGTAGTTCAGTTTGGTTCTTCGGTCCTATGTTCAACTGTCTGCTGCATAATTTTTTTAATTCGGTAGGGATCAGGTTTCTGCCATGGGCTTAACTTAGCAATGACATAAAATGACTAGGTGTACAAATGTATATAATAGGTACAAACGACTACTTTGAACATTGTCCTGTACTTTGATTGAGGATGTGCTTATTTCGTCCTTTGATTGCACTTTGCTTCATTTTTCTTTCAATTTGATTTTATTTAAAAAAAAAATAACATTTTGGCAGGGTAAATTTATTTAATTTTCATTACTCATACTTTGATCATTGCGCGCGGACACAGACACGCCCCCTTGCCACTTCTTCTGTTTTTTTGTATATTCCTATGACTATTGTCTCTTAGCTAAGCTGGGGATGGAGATACGGACAGACGGACGGACGGATGGACGGACGGACATGGCGAAACTATCAGGTTCCTCGTTTATCGAAGTGCCGCTTTCCCGCTTTTTAGGGTTCCGTAACCTTAAAAAGCGGGTTTTTATTTACTTTCCTCGTATTAGAAATGAAAAGCAGTGTTTATTTACCTCGGATGAAAGAATCTATTTAGGTACTCGAACTATATTCTAAACTATCTCGTGCCTAAATAGGTCCCTTTCATCTTGTATAACAATCTACTATTACTACAGTTATTACTGATTCCGTATTTTACGACTATGATATTTAGGGTGCAGCTAAAATATTTAGTCCTGATTCAAACTCAAACCATTTATTTCAATTAAACCATTTACAGGGACTTTTGAATTGTCAAGGAGTCGGCCAGTAAGAAAAATGAAGCTACATGCCCATTCCAAAGCGTAGGTACATATGTACCTATGGAGAAGAACGGGCAAGAAACTCCATGGACACTCTTTTAAATTAAATTGTTACAAAAGTATTCGTTACATCTATAATGTTGAATTTATAACTAAATGTGAGAACAATGTAAAAAAAAAAAAACTTCCACGATAAAAGCGTCCAGAGTAGGTACAACAAATAGAAACAAAATAAAATAATTAAAATAACCCGTGGCAGTTAAGAGATGACCAGTCCCAACTGACGGCGCCCTTTCACGAACATGACGCATGGATTAGCACCATTCAGCTCAACCATTTTGAAGGGAGCTACCAACACACACGCCACCATCAGCGAGAGATTTAAGTGAGCATGACATACTCTCAGCCGCCAGGGCACATTCAAGTCAATGAAAGACATATTCCCCGGTCAATGGTAGCTCTATAGTACATAGGACTCACACTTGTGCTATGCAATTATATAACACAAAGGAGATTGAGTTTATACAATGCAAAGATAGTCTTACACTCTTCAGCAGCTCCAACATTATTGTCAAATATTAATCATTTAGCTGTGGTTGTGGAGCAGGACCAGCATTCAGCCAAGCATTTTTATCAGCGATGTAATCCCCCAATTTATAATATGCCTGCCTGCATAGTGTGCGTTTTGTACAAGATTTAAATTTAGTCTCATTTAGTTGAAGTGTGTGGGGAGGAATTTTATTGTAACATTTTAAACAGTACCCCATGAAAGATGAGTCTACTTTAGCCAGTCTGAAACCTAGTTGAACTAATAGGTCCCTATTTCTAGTACTATAATTATGTCTTTTACCTCTTTTTCTAAAAACTTGTTAAATTGTTCCTTACGTAGGTACATGATGTTTTCGTGGATATATTGACAAGGTACCGTCATGATGTTAATATCCTTAAATTCCCTTAGAGAATCGCACCTGCGGAGATTATATATGGCTCTGATGGCTCTTTTCTGCAGAATAAAAATAGACTCGATGTCTGCAGCCCGTCCCCAAAGTAAAATTTTTTTGACAGCATATGCTGCTGAACTTAGCCGTCCTGCAAGAGATGTTAAATAAGGACCCCTTTGTAGTCTTGAATCTAGCGTGATCCACAGGAAAACAGTTATATTGACGAATTCTAGTTTCTCTTGATTCAATACTATCTCACAATCACTACTTTTGACATTTGGTACAGAAAATTTTATGCACTTGGTTTTTTTCCCATTTAATACTAAATTATTAGCAGTAAACCAATTTTGGACCTGCAGTAGAGGGTTATTTACGTCGTCAAATTTTGTAGCACGTCTATCTACCTAAAAATTAAGGAAGTATCGTCAGCAAATAACGCCATTTGTGGTTGATTTTTTAATAAATGTAGTAGATCATTTATATACACTAAAAAAAGGAAAGGACCCAATATCGATTGTAAATCGCAGTGACGTTCAAGAGTAAAAAGGAACGGTTCGTCTAATGTCACTTGCACCAAGCTACAACGAAATACTGTAGGTTTAGTTTTTATAAATCAAAATGGCGGCTATTAAACATCAATAAATGGTGTCTTGAAAATAAAAGGCTTGACGAGGCGATTCCAAAATATAATAACAGGAGTTGTTCTGTTTTTTTTTTTTTAAATAAAATATCCTACTGCAACTATTAGTTCAAAACAACCTCAATTTTCAAGCAGTCGGATGCAGTCGGTGACATCAAATCTGAGATTGAATTTAAATAACTGCCACAATCAAGCATCAGACTGCTTGAAAAGTGAGCTTGTTTTATAAACTTAGTTGCAGTCGGGTTTTTCTATGAAACATATTGAGATTGAGACACGAAGCAACAAAATACGATCCGCTTTTCTTTAGATCGAATTTTGTTGTTTCGTGTCTCAGTATGAAACGTTATAAAAGGTATTAGAAAATTCTCAGTCACGAGATAATATTTTTTTTAAACAGTAGCGCTAGTGGACCGTAGTATGCCCTCTTAACTGTTTCTAGGCTATTCTAGGCTATCTAAATGAGCGCGGCGCGAATACTGAAGCCGCGATTTTATGGAACGCGACTCGCGAATTTAAACGCGGGTCTTATTTATAACTTTTACAGACTAATAAATTTTGTGTATGACTCTCATTGATATATAAAAAACCCTTTTTTAGTATATCAATGATGACTCTAACATATTTTTATTTTACTATAAACAACCAATTATGTTAGTGTACTTATCTGCTGAGGGGTTGTTGAAAGGGTGCGGGTGTTTGCGGGATACCGCGCTATCAGGCGTGCTGGGGGTACTGAAGGAAATGAAGGGGCGCGGTATTATGCACTTGCAAATGGTATATAAAACTGTATACGTTCGAGGACAATGGATTTTACTTAATTCTGAACATTGCTACTGAATTTCCATATATAAAATAGATATAGAGGTGGGAAATGACCTACCTAGTATAACTACTAGTTCTGTAACTTTTTAGTAGGTAAGAATGTAAAGGTACGAGTATATAAAGCTTTTTTGCATAAAAACAGCTTAATTCAATGGTTACTATCCTTTAGCAAAAATCATTTCTGTTAATCAATACATCAGACGTATTATTATTATAATATAATGTTTTAAGCTATTTATACGAAAAAAAGCTCGCACTACTGTGCTTCCCTTACAATGTTTCAATTCTATTCTGACGAGATGGATAAGTAAAGCGAATGGAGGTGGTGGTGAGCCGATGAGCACAGCGGCTAGGCACTTTGTATTCCATAGTGAGCCGAACATGTACAAATATTAGTAGAATTATATGCCTATAATAAGTACAGATTTTTATGCAAGTAACACATGATCCATGACAGGGAAAAATGTATTGTGTGATGCAACGAATTTTTGAGCACGTTAATAAAAATGCACTGTAAGACTGTCTCGTTCTTGTAGTGGTCACAAGCGCTACTGCTGACCATGAGGTCTTGGGTTCGATTCCCAGGTTGGGCAAAGTGTTTTTAGGGTTTCCTATCTGGAATTTCTCAGCAGCCCGGAGTCTGGATTTGTGCCCGGATGCTGGCAATAGGCTCGCCCCGTATTACATGGGACTTAAACATAACTGGCGAAATATGGGTGTTCTATAGATACATCACTGCCCAACCCTTCGGGGAAACAAGGAGTGATGTTATGTTATCCATACTAATATCATAAATGTGAAAGTAGCTCTGTCTGAATGTCTGTTACATTTTCACACCAAACTGCTGAACCGATCGTCATGAAATTTGGCAGATATAGCTTGGGATATGGAGAACGACACTACGCTACTTTTTTAAGCGATAGCCGACATCCACGCGGGCAGAGCCACGGGCAATACTAGTGTTAATTAAAGGTTGTCGAGGGCGAAATGCGAAAAAAAGTGTGTTAAGCAATAAAACCAGTTTGGTGAACGCAGTATTGAATGACATCTGCAGTGCCGCAACTGTTGATGATATAAAGTTGCTTTAGGATGTTATTTCGCCATGATTTCGGGTAGTGCCTAGACTAGTGGGTGGTGCAGGTTTATAAACTCTAATACTCATTGCCATGGTCTATCCCCTTCCATTAAGGAACAACCGCCCTCATGGAATAATATTGACCTGTTTATATATGGTCAGATTAAATAGGTTGTAGAGATAACTAAACATGCTATTGAGGTCGACCAATTCCAGTTTAGTTACTCGAAATATCAGTTTAAAAAATAATTTTTTTCGTGTATACTTTACAAACGTGATGGGTGTCAATATCTAAACATGATAAAACAATATTTATATTGTGTGAGCTAGGGAGAAGTGGCGCAACAAACTCTCTCCAGCAACACGTCTCTGTCTGTTTAGTTATAAGGACTTTAATAACAATTTATAAAAATAGCAGACTTGGGCCCCTATTTTTTATACATAAAGCTCATGGAAAGCGTTCGGACGATGACGCGAGTTTCATGATTTTTGCTCACCCAATAAGTACACATATATAAGGTGTATCTATTCATACACGAAATATTTGAAGAGAAACATCTATAGGTGGTAAAAAGCCATAGCAGCGAAAAATAAAAAATACCCAAATCGCTATAATATTTGAAGAGTTCCTTCGATTTCTCCAGGATTCCATTATCAGATCCTGACCCGATGACAATGGGACGACTTGGAAAGTATACCCTTTCAAACAAAAAAATATTTTTTCAAATCGGTCTAGCGGTCTTCGAGTAATCGGTACCTACAATACAAAAAAAAAAATTTTTTTTTCGACGACCTGAGAACCTCTTCCTTTTTTTGAAGTCGGTTAAAAATAAGGGGCACCTTATTTTTAACTGACTTCAAAAATATTTTTTTTTTTGCGGACAGAAATCCCACACATTTTACAAACGCTTTCACAGCCTGCTAGCAGCTGCAGCTGTAGTTGCCGGTCGGGAAGTCGGCGCCTGTTAGGAAATAAATCAACTCACTCTATCGCAGTCCGCTGATGGTCATAGGCCTCTCCCAGGCGGCGCCACAACACCCTGCCCTCTGCCCTCCGCATCCAGTCTGTTCCAACCACCTTTTTAAGGACGTCGGTCCATATAGCTGCGGGGCGTACCACGCTACGCTTGCGATACGCGATATACACGATATCACATCCTCCTGTGTCACCCCTCTGAGCAAGTAGATGCGGCTGATCTTCTTCGATCGACACGCGACGTTCGAAAAGTGCTGATTCGCAGCCTAATTTGAATAAATGACTTTCGTTTTTTTTTTGGTTTTTCGACATCGTCATACAAAAATCTAAACACTTCGATGTAGCGCCCGTCAATTCGACATCGTTGCAAAGAGGCCAGAACTATTTAATAGCCATCACGTGTGCGGAGTTTCGCTGACTAATCTAATTTGATCCTACATATTTTGCCTCCACCTTCCCCTTGTCCCTTAAAAAGTTAAAACGTCAACATTGTTTTAAATTAAGACGTACACAATTTACTTTGCATGAAAACAATTTGGAAGAAACTTTCGAGACAGATTTCAAAGAAACCGTCTCTTGAGTAAAGTTGAAACGAGAATAGGTTTTTAACGAATGAAAAGTCGCGAACAATAATAGTAAGTGCATTAAAAATAAATAGTCATATAATAAAGAGCGTTCGTCTCGCCCGCTGGATGCAGTTCATGCAGTAAAGCTGTTTCATGCTGGAGCTTGTTTATTTTATGTTAGAGAATTCAGATCAAGTTAGAGCCTGCGTTCTTATTGGGTTTGAATGATGGGGAAGTTATAGCAGATAAGAGAACAATCAGTGAAAGTCTAAAAAACTTTAAAAGATCTCATCTGCGGGCTATCTGTTGGTACTAGTCCCTTGGTAACGCAAACAGTAAACCTGTGGAAAAGTGTGTACGTTTTCGAGGTGGGCTTCGCATGTTTTGATTCTGCATAACTATAAGGTTAGTGCGCGCATAAACTGTTTGATAACTAAACAAATAAGGTTTACTTTATTAGGCTCTTCTGACAATGACTTTAGCATGGAAGTTAAATTCATGTGCTGATAAGTTCACCCCGTTCGCGTCACCTAAATATGAGCTAGGGCATTCCGTCGTCCATCACTGCTTTACCCTTTTGGGGATTACAAGCTTGATGGTAGTGTCGGGATTTTTCTCGTTTCAGTTAGGAACTGCAGTGAAAAAGTTTTAATCACTTGATAAGTTTCAAGTGATACTTTCAGCGTTGGAATGTTCCAGCTAAGTTCGTAGTGTATCTACGAACTTGAATGAAGTAAAATCTTCATCAAATCAATACAGTCTTCGAACAATAACTTCCAAATAATTCCTATGCAAAGTATACAATATCATGAATACGGCCCAACTGAGCCCTCTTAACTAAATTGTTGTTTAATCAATCAAAACGAATTCACGCAGCGAGCGCTAAATTGATTTCTTGCTTAGAAAAACGCTCTTTCCGGGCGAAGTTGATCGTTGGGTCAGTGCCTCAGCGCGTCGGTGCCCGGGCCCCAGGCCCCTGGCCCCGGGCCCCGGTCCTCCGCGCCGGTGTGGAGGCCGTCCAACGAGATAACTTTTGAATTAAAACGCCGAGGAAGTCCTTTCCTCGTCCAATTTGCATGTTTGCCCAGTTTATAACAATTAGCCGCCGCTTCCCGGGTATTTTTCTTTATTACCCGGATTAGCGCGGCCCGCTCGTCGCAGGGTACCGACTTGCGCTTAATTATGCTTTATATATGAATGCTGTGCGATTCCCCGTTTATTGCGCAGTTAAATAGCTCTTATTGTGCTTAGTAGGCAGCTTTGCATGCATAGTTTTATGTGGGAAATGGCTCTCAATTAAGGTTTTTGTTTAGCTAGTGTTTTGTCTTGCGGCGGGTTAAAGAACAACTTGCGAACAGTGCTTGTAAACGGTGAAATAATTTAGTTATAACTAAAACTCATTGTCACACTGAATTTCTGATCTACACGTATGGTTTACAAAAATGCATTCAAATTGTAAACACTACGGTTGTGTGGAGACTAATGAGCCCAGTACCTAACTAGCATTATTAGATAGGTACTTATATACTGCTACCAAACCCCTCAAAATGCCTAATATAGTCTATTATGGTATACGAGTATAAGAGGATCGTTTCTATGAATCCAATTTAATAACTCCCCACAACTAATCAAGCGTATGATAACTCCAACGTTAACACAATTACCGCGTGTACGCAATCGTGTGTGTTTCTGTAAGTGTAGTTGAAAGTTGTCAGTAGCAGCGAGTGGCGCGATTCTTCAGTTACAGCGACAGCCCTTACAAGAGACACAAGTTGAAAGTTACCAACATAATCACCTAAGTTCATCTGGGGATGGAAAAGTGAGCTCGTAAGTTACAAGAAGTTTTGCGAATAGAATTCTGCGCCTTATTTTTGGGAATGTCAAATGATGATGATAGAGTAGTCGCTAAGTCTAGTATGTGGTAAAAAATATAAAAAATAAGACTGATCTAGTTAGAATTATCTTTAGTCCTTATCTTTTTGATAAAGTTTGTTACGTAATGTTTTTAGTGTTTCGTACGTCCAAATGCAAAAACGGATTCCTTATAGGATCAGTCGTGTGGCTGTCTGTGCGTCTGCCACAACTAAATTGCTCGGAATCTATGGATCGATTAAGTTGAAATTTGGTACACATATGACTTTCAGTGAACTAAACATGGACATGTAACGTAACTAAATGAATTTTGAATATGGGGGACACTTTTGATAGGCAAACAAGAAAACTAAAAATAAAAAGTTTTGCAAACTGTACCTACCGTGTGACATATCAAATGAATGGGCTTACTGTGAGGGTATATTTTTTTTTTTTTGTAATTTTAAAATAAATAGTTTTAAAGTTATTTAAGAAAATTTATGAAAATTTAACGTATTTTAGCAACTACTAAGTCCGAAATTTTGTAAAAATACAGAATATAGAAAATCGACACATATAGATTACAGGAAAACCTATACAGGATAAGTTTTTAACCAGAGAGCAAAATTTTTTTTTGGTGGTTCAGTATTAGTAATAGATTTCATTATTCACATTTCGATTATTCGTTCGAAACTTTTTTTTTGGTCCACTTGAAATCAGCAAAATATGGATACAATCATTCGTAATAATATCCATGGGCGAGCGCACAGCTGATAACGCACAGGTATAACAAAAAATATCACATACAACTCTCATTCATAGATTCATATTGTAAGTAGCATTATCTAGCCACATTTTGGATGAAAACGGCTGTAAACTGTTTCGAGTGGAAATCGATTTTGGGAGGCCTACGTCTAGCACTGGACTTAAAAGGGCTGATTATTTATTTATTTATTTTATTTTTATTTATTTTATTTTAAAGAAGGCTTACAGACTAACAAACCAATGATATAAAGAAAGTAATATAAAGAAAATTGCTAATAACAAGCCTCCACATATAGAAAAAGCCTCCACATATATTATATTATGACGATCATATGCCGTGTCTCCGACATACTACACAAAACATTGTTTGGCAACGGTATTTTGTTTGCGTAGTTCTTATCATTAATTCACTTTAATTTTAGCGATGACTATTTACAAAAAAAAAAAAAAATATGATAAAATGTTTTTCACCACTGTCCTGTCATTTTGACAGTGACATTTCTTGACATTACTTTGTTTACATAAATTATCTGAATTAGAGACTTTGGGTATAGTATTGTTTTCATTCGTATGGTCCTTTATGATATTTACTTCGTCTTAATGCATTTAATTGTGTCTGCAAGGGCAACATTGCCATTGCAGATACAATTGCATTAAGTTGAAAGCTCATGTAAATACAGACAGGTTAAAGTATCACACACAGACACACACACACACACAGTATCTAAAGCGCCTGCTCATATTCTAACTCAATAAACTTATTTATGTGCATTATTTTGTGTCTATTCGCAGACTAAATCAAATACATAAGTAATGTCTTTTTATAAATCCTAAATCCTTGACAATTCAAAAGTGCCTGTAAATGGTTTAATTGAAATAAATGATTTGAGTTTGAGTTTGAAATAAATAGAATATTCTGATTCGCACAATATTACTTCAGGGCTCAGTTCAACGAACTTAAATACTCTCAAGGCTTTTTGAAAACTGAAAGTTTCTGAGAAATGTCTCTTACTCACTGTGAATTTAGCAACTCGTCTTAGCTTACTAGCGTTTGTCTGCGGTTTCATTTGTGTAGCGTTCGACTACTTGTTCTGTTGGGTTTAGGCAAAGACTTAGGAGACTCAATGTTGAAAAAAAGTGGATTATTGCTTCAGACGAATCAGCAAAACACTATACTACAACTTATGTAGTGTTTTTTACTTTTATATTCTTAGAAGCTTCTGCTTGCGACTTCGTCTGCGTGAAATTTCGGAGCCAGACCCTCCGCGTGGCATCCCGTCGCTTGCGTTATTACTACGTTTTCGCTTAGCGTTCTTTCTGACTTGTTATCTTTTTGATCGCCTCCTAAGGATTGTAGCGTGATGTTGTATAACCTACTCGTATAACCTTCCTCAAGAATTGGGCTAGCAACAGCAAAAAAAAGTTATTAGCGAGTTCAAACAAACAAACAAAAAAACAAACTTCAGCTTTATTATGAGTATATAGATTAATTATTAGTAGCTATAGATATAGATTTACTGTTTAGCAAGGACGCTTGGTATTGGATACTCAAGTCCAGCAAAGTATTATTCCTTTTCGGCAATTTTCACTGCAATCCCTTAATTTGGATTAATTGCAGGTGGCTGACATTATGATAGCCTTATATGGCATGTCACTCAGCCGTTCAAGAAATTTTCTTTCCCGAAGTAAGCTATTAGAGCCTACTCAACCACTTCTTCTGCTATCGTTATTTGGGGCACACCCAAATACTCCGAAATATTTTATTTCGAATTTCGATGTTCCGATTAGCAAAAGTCCGAATTTCATAATACCTAAGAATTTTATTGTCTATTATTAAAAATCACGAAATTTATTTGACCAAAAGTCGTAAATGCGATTTGTTTGTTTTCCGATTTTCATATGTTCGAAGAATCAATTGCTCGACGGGTTTTCGGTTTGAAAAACGATATTCCGATGTTCAATGCGTCGAATAAACTGCAAAAATTTGGATTCTGATTCTGACTCAATTTGAATAATATTCAGTTACGCATATAAATTCAAAATCTATAAGTATAACGTTTAATGTAATTTAAAAACGTCTACTTTGTTATTAACATTTGAGTATTAATATTTTTTTTTGTGTTTTCTTCTCCTTATATCTACACCTGCGGCGGGTACATACGGCTACAAATCAAGCTATTCATTTCCAGTATAAGCCCCCCACTAATATAAGTACCTCTCATTTTACGGAAATCCTATACAATGCGAGATCAGCCTAAATTGTAAATGTTTGCTTGATTTGTGGCCGTGTGTACCATCTACTGTTACTGAATCCTTTGGGTTAGGTTAGGTTAGAACAGTGGCCATTAACGCCAGAACCCCCTCTATTGTTGGTGAATCACTTGGGTTGCGTTAGGTTCTTACGAGTAGAACTGTGACCAGCAAAAGAAAATATTTTAAGGCGTATTAATAAGGCGTTTTTATTTCGGAATTCTAATTAATCGGTTCATTTATTTGAAGGAAAAGAAAGAAAGAAAAAACGTTTATTTGCGGTATTCATGACGCAATAAAGACCATAAACACAAAAAAAAAAAAAAAATTATGGGGGAAAAATGCGTCACAACCACGCAAAACGGCTATCGCTCGCTCGCTCGCTCGCTCAAATAAGCACGTAAAATGCACTTTGAACGTCAAAAATTACATAAATAGTTAATTGATTCTAGTTGCCCCTTCCAAAAGGTAGTTATGTATGGAGAAGAATGGGCAAGAAACTCCATACTTACTCTTTTAAAATGTTAACAATAGTTTGTATACTTAATTAATAATTATAGGTGAAGACGATGTAGATACCTAGAATAAAAATTACTTACCACAATTGGTAAAAAGAATGCAAAGTGAAGTAATGACGGAAAAATTAATAAATGCGATAGATACATTGTGCTCACATATTTACAAACATTGTATATGATTTTCCTAAAAATGTAACATATAATAAGTCAGTGTGTGAGTTAAATTATATTAATCATAGAAAATAAAGTTAATATCATAAAAATTATAAATTATACACTTAAATTAGCAGTTAAATTTTAATAATCGGAATTCGTATTTTTGATGTTTTGAATTATCATTATTCCTAACGCATATACGAGTACGTTAGGAATAGTGAAATTTTGGAATTAGAAAAATAGGATGAATGATAAATCGGAGTTGTTATATTAGGAATTTTGAACCTTTCGGAATTATGAAAATCGGTATTTTGGAATTCGTATTTGTGACTGACGGAATAAAGTTTTTCGTATTTATGTAGTGTATCCGGTATTTGGTTGTAACCGGTGGCCAGACAAGGTCCAACTTCTACCATTACCTGGTGACGAAGATCACCACATTAATGCAACAAACTAAGTCCTTATTTATGTTTATTGCTCATTTTAAATTGCTGAAACAAGCTAGTGTTATCTTTATTACTTCCCAAGGCGGCCATCCGGAGGATTTTGTTGGACTTGGAAAGTCTGTAGTTTGTCTCACGATGAGTTTGGCTGTAGTTTTTATTGCACTTGAGTACAATTGATAGTTATCCGATTGCTTACTTAGTTACTATTTTTGTAATGTTCATTTTGAATTGGGTTTATGATGTTTGGACTCTTTGTCTTTTGATAAACTTTGTTTAAGTTTTTGTTACAATGAATAGTTTTAAACTGAAGAATTGCTAGTGGATTTACTACAAGTTATTAAACTGTAAAGTACCATAATATTCTACTTTGTTAGTAGATTTCATTTATGCATCTATACATGTCTTGGAAGATGCAGTTCTTGGATTTCTTATTATCCTCGAATGCGCACATTACATACTTCGTAAATATTCACCGCTTCATAATGAAACGGCTTTTCACAGCTTTTCATAAGAATAAAAATAATGCTGAAAGAAACTATGGGTCCCTTCGGATCACGAGGAAAAACATTTCGGTTGTTCCTTTAAATGATCGCACATTGGGCTACCCCTCTGTCCATCCTTCCTGCCGCAGTCGTGATGTATCAATACATTATAAGATCAAACATTTGAGGTCGGCCATCGCCAGGGCCGACTGCGGCTCAATTAGAGCCACGGGCCTTATTCAAATATCTGAGGGTCAGCCCTTACGCTGCATCGGATCCGACCTATTTGCTTTTCATTAAATCATGCTTGTAGAACAAAGATCCGGGTAGAGAGGTCGGCTTACGTATTTTTTGACGGAAGGGATTGTGGGAATATGGAATTTTTAATCTATTTGATGTTTCTATAGTGAAAAGTATATACCTACAGACTGAGCACTATACAGTGCTACGTTGCGACCACTACACAGTACTTCTACGCATCACTGCTGCGTCGCTACGCTTTCCTGCCTACGCAGTACGTTTTCCTGCCTACGCAGTACGTTTTCCTGCCTACGCAGTACGTTTTCCTGCCTACGCGACTAAGGTGTTTACGCTGCTATTGAAACTCAGGGCATTGCAAAAATTTGCGATTATCTGCTGAAATAATATAATATAAAAAACATTCATAATCAATAGACATTACAAATTCGTGCTTTTTGAAACTTGTTCGTATTAATCCTGCCGCCTCTGTGATTCATAAGCATCACAAGCAGACATCAGTAGAGTTGCTACCATTCAGACGAAACCTGGGGCCTAAGTCTACTGATTTACAAACGTTGCAATGGTCTCGCCATTGTGATTATTTGACAGTGTTTGTATGGCAAATCTGTCAAAAACTCACAATGAAGAGACCATTGCCATTGCACCGTTTGTACATTAGTAGACTTGGCCCCCTGGTCAAACAGCCGCCACTCGTCAGTATGTTCCGGGAAACATTGTACGAATTATATAGATCAGCGGAAGAGCACACAAATTTTGGGTTTTGTGGTATTATCAGTTTCGTTAATTATAAATATTTGAATCCAACCCCAACCCCGTTTTTCTCGTTCTTTAAAAAAAAAACGTTTTTATTTTAAGAACGAGAAAATTTTGTAGACAAAATTGTAGCATTCGTAGTCGATGTACAAAGGCGGAGTTGTAAATATTCAAAATGTTTCGGGTGTTTTCTAAGGATTTAAAAAGAAAAAGTTATTAATTTTAATACATAATATATTCATTATGTTAATATCACACCCAAAATCACAATAATTATTATAATTAACTTCAAATCTACAAATATACTGACATACATTATTGCTGCAATTATTTCTAACTATACTCCATTTATTATAACATTAGACAAATAACTGTTCTCACCCTTTCGTTATTTCGATGTAAACGTTTAATAAACTCCGTTATTTCACGATAAATACAAAGCACTGTAATCTATTTACTATTTACATTAAAAAAATAACTCTAAAGTGCAGTAATTTCAACAATATTTCACAATAACTGTCGTTATTTAGCCGTTATTTGTCTAATGCTATAGTAAATGGAGTATAGTCAATACATAAAGACTAGATATTTATCACCACACATAAATGAACTAAATTACAACTAAAACTAAGTAGGCTTCAGATCAATGATCTTTTATGATGATATTATATATTAGGTATATTATGATCTCATTATAAATATCAAAGTTCTACATAAAATTTTGATTACGGGCTGTATTACATTTCTAAAATTTTAATTTTTAATAAGAAATAGATAAAAATAAAACTGTAACACCAAACATTATTATTTATTTATTACATTTGGGAAAACAAACAGTAGTAGGTATATTAAGCATAAACAACGTTGTCTTAAAATTGAGCGTTTTTTCTTTCATTCGCGTCTAGAGTTCCAATTAACTTAATGCAGAGTGTACGATAAGAGCGTGTATTTAATTGTTGACTAATTTATCGAAAAATTAATTAATGTAGCAATTAGGGGGATTATTTGAGAATGCTTTGAGACAACAGAGTAGGCTTTCGTACAGTATGTAGGTTTGCAGAATAAGCACTTCTCCCGCCATACTTAATTATCGCGTACGGGACACGCCACGAGCAGGTGTGTACTCGTATCCAACAAACGATCTATACCGTGGCATTTGAATCGTCATACAACGACAGCCCACTTCATGTATCCAATGACTACTAATCATTAACAGAAAAAAAAAATATGACCACTAGATTTTTTATTATTTTTATTATTATTTTTACGCATGACGTAATTTAAAGTGCCATGTGGAGCCGGATGTAAAGAATAGCACCACCCCATTTCCTCCCGTGGGTGTTGTAAAAGGCGACTAAGGGACTTACTAGAAAATGGGCAGCAGCGATCTCTATGCATTTTTAACACCATACTGCGATCACCAACCCGCCTCCCAAGCGTGGCGATTATGGCAAACCTTCCCAATTGGGAGAGGCTTATGTCCAGCAGTGGACGTCTTTCGGCTGAAATGATGATGACGTAATTGAAACACCCTGTTACGAGCGCAGTCCCAGCCTTGTGTGTATCTTTATCAGAGTTCATTCACCTTAACGCAAACATGTGTTTCTTACTATTGCAACTTAATTTAATCTAAATCTCAATCTTATTTTTTTTATCGCGCCTAGAGATATTTTATATCGGCTACATTGAGTGGACCACCTTTGTAAGACGACTAAAATGTCACAGTATACAAATCAAAAACGTCAATAAAAAATAAACCACGGCTAGCTATTAATTATGGCCAAGAACTATTAAAGAAAAAGGGTTCTAGTGTGTCTCAACACTCTCAATATACTATCAAGAGACGCTTATTGGAAGTCGATCTCCGGTAAAGAAGCGTCATCAAGAAACCGTTTTTAACCCAGACACTTACATAAAAAAACATTTTTTGAAATCATGGCCCTGAAATTATCTAGGTACTTAGACTGGCCCTTACAGTCGCCTGATGATAACATGATCATAAGTGTTTGGGCGTTGGTGAAACCTAAGATGACGTTACATTAAATTGATATGAATGTCATTTAACCAGATGTCGCTAAACAGTAGTGGAAAAAAGCCTCAAAGATGGCAAGCGATTACAGACAATGGATGAGTCTGGACACCGTACTGATAATAAAGCATGCTAGTGTGACCGACGTAATTTTTTCAAATTAATTTTCTCGATCACGATTTTGTCGTACATAGTACTGTACCTATATATCTAAAACTAAATATTACAGATGATTTCAATGTGGAAATATCTTATTTATTACATCACTAGGTACTTGGTCCCGCTCAGAATATCATACAATTCAATGAAATAATAGGAATCAGACAGCGATGCCTGATCTCACCATTAACATACATATATGGCGAGTACATCATG
The DNA here is from genome assembly GCA_947523025.1 of Dryobota labecula. Taxonomy (NCBI): domain Eukaryota; kingdom Metazoa; phylum Arthropoda; class Insecta; order Lepidoptera; family Noctuidae; genus Dryobota; species Dryobota labecula. The sequence goes on from OX383300.1 coordinate 1,239,368, forward strand.
CGCCAAAAGCTCGAAGATTGGGAAGGAGGCGTCAAGGTGGGTGGGGTTAAAATATCAAACCTCCATTACACAGATGACACCACTCTCTTTGCATCATTAGAAGCTGAAATGGCAGAGTTACTGAATAAGTTGGAAGTTATCAGCCTAACTATGGGTCTCGCGATAAACAAAACTAAGTCCAAGCTCCTTGTCATTGATCGCTTCGAAACTATCCAGCGTACCGACATATTAGCAGGATATGAAACCGTCGACCCGTTTCAGTATATGGCCCCTGTAATTACTAATAAGGGTAGCTGCGAACTAGGAATTCGGAGAAGAATTGACATGGCTAAAACAGTGATGACTCAACAAAATATGGAGCGACAAAAATATGACAAATAGGACAAAGAAACATCTGGTCTGCACACTTGTTTTCTCCATCTTTCTCTATGGGGCAGAGACTTGGGCGATCAAAGCTATCGTCAGGCAAAGAATGGACGCCTTCGAAATGTGGTGCTGGTGCTGCCTATTAAGGATACCATGGATAGCCCGCCGCACAAAAGTCTCGATGCTTGAACAATTCAAACTAGAGAAAGCACAAAATCTTTTTTCAACCTGCTTGCAACGTGTCGTGAGATATTTCGGCCACATTGCCCGCAGAGGTACCAACGACTTGGAACGGTAACAGGATAGGTAGAGGGCAAAACACCTAGAGGTCAACGCCCAAAACGGTGGTCGGAACAAGTATCTGAGCAACTGGATGTACTCCACCAGGCCTCCGATCGTAACAGATGGAGAAAGATCGTTAACTATTTGAAACGGAGTCACGATTCTCAGCAGTGAGAGAGCGATTGAGGTACCTAATTTATATTTTTAGGATAGTTCGAAGTTGTAGAATATAAAGAATAAACGTAAATATGCTCGATCGTAGTGAACAATATTCAATATTATGTAGTGCATAATAGTGAATAGAATGCCACACAATTTCGAATCGATATCTGAAAGAGAAAAGATTTCAGAAACTGCTCGTGCTGAGTAGTTAAGAGATCTAGGAATTTAAAAAAATCCTGAACAAATCATGACCCCTGCGCCTGCCATCACCTTCTTCTTTAATTATCCTATAACTATAAACTAATTAAATATATTTATTTACATTATTTACTATTAAGTAAGACCATTCGCCTGAAAATGAAGAGGTCCAAATATGTCGCACTTCAAAATCAAATACTAGTACAATTGGATCATCGACAATATTACGCAAGTGTCATCAAATCGAGAGAGTCACTATTACCACAATATATTTATACTGTGCTATTACACTAACGCGAGTATAGAATACAGCTGCTACTTATCTAGTGATTTGTACACAAGTTACGTGCGAGTTAATCGCGAGGTACGTGAGGACATCACTTATTGCACGTTGTACGTTAACTGTTACAAATACGAGGACATATGCGCTAGGTTTCACGCGCTTTACGTAAACTGTTTCATCTCCCGGGGATTTCAGTATGGGCCAGTCTGTGGCAAGACGTAATGTCACCTTCAAAACAAAACGAATCACACAATCCACATTGTATCCAGCAAACAAATGTTCCGACATTATCATCAGCCTAGAAACAGCTGGACATAAAAATCCATTTATGGCGATGTCTTGGTGTTGTTATAATAATACCAAACTGATCACGAAACCATGTTCATAGCGCGGTAGTTGCACCAATTTCCCGTTTGGCCATTTACTGCTAGTCTAAGAATGAGCTGATACGACACCTAATCTGTGACACATGTCTTGTCACAGGATTTTTCCTTATACATCTAAAACTTTAATCGTTCTGTTCCCACCACATCAGCATAATGCTGGAACTGCTTCTCCCCATAGTGTTTCCTGCGGTACTTGTTGTATGTATCGTTCCACAGCCTGACAGAGGCCTCCTCCCACAGCGGCGCGGTGGACACCTGCGCGTCGATGATCAGCGCCGTCGGGTTCTGGCGCCGCGAGGGACGCCAGCGGAATGGCATCAGGTGCGAGGGTCGTGGGGTCGGGTCACTGGAAGAATGAGTACCTAATTGAAGTTATGATTTTAAGTATTCAGTGGTAGAGAAAATAGTAGGAAACAGTCAAAGATCATAGAATATCTTAAGTGAAATTATTGAAGAACCACTAATCGTGTTATTATAACAGTCTATAGCAGTGGCCTGCCATGCTTTTTTAAGATTATTGGATTGATACAGGGTAACAAATTAAGACAAACATTCATGTACAGTCAGTTAGTACATTTAGCTGATCTCCGTCTGCGACAAAATCGTGTGATTTTCATATGTTTCTAGTTTTAGGTAGATTTCGTATAGGTATTTAAATAAAATTCCATCGATTCCTATTCTAAAAAATCTCAACCATTTATTCAAGCCCCCCCCCCCCTGAATAAATGGTCAGCTTATTGCAGTAACTGACTGCACCAAAGGACCAATTATTATACTCTGTTAGCTACCATTATTTTGTATAGTAGGGACAATTATCTGTCATGATTATATTCATGACAAAAGCTGTTAATAGATTTGACTTTTTTTAAACAAATAATACCTATATCACAAAAAACAACATTGAAAACCTAATTTTAAATTCAATAAAACTGTTTAAAATAATCGCATTGCATTTTTACCGTAATTACATTATCGTGTGCCGCCATAGAGACGAGTATTGCACTGCAGCGCACAGTTTGCATGCAAATTAAATATTTACTGAACGGTTTATTACGATCTAGACGTGATGCGAATGGTGACGGATGCAAATAAGACGGCTTATACAATAAAAATGTTTAAATCCAAGTATAATATGGCTACCCCAGTCTCTCCTGCAGTTTATAATAAAGATTGTGGTCAATGTAGGATATATTATATATATTCTGGCCGGGTTACAAGTAAATTGATTGTTAACTTATTATAATATATTTGTGTTGTTCACTCTAAACTTACATTGTGAACTCGGTGTAATATTATAAACGTAATTAAGTTAATAACTGCAATAATGAACTTGCATGTTAGTTATAATTCGCTTTAATTGTGTTGCGTAACTTTATTATTTAATTAAACATGCCTAACATTTATCGGAGGTTAATCTATTCTGTTATTTTTTAAGTATTATATTTTAACAAATAAATAATTATTCGAATGCACAATAACTCCGCTTGAAGCAATTTTAAATACAATGTCGTCTTCACCGACAATAATACAAAATATACATAATACAAGCTTTTAAAGTAAATAATAATACAGTTATACTTACGTATATTTAGCGAAGTTAGTCCACATGGTAACCATCCGGCTGATCATGTTCTTCTCCGCAGAATGCAGCAGAGGGAAAGCATGAGGCTTGAAGAGGTAAAACAGTTCATCAGCATGTGAAGCCCCATTCACCACCTCCCGAAACCCTGACACTATCTTTGGCATGTTCCTCAACCCATTGTACCTGAATAGGTAGTAATATATAGGCTGGTCTGTAGTCCTAGTGTATAACTCTGACTCTAAAACCAGCGGGAATTTAATATGTACGTCAGAGTATAAATCGACCATTTCTGTGATTAAGTTTTCCGCGTAAGACGAGAAGTAATGTAGCTTTATCGCCTCCGCTGTACAGTTCTTGTCGAGCTCGCTTGGAAACTGTAAATCCTCTTGCAAAGTCTTCAAAGGATCTATGGCATCAGAATTGTTTTTGATACTAGTACCATAATCTGCTGATACAAAGTATATTCCTTCCCTATCTGTGAAGCCAATTATCATGGGCACTTTAGTGTAGTTTCCAGATTTGATGATGTCAGCTGGATATTCTGTTACAACAGGATCTACTCCGTCTATTGGTTTTTCAACGCAGGGAACAAATAAGTTTTTCTCAGCAAGGCAAAACTTGTCTTCGAAGTTGCTGATAGTAGTCAGGATTTCTTTGGCTGTCTTATTTGATAGAATACGGTAGATTTCTCTAGGGTCTTTGGTGAAGTATCCAAGTTTTTTTATTAGAGCGCTTGCTGTTTCTATAGGGTCGTGCTGGAGAGCCCAGGGGGCCAACGAAGAACCGCTTTGTAGTATAGCTTTGTGAAATAATCCCTTAGCAGCTGACGATAGCATCATGAAAGAGGTAGAAACTGCACCAGCACTTTCCCCAAATAGAGTAACATCGTTAGGGTCTCCACCAAACGCTTCGATATTCTCCTGAATCCATTTCAAAGCAGCTATTTGGTCCTTCAATCCAGCATTTCCTGGCGCTTCTTTTATACCCAAACACAGGAATCCTTCGACGCTAAGTCTATAATTAATACCGACAAATATCACATTGTTTTCTGCTAGGAAATCACCACCATATAGGAATGGGGACCCAGTGCCGCTGAAAAAGCATCCTCCGTGGATGTAGACCATGACGGGTTGCGGTTTCGTTATCTGAGTAGGGGTATAGATGTTCAGTTTCAAGCAGTTTGGCTCTCCGATCATGATGTGTGTGTGTCCTGAGTGCTGAGGGCACCAAGTATTCTCATCGACGGCCTCGAAGATTCCCGTCCACGTCGGAGGTGGCAGCGGGGCCTGGAAATATTGAAAAAGTATGTTAATTTTATCGTCGGAAAGTTTGAGACTATTGAAAATAATGTTCAGGAACTTTCCGAGGCTTTGATAAGTTAGGAGTTTGAGGCGCAAGACATTGATTTAGTACTTTTTCAATTTGCTCTGTAGGCGCTGGGAAATTAACTATTCCATATTGCGGAAGAAATTCGACCTCGAGACGACATTGGCATTTCAACGTTAGCGATTGTTAACAAAAAAATGCAAGGTTCTTATTAAAAAAATCAAGTAAATTCTACGAATAGAGAAATACTTTCTTTTTTGTTTAAAATACAATACTTTTTGGAACAATTATTCAAAGAAATACACTGAGGTATGACGTTGAAAACACTTTTGTAGCTTGTGACAGTAAGTATTCAGTGCCAGGTTAAATATTAGGTTATAGGGATCATCAAAACTGCGACCTATCTTTTCTAAATCTGGGATCCGAATTCACGCTCGCCAACCGCACTTGAAACAACTCAAGGTCAATAAGTCACCTAAATTAAACTCATGCTAGTAAAATATTATTTACTTAGCACCATAAACATGCTAACTGTCAAACTAATGACATAACCACACGAAATCTTGTTTGAATTAAACCCAATGTTATTTTGTGCAGTGGGTGAAGGTCAGCGGAACAAGCGCCCTTGGCTTTGATAGGAACGTGTGATGTCACATTTATGCCATACACTCCACACAGGTCGGCTGCTAAGATATCAGTGCGATGTATAAGCTGATGTTTTTATTTTTATTCGTGCATCTTTGGTGTTATTAAACTTGTGATATTTTGAATATTAACCTTGGCATTTTATTCTTTATAGAGATGATTTATGTCTTTACAACCGGTATTTAACTAATAAAAGACGTTGCACGTCCCTGGGATTTTTCCTGCGTAATGAACGCATTTGAATTGAAATGAAATGATGTTTATTTCTGTTATTAGATCTATTAGGACACTTACAGGTAATTTTTTTGGTAAATATTTTAATAACTAGATATCGCCGTCATTTCCTAGCTGACTGATCCTTGAGAAGAAATGAATAAATAAACTCAGAGATCATGGTCTCGTTTAAAGTCAAAATATTATACTATTTGGATTTTGTGTGAGTCTAACAATGTAGGGCCATGTCTGGAAGGACCTTTTGGAAGAAAGAGCCATTGCAGCTTTGAGTAGACCTGTCCCAACAGACGGCATGCATGCTCAACGACCCGACACACGACGCTACCAGATGTGCAGGACATTTGCGTAAGCCATAAAAAAATACTCATAATCGCCAGACAGTCATAAAGTTATGTATTCAATCGAGCCTGCATGGCACTCACATTCACATTAACAAACAAGCGTAGCTACTATATGTCAAACGTGTATATCCAAGTTCATCCGGCCAGTTTTATGTCCAGGCACTGATTTAATGATGACTTAAACTAAATTCTATATGAATTTTATATGGTGTAACCTTATCACCTCTATAAGTCGAATGGGTTGCCCCAAAGATTTTTTATATTATGTATGAGGCACCGAGCTACCATCTACCACAAGTTAACCTTGTGGTAGTGTGTGATTGCTATTAAGCATGACCTAATCCTTTCGCAAGATGCGAAATCTTTTTTAGGAATTCTCTGTATTACCTTCAGCTGCATTATAAAATGCAAGAGATATACATAGTCAAGATAGTTCTATTCGTAATATCAAGGTCTGTCTGGTGCGAAATAAAATACTTTTCTCAGTGGTCGCCTTGACCGACCGATTTGCAGGAGGTTCACCCTGACTAGTCGACTGCGCGATTATGGAGCGCCTGTGGTTTTATATTCTAACTCGCATGTAAATAATTGCTTGTAATAGAAGCAATAAATATGTACATACCTATAAATCTAAGACCAAGTGTAGTCAATAAAACGATTCTAAGTAGGTAGGTACCCTTACCGATTTATGATAAATGTTTTTTTTTTTATTCAAGAGTTTCTCAAACCCTGAACAATCAATCAATCAATCTACATGCAATTGGGGTAACGCGCTATGCATACATACAATAGTTACCCTGTAAGTTGATTACCTCTAGTGGTAAGGACCTGGCTTTGACTTCCAGATCGGGAAAGTGATATTGGGTTTTTTGTTGGAAATTCAACAGTACAGTCGTGTCGTATTGGCAATAGGCCCGCCCAATATTACACGTGTCTTTATTGCGTGCCGAATACCGAACTTTAGACACCTTTCCGGAGAGTAATAACTCCGCTGCTCCTTCAGGGAATACAGGTAAAAATATCTAACAAAAGAAAGATAAGAATTTGTAAACAATGAGAATATTTATGAGTTAACTCAGTCAGGTCGAGAATTAGTTGATTCATGATCATCTGATCGATGCTTGCAAACTCATGTTTGTCTGATTAACATTCTGAACAATATATGAATGAATTTGCGTTGATCGTCACTTATGTATGTATTTATGACAAATAACCCAAGCATTCATAGCATGTGGAAATGAGTTAAGAATCTAATTAATTAATTATTCGCGCAAGACATAGAGGAGTGGAAAGGAGAAAGGGAGGCCTTTGCCCAGCAGAGGGACAACACAGGATAAAAATAAAGAATAATAATATTTTTGTTTTCCAAATTAGCGAGAATTAGGTTGTGAAGGTCACATGGGATATTAAACGAGAGTTGATTCGTAGACCAACAAGATGCTATAGAATATATCGACGCTTGAAAGGCAATATTTACCAAACGACATGTGGGCAACTTTACACTAGAGCATTTGAAAGTAAAAAAAAAGTTTAAAATGCTTTATTTAGTTAAGTATTTAATTAAAATCGGAAATTTTAAAGAAGGAATATTAACTGTTAGCTACGTACTATATGAAATGCTGAATTACGATTTGACGATGTGTAAAAGTATCAGTGTAAATCAAGTTTTATCGCGGCAACGGTACGGTTTTGCATCAACATTAACTTATGGACAGCAAAATGCATGCATAAACATTGCCATATTTCTATAAACTTCCACCCGTCAGTTGCAAGCACAACATCTCTAAGCCTTCAAACTTCCACCCTTTGTTTTTCTTTGATTCCTGAACAGCAGTAAAGCGGGGTACAGACGGAGGGTAACCCGGCTAATAACTAGCTGTCGCAAGTTCGCCCAACTATGCCGAGTGAGGAGTTCCGATCTATAACGATGCAAACTCGGAACTCTACGTCTTTAGTACCGTGTGGGATATTGTAAGCGTTTATTTTATGTAGACTGGGCTTCACTGATTGAAGCTGCTTTTTGCTGTGTGATTGATCTGCGATAAGTTTGGTTAGTTAGCCTTTAGTTTTTATGAAAGTTGGAAACATCAAAGTATTATTTACTTCAATTTACTATCAGTAGGTGTTTCCAAATCGTGGTATTTAGTTCCACCATAATCACCGTTAAAAGTGGCAGCTTTTCGCTATTTGCAGGACATTAATCTAATTTCCCAAAGTCGAGAAACTTCATATCTAATCTTAATCAATAGCACGACTATACTTTCCACGGAAATTGAATCCAGGGACGCTTGGTCATGGTTGTACTTGCCACCATTCGCGACCACGAATAGAAGAAGCGAATGAATTTTATTGTTATGTGTCGTGATGAAAATACAACAAAGACGAGGAGGGAGAGAGGAGGACCGGGAGGAGCGATTAAATTATTACAAAAGGAGTAGCTGATAACGTAACAGGTGACATGGGAATATTGAAGTGACCCACGCAGTATGGGATGAAACTAGGCAGAAGAAAATAGAAATACAAAAAAAGAACTCTCACCTGGAACCGATTTGTCTCATTGACAGTCGCGTAGGGGATGCCGAAGTACTGGAAGAACTTGCCGTTTCTGCTGACGGTGCCGCGCACGAGACCGCCGCGCGTGCGCACCGGCTGCGTCGGCTGCTGCACCATGCGCGCTGCGATCAGCGACAGCAGCACCAACCACTTCATTGCACTGGAAACCATCAGAAACAAACTGCTTTACATTTCCATCTTCTTCTTCCTGCCATTGTTCCATGTTGCTTGGGGTCGGCGCAGTGCGATTTTTCCTTCTATTCTTCCCTGTCAGTCGACCCACTATCATTCACTCCTTTTTAGGGTTCCGTAGTCAACAAGTACGTGCCGAGATGTGAGGCTATTTTGGAATATGTCCTGTCTGTTGTTGGGTTTGTGACTGAAACTTACTATTGCAACTACTATATAATAGTTGCAATAGTAAGATGGATTTAAACGGTACATATTATTTTTAATTTAGTGCTTGAATAGAAAACAAAAATGCTAAGGGTACTTAAGCATTGTTTTAAGTTAATTAAAATATCGGCAGGCACGACTTACAAATAAGTCATTAACATATTTTATGAATATGGTAAAACGGAGTCAAAGTTAACCATAATCATCGTTTCATTTAAATACCTACGTTTTTCTTAGACATCGTTTAGTTTAACTTAATTTAATACTAAAATAGTATATTTAATAAAACTTTGGCACTCTTAGTTTACTTAAAAACAACATAAAATAAAATAAAAAAACGATTTCAACGCTTTGAGTGATTTATCAATTTTATAAATTAAAAAAAACAATTTTCTATATAAATCTTAAAACATTTATTTTAACCATGGACTCACCTTATTTTATTTATTTCACATAAATAAAACTGTCCACTTTTTATATGAACTAGTAAGTGTTGTCGCAATACTTGCGCGCGCGCACTCCACTGTTGTCTGTTGTCGACTATTATTGTGAACCTCGGGTAGTTGATGCCGAAGGTAACTACATCTTGAATGTGGCGTCACACAATACTATACTCCATTTATTATAACATTAGACAAATAACTGTTGTCACCCTTTCGTTATTTCGATGTAAACGTTTAATAAACTCCGTTATTTCACGATAAATACAAAGCACTGTAATTTATTTACCGTTTACATAAAAAAAAATGACTCTAAAGTGCAGTCATTTCAACAATATTACACAATAACTGTCGTTATTTAGCCGTTATTTGTCTAATGCTATAGTAAATGGAGTATAGGTACTCGTGAAAATGACAACCAAGTAATATTTTTTTTTTTTTACCTTGGTAAAATCGTTTAAATTCAGCATTAAAGATTCAAATTCAAATTTTTATTGTGCAACACAGTACATAATCATACATTTCTAGATGTCAACTGAATGCGCAGTCCACTATGTTGCACCAATTCAGACATGCAAAATTATTATTAAAATTATAAGCACCATTAAAATTATACCATTTCATAAATTCACATTATTATTATATTTTCATATGTTTACATATCTCGGGACCCTGGGGTCCCGGACCTTTGGAAGGCGTACGAGGGGCCGAAGCCAACTCGCAGAGGCCCGTCAGACGCTTTTTAATTAAATGAGGCACCAACCGACGATTATCCCTGTACGCACTATGCAAGTGCACCCAAGGACAACCTCCGGTTGGTGTAGGACTATTGCAGGATCGTCAGGGCTTTTGCGGATAAGCCGACGACGTAGCGGCCGTAGGTTGCGGTGCCGCTTCGGCGACATCGCAACTGAGGCGGGCCGTGATGTCGAATGGGCGGCATCGCGGCTGAGGGCGGGAGGCCGCGGCGGGAGAGGAATGCCGGTATTGAGGTGCGCCGTTCTCCCTACCTTCCGCGGCCTTGACGGGGTCGCCACCGTATGATGGTGGACGCGGTGAGGCCGCAGAGGAAGAGGAGTGTCGGTATTGCGTTGGCCGCTCTCCCTATCCTCTGCGGCCGAAAAGTGGTAGGCGGCGGGGCCAATCATCTGACCCGTCGCGGGGGGACCAGGGGCGCCTGGACGCGAGGTCGTCTGGTGCCCCTGTGCTGGTCTGGTCCCTGGGGTGATGGGGGGTTACTCTCATGTGGAGGCCAGCAGGCAACGGGTGCGGGGGCACCCTTGCCTGTATTGCACAGGCCTCCACCAGTGTCGGACGGGAATGGCCAGGAGTTCCCGGCCATTCCCGCATGCGGGGCCCAAACTCAAATCATTTATGATTTGAGTTTGAGTTTATAAATACGCACACATTAGTAATGCAGACAGGAGATGATTTGTGATACTTTTAGGAACAAACTATAAACTTCCTATACGTGTCCTAAAATAAATATTATTCATAGTAATAAGGTGGGTAAGTTTGAATGGTAAATAGTATGGTAAATATAATTATTTATAAAATAATTATGGAAAACTAATTTTAAGTTTTAATCTGACTTTGAACGCGGCTTTTAAATAATTTGTGTTTTCTCATGAATTTATTTAACCTACATCTTAAGTTTTGCCATTATTCTCGCTGTTACAATATGATAACATAAAAGTGTCTATTTATTACACGAGCAAGACCCGTTTGCTGTTCTAGCCGAAGGTACAATAAAAGGCGAACCTCTCTGCTAGTATCGGTCTAATTAATTGACCGAAGAAAAATACCGAGGTAGTACGTACATCGAGCTCGGCTAGGTAATAACTAATGCATTGTTTTAATTTTCCAACGGAACGGCGTCTTTGAGGTCTTGGTGTAGTTGCTCTGATATTAAAATACTTTTGTTTTAGTGCAATCAAACCAATTCCAAAATTATGACTAGGCTTTGTTAGTTAATAGGAGATAGTGGAAAACCATGTTTGGCAGTGAATGTGAGGAACAAATATGTATGTTGAAAATAAAGCATCGTTGACATAATAATCTTCAGATAAATTCTCTTTAAATAACAACAGGTGATACACGTGTGCACATTCATTTATTTGAATAAATATTGCCAATTTTTATTGGTTAAGTGTAAATTTATCTGCCTCAGCCTTTTCCCAACAATGTGTTCGGTTTCCTGTCTTACCCGTTTACTTTCAAAGTTTTCAGACAGACGGATGGACTTTTTTTCGATATTATAAGGTTAATCTTTCTAGCTTTTTACTAGCACTAATGAAAGGCATTATTGGAACGAAGTTCCTTAACGCACGCTATACTCTGCACACTTGGCTAATGAGAGCTAGACCGAAAAAAGTGTCATATTTTGAACGTCACGACACTTTATTTTATTTACCGGAGTCGAGCATTCAACGTAATCTGAGGCACGGAGTAATTACGTAAATAATTGTCACCCATCTACTTAAATACCGTGACAAGTAATTTACTTAGCAAATCGATCGGTCAACATTATTAGTATCTACCTAAGCCATGGAATATATGTACATAATTAGATTGACGTATTAGTTATTTATGAATTACATCCCTTTTTGTACCTTCTTGAGTATACACTTCGATCAATTTATTGATCGAAGAGTATACATATGTAACAGTTCGTAAAATGCTAATTTCTTATTAAGTGGTACGTGGTGCGGGGCTCGTAAACCATTGCTGTTATGGGCTGAACGGCTGTTAATCATCATCGAAATGTGTTATTGATGGGGACATCGATTATTACTAGGAACTTAGAAGTACTTTAGTTCAGCGTCTTTTAAAACAACCAACGTGGCATTAACTGTATTGCACACAAAATGAAGATTTTGAAAAGACCAAGCTAAGCTACTGTTTCCAACACTATTTTAAGTATTAACGAAATTTTGAAAAAGATCAATCTACCGTATCCAATTGTTGCAAAAGCTTGTCACTGATTTATTACTTAAACTATAAGATCTACTCATGATGAAGATTCCTTAAAGAAGTAATGAGAAAATTGTTTGATCAGTAATTGGATGACTACGTCTTACAAGGAATTAATGCTTAGCTACCCATTTAACATAATGGTACCTACCTATGTTGTTCTTTATTGAATGGTTAATTAATAAAGACACCGCGTCTAATAATATACTCGAGACGAATAACACTAAAATAGGATGCGTAGTTCTCAATGCCAGCATCCATATCCGCAGGATTTAGATGTCGCAACCCGACCCGCTGACCACAGTCGTATCTGTTATCTCTTGTCAATATTTGAAACTTAACACAGTTGACACATTTACAGCACATACCTCTACATTATCTCGCCTATCATGTTCTTGTAACCGAGTCAGCGATCAACTATGAACTTTGCGCTGGATTTGTATAAGATATAAGTGTTTGTAAGGTCACATAGCCGCAGCAATCATCTCGTGTCAGCACGACATAACCACAAATAGCACATGTCGTGGTGAACAGATTAGAAGTGGGGCTGACTGCCCAAGGATCGCTGAGAACGTAATTCTGTCATAAATATGAGACGACCAAACCACTGCAAAGTCTAAGAGGTGTTGATTTATCAGCAAGTATGGCAGACAAATTAGTGATACCAGATGGGGCACTGCTGGCCATCATCTTCATCATTTCAGCCGAAAGATGTCCACTGCTGGACAAAGGCCTCCCCCAAGCACCGCCACTTCGACCGGTTCTGTGCTTCCCGCATCCAGTATAAATAATAAATAAATAATTCCTTGGTCTATCCAGACACCCATATTCTTTACGTAGAAGCTGTTAAAGTCCTTTGACCTACTAAGTTGAGCAACGACCTTTCGGTGTCCACCGAAGAGGGTCCTTGCGTTATGAAACGTTTGTTTGTTATTTAAGACTTTCTGACTATTTGCCCTTGCATTAAGTGATTCATGCATATTTGATCATGAGTTCGTTTGTTCTGTTTCAAATAACAAAGCCAATCACTTGTTGGCGACTTTGTTGAGTCGATGTTAATTTTAAGCATAGTTAAAAAGCTATTCAAGGTATAGAATAGCTTTCAAGGCAATAAATCGCTGGTTTGTTGTGAGATAACGTCAGCTTGGCTATAATGTGGATGGACCTTGAAATAAGTCAGCGCATTTTACCTCAAGAATGTTTAGAATTGGCGCACGAGCTGAGTCTGTAGCACTCTCTGTTTCATTGACGCATACAGTCGACTTTATATTTCAAAATATTAAGAAAAAAAAAAGTTTGTTGTAAAGTGTATTTGTATAAATTAAAAACTAATCCTCTCGATTTCATCAATGTCGAATCGTAATCCTCATATCTTGGAACGGAAATTGCCATCAGTATTTCAAAGCACCAAATGACACAATACTAAATGCTGCGATTGTAAACAAAATGATTTGTTTTAACACAAATCAGACATTATTCAAATCGATCATCAGGAGGCCCTTGTTTAATTTTAAATAAGTTGTTTTAAACAGTTGATCGATTCTGAACGGCTCGTGAGCGGGTGCTGCTTGTGGTGACTGGTCGTCTTGCTGACCACGGTTTCATTATTATTATTAGTAATTATTTTTTTATTTAATTTACTTCGATGGTCCTAGTATCATATTTATTTGTGTTACAGCTATATGAACATAATCCAGCTTTGCGGGCACGCCATTTATGCCTAGAGACGAGTATAGTTTTCATTGTATTTTCTGGTATATTGGCGTGTACCAGCTGACATATGCAAATAATTTAATTTACTGTTCTGTGTCTCGTAATGTTAATTACTTTACATATACAATGTTTGTAAATATGTGAGCACCATGTACCTATCGCATTTATTAATTTTTCTGTTATTACTTCACTTTTCATTCTTTTTACCAATTGTGGTAAGTAATTTTGATGATTTTTTTTATTTTTTTTATTTTTTTATTCTAGGTACCTACATAGTCTTCACCTATAAATATTAATTAATGTATACAAACTATTGTTAACATTTTAAAAGAGTAAGTATGGAGTTTCTTGCCCATTCTTCTCCATACATAACTACATTTTGGAAGGCGCAACTAGAATCAATTAACTATTCATGTAATTTTTGACGTTAAAAAGTGCATCTTCGTGCCTATTTGAAATAAATTATTTGACTTTTGACTTTGACTTTGACTTTGACTTTGCATACCTACTATTGTATAGAATCAAGTTTATCTAATTGAACAGACAGATGTGCTGCTGGGGAGTTTGTTGCGCCACTTCTTCCCAGCTAAAGCACTAGGAAGTGGTGAAGGGCGGGCGTTTTGGGGGTTTTGGTCTTATGTAACCCAAAACTTCTGATTCTCAGCCTTTGAATAAATGACTTTTGATTTGATTTGATTCAGATAATTAAAAAAAAAAAATAATAATAAAAAAAAAACCCGACTGAAAAACAGTCAATTTTAAAGTAATGCACTAAAAAGACCAAAACAACAAGAGACAGATAACAAGAGATAAACCGATGGGCCAAGCGGAACCCATCGGTTGGGTCCCGCCTGCTACTAAACTTAATACTTTCAACTTAATACTTTACTTAATGCTTAATACTTTAACTAGTTTCAACCAATCAAATGGCTTGAATCTAGTCTTAAGTAACGCTTGAGTATTGAGTGACGTTCTATAATACGGGCCTTATTGCCACACTCTTATAAACGAAAAATTATGAAGGCAAAATGTAGAGATGATTGATTGCATGCCAAACAAAACAGACAAATGAAAATTACAATTAAAATTTAAACATATAACTATTTTTGTAATCCCTTTTTAATTTCCTTTATTCTACCTACTCGATAGGTTTGGTATTTATTTTTTAAATAATTGTATTACTATTTCGCGCCAAAAATCATATTTTTCATACACCTATCTATTGACACTTGGGTCTTTAAGACGAATGTAACGATACATTAAACTGTTGAAATCCATCTAGCCGTTTGGAAGATATGAGGTAATAAAGAAATTTACAAACAAACATAAATACGCGCGAAAGGCATAACCCTTCCTTGCAGTCGGGTAATAAAAAATTCTTCATGATCGTGTACTACAGTGTCCACAGTAATAAAATGTACTATTGTAGTTTAACTAACATCAGCTAAAGCCGAGGGAACACACACTGTGTCGCTATTGCACTAATTGTAGTGCAATTGGCTCACGTACACAATACTAACGTTATCGTCATAATGGCCGCGCCAGGATATTGAGACACCAAGCATTTGATTGGCATCGCAAGGATGGATTTCCTGTCAATTTGTACTATATAACACCTTGCTTGCACTGGTGGTAAGTTTAGGACTTTAAGCGTGTGAACGAAGGAATTAAGTCGATTTTACTTCGGTACTTTGAATCTAAACATAGTATAAAACCTTTTCGTTTCTGTCTGTGTGACCGCTTAGATCTTCTAAACTGCACAATGGATTTTGATGTGGTTTTTACCATCATTTAGAGAATTTATTTCGGATGATTTATGTGTAGGTACAATATTTTTTTTTAGATTTAGCAAAGAAATCTCGATATTTTAACATGCCGCCGCGCCATTGCACCCGTGCGAAACAGGGGCGCGTCAATAGTTTTATGATTAAGATTAGGTACCTTGTTACTTATTATTCGTCTTCAAGTCTACTGCGAATTGGGAACTTCTAGCTTACGTGCACCACCGTTAACCGCAACATCGCTTAAAATCAAGATATATGGTGGAAAAACGCGAGCCTATAAATTATACAAAATACTAACATAGGCCGACCTAGACAATCGTAATAGAAACTGTGAGTGAAAATTAAAAGTGTTGTGTTGTGATTATAAAATACCGCGAAATATAGCAACTACACATGCATAATGTATGGACTTTAGCGATACATAGTGAGGCTCAGTTTTACTAGTATATGTGATGGATAACTTTAAGTTAAAACTAATAGAGGTACTGCTAACTAATTAATTTCGTATTCTTACATCGACCTCACGCCAGGCCCATGTGTACAACAGGAATTCGCCGGTCAGCTGTAGTAACTGAAGCACAATAGCGTAGTATCTAGGCTGAGACACGCTACTCACAAATCGTTACAGTTAATCACTATACCATTTCAAATAGTCGCAACACACAAACATACCTTTGTTCAATAGCACATCACTTCAACACAACAGGTACCGAATTTTGGGAACATCACTAATCAATCGGTAAAATTTTGGGAATATCACTAGTCAATCGGTACAATTTTGGGAACATCACTAGTCAATCGGTACAATTTTGGGAACATCACTAGTCATCGGTACAATTTTGGGAATATCACTAGTCAATCGGTACAATTTTTCGCGCATCGTATTTTGAAATCACTAATGGTATTAGATTTGTGTGCATGTATGCGCGCGCGCAGCACGTTATCACTTGTGTGCGAGTCTCGCGACTTTGGCCATCGCGCGTGATATCGGGGCGAGACGAGCCTTTCACAACGAAGGTTGTTTGACAATAGATCATAAAGCAGGTGCTGCTGGTGGTGCTGGTGGTAGGGACCGAGTTATCAATGGTTACGTAAAGAGCACGTGTACTTGGCTAGTGTTTACGCGACATTGGCGCTTATTGCAATGTTGGTGTTCATTTGGAATTTATGGGCCACGAGCTGCGGTGTTGAGTAATTGATGTACTTGTGAGGTTCGAGTGAATCGTACATTAGTTGTTATTTTGTGTGTCCTACACATAATACACAAGATTTGTCAATAGTGCAGGTAAACACTGTTCTACTGAGTGAAGAGCTGTTCAGCGTTTTGATGCGACTATGTGTCTCTGACGTAACTTCGGATTTCTGCGTCACGACGAGCTCACAGTAAAAGAACGGGACTTAGTATTAAATTCAATACACTTGACCAAGTTACTTTCAATGATTATTAAGATATCCTTTGAGAGCTGAGCTGTTGTCCAAGCATTTCATTTTCATCTAGATCAAGGTTTAAACCTTGGTATCGGACTAGATTGCCAAATATTATGTGAATCACAAATGATGACTAGACAATCGCGCAGATCTTTGGTGAAGTGAGCTTGAATTGTGTTGTAATTACTCTTGAATTGACACTTCAAAATAAAAATCCAAATATTTTATTTCACATAAACCTTATGAAACTTATGTAACGTCAGAAGCTAGGTGCACAGTTCCAATTGGTCGTTTCCTATGGAGAAGAGCCGGCAAGAAACTCCACGGCTACTCTTTTAACAATAAATGGCTTTTACATTATTTCCAAATAACAGTGTTAACAGAGATTTTAGAAATTATAATTAAAAAATCAGTACTTAAAAGAAAATGGAACCTTTTTTTTCGCCATTTTATGTGAAGTACCATTAATGGGGACACGGGCGGTGGGACAGCGGAAAACATATAGGTATGGGAGGCCAGCCTTTCAACAAGTACCAGGTACTTAACAAAATAGACAATTGTCAACAAATCTACAGTCTACTAGGCCTACAATGTTGTCACGTTCAAAAAATAGAAAATAATCTATATAAAGATTTAAAAAATAAAAATAAAACCTATTTATCAAATGACATGATATTGACAACTGCTTCACCTAAATGTTCACAGTGAGATCATTACAGAATAGATTTGCTGTTCTAGGTCATGTTTCATGTTTAATAGTAAGAGGTTTCCGGCCACAATATCACACCATTATCATCTTCAGATCATTTTTGCTGGTGTCCGTATGGAATTAGGAGCCATGTCTCATTTAAACGCGGGTGCTGCCAATTTGTAGTAGTAAATTAACCGATTTTATAGGCCCGATCCTGGAATTTGTATTAAGACCCTTAAAAGTTACAGGACTTTTAAGGTGGCTTCTCAATTCAGACGTCTGAATTGAGTAGTCACCTTAGAACTCGAGAAATAGCCGACGGATATTTTTGAAATTTGTAGTTACTACGTTGTCAGTAAAGCCGTTTACCGACCGCAGGGATATCTTTCCTAATATAAACCTACATTTATTTTTATCATACCAAGTAGGCCCATTTAGAATTGAGGTAAATGACGCTTATACCCACTTGGTCAGAGACGTGCAATCTTCTCACAATGTGTTACACGTGATCGGTCAGCATGTCACATAAGTACTTAGGTATGATGTTAGTAGGTACTTCACTTATTGCTTCAGGTATATTTGAGTTCAGAGAAACTGAGTAAACTATCTACGTGATTGGGCTACTTCTTATGCTTGGACTACTTACCTTAATGCCTGATATTTGCCTTGTTTCGTCAAGTTATTGCAAATTATGATAATGTAACTGAAGATTACTATAAATTGAGATCAAGTAAAATTATTTTTAATTTTACACAATCGTTCATCATTCACTTCACTTATTCTATGTGTATCTACTTCTTGCTTCTTCTTTCTTGGTTTTTAGGACAACTCTAAATATCCTCACTCTCAGTGACATAATAGGCGATGCCCTATTACTACTAGTAAGAATCTATACAAACAAATAAAATTGAAGCATTGTTTTATAATTTCAAAATAACTGCGTTTTACTAAATGCGTATGAAAGTATATACGGTACTTATAAAAACCATTTTTTTTTAAACTACAACGGGGAAGCTCTTTGCCTTCATCTCACCTGATGGTATTTGATGATAAGGCCGAAGGTGGAAGCGAGCTTCACCCGGAATCCTCAACCACAGAGGAACTAGCTATCTTACCTCTAACTGCCGCAACACAACAAATGCTGTTAACATTGTTGTTATGGCGATAGACTTAGATAAGATGGCGGTAGCTAGCCAGGCGGACTAACAAACCGAGCAGAAAATGTTGTCCCCGCTGGGAATCGAACCCGGGACCTCTGGGTCTGAGACAGGTGCACAGTGTTCCATTTGAAAAAAAAAAAAAACCCCTCTGCTGTTTATGGTATTTATCGATTAAGGGATGCATCTACATGTAATGCACGAGTAAAACACCCACGTGTCCATTTCAAATACTTTTTTTTTGGTGTCGTATGTAGTTTGGGTGATCTTTTCAATTAAAATAAATTCTGAATACGTAACTGTACAAGATATTTATTTTATATAAATATAATCTGATAGAGAATCTTTAGGCGCATATTTTCCAGTTTTTATTTTTGGAAAATGACCTCCGGATACCGAGTAATATTTATTTTTCAGATTTTGTTTTTTTTTTTTCTCCCTATAAACTCAAAAGTGCGACTTGACAGTAGCAATATTGTTGGTAACAAAGCCTATCATTGATAAAAAAAAAAAGCACGTTGCACTATCACGGTTTTTGAGAAGAATACGCCGTTTCGTTCTTAGGTCAAATAATACAACATAGGGTTGTCGCAGAAGGACAAAAAGTTTTTTCTTTTTTTTTTCTGAGTTGGTGTACAAGGCAAAAAGTTAAATAGCAAAAAAATAAAAGTTATAATTTTTTTTTTTTTGAGATGCTTTTTCTTATAAAGTTTTTATAAGCTATTGTTATATAGATAAAAAAAATATTTCAAAACAAAATAAAATTAATTAAGGTCAAATACAGTGACAACCCTAACACTATATCGTCGTTGCGACTTTAAGACCTCTATTTGTCACTTTTGGCAGAATTACTTTTTTTAAGCCAGCCTTTTTCACATTTTGAAGCTCTATCGAATGCAAAAACTCTCATGTGTATACGACGATTTGATCAATTTTTTTTTACCAATTTCAAGATCTACAATGTGTGCTTCCTAATAAAATATTGGTGCTTAAAATATCGATTTTCTCATAAAGTTGAATTTCACACATAAGTGATCTTAAAGTCGCAACGACGATATTTTGAAATTCAATTCCTTCTAAAAACCGCCATAGTGCGACGTGACTTTTTATCATTGATAGGCTTACGAGCAATATTTCTGTGCTAGTGTCAAGTCGCACTTTAGAGTTTTTAGGGAGAAAAAAAAAAATTTTTTTTTTTACTAAAATCTGCAAAAACAATATTTCTCGGTATCCGGAGGTGATTTTCCAAAAATAAAAACTGTAAAATATGCGCCCAAAGATGCTCTATCAAAATATATTTATATAAAATAAATATCTTGTAGTTACGTTTTCAGAATTAATTTTAATTATTTTAATGAAACAGAAAACTTCATCATAAATAAAAGTATTTGAAATGGACACGTGGGTGTTTTACTCGTGCATTATGCAATGCATCCCTTGATCGATAAATATCATGAACAGCAGAGGGAATTTTTTTTGGTCAAATGGAACACTGTGAGGTGGTCTTACCACTAGACCACAGAAGCGGTCTGTCTGTCTGTCTGTCTGTTTGTTCCGGCTAATTTTCGAAACGGCTCGGACCATTTTGACGGGACTTTCAACTAGCAGATAGCTGATGTTAGGTATAAGGAGTAACTAAGGCTACTTTTATATTAGAGAAAGACACGCGGGCGAAGCCGCGGGCAGCAGCTAGTTAGACTTATTTTTCTAATCCCCGCAAACAAACTGGGTCACAGCTTCTCAAGGTGCCACGATTTCTTTCTAACAAAATGTTTCTTGACTGGGAAGAGAAAAAAATGTGGTTTGAATAAAACATAGTCTCATTGTTACAATCATTGATTTATAAATAAGTACTGAAAATAAAGAACACTTAAAAAAAAATTGGTTGTCTGATAAAGTCGGTTTACGGACGATAATTTTACGTGACAACGTCATAAGAAAACATTGCGTCACAAGCCGAACGCTTAGGCCGATCGTGCCTCTCTATCGCTTGTTCCGCGCTCTCGCTTGCACACTCGGCTCAGGCGGAACGTGACAAAGAGTCATGCTTTTTCGTGCGTGCAGCCGGCGTTCATCGATTTATAAGACGTCAAAAAATATTTTGTGATCACTTTATAATAATTATACTGTCTATGATTTTTTTTGATATATAATATATGTATGCATGTCAACACATTATCATGCATGTATTCGCCGAAAGGATCTGCAAACCCACATTTCACCAGGTATGCTATAAAAGTCCAATGGTAGAATTTCTTAATGAAAAACCTAACTAATTAATAACATTGCCCGACCCGGTTATCGAACCAAGGACCCGGACTATCAACAGCCGCGCGCGAGCTCTGACACCGTAGATGCAACCAGCACCCGAATTGCGTCAAAAACAATCTGAACGATTTTGAAGGATATTGCTATTCCATTACTTGATATGTTCGAAAAATGTATCTGCTCAACAACGTAAATAACGCAATGAATGTTGTTGAACTGACAAAATGCAACCAATTGCTACTGAAAGTGTGTTATTTAATTAATTTACCCCGAAGAAAAAAAGTACAAATTACAAAACTTTATATACACTTGTTTTTGTAGCAATTACGAAACATTAATTAAATATATCTAATTAAGTAAATTTAAAAGGTTGATTTTTGAGTAAATTCTTCTCTTAAATTATAGAACCGATGTCCTAACAAAAGCACTTATTTTCTAAGTGTTTGTGACTTTGTTCACGCCGAGTGATCGACTTCAAATTGAACTTTGAAAGCGATCTTATTCTACAAAACAGACTTTGATTCTAAGGCTAACGTTTAAGGCAAGCAAATTGATTCTAACATAAGGTATTTCCATAGCTTCTGTTTAATTACATCTAAAAAAAATAACAAAAATAATAACACTAGCTTTTGCCCGCGGCTCCGCCCGCGTGGATGTCGGTTATTGCGTAAAAAAGTAGCCTATGTCCTTCTCCATATCCCAGGCTATATCCCTGCCAAATTTCATGACGATTGGTTCAGCGGTTTAGGCGTGAAAACGTAACATACAGACAGACAGACAGACAGAGTTACTTTCACATTTATAATATTAGTATGGATTTGAATCGTTTTTCTAACTTACATTTAAATAACTTAGCACCATAAACTGGGTTAGTAGCATTAGTCCCCAGTTGCGTTGTCACCCAAATATTTTTATATTAAATCTAGTTGCGTTTTGACCCGGTTTTGTTACAACGTATCTGTTTTCAAAACTGTTACTAAATTATTCGCTTCTTAAGGTACCTAAGTTACTTTAGCCGTTATTAAAGTCAAATCTAGAAAGTTTTCGAGTACAAACATAATTTAGGAAGCTACATGTATAGGTATGTTCCAATTTAATACAATATTATTATTATCAATATGTATTGAAAGTTATTAATTTTATCATATTATATTTGGGGTAAAAACGCAAAAGAATCAACAACAGAAAGCAACTGGGGACTAATGCTACCTAAACCCATAATTTTATGACCTAACATATAAATAACAACACCATAATTTAATGGCTGACCTACCTACTGGGCCTCAAGTCTGCTATTACAATAGTGTCAGAATGGTGTCTTCATTGTGAGTTTTTGACAGATTTGCCATACAAACACTGTCAAATACTGACAATGGCGAGACCATTCTGACACTATTGTAATAGCAGACTTGAGGCCCTGATGTAACACGCGCGCATAATTATAGAATTTGTGCATAGCGTAAACAATACTTTTCGTTAACTTGACATAATAAAGAAGTATATTAAGGGCCGGTTGTTTCAAACGGTTGGTTAACGTAACAGTACTTACATACGTCAAATAATAACGATTACATACGATATTTAACGTTCGTTAAATAAAAAGCGTTGTTTCACTGCATAAAAAACCGATCGTCAAAGTTCGAATGTAAAAGAATAAAATGACGTTAACCAGTGGGTATGACACCGGTTACTGTAATCGTTATTTTTTAACGAACGTTAAGTGCATAACTTTGAGAAACAACGCTTTTTTTGGTTTGACGATAGTTAGCGCCATTTATGATGTATACGCATGCGTCAAGTGGACGTGAAACAACCCGCCCTAAGTACGAATATGTCCCTTGAAGGACTTTTCCAACGATACATTGCCAAATCATTCTCGTATCATTTTTTAATCTCATTCATCATTATTAAAACTAATACAAAAATTACTCATTCTTTCTTCTATACAAAGAATAAGTCGTGTTCCAGAACCGGAGGGCTTCGTCAGCTTCGTTCCAAATTGGTTCCATCGAGAATTCCTTGTCTATTAGCAGTAGACGAGGGTCCTGCACTGCTGCTGGCTCCCATTTCGGCGAGATTGGAGAAGATTGTGGTGTAGGATCACTTGAAGATAATAAACATGCATTAGAATATGCATAGGAACAAAGTACGCGCTAGAAGTATTCGTAATTTTTAACATACCGAGAACTTATTCATAATAAAACATTTTCTCAATTAAAATGAAGGCGTATTCTCATCACTTAACAACTGATAATCGAAATCTTTTTCGGCCTCGAATTAACTATTAGCAAAGATCACGGGCACAACAAATAAAAAATATATCCGTTCTGATTCGAAAATGGAGTTATTTAGGTCTCGGTCAGCCAATCATCTTAAAATATACTTTCATCAAAATAATGCTAGTAACCAACATTTTGTTGCAAAACATTGTGCCGCTCCAAGTCGTTCTATCCACAGCTGCAAACTAATTCATTCACTCCTTCATCTCGCTGCTACTATTTCAGAATAGTTTAATACATAACAAATGTTTTCTGTGCATATGAAAGCATTTCATCTCCGTCTAACTGAATTAAATTGTGTTTTACAAAGTAATTGTGCAAATGACTTTAAAAGTGTTTGTGTTTTTTTAACTTTTGATTTCATTCAAGGTTATTATGCATTCTAAGTAATTAAGAAAATTGTTATGTTGAATCGTAAACTACAAGCACTGTGTGGCAGGGTCAAGTCCATTGAGAACTCAAGGTGAGATCAATAAACGATGGGCTCTTTGCAGGCGGCTAACGGAATCATAAAACTTAAAAGGTAAACAAACGCAACTCTAAAGAAAAAAATAATAAGTCTTACCTGTATTTCGCAAAGTTTGTCCAGAGAGTAGTAAACTTGTCAATGAACCTAGCTTCGATAAATGCCGGTAGGGTCAAGGTGCTGAAGAGATAGAATAATTCATCGGCGTGCGTCGCTCCAGGGGACTTGCGGAACCCAAACATTATCTTGGCGAAGTTTAGTAAACCATCGTAATTGAATTTGTAAGCATACACAGGTTCATTTAACGTCTGTAGAAACAGATCCATGGTAGCTAATACAGGGTAAGTTATGGCCGCGTCACCTTCGAAACGTGCCAACTTTTCTAAGGAAGACTTCTTTTTTGTAATTTTTTCTCCAACCATGTACAGCTCATGCAACCTATTCGCTGTTTTTACCTTTTCCTCATCTGCAGGGAAAGTCAGATCTCTCGGTAAAGCTTTATAGAAATCTATCTTAGCCAGTGTAGTGTCGTTCTCTTTACCAGCAAAATATAAACCTTCGGCACTATTGAAACCAATTATTACAGGGACCTTGTTATATTTGCCCTGCGTTATCAAATTGTAAGGACTGTCAGGTAAAAATGGTTTGACGCTATGAATTTTCTTTTCAATGCACGGCACGAATAGGTTTTCTGATACAACGACGTCACCTTCTTTTCTAGGAACACGATAGTTCAACAGATTTTCAGCAGTCATATTATTGAATAAATTGTATATTTCTTTAGGGTTTGTGGTTGTGTGGCCCATTTGCTGAGCGAGTAGACTCGCTGTCTCCAAAGGTTCATATTGTAAGGCCCAATACCCTAAGGCTGAACCACTTTGCATGATAGCTTTACTGAACAGTCCTTTAGATAATGGAGATAGTAGATGATAAGAAACTGATGCAGATCCTGCACTTTCTCCAAAAATAGTCACGTTATCCGGGTCACCTCCGAACACTCTTATATTCCTCTTCACCCACTTGAGTGCTTCCACTTGATCTTTTAGCCCAATATTGCCTGGTGCTTCTTTGATGCCTAGACATAGGAAGCCTAGAATTTCTAGTCTATAGTTGAAGGTGACTAAGATTACTCCATGTTTGACGAAGAACTTCGGACCGTATATGAAGGGAGATCCCGAGCCGTCTCTGAATCCTCCTCCGTGTATGAACACCATGACTGGCAGGGGCCTATCGCTCGGCTCGATGGGGGTGTACACGTTGACAGTGAGGCAGTCTTCATGGCCCAGGATGCGAGTACTGGTGAAGCGTTGCTTGCATCTGATGTGTTCGTTGTGAGCGTTGAATACACCTTCCCATTTTGGATTCGGTTCGGCTTCCTAGAATCGAAAATTATCGAACATTAATACGTCACTTGGGAAATACAATATTTTATAATGGATATTTAATTGCTTCTATTCACAATTACTCCTCGCTCGGATATCTATCTATCTATCTATGACACTTCTTGTAATACTGCAATCATAACCACTACTGTGATATTTCATTAAAAATGTATCGCGACAATTAGTCGACACTTCATAATACTGGGGAGGTGTGATTAGTCAGCTAGGTAGCAATCACAAGTAGATTAGTACTGTTACGTGCGACGTTATGTTCATCATTATTAACTTCTGCTATTCCCATTTCGGCTTCAGAGAAACTATTATACAATAATTGTTTCTGAATATTTCTTAGCAGTAGTAGTAGAATATGCACGGTATGTTATTATGATACATTGGTAATTACCATGTAAACATACATAGCGTTATGTTTTGGTATTTTATATTATAAATCTAGAGATTTTGGCAGCGTTGCCTATTGGGACATAATCTATACTAATCTATACTAATATATAAAGCTGAAGAGTTTGTTTGTTTGTTTGTTTGTTTGAACGCGCTAATCTCAGGAACTACTGGTTGGAATTGAAAAATTATTTTTGTGTTGGATAGTACATTTATTGAGGAATATTATAGGCTATATACCATCACGCTATAACCAAAAGGAGCGGTATATAAATGAAAAATGTTGCAATAACGGGAAAAATTATTCCTTTTTGAGAGCTTCCGTTGCGTGCTCTGCGTAAACGGTTTAAGTTACGCAAATATCATGTATTATGGAATTATTCCTCTTTAAATTTCCAAAAAAAAAGTCCGCGACAGCATATGTCTATCTTTTAAGATTGACTCACTATAACCTTTTTTATGGTAATCAAATTTGTTCGAAATTAATGTATTATTTGCGAAGGAGTTTTCATAAACATGGTATTAATCCTTATCCAAATAAATACGTTATTCAGCACAAATATTTAATTTTGAACAAAGTAGCCCTTACATCATATAATTTCAATGAATATCTTAGGAGATATAACTGTTTTATAATAACTCCGCAGCAAAATAATGATCAACTCTGCGAGGTAGTCTATTCTAAAGCTGAAGAGTTACTTTTTAAGGTTCCGTACCCAAAGGGTAAAATGGGACCCTATTGCTAAAACTTCGCTGTCCGTCTGTCTGTCTGTCTGTTTGTCCGTCTGTCACCAGGCTGTATCTCATGAACCGTGATAGTTAAACAGTTGAAATTTTCACATATGATGTATTTCTCTTGCCGCTATAACAACAAATACTAAAAAAACAGAAAAAAAAATATTTAAGGGGGGCTCCCATACAACGGACATGATTTTTTTGCCGTTTTTTTTGCTCCGCCCGCGAGGATGTCGGTTATCGCATAAAAAAGTAGCCTATGTCCTTCTCTATATCCCAGGTCGATCGGTTCAGCGGTTTAGTCGTGAAAACGTAACATACAGACAGACATACAGACAGAGCTACTTTCACATTTATAATATACAGAAAAATAGACAGACAGACAGAGTTACTTTCACATTTATAATATTAGTAATGATAAGGATTTGTATGGATGGTACGGAACCCTTCGTGCGCGAGTCCGACTCGCACTTGGCCGGTTTTTTGTTTTTTGAACGCGCTAATCTCTGGAACTGCGAGTTGGATTTGAAAAAATCTTTTTGCATTTTACAGCCCAATTCTTGAGGAAGAATTACATTCCTATTAACTAGAACACCATTTTTTTTTAAATGAAAGTTTATGCGAAAACGTAGTAAAAGCACGGGCAGGCAATGTGTTGCGACGGGGTGGGTCGGGGGAACAAGAAATTTAACGCGGACGAAGTCGCGGGCAGAAGCTAGTTAATAAATGATTCTGTTAAGTTTTTGAGGTGTAATGGATTCTCCACTTTTCCAAATGTATATTTTTAGGCTTTTGTAGTGTGACTATGTTAATCGTACATGATGGTCGCTTAGAAGTCTCCTCTTAAGCTAAAGACGTGCTGATATTAAGACTCCACTTTAAAAAAGGGAAACTTACTTGGAACCTGTGTATGACGGTGGCGTACGGTATGCCGAAGTACTGCAGGTATGAACCATCCGGGGCCACTGAGCCCCGAGCTTGCCCACCACTCAGCTGCACCGGCGCTGTCGGCTGGGGGACCAATGGAGCCACCCATAGCGAGTTCAGCACCAACAGCTTCAAACTCGGCAATGACTTCAAATAGTTCTTCATTTTACTGTAGTTCTTTATGACGTCACTTGCTGCTGATGCCAATGACACTAACACTGAGTGCACTGGATATTTAAACACTTAAAATCAAAATCAAACTATTCAAAGCCCAAGATTTCAACACAGCATATTAGACTTTAACACCATCACTGCACATTGTGTTCATTTTATTAGTCCCAACTCTCAACACGCAACTAACGATGATTGTGCGTATTTTCTCTTATATATAGAAGATGCCAATGTTTCTTCATTTGTGTGACGGGTTTCTATGCCGTCATCATAGGTGGGTACCAAGATCAGGTTTTTGAACTGGTCGAACTGCAAGTCCAATGAGAACCTAAAAATAGAGATCATACTTTTAATCAGGATAAAGTCAATAAATTATATAATTTGAGGTTCTTTGAAAGTCTTTACGTTCACATTAATATTAACTATTTAAGTCTTCGGGTAATACTACTACATTAATAATTGTATTTTCTTTATGGCCGTGGTCGGGTGGTTTTTAGGGTTCCGTAGTCAACAAGGAACCCTTATA
This sequence comes from Dryobota labecula, assembly GCA_947523025.1. Classification (NCBI taxonomy): domain Eukaryota; kingdom Metazoa; phylum Arthropoda; class Insecta; order Lepidoptera; family Noctuidae; genus Dryobota; species Dryobota labecula. The sequence goes on from OX383300.1 coordinate 1,267,461, forward strand.
GTTTCGATATGTACGTCCGTCCATCCGTCTGTCCGTCTGTCCGTCCCCATCCTAGCTCAGAGACTCTTAGTACTAGAAAGCTATAATTTGGCATAGATATATAATATATATTAATCACGCCGACAAAGTGGTAAAATAAAATCATGAAAAAAAATAGTTATTTAGGGTACCTCCTGTACATGTAAAGTGGGGATGTTTTTTTTTTCGCCTACCCTTTGGTATGGGGTATTGTTGGATGGATCTTTCAAAAATATTGCGGGTTTGTGATAACAATTTTTCGATTAAGGGATCAGTTTCTGAAATATTAGGCTTTAAAATGCTAATTTTTGTTAGACAAGTATCCCCCCCCCTGCCAGCTAAACAGTTAGTTTTGCAAAGGTGAAAAATTCACAATAATAGTATATAATATAACGAAGTTAAAAGGAAAACTATCACAGCTAAGTAGGCTTTTCAAGTTTACGAGTAATAGTCGACCAACTTAAATTTGCAGTTGACAAACATGTTCCCCATACAATCTGTATAGGAGAGCATGTTTCTCAACTACAATTTTTTTTTACATACTTCCTTGACATAATCTTTTCATTATTTGACATTATTTACCTACAAATCGAATTCCAATTCTTTATTAGTGGCTTTTGTGGACATGATATTTATTCAGATATGTTACTGTAGTTGTAATTGCAATCATGTCATTAATCTTTTATATACTTAGATTATTTTCTATTTTGTGAATGTGAGAACGTTGTAGACCTAGTAGAGTGAGATTTGTTGGCACTTTTCTATTTTGTTAAGTACCTGGTAATTGTTGAAAGGCCTACACTGTCCTCCCATATCTTTTATCACTGTTATTTGATAATATTGTAAAACCAATTATTTTTAAAAGAGTGACCGTGGAGTTTCTTGCCGGCTCTTCTCCATAGGAAACAACTAATTGGAACCGTGCACCTAGCTTCTGACGATTCATAAGTGCCCATGTAGGTTTATGTGAAATAAAATATTTTGATTTTGAATGTTAAGTTTGTTCTTGGAATAAGTTCATCCCAACTACGGAACCCTTCATTGTGCGTGGTCCAACACGCACTTGGCCGGTTTTTTAATAAGGTTCTGTAAAATGCAGTACAGAATTTGGTTTTAGACATGTCACCAAGCTATCTAGCTCAAGAGTTCTTCTTATGTACATACATATGTATGTCATGTATGTATGAGACAAGTATAAGTAACACTACTTAAGTCAACATCAGTTAGTGCATTACCTGTATCTACAGTAATAGGTACTTAATTGTCTTCATTTATTTGTTCAACAGAGGACATTGTTGCATAAATACAACAAGTCAAGTCAACAGAACTAACTAGAACTATTGGACAGTGCGTGTCTTCAAATGCTTTACGATTGCTTGTTTTAGCAAACTAGTTTGAGACACGTTAATTGCAATAATGTAGACACGTGAGGATCATAAGAGGTATCAAATGTTTCTATAATCATAAGATAGTCTTATTTTAATCTGCAGGTGGACTGTAGGTATATTAATTGCCTTACGTCTTTCCGTAAACATTTTGAATAGTATTTATTACGTCAAAAGTGCATTATAATATTTTATAATTTCAGTTGGTTGGATAGTCTTGCCATGGTCAAAATAATTTTATGACCATGATCTAAATCTTTTGTAGAATTGTGCATTAGTTTTTCAATTCAAATACCTGTGACTAGGGTTGTTACTATTGGAGGTTGCATATATGTATGCACTGGCCTGTGTGAATAATCATATTTACACATATCTGTCATGTATTTGAAACAGCATAGTTACGGTTGTTGATGTTCTTTATATTATCACTTGTGTGTAAAATATAGACCACGAAGTAATATAGTAACTATAATACCACTGCTGCTCTTTTACTGCTACTGTTTTTCCAATAGTTACCACATATTATTTGAATTTTGCCATTTTAATTTAAATTCTATTTTATTGTATTGTCTGCTTAGTGCGACTAATTTTGTACGCCATACATGGCAAAACATGTAGCTACCTAACTTACATATAAGACCTAAATATTGTACTCATGTTTTACAAAATAAATATATCTTTATCTTATCTTTATTGGTTTTAACAGTAATATGCTGTTTACCAAAAATTGGTGGTTAGCTCGCTTAAATTTCAAAATGAAACTAGTCGGCTGTTAATGTTTCGAGTTTTCGGGAAATATACCACCGAGAGAATGCTTTTCTGACACCTGTCAGTTGTACCAGATTTGGAACTAATCAATTTAAATTCGTAAAACATACTCGTTTGTATGAAACTGACAGGTATCAGAAAAGCTTTCTCTCGGTGGGCGGAATGTAGTAAATAGATAATTGTAATCAGATACGTCGACATTGGCTTAGCTTGCCATAATAAAAAATAGAATAGAATAGTTATCAGAATACCTTTTAGATACTAGTATTATAATAGTAAGTTCTGCCATCTCAGTATTCTCAGAATGAGTGTTTTCAGTGATGAATGCTAAGTGATGGGACGACAGAAATAGAAAAATGCTCGTTGTCTATTTGATGAGGCTTACGAAGCCTTCAAAATTGGTGCTAAATTGATTAATTGCGCGATTAGCACTAATTAATTATGTACCTATATATTTAAAACATAAAAAAAAAATACTTAAAATACTGTTTATGTTACCACTTTGACCATAATATACTTTATTTCTTGTACAAAAAGGTTGGCAACCCTACGTGGGACTCGACAGTCAATGGTACTCATTAAAGAACCCAGGGTCTTTATAAATTGTCAATAACTCCCAATCTGAACTACATATAATATTTAATTGGATCTTGAATTAGACTAATGAAAATGGCTTCCAGCAAATAAAATGAAGAATATTTAGAATTTAAATCCAAGTACGACATTATGCTGGTGAAATAACTAAAATAAAGTTAATTGGATAATTATTGAGACGTCTGAGTACTCAATAATGAGCTATTTATATTCGTTAAGGACCTTATTAGCCCTAATAAGCTCATTGAGACGGTATCTTTAGAAAACTTGGAGATTATTCAGAGAATTTACTTTCGTCATAAATGATTTTCCGTTAATCGTTAATTCATCTATTTTGCTTGATAGATGATAAAATTGTGGCAACAAGCCTTTAATGGTGGCTGGGTAATTTGGACACTGAATTTTAGGCTACGGCTGTGTATTTTATTGTTATTGTATTGTCTAAGACAAACCTGACTTTCAGAGACTAAAAATATTTAGGATTTCTGACCACAAAATTCCAGACCTGAAATTGCCAGCACGCAATTAGCACAGTGGTGCTTTAAAATATATTGTATAGCGATATTTACATATAGTGTACGTAGTGCTAACCCAGGCTCCATATATTTCTGGAACATCGCCTTTCTTCCTCTTACACTTCCAATGTCAACCTCATGGACAAGTTTAACGAAATCCATACAACATCATTACTTTTAGGGAAGAAACCGAAAGCAATCCTAGATCGATGCGGCAAAAGTTACACTTTAGCAACTTATGTTCATTACCGCTAATTTTGATAGATGAACCGCCGAAGTTCAGCTTTGATTCGATTTTAACAAGTGTCAAATAATAGTAGAATGGGACTAAACGTCGCGCTCATGTTCGATTATGTTAGCAGAATAGATTTTAGGATTGTTTAGATCTATCGTTGGCGTCAACTAAAAATTTGGAACCTGAAACCGCAGTTGGATCGTTGTTCATTTGTAGAATGAGAAAACGCTTAAAAACCGTGATTCAGCTGCGTTTAGATTGCGATTTTTGAACAATTTTGTTAGTAGAATCGGCCCCCAGGACTGCAGACTCATTCACGTCAAAGAGTAATTATTGTAGCAAGTGATCGCGAAGGTCATGTCTAGCAGCAGACTGTCTGGTGCTAAACTATTATCCCGCTAGGCACATGGCCTATCCGCTTGCTTAGCAAGAGCGAACCAGCCCCATGTTTATGTTAATTTGGTAATTAGTTAAATTAAAAAGTCAAAGGGAATTTGTTGTAAGCTTTTTAATATACATATAAAGGCAGTACGTAGTCTTTACCAGAAGAGGTCTTATAACTTGGGCGTGGGTAATCGTGGCTTAAACGAAAGATCATATTAGGGAATGAACAATAAAAGTAAACGACGGTGATGTTCCACCGAATTCGTGAGGTGTGAGCGCAAATCAATCAACTCCCTACACTGCAAGGGTAGTCGCAATGATCCCCAATATCACCGTCGCCATACATCAATGATTGCCGGCTTCGATCTTATTCTATGATCCCCCTTTCTTGGCGGGGGTCTACTTCCTCATTACTCGAGGTTACGTCAAAATGGTTCTAAAACCAACTCCAAGTTCGGCTACGCCTCTGGACGCGTAGTCAAATACATGTGTTGGTGTGATTTAATTATCATGACTTGTCTTGGTATTATTATAACAAGTTCTGGAAATATCGTAAGGTCAATGCCAGCTATATTTAGCATACCCATGTTGTAATATGAGAGGTGTATTATGTGAGGGCATTGAATACATTTTTTTGTTAACCTTCATTTTCGAAATAGTGTTGCAATTTACAGTTATATTATCGACTGCATTTAATTTAATTAAAAAGGGTTTAGTAATATAAGCGTATTATTGCCCCACTGCAGGGCAAAGGCCTCTTCTCATACACGGAAGGCACGAGCATTGATCACCACGCTTGCTCAAGACGAGTTGGCGATTTCAGACTTATATGAATTTTATTCTGGACTTATAGTCCAGAATAAAACATAAAAATGGCTATATTAAATAAATATTCTACTAATCTTTGTTTCTTTCTACAGTTTGGTATTTGCTATTTCGTAAGTTCTGCGGTCCAATAAACCGCATGTAAACTATTATGGCTTCTTACCTTTATGAGAATGCGCAATTTTTATTTAATTAAAAACGAACTTTCTGGGTTTCGTAAAGCTCGCTAGTCGTCGTACTAATGCGTTGGAAAAACCTGCGTAATTCGGGCAAATTATACATTTACCTCCTTACTAATAAACGTTGTATAGCGTCTGTATAGTTACACACCGATTTCTCTCTTTCACTCGTCAGTATTTTGACTTTCGATAGAAGAAGACAAAGCGCTGTGTAACTATACAGACGCTATACAACGGAGGATAATGTATAATATGTAGGTATCTTTTCATGAGTCCTTTTCGGTTTTTCTTAACAACCTAAAATTATTTTGTTGTGTGTGAGTGAAATCAGTTGGCAGTTAAATACTTGAGTCATTAGGACTGGGTGTCTATGTAGGGTCATTAAATATCATCATCATCATCATTACAGCCGAAAGACGTCCAATGCTGGACTTAGGCCTCCCGAATTATGGGGGTTTGCCATAATCGCCACGCTTAGCAGGCGGATTGGCGATCGCAAAAATGTATAGAGAACGCTGGCCCATTCTCTAGAAAGTCCCTTAGTCGCCTTTTACGACACCCATGGGAGGAAATGGGATGGTGCTATTCTTTACGTCCGGCGCCACACGGAACCATACCATGCATTTCTTGAGATGCAAGTTAAAGTAATGGGTTGGGCATAAAATGAAATGTCTAAAGAAATAATACAAAACTGAGAGGAATATGAAGTTAGGGAAATAATAATAAACTATAAAAATCAATAAAATTTAAGTTTCTTTTTGTAATGTCAAAATAACAGCTATTTACTAAATGCATATATTATTACCCCCTTACTAATAAACGTTGTATAGCGTCTGTATAGTTACACAACGCTTTGTCTTCTTCTATCGAAAGTCAAATTACTGACGAGTGAAAGAGAAAAATCGGTGTGTAACTATACAGACGCTATACAACGTTTATTAGTAAGGAGGTTAAAGTATACACGGTATACCTATACTTATTATCTATAAAGAAAAAAAAAACTGTCTCTGTCGGTTTGTTCAGGTTAATCACCGAAACGGCTGGACCGACTTTGACGGAACTTTCACTGGCAGATAGCTGATGCTATAAGGAGTAACTGAGGCTGACTGAGAAAAACCCAAGCGGGCGAAGCCGCGGGCAGCAGCAGTAGTATAATATAACAACATAACATCACTCCTGCAATCCCCGAAGGGTCAGGCAGAGGTATACCTATAATACACCCATTTCGCTAGTTATGTTTAAGTCCCCTATTCCCAGTCCCAAATATGTAGGTATAAAATGTCAGGAACTACGAACAATTTCACTCAAGTCATTATATAAATAATACGTTTCTATTATTTACTATTTAGTACGAGAGACATTTACTAATTCCGCTATCATTGAACCCCCCAGTTTATTCACGTGCAAACACAATCATTATCAATTGACTATCAACCTTGCTCCTACATAATAAGATGCAAATCAGGTTGTTATATAACGGCACCTATGACATTGTCATTCAAAACATATCGCTTTCTATTTAGCCCACTTACAAATAGGTTTCCACAGTAATATCGACTAGGAAATGTCACAAAATCATAAAAACACTGCACTTTTACATACAACTTCTCACACTCAAAATTCACACTTGTTCATATGACGCTAGAGTACATTTTTGATTGATCTAAGTTTTTAAGTAAAATGTAATAGTTGCTTTCACAGTTACTTCGACGCGTATGCTCGTCTGTCTGAGCGCTGCTTGAATGCGTGCGCGCAGCCAACCGGTCGTCTTTAATGTCACTATACGATACCGCTTCTTGCTAATCAATATAATATCGATCCATAACCCGTTCCAGCTATGTTAGTTGTTTCCCGATTCATATTTTGATCATGGGTTTCCCTTATTGAAGAATAATACTGGCCAAAGACCTCTTCGTATACAGAGAAATGAACTTGAAGATATTTATGAGAAAAATGTGTTCAATATGTGTATATTAATTTATAATATCATACCAAACGAATTTAAATTTTTGTAGGGTAATGTTTTTAAAACAAAATTATCAGAGTAATTACAAAAAAACGTGTTTCTACAGTGTTATGGAATTTTTAAGAACATAAAAATATTTGTTGAGAGTAATTATAATTGATGAATTTATTGTAAATTAATTGATGACATTTGTATGTGTAATAATGTGATAATAATGTAATAATAATGCACTAATAATATAATCTGCATAATAATGATGACATTTAAACAAATAATTTGCACGCTTGCTTGCAGGCAGAATAAATTAAGGCTGTAAGATCTTCCCTTGTACACTATGTATTTTCTTGCAAATAAACAATTTGAATTTGAACCAATATTTTGTTTCCAATTCTGATTCAATACAGGACTAGATAAAGGCAAGACAAATATATATTATTTTTAGTTTTGAATGTATACCGTCAAACAGACGAGTAATTACCATACTACATTTGTATGGAAAAATAGCCGACCAGAGTGTCCTTAACGGTTTTAACAATTAACAGTTGGGTTTTTCATGGCCGTTCCACTTAGATTGGAATAAATGCAACATTGCCGGTGTTCGAATTGAAACGCGGGTGTACTGTCTCTGCCCTACTCCTCGGAGTAAACAGGTGTGGTGTTATGATGTTATGTTATTTAGAGTTTCAATATTTAAACTTTTTGCTTACCCCAGGTCACAGAAAGTGCAAAATGTTATAAAACGAGCACCAAACATCATAATTGGTCCTACTCCGGTATTTTAGTGTCCCTAGTGGCATCATGTGGTCGTTTCGCAACATTTCCATGTAGCGGTAAGTCGTAAACTATACCCAAAGTCTCAAATTCAGATAATTTATGTAAACAAAGGGGGATAACATAGCAAAAAAATATCTTCGTAATGGTGATTCACATCAAATGTCGAAAAAAGAGGTTTCATTTTCTTTTAAGTACTGATTTTAAGAAAAAATAATTAAATAATAATCATACCGTAATTATTTTTATAAAATTTCGGTTTTAAACAAAGTTATTAAAAAAAGGAGATTATCTGGTATAAAATATTTTATGATACTGGTAACAATGCAGGAGATCCAAACATTTTCAAACTTTTTACATCATCAACAACAGTGCAAATATTACAACTCTCTATGATAGATTTATATTGTAAGTAGCATATCTAGCCACATTATGGATGAAAACGGCTGTAAACTGTTTCGAGTGGAAATCGATTTTGGGAGGCCTACATCTAGCACTGGATTTAAAAGGGCTGATTATGACGATCATATGCCGTGCCTCTGACATACTATAAACAAAACATGGCTTGGCAACGGTATTTTGTTTCCATAGTTCTTATAATTAATTCACTTTAATTTTAGCGATGACAATTTACAAAAAAAAAAATATATATATATATTATAAAATGTTTTGTACCACTGTCCTGTCATTTTGACAGTGACATTACTTTGTTTACATACATTATCTGAATTAGAGACTTTGGGTATAGGATATTACTTCAAATGTACGGTTTGAGAGATGACACATCACATGTTTATTATGTTTTACACATGGGTGCACATTAAACGGTCACATTGGTTCATCAAGTTAGTTAAATAATTAGAGTAAGCTGAATTGTGCGCCTCATGGCATACTCTTTGAACTGTCAATGACAGATAGCATGACTCCTGTCAAAAGTAGACCACCTCTGCAGCGATGGTTATTGTTATCTAAAAGATAAGTTACTTCTAGAAATAACATGTTTCCCAGACCGACATTCAAGTGTCACGTGATACTTTTTTAATTTGACAATTGAGGGTAATTTTATATCCTCGACTTGTTTTCAAGTAGGTAGATGAGTTTTCAACTGCAGTTTATGTTATTCAAACTAACGGTTGGAAAAAGTTGTGAGATATAAAATTATAATAATACAAAAACAGCCTAAAACTGTCCCACTGCTGGGCCTCTTCTCATACAGAGAAGGCACGAGCATTGATCACCACGCTTGCTCAAGACGGGTTGGCGATTTCAGACTTATATTAAACTATAAGTCCAGGTTTCCTCACGATGTTTTTGCTTCACCGATGTCAGTAATGTCCAAGATAAACTCAGAAAGTACATATGAATTGAAAAAGTCACATTGGTACTTGCCCGGATTTGAACCCACAACCTCATGCATGAGAGGCGAGGCCTTAACCAACGGGCCATCACGACATCATTGATATAAAGTTGAAACCTTCTAAATACTTGAATGTGTTACTATTAACTCCCTATACTGACTGATTGTGTAAGTATTAAACCTGAATAGGATTTCTGAACACTTTCTTCAGATAATTTTGGAACAGACCATATGAAACCTTTCGTAAGGAGGTATTTTGTAATATTTTTTTATTAATAACCAATCTATATTTACAGTTTGCACCATACATACAAGTTATCGGTCAATACTAGTGATTACACAATACAACCATAAAATTTGGTTGAATAACATAAAACTAGACAAAATTTGATGATATTCAAAGAAAATTATAATTAACAAGATTTTATGATACAATTTTATTTATTTACTCCAAGGAGATTATACTGGGAGGGGCAATGGACTCTAGGGGCGTAAGTCTACTAATTTACAAACGTTGCAATGGTCTCGCCATTGTGAGTATTTGACAGTGTTTGTATGGAAAATCTGTCAAAAACTCACAATGAAGAGACCATTGCAACGTTTGTACATTAGTAGACTTGGCCCCCAGGTATCGAGTAGCAGTGTTCAGGAACCTCAGTTCAGTATTCGCGAAGACATCTGTGCATTCGTCATATAGCAGAATGTTGTTAATATGGGCCAGTCCATTGTATAAATGAACTGGTTTTAAGGGTTATGGTACTGGGCCTCAAGTCTGCTATTACAATAGTGTCAGAATGGTCTCGCCATTGTGAGTATTTGACAGTTTTTGTATGGCAAATCTGTCAAAAACTCACAATGAAGAGACCATTCTGACACTATTGTAATAGCAGACTTGAGGCCCTGGTTTGATGTATTGAGAATAGAGGACGAAAGCGAGAGCGAAGTGAGGTAGTAGGTACAAAGGTCGATAATTAGGTATGATGATTTTTTACCGAAAAGCCTTGACAACTTATTGTCCAGACCCACATACAAGTTTCAACTTAGAATAAAGAATTAATTCAGTCGGTATATTCGGTATGGTTATTTATTCTAGAGAAACCAGTAGTCTTTGCGACATCTTACCCTACACCTCGATTCACATAATAATGTCTATGATGCTGGGCACGCCACAATTGTGGCGATAAGTCCCCTTTTTGAGAAGTGGCTAGAGAGGCACCACGGCGTCCTCAACTTCCGCCTGACACAGTCACCGGACACGGGTGTTTCGGGAGGTTCCTGTTTCGGATTAGGCGGGAGGAAACGCCCAGGTGCTACCATTGTGTGGATCGCCCGGAGGACACGGTGAAGAATACGGTGGTGGTTTGCCCGGCTTGGGCAGAGCACCGCCGTGTCCTCACGGAGGCGATCGGCGGCGGCGATCTCTCGCGTCCGGCCCTGGTCCAGACCATGGTCCGGAGCGAGTGTGCATGGGAGGCACTCACCTCCTTCTTGCGAAGCAGTAATTCTCGTGAAGGAGGAGGCGGAACGCGTGAGGGAGCGGCAGTCTGTGCGCCCTCATGCCCCTAGTCGCCGTAGGAGATGCCCTGGGTGGCGGGAATCGGTAGCCGATTCTCGGCCACCGTAGGCGCGGGCTTGCGAACGGCGAGCTATGGGCAGCTCACCGTCCGGTAAGGACCAGGCCCGGGTCGACGGCGCGTTGTGTTCCACACGCGCCTCAAAGAGATGTCAGAACGCACTGAAGGGGTCCGCCAGGACCAGTGCCTTCCAGGGTTGCGGGTTTGTCCGAAAGGGATACCGTGGCCCTGGCACACAGGCAACTGAAGGAACACGGGAGGGTTTTAGTCAGTAAAAGTCTGATACGCCCTCCCGCTCCGCCCAGAGAGGGAGAAGAGATTTGATAATTTCCCAACAAAAAAAAAAAAATAAGTAAATAGATCGGTATATTCGGTATGGTTATTTACGAGTATTCTAGAGAAACCGGTAGTCTTTGCGACATCTTACCCTACACCTCGATTCACATAATAATGTCTATGAATTTATTTGATAGGTCCAAAGGTCGATTATACATCGTAATATTTATAAAATCATCATGGAATAGATGGGTTTGTTGACCGTGATTAATAGTATACATACATCTTCTAAAAATATACCTAATTCCATATATACATGCAAATCTGTGTAAAAACATGTCTAGCTATTTAAATTTAAAAGGTTATCAACTTTCGCCTAGCTAGCATGAGATGGAGTTCAATCTCCGATTGTACTCAATAGTGGAGGTAGGTATGCGATCCTACCTCCCCACGCCATCAAAATTAGTATGAAAGCAATTATAAATATTGAAAGTCAGATACTAGTGCAAAATGGTGAACATCAGAATGACTGGCCAAAAAGAGCAACATGATGTTTATCGCATGAACGCAGTAGGTATTTTATTAAATTGAACCTATATTTTAAATAAATAATATAGGTAGGTACACACGGCTACAAATCAAGCTATAAATTTCCAATATAAGCTGACCTCTCATTGTACGGAAATCCAATACAGTTTGATATCAGCCTAAACTGGAAATGTATAGCTTGATTTGTAGCCGTGTGTTCTAATGTAAAAGACTGATAACAGAGATAATAGTACATTATGATACACGTGTGCTGTGTTGGTCATTACACTTGAGGCGGTATTATTCGCGCGAGTCGTAGACGAGCGCGATAAGGGAGCTGAGTGTGTAATGATCAATGCACACGCGTTTTATACGACGTTTTTCAACACACTTGCGAGGAAAAAACAGACTTGTTGTAAAAACTTATGCTACAATAACGTAATTATAGAGATGATACATTTAGATTTATAAAGTTCAACTGACCTTTGTTGCCAGGTACTGACTATCTGGGCGGTTTATTAAAAACTGTTCAACGTCGGTTGGTGACAATACTTTAGATTTCGTATTTTTGATAGTAACTAACAACACAACGAAAACGTTAACAAATATTTATGGAAAATGGCGGGCTAGTTTTTAACCGACTTTCCAAAAAGGAGGAGGTTCGCAATTCGGTTGTATTTTTTTTTTTTAATGTTTGTTTCCTCAGAACTCCGTCGTTTATGAACCGATTTGGAAAATTATTTTTTTATTTGAAAGGATATACTTCCAGATTGGTCCCATTTTTTCAAAATCCAGTTCTGATGATGGGATCCATGAGGAATTGAGGAAACTCCTCAAATTTTACAGGCAAACATATAGCGATTTTTGTATTTTCATCAACAACTCAATCATTTGCATTCAGTTAGTATCATTTGATGAAGTGGAACTGATGAAGAAGACCACAAATAGCCAACGGAACTCCTCAATGATAAGTATTTCACGGGTGGCGATAAGATATTTCGATTAAGATAGTTAAGCGACTATAAAGCAAATTTAAATAAATAATTCTGATGAACATGGTACCATCGAACTGATCTGAAGATGAAGCCGGAAGGTGTGCACCGGAACTCCGTGATAAAACAATGTATCCTAGCCGTGTTTGGGCTTATTGGAATTGTCATGAGATGCATTTGGGCTATAAATGGTTATTAATCGATTTTTATTAACTTTGCTTGGGTAAATTTTTGAGTTAGCTTCAATAATACCTACGTATTTAATCCACTTCGTTAAAGTATCTTGTGTCACTGTTGTTTGTGTGGTGTAGCCAGTAGTGGTAATCAAATTGTTGTGGGATAGGTATCATAACTAAAAAGTGAAAAATAAAAAACTTTTTACCAATAAAACAACCGACTTTAAAAAAAACAAACACACTAAAAAGTGATAAAAAAACTTTTTAAAAACAAACTTTTATTTAAATGCGCTAAAAAGAATAAAATAAACTTTTCCTTTAAAACTTTTACGATAAACTTATTGCTTGTCGCGAGATTTAATTACTCGTATTTACTTAGTTTGAAAATTTAAAAAATTAAAACCATTCAGGTCAAGTTGTATAATTTACTTGTTTATCTACACGGGTAAATCTCGCAACAAGCTTTTATATCATATAAATTGTGTAATGAAGTTATAAGTTTATCGTAAAAGTTTTAAAGGAAAAGTTTATTTTATTATTTTTAGCGCATTTAAATAAAAGCTTGTTTTTAAAGAAGTTTTTTTACTTCTAATTTATTTTTTACTTTTTAGTTATCGCCCTAACGAAACACAGTTCCCAGTTTGATTTTGGAGTTATCCTTCTCCTAGACAGGTTGCAAACCAATGCTGTTGACGCCTGTCTCGCCAAATCATACATGTCAGAGTTATTCTCAGCAAGCCCTTTCATTTGATTTCCATATTGTAGACGTGCGGTAAAAATAATAGTCCACCATCTTGCGTGTTCCGCCATAATGGATTTAGAGTGACGTCACTTTATTTTACGAGTTATTCACAGCAAGCCCTTTCATTTGTTACCCATATTGTAAGAGTGCATCAAAAATAACTAGTCCACCATCTTGGGTGTCCCGCCATGTTGGATTTAGAATGACGTCACATAGCTAACGATAAATTGTGCTCCAAACTAAACGTGTCTACAAAATTTCAGCTCAATCGGTTGACGATATCTGCTTCAAAATTGAGTTGCAAGAATCCACCCGAACAAACATAGTTACATACATACATACATACATTGAAAAAAAAAAAAAAAAAAAAAGTTTTAAAAATAACTTAATTTCGGAAGTCGGTGGCATAAAACGAAAATACAGAACCAATGACTCCGACTTCCGAAATTTAGTTATTTTTCACATTTTAGTGTTTTTGTTTTTTTGAAAGTCGGTTGTTTTTTTGTTAAAAACTTTTTTTTGTATTTTTTATTCGCGCGTCCCGCTAGCAATGCGCGCGCAGGTGTAAATAAAGGCACTGGCAAAACCGCTAAACAGCATTCAAAAAATAATGTTTAGACTGATCGTAGTTTAGTTAGTATGGAATTAGAAAGTACTATTGGTATAGAGAAATATACATTTGTTCAGTGAGAATCCGCAATAATAGAACGCCAGTCAGGGTCTTTTTCGTTTGGTTCCGGGAGGGACCACCGTAAATTTTACCGTGGACAATTCAGACTATAAAAAAAACTGAAATATGGCATTATGGCTCCAGGATTATGGAAGTCTCTTTGATGAGATTTAAAAAAAACGCAATTATCCGACTATTAAATGGTTATCTGTGGCGTTACAGCACTAGCGCGGTAACGTAAAGTAAAAAGCAAGCGTTTTTAATACACTGCATTATGGACCTAAAAGCGGTTCATTAAGAGCCACTTTACGAGCAAGTGCGTTGAAAAAGTTATTTAATCCAGGCTGTGTATATAAACTTATATCGACAGCATAGATAAGATGAGGTTATGTATCTGATACATATTGAATTAGTGGTATAAAGAAAGTTCCCAGCTCTTGCGCCTTGCCTCCTTATAACTAATCAATGCTTCTGATTTGCCTTGATTACTTTAATACATTTAAAATGTATGTATCAAGCTTCTATGTTTTGACTTTGATAAAGCCTTGCAATTAGTTGCAGTTATTCTAGTGCACTAACGTTACAAGTCTATAATTATAATGTTTTGTTTATATTCTATTCGTTCGTTTATTATCTACTAGCTTCTGCCCGCGACTTCGTTCAATTACAACCAATAACTTTTTTCAAAAATATTCAATGTACAGTTTTGACTTCGCTACGATTTTATTATATTACTAGCTTCTGCCCGCGACTTCGTCCGCGTAAAATTTCTTGTTCCCCCGACCCATCCCGTCGCAACACATTGCCTGCCCGTGCTTTTACTTCGTTTTCACATAAACTTTCATTAAAAAAAAATGGTGTTCTAGTTAACAGGAATTTAATTCTTCCTCAAGAATTGGGCCGTAAAATGCAAAAAGATTATTTCAAAACCAACTCGCAGTTCCAGAGATTAGCGCGTTCAAAAAACAAAAAACCGGCCAAGTGCGAGTTGGACTTGGGCATGAAGGGTTCCGTACCATCCATACAAATCCTTTTCCTTACTAATATTATAAATGTGAAAGTAACTCTGCCTGTCTGTCTATTTGTCTGTCTGTCTGTCTGTATGTTACGTTTTCACGCCTAAACCGCTGAACCGATCGACCTGGGATATAGAGAAGGACATAGGCTACTTTTTTACGCGATAACCGACATCCACGCGGGCGGAGCAAAAAAAACGGCAAAAAAATCATGTCTGTGTTGTATGGGAGCCCCCCTTAAATATTTTTTTTCTGTTTTTAAGTATTTGTTGTTATAGCGGCAACAGAAATACATCATATGTGAAAATTTCAATTGTTTAACTATCACGGTTCATAAGATACAGCCTGGTGACAGACGGACAGACAGACAGACGGACAGCGGAGTTTTAGTAATAGGGTCCCATTTTACCCTTTGGGTACGGAACCCTAAAAACTAACTCTTCAGCTTTAGAATAGACTACCTCGCAGAGTTGATCATTATTTTGCTGCGGAGTTATTATAAAACAGTTATATCTCCTAAGATATTCATTGAAATTAAATGATGTAAGGGCAACTTTGTTCAAAATTAAATACTTGTGATCAATAACGTATTTATTTGGATAAGGATTAATACCATGATTATGAAAATTCCTTCGCAAATAATGCATTAATTTCGAACAAATTCGATTACCATAAAAAAGGTTATAGTGAGTCAATCTTAAAAGATAGACATATGCTGTCGCGGACTTTTTTTTTGGAAATTTAAAGAGGAACAATTCCATCATACATGATATTTGCGTAACTTAAACCGTTTACGCAGCGCACGCAACGGAAGCTCTCAAAAAGGAATAATTTCTCCCGTTTTTGCAACATTTTTCATTTATGCTCCGCTCCTTTTGGTTGTAGCGTGATGTTATATAGCCTATAATATTTCTCAATAAATGGACTATCCAACACAAAAAGAATTTTTCAATTCCAACCAGTAGTTCCTGAGATTAGCGCGTTCAAACAAACAAACAAACAAACAAACTCTTCAGCTTTATATATTAGTATATAGTATATATTAGTATAGATGTATAAACAACAACAACAAATAGGTAGGTAATTCATTGACCTGGCGTATACCTACCTAGGTAGACATGTTGTAATGTGTCCTTATTTACAAATTAGCTGCGACTTGCTCTGAAACTGTTTCATACGGGTACAATGTCCAAAGTATAGCTCATTGTCGATTAATGCAAAATTATATAATTTTAACATAGTCATGGTGACGTGAAACGTAAAAGAACGTGTTGCTGTACAACTGAATATCCGTTATTTATTGGAACTTCGAATAATTTGCCATAGATATATAAATTATTTTTTGTAATTACTTGTAATTAAAATATCAAGGAAACATAATATAATTTAGCGAAGTTTCTTGGAAGCACCTAATTGGAATGAATTTGCGGGAAAAAAAATCTGCAAGCCGATTTTTCAGTATGATGAATATCATTTGTATCAGTTAATTACCAGGAATTCGCTCCATGTTAAAATACTGGTATTCAGCTGCGTCCGCTTTGACTGTAAGCCGAACCCAACATAGTTGGGAAAAGGTAAAGGCAAGCAGAATTACCAACAAAAAAAAAAAAAAAACATACATAATTCAAAACATGTCGTGTAATTTTTATTTATTTTTATTTTTTATACGTTGCCCCACACTAGGAATTTCTCCTGTGTTGTGGGTGCGTTCACAAACATTAAACTTACATACACAAACAGCCAGACCCGGAACAACTACTTGTAGGTCATACAAATATTTGTTCCGTGCGGGAATCGAACCCGCGACACGCAGCGCAGCAGTCAATCGCTTAACCACTGCGCCAACCGTGCCGTAATAAATAAGATAAGCGTAGTCGCAGCGGAAAAATGTCGAATTTCAGTTTAGCAGATATTTAGTGTATGACGTCATGTAATTGTGTATGGTAAGTACAGTGCATCCAACCATTGGGGAGCTATTCAACAAAAACTGTTTCCGCTGGAACTACGTCATCCTACCGGAACTTTTTTTTTATCTATGGACGTACTACAATGTATCCCAAGATGCAGGCTATGCCTAGTTTGGGACCAACGATACCTCAATATTGTAATTTTGAATGTTAAATAAAAAAAATAACTATAAACTAGATAACAGCCACCTATTTCTCTGGACCCAAGCATTAAAGCTTCAACTTTATCTGAGCTCTCTAACTTGGCGTTACCACATTGTACATTTTTTTATTTTAATCTTGTTTCTGATGACGTCGTCAAAAAGTCCCTTCTCTTTATATCCTCCTCTGCTGTGGGCCATGATAATTTATGTTCGAGAATGATAATACCCATTATTTCAGAGTTGCTGCCCATCCTTACTCATATTGTTAACTTTTTTTGTTCTCGGGTATATTTCCGTCAGCCTGGAAACAGGCTCATATAATACCACTTCCTAAAGTTAGCAATCCTTCTTCCTTATCGCACTTTAGGCCCATCTCCATTCTTCCTTTCCTTTCCAAAGTTCTTGAACACATTGTTCATGGTCAAATTTCCAGATATCTATCGTCTAATGGTCTTATTTCCCATTTCCAATCTGGTTTCCGTACTGGCCACAGTACTGTTACTGCACTCTTAAAGGTTACTGATGATATCTGCTGGGCTATGGACAATAAATCTCTGACTGTTTTAGTATTACTTGACTTTAGTTGCGCGTTCAACTCAGTGGATTTCGACATCCTTCTTGGGATCCTTCAATCTTTTAACTTCTCTGCCTCTACGATAGCCTGGTTTGACTCGTATCTTCGGGTTCGCTCTCAGTGTGTCCGCCAAGAAGAGTTATTCTCTGACTGGTGTGATCTTACTGCTGGTGTTCCTCAGGGTGGCGTTCTCTCTCCTCTTCTTTTCTCTATATTCAATAACACTGTTACCAAGATTATCACCTCCAACTTCCATCTCTACGCAGATGATTTGCAGCTGTATCGACATTTCTTGTTGGTTGATGCGGAATCAATAATCAACGCCACGAATCG
This sequence comes from Dryobota labecula, assembly GCA_947523025.1. Lineage (NCBI taxonomy): Eukaryota > Metazoa > Arthropoda > Insecta > Lepidoptera > Noctuidae > Dryobota > Dryobota labecula. Next base: position 1,285,449 of record OX383300.1, read on the forward strand.
TGACCTGGAAAGCATCTATCAATGGGCTAACTCGTTCGGCTTACAGATTAACCCTGATAAGTCGCAGGCCATGATCATAGGCAGCAGATACTACCGCACTGCACTTGACTTGTCATCTTTGACTCCATTATCTCTGGGCTGCACGACTATTGCGTATACTGAAACAGCTAAAGACCTTGGTGTCTTAATTGACAGTAATCTTTCTTGGCGAGCTCAAGTGAATGAGGTTAGTCGTAAGGTTCACTTTTCTTTTCACTCACTCAAATCATTACAGAGCTTTTTGCCATTCAAAACCAAAGTTTACTTAGCTCAAACTCTGATTCAGCTGATCATTGATTACGCTGATGCCTGTTATTTAGATGCCACCGAGGAGCTGTTAAATAAGCTTGAGCGCTTACAAAACCTTTGCATTCGTTTTGTGTATGGTCTGAGGAAATATGACCATGTTTCTCACTTTCGCAAAGAGCTCAAGTGGCTCCCAATCCGTCTTCGCAGGAACACTCGGATATTATGTCTTCTTTATAACATCCTTTATAACCCTGCATATCCCAGCTATCTGCGCGGTCGTTTTTCCTTTACCCGTCCTTCTGATGCTCTCTGTAGATCCCACCTCAGGCTGATGCCTGAGATGATTCTTAATTTCCCATTCCATAAAACTGAAATGTATTCCTTCTCTGTTCACGCAGTACGTTTGTGGAACTCATTTCCGCCTAACATTCGAGATTGTAAAACTTTATTTCTCTTTAAAAAGCAAGTCAAAGAGCATTACTTCTCTTCTATACAGTAATATTCTACATATAATATATATGTATGTATATTATAGGTAATATTTATATGAGTTTTTAAACTGTCATGGTCACTAACATTATTATTAACATAACCGGGATATTTACCATGTTTATTCATTTTTCTGAGTTCCCGATATTTATCCGTGATCATGGTGCTTGCAACAGCGCCGAAATATCGGGAACTCAGAAAAATGAATAAACATGGTAAATATCCCGGTTATGTTAATAATAATATTTATATGTGTATGTATTTGTATGTATGTTTATTTTATATAGTTATAGTTTTGTTTTAAGTGTTTTAATTTAAAAATTTCTTGTTTAATTTTTCTACACACTGTGTCTACATTTCTTATCCAACTTTCCTCTCGCAGGTCTGCTGGAAGAAATTTCTTTTGAAATAAGCAGTACCTTTGTGCTCTTCTATGTTAATATATTGTCCTGCAAGTATTTTGTGTGTACATAAATAATTAAATAAAAATACATGTAATAATCAGTGTGTAACGAGAGATAAATGTGTAGGTATGTATAACTAAAATTTGTGTGTCATAAAACTGCAAAGATATTCAAGTTTCCGCTGCGCTGACGTTTAGCTATTTGATGAAAATCATATAAAACGGAATAGTGGACAGTTGTAATTTTTTACGCACGTTGCTTTGAATTTGTGTGTAATGTTTGTGAAAACAGAATTTGAAAAAAACATACCGTTCAGAAGATATACACGTAAAAGTAAAATAAGGTTATTAGGTCCAAGTGCTTAAAATAGTAACTCTAGAGCCTAACTTATAACGTTTATTTGTATCTTGTAAGGATCTACAATGTCCTGCCAAGTTTAATTTATGTGCTCTTCGTAATTAATAAGCAATGGCATAATTTACTACGGCTGGACCACTATATTGTATGACATCTGATTCACTCATAATAATTTTATGCTTTACAGAAAACTTCGGAATTTATAATTTTCGCGGTTTGACAGTAACACTATGGCATTGATTTAAAGAATGAAGTGTGCTCGTGGACATTGTGTGCTACAGACGTGTATAATTATGTGGATTTGTGAGTGACCTTGACATAGGTACCACGGATAACATAAAACAGGATAATTATATCCCTAGCATCCGTTCAAACTGATCGTAAATATCTGTTTACATGTATTGGGTTTTGACAAGCAATGCAATTTTTTTTGTAGTAGCTTCGAAATCTAGTTTTTTTTACATGTAACGTAATTGTGAGAAACAAGATTATACCAAAAAATACTACTTAAGCACCAACAAAATGCAAAACAAATAACCTGTTATGTCAAGGCAACACACAAGTTTTTAGTCTAGTTCGATATCGAATATTTCTTTTTATCTTCAGTGGTTTGCCATATCCGGTCCATAGTTGTCCTGCGTGGTATCGAGCGCGTTGCCTGTGCGGTTTGCGAGCGTTCCCTTGACATATCGATCCCCGGCGATGTATTATTGATGCGATTAGTACGGGGACGCAGATTTCCCTTGCGCGGTGGGTACAAGTCGTGGATAGTTTTGTATAGTGATAGTGCCTGTGCTGCAAAATGTTTATGTTCGTCGGGTTCTTGAAAAAGGGTTCATCGCGCCTTTTTGTGGATATTGCAGGGTTGCAAGCTATTTGCATTGGCAGTTGCTAAATTCAGGAGTCGTTTCCCGTTCTCTTATTATGAAACGTTAGAGATGAACTTCATTTATATGGTGTATAGTGATCCTTGGGGTCAGCCAGATAATTGTCTATAGTTGTCGCGTTTTAGCATGGCAATAACGGTCATTGCCCTTTCCCTAATATCTCTCGCGCGTTTGGTCTATTTTAGCTACTTCCACAGCATTATGTCGTATGGCATTTTACTGTGGGGTCGGACTGCTGAAATAGACTCCATTTTTATTTTGCAAAAGATAGCTGTCAGAGCCATTTATAATCTACGTCGCTGCAAATCTCTTGGCTTATTCCCAAAGTACCTACTCCAAAAAGAGTTCCCAAACTACTCCATGAAAAATATAATATTTTTAATTAGGTTTCATTCTAATCCATGATAACATTAAAATGTTCTCAAAGTACTCAAGTAGTAAGTTTTATATTGAAACACGAAGCAACAAAATTCGATCTAAAGAAAAACGGCCTCATTCCTATAGCGCTCAAGCTATATCATATTTTGTTGCTTCGTGTCTCAATATGAAACTTTATAAGAGGTATGAGAAAATTCTAGACACACTTACCGAAGTTGCTGATTGAGCCGTTTTTCAAAACTCCTTAGTCACGAGATCGCTAGTGGACCGGTGATAACCCTCTTAAATTGTCTTTTAATGAATTAGTAATGTCCATATTATTATAGAACCCTACAAAATGTGTTACTAGTATATCTGTATCTCAGTGTTACTTGTTTCTATGTAGATAGTGAATCTCTGAAACGTTGTCATGTTTATAATAAAATTGTTATAATTATTAGTATCCATTCAATTCTTTGTGATTCTGCTTACAGGTCATTTTATTTTTTGTGTTTCTGTGTAGACATTGTTACTTATAACATCGCATTGGATTATTCTGTAAAGGTGTTATAATTGTGATTAAAATAAATAAATAATACCTCGATACGTTATCTATTACCTATCACAAACAGCTGTTCCGTTTAGATTATGAGGCATTCGTTTCATTATCAATAGCGCTATCTTCTATCTTGAACAATTACTTTCAGTTGTTAAAAGGAATTTGAGTGGATGAAAACGTGGTCAGTTTGAATTTGAATTAAAGATATGTATAGTGAAAATGTGAAAAGATACAAAAATAACTGTACTTACCAAAGTGTAGTGTAGCTGTGGATGGATGGAATGTAGCACATGACGTAATTTTTTGCTCCGTTGGTGTAATTGCTGTATGGTGTTCCAGTGGGAGTACCAATAAATAAATAGAGACAATGTCACTCTTTAGTGTGAAGTGGTTCGTGTTGTGGTCACTATGGGCTGCACGGTTGGTTCGCCAGCCTACTGCCACACTTCAGCTCAGCAATGGGCCTGTGAGAGGGTCCATATCTCCTGATGGCTTACACAAGAGTTATCTCGCCATACCTTATGCCAGTGTACCACATCGGTTTCAGGTAAGTGCACGACAAGCTAAATTAATCTTAAGCTATGCTTATTGCAATTTACTCTTAGTTTGTCATAAGCGCATCCGTTTCTAACAATCGTGTAATTAAAAAGAATGACTGAAAATGAGGAATTAGACGTTAAGAACCACGTCAAATATACAGAAATTAAATTTGACTTTGCTCATATAATTTAAGCAGAGACAAGAAATTCATTTATCTTTTAAAAACAGTAGTTTATGTAGTAGTCTATCCCATCAAAAACATAAATGTGAAAATGGGAACCAAGTTCAATATTACGATAACTATGATGTGGTTGTCGACTTTTCCGACAAAAGACTTGAGATCTAAATGGGTGTCAAGTTCTGTAGACAATACTGAAATTTATTTATAAGAACGTATAACATTCTTAGCCGGCCCTGTTAGTAAATGCACCAGACTATCACCTAACAGAACCAGATGGAGGGAGATCGTGAGGCGAGTTACGACAACACCTGCGATTGGACAAAGCTCATTGTGACCACGACCGCTCTGTCCAGAGCGAAGCGAAGAAGAAAATAACATTCTTAAGTAAACTTAAAACAATTTCATGTTTTTTTTTTCTGCTACAACAATGTTTGCTTTAAAAAAATATGGTTTTTACATTTGAATAGTGGAATTATTTACACAAAGCAAATAACTTATGATCTATTGAACCTCAATATTTGACCTGGCTAGTTTTCACCAGCAAATCAAATATTTAGAAGTTAGAACCTTACAATATAAAAACGATAACTTGTACATAAAGATGATAATTATGTTGATTAGCTAAATATAGATGACTAGCGTAGACTTAGTAGGTAAAACCTACAAGTGTATTTTAGATATTACCCAAATGGTAAGCTTTGAATGGCAGATTGGTTAATGGTTATTTACTGTGTATGCAAGTTCTTATAAATATAGTTTCTAGGGAAATAAAGTAAATCACAGAAAGACAGGGCTAGATATGTATTTAATTAGACTTGTCAGTATTCAATCAGAAAGATAGTTGTCCGTTCGCAAAACTAGGTCTTCATGGAGAAGAAGGAAAGGAAACTCCATGGAAACAGTATTAAAGTATTCTATGATAATATTTCTTACATTTCCATGAATTACCGTTATCTCAAAAACAGTTAATTCTATCTATTTGAACATTATTCAGATTAATAGCAACATTATAACAATAGCAAAGGAAAGAACATGAATATTCCATTATAACATTTAACACATTAGCAATATTGGCAATAATATACCTTAACACAACATATTCATCATCATCATCATCATCATTTCAGCCGAAAGACGTCCACTGCTGGACATAGGCCTCCCCCAAGCACCGCCACCTCGACCGGTTTTGTGCTTCCCGCATCTAGCGGATTCCTGCGGCTTTCATAAGGTCATCGGTCCACCTTGTGGGAGGCCTTCGCGACGCTACGTCTCCCGGTACGCGGTCGCCCAGAACCTTTCGGCCCCAACGGCCATCTGTTCTGCGCGCAATGTGCCCTGCCCATTGCCACTTAAGTTTGGCAATTCTTCGAGCTATGTCGGTTACCATCGTTCTCCTGCGGATCTCTTAATTTCACAACATACATACATACATACATTTCTCATAAATTTCTCTTCATTTTGAACATATTCATAATAAGCAATAATTAAGGTACAATATCGAATAACTTACGTGACACCTGGAAGGTCTATTTCGCACAACAACGCCCCTAAAACCAACCACTTAAACATCTACCGAGCAACTAACTCTATAACGTCATTACAATCCTTTGTATACCCTACCAACGTCACTTTACAATAAACATCTACTGCCATTTTGTACCAATAACAGATTGTCATACAATTTGGCTTAATATAACATCTAATACAATTCTTAGTTATATATTAATTTAATGGAATGACAGTATTGACGGCACGGTTGGCGCAGTGGCTAAGCGATTGACTGCTGCGCTGCGTGTCGCAGGTTCGATTCCCGCACGGAACAAATATTTGTATGACCTACAAGTAGTTGTTCCGGGTCTGGCTGTTTGTGTATGTGAGTTTAAATTTTTGTAAACGCACCCACGAAACAGGAGAAATTCCTAGTGTGGGGTAACGTTTTAAAAAAAAAAAAATTACCATTTGTTTGAAACAGTCTATTATATTAAAATAGTAATATAAAATCTAAGATATAGTACAAGTATTATTAAATATTACGTAATCATTTATAGTAATAACATTTAAATAATTTTACAAGTTAAAAGTGTTATTGGTTTGGTAATCACAATCTAGTCAAATTAGGTAGGTACTTCTACATTGGTCACAAGCTTTGTAAATATGACAGATGCCATTAGCCAGCAAACAATATTACAATATCAAAATGATCTGTCTATTTCAACTGAATTCTAACACTTGTATGTGAAAACTAGCCAAGTCAATTGTTGAGGTTCAATATCATAAGTTATTTGCTTTGTGTAAATAATTCGACTATTCAAATTTAAAAAGTCATACTTTTAACGTCTATAGAACTTGGCACCCATTTACATCTCAAGTCTTTGTCGGTGAACTCGACAACCCTACCACATAATATCATAAATTGCACTTGGCTGCATTTTGCACATTTATGTATTTGGTGGGATATCATTACTTTTTGTAAATCAATTTATTAATATTCAAAAGTGATCTACTTATAAAATTAAGTATTATTTTTTCCTGCGTTTACGCTGTATAGTTTAATTTTTAGTATTATTCTCTACGTTTTCTTGAATGTTTGTATTATTAGAGCACATTGCCCGAGCACGTTACGTGCGTGTTTTCCGACAATCTGCATTTCCACTAGCTTGAGTTCATACTAAAATGCTGACCAATTCTTCCTTACGTTTACCTACATTTGTGTCCCACACAAATCTATTAAACGTTTATCGACAACAGGAATCCAATCTGGGCTCTTGTAAACAATTTTCAAATATGTGTAAGTAAGTTTTATAAATAAATGGTATTGAAGTACCTATAAAAAACGATAAAAACAACCTTTCATCATGGATCTACCACACAAGCAAACACTTCTTCTTTCTTCTTCGCAGGAGAATAACTACGAAGAAGAAAGAACTGTTTGCTTTTATAATTTTGAAAGGCGCTAAATTTACCTAATAAAATCGATTGATTGGAATTTGGAAAAAATAAAATAAACAAATCGTATAAATTCACTGTTTCCTGATTTTTTTCCTTTCTATACACACAATTACCTAGCTGGATGCCAAATTTGAACTTTTTAGGTCATCTGGAAGTGGGTTAGGTTTTTGATCTATATGTGAGTCAATCAGTCATAAAAATTACGATTTTTGGATGTTAATATCTATATAACCGTTTAAGCTGTGTTTATAAAATTTGTAGTACACACGTCCACAAATCAAGCTATACATTTCCAGTTTAGGCTGATAACGCATTGTATAGGATTTCCATACAATGAGAGGTCAGCTTATACTGGAAAGGTATAGCTTGATTTGTGGCCGTTTATCGAGGGGTTCAATTGTATAAACCAAATTTGGTAATGTTAAATAGTTTTTAAGTTATGAAGGGTTCAAAAGTGGCTCCAAATGGAATTGTCGTGTAATATTTATTTCACACGGGTGCTGCTCACCAGGTCTCTTTTCTTTTCTCGAAGCTCCGAGAGATTACATGACGATTGTGGAACGGATTAACAAAAACGTAATGCAATATCATGGACTCACACGTAAGTGTAATTGGCTTTATGTCGTTCGAAGAAATAAATAAATTACTTTTCCAGGCTCCAGGTCCTGAACCAACGTGGGAGAGTACCTTCGAAGCAGTGAACGAGAACGTGAGGTGTACCCAGAGCGTCGCAGACACCTGGACAGTTGGCCGCTCTGACTGCCTCACCCTCAACGTCTTCACTCCCTTGGACGCAAGCTCAGGTTCTAAGCTACCGGTCATGTTCTTCATCCACGGAGGAGGATATTTCGAAGGCTCAGGGAATATGGTCCTCTACGGTCCAAATTATTTAGTACCTAAAGGTGTCATTCTCGTTACCATTAATTACAGACTCAATATACAAGGATTCCTCTGTCTTGGCATCAAAGAAAACCCTGGAAACGCAGGCATGAAAGACCAGGTGTCTGCACTTAGATGGGTACAGAGGAATATACGAAAGTTTGGAGGAGATCCTGACAATGTCACGATATTCGGGGAGAGTGCTGGCGCGGCATCAGTCTCCTTCCACTTGTATTCTCCGATGTCGAAAGGACTCTTCCACAAAGCTATCACTCAAAGTGGATCGGCCATCGCTCCGTGGGCGTATCAGTTCAAACCCGTGTTCTTAGCGAGTTTGTTGGCCAAGACCATGTTGTATGAGTCGCAGGACGCACAGGAGCTGTACAAGTATTTTATGACCAAGTCTAATGACGAGCTTATCCTTACCAGAGTGCCGCGAGCGGAGGGTAATATGATTATTTCTGAAATATTATACACGCCGTGCACTGAAAAGCCAATAGATGGTGTGGAAGCATTTTTAACAGAATCACCATACGATCTTCTCACAAAAGGAGAATATAATAAAGTTCCTATGATCATAGGCACTAACAGTGAAGAGGGGTTGTTATTATTAGGGATGGATAACGACACCATGATACCTCGACTAAAGTTTGAGAAATCATTGCCGAAGAATTTGGAAATTATAGACAAAAACAATAAGCAGGATGTAGCTAAAGAGTTAGAAAGATTATACATGGAGGGGGAAACAATTTCTGTTGACTCCGTAGCAAAAATATCGAGATGGTATGGAGAGCCGAACCTGAACTTCCCTTCGTTGGCTGAGACGGAGATGCTCCTGGAGACTTTAGATCAGCCTATTTACAACTACTTGTTTCAGTACGCGGGCGGGAGGAATATTCCAAAGTTGTTTCTGCCCAAAAAGTTGAAGGCGGTATCAGGAGCTACCCATGCTGATGACATTTTCTATATATTCTCGCAGACTGTCATATTTTCCAATTTTGAGAAGGAAATGGTAGACAAAATGACGAGGATGTGGACAAACTTCGCAAAATATGGGTAAGTGTGACCCCCTATCTGTGACAATACCGTATGTGTTAAGGATGTATCTCTAATTTATAGGATGTTGTATCTGCGACACGCGACTCATGTAACCTTCACGTATGGGTGACAATTGTGCTCGTAGAACCTTCGTTTTATCACAGTATAATAAAGTATTATACTGTGGTTTTATCGAGTGTTACGCCCTTAATCATTTTTGAGCATCTGAACTGTTTTTATAAAGAACCAGCTTTTGCCCGTGGCTCCGCCCGCGTGGTTGTCGGTTGTCGCGTAAATAAGTAGCCTATGTCCTTTTCCATATCCCAGGCTATAATCTCTGCCAAATTTTATGACGATCGGTTCTGCGGTTTAGGCGTGAAAACGCAACAGACAGACGGACAGAGTTACATTAATAATATTAGTATGGATAATACGCAGTTTAATGATAACTGTGAGAAAATATTCCTGAACGCATGATTCTATGTAGATTTGGAATTATTAGCAAAGGCGAGAACCATGAAATAAAATAATGTTTTCTAGTTATGAGGCACGTCCATGATAGTAATTTTGCATTGATTTCCCACAATTATGCCGTTTAATTATTATAATTATTCAGAATTTATGACATCAAGTGGGTTTTCATCATGCTGAGCGAGTGTTTTTGTGTTATTAGATTAGGAAACAATAACGAATGTTTTTGGTGCGGACGAAATTGTCTCGATTTATCGCAGTATGATCAAATTGTAGGAATTTTCAAGTCTTAACAACCTTAGGAGGAATATTGTGTAGTAAATGACATATGGCTCGTACAGACTCGCGCGATATCGCGGGCGCGCCAGGCACCGACAAAGAAATTGTGCTACTAGTGTCGCGTCGCGCCCGCGAAATCGCACTAGTCTGTACGAGCCTTTATTATGATTTATCAAATCTCTATTCTCAGTGGGTTACAAGATTATTATCATTTTCTGTTCTCATTTCCAGGGACCCTACACCAGAAGGCTCCAGCTTTCCAGTGAAGTGGCTCAGAACAAATAGTTCAACACCAACATCTTTGGTGATTGACGAGGAGTTCCACACGGCGCCGATGTGGTACAACGACAGACTTAAATACCTCAGAGATGTCTATTCCAAGTTCAGAAGAAAAGTTAACAACTAAGTAGATCCCTTTAGTAAACATTTATTTTTTCTAATAATTTTTAATATTTTTTTTATCATTCAAGGTCCAATAGATAATTGACCAATAGTTAATTGATTGAATTCTATCTATTGGACCTTTACTCAGATTAATAGCAACATTATTATTATTATAATAATATAAAGGTAGGAACATGAGTATTCCATTTAAACAATCTAATACATTACCAATATTGGCAATAATATACTTTACACAACAACATAATCATAATAAGCAATAATTAAGGTATAATATCAAATCACTTAACTTACGTGACACCTGGGGGCCAAGTCTACTAATGTACAAACGTTGCAATGGTCTCTTCATTGTGAGTTTTTGACAGATTTGCCATACAAACACTGTCAAATACTCACAATGGCGAGACCATTCTGACACTATTGTAATAGCAGACTTGAGGCCCTGGACGAACCAACCACTTGAATATCTACCGAGCAACTCACGGTAGTATTAATAAACCGATCGCCATTTTGTCCACGGGGCCATTTTGTCCTTAAAAGTCTATAAAAAGATATTAGTCTCCTAATTATCTAAATTCACTTTGCAAAAAGCAATCTAATAGTATTATTTTAAAGACCATCTGTCCTTAAATTAATACAATAAATTGCCTTTGCCTATAACAATCATGCGGAAGAAAAACAGCATGTGTTAACCGCATGAATGCAGGGCCGCGCCGCCCCTGTGTGCGAAGTGTGCGGCGCACACAGGCGCCAAGACAATAGAGGCGCCGCCATCGAAATTATTTTTGTTACACTTACACAACAACATATTCTTTGTAGTGGAGTATCGATAAGTAAGTAGGCACAATAGGCGCAACATATGCCTTGTAAATAACAAAACATAATCATAATGCGCTTATTGTACAAGTCTTCTAAGATAATATTCACGTGTGTGGTTTAATTTTACGCTTTGGGTTTTAGTTAACATTAGTTACGAGCTCAACGTTAAAATCAAAAGAACCGCCGTGAGTTTGTTTGAATGAATTATGAACGTAACCCGATGCGATGCGTGCGACGCAAGCGGGGTGGGGTCATGGGGATTCCCCGACTTTAAGGAACGAGAGTGCCAAAACCAGTGTAACCAGATTCAGTATTTTAATACTTTTTCAGTATATTAACGATATTTTTGAACGTGAGTATTTTTGTAGGTATATTGAGCCAAGACAGTATTTTTGGGTATATTTTGGATAACAAGTTATAGGTAACACCGTAAATGGACGTCATAACCATAGATGTTCAGGGAATTTCCCGGATTTAGTCTACAATACATCTGTTTGTTGTCTGTGTTCATCAATGTACAGACGCCAGCACATCAAGCTACTACAATCTGTCAAATTTCTTTAATAGATTTTTAACTTTATCACTACAGGATAAGGTTCAAAATTGAATTTATATACTTAAACAATTTGACAGCTGTTTGCCCTAACATCACCATTAGCATTACGAATTTTGCTTAATATGCCAGTTAGCGTAGCAAGCGCGGAAAGGTCCTTTTCTAAATTCAAACTTATAAAAAATTACCTGCGCTCAACAATGAGCCTGGAAAGATTAACAAATTTAGCAACAATATCCATAGAGGAGGCCTTATTAGACCATAATTATAGAGACATACACGAGATTATTAAGGATTTCGCAAACAGAAAAGCGAGAAGCATGGAAATAATATAATTTAAGTATGTTTATATTCTTACATATTTTAGACTCTTGTTGTTTTTTTTAAACATAGCATACGTAATAGTTAAATCAGTACCTATTATTCGAAAAGTCAGCTATTTTGTTATTAATATCTTAGTATACAATTAGATATAACATCATAAATAAAGTATGTAAAAATTAAATTCGTGTTTTATTTTTCGCAGTAATTGGCAAGCGGAAGCAAACTGGTTTTACCTATTTAGGAAAATATTATCTAAGTATATAAAACTGGAGAACATTTATTTCGGTCAAAATTAACAAATAATAAAAAAGACATAAGTTGAAACATGAAGATTCGTGAAAAAAAGAGGCGCTTCATAGGTTTCGCACACAGGCGCTGGGGGGGGTCGGCGCGGCCCTGCATGAATGCAGTGACTAATGAAGCGGTAGGTACTCTATTAAATTGAACCTATTAATTTTAGTAAATAATATTCAAATGTAGGACACTGATAACAGAGATAAAAGTTATCTAATACAGGCTGTGTATATAAAGTTATATCGACACTATAGTTGAGATGGCGTTGTATGTAACTGATACATAATGAATTAATGGTCTATAGAAAGTTTCCATATCTTGCGTCTTGCCTTCTTCTGACTAACGAATGCATCTGATTTGCCTAGATTACTTTAATAAATGAAAAATTAACGTTTCGAGACCCTGTTTTTTGCTTTGATAAAACCTTGCAAGTAGTTGCAGGTCTTCTAATGAATTAACGATACAAGTCTGTTAATGGTCATGTTTTGTTTATATTCTGTCGTACGTTTATTATAGTGGCGGCATCTACAATGCCACAAGCGAACTACGCATCAAAGACCTAATGTCACCACGCGACTAGCATTAAACAACATCCTGACATTCTGTCGGGCAGTTGCCCACCGGACACAACACTCGTCTGGTCGAAGGATTCTCCCTTTTCTATGGAGTATGAGTGAATTTGCTAAAAGTTTCCGATCTTTTGGAGGAATTAAGTATAGCTGTACCTCGACAGAAAACTTTTAGATCTGGTTGCGAAACCATTACTTTTGCCACAGCTGTAGGTCGTACTTACCTTGGTAGCACCGCACCCATGAACCGTCTGATGGGAAACTATAATAAAATCGCTATACGAACCAATAGCGTCGACATCTACTCTAACCCTTTCTGTCAACTCCGTACGAAACTTTTAACCAGCTCGGAGTCAGGAGACCTCTGTGCGACACGAGCCGCATAGAAATCATTTATAATATTTGTATCGACTTTCATTTTCTTCTTTTTCGGCGTTTCTTCTTTTTGTTTTTGTTTTTTTTTTTGTTAAATATTTCTGTACTTCGTATGTCTTTGTGAACATTGCATAGCTCATTTACGCTTTATTTTGTAACTTGTAACTAATTCCACTAACGGTATCTTACACGTCATTTAACCTTCAAGTCCTATGCTAGTGCTGTGCACTTCTGTAAGTTATGTATTCAAAATACATACCTAAAACTGTATGTCGTTGAAGTGCCATATCAATAAATAAATAAAGAAACTTTATACCCTGTTCTTCATACCTCTATTTAAATAACGGCTAAAATGTCCAAAATATAGTTAAAAAACACGATCCTGTACAACCAAGTAATCGTTATTTATCGGAACATCGATCGATTTTCCAAAAGGTCACGGTTGACAAATAGATGTTAATTCATTTTTGTAATCCATACTAATATTATAAATGTGAAAGTAACTCTGTCAGTCTGTTTGTTTCGTTTTCACGCCTAAACCGCTGAACCGATCGTCATTTAATTTGGCAGAGATATAGCCTGGGATATGGAGACGGACATAGGCTACTTTTTTTTTTACGCGATAACCGACATCCACGTGGGCGGAGCCGCGGGCAAAAGCTAGTTACTTATAAATAATATTTCGAATATCAAGGAAACATAATATGATTGAGCAAAGTTTCTTCGAAGCACCTAATTGGAATGAATTTGCGGAAAAAAAAAGTATGCAAGACGCTTTTTCAATATGATGAACATCATTTGTATCAATTAATTACCAGGCAGTCGCTCCATGTGAAATACCGGTATTAAGCTGTATCCGGTTTGACTGCTAGACGAACCCAATAAAGTTGGCAAAAGGCTAGGCAAGCAGAGTTACCTAAAAATCATAATTCATAATATATCATGCATAACATAGCTTATTATTAATAAGCATTATGTAGGGACCTGCACTTAATTACTTAAGTACTCAAAATAACTTAAGCTTTTCAGAAAACTCCTGAGTTTGTAATTTTCGCGGTTTGTCAGTAACACAACAGCATCTATTTAAAGATTGAAGTGTGTTCGTGGACATTGTGCGCTGCAGACGTGTACATTTTAAAAATTTTGTGCAAAATTATGTGTATTTCTGAGTGACCTTGACAAAGTTACCATTTGTTGAAGTGTGTGTGCACGTACCACGGATAACATAATACAGGATATATCTCTAGCATCCGTACAAATTGATCGTACATGTCTGTTTACATGTCGCACTCTAATTTCCTTAACGTCACTAAACAAAATATACACATTTTCAGTACAAGCGTTTAAAGTTTTGATTCTTTTGGAAAGGGTATAAATAAAAGTAATTATGTCGGTCATATCTTTTGTTATTCTAGTGTATTAAAGCCAGTGTTTTTGGAAAAAATAGGGAATAGTTCATAGTATAGATGGCGTTACTTAGCTCAAAATTGATAATTTTTGTTTAATGACGTTCAGGAAATTAATGTGCGATGTGTTAGGTACTGACAAGCTATGCAATTTTTTTTCCCGATTTTGTAATAATCAATAGCGATACTTTTTTTATTTTTACTATAACCTAACTGTGAGAAACGAGATACATATGAAATCATAAGACCTTTCATTTGATAAGTATGTCACACGGTACAGTTTGCAAAGTTTTATTTTCTATTTTCTTATTTGCCCCCCAAAAGTGAAAATATGGCTATAATAGAAATTCATTTATTTACGTTACATGTTCGTGTTTGGGTCACAGAAGTTCATATGTGTACCAAACAACTTGATCGGTCCAGTAGATTCGGAGCAAATTGGCTGTGACAGAGGGACAGACGGACAGCCACACGACACAATTAAATGAAAGAAAATTTAAAACTCAAATTAAAACTACACTTTGTAAACAAGCTTATTACAAATTAGAGGATTGTATCCAAGAGAAGAATGCTTGGAAACATGCTGGTCCTACGCCATAGGACAATGTAGAGTCTAGACAAAATCAAACAGGTTGCTAATTTAATTATAATATAAAATATTATTTTTTAGACATTAATTTTATGACAAGTTTAACTCGCACACTGACTTATTATTTGTGTTTTTTTTTGTAAAATCATCTACTCTAACAATATTTGTAAATATGTGAGCACCATGTGTATCCTTAACACATAATTAATTTATCCGTCATTGCTTTATTTTCTATTGTTTTTACCTGTTGTGGTAAAATAATTTTATTCTGGGTACATCGTCTGATATAATTGATGTATACAAAGTATTGTAAAACAGTTTAAAAGAGTAACGGTGGAGTTTCTTGCCCATTCTTCTCCATGCGAAACTACGTTTTGAAAGGGACAACTAGAATCAACTTTATTTCCGTGTAAATTTTGACGTTCAAAAGTGCCATTTATGTGCCTATTTGAAATAAATGCTTTGACTTTGACGAGTGATCCTATAAGGGTTCAGTTTTTTATTCGGACGTAGGAACTCTTAAAAAACCACTACACATTAACAAAATAGACTGTAAATGACCTGTTCTGTCGTTTAACCTTCCGTGAGTTATCCAAAGGTTATCGTTAAGGTTTTGGAGTCTAGTTCGATATCGAATATTTCTTTTTATCTTCAGTGGTTTGCCATATCCGGTCCATAGTTGTCCTGCGTGGTATCGAGCGCGTTGCCTGTGCGGTTTGCGAGCGTTCCCTTGACATATCGATCCCCGGCGATGTATTATTGATGCGATTAGTACGGGGACGCAGATTTCCCTTGCGCGGTGGGTACAAGTCGTGGATAGTTTTGTATAGTGATAGTGCCTGTGCTGCAAAATGTTTATGTTCGTCGGGTTCTTGAAAAAGGCTTCTTCGCGCCTTTTTGTGGATATTGCAGGGTTGCAAGTTATTTGCATTGGCAGTTGCTAAATTCAGGAGTCGTTTCCCGTTCTCTTATTATGAAACGTTAGAGATGAACTTTATTTATATGGTGTATAGTGATCCTTGGGGTCAGTCAGATAATTATCTATAGTTGTCGCGTTTTAGCATGGCAATAACGGTCATTGCCCTAATATCTAATATCTCTCCATAGAACCCGAAAAATAAACTATGTGTGGTTTTTCGTTATTGGAACATGTTGAAGATCATGATTAGAGATCGGATATTCGGATGCATATTCACCTAAAGTTGAGATGTTGGCTAATATGGAATGGGCCTTTGTATCGGAAAAATCCCGCGTTTCCGGGATCGACCAAATTTTGGTTTCTGATGATAGAATCGAGTGTATATTTACTTAATTTCAAATTTTGACTTATTTTGTATCGATCGTATAAATCCCGCGTTTCCGGAATCGACAAATTTAGTGTTTTTTTCTGACTAAAGAATCGAATGCATATCTACGTATGTACCTAAGTAGCCGAGGCAATATTTACGCCCAATCAGGATATAGTACTTAATTTAAGGCTTTGACTGCCAGACAACAGACACAATAGAAAAACTATTGTTAGCGGACACCGGTGACCGCGGTGGCAGTCAATGTGTTAATAGAAAAATGTATTTTAATTTATGTACTTTTGTTTTTTGTTTTAACTAACACTCACCACCCCTCCTCTTACACCCTACATACACATATTTGCATCGGGGGTTAAACATTAATTTTAAATAAATATGCATCTGAATAGTAATGCAATCCATGAATTTCGGGGTTTTTTTTAATAAATACTTTTTAGAAGTCGTTTCCATACTATACACCCGACTAGTTATGTATTCCTGGTGTTCCTGGCATCCCGGGATTTTTTTTTACAAAAAAATATATTTTTGAAGTCGCTTCCATACTTTCACAGCAAAATACTCACTTTAGGTAAATATGCATCCGAATATCCGATCTCCAATCATGATACATATTGATTCAGGACGTTAATGGACTTAATTTCTGTATTTATAAATAAAAAATCTCGTAAATGAAGGTGTCAATGGTCGCTATACCCATGCAGTAAAATGCTACTATACTCTTACTTATGTATATATTGTTTTATGCACTGCAAATTAAAGGAAGTTTTACTCTCAAAGCCTAAAAATAACCTGACCCACCCCGATCACATTTCTTCATAAAAAAAACTTGAAATTAGACTTTTACAGACCAGGAAAGCATGGCACAAAAGGGAGGAGGCCTGTACTCAGCAGTGGGTAGATCGAGGATAAAAATGATGATGATGATGACAAACATTTCATTCAACATTATGCTTCCTGCGGCCTCATTAGCATTTGTTTCTAACCCAGAGGTAGAATAATGGCGTTTACCAACATTGTTAAATTGTGTTTTAATGAATTAATAATGTCCATATTATGTATTTTCGAACCCCTACACAAGGTGCTCTCCTGTATCTTAGTGTTACTTGAAAGTATGTAGATAGTGAATGTCTGTGGTAGATTATGACATAATACCTCGATATGTTATCACCTATCACAAACAGCTGTTTAGATTATGAGGCATTCGTCTCATTATCAATAGCGCTAGCTAGCATTCAAAGGGCGAAGGTCTTTCCACTCAGTGGACTTGAACAATTACTTTCAGTTCTTAAACGCAATTCGAGTGGATATGAACGTGGTCAGTGACAATTATAATTTAAGATATATTATTGTGGAAATGTGTTTTATACAAAAGTGATACCAAAGTGTAGTATAACTGTGGACTAATAGACAATGTCACTACTTACTGTAAAGTGGTTAGTGTTGTGGTCACTATGGGCTGCACGGTTGGTTCGCCAGCCTACTGCTACTCTTCAGCTGAGCAATGGGCCTGTGAGAGGCTCCATATCTCCTGATGGCTTACACAAGAGTTATCTCGCGATACCTTATGCCAGTGTACCACATCGGTTTCAGGTAAGTGCATGACAAGCTAATATAATCTTAAGGTATGCTTATTGCAATTAATTCTCCGTCAGGAGCGCATCCGTTCTAACAATCGTGTAATTAAAAAGAATGATGGGAAATTAGACGTTATAAACCACGTCAAATATGCAGGTATTAAAGTTTATTTTGATTATTAGTGTATTTCGTAACTAATAACTTTGCTACATCATAGACTCACACATTCCTTTTCTAGGCTCCAGGTCCTGAGCCAACATGGGAACGTACTTTTGAAGCAGTCAACGAAAACGTGAGGTGTACCCAAAGCATAGCAGACACCTGGACAGTCGGCCGCTCTGACTGCCTCACTCTCAACGTCTACACGCCTTTGGATGCTAGCCCCGGCTCCAAGCTACCAGTCATGTTCTTCATTCACGGAGGAGGCTACTTCAAAGGCTCAGGGAACAAATTCTTCTACGGTCCAAATTATTTAGTACCTAAAAGTGTCCTTCTCGTCACCATTAACTACAGACTCAATATACAAGGATTCCTCTGTCTTGGCATCAAAGAAAACCCTGGAAACGCAGGCATGAAAGACCAGGTTTCTGCACTTAGATGGGTACAGAGGAATATACGAAAGTTTGGAGGAGATCCTGACAATGTCACGATATTTGGGGAGAGTGCTGGCGCGGCATCAGTCTCCTTCCACTTGTATTCTCCGATGTCGAAAGGACTCTTCCACAAAGCTATCACTCAAAGTGGATCGGCCATCGCTCCGTGGGCGTATCAGTTCAAACCCGTGTTCTTAGCGAGTTTGTTGGCCAAGACCATGTTGTATGAGTCGCAGGACGCACAGGAGCTGTACAAGTATTTTATGACCAAGTCTAATGACGAGCTTATCCTTACCAGAGTGCCGCGAGCGGAGGGTAATATGATTATTTCTGAAATATTATACACGCCGTGCACTGAAAAGCCAATAGATGGTGTGGAAGCATTTTTAACAGAATCACCATACGATCTTCTCACAAAAGGAGAATATAATAAAGTTCCTATGATCATAGGCACTAACAGTGAAGAGGGGTTGTTAATATTAGGCATGGATAACGACACCATGATACCTCGACTAAAGTTTGAGAAATCATTGCCGAAGAATTTGGAAATTTTAGACATTAAAACTAAGCAAGAGGTAGCTAAAGATTTAGAAAGATTATATTTGGAGGGCGAAGAAATTTCCGTTGACTCCGTAGCAAAAATATCGAGATGGTACGGAGAGCCGAACCTGAACTTCCCTTCGTTGGCTGAGACGGAGATGCTCCTGAAGACTTCAGATCAGCCTATTTACAACTACTTGTTTCAGTACGCGGGCGGGAGGAATATTCCAAAGTTGTTTCTGCCCAAAAAGTTGAAGGCGGTATCAGGAGCTACCCATGCTGATGATATTTTCTATATATTCTCGCAGACTGTCATATTTTCCAATTTTGAGAAGGAAATGATAGACAAAGTGACGACGATGTGGACAAACTTCGCAAAATATGGGTAAGTGTGACAATACCGCATTTGTACAGAATTTATCTTTGAGTGTATCTGCGTATATTTAAGACAATTATATTATATGATGGGCAAATTGCTCACTAAACCCTCACGTACTCGTATGAGTGACAATTAACAAAGCAGAACCTTAGTTTTTTTCTAGCGTGGCGCTTTAAATAATTTTTGGCATAGGAACTGTTCTGATATGAATAAAACACTGTTTTCTAACAGTTATATGAGATCCAAATATAAATTATATATCTTTTTATATATATATATAATTCTTCTGTACGTGTGTTTGTCACCTTACTCCTACTGAACCGCTGGACCCATTTGGATGAAATTTTGTGTGTATATTTGAGTGGGTCAAAATTCAATTCAAAGTTAAATTAACAATTGCATCCGGTAGGTTGCGCTGTTTGGGCAGGACAACGTGTGTCTGTGTGTAAATATAAATGATTAGGTAGCAAAAGCTAGAACGTGATTTGATGATTTTTCTAGATTCCATTCCATGATTGTCATTTGCTTTGAATATTCCCACAATTATACTGTTTTATTAGGTATTCTTTATTTAGTTTTAATAACATCAAGTTTTCGTCATGCTAAAAGTGAAGTGCTTTTGTGTTGTAAAAATACCTACCTACTATTTTGGCAAGGTCTAGATTTATCGGTATTATTTTATCGTTATTAGTATGAATTGTAAGAATTTTCAAGTTTTTGAGTCTTACTTAACAATCTCTTGGATATTACTATATTTTATTTTTTATTATAAGGTTAATATTTTCAACTGGCTTACATGACTTATCTTATTTTCAGGGACCCAACCCCCGAAGGCTCCAGTTTGCCAGTAAAGTGGCTCAGGACAAATAATTCAACACCAACATCCTTGGTGATTGCCGAGGAGTTCCACACAGCGCCGCTGTGGTACAACGACAGACTCAAATACTTGCGAGAAGTCTACTCCAAGTTCAGAAGGAAAAAATAACAACGAGAACCCTTTAGTAAAATTTTATGATCTAATTACCTACTTCACTTATTTTTTATAGTTTTTTTAACAGGAAGCGTGTCTTGCCTAGTCATTTTGCAACTAGATTTTGTTCCCAGATGTGTTAAAACTGGAAATGGTAATGGTTCTTTTAATTTAAGTTGTTTTGGTTGTGATTAATATGGTTATGTTGCTAAGTTTTAATTTAACGTTGTTATTAAAGTTGTCGTATTACGCTGTAAGCAAGTTGCCTTCTGCATGTTTAGGTATATTTATATTAAATGACTGAACATAGCTGAACAGCTCTGCATTCCTTCCTATCTTGTATTGTGAGTATTTATTGAAAAGATCAAACGATTTTACTGCTAAGATAAGTGACAAACACAAACATAAGAACTGCGAGAGATGATTAGTTGAAGCCGTAGTGTTGAATTAGCTTCCCAGCAACGATCCGAACTACCGTCATTTGGCACAACTCCGCTCCTTTATCTATTGACCTCTGCTCGTAAACCGAAGGGACACTCGAGTGCATTCCCTAATTAGGGCAGGCAGGACCGAGGGTCGACCGAGTGGAACTTTGAACATTCCCCGACCAGGAATTATTTATTTTATTGCCGGAATGAAGAGTCACCGATGCGTTGAGAATTTCTTCAGGGAACGTCTTGGGCTTTCATTAATTTTGGAACTCCATTAAGCGACGTTCTATTGCGTTTAAAAACCAAGTTCTATTCAACATTTTCAGCCATTTCCATTGATCAGTAAACTGGATCTAAAATTAAAATGGTTTGCCGATAAACTGTGTTTTAATACTCTCTTTGTGCATTAATCCCGGCTGAAAGCGAATCGAGAGCTGCCTTTAAAAGCGAAACATAAAACGTGTAGCATTAGAGAGTTCGTAATCGGCAATCTTAAAACCGTAGGTACCAACTGAAACTAAATTTCCGGTATTTGAGAAAGTAAGCCGCTTACCGTGTCGGTCTCTTATTAAAGCTCGCTTGAATGGGACTGGGCGGCTGGCCGAATGAATGAATGTTTGTGAAACTATCCGGCTTAATCTTGGACCCTTTCGCTCCCCCGCGGTAAGCTGCTCTGTAAATAGGCGAAAATCGTCCCGCAGACACATCGGTGTTTGCTATTGTTTGCTATTTAATGAGAAACCTTTTTTAAAAAGTTAATGGGAATTTGGTGGCTTTATGCCAGTCGTAATCTGGGATTGCCTGAGATCTGAGAGATTTCGCTCAGTGTTCAATGCACACGTTGCCAAGATTATGGAGTGTTTGGGCTTTAACAACTTTAAGAGACTTCGTTTAGTCTTTCAAAACGTCTTCTGACGAAAATTTGTAACTTCTTTAGCAAGTTTATGAAACGTTGCCTAATTTTGAACTTATTTAGGTTTGCGTAAAATATTGTCGTGAAATGAGCTAACTAGTTGAAGATGTTTTTGTGATGAAAAAAAAAAAAAAAAAATGGCATGTAGGCTAATAAATAAAGTGGCTAACAAATTATGTGAAAAAATAGAGAACGAAAGATTGTTTGTATATGTCGTTGTATTGTCTAAGGGTATTTGGCGTAAAATAAGAAAAATATAGTGATCACTTTCATGGCGTGTTATTGTATTTAATAAGCCACCAACACCAAACGTAAAAGAATACCAAATCCGCAAAAAAATATCATACGACGCCAAAAAATAAAAAATGCTCGTTGACTCGTCGGAAAAAATGCCCTAAAATACAGCGTATCCCCGAAAATACCCTTAATCCTCATCACAGAGTACTATTTACCATAATCCTGTGTTATCGGACGAACGCACACGGACATATTTCCCAGCCGCCGGCAAGCCACCCATTAAGTGGTCTATCGACGACTGGTGCAGTGTGCGCACGGCTTTATTATTAGTCTATGACAGGTGCGAAGAGCTGTGTAAGGTTGTTATAAAATATATAAACCAGCTGGAATTTATTTAAGAATGTTCCTCTACCCTTACTTTATAATGACAATCGATAACGGTGTTTTATTTTTAAATTCTTTAAAAAAAAAAGAAGAGTTTATTCGAGACTGCCTCACTCGTTTAATGGAAGTGTTATTGGGTTTTTTTATTAGGATTTTCTCAGTAGCAGCCCGGAGTGTGGATTTAGGCTTGCCCCCTAATTCATGAGACTGAAACATACTCGTAACTGGTGAAATATGGGTGATAGGTAATATACACCATGGCCGAATACAGGCGTGATGCTATGGGCTATGTCGAAAAGACACCTCTCCAAATTGTAGGTTACAAACCAAAACACACGCATTTACAAAACTGTTCGTCCTCTGAAATATTTCCGGGTCCATCCATTTACATTTTAAACACGACTTACCTCCTTTTGCATACAATAATAATATATCGGATTCTCAATATAGCGAGCCTTTTGCCTTGAGGCGTGGAGCGGACAAATACGGTCAAATACGGGACAAATGTGGGACAAATGTGGGACTCCACGGGACTATGTGATGACCGGACGAAACAATGGGTAAACTAAGGTATACCGTGTATTTGTGCGAATTGGTTTATGTATGGGAAATAGGGTATGTGTTGGGTATCAAAGAAAGTAGGTATATATTTAGAATTGATATTTTGTTCAATTATTTCAAATGTCGTTCAAAGTGATTGTAATTTTCTACAAAATAATATTCAATCCCAATGTGATCAATCTTATCATAAGTAAGTTATGTATGCGTATGTTTAATTGTGCACACATTGTCTTACCAAAATATTAATAAAACGAGACATCAAATCCCGATAACCCTGCTGTTACCCATGGATTATAAGAGAGAGAGAGAGAGAGAGATCATTTATTTGTCCAAGAGCGCAATCATTTTTCACTTTCATATTCCTCTGCCATATTTCATCAACATTCGATTCAAAAATCGAGCTGACACCCCCAACTCGATACCGAAGCATTAAACTCGATTTACGGACGTTTTTCCATGACACGGTGACAAACCGACGACCTCTCCTATCGGATTCAATTCCCTACATTATCTACATAATAAATTTCACGCGAGTATACACGTTCGCAGTTATCGTTTCGTGTTCCTACCATTTATCTTGGCGTTAATTGTTAAACCCGAGGTGGGACGTTAATGTGAGTACGGACTTAGCGGTAACGGTGACCGAAATTTGCTAAAGATAAACTAAAAACGCTGGCACTGTCATACGACAATAACCTCAGCGGTCGACTACAAATCTGGTGAAATAACCGAAAAGGAACCCGTGGACAAGGTACAGGCGGTAGCGATTAAATATTTTGATGATTCCTCTCTGGCGAAGTACAATTTAAAGAAATAACAACATAAAAGTTTCTTAAAAGTTATTCAACTTCATAAATATCTATTTGTATCTACAAATACTCACTATTAAAGATACGCCTACCTATTCATTATACGAAAAATAAATTATTAAATAAATATGAAGTGTCCAATAAATAACTTACTTTAGTGATAATAAATATTAATTATGTAATAAATAAAAATAATAATAAGTAACTAAAACATTAATGAATAATTAAACAATTAAATGGTTTTTACAATGTCACTAAATAAAAAATGTACATAATTTATAAAACAATAATAAATTATAATTATTAAATTCAATTCTGTATTATTAAAACAGTATAAATATCTAAGTACTTAGCAGCTAGTGTTCTTCCTCCTCTCTCCTACTTGATCTACGCTGTGCCCGACAGATTTCATAATTGTGACTAATATATATTAATTAGTTCCCTACCAACTATAATATGGTACGCAATAAAGAATTGAGAATTGAATCTTTGGTAACTTTATAAATTGTTCATGCATGCATCCAAACCTACGAATAATCCGTGCTATTGGTTAGTGCAGTGATGATTGTGATGGTCTCGCATTGTATAGGATTTCCGTACAATGAGATTTCAGCTTATACTGGAAAATTGTAGCTTGATATGTAGCCGTGTGTACAACGTCTCGCATTTAGTTCTTAGTTATTACAAGCTTCTGATTTCCCCAACATGAATCATCCCTAGGCAGTGCCTCTCTCGATGTTCTCTAGTTGTTGCAAATCAGTTTTAAAGAAAGGCATCAACTTCATTCGACCGAGGTCCTGCTTCAGGGGACGCTTTTTGCGGCCGACTTGATCATGAAAACTATTAGGAATCGCTTTCCACTTTTCTCTCAGCCCCTATATTTACCGGGCACGTGCAAAAATGTCCCCTATTCGACCGGCATTACTCACCCTATCTACCTGCTAATGCCCCCTATAAATATTGCATATGATAGCTATGGCGGCTAAGTTGCCACTGTGCCCTATCTGAGGAGCGGGCGAGTGGCTCATGTTTGTGGTAATCGTTATAGGACCACTTGTATATATTTTTGGGAGCTATGTTTTGCTGAATTATGGGCTAGGCTTTAGGTTTTGACAGGCCGTCTAGTTATTGTCGTTACCTACTATCTTTATGAGTCTGTTAAAGGTGAGCGATGAGCAGCAATATTGGTATTGGTCCTGGGTTCGATCACCAAGTGAGGAAGAGTGAAACTATTGGGTTTTTCTAAATAGACTTTTGCGTAGCTGTCCTGAGTCTGATGGATTATGTCCGGTTAGTGGCAATGGGCTCGCCCCCTATTACATCAGGCTTAAACATAACAGGTAACTTATGGATAGAAGGATCACCTCTGCCTACCCTCTCAGGAGTTATACAGGCGTAATAATAAAAGAGTTCGTGTGCATGCGGCTTTGGTTTTGCAGAGACATCATTGCAAGTGGGTATAACATTGTCATAATTCTGTTTACTATCGATCAAATGCATGTATTACAGTAATTGTGCTTGTACATGACATGTCTTACTAAACATGACATCGTATGTAGGCTTGACGACATGTCATGGTTGTTGTCTTGATTCGATTCTAAGTATTCTAGACATTAGTTATGTATTGACAGCATGCTCGTTCGTATGCTGCTACTAGACTAAAGTATTGGGAAAGGCTGTTACTGTCTGGCTTAGTTACCTACGTTAATTGTATACATAAATATTTTAATTACTATTTAAATAATAATTAATATTTTAATTACTTAACATTTTACATTCATTCCTACAATTCATCACACAGAGATGTACCTCTATTGCAATATTAGTTGACATACATTGAAAAGCACGTGTACTAATTCAATTATTTATTTTTAAAAGCGCCTGATATATTTTTATAAGCAACATTACTCTCGCGAGCGTGTGTGGTTAAGTGCCTACAGAAATAAAATAGCGTGAGGTTTTAGCTACCGTTGCTATCGCCAAAATAATTTAGTTCTGTTGCCATGTTATTATCGATACTTCAATAAAACGGAATATTAAACAGGTCTGAATTGCTTGATTGACTATTTTGAACGAAATTGTAAAAATAAAGAGAAATAATTTGCCGTCGTGATTGGTTATGTCGCGTCTAACGATCATAAAATTATAATATTTTTAACTGTTTTCTTAGATGTATTTATATTTAGTGAATTTCCACCAAATATAATATCTAATTTTGAATTTTACGAATTTAGTATTCGTAAAATCAAAATTAGATGTTATTTTTGAGACCAACTGCAAGTTAATTGGTATATGTAAACCTTCGACTTAGGTTTCAATCTCAGATGACACAAACACAAAATACTATTATGTATCTAATTAGTATTTATAATAGCATAATTGTGAAGTTACCGAGCTATGTAATTATAGAGCTTGGTAACTAGGTACATTCATATGTAGGTACCTACAAATAGGTTCGTTCTGTTAATTGAGAGGTGATTGATTAGGCCTAATTAGTAATTACGAGTAACTCTAGATCAGGTGGCAAGATTAGCCAGTGCGTCCGATATGTTATGATTTACTGATTGTGTAATTATATTGTGTTAGTTAAAGCATGGCTTGGAGATAAAGGCTTTAATTATACTGGCTGAGATTGAGTTCTGTTCAGAGTAACTACAATGTAACTGGTATGTATGTTTAAATTAATGTTGTGGAATTTACTTTGGGTACGCACAATACAGACAAAATTATGGCTTATTCCCAAAGTACTCCAAAAAGAGTTCCCAAACTGCTCCATGAAAAATATAATATTTTTAATTAGGTTTCATTCTACTCCATGATAACATTAAAATATTCTCAAAGTACTCCATCACATTTTAATCAAAAAGCTAATTTAAATAAGTACCGGAATACTACAAAAGGGTAGCTGACGTACAGTCAAGCTCGAAAGCTATGCAAATATATTTTTAAGTATAAATATATTTTTAAATAAAAGACTAAAATATAATTCAATAATCATTTTGGGTCTTATTTTTTTTATTCAAAAATAGTAAGATTAAAAAATAAGAAAAAAAAACTGACAAAATTAAAAAGTGGGGCTCTGGATTCAGAAGTCTAAAAAACATGAAATACAAATAATAAAAAATCTAAATTGATATGTGGCAATTAAGCCTAACATATTTATTATAATTCAATAATTAAAAATATTCAAAAATCAACTGACAAAATTAAAAAAGTTGGGCTCCGGATTCAGACGTCTAAAAAAACATAAAAAACAAATAATAAAAAGTCTAAGATGATATCTGGCAATTAAGCCTAACATAAAATATTTAAAAAATTCGACCAATTTTACATAATGGTAAAAAACACTTATATATAAATTTAAAAGTCACAGTCTTTCTTTCTTATACACTGAATCCTAATAAAAGTTATTAAATTAAGTTACTACATAAGAAAAAACTAAGGTAATGTATGTAGTACTAGCTTTTGCCCGCGGCTTCGCCCGCGTGGAGGTCGGAAATTATCCCACGGGAACGTACTGTCGGGATAAAAAGTATCCTATGTCCCATAACAATATACAAAGTAATTTTAATAAAATAGGTACAAATCGACACCTATATCTGCGCATAATATGATAAGACTATTAGCGGGTTAGACACTCGGTTTTTAGTGAAAATATGAAAATATAGTTTTTAAGAATTTCTAGTATTTATAGGTATAATATTACATTATAGTACTAAAACCTCGTTTTACAAAAAAAAAAAGTTACGACTTTTTACGTGGGAGGTATCGATATCTTATGTAAACAGCACAATAAGTGCAAAAGAAATTATTTTTGAAACCTAATGAACTAAATAAAAATAAGTCATTGAATACACTACTTATAAAACAACATATAAACCTACGAATTACTAAGGTCAACGTCAACGGAGACAACTTTTGAGATCGTGAAGGCAATTTACACTCGTCAACTGCGATCAACGGAAGTTAGATTAAATTGATTAAAAACTTGATAGAGTAGAGATTTAGAAAACAATCGACCGAGAAGCGAGACCTCTTGACCTCGTAGTGCCTCGTACTAAAAAATATCCGATCGATCGAACCAGAACAGAACTTCGACCAGTTCGATCGATTTTTTTTCCGAGAAATAAAACAAAAAAAAAAAGACAAATAATATAAATAAAAAACGAAAAAAAAAACAACGATGCGAAGAACCAATAAATAAAATCCAATTTTTCAAAAATCAACTATCTACGAACGAACAACGATTATTTTTAGTAACGAATGACAAAATCGCGTCATTTGTACAGCGCCATCTATCGAGCAAAACCTAAACTCTCTGTTCAAACCTGTTGCAAGTAGTGATAACTTTTGACGGAGTGGACCGATTTTAATGAAATAAAGACTAAATGTCACCTCCAGATACGGACTATGACTATATTTCCAATCCTTTAATCTCTTGAAAATAGTTACACAAAAATGTCAATATTACATGTGAATTTTAAAATCATCCCCTATTTTACCCGCCTAAGGGATCATTTCAGAAAAACTATGAAATACATAATTCATTATTTGTTACTAAAAGCATAAATTTGAATTTTCATATCCCTAACTTAAGAAATAACAGGTTTCCCTTACAAACTTTCATCCCCTATATCCCCCCCTTTAGGGATATTTATGAGACAAAAAGTAGCCTATGTCCTTCCCTGGGATGCAATCTATCGCTTTGCCAAATTTTATCGAAATCCGTTCAGTGGTTTAAGCGTGAAAAGGTAACTTAGAGACAGACAGACAGAGTTACTTTCGAATTTATAATATTAGTATGGATTATTTCAAGTATGTGGAATCAGACTTAAAACTATTTTGAGACATGTGTGCTAAGATTACAAATAGTTTGCGAACTAGGGATTTTTTTGTTGTTTAATAATAATAATAAATTCGTTTATTTGCAAATAAGAGTCACTGTTACATAAAAAAGCTCTACCTCCTGAACTAGGTAGTTAACCTGTATCTCAGGAGGCAGTACCCTTCCTAATTACATATTACAATTTGATGAAATGATATAATGTTAATTGAAACTAAAAAAAAAATACAAAACATAAAGTAAGTTTGTAAACGCGTAAAAAAAAAAGATTAAAATAAAACTATACTAGATAAAAACATGATTGCGTGTTTTTGTACGTATTCGTAAGGATTAAAGCCTACAATTTTAAATATGCATTGACGTTATAACAAAACGCTAAACTTTAATCTTTCTTTTAAGAATTTTTGTTACTGACTGTACTGAAGTATATGTATTTTATAGGTAATGTAGATGGAGCAGTTTGGGAATTAATAACGAATAATCGGTGGAGTACTTTGAGAATGATTCCAGATACCTATGGAGCAGGATGGGAACAAAATAATAAGTATTTTTAAATATTACTACTTCCTTGGAGTAACTTGGGAACTAATGTATGAGATTCTTATCTTTTTAGAACAAAAGAATGGAGTAGTTTGGGAATAAGCCGATAGCCCTGCTAAAAATTCTTAGATGATGCAATTTTATTTTAGTGTTTATTTTTATAACACAGGTACCATGCACCAGTCGCCCTAGTCCGTTCGTTCCGAGGGTCCAGGATATCACATTCCCGCACAAGTGCGCTTCATGTGCACTTGCTGCGAGCACTACACGATCCTCGTTTAATATGATGATGATCGGAATCAGTTTCAATCGTCATTTGACGCACAGAGGGCATTCGATGGCTCTCCGTCAATTGTCATTGAGCTACGTGTGATGTGTGATCGGTAAACGTGTGTACATCATGTACAATAGCTGTGAAGGTGTCATGTTGTCATGTATGGCGATACAATGAACTGTGCTCGATAATCTAAATCGCCTTATTTAATTAGTAGGGAAATTAAATTTACTGGCACTTTGCCGTGTGTAGGTATATTATGTGTATCATCTGCCCAGCCTTTTCCTAACTATGTTGGAGTCAGCTTCCAGTCTAACCGGATGCGGCTGAAAAACAGTATTTTACATGGAGCGACTGCCTATCTGACCTCCACAACCCAGTTACTGGGTAATACGATTCTCCTTGGTAAGACTGGTTGTCAGACTTTCGGGCTTCTGACGACCCGTAACAACTGCTAAAGATCTACAAATGACAGTCGGGACCAATGGCTTAACGTGCTTTCCGAGGCACGGAGGGTTCTATGTTATGTAAAGATGGTCACTTATCCACGAACCAACCGCGACAAGCGTAGCTTAACCTGATCGATCGACCCGTGCGGCTGTTATTTCTTAGCCCCGAGCCCCTCCAATGTGCATCAATGATAATAACAATAATTTATTTATTTACACTTCAAGACACAAACATCTGTGTAGCCTTGACTCTTGTACTAGGATATCCTGTATCAAAAGAGCCAGCAATGATGATAACATAATATGACGCCTATTTTCGGAGGGGTAAGCAGAGTGTTTAGTACCACCCTCACTTTTCCAATTAGGTAAGTGTAAGTTTCATGTATAGCGTGAGCCTGTTAGCCGGGCACAAATCTAGACTCCCAAATACCAATACTGAGAAAAACCCCACCCTTCTTATTTTCTTCCGTGTTACAGAGTTAGAGAGATGAAGAACTTCTTTATTGTTCGGTTTACGTGATACAAAACTTTATTATAATACATAGGTAACATGTTTCCACAGCGATACGTTTCCGCCTATTTTCGAAACAGACAGCAGATAACTAAAGCTTTATTAAACTCCAATTCTGATAAACCCATCAGCAATCTTCGCATTACTCTGATATTTTTGGTGATATATCTGCTGGAAATACATAATATTCATCCTCCTACATTAGGGTAGCCCCAATGCTAAGGTCATCGGAGTGGTTAATACGCCGTGTCGTGATTTATAGTCCCGGGTTCGACGCCGGCCGGATATGATTATTGTACGTTACAAATCATTACTGCCTACCCATTTATGTTACGTTATGGTATGTTTGCTTTATGTATTGCGAAATATACGCTGTATATCAATGTGGTATTTTGTGATGATTGCGGAGAAAAGAAAATGTTATGTTTATTTGGGATTAGGTACGTTGTTTGTGGGACCAATTACTTTTGATAATTTTATGGGGCACCTAAGTGTGTTTATTGAAAACCTCGGCTTCTTCATTTTAAAATAATTTACGGTTGAGATTAATATAGCTAATAACTCCTCTAACAAAGCGACGAGGGAAAACTTACAACTACCTTTGGTCATTAATTCTCACTGCGATTTATAGTCATTGTAGGTAAGCTCAAAAGTAAAAACAAAAAATACTTTCAGTTTTATTTTCATAACAGAAAACCTTAAGAGGGCGCTCACCGGTCCACTAGCGCCACTCATTTAAACAAAAATTCTTTCGCAACACAGTTCGATCTAAAGAAAAACAGCCACATTCCTCTAGATCGTATTTTGTTGCTACGTGTCTCAAAATGAAACTTTATAAAAGTTATTAGAAAATTCTAGACACACTTACCGAGGTTGCTGTTTGAGCCGTTTTTCATAATTCCTTCTCAGTCACGAGATAATACTGTTTTAAGTGGCGTTAGGTGGACCTGTGAGCGCCGTTTTAAAACCAGAGCTGGTATTCAAACTATTCGCCTCAAAGGTTCTCCTAATTAGCATTTAACAACCAAATTTTGCTCCCTAGCAGTTTTGCTCTTAAAATATTAGCAGGCGTTTCAGTTCTTTCAGAAGTTATGATAGCTATAAAAAATTAAAGGGTTTGCGAAGGGCGTGGAGGGTAATTTGGAATATTTCCATGTTTGTACGTCAATGGGAGTGTGTAATATGTAATTACGTTGATTAGCGGACGTCATATACAGTTTAGTTAGGGCTAAACATCTATCCTTAGGGTTGGGACTCGGGAGTCGTGCAACCAGATACGAGGGTAAATACAGGGTGTGGGGTTAGAGCAATTATATTGTTTGAGAATATCCTGAAGGTTTATAGAAATATGTGAAGCTTGATCAAGTGAGGAAACCTGGACTTGTGTAGTTCTTAAAAGTCTGAAATCGCCAACTGTTTTTGAGTTAGAGTTTGAGTTTATGAGAAGGGGCCTTTTCACTGCAGTGGGGCCACAATAGGCTGGTATTATTCATTTGTTTATTTTAACATAAAACGGCCAAGGCCAATTACATTAGCTAACAAACTCATATCATATAGTTAAAGACACTTCTACTCGACAGTCATACGCTCATTTCACACTATTCCAGACATACTGACAAGATCTTCCATTCAACCGCGAACACATCACAGTCAGGCTTAGCGTCCAAGATAGCATTGAGCACAGAGAGTGCGAGGGACAGACTGTAGGCCAAGTTACAAACGTTTCGTATCGAATCTCTTTCTAGAATCGTTGATGCCTCGTCGTGAGCGACTATAGAAAACGATAAGTTGGTAGCCAAGTTGACACGACTGAGTCGATCGCTCGTTCTACAACATATTTAGAAAAAACCTATACTTGAGTCTATGGTGAGCGTTCCTACAAACGTCAAAGTTACAGTTGTGTACTTAGTGCGCGGTCATTTATTCCTATCATTTATATGGGATGTAGCGATCAACGTTGTAGAAAGGATCAGATTTCATTCTAACATTTTGAACGATCTGATGAGTTGTAAACTTGTCTACGAATTTTCTATTCGTTTATTCTGACCACGTGACTTAACGTTGAGATGATATCATTCCTATACATTTGATTAGTTTTCTATTAGAGTTATCGATTGTAGATTGTCAACTTGGCTAAGCCTACTGGGCTCTAGCGACGGTTCGACTCCGAGGCACGGCGAACAATTTGTGCCTCCTGTTCGGCTATAGTTTACTCGTATTGGAGCAAAAAGACGGGACAGTTCGTCGTGCAGTTCAGGAGCATCTGTTTTTCCGTGAAGGATCTTACACATATTAATTATTTGGTAATTTTTTCATGTTATGTAAAGTTACCCTTCAAGTTCCCTAACCACTGGGTGGCGATTGGATTGTATTTTCGTAATTTTGCTGCGCCAATGTCACGGGAGTGTAACGTAGTCTGTATTGGCTGTATTCGTGTCCCGGGGTATAGTATGGTAGATATGATTTCCAGATAGATTTTATTGTTATTATTATGCATGACTGTAATGCCATTTAACATAGATACGAGTACAAGAGCTCTACATCAAGCACAATATAATGCCGACAGCTAAACTTTTCTGAATTTTCTGAAATATCAATATTTTTACTAATAATTATTTTAATTATATAAATTAATAAAAATTATTATCTCGGCTCGTTTGCACATTTAGCGGTTTTATGAATTCACACAATATTAGTTCGGCTGAACCGTCGATTAGCGAGTTCAGTAGTAAGTTATTTACACAGGCCGCGGGCGGCGCCGACTCGCTACATTTTCGCAACCCTAATTAAACTTAATTACTTAATAGGTTAACATGCATCACTATCACATGTGTTAGGTAAATACGTGTATTCATTAGATTGTGGACTGTTATCGTTTTAGAATCAAATATATCAAATGTATGAATAGTCAGTTCATGGATGAATAAATTGGTTCCTATTTATTTATTTAGTATAGTAGCTGCTGCCCGCGGATTCGCCCGCGTAGCTTTTTCTAAAATAAAAGTAGCCTAAGTTACATAACATCAGCTATCTGCCAGTGAACGCCACTTCAAAATCGAAGAGATTAGTCGAAACAAACAGACAGACCGACAGACAGATAAACAAAAATGTCAAAAATTGTTTTTTTGTTATTTATAAGTACCGTAAGTAATTTCATAAACATTTGGTAAAAAGCTGTTACTTTGAAATTTCAAACAGACACTTCAATTTTATTTATTTGTATAGAATAGATGGATGAATACGTTCTTTTACGAGCAGTACAAAACAAACAAATCTTTTACACACGTTTTGTGAAAAATGAAGAGATCCGTACCAAGGTAACTGGCATAACCCGAAGAATTGCCAAACTTAAGTGGCAGTGGGCAGGGCACATTGCTTGCAGAACAGATGACTGATGGGGCCGAAAGGTTCTGGAGTGGCGACCGCGTACCGGAAGACGTAGCGTTGGAAGATATCCCACAAGCTGGACCGGTGACCTGGTAAATAATAATAATACCATTTATTTCAGGCAACATAGGCCCATAGAAATATACCTTAACCTAAACATACATATTTTAATATAAAACTTAGTACTTCACTTAGCACTAGCTGCACTTTGTACTGTCCTGTGGAACTTGTCCGCAGAAGCGACGGAACACCACGTCCTGTGGCCTAAAGTCTTCTTCCATGACGACGGGCAGATACAGATTCGGAACACGCACGATGAACGCCTTTAAGTTGACGTTCCGGTGCGATTCCAGTAACTGCATCGTCGGCGTGTACGTTGTCCTTTGGCGCACGTACTCCACGATGTCCTCCGCCTTAGTGGTATAGTGCAGGCGGGAGATGTAAACCGGTGTGTTCGGCTTTGCGGCACGCACACTCACTTCGGGCTACGGGGGAACTTTGCCGCAGTGGTTCTTGTTCGTACGCGAACGGCGCTTCCTTCTTTGCACCGTCACGAAACCATCATCATTATCAGCCCTTTTCAGCGCCTTTTCTGGCATGGGCTTGATACTAGGAGCTCCAGGGGCACTCACGGTGATGCTAGCGAAATCCCTTTGGAGGGGTTTCGCCAGGGCTGCACACACTGGCAACGGGACGGGGTGAGGGGTTCGGGCCACCGGAATCCGCCGGATGCGGGAAGCATAGAACCGGTCGAAGTGGCGGTGCTTGGGGGAAGCCTATGTCCAGCAGTGGACGTCTTTCGGCTGAAATCATGATGATAATGATGAAATACTTCCTTCACATATTACTGGAAGGAACATTGCTCACTAGGCATGCTCTCTGCGAGTTGGTGATTTCTACTTTAAAACCAAACTGCAGAGAAGTCTATTAAGTTTTTACATACGCGTCTAGTTGTGACAACGAGCAAATGTAAACCACTGGCCACTAAAATCTACATAATAACTCATCTACACACGTATGAGTAATGTCGCGTATCATAAATCAAGATTAAAATCTTGGGCAGACATAGTTAGATGACAATATCTTAAAATAAACAATATGTTGCCAGACGACTTTTTGTTTCCAGGTCACTGACCCTAGGCACAACAAAGGCTTCTAAGAAATCTAGATTTATTTTAATGTCTACCTTTTTGTGGGAATCCTTAGAATGTGATTTTAAGAAAGTCCTGATTGTTAGCAACTGGGTTCTCGTTGAGATGTGTCTGCATTTTTATGTTTTGTTGTAGCTATATTTTTAGACTGTTCGCTTAGAATCGGATTGACTATTTAGCAGAAAATGTCAGACCAAAATAAAGTTAACCCAACCGGCAACCTTAAAAAAGTGGTTGGTACAGACTGGATGCGGAAGGCGGAGGACAGAGTGTTGTGGCGCAGCCTGGATGAGGCCTATGTTCAGCTGTGGACTGCGATAGGTTGAACTGATACGAGTATAAAGTAATGTAAACAAAACACGGTTCATCAGAACCTACACATACCGTTAACGTTACTATCTGCACTGTATAGGTAAGGTTACAGATCAATCGGCAAATAGTCGTCAGAAAATGTTAAACCTCTTGAGAAACGA
Source organism: Dryobota labecula (assembly GCA_947523025.1). Lineage (NCBI taxonomy): Eukaryota > Metazoa > Arthropoda > Insecta > Lepidoptera > Noctuidae > Dryobota > Dryobota labecula. The sequence goes on from OX383300.1 coordinate 1,320,785, forward strand.
ATCAGTGGTTGCTTCTGTTGTTATTAGCTTTCAAAGAACTGCTGACTTATAAAACATTGATACTGGGCAGTGGGCAACAAAATGAACGTTTATCTAAAAGTTAAACGAAATAGCCTTCTTTGTACCTCTATCGAAAAATCTTCTGAAAATTCACGTAAAACCTAGATATTTCGAACACGATATCACGTAACCGTACCCTTTCCATTCACCGTATCACCCAGATTGGAGCTGATCCTGAAGCGATCCATCAAACTATGACATAGCTAGGGGCTCTTCTATGTAACGACATGAAGCGCTAAGTGAGTTTCACACTGATTTCAACAGAAAAAGGTTATAATGTAAACTTTTAGGCCTTATTCCGAACCAAGAAAAACCATAACGTACTTGTATAGCACATTTAAATAGAGTGGCTTGTAAAATTGCTCTACGTTTAATAGTGTCGCTAAACCCATTCCTGCCACCATTTTGGCATGCAGTGTGATTACGATAAGACAGGCTTAATGGGCTTAAAATAAATAAATAAGCAGTGTGTATATTTATTTATTATATTATTTATTCGATCTATGCTATGCTGCTTTAAAGGTGCCGCTTCACACCAAATACTTCGTAGTGACTTGACATCAACCTACATGGTCTTCATAGGATCTGACCATGATTATGTCTATACTTTAAAAGAGACTGACCTCTGAGTTTCATCTAGTTTTTAAAATATGATTGATTGAAATAACGTTCCGTGTACTCTTTTACATAATTCGACTCAAAATTATTAGTTTTATCATTGGATTTTTTTTCTGTTTCATTTTCAATTTTTACTGATATTAAGTCACGCATATAAAGACAACTACAACAATTTTTCTCAGTGTTCGACACTGAGAAAAATTGTTGTAGTTGTCTTTACCGTAGTTGTTTTTACCGTAATTCGGAACAAAAAATATTACAGTAATATTGGCCTTAGCCATTTCCTTGGTAATGCCCTATTAACTAAATGATGTAAAATAGGAGAAGATAGCTTTGTTTTTCTATTAATTATCACAGTTTAGTGTTCAAATGTGTGATTTTGTAGATAACCGTATATACTTTGTGGCCGTCGATTAGAAAGTTTTCTACTGTCTTTGGCATGGCGATTACAAAATCAAATTGTCTTCACTACTTTTGACAAATGTCAGTGTGATTTTGACAGTTTGGGATAGAAAAATTTCTTCTAAAATAGTCTACTTAAAAAAGGACCTAGACAAAGATCGTTAGAAACGAAAGACAAAATGACAGATTTTAGAAGGATTTCTACGGTGCAATGTAAAAAATGGAGAAACGAAATGTCACTTTGTATAGACAGAGCTGTGTCTATTCTTCGTAAAAAACTTATTAAAAAAAAAATATTGATTGTCTGTAAAGTTGGTTTACGGACGATAGTTTAACGTGACAACGTCATAACAAAACATTGATCATTGAGCGTAACGGGACAATGAGCGTAACGGGACAATGGGCGTAACGGGACAATGAGCGTAACGGGACAAAGAGTCATCCTTTTTCATGCATGCAGCCGGCGTTCATCGATTTACTAGACATTGTCACGTCAAAAAAAAAAAAAACAACAAAAAAAATTTTTTTTTTGAAGTTAGTTGTTAGTTTTGTAAAAAGGTTTTATTTTTCACTTTTTAGCTGTGGTACCTATCCCACACCAATTCGTATACCACAACAGTGACAGGAAATCTTATAACATCATGAACATACACCAAGTGGGTTAAATACCAGCTAAATTCCTAAATAAAATAAAATATTAATTAATTAATTAATAAAAAACAGCTGTTCCATACTAAAGTTTAACACCTACTTTTCTAAAATGTATGGGACAGCTGTTTATTTTTTCGCGATTTCAATGCTGACACATAGTAAAAGTTATTCAGTCGATGGTCTAAAGCACCTCTTAAAGTATGTAGAGTCAATTTTTTAACACCTGATACATATAGACGAATTGAGAACCTCCTCCTTTTTTTGAAGTCGGTTAAAGATCATTTATAGCCAGAGTGCATCTCATGACAATTCCATTAAGCCCAAACACGGCTAGGATACTTTGTTTTATTACGGAGATCCGTTACCTGCCTTCCGGCTTCATCATCAGATCAGTTTGATGATACCATTTTGATCAGTATTTATTTAAATTTGCTTCGTCATAGTCGCTTAACTATCTTCATCGAGATTGACGAGTTCATCTGTGGTCTTCTTCATCAGTTCCGGCTCACCAAATGTTACTTTCTGAATGCAAATGCTTGATTTGTGAATGAATGAATGAATGAAATGCACCGACCCCAGCGTGGTTAAACCAGACTCGATTACTCGAATGAACCCAAAGGTTCGCACTAGCGCCTGGAGCCTCATGTTTCATGGTGCTACAGTGACCATTACATATCCAAGAGTAGACCGGGGGACACGATAATGGTAGGGAAGACGTGCCCATAGGACATGGAAGGATTATTAGAGCCGTACCGGATATGCATCCTTGAGTAGGCAAAGGAATAGTGGAGAGACGGGTGTATTTAATTATGGGAAAGAAAAAAGAAAAAAAGAAACATAGGAGTCTGTAAAAAGACAAATCATTATTAACATTTTGTTATTTACTCGCTTCTTGACACCAACGAGAAAGTTAGGGAAATCTAGTGGTATAAATGAATAGAATTATCTAATTCATATTGCAAAGCCTCTTTGTAGAAAAAAAAGTATATTTCGTACGATAATCTACTAAACAGCGTAACGACACCCTCGCAAACAAATGAACTTACTTACACACGTGGCTTATTCTACAATAAAAGTAGTAAGTTACTTCTTATAATATCAGATATCTGTCGCTGAAACTTCCGTCAAAATCGGTCCAGCTGTTTCGGATATTAGCCGCAACGAACAGACTGACAATTGACATTGTTTTATTTCGGAGTTCCGTTGCCTACCATCCGGCTTCATCATCAGATCAGTTTGGTGGTACCATTTCAATCAGCATTTATTTAAATTTGCTTCGACATAGTCGCTTAACTATCTTAATCGAGATGTCTTATAGCTACCCGTAAAATCCGTATCGTTGACAAGTTCCGGTTCACCAAGTGATACTTTCTGAATGCAAATGCTTGATTTGTTGATGAAAATACAAAAATCGCTATATAAATGCCTATAAAATTTGAGGATTTCCCTCAATTCCTCATGGATCCCATCATCAGAAATAGATTTTGAAAAAAATAAAAAAAATCCTTTCAAATAAAAAATAATTTTCCAAACTTTTTGTGAAGTCGGTTAAAAATAGGAAGCGTCATGCTAAGCCTGCTGGAATAGAATATGAGGGAAGCAGCATTGGTAGCTCTTTTAAAGTTAATTTGTAGGTTCCTATTAGCTAGAAACGGAGGTAGTATTTCAGCTAACATTTGCACATCGGCCATAGCAAAAGGCTTTGAGAAACGTACGTAGACTTTGATTGATATTCAACTCGATACAGAGACTAGGCATCAAAGCATGTCTCTATGCAAACGTTTGTCAGACGGATTGCGTTCTAACTGAAAAATGCGTTTTGAATTGAGTTAGCTTTCAGGGGTCTTCGTGGGACGGCTTTATGTGAATGACCCTTATGTATCGTCACTGAAACATTATCGTATAGTCGTCTATTTTCATTTGCAGTCGGAATCACACGACGTGCCACCAAAACGGGTGACAATGACTAGTTTAGATATAGTCTCGATCTATGCTACACTTTGCGTGCAGGCACACACGTGGGCGGTAAGTCCACCATTTGAGTATAGGACCTGAGAGGTTTAATCGAACTTTTAAGCAGCAAGGGGCGAGTTCAAATCCTCCATTACGACTTTATCTACGTCAACGTGACTTATGGCGAAGGAAAACATCGCGAGGAAATCTAGAATTATTGATGGTCTGAAATCGCCAACACAGCAGTGAGCAAGCGCGATGCTCAATACTCAAACTTATAATATTGTTGTATACCCTAAAGTCCTTCTGCACACCTTAAAAACTATGTTTGAGTATTAAAGTGACCCAAGTTATAGGCTGATATCACCATAATTATCTAAACATACATTCAATACAAATGATTAAAACTGAAGTGTCTGTTTGTAATGTCAAAAAAGCAACATTTTACTAATAACGTCTGTTTGCCTGACTATTTGTTCCGGCTAATCTCCGAAATGGTTGAACCAATTTTGACGGAACTTTCACTGGCAGATAGCTGATGTTATAAGGAATAACTTATTTAGAAAACTAACTTTATTATGAGAAAAACCCACGCGGGTGAAGCCATGGGGAGCAGCTAGTAGTAAATAAACTCACAGTTCTAACGCTCCAACAATAATATAGTTCAAAGTTTTCCGGCTAAAAGTTAAAATAACACCACAAACAACTAATAACTTTCCGTCTCAATTCTCCCACGTTCCAAAGTGTAGTACAAGTGCCTGTACTCTGCTGTCCCCATTAGTCGGTAGCTGGCGCAATTTTTCATAGAACACTACTTTGTACCTGGGCAAGAACGGGTATAAATTAATTAAGAGCCAACATGAACGTCGAACTGTGTGTACCAGGAGGTGGGCAATTGTGGGGTAGGTGGATGTGGCAATGTGACTGCTTATTGTTTTGTAAGTATTTAGAGTTACTTAAAACTCGCTGTGCGCCCTCCGAACAGGACAAAACATCTTTCAAAATAAGCAAACTTCAGAGTCCCTTGTCCGTGTTCAATGGTTGAGCTTAGTACATCCAGACTAGCAAATTCGTAAATGACCTGTGAAATGAGAAGTGCGTAATGGAAAAATGCATAATGCTGAGCTAGTTAGCGAACATATTAACCAAGGATACTTAAGGTGCAAGATTCTGGGCCGACTCAATTTAAATTGGCATTGACTACACGGTAAAAAGAAGGTATAATTATGATTCTTAACTAGATAGATACTAGACCAGGAAAGTCTACATTACCTCGTCATCCATTTCCACTAAAGTAGAAGTAAAAAAAAACTGCCTGTAAATCTGCCGAAATCAAAATATTTTCTCTGAAACTAAAAACTAAACGTCTGTTCAAAGCACCATCCATTCCTTCAGACTCGTTGCGCGCAATCAACTAACAAAGTGAAGTAATTTGATTGGTTCGCAGTGGACGCTGCAAGAACAAGAATTTATTTATACAAATCATTGCATTTGTTTAATTTGCGCCGTGCCGTGCCATCCCGCCCGTGCCGTACTGTGTCGTACCGTGTCGTGCCGCGATCGGACGCTAGTCTCACACAATCACGTTAGGTACTAATTAGTTGCTTGTATGTGCACTTTTGACACTCTCGGTTTGTTTTGCGAGACGGCTAGTGTGGAATTGGGAAATTGGTTGAAACAGGAAAATTCGTTGGTTTAAAAAACCATGTGTTGCTTTTTGCATCGGTTAAGTTTAGCTGTTGAAGCTAAGCTAAAAATAGTGGAACGAAGTGTTAAATCCACTTATTTGCTTAAACTTGTTGAAGGCTTTAAGTTTGTTTAGGCAACGGACAGCCTGTTCATATAAACTGACATTTTATGACAGATTTTTGTGTAACCCGATTTTTGGTTAAACTAACAGGGTGGCCTAGCCTATCTTTTCAAACCTATTGCCACTACAACAGCTATGTAACAATGTAGACCGGGTTCTTAGTATGCAATATTCAATTTGCAATAGCCACAAAAACAACAAAAAACTTTAACCTTTCGACTACAGTAGTTCAAAGTTACATCCAAATAAAAACTCATACAAGTTCACCCCGCATTCCCTTTCAAAGCCAACATGTAAAGAGATAAAAAGCTTCATACATAGTCGCTTGTCCGTGATCAATATATCAAACGAAAGGTTATCGGGCCGTTGCGTCGTCGGTAAATCATACCGCACACCAATACTCAGAGTACACGTTAGAGCCGCCATGTTGGCTAATTCTACGTCACATCCCTCGCCCGGGGAACTGGGGGGTGAAGTACAATTGTATGAATATTATTTTATAGCTTGGAAGGAATTTTTAATGTAAAGTGTGTTATGGGTTATGTCGATATTTAGTAAGTAAGACGGTAGTGCATCATAAGTTATAGCTATACAAGGTTATCCGAATAATGAATCTCAAGTTGTTACCAATTTCAAGAATGCTGGGATCTCAAAATGTGGTTGTACAGTGGCCAGCACATCAAGCTACGCGAATCTGTCAAATTTCTCCAAACGATTTTAAACTTTAAAATGTTGATGGTTAAGTTCCAAATCGAACGTGAAAATTTGACAGTTAGTGGTGACTTTTGTGCTGGCCACCGTACATCCACTGATTTGATAACACCCGTTTGGTTCCAAAAAATGCTTTCTTTGATTCGTTGGATTCAACATTGCGCCGGTAAATAGGGGGTCATAAACTACAGCAACAAGAAATTCGGAAACTTTCATGAAACCCAATAGCCGTAACATTATGTGTATTTCAACTGCCTATCACCATATCCGTATGTTTATCACAGACATAACAGAACTGTAATTCCCCCAAACCAACACATGAACTACCTCGATTACGCACAGTTCAAATACTTTTATTATTTGCGCGGGGGTGCGCTCGCGCGTTACTAATCTTCGGCAATGTTCGGTAATATTCGGTAGTGTTCGTGTAAAAAATGTTCCTTCTTTATTAGGGCGGTGGCTCGCGGTCGAGTGCGATAGTTCGCAACTACTGCCCCAACTGGACATAGATTAGGGGAGAAATTGCGCAGAAGCGACGGATTAGTGGGGGGTGAAAGATTAGAGACGACTCGACTGTTGCCAGAACTGAACGGGTCTTTCATTTAGAGATTGGAGGCACCAGGTCCCAGTGTTTTTCAAGAGTATGCTCCTTATTCCCTTATGCCATTTACTACTTGGTAATGAAATGCCATAGGTTTCATACCGAATCTTAAATATCTTTAGTGAACCATTTATTTTAGCAGTTTTACCACTACCGAAACCGATACAAACGACATACAGACTACCGAACTACCACTAGCAGTACCTGCTGCTAGTTTCAGAAAGGGAACCATTTTTTTGGTTTGTGTTTGGGATTGCATGTTGCATAATTAAATACCTATCAAACGCATCGTCGGCATCTGCATAATTTTGCGAGCGGCAGGGCGGGGTTGCACACTGGACGCAAGTACTATCTAGTATGGGTGGGTTAACAGGAGTTAACCCACCCATTACTCAGCGTAGGCACAATATCATCGACACAACTGTCTCCTCTACAATATTTAGCATCCTTAGCATACGGCCGTCCAAAACAAGCCGGGGGTAAATGAGCCGCGACCCATTAGCTTCAAATTGTCCGTGGCAGACAACTGCCCGTCTATTTATGTAGCTGACCTCTCTGCTTACCCTACTATTGGCCTTTACTTATGATGTACTGGACTGACTTGTGTTTACGCAGGAGGATTGTGAAAAGGTTGTGGAAGAAACTTCCTTGTATTCTCTACACAGAGTTTTCTATGATGATATCTTTTATTCGGTGAGGCAAACAGTTATGGATGCTGGCTATGTCTTGTAAGATAAAGCACGTATTAAAAAGACTAAACTTGGGTCAGTTACATTGTATTTTGATACTTTGAATACTGTTTATTTTATTTATTTAACAGTTTATGTATGTACACACATATAAATGAATAAGAAGAAAGGAACAGGAAAATACGTACAAAGGTGATGCTTATTTCTAGAGAAATCTCTTCCAGCATACTGCGATAGGAAAGTGGAAAAATGTATTAAAAGTAGAAGAGAAAGAAAAATACATTTAAAAAAATCTTTTCACTTATTTAAATATAAACATAAACATACAATATGAGAATATACATACAGCTAAAATAAATATAACTAAAATATATATTATAATTATAATGCAGTATATAATAATAAATGCAACTATGACGAAGTCGAAAGACAGTGTTATTTCACTCTTCTTTTAAAAATTGTAACAGTTTGGCAGTCTCTAATGTCAGATGGAAGTGAATTCCATAACCAAACCGCGTGCACAGAGACGGAATAAGAGTAGAAAAAAAAATCAAATTTTAAATTTTTAGTAGTTTTTCAAAATTCCTTCTCAGTCACGAAATAATAAATGTTTTGAAAGGAGTGGCGCTAGTGGACCGATGTCAGCGCTCGAGATTTCTTAGACTTTACTAATCAAAGTTTTGTGTTTTTTTTCTTAAAACAAAGTTTTTTGTGAATATGAATAATATTGATTGTTAGGATATTGATTCAGCTTAAAATTCGAAAGTTTGTATTTTCACTGCCAACCTCACACAACCACACACATCCACACGTGTGTTGTGGTACAAATAAGTATGGTGGTAGTGCTTCCTCGGACCAACTCGCTTACAACGAGTGGGAACGATAAGTTTACTACTAATGATATATTTATTTGGTACACCAACAACATTACAAACAAGCAAAATAAAAGTGCTCGTATGTATGCCTAATTACAGCTAAACGCAGCATTCACAATAAAGGCAACAACGTAAATTACCGTAAATATCTAAGGAAACATAATATTAAAATACAAAAAGAAAATATAATAAAATTAGAATCCATCCATACTAATATTATAAATGTGAAAGTAACTCTGTCTGTCTGTATATTACGTTTTCACGCCTAAACCGCTAAACTGATCGGCATGAAATTTGGCAGAGATATAGCCTGGGATATGGAGAAGGACATAGGCAACTTTTTTACGCGATAACCGACATCTACGCGGGCGGAGCCGTGGGAAAAAGCTAGTACAAAATGAAGTAGATAGCATTAGCAAACGTGAGGAAACCGGCATGACCTAGAACCAAAAATTCGAAGACATGTGACAGCTACCAACCCGCGCTGGGCCCGTGTGGCAGACTAAAGCCCACTCCTTCTCGAAGAGAGGTCTGTGCCCCAGCAAGGGGAATATTATAGGCTGATTGTGCTATTTGAAATAAACTTAATCAAATGATAATTATGACGATAAGCGTGTTATCATTTACGGGTGTGAATGATGAACATATATTATGGAGTTCAAATTAGCCGGCAAAGTTCTTGGATTAATGTTGTACTCACTGACATCAATTGCTGCGTGGTTATTCATCAACTAGAAAGAGAGACATGATAACAAATATCTCTTCATTGATTAACAAATACATAACAAGCAGCTGAAACTCTTATGTTATGTCTCTCTTGTTGTTTTATTAATATGATAGTGAAATTAATGTATACAGTCACAAAGCTGTGGTCAAAGTCCAGTTGTACCCATTTCTCAATATTGACTTTTATATTTTATGCGGGCTGAAAAGCAGCTGGTACTATTCCTTTTTAGGGTTCCGTAGTCAACAACGAACCCTTACAGTTTCGCCAAATCCGTCTGTCTGTCTATCCGCGGTTTAGCTCAGAGACTCTTAGTACTAGAAAGCTGTAATTTTGCATGGATACACATATACATCAAGACGACAAAGTGGTAACATAAAATCTAGAAAAAAAATTGTAGGGCTGATCTCTTGCACGTAAAATATGATATTGATGATATTTTTTTTCTCCCCTGCCATGGTGTGGAGTATTGTTGGATAGGTCATTCAAAATTATTACAGGTCTGTGAAAAACATTTATCGATTCAGGGATTCGTTTGTGTAAATTCACGGTAATAGTATAATAACGAAGTCAAAAGAAAAATAATCACAGCTAAGTAGGCTTTACAAGTTACCGACCTTTAATAGTCGACCAACTTACATTAACAGTTGAAAAACATGTTTTCCCATACATTCCGTATGGAAGAACATGTTTTTCAACTACAATGTTAAGTTTGTTCTTGGGATAAATTCATACCAACGACGGAACCCTTAATTGTGCTTGGTCACACGTACTTTATTTTTATTTTATACACGGTTTTTATTTCATTTTACATTTACCTACATTCGGCTTCGATGGCTAGTTTGACAAATGGATAGAAGGAGTACTAAATATATAGATCATGTATCTTCTACATTATAAACGTCATTATATGTAGAGATAACTCAGAGAGTGTACGTTCTAAGTTAGTATGTACACGAGATCGTAGGTTCGAAACTAAGCATGCACAAAGTTGTGACTTTTAAACGGTACCTAATGAATCTTAAGACGTCACTGATTTACCTCGAATGATGAGAACGTAGTATGCAGTCAACATGCAATAAGCATACATATTCGATCTATGTTGGTTCTTTTGCTGCAATGAAAGACCCAATTGTTCTTACATTCTCATGCTCTTACTACTGAGTATCTAATACCCTCTGCCTCTCTCCTACTTCGCTGTGCCCAACCGAGTCCACATTGATCACATCTTTGTAAACCTACCACCAAATTTTATATTCTGGAATGCAATACATTAATTGCACTAGCACTAGCTGCTGCTCGCGGCTTCGACCGCGTGGCTTTTTCTTAAATAAAACTACTCCTTATAACATCAGCTATCTGCCAGTGAAAGTCCCGTCAAAATCAAGCTGTTTCGGAGATTAGCCGGAACAAACAGACAGAGAGACACACAAAAAAATAAAAAAAATGTTTTTTTGTTATAAGTCAATCAATCTGCCTAGCCTTTTCCCAACTATGTTGGGGTTGGCTTCCAGTCTAACCGGATGCAGCTAAATACCAGCATTTTATATGGAGCGACTGCCTATCTGAACTCCACAACCCAGTAACTGGGTAACACGATACCCCTTGGTAAGACTGGCTGTCAGACTTTTGGGCTTCTGACGACCCGTAACGACTGTCAAAGATCTACGAATGACAGCCGGGACCAACGGCTGGACGTGCTTTCCGAGGCACGGAGGAGTCTCGGTATGTAAAGATGGTCGCCCATCCACGGACCAACCCCGGCAAGCGTAGCTTAACCTGACGGATCGACCCGTGCGGCTGTTATTACTTAGCCACGAGCTCCTCAAGTAACAATTTTTTTTTCTTTCACCTACCGTTTATATACAGGGTGTTTGGCAGAACGTTGAACATACGAAAATGGTGGATAGGTGGGGTCATCTGCTACTTACTCAGCCCTAATTTATTTGGCCCTGGCCCCCTGAATATAAAAAAAAAAATTGTTTGCTTTCTTTTAGTTTCACCACTTTCTTAACTTTAAAGTGTATTTTTTTATTAAAAATGGGTAAAACAGGCAATATTTTAGTTTATTTTTTTATCTTTAATATTGGCAGATTCTTATAAAATTATTGCTTTATTCAGATGTTAGCTAGAAAAAAAGTTATGACTCCTCAAACTTACAGAAAGATGTAATAAATAAAAATATTGCCTGTTTTACCCATTTTTAATACAAATTACACTTTAAAGTTAAGAAAGTGGTGAAACTAGAAGAAAGCAAAAAAAATTTTTTTTTAATATCCAGGGGGCCAGGGCCAAATAAATTAGGCCTGAGTAAGTAGCAGATGACCCCACCTATCCACCATTTTCGTATGTTCAACGTTCTGCCAAACACCCTGTATATGCATTTAGTAAAAAGCTGTTATTTCGACAATACTTACAGACACTTCAATTTTATTGTTAGTATGTATAGATGTATAGATTGGTAAAAAGGCTGGTTATTAATTTCAAAAGCGAAATCGTGTTCAATGATTAGCGATTGCTTTCGGTACATTACCTGTGCTTAGCTGCCGTCATAATAACTAATTATGAAATATAATTAACACAAGCCCTTATAAGCTGTTTATTGGTCCTCTAATACACTACACGGGCTTCTTATTCCCCCGACATGCTACTTATTGCTCGAGCAAGTCATAACCTACTGGAACATCTAACAGTACCTGTTGTAGTAGTAAATAGACAATGTTCGAGTTGCCTGTCGCATGTTTGTTATAACTTTGAACAAGGTGTGGTTTGTTTCACAATTTATAGATGGGTCGGTATTCTTCATCAATTGGAAGTATTTGCATTTAAAATTTTCTTGTAAAGTCATCATCTGTCTAGCCTTTTCCCAATTATGTTGGAGTCAGCTTCCAGTCTAACCGGACGCAGCTGATTACCTGGATTTTACATTTAGCGACTACCTATCTGACCTCCACAACCGAGGTAGTAGATAATACGATACCCGACGGTAAGACTGGTTGTCAGACTTTCGGCCTTGTGACGACCCGTAACGACTGTCAAAGATCCACGAATGACAGCCGGGACCAACGGCTTACCGTGCTTTCTGAGGCACGGAGGGGTCATGGTATGTAAAGATGGTCACCCATCCACGGTCCAAACCGCGGCAAGCGTAGCTTAACCTGGTCGATTGACGCGTGCGGCTGTTATTACTTAGCCATAAGGCACTCAATTATTATTATTATTTATTTAAAGCTATTTTTTTGTAGAGAGAAATGAATTAAATTGCTTAATGTAACGGCACGGTTGGCGCAGTCGTTAAGCGATGACCAATTATATATTACTAGCTTTTGCCCGCGGCTCCGCCCGCGTGGATGTCGGTTATCGCGTAAAAAAAGTAGCCTATGTCCTTCTCCATATCCCAGGCTATATCTCTGCCAATTTCATGACGATCGGTTCAGTGGTTTAGGCGTGAAAACGTAACATACAGACAGACAGACAGAGTTACGTTTAGAGTTCACATTTATAATATTAGTATGGATTTCCCAACATAAATTGTCTTTGTCCGTATATTCAAATCACGTCATATGAAATTTCCTAAGCAAATAATTTCCTTTACTGTACCTATTAATAATAATCATTTTCAGCTCTAATTAGAATAACTACTTACCTATTTTGCCACCTATGCCACTCACAGGGAATTTCCGTATTTGTATCGTTTAAATTTCTAAACAATTCATTTTCATAATATTGTACTACGAGTACACTTGCTGGCACGGTGCTTTATTGAATTGATGAATTCATACATAGAAAAAGCATCAAATAATTCATCGAAAAATGCATGGCCTGTGATGTGTCCAACAATGTTTGTATGCACCTCCATCCAAAGCCTTCACAGTATAAATGCTGTATAAAATATGAGCCAGCACCAGTCCATTGAGCAGCGACTACCGGCGCACGAGTTGTGGCCAGAGCATGAATTAATAACCGCTGCAATTAATATAACAACGCTCGATGGCCGCACTCCACGTATTTATTAAGAAACCTATAAATCATTACAATGCGTAGGGCTGGGAGACAGTTTTGAGGCGGCCTAAATATTATAATAACGAACAATACATCATAAGAAAATGCTGTGGATACTTATAATACGGCCTACACAGGATTTACCTGTCTAGGAAATAATTCAGCATCTTCCGTAAATAACTATGATCATTAATGCTCGGAGGACCAATTATTTTTGGTCCTTAGGTACTGATACAATGGTATTACAAAAATGGCGACTGTAAACATTTCCGTAAGATGTGGGATTTGGATGGGTATGTGTAGGTGTTGAGTAAGTACATAGGTATGCAGATATTATTATTCTGAGTTCACCGCAGGCTAGCATAACTTACTTTTTTGTACCTTTTTGGACGACTACGAATCAAACCAAACTCAGACATTTTAAATCTTAAAATGGTCCAGGAGGTTGTAGTGGAATTCGGTCACTTGTATCATATCTATCTGTCTATCTGAAAATTTTAAATTATAAATACTTCGCATAGCTGCAGATTTCTAGAGAGTTTAATACATTATGTATTAATTATATCTGTTAATTTATATGGTGTATGTATGCCTTATAAATTAACAGATTGTACTCTTGTACCTATTCTATACTATGTATTATTTACAGTTCCAGTCCAAAGAAAGCTGTTGCTGATCGTTGGAGTTCCAAAAGCACTAGTAATGGAAGCGATCCTTCCAATACTAGAGCTTCTATAGCATTATAACCGCAGTTGCCAGCATCGATAATAAAAAAACAGCTTTTACAAAATAAACACTGGGTTTTTTTCGTGTTTGCCAGTATCACATTCGGCAGCCCTAGCTCCGCCTGGGCCGGCGGGACGCACCCCCATTAAGGGGGTATTCCGCAGAAATTACTGGCAATACATCATCGAGATGTTTTTAATAAGTGCCAGCGTTGCCAGCCTCTTGACAGACTACCTTGTTCAATGGATTGTTTTCAGTCTTCGGTATGAAGTATTGGCGTAATGTATCGCGTGCTCTTTGTTTTGGTATTGCTAACAATGTGGGTATTTTTTATTGGTATATTTTATGGTTGTTTCATGATGAATGATACACTTAAGCCTTTGGCTAAAAATGCAAGTCCTTTACCCAATGTTCAAATTCTGGTTCATAAGAGGAGTAGATTTCTTTTCGGAGAAATATAAACATAATGTCTGCACTTCCCTTTTCATATTCAAATTATCACAATGATATTCTGTCTTTTTAACTGTAACAAAAATGAATACAGACGTCGCTTTTCTTAGAAATGGCTATTCTGAAGCAAAAAAACCACAAGTCAAATACTCCACTATTAGCATTTTCCGTGGGAGAACAATCGCGTCCATCTATCTGTAGCGCATCAATACACGCGCTCAATGCGACGTCACATAAAGGCCACCGTCCACCGCCCATCGTCCATCGCCCATCGTTGTTCAAAACGACCAGCATTCGCAAAAAGCACCGATTTAATTGCGGACGCTTCTTTGTCCCATTGTACTCCGTTCTCACTTAAATATACCAGCACAACCTTGTTTTTGCACGCCATTAACAAATTTTCAACCTTATTTTGTAAGCAACGAAGTTGGGAATGCTGAAGTTCAGCTGTGCTTCTAGGGTTGTCGCGCATTAAAATTACAATGAAACATGGTTGGACGAGCCGATAGTCGACGGCAGCGAAGTGGTCGATTATGTAAATGTAGTGAATTCGTAACGCATCGCCCCTGGATTTATATCGAGAGATTCCTTTTCTAAAAAGCTTCGTATAATTTTAATTGACCGTTATTGGTTTCTTCCGTTATTTGGAAATCAATTGAGACGTTATAAGAATGTTCGATAAAATATTCTCGAGTGATTTAAATGTGGCTTGAATTGGAATTTGGAAATACGGTCTTTGATTTCAGTAGTATGGTGATTTGTAGTATTTTTCAAGCAATTTGGTTAGATTTATGTGAGTGCAAGCAAGTGTTTTAAATTGCTTACTTCCTTTACTTTTGGATAGTATGCTGTTATTAATGGTAAGTGCTCATTCCCTTGCAATAATGATTAATTTACGATTGATACGTCGGTCATTGAGCCTCCGGATTTGGAAAACGAATAAATTGTAATCGAATCAAATTGATCGCATCGAACTTAATTTCTTTTAATACGTAGCATAGGCAATTAATTCATTACTAGCTTCGAAGTTACCGAGGTTAATGGGTTGCATTTAATTTGACTAAAAACAATGTAGATTCTAGAACCATAATTAAATACTTGTTCATCTGATTTTACGGTGATTTATGTATCTCATAGAGCTGGTCTACATTTAATTACACATACTTTAGAGTATTTACCACAGATTCAAAGAGTAAATTAATCACTGGTGGACGCAAAGTTGTCATCATCATTCCATCTAAAGAGACGTTCATACGTTGATACGATGATTATCTACAAGAAGACTGTACGTGGCTATAGTTTCTGCGAACTCATTGATAAGTGATGAATGTGGCCGGTGCGCCGGCGCTGCTTTTTTGATGAGCGCTTTGAACTTTATAGTCAGGGAGACAGTGAACTCAAGAAATTAATTGCGAATTGCTTAGAAAATTAAGAAAAAACACTTAAGAAATCTAACAAAATTATTACAGATGAGTGCAAGTTCCATTAACAGACCAAAACAAAGTGGTCAAAAAGGAAAATCGTTGTCCGAAATTGCGTCAACTCCCAGAGTTGCAGTGAGTTTTTAATGAATAGGTAACTACTCGTTTTTCCCTGCATGGATTTCCCTGCTATTGTAGAGCTATTGCATTGTTTTTATTACTGAATCTATAGAATATGAATACCTACTTGCGATGTGAGACATACCCTAGCTCCTGCACTACAACAAAATTCGCGAGCATGCATGCACATCCGTCGATTAACTAGCAGTAATTATAACAACGATTATCATTGCTCAACATCCCCGCACATCTACAGACGTCCACAGCCCATCCAGGTGTCCTGTAATTGCTTATTAACGCGCTCGGCGGCCACAAAGCAAACTTTGTAATTAGCGCCAAATTTATTGCTTCCGCCGACACTAAATCTACCTTTCTTATAAAATTTGGCTTTGAAATGTTAATTTTTAGGGTTCAGTGAAACTAAGGAGCTATTAATTGTTAAATGATATGTCGCATACATTATGCCTTACGTCAGCATAATGTAGTTTGGTGTTGTGTAGAGTAGATTGCGGAGGTTTAAATACGTGAGTAAAGTGTGAGGTTTAAGTAGAGTGCAAGAATTGATTAAATGCGATCGATACCTAAAAGCGATGACATATTATGATCATCACTCATTCATCACACATGTTTGTGGTTGTCAGTTTACTCGCGTGTATCTTTCTTGGTAAACTTTCTTCACAGTCCTAGCCATATTATGTCAATTTTCGGTTAGAACTGCCCTGTTTCAGTACTACCGAATGTGAATTTGGGTCCATGGTTATAATAAGTTTTTTTTAAATAAATAAAAAATAGGTACCTACTTTTATAACCGCAAGGCGTATAATCACAATTACCCTAAACAAACAATAATAAAATACACGCTGCTATGGATTACATTTGGGTCACGAAACTGAACAGACTTTTCGCATCATAACCAGACGGAACACACGTTGGTTGAGACAGAATTCCATGAAATGTGCCTCCAATGTTCCAATAAAGTCGGTTCTACCTCAAGACCCCAAACACATATTTTCTATCAGACTCGTATTGAACACAGTCCATCAATCATTATGTGATGTATTCCGCAACTCCACACTCCACACAATTAGGCGAGTTAGTTTTCTTCATCATGAACGCAAACTTATTACATGGAATGTGTCCTGATTTGAGTCTATGAGCTGTAACAACATAGAAGTATTGTTATTCATAACGTGCCAAAGTCTCATAAGACATGTGCCATTATCACGTTTAAGGAATTTAGAGGGTCGTTGGAAAGTTTTTGTGTTCATCAAAAACTAATTAGTATCGGAATGTTCAACACTTTCATTTTGGATTGTTAATTCGGCAGATGTTTTGGATTTCATATTTAATTGGCCTTTAGTAGTGTTATAAGAATGTGGAGTGTTGCAACTGAGTAGGAACACGTTAAAAACATGTTAATACTTTAAATGACGCTTCGTCATTTGTCAACGCTTTTTTAGCAATGTTCTTCCAATTATGGCAGAATTTAAATAAAATATAAAAATTATAATATAATATTCTTTAATGTAAGCGTGTACTAAGTAGGTATCATAATAAACTAAAAGTACATAAGAATTACCGTACCGGTACCGTGTGGTGCCGGACGTAAAGAATAGCACCACCTCATTTCCTCCCGTGGGTGTCGTAAAAGGCGACTAAGGGACTTACTAGACAATGGGCAGCAGCGTTCTCTATGCGTTTTTAACACCATACTGCGATCGCCAACCCGCCTGCCAAGCGTGGCGATTATGGAAAATTCCCCCCCTTTTGGGGGACGTCTTTCGGCTGAAATGATGATGATGATGACATAAGAATTTAAATAAACTCCATACTAATATTATAAATGTGAAAGTAACTCTGTCTGTCTGTTTTCACGCCTTAACCGATGAACCGATCGTCATGAAATTTGGCAGAGATATAAGCCTACCTTTTTACGCGATAACCGACATCCAAAAGCTAGTATAACATAAAAATTGGTACCTTTCGCCTTGACATTGCATAGACACACTTGGATCTATGCTGTTGTAATGTTAGGCGGATATTGGTGCAACAAATTCTCCACGGCTATCGGATATAGGATCGTAACGCAATGCACTGTAAGTTATTACGAAGTTAGATCTGCCAACCTGAGATGGGTTTCTAGAGTTTATATCTTAAATGAAAGATGGTGATCTAAGAATTGTTGTAGCTTATATTTTGAGCTCGCTATGGATTGAGAGAGCAGTGGTGGCACTGGTGGGCTAGTGGTATCGACTTACGAGTTATTGGTCGTGGGTTTGTACCCAGCCAGGCGCTTATTTTGTGTAAATATCGCCATTGCTCCCAAAAAACGGGTAAGGAAAACATCGTGAGGAAACCGGAATGTCTTAAGAGCAAAAATTCGAAGACGTGACATCTACCAACCCGCACTGGGCTCACTCCCTCTCACCGAGAAGAGGCCTGTGTCCCAGCAGTGGGAACAATATTGACTGATTATGTATGTATGTGTGTATGTATGGATTGGACAGACACTGGTGGACATTGGATTCTCCTAAACTATCTTATGTCTATCATGAAATTTAGCTTCAGCATCATCATCATAATTTTAGCCGAAAGACGTCCACTGCTGGACATAGGCCTCCCCCAAGCACCGCCACCTCGACCGGTTCCGTGCTTCCCGCATCCAGCGGATTCCTGCGGCTTTCACAAGGTCATCAGTCCACCTTGTGGGAGGCCTTCCTACGCTACGTCTTCCGGTACCCGGAAAAGTTCATAAAAGTTAGCTTATAAGTTATATTTTTCAAGAATCTGGTAAGCAAAACTATCTTACAAAACACTTGTATAAACTTCAAAGTTAATCTCCGATATTATTGTAAATAAATAGGTGCGTCAATTGTATCAGATTCGCTTCAACTGCGAAGTGTGGCGGCAATCAATCAGGGATGTTAAGACAGCAGGCTATCGGTTCGCCATTACTAGCCTAGGGCAAGCCTTGGAGGCCCGGGCAGGGACGGGGACACCCGGGCAATGTTGGGGAAGAAGGGGCTATATTGAACAGTTGCGGGGGTCAATTGTGTAACACAGTTACGATGGAAATGCCTTTAATGTTGACAACATTAATTGCGTTATTTGCGTTGTTGAGCTGACGAAGTTTAAACATAAATGAAGCAATGAATTAGCAATTTCTTTCAAAATCATTCAAATTGTGATTGATAGTGTTACGCAATTGTAGGGTGTTGGTTTGATTATGTAACATGAACATTTCGACTTAAGAAGTTGTCATAAACACAACAACAAAAAATATGATTTGTTTCCTAATCAAAATAAAATGTTTATGTAAACTTGTTTTGGTTATTCGATAAGTGCCTATACATTAATTTTTTCCTAATAGTTTCTGGTCTCGTCGAGTGGTTTTTACTAACATTCATTTTAAAATAAAACCGAACCAATCAAGCACACAATAGTTTTGTTTTGTTACTAATTTTGTATGAACTTACGGTTTGAAATTATGTTTCTAATTTACTCAGCTATGAATTTGTTTTATTTTCACGCAAGCTGTATTGGTTTGCATGTGTTACATGTGTACAATGTCTGCGTCTCTCCTAATGATCCTTATCAGCTTTCTATTACGCAGTGCAAAAACAGTAAACACGTACATATTTAAACAACGCAGTTTGCCAATCACATTCTTGGTGTTCAAGATTTACAGCGATACAAAGGACTAGCTTTTGCCCGTGCGTTATTGCACGAGAACGTACTCGCAGGATAAAAAGTATCCTAGCCCAGGTCATGCCAAACCTGTGCCAAGGAAACAGACAGACAGACAGAGTTACTTTCGCATTTATAATATTAGTATGGATTTATAGATAATTTTAGTGTTTTAGCATGCTTAGTTTGTTTTTGCTAGTTTCTTTGGTTAAGTCCACCGCAAAACATAGATATACCACTAGTATGTACCGCGGACTGTCTCTTGCGCCAATTCTCACGTCTGGACATTACGGTCAGACCCATAAACCATTACTCATGGTACACAATCCACCATGAAATTGGTAGATTATACTTTTTGATACAAGTACCGCACTGCCTTAAGGGATTCCTGTGAATAATAATTTGGAAGACAATTTGAGAACAATAACAGCTGTCCGTTTCTCCCCTACAGGCATTAAAAGTCTGAATATTAGTACTTGAGACTGTATTTATAAGTAGGTACTCTAATTTGATAGTGGGTAAAATAATTTCCATTTGATGTCTCCTGAGTTGGTGATTGAAAAAGGAGAATAGGAAACTGTTATAGACTATTATAAAAAAAACGGTTTTGTGGAACTATGCCTGCATCTTGAGACATTTTACAAGTTTGGTTAATTTAACAGTGATAATGAAAATTATGTTATTTTTCTTTTAATTACTAATCAATACACTTCGACGCTACATAATATGCTGAAGAGTGAAAACCTTCATAAATAATGCGATAAAAAGCATCACGGTAATAAATACCAATAATGTAGATGACGTATTGAATTTCAGCATTCTGTATACAATTTTTTTTAATGAAATTTTTCTTTTGACGCTAAACGATAAAAATACTTCTCTATTATTGATACGCCCAATAATTTATTTCCATTATAATGTTTTATTTACACTGGTGACGTCATACATGACGTAATATACATAGAGAGGCTCTGCGGAATCTCACGACCTATTTCACGCCAACTTGTACCGACCGTGTGGCCTAATGGATAAGGCGTCGGACTTCGGATCCGAAGATTGCAGGTTCGAGTCCTGTCACGGTCGCAAAATTCTATTTTTGTTTCTAACATTTTTTTCCCTAATGTTATTGGCGTAATTTTACTCTAATGTGCTCTACGATGATAATATTTTTTTAGTTTTTCCTTGTAATTTTTGTTTGCAATGTTTTCAAAGTAAGTAAAATGATAAAAGTGTAGGTAATGAGTCACGTCTGAATATCCGAATGGGGTAAGCAGAAATATTATTAATATTATTTACAATGTTAAGTATTTAATTACTCTAATGAGGATGTTGGAGTATAGGTTATTCCCAATATTTTGGAACTGAGAAAACTTAATAAAGATTGCCTTGTTTTGTTAAAAAGTAATTGAACCTTGAAAATCATCATACGGCAGTATGAAAAGCGTGAATGCTAAATTATTGTAAAAGAGTAAACTGTCATAATCACCACCAGATTGGTGATTGTAGTTTGTTTATTATTTTAATCGCTCCTTATTAATTGCCAATTTTTTTCCCCCCAATATTTGCCAAATGAATGTACCTACTATCTAATACACGATGATAAAGATGTTTATTTAATTACAAATAGAATTTTATCTTTCCTCTGTAAAAGCATCCCTTGATCCCCTAGCCATCTTTAGTAACATTTTCCGATTGCATTTCCGAAATGCCGAACTTTTATTTCGTAGAAAACCACTAAGCAGTTCATTATTATAGCTCAAAGATTTAGCTCGACCTCCAAACCTAAATACTACCTAATTTATGTCCTAGATTAATATGTATTGCTATTCTCAGAATCTCTACTTAAAGGAGTGGTGGCAATGTAGCTTTCATGGTAGGCATCCGAGAGATATTGATGGCATTTCAGAGAGTTCTAAATTAATCCTTTTGTCTACTACCGACCTCAGGCAACCGCGACCAGTTTTTATGCAAATATACCGCACTCGGTAGATTGCACGTCTGCGGTTCAAAGCTTGAAAAATTACAACAGGAAATTTTGCATAAAAATTAAAAAGGAAATTATCCTGTTTTGGTTTAATTATTTTTTTGTGGAAAATGAAAACTGATTAGTTTGCGGTGTTGTGGTTTATGTTTAAATTTTATTTATGGTGTTTTCGTGCCTTTGCACATGACGAGGTGATAATATTTCTGTTGATAAGAACAAAGCTGATAACGCCTTGCGGTAATACCATTTCAATTGGGTTAGGTTTTTATGTAATTTCTGTCAGTAGGTTTGTACAAACACTTTTTCACGTCAATATGTGTGAATTCTAATGTGTGTGTTTTGGATTGATTTGTACCTGGTTTTATCGCTGCTTCAAAAGAACATAGTGCGTCTAACCAGACGCTAGGGTCTTTGATACAGCTAGGGTTACCAGACCAAAAAAAAAAAGTCTAAACTTCGATCTCAATTTGGTCGGACATTCGCCTAAAAGTTGGATAGTCCACAAAACACACACTCATACGAGTAGACACTACTGTTTGTCTGCCTGAATATTTAGCTTGACATCGGTTTATAGGAGGTAATGCATTCATCATAGGGTTCAACAAAAACAAATAAACTAGTCATTCTTCACAAGTAGGTACGGTACTGCCATGATGAACTTGGAGATTTTTTAAACGTTTAATAATAACAAGAAGTAGGCTACATAGAGTTAAACGGACTTAATATTTGTGTTTTAAAAAGGAGGTAATTAAACAGTGCAACGTACAAAAGGCTTGACCTTGGGGATATTTGAAAAGTTTCAAGACACTAGTTTATCATTCATCATTATCATTTTCATTCACCGCAACTCAGTAGTACAACGTTACAAGGTTCTTTTGGCGCGCGGCCAACATCGGCACTAACGCCGCCATCTTGTTTTGTCAAAACAATTTCTATGACAATGTCACAAATGGCCTGGCAATGTCATTCAGGCGTCAAAACATCCTTGTAGCACTAGCTATACTCCATTTATAATAGCATTAGACAGAAGTTAAAAAAGGTTATTTTTGATGCACACTTTATAACAACAGTACAATAAACTTGTTATAGTTACGATTGACGCCAAATCGATTAAAATTAATTTATATATCAGCTATCACACTTAATTGTAATCATTTAAAAAAACAACCTTATGAAATTAAGTAGCTTTCATTTAGATATATTATTTCATTCCAATTTAAAATTACAGTGCCTATGCTAAAAACCTAAAAGAAGCAGGAGTCAACAATACTGCAACGCTTTTTGTTTCACTATAATCCTACCAAATCTAAAATGTTACTTAATCCCTTCATAAGCTGTGACAGCCGGGGATTTCTAATTTTACTGGTTTATGTCGTCTGTGAAATTGACTTGACAATGTTCTAAGATTGTCATGTATGTCATTTACTTGTGAATACTTTATTTGTTATTGTTTAATTTTCGTGATTTAGTTGTTATTTATTAAAATAATAAATAATATTTAGTTATTTCTTTATTATTGTATTGTTATCAGTGTTGTCATTGGGTTGTTTGTACAAAACGTTACTTTTTTTTTGAGCTATGAGTGATCCCGGTGCGGGACCGAGTGGCTTACAACATATAACTGCTGAGTCTGACCAAAGCCAACGGCGAAAAAAACGTGGTCCAAAAGTTGACTCCGACGAAATAATAATGTCTCCCAAAAAAAAGAGAACGCTGCGTGCTGTAGAAAAACAACCTGTGATAAATATTTTTAAGCAATTGGAGTCCTGGCCTGCAGATACTCCTCATTATAGGACTGAGATGATAAACAAAATCGCAGAAGTTGCCGGTAAGGATGATTCATAAAATTATTACTATAAAAATATTTGAAACTAACATGCATTGTGATAAAATGTATTATATTTTAGAAACTCCGCACATGATTTTATTATTTACAGGCGTATCTCGGGCTACTCTGTCCAATATTCTCAAAGAGTACAACATAAAAAGTCGCCTGCAATCTCCCCCTCCCCAACAGAAGCACATGAAACGTGATGATTTTGATGACATCACATTTAGTGGAATATGCAGGAAAATTCATTCCTTCTTCTTTAATAATGAGTTGCCCACCTTGGACAAGATGCTGGAAGCAGTTAACAGTGACGAGTCTCTGCCAGATTTTAAAAAAAGCAGTCTGTATAAAATAATTAAATAAACATTAAAGTTCACATAAATCAAACGGAGCAGAAAAAGTGCACTCATAGAAGTCATAGACAAGCAGGAGATCGTCCTTTGGAGACTAAAATATCTTCATGAAATAAAAAGGCTAAGGAATAAAGGAAGGAAAATATATTATTATTTAGATGACACTTGGCTAAATGAAGGTACAGTGCTTCTAAATTTCTTAACAGCTATTTATGCACTAAGCAGTGTATGACCTCTTGCATTCAATAACATTATAATTAATTACAGTTAAACATAATTTCATTAAATTGGTTCGTGAAATGAATGGTATTTATATTAATAACCTTTTATCATACAAACAGGTCACACGAAAAGCCTAATATGGCATGACACTAATAATAAGTCTTCAAAAGAAGCACATTGGGAAGGTCTATCTGTTGGTTTAAAAAATCCAACTTATAATCGGTCATACTGGTATGTATTTTATGGACTGTCCTCGCCATAAAAAAATGAACACCCCATTGTTATTGACTATTAATTAAGTAATACATAATTATATTGTATTATGAATTAACGCATGCAAAGCGAACTTTTAAAGTTATAAATTTTGTTATAGTATTTATCTATGAACTATTTCCAGCAGTGAAATTATATAGGGGGTACGGAATAATTGACTTGTATTAATTTTATTTCACAGGGTTTGTGAAGGGTTTTTAATGGATGCTGCATTAATATTTGATGCAAAGAAAGGTGATGAAGATGACCACTCCGAAATGGACGCCTTCAACTTTAATAATAATAATAATTTATTTATTTACACTTCAATACACAATCATCTGTGTAGCCCTGACTCTTGTACTAGGATTTCCTGTTTCATAAGAGCCAGACCTCTCAATTTACAGGGAATATGTTATAGAAGCGCGATAGACAAAAGTGAAAATGGTTCAAGTTAATTTTGTCAAAAATTGAGAGTGGCGCTGTAATTGTTATAGACAATGCGCTATACCACTCAAGGACATT
Organism: Dryobota labecula; assembly: GCA_947523025.1. Classification (NCBI taxonomy): domain Eukaryota; kingdom Metazoa; phylum Arthropoda; class Insecta; order Lepidoptera; family Noctuidae; genus Dryobota; species Dryobota labecula. The sequence continues at coordinate 1,345,452 of OX383300.1, forward strand.
GGAGAAGCTGCCAACCACAGCTATACGAAAGGCAGATATACAGGAATGGTTTAAAAGCAAAAATATTCCTTTTGAGGAAAAAGATCTTAGGGCAACTTTATTAGAAAAAGCAAAAATACAAAGACATTTATACCAAAAGTTTGTGGTAGATGAGATGGCTAGAGAGAAGGGTATTTCAGTATTGCGCCTCCCACCCTACCACTGCGAGTTCAACCCTATAGAATTAATATGGGCTCAAATGATGGGGTATGTGGCTCAACATAACAAAACGTTCAAATTAGACAAGGAGAAACAATTACTCCCACAAGATCTGGATAGTATTACGCTAGAACGATGGCAGTCTTGCGTTGCTCATGCAATTAAAGAAGAGGAAAAGTTAAAGCATAATGGATGATGTGGTAGAAAGATTTATTATTAGGTAACGTCGGTGAAACTTCTTCATCTTTATTCTCTGATGATAGTGACTAAATTATATGATGAAGACGAAGAAATTACACCAACTATTGTGTGTTGAAAGTTGTTGTTTTAAATAAAATATTGTAAAAAAAAGACTTTTATTTCCTTTAATCTTAATTAAATTTAAATCATCACGACGTAATCGTTTGTTTCATTCATTCGTTTTCTTGTAAGTAATGTGTGATGAAGATGTTATTACGACCTTTTTATCAAACTTATGTTAAAACATTTTTAGTTTAATTGTTTAAACTTTTAACTTTGAATAAAATGTTTCGCACTCCTGCTTCTACGAGCCTCTTTTTTCTAATGCTATAGTAAATGGAGTATAGAGTGCTACAAGGATCACAAACAATGAATGTTAACAAGGAATGTTAGTGAACACATCCACGTAGCTTTTTCTAAAATAAAAGTAGCCTAAGCTACTCCTCATAACATCAGCTATCTGCTAGTGCAAGTCCTGTCAAAATCGGTTCAGCCGTTTGGAGATTATCCGGAACAAACAGAAAGACATAGAGCCAAAAAACGTTTTTTTTAACTTCCGTGAATACTTGTATGCATAAGTATATAAATATGTATGCATTTAGTAAAAAGCTTTTATTTTGTAATTACAAACAGACACTTTAATTTAATTTATTTGTATATGTGTATAGATTTCCTTAGGAAATTTGACATAAACCAACTGTTTAAATACCTAACTGGAGCACGGTGGTTTGTATGAGGTGAGCACAGGCCGAAGTGCTAAAGCAGTTGGTTAAACATAGGCAGTCTTCTTGATGTGAGGTTTATGAACGGCAGTGATAAATTTTCACCAGATAAAAGGTGTTGCTTTGTACCTTTGACAACCTACAACATAAGAAGAAATTCAATTAACAATCATACCAATTAAATAATTTGTATCCAAACCTGGCGACCCTAGCCTTAAACAGTGGCACTCGATAGGCATCCTTGGATAGCATTAATTGATCGTCCACCGTGGTTCCGGGAACAGCCCAAGGTAACGGTGTCCCAGGGTCACTTGAGGGGTCACTGACATTTAGCTTGAAGACTTTTTGGTCCTTTTCGGGTCACTGTTTAGTCTAGACGTTTTGATCCACTTTTAAGCGAACCTTTCATTAGCTTTGGGTTTAGCTTGATCGTGTGGGGCACTCTTACTTTTTTTGGGATTGCAGTTGTTTTGTCGCATGCCAGAGCCATTCGAGTGTAACTTAAGGCTGGCGAGTTCGAACCCTGCGCATTGCATTATTGAAGTGAAACGCCTCTTATCGTACCTATGTATATTTTTGTCTTAATTTATTTATTTATATATGTATAGGAGAAACAACAGCACACAGCACATATTATCTTCAGCATATTATTTTTGAGTATTGTAAATAAGTTTGACTAAACTGGACACCAATTAATGTTGTCTTACGTGTCAATGTGAATCATTTCAAAATGCCAACCTATTCAAATATTTATAAAATAATACCAGTTTGGTCCAATCTAGTTGGGACCGAGAAAATGACAAAAAATTGCTTAAGGATTACCAATTTATTTTGGCTTCTTCAACCAAGTCGTCACATTTTGGTTCCAACCTACCCAGCTGCTTCTAAAACCCCAATTTTCCTTTCTAATACTAAACTAAGTACACACTCAGCAAGCAAAACATCTGGTCACCCAATCCGGCGTGGCCCGAGTCCCAACAAGTTCTGAGCCAGAATAAAACAGCGTAAGTGGCCGGAAGTAATCCGCGGAGTTGCGCTGACCCGCCGATAAATTAGCATGCATAATGTATGCGCAAGACCTTACCAGCCCTTAGGATTATACCGATGTAGGAACAGGGAGTCGATGAGGTAATTATTTTGTACTCGCTTGTACCCGTACAGTTTCTCATTGAGTATAGTTTCTCCCTTGATCAACACTTCTGGTTATTCTTTCTACTTCTATGTGGACGTACATTATTAGAGATATACTAATTTAATTTATTCGCGATTATTTGCTGTCATAGAAACGTTGACGTAGCTCTTTTAGTTTACGAAGTTGCTCTAGCTTCAGCCTTCCATAATACCTGACGTATTTAAATTTACCATACCAAAGACGATCTGACGTCATTCAATTAAGGTCTTATTAATCCGTCTGTCCATTAGATGCTTTAATAGTACATTATTACAAAGGCCGGGAAATAGGCAATTGCAGGTCGAGTATTAGTATGAAGGCCGAGCTGTAGGCGAGGACTTTACTAATACGAGACAGACAATTGCCATTTCCGCCGAGGCATATATAGTGCTTTTCTCAAAAGAATGCAGGGAAATAAAACATTGCTGGAACGTTGTAATGTTCTAAATTCAAAAAACGCTCCCTCAATGGATTTGATTTTCTTTGTCCGTAAATTCGATACTTCGCGTGTTCTTTTTTCGAAAATAATGACAATATTTTCATGCATGTTTGAGAAAATTAAATTTCTTGTAATTTGCGGGATGAAAGCGAAAAAATATTAATAAAAAATTGCCTTCTCCACAGCATCTTATTGCACGGTGACCGCCATAAAATATTCGTGTTCCGTGTGTCCAGGAACGCGGAGCAAACACTTGATGGTTTTTACAAAAAGGCGGCAACAGTAGACCCGCTCTATAATGAGTATAGGCTGCATAGATACCTATATTTTGTACGTAGATTCCGTTAATTTGTATGTACGAGTAGATACCTATACTGCTACTAGGAAATCTGGCGCTCAAATCACGTTGACAGGGCGATGTTGGTAAACATTTGTGCAATTGTTTTGGGAAATGTCACTTGAGATGTATTCAAAAAAGCGGCCAAGTGCGAGTCGGACTCGCTCATGAAGGGTTCCGTAGCAGCAAGTGTGGTTTACGATTTATGACGTATTCAAAAAAAAAAAAAAACTACTTACTAGATCTCGTTCAAACTAATTTTCGGTTGAAGTTTACATGTTAATGTACATCATATATATATTTTTTTTTGTTTTATCATTCTCTTATTTTAGAAGTTATAGGGGGGGGGACACATTTTACCACTTTGGAAGTGTCTCTCGCGCAAACTATTCAGTTTATAAAAAAATGATATTAGTATCATCAATATCATTTTTAAAGACCTATCCATAGATACCAAATACAAAACCAGATAAAAAAAAAAAAACATCAATCCCATACGTGTGGGGACACGTATGGGATTGATGTTTTTTTTTTTTTTGAGTTCTAAGTATGGAGAACCCACAAAATTTATTGTTTTTTTTTTTCTAGTTTTGTGTGAAAATCTTAATGCGGTTCACAGAATACATCTACTTACCAAGTTTCAACAGTATAGTTCTTATAGTTTCGGAAAAAAGTGGCTGTGACATACGGACGGACAGACAGACAGACAGACATGACGAATCCATAAGGGTTCCGTTTTTTGCCATTTGGCTACGGAACCCTAAAAACAAGATGGCAGCGTTAGTTCCAATGTTGGTGACGCGTCACAGTAACCTATTATAGTAGCGCTGTATGTGTGTGTCTGCCATGAGTTGAGAACATTTAGGTAGAACAAAACGAAACCATGGTCTCGTTTTTAGGAAGGTATCCTTTGAATTTTAGTATGCGGATAATCTTTTGTAGCAGTTGAACGTCACCAAAATTATTGGTAAGTAGATGAAAGAATAATTATATTATAACTGGAAACATACTTATTGTGGGCGAGGTTATAACTATTTTTAATTTAATGATGTCCCGGGAATTAATCATATAACCGGAAAACCCTTTATTGGGAAATCCACCGCCTCATCAATTTTTACACCGTTTTAACACACATTGATAAGGCAGTGGATTTCCCTGAAAAAGATGTGCAAATGCATCTTCCTGTTATATTCTGCAATCACTAATCAGTCGGTCAATTATGATGAATAGTGGTGATTATGGTAAAAACATGTTATACTATGCCCCTCAGCGGTCAATGGAGAACACTGTATGATGGCTTGTGACGTTTGTAATTTCCGTTAATAATGTGAGAAAATAGATGCCATATGAAATCTAGCTAATCAATGCGATAAATTGTAATTCCAGTCGCCTATACAACAGTACGGGCTGGTGGAATTATAATTTGTAAACTGGCGCCAAAATGAAGTGTCGCTGCACTGAAAAAAAAAAAAAAAAGTTGTTGCCACAATCAAGTTTTTTTTTTAGATTGACTAAATAACTTGTTTGCATCTGAGCCTATCAAGCACAGCTACTACTTTTATTTGATTGAGATTTGAAATGGGATCTTGATTGGAGTTATCATAAAACCTATTTGCAGCAATCAAGTCAAAACATAGTTGTTCCAACCAAGATTATTTGATTAAAGTTTCAATTATCATTATTGAAGTAATTAAAATGCTTGATTGAAAAAAGAGACGAGTTAAAAAAAAATACTGTAACAAAGTAAGTTAGCTTACTTTGTTACAGTTATTTTTTTTAACTTGTCTCTTTTTTAACTCTTCTACAATGATGTCATGTTAAGGGTAATCGAGAAACTTGTTTGAGCGTTCAATCATTTGGACTAGTATTGCTGCAATCATGTCGTGATGATCAACTTAACTAAGATTTTGATTAATCTAAACAAGATATCGTCAATCAAGCTAAAAAAATCACTTGATTGGAGTGCATTTTTTCAGTGTGGTTTAGGTTCAGAAGTGTACTTTTCCAAGCTGATACAAAATAATACTGTTCAGGTCCTTTTATAAGCCACAAGTGAAGCTGCCACTATATCCTTCTGTTCTGTGCATAGATATAAGAAATAATTGAGCGTGGTTACCTTTTAGCGGTTTTGATGGCTCTTCTGTAATTTCTTGTAATGTAATGTGTTTGTCCCCAACCCTAATTAATTTCGCGGGAAACTCCATTATAATTAATTGACAACAATATGGGGCTGATAATATGGTAGCACTTTTTATACGTTATATTGTAAAGGTTGTGAAGTGGTATTGTAGTTAAAGTAGTATTTTTACCTTTTGGCAACAAAGGCTCGGGTTCATACGGTAAAATAATGATATTTTTGAATGGCGTTTTTCGATCAGGTTCTTATGAGTTTTATATTGTCTCCCAAGATACAGGTAATTAATGTAAAGTCATAATTTTACGGGTTTCTTACCTAATAACATAAACAGTAAACTACCACATGGTGTACCATCTGACGGTCACACTCCTCAGTAATTGCCATCTAAACTTAGATTAACACTACCCACCGCAATTGCTAACCTTTATTTTAGTTACAGCACTACTAAATCAAATTTAATAACACACTAAAAATAAAAGTAGCTCGTAAAGTGTCCTAAATTTTTTCAGTGCCACTAAAAGGTAGCACAAACGGCTTTGTCTCAGTTAGTCGACACCTAATCAAAGAAAATACTACTAGACTACGAATAACACTGTAATTTTTACTAAAGTAGCATCCACTACCTGTTTATTTCGACTAAACATGAAACACGAGAACAAATCCCGCAATGGATAGCGGTTAAAGCGAAATATCACCAGTTATTTGTTTCGTGATGATGGCAGTACCGTGTACAGTCGTCAACATAAATTCGTGGGTATAATCGCGCCAATAACTCACTCGTGACAATGCTACTAGTGATTTCGAGATGTCACATATGGTGGTTAGGTCGGTACTACACCGGGTGTGAAGTTTGCTAGTTAACGTTGAGATATTTTATGTGACAGTTGATTTTATTAGTTTGTTAAAACTTTTAGCGCTGTTGCATTGATACGATTGTCTTTGGTTTACAAGTGCAGTTTTGGAGAGCAGATAAGTTTAATTAACACGAAACATTAAATCTGTTACGAAGAGAAAGAAGGGTGGTTTAAGCAGGATAGCAGGCAGATTTTCTCCTATTGGGATTTACAATATTCATGAGACAGACAGTCTCATGAATATTGTAAACTGCATCTCGATAATTGTCTGGGAATTACTAGAGATACATAGATCCAAAAGTTTGTTATGGGGTGCCGAATAGTGGCAACCAAAATAGACAACGCACCCGTTGTGTCACCGGCAGCACGTCATGTCTCCGCCATATAATGTATCGCGACACGACAAACAAGTAATAACAACGACTAATTGTCGCAGCGACGCGCGATTGCAACAGTGCGGAGATCCGGCAGTGGTGGCGACTGTACGTGCGGATCGATTGATATATGAGCTCAGTGCACTAGCGGCTAGAGGATACAATATTCGGAGAATATATATTACAAAGCAAATCAAAAAGTTGTATGTAAGCGATGTTTCAGATTCAAAGGCCATCCATTTATACATTATTTAATTTCCATATTTCCATACAACACATATTTTGGCCATTGAGTTTGGGCTATATATTGTTGTCAACTCGAATAAAATGTTTTTATTAAAACCAGCTCATATTGTTTTCAAAAAGATTTAAAACCACTTTACAAAAATAATGTACTTTTTCGAAAAAATATATGAATACCTTTTAAAAGCGTTAGCACTGTAAATAATGTGAAGCTTATATTTTTATAGCATTCGTCTAGATTTATGTCTGAAATCGGTGGAACTACACAAATATTTCATAATGGGACAAAAATATATTGCTCCTATTTATTTATGGGATTATGGTCATTATACTTCGAGTATTAATAATAAACATTGCTCAGTCACTATTTGGAGGTAGCATTAAGGCTCCTGCAAACAGGCGCGACACGCGACGTGACACAAAGATACCGCGTGTTGCGCGACGAGTGGTGCCTTTGTGTCGCGTCGCGTGTCGCGCCCTGTTTGTAGAAGCCTTTACTTTTATCACTCTCAACCATATTACTTAATGTAATACAAAATCTTTTGCTAATAGTACTGAAATTGGCAAGCGGCACATTGTAATCTTGGTTAGTAAGACACTGATTCACCTATGAAGTAATGAATCGTAGGCGCTTTTTAGAATTGATTGTCTCCTTCCATTCATAATAAGCACTTGTTTGGGCTAGCCGTTCTGAAGCCAGTCTGTGAGCTTGAAGTGAGCTGGCACTAGTGTCAATCCCTAGCAGCAGGTTGAATGACAGATCACTTCAACTCAGTTTCCACGGGTGAGATTTTTACAAAATAGCAATACAGGCACTCCACGATTCAAACTTCTGTGAACATTAAACTTCGAGCACTCCTTCCTTCCACAATCATGCCGTCTAATCAAAACAAACAGTATCTATGACATGTGTTATATTTTTATTCGGCTGCACACGCATGTGACGTGGCGATAAATCCCGGCGTTTAATTATTAATAACGCCATGCTTCGCCATATGTGCCCGCTAATGGAGACTACCGACGTGCTGTATTGTTTCTAAGATGCGTAATATATATACATGATATATCACGGAATTTGGGTTTGGGAGTGCAGAGAAATAATCAGCTTATTATATTCCCACTGTTAAGATACGGGCCTCCTCTCTGAAAAGAGTGGGATGCCACGCAGGTCCTGTGATTGCGTACTGGTTAACATGTCTAAGAGATATTGTTTTTTGCTCACAATGTGTTACATACTTCAAATGTTGAGAAAAATGATTTGTTTACTATCTGGTAGAAAAATAAACCATCACATCTTTAGGGTTTTTCTCGAATTTAAACAACAACTGTCAGTATAAATCAATCTAAGAGCAGAATAATTACAAAACTGTGACAGCGTTATTTGAATTTAATTAATCCTTTTCTTCTTATGTTAAAAGTTAGGTACAGAAAATGTCACGATACATCAGATCGATCCTTACGACGTGACCTCTCAAATGAGCTCTGTACATTATTACAAGCTAAACAGTCACGCCATAAACTCACAACCAGCAACTACCAACTACAAACTAAGTACTTGTATAATTGCATCTTACTAGCAACACTGTTAGCATTCTCCCGACACGTCTTGCCATAACATCCACACTTAGCAGCAACACAGTGCACACACAGTACACAAACTGCACAAATATACACGAACTGTGTACTATTGTACATATTATGTGTATTATGTGTTGTGTGTGATCTCCGACATCTGGACGACGAGTGGCCCTCGGGCGACACGTAAGTAGTTGAGAGGTGGGCAGAGAAGCAAGTGTGGATAGTACTTTAATAGTTGATAGAATATGTGCTCTTGAATCTAGCCATTTTATGTTCCTATCGTGGTTAAAAAGTAACCCAGCGAAACTGACGTCCATGGAATTATGAAACATTCACTGGCAAATATAGGCCTCCCCCCACATGTTAAGCCGTGGATCTTAACAACCCCCTATACATAATGGGGTTTATTCATAAACGTTGCTTAAAGTTAAGTGACGTTCAAACTTCAAAAATGTATGATTAAACAGTCGCTAATCATGACTTAACTTTAAGCAGCGTTTATAAATAAACCCCAATGATGATAGGGTTTGAATAAAAGTTTGTAAAAAGGGACATAAATAAACCCCAAATGTCAGACTAACTTATCCAGAATTATACAATTTTATTACTGAATGCTTTCGTAGCACATGTCCTGTCTCTCTGTCTATCGTACACTATGTCTCTTTGAATTGGTCAGCTCGCGTGTCGATCGCCCTCACCTCAGTCAGCTGACGTTGAGAGCAGATATTTTTTTTTAAATAAGGCACGGTATCGATATCGTGTTTATACCGATAACATCAAAAATAGATGCAGTTATTATGACATGAATGATCTTATTCCTTACCTTGCAGTATAAACTTTTATGTAATCTGTAAATTGTGATGTTTTGTTGATTTATGTGAATTAACTACATTTTGATAGATTCCGCACTGAAATAAGTTGTTAAATTAGTTTACAATAGAAAATACCGGCCAAGTGTGTGTCAAGCACAATGAAGGGTTCCGAAGTTGGAATGAGTTTCTCCCAAAAAGAAACTTAACATTGTAGTTGAAAAACATGTGCTCCCATATATTCCAACTGCAAATGTAAGTTGGTCGACTATTACTCGGTAACTTGTAAAGCCTACTTAGCTGTGATAGTTTTCCTTTTAACTTCGTTGTATTTAACTACTGCCGTGAATTTTTCCAAATATCCAAAAACAACCATTTCGCTTTGACTCTTAACAAAAATGAACCCTAACGCAAACGGATTCCTGAATCGAAAAATGGTTTTCACACACCCGCAATATTTTTGAACGGCTAATCCAACGATACCCCATACCATGGTAAGACAAGAAAAAAAAAATTACTTGTTTATTAAACTCATCATCACTATCATTACAGGAATTTCCTAATTCAATAGTGTGGCCATAATTACATTTTTATTATTTACAATAACATATTATGTACATCCTCACTTTATATGGAAAGGAGGATGTTTTTTTTGTTCTACATTTTATTTTACCACTTTGTCGGTGTGATTAATATGAATACGTGCAAGGGAGATATATTTACACCTATGTCAAATTACAGCTTTCTATTACTAAGAGTCTCTGAGGTAATCCGCGGACAGACAGGCAGACAGACGGACATGGCGAAACTATAAGGGTTCCTTGTTGAACCCATATAGTTTCGCCATGTCCGTAGGGTACCCTAAATAAGCGCATGTTTTCTATACTAAACCTCTAGGAAACTGGCTTATTTTACCATACGATTTGGTAGAATAAATTAGTGAATGAGATCTCCTATCAGAAAATAACGTGACTTATTATTATTCCACATTATCATTAACAATACAAACATTAGTACTATCCCTGGCCGGTTATTACGGCAGTAAACTAAATACAAGGGTTGCTAATAGCTTCATAATTCGTGGCGAGCACTTCTTGCGCTTTTATAACGCGTTGGCACGTCATGCGCCGTATTGGGAGGTAGGCTTTACTATGGGCTTGTGGCTATGTAATAACAGCCGCACGGGTCGATCGATCAGGTTAAGCTACCCTTGCCGCGGTTGGTCCGTGGATAGGTGACCATCTTTATATACCAAAACTCCTCCGTGCCTCGGAAAGCATGTAGCTGTTGGTCCCGGCTGTCATTTGTGGATCTTTGACAGTCGTAACGGGTCGTCAGAAACCCGAAAGTCTGACAACCAGTCTTAAGTGTTATCGTGTTACTTAGTATCTGGGTTGTGGAGGTCAAATAGGTATTTGCTCCATGTAAAATACTGGTATTCAGCTGCATTCGGTTAGACTAGAAGCCAGCCCTAACATAGTTGGGAAAAGGCTAGGCGGATAATGATAATGAAAACAAGGTGTATGCTTTTGGTTGTGGTGGACCTAAGTGGCGGTTTTCAAAATGTTTTCTGGTTAAGTTCATGGATTTTGGAACACGATTGGGATCGTTGTATTCTGTTCATATTATAACACAGACCACACCTGAATTCCCTGAAGGGATAGGTTACTTTAACTGACAAAAGGTGGTTGATACCTTTCTTGTCAAGTGCATTTCGCCGGTATTATTTAATCCCATGTAATAAGGAACGAGCTTATTTCTTTTCAAAATGCACAATTCCTTACCCGGACTATGGGTTTGTGTTTAGTGAAAAAGTGAAAATAAGTGCAACTATTGAATTTATAAATTATATTGTAATAAAAGGAAATAAATCAGTGATCGATCGATAAGTGATGGGTTATTTTAATGTTGGTGGGGCAAAGGATGAACCAATTTTGAAAATGCTGTTGCTCATTCCCTTTGGTAACACTTTTGAAACGAGGAGGGCAATCCTTGTCGACTTCACGTTCTTAAACGTAAAGACTCACGTGTCCTCAGATTTTAAAGACTCGTTTACATTTCATAGCTCAGAGTTTAAGAAGGACGTTTTGTTACCTCGACGTGTTAGCTAAACTGGACTTTATATGAATCCTTGCCCATCTAGGATCCAGGTATCTAGGTCACAGTTCCGTACGTTTTAGCTGAGTTCAACCTGTGTGGTCGTTTCAAGGTGTTTATTCCGAATGGACCAGTGTACCGGGAATTTGAATGGAGGCTGTAGTTGCTACATACTAAGAATTCATCTGTATGGCGAAACTCTGCCGTTACTGGGCATTTGAAGTTTAACCTAGTTTCAGAGAATTCAGGCTTTATTTTCCGTTCCTACAACATGTTTTGTGGACCGGGTGTTGAGTAAAGAGGTGCTGGATTAATTCCCATTTTGGACAAATATTTATAGGTTTTCATATAGTGTGTTTATTTAGAGATGCCTGGGTTATATGTATTCGGAAAACCGTACCTATAGTAATCCTTATTGCTTTTAACAATAAGTCTGCTTACTACTATTAGTATTTTTTTTTTTCTGTTTTGTTTGTCCTTTTTGTATAAAGGATGTATCTGCCGTACTGATGTAGTTGCTTAGCTGTATAAGAACTTAGAAAAAAATCTAACATTTCTAGTCATCATTCAAATTCGTCATCTTTCAAAAACGAAGGGTAAACAGTTAGGTGCAGTTAAACCATGTGAGAGATAACGAGCGGCTTCAAATGAGCTCAGTTACTCGCGTGTGCAGAAGTGGTGTACAGTAGCTGCTGCCAATGTCTCTTCAGGGAGACATTATACACTTGCCTTGGGTGTGCTGTCAGTGCGAGCGGGGAGCGGAGCGATTTGTGAACGAATGGTTGGTTGATTGCTCGACTTATAGAACAGTCAGTGCGATTATAGCTATTGTAAAGCGTGACTGATTGACTGAATAAAAATATTTATTAATTAATTCGATTGAAAGATATGTGTTGTCAGCCGGTGTTTGTTAAAATGTCTCAACTCCTGCACTCTTAAGAACAGAATCCCAAAAAGAGCTATCAAATTGTAGAAATCATCAGAATCATCATACAACAATATCATTGGAAACCAGCATGGACTAATATGACATGACAACGAGAGAGGTCAAGAGAAAGGTATTTCTATAACCTCTAACTGAAATCTGTTTGCATGGTAGTAATTATCTTTGACAGACAGAAGTTACGGGAAGTCGGAATTAGAAGCAAGACAGTCTGGCAACTGGTCTTACCAAAGACTATCATGTTGCTCAGTAACTGGGTTGTGGAGGTCAGATAGGCAGTCACTCCATGTAAAATACTGCCGTTCAGCTGAATCCGGTTAGACTGGTAGCCGCCCCAGCATAGTGGAAAAAACCGTCCAAGTGCGTGTCGGACCACGCACAATGAAGAGAACAAACTTAACATTGTTGTTGAGAAACATGCTCTCCTATACAGATTGTATGGGAGAACATGTTTTTCAACTGTAAATTTAAGTTGGTCGACTATTACTAGTTTTCCTTTTAACTTCATTATATATACTAATATCGTGATTTTTTTCACCTATGTAAAACTAACCGTTTAGCTGGCAGAGGGGGGGGGGGGACACTTGACTCTAACAAAAATTATCATTTTAGAGCCTAATATTTTAGAAACGGATCCCTTAATCGAAAAATTGTTATCACAAACCCGCAATATTTTTGAAAGACCCATCCAACAATACCCCATACCAAAGGGTTCGCGAAAAAAAAAAACATCCCCACTTTACATATACAGGAGGTACCCTAAATAACAATTTTTTTCATGATTTTATTTTACCATTTTGTCGGCGTGATTAATATGTACATATATCCATGCCATTATAGCTTTCTAGTACTAAGAGTCTCTGAGCTAGGATGGGGACGGACAGACGGACAGACGGACGGACGGACGTACATATCGAAACTATAAGGGTTCCTTGTTGACTACGGAACCCTAAAAACCACCCGACCACGGCCATAAAGAAAATACAATTATTAATGTAGTAGTATTACCCGAAGACTTAAATAGTTAATATTAATGTGAACGTAAAGACTTTCAAAGAACCTCAAATTATATCCTGTTTTTATTTTACCACTGTCGGAGTGACTAATATGTATATCCATGCCAAATTATAGCTTTCTAGTACTAAGAGTCTCTGAGCTAAGCTGGGGGCGGACAGATGGACAGACGGACGGACGGACGGACATGGCGAAAGTATAAGGATTCCTTGTGTACTACGGAATCCTAAAAAGTCTAGTCAGATAACGGAAGTACAAAGCTCCATGAATATAATATCTGTGCATTCCGCTACCAGTGGAACCAATCCTGGCATCGAATACTTTACAACGAGCGCACTCGAGCGGCGAGGATCAGCCGGAGACACCGCTATTGCCATTATTGGCATCAGCTGAATTAATTTTATCAGCACCACGTTAAGTGTACGTTCATATGCAACTAATTCCTTAGTTGAGAAATGCAGTTGATATTATTGTAGTAGAAATTAAAGTATTCATTTTATTACGAAATGTCATTGATTAAGTCAATGGGTTGAATCTGCCTAAATATGTATATTCTGCAATAAATCATTTACTATGATAAAAAAGTTAATTTTATGTCCGTCTCATGTATAACTTTTGGAAACCACTAAAGAAAGCCAATTTGTACGATGTCCCCACAACGATCCACATTCAAACGATCCAGACATCCACAAACCCCTCGGGGACAACAAGTCCAAAGTTAGATAAGAAAATGGCGTCCACAAGTTAACATTTGTTCAATTTCCATCTTCATTACTAAAGTATCACGTATAACCTACCCTACTTTTGTGGCACGAAAAAGTGTCAAAACTCCATTCGTCAGGTCAAAGTTAATATCCCTCAGGGGACAGAAGAAATACAAGCCGAGACCGTAATAATTGAAGCAAGTTCTCGAGGAAAAATTAATAATTAATAATTCAGATATAGATAGCGGCGCTCGCAGACTTAATATTGAAGTAATTGGGATATTAAACTATACATATTAAATTGTGAAGAAAAGTGCTCTTTATGAGCTTTTGAATGATTATTTGAGAAGTGATGTTATACTGGGTTATTGGTAATGTATTTTATAAGTGCACATTCCTGGAAATTCGACTTCTAATACAGAATACAAAGAAGCGTTATTGTAGATTATAGAGGTACATTGGCATTGGGTGTGGCTGTACTTACGTAGCTCATTATCCAATCAAGTCTATAACCTGCCCAATCAAAAAACACCAAAACAATAGCGAACAGACAACGTCATGTTGCGTTTTATAATAACGATCGAGGTCCACGCGGACGAAGTCACGGGACAGCTTGTTGGTAATATGTCAGCAATCCATTAAGGGGATGTAGGAGAGGTTATTTGCAATCAAATGACCCCATTTGAATACCTCCATTTGATTTGACCCCTATGAATTTATGTCAACCATTTTAGAGTATATTTTTTTAATCTGCGGTTTGTAACTTTCAAAATATATTAAAAAAAAACAATGCATTAAATAATTTGTATTATTATAATATTAATCTTTTTAGGGTTCCGTACCCAAAGGGTAAAACGGGACCCTATTAGGCTCCGCTGTTCGTCCGTCTGTCATCAGGCTGTATCTCATGAACCGTGATATCACGTTTGTTGTATGTGAGCCCCCTTAAATATTTATTTTATTTCGTTTTTTTGTATTTTTTGTTATACCGGCAACAGAAATACATAGTTACATTACATAGTTAGACTGTTGAAATTTTCACAGATAATGTATTTCTAATATTTAAATATTTAAGGGGGCTTCCATACAACAAACGTGATTTTTTTGCCGTATTTATAGATAATGGTACGGAACCCTTCGTGCGCGAATCCGACTCGCACTTGGCCGGTTTTTTGTTTTCTTTTATTTTTTTTATCAATTATTATCTGCTTGCATTAGTATAACACTTCAATAATAACAATCAACTATAAAATGACAATTATCTTTAATAGATTAAAATCAAACCTATAAATCGTTACAATGTTTATAATAATTTTGTGCAGGTTTTTGTCGATTTCTGCAAAAAAACACAAAAGTAATTAATCGGTAGAATATTCCAAGAACCGAAGAGAACCGGTCGAAGTGGCGGTGCTTGGGGGAGGCCTATGTCCAGCCGTGGACGTCTTTCGGCTGAAATGATGATGATGATTCCAAGAACATTCAGCAACTTCTCAGCTATCCAACCAGATACACGGCACGGCACGGTTGGCGCAGTGGTTGAGCGATTGACTGCTGCGCTGCGTGTCGCGGGTTCGATTCCCGCTCGGAACAAATATTTGTATGATCTACAAGTAGTTGTTCCGGGTCTGGCTGTTTTTGTATGTGAGTTTAAATGTTTCTAACGCACCCACGATACAGGAGAAATTCCTAGTGTGGGGCAACGTTTAAAAAAAAAAAAAAAAAATACAATAAGATGTGAAAACCATCATTCCACTTTTGGTAATCGAGCGTCAAGAACAGTTTATATAGTAGTAAACGAAGTTCTATAGATTCGATTTTATTCGTGCGCCTACGAATAAAATCGAATCTATAGAACTTCTTTTTTTTTTTAAAACGTTGCCCCACTCTAGGAATTTCTCCTGTATCGTGGTGCGTTTACACGCTCGTATGCCTAGTAACACACCACACGCCTTACAAATTCACAATATCGTGTTTCGGTCCAATATTTCAGTTTAATTTTAGGGCCTGAAGATAGACAATGTATCCAGCGGCCAGGCGCCTGTGCCTGCATAGAAAACATTCGTTACGGCTTTAGGTTCGTTGTCCAGGCCGTCAGGCGATATACAAAGATGTATAGCTTTGACGTTTGCTCTCTATGTGCTACAAGCCTGTGTGCCTGGACGGCGACTTGTGTTGGGATGCACCTATTGTTTCGTTCATACGGTCTAGCCTTTGTGTAAGATGTTGTTGATAGACTTGCCTGAAACATGATGAGGAAATAAGGTGTTTTATAAAGTTACTGTCGAAGATTAAGTAAAAAAATGGGTAACGCTCATAGTTTAGGGACCTCGAGGTTAATGGTAATCATGTTTTAATTGAATTTTAATTATTTAAAATGGTTTTAGTCCAGAAAACTTTCCGAATTTTCTCTATTTATTTTTAAGCATTTAAAACGCAGATGTTGACGTAATTTTTTATCTCTCTAAAGAGAGATATTTTTATTTTTTTTATTTGGGATATTATTATGTTTGGCGGATTATGCAGATATCGAGTAGATGTATAGACATTTACTCGATATCTGCATATCTCGATAAACCGCCAAACATAATAATATCCCACCCTTCTCTATCAAGACTCGCCAAAGCCAAATCAATTACATTGTTACACGTCTTGGCTCCAAATTTGGCCTGTAACCTGGCAACCCCCTCTCGCACAGTGCAGATAGCACAGAGAGCCGAGCTTGACGGGCAAAGACGATATTTTCGGAAGAGTATGGCCCGCTTTACCCATAGGCGACACGATGCTAATGTAGCTTGAAATTGTGAGAAGTGGCAGAAACAATCATTGGTTTCTTTTATAATAATAAAACGTCTTACAGGCCTCTGCGAGTTGGCTCGACCCTTCGTACGTTTACCAAAGGTCCGGAAACCCCCTGGGTTCCGAGATATGTCAAAGACATAAGTGAGTGTGATGTGTGGGTTATGTATTTATTGAAATAAAGTTAATAATAATATATTTTCAGGCAACCAAGGTCCATAGACAACAACTTTTAACTACACAAGAACGAAGGTAGATATTTAAGGGGTAGCAGACAGGCCCATTTGCAGCACAAATCACTAAATGCATTTAAGGCTCCTACAAAAAGGCGCGACACGCGACGCGACACAAAGAGAGCCTTTACTTCATCATCATCCACAGCCTGACTTCATCCACTGTTGAGCATAGGCCTCTCTTTTTATGTACCAATCCCCACGCTCCTGTGCCAGTTTCATCCAGGTTCTACCCGCGATGCCAATAATGTCGTCCGCCCATCTCGCTGCCGGACGAACGATTCGTCGTCTTCCAGTCCAGTCATTACTTAACGCTTAAGATAGATATATAGAAAACTCTTTATTTAACGTATTTAAACATAATGCCGTCTCTGTCATCTTCAAATGATTGACAGAAAAAGAAGTTAATATTAAATTCGTTTAGCGCTAAATAAAGTTTGAACAAAGTCGCGCCTTAGTCACTAAAACGGAACAAGTAGTTTCCAACAAATCCCTATCTTCTACTATTTCTAACACTTTGAAACAATTGTTAGTGTTAACTAACTTAGACGATACTATAATGAACCAGACTTTAACTAAACCTTTTTTAATTTGAATCGCCTCGCCAAACAAATTGACAAAAGATAGTAAGGACACAAAAGATAAAGTTATTCATCAGCAATTTATTACACTTTCCACTAAACTTTGACAATTAAAAGGACTGAACAAGTTCAAAGAAAAAGAAAATAATTACGTTCTTTAACGACCGGCTCTCAAAGCAACACGTCGGGTGGCGGCAGAACTAACTTTGTCCAGAAGTTGTTCAAGTGTTAAAACCATGAACAGGGTAGTCAAATTCTTCTAATTCTAATTGTACTTCAGTATTTTTTTTTTGTGTGTTGAAATTGGTAATGAATTGTCATTAAACTACATGTTATTCAACTGAACTGCAATTAACAAAAAAACAAAAAAAAAAAAAATGATATTCACCTTCGAGCACTTCCCCTCAAACCTAGCCCTTAAACTATTAGAAGAAAAAAATAAACTCATAAAATGTCCAAAAGAAAAAAACCTATAAATAATATTCCTTAAATCATTGTTATCTCCGAATATAAAGCACTTAGCGGACCTGCGGATAAAAACAAGATTGTTATCCGAAACTACATAGTTAAACACCCCATTTCACCTCACTATTTTGTGTATTACTTTTATCTTTGAATCATTCCTCAAACGAATACCTACTATTGAACTTTTTACAATTCAATATTTGTATTTGGAATAATCGCTACGCGTTTGGCTAAAATATTGAAGTTCACATTGTGTTATTTTAATATGAAAGAATGCTGAAGCAAGTTTTGTTGATGTCTATAATCTTGGTGACCCTTTGGAGGTACATTAGAAGTACCTATCCACTGCCTGCGATACCAAAATTCTATAGATACATGCTTCTTTTTTCTCTTTACAGTTATGTGTTTATGCACTCGGGTTTTTGGTATTTTAAATAATTTTCTTTTTTACAATCTTTTTAGTTTTATTAATATATATACAGGAAAAGTTTTTAACCAGTGCGCAAATTTTGACAAATTAAACTTATACGAGTTTTATTAACCACTTATTTCTTATTTTGATACATCTTAGTACAAAAAAATTAAGTTATCGTTAACGGAAGATGTTTATTTTGAAACTATGTAGTTTATTGGAAACACGCCGCGCGACGGCACGTGCAGTGACGCGGAACGCAGTTGTAGGTACCTATCAGCTGTGTGTCCGCGCAATTCGCTTATGTAGGTACTTAAGCAGGTTATTAATCGCAATTTTAATATTGTTTTTATTAAAAAAATAAAAAAAGTATAAAACAAGTAATGGAAATGTATTATATTATTACAGATACGGATCCACCGAAAAAAAAAAAATATTGCGCACTGGCTAAAAAATTTATTCTGTATACATATATATATTTGGAATTGTCTCATTACTAGCTTTTAATTGACACCAATATTGTTGTACTTTATTTTAAACTCTACTCTACTCTTAGCCTCTGTCACTCCCACAATTAAGACAAATCTAACGACACCTCATATATTAAAATCCATCAAGCCGTTTAGGCTACAGAGTGTGCCAAAGAAATAGACATAATATACATACTCTCAAAAAACATTACCCTCCTTCTGGGGCAGTCCGGTAAAAAGCAAACAAACAAACAAACATTAGGTCTTTTCAATGAATATTGAAGCGCAATTAAGTTGATACTGATACCGCATCAGTCATGAATCTGAGCCTAGGTCATTAGGCAAAGGAAAACAGGCATTAGGCGGTCGGCACAGGGTTGATTAATTGTCGAAGGCCAGAAGCCGGCGGACCGGGCCATAAATAAAAATAAAATACGGCCTTAAGTCGATACCAGGGTTGGTAGGTATCGGGACAAGCCGGTGTCCGAGATAACCGCGGCGGATATGTCCGAAAAGGAAAATTGAATTCACAATTTTTTCTTTTGTGAAAGTTGCGATTAAAAAAAAAAAAGTTTAATGCTTCCTTGCTATATTTTAACAAAATCTATTTAATATCATTTCATTGTAATCATTTTATAACCAGCATTTTAGTAACTGATCTTGATTAAATACCGTAGTTACGATGTTACGTATGTTCTGATCACAGTAATAACTTGGTAACCTTAAGTTGGTCGCTAATCGACTGAAAGAGATACGAACTTAGAGGATTCGGCATAAGATTGTGCATGTTCATTAAGTTTTGAGCAGTCATATGTTTCTATTAGGTATACTTGAGGTAGACGCACATAATCTCGGAGACGTATTTTCTCGTTTCCGACAACAACAACCGTCAATTAATGTGACTTTTTTAAAATCCTTATAAGTATAATATATTAGTTTTTTTCACTTTAATTGTCGGTAGTTCAAACAGAAACTGCTTAAACATTTTGGGGATGTATGTACAGTGGTTCTCCAAACTATTTTAAATTTTAAAATCTTGACGATAAAGTTCAAAATAGAACGAGAAAATTTGACAGTTTGTGGTAACATGATGTGCTGGCCACCGTACATACCACCACCACCACTACCATACCATTCACACCAAACCATTGTGCCATTATTCTATACCATTGTAGGTGTACTATAGGTACACCTCTGCCTGCTCCTTCGAGGATTACAGGCGTCATGTTATGTGTTATGTTATTTTGGGGATTATAAGACAAGCATGTAGAATAAAACAATTATAAAAATGATGTTTGAAAAGTAATTTAATAAGATAAGTAGGTACTTACTTTTATTTGTTTCGTCGGATATTTATAAGCTCGCGGCCATCTCTATTTGTTAGTATAGCGATCCTGCCGAATTTTCGATTAAATTCTTTGTAAAAATGTTTCATTCTCTGATCTCTTTTCGAGGTAACTACGGCAAAAAAATGTCTCATATTTCGCAGTACAGCCTTCTTTATATAAGCTGTGTAAGAGACGTTCTTTATTTATATGAATTTTATTTGTATCACGGCTTTTGCTCTGAAAGTAAAATAAAAGGAGTGAAACTGTTTGAAGTTTCATGTCTGTATAAAGAGTTCATGACTTTATACTTACATAAACTCACGTCTTTTTTCCCATGGGGGTATGCAGAAACTACAGAACGGCACCTGCTATTATTATTTATATTATATTGGCTAGTAAATATCCAGTGCTGAGAATGAATAACTTTTGCACACAGATCTATTACATATCTATTATAAAACCAACCCAAGTTATATAAGTATTCTTTGTACATAAACGAAAGAATAATGACAATGAATGATTTATGACACCTACAGCTGGGCAAGGGTGGCAATTCCTCTGCCCACGTAGTTTCTGGCCCTAGCCAGCCAAACTTCAAACAGACAAAGTTATTAATAATATGTATACCTATTTACATTATTTAAATTAGGCTCTCTATTCAAGAACTTTACCATTCCCTTCGACTTTGAAACAGAGTGCTCTCCCTAATCTTTGAAACTGTTGTCTGCCTAACAAACTTCAGCCTCTTGAAGATAACTGTAGAAGTCACGCAGACCGTAACATATTGCTGCGAATTTACATAAATCAAGCTGCCTATGTATAAGTATTTCCAAGGAATTCCAAGTTTCAACAAGTAGTTCATTGGTGTGAAAATATTCAATCAATGGTTACATCCAACTTTCAATAAATACATACATACATAAGATAACATTGAATAAACATTCAATACTATACATGTAACAAATTTACATTACATGTTTGGCTCTGCGTATATAAAAAAAAGTATTCAGTCAACTTTTTGTCCATATTTTGTTAGGTATTACATAATTTTTTTAAAGTTATTTTAGTCATGAAGCGATCAATTAACGCATTAGGTAACATAAAATCCAAATAAATAATTGAAAAATAATTGAAAATAAATTAAAATAATTTAAATGATACTAAATTAAAAAAGTGTGTTAGTGTCAGCTCCGACGCACGACTGGAGTTTACTACTTAATACGATTGTCTTTGAATATGCAATAGGCAAAGAGGGTAAATAAACGCATCTCTTATAAAACTGCGGGCTTAGCACGAGCACCTTTTTGTCGACGGAACAGTAGACAAAAATGACGTTCCGTGCAGACAGTACGACGGCGGCAAAGTAAAAAGAGTCAACTGCACTTCAGGTGCAAAAACAGTACTGTATCTTTTTTTTCTTTTCTTTTGCTTATATCTCGAAAATGGTGTGTCCTATCGCAAAAATAATGAAAATTTCGACCCCCTTTATAGAGTCACTAAACAAGTGAAAAATTCCATATAAAACACATCGAGGCTGCCCCCAATGCGCGCCTCCAGCTCTAAAAAAATTCACGGGCTAAAGCAAACAAGAACCACAATGCGAAGATAAAAAAAATAATTTTGTAGGTAACCGTATATTCGTACTTTGTGGCCGTCGAGTAGAAAGTTTTCTACTGTCTTTAGCATGGCTTTTATAAAATCAAATTGTCTTCACTACCTTAGACAACTGTCCGTTATCAGTGTGATTTTGACACTTTGGGATAGAAATCTTTTTTCCGAAATAGTCTACATATAAAAAGACCTAGACAAAGATCGTAGACAAAATGACAGATTGAAGAAGGATTTCTACGGCGCAATGTCAAAAATGGCGAAACGAAATGTCACTTTGTATAGAAAGAGCTGTGTCTATTCTTTGTAGACATAGAAAGCGTCATGCTAAGCCTGCTGAAAGCGTGTATGTATTTTTATTATATTCACATTTTTCATATTGATTCGGTAAACTATTGTACATACGTACATAACCAAACTCCAACTATAACACTAATACTAATCACTGATACTAATAAATTCAATGAATACAACGAACAAAATGCAAATTAACTACAAGTGTAAACAAAAATATGGGCGTCGCGGGACGCCCGGCAGATGTGTAACATGGCGGAGAGGGGGATGACGGCATAAGAGAACGTCATGCCGTTTGCTGTCAAACCACGAAAGCGACACCCATAATGAAAATTTTCAAAATTTTGCAGCCGCCATCTTGTATTTTCATTTTGACTTCGCTACCGGCACAAAAATAAAAGGCACAGATGTCTATATGCTGTGTACAAGTACACACATTGCGCAAGGTACGTTACGCAGAAAAACATAACGCTTTTGATATAACGCTTGTATTAATTTCACTCCTCATAAAATTTCCATACCGGGGGCCTTATATGAAAATCGATTCTTATGGAGTAAACTGCAATGAAGTCCAATAAAATTAAATAGAACGAAATAACTGAAATTATTAGGTAACCGGCGTGTGGTAAGACTGCCACCTTATGTAGTTCCATTCTCGTAAAACAAAGCGTAGCGTAAATCTTCGGTAAAGCGTAGTTTTGTAGTTTTTAGCGGGATTACCTAATATATAACGGCGCATTATATTGACTTGATGGGATCAATGTATCAATCAATGACACTGGGTCCAAATACTTTAGGATGTAAATATCAGCAATCTACGAAGCCATCACTGTAAAAAAAGAAACAGACGTAACAGAAAACCATTTTCATCAGGAAATGTCCAATCACTCTTAAAAAATTATAAACCGAACAGCTGAAATAACATCTGAAAATATAAACTTACAAAAAAAAAATCTGCAAACAATTGTTGGTGTGTTTTCCCGAAACTGGAGGCCCGATAAATTATGTAAAAACTTGGGTTTACTGTGTCATGAAGGTAAACACTAATAAAAAGTGTATGGGACCAACTTGTCGTAAACTACGTTTATGTAATAGTAGTAGTAGGTACTCGTAGTCTCGACTACGCGGGGAAAACATTGAAAATTCATAAACCAGAAGGTTCAATGGCTTTTATTTGCGCGTGGGTATTATATAAATCGACTAAAGGGATTTCATCAGAAACGTGGGACAAAGGCAGGTAGATGATGCTGATGATTCTCTTATTTTTTTATGTTTAAAGACAAAAGAAAAATATTTAATAAAAAAATGCGTTCTTCTCATACCAATTAAGTAGTTTGACGGCCGATAACGTGATGAATTTGGCAATATTCCCGCTTGGACGTTGGTTTTGGTCCATGTACAATAGCGTTTTTACACTATAATAACTCATCTCAACTGACAACTGTTATTTTATAGCTGTCTACGAGTATAGTTGGCTTTTTGAGGAGTAGATCATTGGATTCTCTTTATCGGGAGTTGTTAGAAGCAGGCAGGAAACGAAACGTAGAAGCGTTTCGTTTTATGTTGACATTCAATTAACATTTTGGTTCTTTCCAATTCTTGTCTTTGATTTTTTAGATGCCATCGATCAGTAGTAGGGTATCTACATAAGAAGTTTGTGTAGGTAAAAATCAGGGAAATTGCATCGGAATAGATAAAGGATGGGTATGTATGTAGGTAATATGCACCCACAATATTATGTATTTAGTGAAGCTAAGGTTTCCTAGAAGAGCGGTGGCTGAAACGTAAAGCCCTCGCAGGCGCGTTATTATCGTCGATAATATCGGATGCGTTATTGCGGTAATGCGTCCCGATTCCTTGCTATACAGCTGCATTTTTATTGTCCGATATTTCTAACGTGTGTTTTTAACCTACACTATAGGCTAATTATTTACCTTCGCTTCTGGCTTCTTCTTCAGTCATTTTCCATAGCTAATGTTAGTAAAAAAAAAATCCGTCTGATGATAAATTAATATCAATATTATAAAAAAAAAAAAAAAAAAACTTACAGACATGTTACCACTGCTAATTAGAATACCAGTCGGTAAAACCAAATTGTGTAAGTACTACGAGTACTAACATTAATAACGCAGGTGTGTGTAAGATCGTATGCGTCCTAATACAAAATGTTCTGTGAACTCATATCGGAAGATCGCAGGACGGAGGAACGCAAGCGTTCTACTTTTATTGCGTCGTTATTATCGCAGCAGTGTGTAACTTCGTGGCCGTCTTAATACAAAATGAAAACAGATATTGCAATAACGCATCCGATATTATCGACCGATAATAACGCACCTGTGAGGGAGAGCCTTTATTGATGAAAGTACGTTGGTGTTTTCCTAGAGAGCATTTTTGACACTGTAAACTCAAAACCCGCTATTTTTCATGACAGCCGTCACTGCGGCCGCTATGTGGTTGCCACCGCTCTGTAGGAAACTGTAGATTTAAAGTGTTTGTTTTTGGACAAAGAAAAAAATATAATAAATCTATTGTGTTATTCAAAACCTATTGTTAGAACATTTCATATTATATTTCTATTTTAGAAGCGAAATAAATCGTAAAGAAGATTTCAGACCGTATTTTTTACAGTTTGTCACGAGAATTTTCGGTATTGTCCGCCTACGTAACTAGAAAGCAATTTTTTCTAAATTTTAGCCTTTGTAGGTCATCGCGGGCTTAATAACGTGTTTTTCTTTGTAAAGAAGAGCATCCTGAAAACACAAAAATTATCATTAGTATCATAGTCATTAAGGTAGGAGTTTCAAGACAAGAGCAAATTATAATTTTACATTTCTGTGCTGGTCCCTAAACACTCGTCTTAGAGAAATTAATATATTGACAATTACAATTAAAGAGCTAGTCAGCATATGGCACTGTTCTCCAAATATCTTGAATTTTACTTGTTAGAACGCCAAATATCAGTTTCAGCAAAACGGACGCAGTCAATTCAATAAGTCGGAAAATGCTAACATGAAAAAGAAAATACACAGTCCTTAACAGGATTTCCTTTCAAGCCCAAGTCAGCATGAACTAGTTCCAGGTAAAAAGTGTCATAAACAGGCAATTTGTAGGTAGTGGCCGCAAAACTTTCAGCAAATATGTCAGAATACAAGTGGAAATAAGTGGAAATGTTAGAAATTTCCCAAAAAGTAGTGTGTTCAATTTAATAGCAATAAGTCAGTGGAGGCGCGTGGCGTTCGCTTGACGCAGCGATTTCACACTTTAGTGTGTAAACTCCTTTAGACCGTCCGATTTTATTACTCTCTCTCTCATAATAATCTTAATAAAGACTCAGTTTTAATAGTGTTCTATGATTATTATTTTTTACTTTGATAATAAGTTTTTTTTTTCTCGGTACCTATAAACGAACATTTCGAAATAATGTTTCATTTTCAGCATTTTATTTTAATATTCTGCTTCGTTTGATTGTTGTTGAAACAAGAAACGCGAAATGTTATTTAGTTAAATGTTTTGTGGAGCTCTACTTTAATAGTACTCGTATTACGAAAGCTTCTTTTTTGTTTTTGTTGTAACGTAAAAATAGTAATTATTATAATTCTTTTCTACATTAATATCTACATAAGCAACATTACATAATTCGAAATAAATATAACGACTTTCAAAATAACCGTTTCGGTTTGGTGTGTACTAAAATATAGAATAGTTTGTGCAGTTTCATACACTGCTTTGTCTAAACTCATGCAATTTCATTAAAAACACACGACATTCCACCCCGGGGGTAAGCAATCAATCAGCTGTTTTTTTAGGGTTTCGTACGTCCGAAGGTAAAAACGGAACCCATACAGGATCACTCGTGTGTCAGTGTGCCTGTACGTCTGTCACAACCACGGTAGAGTTTTGCAAACTGTACAGTGTGACGTATCAAATAAAACAGTTTAAAGTCTCAATTATTATTTTTATTTTTAAAATACATAAACTTACGCCTTGTCTCCATGGGGGTAGGCAGAAACTCACCTGCTACGCTGCTTACATACTCCTTAAAATAAATAATTATAAAGTTACTAGCTTTTGCCCGCGGCTTCGCCCGCGTGGATGTCGGTTATATCGCGTAAAAAATAAAGCTTATGTCCTTCTCCGTATCCCAGGCTATATCTCTGCCAAATTTCATGACGATCGGGTCAGCGGTTTAGGCTTGAAAACGTAACATACAGACAGACAGAGTTACTTTCACATTTATAATATTAGTATGGATTTAAGCAAGTAGATGATTTACCATTCCTCCCATCCCTTATCACCGAAACTACAGAGCCTAATATGTTGAAAAAAATTCAGGTACTAGTTCTATACTTATAGATTACAGAAAACCTATAAGATCTATGATCTATGGTCTATGATCTTAAAATAACATGGTAAATCTCTCAATATTGTGCGTACAAACTTACCTTGCATTTGGAATGTATGTCAAAACTCAAAGCATTTATTTCAATTAAACCATTTACAGGCACTTTTGTATTGTCAAAGAGACGGTCTGTGAGAACATGTTATGCAACTACAATGTTAAGTTTGTTCTTGGGACAAAATTCATTCAAACTACGGAACCCTTCATAGTGCGTGGTCCGACACGCAGTTGTCCGGTTTTTTTTTCTTCGTTTGGCTTCGATTAGCTGTTGTGATGACGCGTCGCCGTTTTACGCCACAGATAATGTAGAAACAGCAGTTGGGCCAGTCTAATATATGCACATAATTCACAAATATTGGGCTAACATAAAACAAAAGTGATCACAACAATGAAAAGCGATTTTTTCTGCATATGGTCACCATGTAACGTTACATTTTTCCGGGAGGGGAAAAATGTAAGGTTACAATCTGGCGCCCAACGTGACTTCTCCCCGGTTTCCCTGGCCTCTTATATCCTTCAGTTAGGACCCTCCAATACCCATTCGGTAGGGCCTATTAAACCATCTAATTGTTTTTATTTATTCAATTGTTTACTCTTTAACTTGTTTATTTTCTTTTTAAGCTAGGACTCCTTCAGTTCTGATGATAGGTAAGTGGTAGTTTTTTCTCAGACCTTAAATTTTTCCCCTCCCGGAAAAATGTAACGTTACAACCATAAGCAGAAAAAAATCGTTTTTTATTGTTGTTATCACTTTTGTTTTATCTTAATTACCTTAATATATTATAATTCAGTTATAATTTATATTTATTAAGTTGCGTAATTTTATTCGTCGACGGCAACTAAAATTTATAAATTGAGAACTCATTGGACAAGCTGCACATAATTTTGTAAGGGAAAGGGTGTTAAATAACTTTTGAAGTGAATACTTCTTTGGCCGAATTAAGCGTTTTTTTAATGTTATTAGAGTTGCACGTGCATGAAATCTGTCATAAAGTTATATTTTTTATTTCATAATTAGAATTTACGATATGAATTGAAGAGACTTTCTGACATTTATTAAATATCTTGTCCGTGTTAAATAAATTGCGTAATGGATTTTCAAAGTGTAATAATGGATTAATTGTTTCAAGTTTTTTTTTTGTGATTGTGATGAGTTCTTGTGAGTTTTGTGTTAAAAGGTGATTAACAGCATGTAAATATGACAAACTTGGAGATGTTTAGATCTGCAGCGGTTCAAACAATAATACTTAATGGGAACACCACAAAGGTAAAGGGTCCCCGAAACGATCAATTGCAATTGATCAATTGCCATCAATTTCAATTGCGCGAATGTGACGATCAATTTGCGCATCAATGTGTATCAATCACATAAAAATTGACAATTACAATTGATCGTTTCGGGGACCCTTCAGGGCTACCTATGTTATGTTGTAAACATCGTAAATGAAAAAGTCAATCATTATTTCTAAATTGAAATCAGATGGGAAAAATATTTAGACGGAAAATACACTTCCGTCACGAGTCCAATCCGACACATTAAAATGAGATTAAAAATCGGGTGTTCTAAAACCCCCCGGTCACGTGCAGTCAGCGTTTCTTTAACAAGTAAGTGTTTATTTTTGCCGTCCACTCGGCGACGGAACCCACTGCCCACTACTGGGAGTGGGATCGCTTTGTGAACGAAATCGGGAAGCTATTTCATATTACGGTTTTGGTGGGTGAAGTGTTTATTTGACATAGCAATCTGCTTGTTATGTGATTTTTATCATACTTTAAAAATCTTAGCGATAGTTTAGTAGTGTTTAGTGGAATCTTTTGACATTAACGATTAGTTGTATTGTAAATAATTAATTGTTAATAATTGAAAGTATGTGATTGCCTAAATTGATTTTTGTATCAGCGTAGTCATGAAGTTTAAAAGTATCACATTTGACAGTAACCGAAAAAATACTGGTTTTATAATGGAAACAAGATGTTTGGAGCGTCGGCTAGTTTCTAAAGTTAGTTCTCTTCGAGCCTCGGAATCTAAAGGTTGTCTTTAAGAAGTCTAAAATCTCCTAATAAAATAGTTTGTTAAATATTACTGTATACCAAGTTTGTATGTGTGCAAGAATATAAATACAGAAATGTTCGTACTGAAAAGGCGTTTCATTTTCACTACCTACTAAAGACTATTAGATTCTTACTTGCCACCTGCTTTACCCGATAAATCCAACAATGTTAAACCTGTCAATACTTATGTTGAAATGTTGATGCTGTTGATCTATCTTCCCTTTTATTTCGAAATTTAATCTCATAGTGCTTGCAAACCTCATATATTTCCAAAGTGTACCTATCTATCTATTATAGCACTGCAAAAAATAAGTTGTACTGAAATAAATGAATCGTCAGTCAAGATAACAACCTGAAATCACGTAAAAACAATCGCGATCGACTTCAAAGTCGATTAATTCGCAAAAATATTGAAGCCGTCCAATTTTAATTAAGTTTTCAACTTCCAAAAATACTCGAAACATTATTTGGTCCGTCTTTAAAGTCTGTTCGCTCGAAATGTTTAAAGTATCACGAGTTGTGCGAGCTGTACGAGTTGTAGGTAGGTACGAGTTGTACAAGTTGTGCGAGTTTCGTCCAACCAAGATATGTTCGCAGTTAAGGAAATTGATAAAGTTTGTAACGGAAAGGTTGGAATTATTGAAAGTCGTGAGCACAACAAAATTCAATAAGTGACTGTCACTGATTGGGAAACTCTGGGGAGGGTGTATCGAGAGTGCGGAGGGAGCAGGCCACGAGCGACAGCGGGAATCAATGAGAGGCCTGAAAACTTGCCATCTGCTGTTGAGTGACTCATTTACAATAGTGAATACTTTTCATTCGAATTGTATTAATACAATGTTCCAGCTATAAATACAATATAGAACGAAACAGTAATAGAAAAACTGGATTTGGCTTTTACGTCATAAACTATAGTTAACATTACCTACAAAACCTACAACATTTGTTCATTGCAACTGATTTTCCATAGATATTTCGGGTCTTACCAAGGTTATTACCCAGTTACTGGGCTGTGGAGGTCAGATAGGCAGTCGCTCTATGCAAAACACTGGTATTCAGCTGCATCCGGTAAGACTGGAAGCGGCCCCCATGGGAAAAGGCTTCGCTTATTTATGAACACAAATCTAAAACGCCTTGTTTATAGGCGCTATACTCTGAATTCAATATCGAATAGACGATTGTTGAAGCAAAAATTCAGTTCCTTTCCCTCACACAACCGCTCCCGCTCATCCTTCACACCAGCCGCCATGCTTCCTTGACTTGTAAACGTTTACGATGTTTTCTTTCAACTACAAGCCAGTGTGTTTATGTCCTGCGCTCAACGAGTTTTTTACTTTATCACCAAGTTTATCGGTACTTTCTCCTATTACTGCCACGGCTACTGCTTCAGATAAAAGTACAAGTTACTGCTATCCCGGGTTACACGACAATTAGTGATGTTCGTAAAAGTAAATAAGATAAAAATGTAAATAACATGAAGTTGGTAAACAGGTTTATTGGGCGATGAAAGTAATCTGCTAATGTTATGTTGTGTACTTTTTGTGACAAGGGTAGTTTCTGTTATTGGTTCCTATGCCTAGATGTAGGTACCTTCAGAGGTAGCATGGTCAATAACAATTAATTTGTGAAACTTTGTTTAAATTATTTGTGACTAACCAGTCGATGCCCAAAAAGGCTCGACTGGCTGTTCACAATGGTGTGCTGGTGTCTACGCTTATGTATGGAAGTGAATGTTGGGTGAATGCCGTGGAAATGCGTTCCTTCGAAGCATGAGTGTCGTGACTAAATGAATGATAGGCTGAAAAATGATGTGATAAGGCAACAGTGTGGTTTAAAAGAAGATGTAGTGACATAAATTGAAAAGAGTATGCTTAGATGGTTTGGTCATGTTGAGAGGATGAATGAAAGGCGACTAACAAAAGGTATTTACAAAGCAGATGTGAGTCGAAATGCCTGGAGGGGACGCCGTAGGAGAACATAATATATAGTGACCTAATTGGTGATGTTCTCCAGAAAGGTCAGGTGCGTAGCACTCGCAACCGGGGCGTGCGTTTATGACCAGATGTATGAATGTAAACGAAGCAAAAGGAGTATGTAAGGAGCGTAGCAGGTGGCGCTCTATAGTTTCTGCCTACCCTCATGGGAAGAAGGCGTGAGTTTATGTACATATATAAACTGTAGTGTATTTGTTTTTTTTTTTCATTCTATTGAAATCATGACTTGTTACGTTTGTTTTTGTGAAAATACCTGATTGATTTCCTATTGCCAGTTAGGTACCAAATATAAACACAGCAAGAGGCAGTACAGGTTTTTCATCAATACTAAATCTGGACAATTCGTTCCTAAATCGTAGAAAAACAAAACAAAATAACACCTGCCCAACACAAGTATAACAAATGTGCGTTATCAACCCTATAACTTGCTATAACGTGCTATAACTTGCTATAATTCCGTAAGGGATGTTTTTATCGCGGGTTGCATTATGCGGGTGCACGTTTGTACCCTGCCGCACCCGCCGCGCCCCGCGGGGCCCCGCTGTACCCCGCGCCTCATAAACATACATAAATGCAGGATTAATGAAAGGTCGCCCATTGCTGCCTTTTAGCGAGGAGCCTCGTTTTTTGCCTGTTCTTTATGTGGAGGCACGGATTGTACTTGAGGCAATGAGCGGGTGACGGGATCGTTGAATGGGAGCTGATGGTGTGGGATTGTGTGTGTACTTAATTAGTTTTTCCTTGTAAAATGAGGACAGTGAACCCTTTTTTTGTTTGACTTGTTTGTTTGTAAACAATTGGACAACGCACAATTTCGCCACGAACGCCGCGATCGTCGCAAACATTGATCGCCAGCGTTGCCAGATTGTTTATATTTTCGAATTGTTTTTATTTGTAACTATAGTTTACTCGCCACCCTATGGCACAAACAAAAATAAACGTGGTCGCTCACAATAAGCCTTATTAGAAGGCTTAAAGTCACCCAAAGGGTAATGGAGAGGGCTATGCTTGGAGTTTCCGTGATCGAATTGGAAATGAAGAAATCCGCAGGAGGACCAAGGTAACCGACATAGCTGTAAGAATTGCCAAACCTAAGTGGCAATGGGCAGGGTACATTGCTCGCAAAACAGAAGGCCATGAATGGTTCTGGAGTGGCGACCGCGTACCGCAAGACGTAGCGTTGGAAGGCCTTCCACAAGGTGGACCGATGTCCTTGTCAAGACCGCAGGAATCCGCTGGATGCGGGAGGCACAGAACCGGTCGAAGTGGCGGTGCTTGGGGGAGGCCTATGTCCAGCAGTGGACGTCTTTCGGCTGAAATGATGATGATGATGATGATAGCTGACCCGACAGACGTTATCCTGTCCAAAGTTCAATAATACATACAAAATTCACATAGAAAATGCAATTTTAGTTTTTATTAATTTTCAAAAAAATCAAAATAAAACATTTAAAACAAACGTTCTGAATTAATGCGCTTACAAACGAACAGCATTTAAATTTTATTATACAGATATTTTTGTGCAGTTGTGCATGCTATACTGCAGAAATAGTTTAAGTCAGTAATTGACAATTTTATTTATTTTTTTAATCGTAATTTTTGTTAAAGCCCTTTTTCTCGAGTAGTGTTTTTAGCTATTAAACACAAATAAGAGCTGGGCACTCATGTTAACGGTAGGATCCCTGTTGTGAGCACCATTACCGAAACAGATTGCATGCACAAACATCCGGAGATGCACAACTGCCATCGTCAACAGGAATAAGGGTACCATTACCATACGTCTTCTAGGTTCTTACGTGTCTGATGTGGTGGTTTAATTCCTTAAGAATCGATAACTGTTTAGTGGGAAGCGTGACTTCTTCTTAATATTGTCTGTCCAGCAGTGCAAGTACGTAGGACTCGATTCGATAAAGGAGATCACCCATTCTGGGCTAATTTTTTTTTTTTTGGGTGGCCCTCGATAATTCTTACATATTTTAAAAATATGTATAGAATACATTATGTTTTACTATATCACCAAAGACGAGAACAATTTGGGTTCGAAGATTAATAGGATTAATAATTATTAGGAATTATATTTGGTACAAGTAATACGTTTTGCGCGTTCAGGTAAAAACCTGTTCTAATCTTGCACGCTCCGCGCGTCCCTCACTTCCCCCGTGCTCTGTGCCGTTTACTTGTTACACAATAGACACGCGCGCGCGAGTCGTCTCAGTCCGTTCAGTGACGCATCATCTGTTGCCTTGTTCACTACTCACTGTTTTTGCGAATCAGCTTATTTCTCGGCGTGTGTTATAAGGACTGTTTTTTTTTATAATCTGTGACCATTGCGCAAATAACGGACTTGATGTTATCATGGGAACGTGTGTGTGTTGTAATCGTTCAGTTGTTAATAGAAGACGATCTTTATTGACGTCTGAGTTGTTTCAAAATAGGCCGCACTTACGATTGTATATAACAGAAGTTATACACCCTCGACAAGTAAGTATATAAGTACATATTTTTTGGTCAAATGTTAAAAATGTTTGTACTTAATAATTAATGTATGTATGTATGTAGGTATCTAAGAATTACCTGTGTACAACCCGGTTAAAATATCTCTGCACCTGGCGTCAATGACGTCACTTTTGTATTCTGATAAGGCGTGAAAAAGATAAGGGCACGTGTTTATTTGCCCGCTGCCTTACGATCTCGCCCCTACAAGGCGTCCTCGTGGTCAGGCTTTTAGTTACGATTTTTAAAGTGAATCAGTAACCGCTTTGAGTAAATCAATGCCAAAAAATAGATTCGAATTCATTTTGTTGTTTCTTTTCAGATTCTTCTGAATCATGAAGAATTTATCTGCCGTCCTTGTGTACAACGAGCAGACAGGAGAAGAAGAGCTGACGTTCCGCCAGCAGCTGACGTTCCGCCAGCAGATAACGTTCCGCCAGCAGATGACATTGCGCCTGTTGATGCTGCTGTGCCTGTGGAAGTCGCTGAGCCATCGGCCAGAGACTCTTCTGTCCAAAGTAGCAGATATCGACGTGTTCCTTGCAAAAGTTCGCGCTGCTTAATATTTGGTTGTCAAAATACCACCCGGCGTCGCTTGCCGAGTTCTTTACGGGCGAATGTTTTATGCAAGTATAACATATACATACCTAAAGATAGTCGTGTTTGTCAAGAACATTTGATCAGTTTTGATTGGGAACAATTACAGGAGGCACCAAATCTATGTACCGATTTTAGTGGGGCTTACTTAGATGATATAATAGATGTGTTAAAAGAAGAAAGGAGTTCCTTTCTAGACTTTGTCAATTATAGGCAAATGAGCCAAACAGAATTATTTTACTGGACAGGTCTTAGTCATGATCAGTTTCAACTTATATTGTCTGAAACACCTAGTCTGAGAAACCAAAAACGTCCTGAAGCCTGCCTAGGCATTTTACTAGCAAAATACAGAACTGGTGATTCGAACCTACGTCTAAGTAACATGTTCAGAATGCCAGAGTCTACTCTACAACGAAAACTTGGAATTGCTAGAAAATGCTTGCTTCGAGATTTTGTTCCTCGTCATTTAGGATTCGATCACATTAGTCGACAGGAAGTAGTATCCCGGAACTTATTAGTACCAGAAACGATTTTCGGTAATCCTGGGTCGCCGCCGGAAGAGAGAAAGGCAATCGTAATATGCGACGCAACATACGTTTATTGTCAGAAAAGCTCCAAATTTCTTTTTTCAGCGGGAAAGCTATAGCTTACACAAATATACCAATTTACTGAAGCCATTTCTATTTGTAACTTGCGATGGATATATAATTGATGTGACTGGCCCATATTCTGCTACATCATCTGATGGTCGTATCATGATGAATATGGCAAGAGACGAGAGTGGTTATGTGTTCAATTGGTACTTTCAAAATGAAGATGTCTTCATCCTTGACAGGGGCTTTCGAGACTCAGTTGCATCCTTAGAAGAATGTGGCTATTCGTGCTATTTACCACACTCTAAAGAAGTCGGTGCACTACAATTATCCACAGCTCAAGCCAACGAATCAAGACTTGTTACTATGTGTCGTTGGGTAATCGAAGTGGTGAATGGAAGATTTAAGCGCGATTATAAATTGTTCCGTCAAGATTTTTTCAATAGAGCTATGCCTCATATGATGGATGATTTTAGAGTAGCAGCCAGTCTCGTCAATGCATTCCATCAACCAATAATAGATAGCATACACGCAGAAGACTTTTTGGAAATCATACAACACAGGCGAAATATAGAGAACGATCTTGCCGATTATGTCATAGAAAATAATATGAACAGGCAAAGAGTTGTATTCCGACGAATGACGGCTGATGACCCAGAACTAATAGATTTTCCTCGTCTGAATGAAGAAGATTTTATTCTTTTTGCTTTGGGCACTTATCAGCTCAAATTAGCCCGATCATACTGTGGCGAGCACATCAGAGACGGGGTTTACACGATTGAACTGTATAATGATCCTAATATTATCAACTTGCCTAATGTTAATAATACAACGAGACTTCTAAGAGGTCGTATTCAATCGCGACATTCGAGGGCCAGGACGTACTATGTTTATATTATGGCAGATTATACGGAAAATGGCAGAAATGCAATTAAAAAATATTATTGTACGTGTCTTACTGGCAAAAAAACTCTAGGCTGCTGTGCTCATACCATGTCAATTATTTGGTTTCTCGGCTTGGCTAGACATCTAGATGAGCCCTTACAAACACCGGCAGGTTTTTTAGATTATGTTATCGTTCAAGATAATGAGCATAATATGTAAGATCACTGTATAAAAAAAACAATAAATTGATACTTTTGTACCCTTTTCTTTGTTTTATTATAATCCGTACAACGCCTATTATATATATCTAGTTGGTTAGTAGATAGCAGTGTTGTAATCATAAAATATAAAAAATAGGGATCGAATTCAAAATGTATATTTTTTTAGCTGTTTTTCCTAACCCAAAAGTTGCCTGGTAGAAATTACTGCCAAGCAATAAGGCCGCCCGTTGCATTATGTTCTTTCCATTTTGTTATTTTATGAATACCAAAAACCATGAAAATCGGTCCAGCCGTTCTCGAGTTAAAGAGTTCGAACAAACCCGATTTTATTTTTTAAAGACCGTTCTATATCTTTGTCCCTAAATTAATTATAACGTTGTCACCATACAATTTTCTTTCTACTCCTGTAACCTTTCAAATAAAATGTATTTCATTCCTGGCCGCCAACTTTTTTTTTTTAGCCCGAGTCGCCCTACTAAATGAGTGATCTCCTTTGACAATTATTCTCGACAAAATGAGTTTTTATCGAATCGAATCGATGTCGCAAGTATGTAACTTCTACTTTAACGATCGGTAAATGAACTCTAAAATTTTAACGAATTTAAAGAAAATGCACGAAACGACAATTTTACAGTTGAGATCGCCAATTTACGCTGTCAAGCTCGGTAATTTATCGACACCTTGTAAAAGCCCGATAAGCATAGCGATCATTAACTACTAATACGAACAAGATTGATAAAAATGAAAACCTTAGCGATCTCGATGTCTTATCGAGATATCGTGGGCCGATTCGAGTCGTTAAGGATCGCTTGTCAAATGGCAATACTGAGGACGTCCACAGACAAAACATTTAAGGTGGGATTTCTGTGGCACGACTAATGTCCGAGATATCTATTTTTTCATACATTTTTGGATTGTAAACAATATTTATGGGTATAATTGAAAGAAGCTACACTGTAATTTAAGCTACGCTTATAATTTTAAAATTGCTTGAGACATTTTGCAAAAAAACCTTTACTTACTTATTCTATGAATGACCCGCCCGGACGCGGCGACTAATGGTGGCACGAGCGCGGTGAATTTAGATAATTAATCATCATATTTTATCAAGTAATTTTAAATTATAGTTTTTTGTTTTTAATCGGTTCCATGATTTGTGTTTGAATAGATACACCCTATATATATATATATATTTTCTTTTCTTTTGCTTATATCTCGAAAATGGCGCGTCCTATCGCAAAAATAATGAAAATTTCGACACCCTTTAGGAAACCGCCTCTGTGGTCTAGTGGTAAAACCACCTGTCTCAGATCCAGAGGTCCCGGGTTCGATTCCCAGCGGGGGCAAAAATATCTGCTCGGTTTGGTTGGTGGTAGGGCTTGTTCTAAGTCTGCCTGGCTAGCTACCACCATCTTATCTAAGTCTGTCGCCAAACAACAATGTTAACAGCATTTGTTGTGTTTCGGCAGTTAGAGGTAAGATAGCCAGTTCCTCTGTGGTTGAGGATTCCGGGTGAAGCTCGCTTCCATCTTCGGCCTTATCATCACTTACCATCAGGTGAGATGAAGGCCAAGAGCTACCCCGTTGTGAGTAAAAAAAAAAAAAAACCCATAAACCCGTAATACTCAACATGTAGGTAATTTTTTTTTTCCATACAAAAAGTGAAAATTTCCATATGAAACACGTTGAGGCTGCCCCGCCCCTGCGCACCTCCAGCTCTAAAAAAAAATCATGAGATAGGGCAAACAAGTGCAACGTTGCGAAGCTAAAAAAAAATACCACGTGGAGTCGCGATTGTCAAATTCGATTCACCCTGCAATAAAGTCATAACTTCATAAGTCCTAAATCCATGGTTAGTAATGATCGCTATGCTTATCGGGCTATTACATGGTGTCCATAAATTACCGAGCTCGACTGCGTAAATTGGCGATCTCAACTGTCAAAATGTCATTTCGTACTTGCATTTTCGTTAAATTCGTTAAAATTTTAGAGTTTATCTACCGATCGTTAAAGTAAGTACCGTACTTACTTTTTTTACGTGTTACGTACTTCCAAATTCGTTAACAAGATCGATAAAAATGCAAAGCTTAGCGATCTCGATGTCTTATCGATGCAAAGTGCGTACTTGCACTGCAGTTTCGTTGTATACCAAAAAGAAAATGTGAATAAAAAAATATTGTAGATTCTGCTTTTACCTAATTGCGATTTCAGACTTGCATTGTAGGTATAATATCTTGACTTTAACCGTTTAATTAACATGTCCTGTCTAAGGTCCGTGTTACAGTACTGCTATAGTCGAATGCATGAATGAGACTAACTACGGTGATGAAATAAATAGCACACTTAAAACAATAATATATTGGCTTAATAAAAATAATCTAGTCATAAATTTACAAAAAACTAAAGTCATGCATTTTCACCAGAGGTTACAGCCAAAAAAAGTAATTACTGAATATTATATAATGGCCAAATTGTAGACACAACTTCAGTGACTAAACTCTTAGGAGTGTAGATTGACGACAAATTTACATGGAAATCTCATGCTGAAAATGTGTGCCAAAAACTTAGTAAATCTTCATAATATATGTACTTACTCTATAACCTCTCAAATAAACTAAACATAAATACATTAGTTATAGCCTATCATGGATTAGTTGCTTCATTATTAAGATACGGTTTCATATTTTGGGGCAACCGCAGTGAGAGGGAAAGAATATTTAGGGCCCATAAACGATGTCTTAGATCAATGACAGGTCTTAAGTCTACTGAAAGTTGTCAACCTGTATTTATATGCCTAAAAATTCTGACATTACCTTGTTAAATTAAATAAACACCAATTTACCTCAATGATTGCCAAAAGACAACGCACAGCACCAATGAGGTCCCAGTATAAACCCAATTGTACACAGGTGGTCATAAAACAGTCTTATTAAAAAATAGCATCCTTTCCATGGGACTGCTTTTATATAATAAATTACCTGAAAAATTAAAAGACCTTCCCATAAAAATGTTTAAAAAAACAATTAACTAAACTATTACTGCAGAAATGTCATTACACAATTAAAGACTTTTGACAAAACTATATAGGAAAATGTTATTGATAAAAGTACGGTATCTTTGCAATTTCGAATGTTTTAGATTATAAAAATGACATTGTTTTTTATTTTATTAGCGATTTTTTTTATGGTTGTTCTTAACTTATAATTTGACATTACCAGATTGTCTAAATTCTTGAACTTATAATAATTGTGATTGGTGCTAATGTTTTGGAACATTTTGACATTAAGTTATTTGACATTACACATTACGACATATTATATTCTTCATTTTATGATTTGCGAGAGATTTATATTTAATTAATTAATTATTTTGATTTGTTTTTAGTCTGATCTGTAACTACATATTAAATTCGACTATGGCTAATAATAATTGTAATAGCTGTATCTATATTACTATTTAATTCAAACCTAATATTTTGCATGCCGTAAGGTAAAATGTATCGGGATACTTATTAAATATTCCAACTTATATGTATACCTACATTATCAGCAAATAAATGATTTAATAATAAAAATAAAAATAAATAAAAGTATTAATCTCTGTGGAAGACTAGTTTTGAGTCAAGTTTTAATTTTAGAACGTTCCTCAATCAATTCATTGATCATAGTTCAGCTGAGTTTAGTATTATTTTAGATCGTTACTCAGTTCGTCCGCGCTTGAGCATAGGTCATCTAAATTTTTATTCTGTTCAAGTCTATCTGGATTGTCGAGTTTTTAATTATTGTTTTTTTTTTTTAGTTATTACTATTAAAATGGATATATTTGGAGAAGTAGATCATTTCAATAACTTATTCACCGATGATTCAAATATAAGGTTGAACTTTAGCGTTCCTCTCAGATATTTAAGAGATACACAGGATCCATATAAACGTGAAATCTTCAAAAAGAGGCACAGATGTGGTGAAATATTAAATTCTACCTAGGTATTATTATAACACGATTTAAGAAAACCACACGACCGTGGCATAGCTCCAGAATTGCAAATTCTTATGTTTACGTATTATGTTTATTTTTATTAATCAGCAAAACAAACAATATAAGTTATAAGCAAAGTGATGTTTTGACTTATTTGACATACAGAGACATATAGCATACCTATTTATGACCATAAATTTAGGTTACAAAATTACTATACTTTACTTCGAAGAGGTTTACTTCAATAAATGGGGAATTGTTCTACGCGGAACCGAATTAATAACGCTGACATCCTAAATAATATGGCTCCAAAGGTATATTTTAATATTTCTAATCGAATCGAATGTTCCGTGTGGTGCCGGACGTAAAGAATATTACCACCCTATTTCCTCCCGTGGGTGTCGTAAAAGGCGACTAAGGGACTTACTAGAGAATGGGCAGCAGCGTTCTCTATGCATTTTTAACATCGTACTGCGATCGCAAACCCGCCTGTCAAGCGTGGCGATTATGGCAAATCCCCCCTTTTTGGGGAGGCCTATGTCCAGCAGTGGACGTCTTTCGGCTAAAATGATGATGAATGATGAATCGAATGAAGATCAGAACAAAGTTGGAAAATAAAACAAATCGTAAACGAAAACAGGCTGATGCATAGACAATACACATCTCTGCTTGAGGCTCGATTTGAGTCTCGATTCAGCTGAGTATAGATTGATAACCGTTCTAGATTAAGAACGATGCTCAAGTATTGATTCAATTCTATACTTAAACAGTGATCGACTGATTGACGATCAAAATGAATTTGAGGAAGGTTCTGGAATATGGACCTAAAAGAGTCGGGTGATCTGACTCAGGACCCGCCTACCTCAGACGCCTTTCTCTATATAGGATTGTGAAAAAGAAAAAATAAAAAAGAAAGAATATACGTTTATTTGCGGCAGACATGACGCAGAGAAATTAACCAGTCTCTATTAAGCAGTGCCTGTAATGTTGAGATAAATAAAATTTTATGATTATGATTATCGTATTGTTTAGAGAATTTCCCAATGCCGTTATAATTTGTTAAAGGGCGACATTTGCTATGGTCGCTACGCTTTTGTATGAATATTGATGACTACAGTTATTCTACAGTTTGTAATTTTTACCCTTAAGAGTTAGAGAAGTAAGTGTATGGCCAATTCATGTACCTAATAGATACACACAACGTCAATAAATATGCAAACGAAAACACTGAATATCTTGGTACTATTCAAATAGAGCAACTATATTTATTTTAAAAATTAAGCTCAAGTACTCGCTCTGGTCTGGAAAATTAAAAAAGCAGCTAAATAGCACATTACTAAGTTAAGTTAGTGAATTAGCATAATATGAACGTGCTCATATCAAAAGAGCTAACTTAAAAACTAAGCTAAACACACTTAGAGTGAGTCCTTAAGGTGGAGGCTGGTGTATGGTATAAGCGTTAGCGAGGCGGAAATATTTTAGGATTTATTGAATTAATCGTAAGAGGTGGCGTTCTGGTATTTCTTTTCTACCTCCATGGGTGAAGCCGTGAGTTTATGTATGTTGTGAATGTTTATGTGGTTCAGCTGTGTAAAAACCGAAGAAGTGCCGAAAAAAGTTCGCGAGCGGACACAGTGAGTTTCGTGTGTCGGGAACAGAATCGAGTTGCGAGTGATAGTGGTAGCGGTACTGAGTGCAAAAAACGAACAAGAAAGAGGGTAGACCGTTTTGTTTGCTCATAAACACCCACCCGCAGTGACTTCAGTTTATCCGTGATCATGGTGCTTGCAACAGCGCCGAAATATCGGGAACTCATAACAATGAATAAACATGGTAAATATCCCGCTTATGTTAATAATAATATTAGTGACCATGACAGTTTAAAAACTTATGTATGTGTATTGAATTAAATGGGCAGTTGGTTTTGAAATTGTAAATGCATGCCCCACATGGCATGCTCCACAAGTTCAGTTAACCAAACATTACATTTTTTGACATTGACAGTGCCTTTATTTCGTAGCAACAAGCCGGATTTCATAGTTCAAGGTACTGATACGCGGTTGATTGTTCCAATTTCTTTTAGTGTTATTTTTAATGGAATCTGTATTACGCTGTTATTTAAGCGAGCTTTGTCGTTTGTTTGTATTAGAAATCAATTATATTATTATCAAGTAACAGCCAACAATCTTTTTTCACTGAAGTGCTACCATGCGGTAGCACTTCAATGTAAAAAAGGTTACATAATGTGTTTTTACTACCCACCAAATGAATGACCGCATTATCCTCTTATATTTTTATTTTCTTTCGTACCTACCCCGCACCCACAGCCATTCTACCCGCCCTATCCATCAACAAGCCGCCAATAAAGAAGTCTATTCACGAATTTACGTAAAACTTCTAACACTTTTTATCACTTACATTTACAGCGTAATAAATCACGCACAATCCCGTGTCTTACAACTTGGGCCAAGTTATTTAAGTGCCATTCTTAACAATGTTTGGCTTCGACGTCGTTACGACGTAAACGCTAGGAAAACATGGCTCCCCTTTGAAATAACTTAAAAGAAACTGCCGGGAAATTTATACTGTCATTCATTAAAACGAGGAAGTAAGGGACTCCACTCATTTGGAATGACCGACTCTGACGTGACGCGACGTGACGCGAGTTGACGTGACGTCGTACGAGAGAGTAATGGTGTTTGACACTTGTGTCTGTTTCGACTTGTAGTCATTTCGATTGGGGCATTTCCAAGCGGCAAATTGGTCGATCTGTAAGGCTTAGAACTCACGTTTGTTGCCTTGCCCTTGATAGGTGGTTAACTGATTGGTCTTTAGCATTCTGGAAACAGTGTCAGAGGGTTTCTATTCTCCCATTTTGAGGCATTTTGTGGAGAGGATGAGGTTGAGGCATTTTGTACCCTACTTGGTCATCTTCTGTGCAAAATGCTTCAAACTCTAATCACTATCACTATATATTATAACTTTTTTGAAGACCTTTTTCTTCAAAAAAGTCCGCGATGGCATATGTCTATCTCTTAAGGATAACATACTATATCCATTTTATTGTCTTTTTGTAGGTATTTGTTTGCTGAATTTTACTCTTGGAAATACGATTACGATAACAATACGCTATAATATCAGTAGCTATTAGCCAAATTATGTTCGTAGATAAATAAGCTAGCTACTTATGTGTATTCCAAACAGTATACAAGAATATTTATCATAAAAACATTACTAAATACGGCGGCCTTATGATCAAAATTTGTGCATTCCAAAACTTTCATTACTTTTTCACTGACATATTTATCACTTTTCGATAAACTAACACTCAATACGAAATATACATTTATTTCTCAGTAATTCTGTATATGATTCTTCTAAGATTAAACCATTTTCTCATTGAATCCATTACTTTACGCACGTATAACCTTGATGAATGTTTACATCGCGCCACACCGCCACACGACCACAGAGTACAGACGTATTTTGTTTTCTTTTTTTTTTTCGTTCGTTTAGTGGTGTTCCCGCTAAAATGTTTTAATACCGGTCAAGTATTAGTCGATTAATCAA
The DNA here is from genome assembly GCA_947523025.1 of Dryobota labecula. Taxonomy (NCBI): domain Eukaryota; kingdom Metazoa; phylum Arthropoda; class Insecta; order Lepidoptera; family Noctuidae; genus Dryobota; species Dryobota labecula. The sequence goes on from OX383300.1 coordinate 1,388,278, forward strand.
ATTCTACAGCCAGATTGTGTTGCAAGTACAAAATAAATGTCAAATATTTCGTCCAATTGCGAACGTGACCCTGAGAAAAGCTATGCACCAATGGTGTTCATTAGATTTCGAGTGTTTTCTCAGCACAAATGGTGTATCGTGCGACATTTCGGAGGATTTTGTTTCGTTTTCACATTGTTGGTACTTACGTGAATTATTTTAAAATTATTATTAATGTCGCATTTTTATTTCGTGTTGTAATTTGGTACAATCGATTGCTTTAAGAATTTGAGTGAAATTTCGTATTTTGATTTTGTGTTTGTTATCTTTAGGTAAAGACTCATTAGACGTTCAGAACATAACTACTTTTATTAAACGAGTATTAAATCATTTGTTTCGGTTTCTATTCTCATAGTGAATCACTTTAAAATTAATATTAAGTTAGAAATTTGAGATATAGCCTGGGATATGGAGAAGGACATAGGGTACTTTTTTATGCGATAACCGACATCCACGGGGGCGAAGCCGCAGGCAAAAGCTAGTTCCCACATAAAACAGTCTTCATAATAATTTCATAGCCGTTGGGCCGCTCCAATAAAGCGTGCTGAGTCTCTAAAGCTCTGCAAAGTGGGTTATACGGAGACTTAATTTTATTTTTTAATGACATCAATTTGACGAGTCTCGTAAGATGTCGCATTCACCTCTAGAACTCGCGTATTTTAAATTTGGACGGTTTACGAGCACGTTTTATGGCACGACCAATCTCAATTTGAATATATTGTCTACGTGTACCTATGGTTCACGTAACGTTCTTCATTTTTATGATGGTTTCCCGTCTACTGACACAGCTTCATTGAAGCTTAGTAGAGACAATACTGCTCGAAATAAAAGTAAAAAGAATTTTGGCCAGTTTTCTATTCAAATAAATAAAATTAAAGTGTCTGTTTGTAATGTCAAAATAACGAAAGAACTTATAACAAAAAATCCATTTTTTTTGCTCTGTCTGTCTGTCTGTTTGTTTTGTCTAATCTCCGAAACGGCAGGACCGATTTTGACGGGGCTTTCACTGGTTGATAGCTGATGTTATAAGGAGTAACTTAGGCTTTAATTTTATTTCCGACTAGTTTATGCCCGCGGGTTCGCCCGCATGACTTTTCAACAATAAAAAAATACAACACTTAAATTTTATTTATTTGTATAGAAAATAATAAACATTTTAGAACCACACCAACCCTCGCAGAATATTCTCTGTAGCGATCAATAAACTCCCAGATTTTAATCCTGATACAGCTCGAACTCTCCAAAAATAAATAACAGAAAGCAACTAAAAAACTGTAACTCATATGTATGTATGAGGATTATTGTGCCAAATTAGATGGCAGGTGGTGAAAAAGTTATCCGATCGCTGCGCCCTCTAGGGAGTTCGACCAATAAAGGACGGATGAAAAAAATGGCCGCGCTGACGTGATCGAACGACCTCCCTACTTTGTCCTGTCCCAAGGCCTGTTACGGCCTTCGAGCACTCTGAGGCCTTTCCAGACCTATTTACTCTCGTTACGCTGCATTTTAGGTTTGAGAAAAGAGTATGTTTTTGTTGATCCTTGGAAATAGTCCGTCCGTGTATATTACAGGAAGGTTAGTACCTATAGACCAAATTTTGTTCCTAATTTTTGTGCAAATAGTTGGTTGTCGTTATCATTATACAATTCAAAATGGAAGCCAGTCATTTAAGGGTGAAAGCTTAACATAGAGTAATAAACATTGGAAATTGCCCAATCATTCTCAGCTACGAAGGTCAGTCTGATGAATGCATGAAGTGAATGAAGCATGTTATATTACACAGATTTATTAGACCAGTAAAAGGCGAATAGCGTCAGCAAAAACCTGCAAGAAAACAAAAACAAATTAAAATATTATAAAATCTCGGAGAATCTCAATTAGTTAGCAAGAACCTTGTTAGCAGGAGTCGTACAATAATACAAGTTTAATTAATTTCCTTCAGTTTCATTCGCTCAACAAATCTCGTTCGTTTTGTGCAGCGGAGAAATGCAGAGGTGGTTTGTAAAGTAGCTCATTGCTAGATGATTAAAATATTATTATTTTTATTTTATTTTATTATTATTAAAGAGAATGTACATTATTTTGTCCGAAAACTGACGGTTCATAGATTTAAGAAGACACTGAAACGGAAATGTATGCGTTAGGTTATCTATTTTTGAGCAGATTCGTTATTCGGCCTGCCTCGTTAATCTAGTGGTGGTAATGGCAAGCGCTATTACTGAGCATGAGGTCCTGGGTTCGATTCCCGGGTCGGGCAGTGTTATTGGGTTTTCCTATTCTCAGTAGCAGCCTGGACTCTGGATTTGTGCCTGGTTGATAGCAATAGGCTCGCCCCCTGTTACCGACCGACTTTGAATGATTTTATATTGAAGATCACGTATAAACGAGTAGTGTTAATGATTTGGAAAAAAATAGTTAAATTAGAGCATTTTGTAATAACTTAATATATTTATATTTTAGATTATGTTTATAGTACATAGTAAAACTAATTTGTAAAGTTATGTCTAACGTGGATAAAAAACTGAGAATCACGCAAAATCTATTTTTCTGAAACTTTCACCTTTTAAAGATAATTTAATTATTGATCTTTTATTATATGTGTTTTATTTATTTATTTTAACTTCTTGCACAAAATAAGGTACAAAGGCGGACTTAATGCCTTAGGCATTCTCTACCAGTCAATCAAGGGTGGCGAAGAGTTAACGCACGCATTTTTTTTTTACTAGGGCATCTCGGAGTTAACCATGAGCGGTTGAGACTCTTTAACCGGACTTTCCTGTGGTTGCCTTAAGCTCCTAACGAAACTTAATGCCTTCAGCCAGGGCGTAAAAACTTATAAGCTAAACGACTGCGCGCTAAGGGCACCCCTTGTGGGGTACGAACCTCGGCTTAGGGCAGAGTCGGAGGGAGGATGGCAAGGGATCGTCGGTGGCTGGATAAAATCAGAGTTATGATTATTATCGGGGGTATTTATAGCTACAGGCTCAGCTATAGCGCGTGCTGGCGCTTCGCTTACGGGCAAAGGTCGGGGAGGACTATTTAGTCGGAGATTTCGCGCAGGACCTCGGCGGCGAGGTTGGAATGACGGTCGTGTATTATGTTTGCGAGCTGTACTTGTTTCCCTACTGCTCTCCTGGAGGAGAGTCGTTTGGTCGTTTGGGTCGGTCAGTGCATGCCTTGGACGACGGGTCTTACTGATGCGAGAGGGAGTGTAATTGGCGGCCTTCACAACTAGAGTGTTGCGATGAGTGGCTGCGGAATCGAAGAAGCGCTTTGAAATGCGCTTCGTGAATTGGGCTATCGTAGGGATTCTATGTTCTAGATGAAGGTTTGTGTAAAGATAAAGATAAAGATAAAGATATTTTATTTTGCAAATATGGGTACAAGTCAAGGATGTTACATAATATAAATACAGAAACAGCCATATTTTGCCAATTACAAGGCATGCAAAAGTATACTCGTAGAGTTGAGGTACAATTAAAATCCATATTTCCTAATAATACATAATAATATTCTAATTCATAATTCATTAATAAAAATAATCTGTCAATAATAAAATTAATGTCACAATTTCTAATAGTTATTTAAATACAATATATAAAATAGTCAAACAACTTCTTTCTCCAATAAAAAATCTTCAACCCTATAATAAACTTTGTCTACTAAAAAATTTCTAAGTCTTCTTTTGAATAATGTCAAATTATAGTCCTTCCAACAACTTGGTATTTTGTTATATATTACCGGTGCCATGCAGCAGACACTCCTGCGCATCAGAGTTGTTCTAGTACTAGGGATACACAGACAACTATTGTCACGCCTATTCCGTGGAAATACGTCAGCCATTCGTGCGAAGCGATCCGGGTTTAATTTAACGAACACTGCCATTTCTAAAATGTACAAACATGGTAGGGTTAATAATTTATATTGTTTAAAATATGGCACGCAGCTATCGGTACTTTGCAAATTAAAAATGTTCCGAATGAACCAGGGGGCACCAGTGATTTTACGAAAGAAACGGATTTGGAGGGTTTCCATCTTATGGATGAGATGGGGTTTAGCGTGTGCAAAGACTGGACTCGCATAGGTCATGATGGGGTGGATGCACGCGGTGTAAATTTATGCGCAATTTGCACTTGAGTGACAATTTGCTTTTTGTATTTAGGAAGGAATGGAGCCTATAGAAAGCGAAGGCGGCGCGAGCGCGCACCTTCTTTAAATGCTCTGAAAAGGAGAGATGATGGTCGAGAATCACACCTAGATATTTGGCTCACTTCTCCCAAGGAATAGGCTTGCCTAACATGGTGATCGGTCGGATACTTAACGCACACAACTACACCAAATGTTTTTATTTGTTTTTGGCCTGGAAAGGTACTCGACTCAAGTATGGCGTTTTATTACTTTGCGCGGTGGTCTCACTTCACTGATTCATAACTTTTTGATCAGACTTAAATATTTCTTCACTGTCCAGAGGAGCGTACGAAAGTATTTCAGCGCAACTGTTGTTTAAAATCACGCTTTTTCCCATGGAGGTAGGTAGAAACTACAGAACGCCACCTACTACGATACTTATAACTCTTAGCATTTAAATAGGCATCTAATATTCAGTAATGTTTGTAACAAGATAATCAATGATAATTTATTGATTACCAATTCTCCAACAACCCCAAAGAGATTCGATAAAAAAAAGTAAACAAATTCGACGTATCCGAAATCTTCACCACTTCGCACCATTTTGTATATGATTGGCAATTTGTATGTCGCGTCACGCGAGCAGCATTGCTTAACTCGTTATTAAAACGAGCCTCAATATCGCGATACCTGTTCTTAACCCCTGCCTTTGATCTTCACACTTTGATGTCTTCTGATTGAGACCTACATTCACTTTGTGACCCCTGAAAAGGGCTTACATACCTTAGGATATTGCCACTGAAATTTTAACTATGAAGATTGAGGAGTAAGGTTGGATTTTCAGTGTGTGCTCTATCATTGGTTTCGCACGAGTAAGAAACATGTTTTTTTCCGTATATCAACAGATTTCGTAATGAGCAGCGGGAGTTACGTTCCATAGTACAAGTGCAAATAAGTGTGTTATCATTACAGCGGTGTTGGTGGGTAGCGTGTTTGATGTCGGGGTGAGGCAGTCTCGTGGGTAGGCGAGATCGTGGCGGATTGGTGACGTGTGAATTTTAAGTAGTTTTTTTAAGGTTGTAAGTAACACGTCTTGTGGAGGGTGAAATTTTGTTTTATTGATAACGGGTCGTGCAGGTTTTCAGATTGTAACTGTGTCATTGAGAACCTACGAATCCACGTGTAAGATTTATGTCATCGCGCGTTTCTGGTATCTGGTATTCTGTATCTGGTAAGACAGGAAGGTGACTTCAAAATAATTGGGAAAAACGCTTAGCAGATAATGATGATCGTTTTCAATTTATACTTGGTCATGATAAATGAAAATTTTCGGATTACCAGCCGTGGTAACAGTAAATTGCATGTGGCAAAAATTCCACTGTAGTAGCAGGCGCATCAAATTAAATAAGCCCACCAACCCCGTGGGAATACCACTTTCTCATAGTATGCATATATCTGCTTTCATATCTCATATCTCTATCTACCTACATACTGTTGGGATATGTTTGCTAAGATATAATGAAAGTATGGCAAACTGTCCGGCCATAAGTTGGTGGCAACGTCGAGTCGTATGTGCGCGCGACAGTAACTTTATCTGCTCTGCGCCCTTCACGGACAACCCTATACAGAATGATGTATTTGAATATTGAGAATAATTTTGTGGGCAATTTTTCGATTTGTGCCTCGGTCGTCCCACAGAGTCTCGTCCCACATAAAAAACTCCCCACTTGTCCCAATTTGTATGCCTCGCTCGTCCCAAAACTTAATTTTCAATATTTTATTCCCCGCTCGTCCCAATTCGTATGCCTGGCTCGTCCCACATTTTTTTCATATGAGTTAAATTTGATTTAATTGTACAGTCAGCCTAAAAACCTGACTGACCAGAAAGATAAATAACCTCATGTTGCGGAAAATTTGATGAACTAATTCAATCCGAGACTCCACTATAATATAAATTATAAAATTACAAGTTACGCCACCATGACAGTTTTTTTCTGATCAAACTTTAGGTTTAGATTGAAGGCATTAATAAAGTACACATAGCCGACCCTAAGTACAAACCCTGTGCACCCCACTGCTTAGACCACTACTATTATTATTAACCTAGAACAAGTTTTTGAATGTTTATAGCTTCGGTATTTTTGTGCGACCGGATTAGAGCTTGCTCTCTCGCTCTGCTTTCTTTGTATTAATCAATTGACCAATGACGTGGCTTTGCGTTATCAGCGCAATCGGAGCAAATGCGGTTACAAAGTGCATCTGCTAATTTTAAATATGAGGTGTTTACATTAAGAAAAAAAATATATAAAAAAAAAAAATCCTAAATTGCAATAGATCTTTTAATTATTAAAATTAAAAACATGCATCGCGGATGCATACCTAGAACTGGAAGTATTTAATATCTTTATGTTATTAGAAAAAACTATTATTTCAATTTATAGGAAGATATAGTACAATATTTTTTGTCAACTGTACTTTGAATTTGCCAGGAATGTGGGACGAGTGGTGACTTTAAAACTCAAGTGGGACGAACGAGGAATTCTTTGGAATGTGGGACAAGATAGTGGGACGACAGAGGCACACACTTAATTTTGTTTGTCGCGCGGAGTTTTACGGATCAGCGAATCTATAAAATTAATCAAATAAAAATGCCTTATAATTAGCCTTATTTAGGTTAAGTTTCACAGTTATTGAATACTAATTTTTAATTGTTTTTATTTGAGAACCCGTGAAGTGAAGGCCTTCTTTAGAGAATGTCAGTTTCACAGTTTCTATGTTTTGCTGCGTCCATCCAGCGTGATCCAGCTATACGCACGATCTCGTCCTCCCAGCGAGTGTGTGGTCTTCCTCGTTTACGCTTGCCAACCGGTCCCTTCCAAGAAGACATCTTTTTGGCCCATTTATTATCATGCAGTCTTGCAACATGGCCTGCCCATTTCCACTTGTTTGAGTTAAGCTTTATCTATACCTTTAATTTAATAAAGCTGAAGAGTTAAGGCTCCTACAAATAGGCGCGACACGCGATGCGACACAAAGAGACCGCTCGTCGCGCGGCACGCGGTGTCTTTGTGTCGCGTCGCGTGTCGCGCCTGTTTGTAGGAGCCTTTATTTGGTTGTTTGTTTGAACGCGTTAATCTCTGGAACTACCTGTTGAATTTGAAAAAATATTTTTGCATTTTTAGTCCAATTCTTAAAGGTTATACGAAGGTTACATGAGGCTATTTAATATCACGCTACGACCCTTGGGAGCCGCGCAAATTGTAATGCTATTGCATTACAATTTGCGCGGATCCCAAGGGTTGTAGCGTTTAGCACGGGCGGTATTGTGGTGTCTTGCGACTTCCACACAAACGAAGTCGCGGGCAGAAGCTATAAGTGGTCATTGAAGTAGTCACTTCTTTCAATGTTTACCTTAATTTTAAGTAAACTGAAAATACTACAAGCTTAAATCGAAGAAACGCGACGGGTTGTGGGTCTTATTGAGTGAAATCATCGTTTTTCTATGAAATTGCTTTAAGTAGACGATTAGTACTACAAAACGAGGTGCAGATAGTTTAAAGACCTGAACGAAGCTTAGTAACTTTTATGTGCGTTTGTTAAACAGTGCTTCTTTCTGTGTGATCTCTTGTTGTGTGTCCTGGCTGCAAGTAAAATGGGTACTAGTGTTTAACATAACATACAATCACGCCTTGTTTCCTCGTAGGGGTGGACAGAGGTGTACCTATACTACACTCATATTTTGCCAGTTATGTTTTAGTCCCATATAATAGGGGGCAAGCTTATTGCCATCAACCGGGAACAAATCCAGATTCCGGGATGCTAATGAGAAATTCCAGATATTAAAACCAAATAACACTTTTCCCGACCTGGGAATTGAACTCAGGGCCAAGTCCAGGTAATCAACGTCTAACGAAAAATACACAATACAAACAGACAAGTAACAAACGAAACAAAACCAAAAAATCTCAGCACCCATAATTCTCTATACAGCCAGTCTTCATCAATCGCGGGCTGAACGCGTCTAATCTTCCCCGCATCAAATATTAAGGCGCGCAAAGCAACAGCCTGTGTACTAGTCATGCATATTTAAGGCTCTACACGTAAGGCTTTATAAGCCGCCAAGTAATGAGCTTGTGAGTATATGCACTTGTTCTACAATAGTACCGATGTTCAGCTAATTGAACAGGTAGACAAGGTCAGGAGAGGTTATTTGAGAAGTTTTTGGGTAGTTCTAAATCTGTTGAGATTTGCAAAGACTTATGGAGATTGGCACAAGCGTAGAGAGGGATATGATGCTCAGCAGTGGAAAGTCAAATCGTCTTTTCAGTTAGACTATAAAAAGGCACAATTTACAAGAAAAAGAACTCAAGAGAAGAGAAGAGTCTCGTTGCCCCTTCCAAAAGGTAGTTTCGTATGGAAATTATAAGGCATGACACTCCATAGTTACTCCGTAATAAAAGTCGTTTTATAATATTTTGTCTTTGGATTGTGGATAAAGTCGGACTCTATAGACAGTATAGAGACAGTGATCATGATTCGAGGACTTTAGCTGGTGAAACGGTCTCTAAAAATAATTTCAGTAAACGGAACTCTTACATTCTTACCATTACTTTGGCATTGTATTGCACTGCACTGGCACTTACTGACAAAAACAATAAAGATTCAACAATTTTCACCCTATTGAAGGCTTCAGTACGTTCTTGTCATATGATAACTGATACGAGTACTTCTCATACTCCTAGGTACCACAAGTAAATAGTTCTCACAAACGTAATTCTAAGGCTAGCAAGTAGTGCGGGGAGACCCAGAAAGCGTGCAATGTGTGAACCTATATCTAGGATTTGCCGCGGTGTCTGTCTGTAGACACCATATATTATTATTTTACTTTTAGTTTATCCAAATGAAATCGTATTTATCAAGGTGCTGATGAGTAAGTGTGCCTATGACCAATTGAAGTCAGAATCACTGCCCATATTCCTATAGAACGTGCTGGTGCTGGTGCTTTCGTCCACTTTTTAGACACCTCTCATGTTAGCTCTTTAAATGCCAGCCAATAGATAGTTACCTACTGCTGGACATAAGCCTCTCCCAATCATTGCCATAGTATCTTGTGCTTGTAATGCAATTGGCCAAAATATCAACAAACACCAACCACACTCATCATGGAATTCAACAACAGCTGACATAGTATCTACAGGCATTTAGTACCAGTATTTTCTCAAGCCCTCTAGATTCTTTAAAATGCATTTAAACCAAACGAGTGAATGCTCGTTCTAGTCCCACTCGGTCACATTCTTTTTATATAAACAGACATCAAGCAATTTTTCGTTGTTCTATCATTGTTCGCTCAGGTTCTATAAAATGTTCTTTACCATGAGCAGAGTCAGGGGGCGTGCTACGTGCGACACTGGAGCCGGAATCCGTGGCAGTGCGCCGGAGCGTGTAAGCCTGCGTGTCGGGTTACGGGTCGGGCAGACGGCGCGGCGGCCTGTCCGGTGCTATGTGTGCCTGTGCATGTGCAGCTATATGCAGGTGGGAAAGTACCAAGGTGCTATGTGCAGCTATATGGACGTAAGCTAGTGTCAGTGACATGTTTGGTTGCAAAAATACCTGTGAGGGATAAGAGTTGTAATATTTTAATTATTGTGAATGTGGAGACTATGTGCATGACATTGTGTTTTTTGTTTTTTCAGTTAGTTTTATCATAGTCTGGTAGTTTGAGTAATTTATGCGGCCTAATGTTATTTGGTATTGTGGCGGTATCTACAACGCCACGTAGGTCGCATGTGGCGTTGTAGACGCCGCCATAGTATTGTTCGTCGAATCGTTGAGCTCCTTAAGTTATGACTTGAGCTGCAAGATTACTGACAAATGCGTGCACTGACTGGACAGGTCCACTCAATTTGTGTGGTCCTTTACTCAAAAGACCATTAATCAGACACCAATCTACATGGTCTTCACATGACCTGACCAAGATTATGTCTGGACTTTAAAAGAGACTGTAACCTCTGAGTTTGTTTGGGCCTTTCTTTCCAGATTAGTCAGATAAGAAACGCCGACCTGATCTAGTTTTTAAAATATGATTGACGTGTAAAAGTTTGTACAAATCTACTTACAGAAATAAAATCATTTATTATTTAATAATATGTAGTTGTATATTAATTTATGGTAGAGTTATCAGAGCCAAAAGTATCTGATGAAAATGTAAACAAATGAATCAGACAACGTACCTGTGGATACCAATTTGTAGTGCCACTTATAAATTGAGTGCTTTGATTTGATTATTTGAATATATAAACCTGAAATTATAATTTTAAATCACTGTACGTTTTTCATTTAAAATTAACATCAATTATTTTGATGATTTTTCAATTACAATTATATAATGTTATTCAAACAATAATTGTTGGATATAGTGGTGAGATATAAAATTGAAACATTCTACGAGTAATAAGAGATAATGGTGGTGTTACAAGTTCCTTTTAGTGAGTGACTGTGTAAGTACTTAATCTAAAGAGGTTTTGTATACACTTTCATCAGATTATGTGGTTTATGTTTGACAAAAGGCTAGGAATCCAATTTCAACGTATTTAGTATCAACAGGCTCGCCCCCTATTACATGGGACTTTAACATAACTGAAATGAACCGAAATGTGGGTGTACTGTAGGTACACATCTGCCTAGCCCTTCGGGGACTCTGGCGTGATGTTATGATAAGTCAATATCAACAGTCAGTTGTTGAAAGTTCATATAATGAATTAGGGTTCCGTACTTCAAAAGGAAAAAACGGAACCCTTATAGGATCACTCATGTCTGTCTGTCTGTCTTCTTTTTATCATTTTAAAATAAATTGTTTTAAAGTTATAAGTGAAAATAGACGAAAATTTACCCCCTTATCTCTGAAACTACTGAACCTAAAATTTTGAATAAAATACAGAAATAGTATACTTATAGATTACAGGAAAATCTATAAGAAGTCTATGGCCTTAAAATAACATGGTAAATCTCTCGATATTGTGCGTACAAAATTATATTTGCAGTTGGAATGTATGGGAGATTATGTTTACCAACTGCAATGTTAAGTTTGTTCTTAGGAAAAAATCTTTCCAAGCACCCTTCATTGTGCGTGGTCCGACACGCATTTTGAAATGAAAAAAAACGGTGAATACCGTTTTTTTTTTTTAATAAATACTATTGAAATCTCTATATTTTGAAAACATACCTACCAGTTTCATGTCAATGAACTATGTCGACAATTATTACTAGGTACTGAATCTATGAAACTCTACTTTAGTCATAAGATGTTAATGAGTTAAGGGGAGAGCCAATAAAAATGCATTCCACAATAATTAAATATGTATTAAATAGAACGTAGGTATACGTGAACTAGTCGCGAAGTGCCAATTAAATCCCGCAGGCCGGTATACCCTCGTCCTTAGTTTTAGCATAATGCATACAAAGACCCATCTTATACCCGCCAGCCCCGTTTGCCCCGTTCACCCTGATTGCCCCAGTTGCCCCGCCTGCCCTCAAAAGTGATGTTTACTGTTAAATATAGATCGATCTTAGGTATTTCTAGAATAAATTGACATATATCTTCGTGGTGTTAGCCTGTGTTGTTTAAGTTTTTAGAAAGTAGTTATTACTTTATGTTTATTTCCTAGGCAATGAACTTTATTACATTCCTTTTTCAAAATGAAAACGTTTGAGACAACTTAGTTTATTTGATTTAAAGCGTCAAAATTATAATAATTTACCAAGATGGAGCGACAGACTAACTTTCTGATTTTAATTGACAGATTTCTCGACAATTCACAAGAGCCTTCAACTTTGACTAAGATTTCGTAGTAACTTAGCAAGATGTTCACAATAAGCAGCAAATCAAACAACACCTCAAAACAAACAAGTAGCTAGGTATATGTATAAGGACCCATCTCAACTCTTCGCAAGAAATGTCTCCACGTATTTCACGAGACAATACAATCTCGAGAAACAGAGATATCTACGAGACTATAAAACAAAACACTCGCGCAATAATTACACAATCATTGCTCAACTCCTACAATTAAAAGTTACATAATATCACCTCTGGGAGGAACCTAAGTCCTTACGCACGACTGGCGACTCGCAAGCAACTCGCAAATTCACAAAATGGCCGATTTAAATCTGTTTTGTGGGCACGAGAGGCGAATACCAAAATTTATCTCTTCACTCCACTGGTTTGATTTGAAATTATCGTCGTTAAGGAGTTACGCACTTTCTGCGCCAACGAGTTGCCACTGTGATTTCAGATTTATTTTGCAAATTTTAAAATTGTACCTTTGTAAACTTTCCTCGAGGCTTATTCCTTAGCTTACAAAACTCAATATCATTCAGCAGATGCTCACCTGATCGGTATGCGTAAGTTGGTATTTCCCACCCTAAAGGTAAGGGGTTCCTGAATAGGTGTTTTTTCTGTAGCTGATGGATGTGATTTTCCTTAAGGCTGTCAGTGTTGTGCATGTTATGGTACTCGTAAATATTGTGGATTTTCCGCTGGATGCATCGCCGCTTTGTGGAAGCGCTCACGCGTTGCTTTCCGGGAGGAAGAGGAGGTCTAAGGAGTATACCGCTAAACTACTCCGAATAATAATAGGGGTAGCTAGTAAATGTTAACCCGTGCTTAAAAACTTTGGAACATTTGTTAAAAAAAATACGCTCAGCTCAACATAGCACTACGGATTTCCTTATATTCCGCGAGCCCGTCAAAATGTCTAGATTTATTGATTTTGCAAGATCACCTCCATAATAATTTACCCTTTATGCTTGTAAAATTTCTATTACCTAATGAGGTATTATTATTGATACACGGTTAATAACAACAACGGTACTCCTATTTTATATCTATTTGCTTTACTCAATTTCGTTACCACTTAGAGTTCTGCTCACCCTATAAATGGGAGTCTCAGCGTTAAGTTAGCTCTTTTCTGTTCGCGTCGAGTATTTTTGAAAGATCATGTCACCCTTGTATTATAGAAGTTGACAATGGGGAAATGGCAGGCGTATTACGAAACAAATTGATGCGGCGCAACTGTTGCGCAACATAATGTTAAATAATTTATTTTTTAATAATTAGTTCTAAATTACAATTTATTTATATATAAAAATAGCTTTTTACAACAGTTCATTATTTAAAACAGATATTATAATGATTATGAGACGAGAGACGGACTTAATCTATACCTAAACAAGATTACTCCTGTAGGACCGAAGAATAATGATCCCTCCTTTGATTTTCCCGTAGCCGGGCTAAAAAAGATATAGGGGTAGAATATCGCGAGGGAAACTAATCAAACCTGTATGAAGATAATAGTAATACGGGATTTATTTATACCGTGTGACTACTGAGACCCCCAGCCCCAATTTCCCCATTAATTGAAGCCCCATTATCAGTTGCGCCACAATCACCCAACTTACTTTTTGTCCATAATAACCCTGCCTTCCTGTCTTCACCGCGACAGGGGAACACAATATCCTATAGAAAGTCGGGTAGTATCTCGTGACAAGGGGGCGAATCGCCAAATTTTCAATTAACCGGCAAATATAAGGTGACGGCTTGGACTCGCTCCGTTCAATTAAATTGTGCTAAGAAACGGTATTGGAACGGAAGTATAAGTGCCAGTTCGGTTGTTAGAATTGAATGGGAAATAATTATAATGGATTTTGTTTTTGTTGATGAATTACGTTTTAATGTAGTCATGGTTTCTATGGGAAAGGTATTAAATGAATGTTCATTGTCAATTTATACATTGGTATTCATGTCTAAGTAAATAAATTAAAGTTTCTAAGTGTTTAAGTCTTACCAAGGGGTATCCTATTATCCAGTAACTGGGGTGTGGAGGTCAGATAGGCAGTCGCTCCATGTAAAATATTGGTATTCTGCTGCATCGGGTTAGACTGGAAGCTGACCCCAACATAGTTGGGAAAACGCTAGGCAGATGATGATATGCATTAGCATTATGATATGCATTTAAAAATAAAAACATGAATCTCTCTCCATGAACCCTGATAGATAGATGGCCTACCTAATCGAAACAAAGTATTTTTTTTTTAGTCGTTCCCTTTTTTTAACCTGCATTCAGTTGTCAAAGAATATAAAAGTAAATAAAAACTGCAGAATAATATCACTGACCGACCCAGACGACCCCACTACTCTCCTCCGGGAAAGTCGTAGGGAAACTAGTACAGTTCGCAAAATAAGAGCACACAATACACGATCGTCATTCCGACCTCGCCGCCGAGGCCCCGCGCGAAATCCCCGACTAACGAATAGTCCTCCCCGACCTTTGACTGTAAGTGAAGCGCCAGCTCGCGTTTTAGCTGAGCAGCATGTAATCCAAACTCCCCACGATAATAATCAAAACACTGATTTTATCCAGCCACCGTCGGTCCCTTGCCACCCTCCCTCCGACTCAGCTGCCCTAAGCCGAGGTTCGTACCCCACAGGGGGTGCCCTTAGCAAGCAGCAGTCGTTTAGTTTATAGTTTTTACGCCCTGGCTGGAGGCATTAAGTTTCGTTAGGAGCTTAAGGCAACCACAGGAAAGTCCGGTTAAAGAGTCGGAACCTTAGTTGTTACACTCTGAGATGCCCTAAAAAAAAAAAAAAACAGCATAATACGTCCACGACTTTTCCTTTCCATTTTCCCCGCGTGGATTAGATGATCTACTCCAATATACACAATACAGACCTAGAATTACATCTCAAACTCATCAAGCAACACCAACAGCTACTATTGACTCAGTTAACAGGTACCGTAGTTAATACTAATACTTACTTGTACTCTAGATATACAGTTAACGCTAAATTAAGCCGCGTACCATTGCCGCATATTGACACTGCGTCTAGCCAGAGTTAGGCTAAACTCAGGTCTAAGATTATATCTCAACTGAGCCAAGTTTTAGTCTGTGTTTGTACGTGTTAATGGTCGGAATTTGTTGGTTTATGTATTAAGTTAGTGTGATTGTGCTATGTGGAAAGTGATGTGTGTTTTGAGTAAAATAAATATTGTTATTTACTGAGATAGCAAGTTTTGGAGTGAATGTTGATAGTAATTTGTGCCAAAGTACAATGCTATAATGATGTATAACTTTTTCTAAAAACGTCTTTGAAATATCTCAGGCTATTGTTTGAGCAGAAAAGAAATAACTTCATTATTTCTGTTTCGTTTCATAGTTAGTGCTGCTACATACCTATATACTCAATACAAAAAAGTTAAATTAAAATGTCTGTCTGTATTGTCAAAATTTCAGCTTTTACTAAAAAAGTGTGTTCGGAATTTATAAAAAAAAAAAAAAAAATATATGTTGGCTGTCTGTCTGTCTCTGTGCTTGTTCCAGTATACCTCCGAAACGGCTGGACCGATATCCACGTGCAGATAGCTGATGTTATAAGGGGTAACTTAGGCTACTTTTATTTTAGGTGATTTATTTTAGAAAAACCCACGTAGGCGAGGCCGCGGGCAGCAGCTTAACGCAAAACGTTTATTTGTGCACAAACCCATATGCAACGAAGACATAAAAAAAAAAACTAACATAAAATTAAAACAGCAACAGCATTGTAATTATAGCAATAGTTAATACTTTTATGACAACAATGAACACTGAAAAAAATGTTTACTTGTACATAACCAAACTTTTGTCATCATGTAACACAAAAAAGTGACCACATAACTATATGCAACATGTAACCAAAAGGCTGTTTTGTGTTTTATAGATAAATCACTTTTATTAAATCAAGTTAACTTTTATAAAGTCTTGTCAAACTTTGGTTATTCCTGAAATAGCCGAAGTAGTTAGGCTAAATATTTCAGTGAAGGAGTGAATCTACATTAATTTTACCGTAAGGACTGTAAACTGTAATAAAGTGTTTATTACAGTTTTTCTTGCATCACATCTATCATCGCACAGCATCCCTTCAAGAAATAAAATAGCCTTACAGCTTCCTCAGCATAATAAACCAACTATCATACAAAACCCCTCCTTACGATTCAGGTAAAGGGACACTTAACCCAGCGTAGCCACGAGCCCCCCATCACGCCGACAGGAATCGTGGCAAGCAGTAAAAGCAAAGCTACTGCGATACTAACAAACATTCATATAAAAAGAATAAAAAGGGGACTAGTTTATTCACAAAAGCAAATGACATTTATATGGTAAGAGGCGATCGTAAAAGTTGATATTATACCGTAGGGCTGTGCGTGTGTGTGGTGCTGTCGATACTACAATTACATAAAAAGAAAACGTGTATTGTCTTGTCTAATATTCTTTATTTTGGCAATAAAAAAAATAAAAAAATAGGACAATTATTTAATTGGACAATAATTGAAGACATATAAAGATAATATTTTTATATTTTCAGTTATTCTTATTTAACTTTGTACTTGTGATTTACGAGTACAGTTTAATTATCTAATATGTTTTTTTTTATGGTTCACCAGAAATATAGAAATAAATTGACCTATTATGAAATCAACTAATGCATTTAGGCAAAGATGCTAGCAACATAGGACCCAAATACATCACAATAACCTATTTCATAGCCACAACTTGGTGCTAACAACATGTTACTGCAAGGCTCCGCTGAAAACCATACATTCAGCTTTGATACCTCGTGTGACAGCCTAATGGGCGACGAGAGTGAACTCGTTCAGCTAAGCTCCATAATGAAGTAATCAGTCACATGTCCGACGAATTTTGAGTCACAACACGGTTGGAAATTTGACTTTGTGCCAATATGTGGATTCATGTACTTGGGGAAGGCTTTAGACGTCCACAGCAGGCTGTCGATCAGTTCATCAAAAGGTTTTGGCGAATATCGGAAAATGATTTTGTCAAAGACAAAGACTTTGTTAACAAGGCTTTTGGAGTTGCTTTACGAGAGTAAATTTTGAGCTAGTATTCTCTTGTTACTCGTAGAAAAGAAACAAGAGAAATATTTTTGATTAATGTTGTTATTTATTTTATTTTATATTTTGATTGTGATTAATCACGATAACTTCAAAAGTAGTCAACTGAAAAGTCGATAATCATTTTTCGATAATCGCACCATCCGCATACCATCCCTACCCCACATATAAGGACACTAAAATTCGTGCACAAAATTCTAGTGGAATAAATAAATAGCACAATAAAGTTGGGCAGGTATTCGCGTAGAGATTATGTTAAAATAGCGATTCCCAGTATATTTAGTTTATGAACTTTTGTTTGGATGCTGCTGAGATGCTAATGAGATGCGAGCTCCTTTTTTGTTTTTGTTTTTAAACGGGCCGGTTTATTGTTTTTGTTTATAGATGGAGACATTGTGTTAAATTTTGTGTAGTCTTTTCGCTTAGTTCATTTCAAAGGACTTTAGTGTAGTTATTAAATCCCTAATTTTATATCTTATTCTCATATCTTATTTCAGCTCTACAGTATTATGTTAAATCCTACAACCCCCTCTTATCTTAAAGAACATTTCAAGTTCCTTCATGACACACAATAGATATTTGAGGTCATCGGTAAACTTGAGACTAGAGATGCCAATTTGCATTCCACTAGCTTTTATGACAAGTCTTTTACAGTTCAATCAGTACGGTTATGGAATGCCTTGTCCGTGTCGATAAGGCGTGGTCAATTTTTGTTCACTTTTAAAATTCTGGCAAATAAACACTTCCTCTCTCCTTAAACATCATCATTACTTAAAGTTCCTTGCTCTTCTTTCATATTTATTATTAAATATAATTACCTTTATGCATTATGTTTGTATGTATTTATTGTATATGTAAATGCTACACCATTGGCACCTGCAGTATTGTCTCTCCTTCTACTTTTAATCCATCCAAAGGTTGTCTGTAAAAATCGCTTTTAGCGATAAGATCGCCTATTGTGTCACCCTATGTAACATTTCTACATTTATATAATTTTTATGGTGTACATAATAAAGAGTATTCTATCTATCTATCTATCTCATTCCTTTGCAAAGTATGAACAAATTTCATTACGTAATAATGTTGTCGGGTTTTATAACAGCATTCCGAGTTTTGTTGTAACACACATTCTCGTGGGAAGGAGAGTCAGAGATAACCGCATCTTATTCTACACCAAGAATTATGAGATTAAATGCAAAGTGATCCCACACCTCTAAACAAAACACACCACACACCTTAGGGCGCTACTATCACACAATCTCCAGCATAATTCGCTGCGAATTTACTGCAAATACGGTTTGCAATCAATTGGATCGCATCGCCAAAACAAACGGGCGCCCAACAATATCGTTAGGGGATGAGCGGATGTGACGTCAGAGACAGCCGCCATGCTAATGGCTAATGCGTGTCGCCGGAAGTCCTGGCCCGGAAACGGAGCGGACATCTCGCGAAATTATCATTTAACATTTTATTGCTGTACGGTGCATGCGGCTTAATAGGCTTGTTTTGTTTGTTGAGATATATGTGTTAGTAGGTGTGGCAGTGCCTCCTTCGTTTGAGGTTTTGGAAATTGATTTTTTGGCCTCACATGGGCAAATATAGATGACTCCTTGTACTACAAAATCGTGCAAATTTAAAACCCTGTCTGTTTGATTCTTCCCGGTTTTGTTATTCTTGTTATTTATCTTTATTACTTACGTGAAAATCTAAATATGTAATACAAAGTCGGGTTAGTAACATCATTTATAACTCAAGAACGGCTGCACAGATTTTTATTATCGTTGATTTGTTTTATTTGTCTTCGCCCCGAATAGTAGAATAACTATTAATACATGCAAAACATTCACGAAAAAAGAAATTTATGGATAAAATTCATTTTCTCATACATTTTGTATGGAACGGCTTTTTTATATCTCGAGAATAGATTGGGGAACGGGGGAACAAAAAATTTCACGTGGATGAAGTCGCGGGCAGAAGCTAGTAACTAAATTAACTGGTAGTAAATTGTTTAGTTCTTCGTTAGAATCAACAACGTCCGTAAGTATCATAAAAAAAAATTTACATAAAAAAAACCTTAATTTTCCATCGAACTGAATAACTTACCATGGGACCAACTTAGAAATCACGAAAAAAAAAATCTGCTGTTCCATAATAAAGTTTAATACGTACCGTTCTAAACAGTTGTATCCCTAGTAGCATTTTTTTATAGGCCAGCTGTTTATTTTTTCTCGATTTTAAAGCTGGTCCTTTAGTAAAAGTTATTCAGTTCGATGGTCTAAAGCACCTCTTAAAGTTTGTAGAGTTCATTTTTTAACACCTTATATAGACGAATTCAGAACCTCCTCCTTTTTTTGAAGTCGGTTAAAATCATTTATAACCAGAGTGCATCTCATGACAATTCCAATAAGCCCAAACATGGCTAGGAATGCTAGGATACATTGTTTTATTACGGAGTTCCGTTACCTACCTTCCGGCATCATCATTAGATCAGTTTGATGGTACCATTTTGATCAGCATTTATTTAAATTTGCTTCAATATAGCCGCTTAACTATCTTAATCGAGATATCTTATCGTCACCCGTAAAATACGTGTTACTGACAAGTTCCGGTGGCCATCTGTGGTCTTCTTTACCAGTTTCGGTTCACCAAATGATACTTTCTGAATGCAAATGCTTGATTTGTTGATGAAAATACAAAAATCGCTTTATCGCCTATCCCATCACCAGAAGTGGATTTTGATTGGTTCATAAACGACGGAGTTCTGAGACAAAAAAAATAAATAAAAAAAATACAACCGAATGAGAACCTCCTCCTTTTTGTAAAGTTGGTTAAAAATGAACTGTTTCCCAAGAGTTTTTGACATTGTGAACAGTAACGTTCGCATATAATTAAAAAAAAAAACCGTATGTACTACATACTACCTATTTCTAAATAAATATTGTATAATTTTTGGAAATCCACTGACAGCGAACGAGATTGCAGACACAGATATACTGTATTCGGATATTCACAAAGTGATTTACAACATCACTTATTTGTATACCTACATTTATCAAGCGAATACTCAATTTCAATTCAACGATACTGCTCTCCTGTATTTATTTATTGGGGAAATTTTGAACAACAAATAATAAACTTGGGTCGGACACGTTTTATTAAGGCGCTAGGTATCCCTAATTTAGAATTTTGAATTCATTGTTCTCACCGTTGCCGCGTTGCAGTTGAGAATAGGTGCGAAAATAATATTGTATGTATATACTTCAAGATATACTGTGGGCTGTGGTTTTTTTCAAATTTTATTTTTGTCTTATATTCGGTCGGTTTTTTTTTTAAAGTGACCTTTATCCCATTTTGTATTCAATTTTTCAATTTAAAATGACATGAAAATGTGCGTAATGATGTAAAGATTGCTTTATCTGTTTAAAAAACGTCCCTTTTAAAAAAATATTCGAAAAAATATTTTTTATGTAATTCATTAGGGTTCCGTACCTCAAAAGTAAAAAACGGAACCCTTATAGGATCACTCGTGTGTCTGTCTGTCTGTCCCTCTGTCACAGCCCATTTTTCTCCGAATGTAATGGACCGATTAAGTTAAAATTTGGTATACATATCAATTTGAGTGACCCAAACACGGACGTGAACCGTAAATAAATGAATTTAGAATATTATGGGGTCAGTTTTGAAAAAAAATACAGAAAATAGTTCTATACTTATCTATAATACACAGGAAAATCTATAAGAAGTCTATGGTCTTAAGACCATAAACATTATTTTAAAATAACATGGTAAATCTCTTAATATTGTGCGTACAAACTTACATTTGCAGTTGGAATGTATGGGAGATTATGTTTACCAACTACAATGTTAAGTTTGTTCTTAGGATAAATTATTTCCATTGTGCATGGTCCGACACGCACTTGTCCGGTTTTATTATATGGAATTTGCTCGTCAAGGTCATTGGCGTTACCTATCGCCTTAAGCAGCAAATAATAGAACAGGCGTGGACTCGTTATAATTTCAATATTGAGTGACGCGACGTGGCTGACATTGTACACAATTTAATAAGATGGCTGAGTATTCTGTTACCTTTCTGTTTGGTATCAAGTAACTTGATTGTTTTTCACCTTCAGAATTAAGTTGTTCAAGGTCTAAGATTCTTTAAGTGTTTTGGTGTAAATAAATTTAAGTACCTATTGTTTTATGTTGTGATCTGATGCTTGTATCAGATGAACTCATTATGTTTTTATACAAACAAGGGAAAAAGGAAAAATAGTAGTTTTGGGTTAAAAAAAGTACCACAGAGTATCTACATGGTTGGAGTAAAAGAATATAAAATTAATGAAACCACCAACATACAAAAGTTGAAGTCCATGTTACGTCGAAGTACAACGACGAAACAAACTTTTTAAGGTGTCCTTCCAGAACCTTCCATCACAAAAGCTGTACCTAAATAACAAAAAAATACCTACTAAACATCTAGCTACGAGAAAAACAAACCATGTTCATCCCCCGACACATCCCCCATACCACGCCAACACACACTTGGCACTTCAAAAGCCAGCATTTTATTCAAAATAAAGCTTGCAAGGCTAACGTGTTACCCCGTCGACCAGGGTCTCGAATAAACCGGGACTGAACGCTGCGTTCAAAACGACCCACAAATCATATGGCGGAATTCCTAACTTACCGTTTCCTGGGAAGTGAAATATATACGAATGTACGACGATGTGTGTGGAGAGATTTTTGTGAGACGACTGTTTGTTTATAGAGTAGTATACTTACTATTCTATAATATTATTAATCTAACCAAATTGAAGATATTTTTTGAGTTTGACTATTAGTAAAGATGCAGAAGATAGAAAACTAAGTTTAATTTCGTCTCAAAACTTGAGCGAATATGGCTAGCAATAGATGACGTTATTGATAAAAAATTAAGTAATTAATCCATTAGCTTATCTACTGTTCAGGTTTATTTTTGAGTAGGTGCGATATACTCTTTTACGTACTCTTGTGTGTTTATTTTTATAATGCTGATTTAAATTTTATAAGCAGGCAAAAATAATATCTTATAAGCAAATCCGTGCACCACACATAGCAAGACAATTTTACCTCGGCGACGCATTCGCTTGTAGCGAAGTGGCTTTATGTGGCTCGCCTTAGTGCTTCCTTTTGTGTCGCAGATTTGATTCCCGGCCACTCCACCTGCCTACCTCCTCTTTGATATGAAAATGTTTAAGTACCTACTTAATAAGAACTTGCACGGAACACTGAACTCTTGAAAAAGGGATTTTGATCTAATAATAATTTGTTTTGACAAAGCTGATTCAAACCTTTATGTTCTGAGGTCACATGTTGTTTTCCAAAGGTTTTAAACTAATATTTGTTCGTAAAATGTGTGGACTTTATACCCTTTGGTAGACGAAGTTCCAGACGGTCTGGGTAAGCCTGAATTCACATATTAGAGGCAATGTCAATCCAAAGTTGATGAACGTTTATGTTTATATTGTGAATTTGTGATTATTATTCAGAGAGACGAAATTAAACCTACAAATATATAACGTAAATGAATTTTCGTCGACCTACACATGAAATAAAACGTTATGAGTATGAACAGTCGACCTCGTAATTGCTTTATCACCCTAAGATTGAATGTAACTTGTACGTCATAAAACGACGTGGCAATTTTATTTATCTATGTACTCGTATTTGATAGTGTCAAGTTTTCAAACTTAGTGAAGTTTCAATTAAATTGAATTTTTATCGAAACTGATCGAGGACGGAGAACTGAAGGAGGGGATAATTGAGTGCCTTATGGCTAAGTAAAAACAGCCGCACGCGTCAATTGACCAGGTTAGGCTACGCTTGCCGCGGTTGGTCCGTGGATGGGTGACCATCTTTACATACCGAGACTCCTCCGTGCCTCGGAAAGCACGTTAAGTCGTTGGTCCCGGCTGTCATTCGTGGATCTTTGACAGTCGTTACGGGTCGTCAGAAGGCCGAAAGTCTGACAACCGGTCTTAACCAAAGGGTATCGTATTACCCAGGCGTTGGGTTGTGGCGGTCAGATAGGCAGTCGCTCCATGTAAAATACTGGTATTAAGCTGCATCCAGTTAGACTGGAAGCCCACCCCGACATCGTTAGGAAAAGGCGAGGCATTTATGATGTTATCGTAACTGATACAGCAATTACAAGGCTGACTACACATTCCAGCAGCTTCCATACATTGTACGAAATACTAAGATATTGTAATTTATGATATTTGATTTACAAACAGACATTATTAGACAAGATAAAACATCACTATAAATCAAACTAAAATCGAACACCGATTCCAAGATTCGTACCCTTCTTCGTGCAGAACATCTGAAGGTTTTTAAAGACGACTCCTTAACGCCACGTGATCGGGATGAAGGGAAGCCTGTCAACGATGTTTGATGTAGGTAAATTGTGCTCGTATCGGCTCCGTATCGGAGCCGCGGACGTGAGGCGGGTCCGATACGGCGCGCGGCGGTCCGGTCACACCAATTATTGAGGGATGAATTTTAGTTTTAGTGTTTGGTAGAAGTTTTGGATAACTTGCGTTTGTCTTGTGTTAGTTTTAACGTAGTTTGGTTTGTACACATACATTAGGGTGTCCCTTATATGACATTTTTTTTTATTTTTTTTTTTATCGATACGCATAGCCTCTAATTTTTTTATAAATGCTAAAATATACTCAAATATGAAATTTCAGCTTTCTAGCATGATCGCAACACGTGCCGACTGAGCTTCAAAGTTTATTTAAAATCGTGTTTTGTCCTATTATTCCGATCTGCTATAAAACTAATATAAATGCAACAAATTTGGTGAGTATGAGGTAAAATAAAATAAGGTAAACATTAATCTTTATTTTAAAACATAAAATTATAACAATCAGCCAGGGTAACTTCTCTTTAGTGTAGTTTTTTAACAGTCCAGATACAAATTTCTATATTCCTGGGCACAGCGCAAAAAGCATTGTTTTTGCTCTTCTTCTGCCGTGTTAAGTAAGGTTTTGAGTTAGGAATGCATTAGACTGTTTTTAGGACGAATTTATAAACATGATGATGACAACCGAAAAAAATTCTCTCTCTAACGTCTGCTCCAAAACAGCACAAACTCCGTTAAAATAACCAGTATTTTAAGCTTTTGTATCGCAGCACATTATTTGAACTTTATTATTAAGGTTCCAGTCAAAGAGAGCAGATGAGACGGCTTTAGCTTGATGTTATCCAGAAGAACTCTCTAGTTTTGGCACTGCAAGAAGCTGTTCTCTATCGTCAAATGAAGCAATAATGGGGCAAACGTTCTTCTTTTGAACTTCGTACATCCAATCCGGGTAATAGTTTTCCATCCCAATGGACTGTGACTACGTCAGGTACCTTGTTTTGAAAGTCAGTTTTATTGCTTCTGCCCTTGTTATTCTCGTCTGAGTACAAATTCGCTGAATCGAGGATTTGTTAATAGCGAAATCGTCGCTGCTCAGACCAAGCGCTTCTACGAGACCGCATGCAGAAAGTAAATGGAATCTCTATGCTTAACTGACATCGATCTAAAACTGCGACAAGTTTAGGCATTATAATAACCTTTCTACCTCTTTTTTAACTTTTTTAGGGCAGGGAACGTCTGGCAAGCTGAGTTCAGTATTCAAAATCTGTTCTTCGTCCGAATCTTCTGGACATTCAAGATATTTGAGCTAGAAGTAGATGCAACAGCCAAAAACTCTCTTTGTCTCACATTCCTTTCCTCCTCTTCTAATCGTCTTTGCATTAGTCTTTCTTCTTTTGCCGCCAATTTTTTGTCCACACCACCTAAGTATTCCGGTCGACCTGGCTCTCTCTGTTTCCTTAAAAATACTTTGTCTTCCTCTATTTTCATTCTTTCAAAAGCATCAGCATGTGCAATATCAAATAAGTTATCAAGGTTAATTTTAAAATTATTTTGTTTATCACTCCGTAATTCCATCGACATCTTTATGCAATTAACAATGGCGCATTAATAGTTAAAAATCACGAATGAAATGACAAATTAAACACGTAGTTACAGTTCGCAGCGCATTACCCGCGCAACTTATATGGAGAAGTTTAAATCGCAAGTCGGCACGGGTTATCGTGTATAAAACGGGCTAATATTTTTTCCTAGACAATATTGGGTTATTACGAAAGTTTTAAGAAGGTATGCGTAAAAATATATTGAACTTAAAATTTAAGGGACACCCTAACATACATACATAAACTCACTTCTTCTCAAGGGTGTAGGCAGAAACTACAGAACGCCACCTGCTACGCTCCTTACATACTCATTTTGCTTCGTTAACGTTCATACATCTGGTCATACACGCATGCCTCTTGCGAGTACTTCACATCTTACCGCTCTGAAAAACATCACCAATAAGGTCATTATATGTCCTAAGGTCTCCTCTCCGGGCGTTTTCACTCAGATCTCGCTTGTACCTTTTATTAATCGCCTTCACTGAAAAACAAAAGTAGTTGCCACAATCAAGATTTTGTTTAGATTGACTAAGTAACTTGTTTGCATCTGAGCCTATCAAGCCTACTACTTTTATTTGATTGAGATTTGAAATGGGATCTTGATTTGAGTTATCACAAAACCTATTTGCAGCAATCAAGTCAAAGCATGATTGCTCCAACCAAGATTATTAGATTAAAGTTTCAATGATCTTTATTGAAGTAATCAAAATGCTTGATTAACACTATTAACTTACTTTGTTACAGTTAATATTTCTTTAACTTGTCTATTTTTTAACTCTTCTACAATGATGTCATGTTAAGGGTAATCGAGAAACTTGTTTGAGCGTTCAATCATTTGGACTAGTATTGCTGCAATCATGTCGTGATGATCAACTTAACTAAGATTTTTATTAATCTAAACAAGATGTCGTCAATCAAGCTAAAAAGTCACTTGATTAGAGTGCATTTTTTTCAGTGTTTAATTGATCCTCTCAACTCTCTTTTCAATTTTTGAAAAGAGGGTTGGGTGGGGGGGAGTAGGATGGTAGTTGTGAACTAATTTTTGACGGTGGATTTAATAGCTTCATATTTGGTTAACATGACTTATTGAGTTTTAGAAAGAGACTTATGGGTGACAGAGATGACGGTCTACTAAACGGAACTTTTTATGTGGCCCGTTTACATTCTACCATTACATGTGGATTACAAATATTTAATTTGAGAATACATTAAATTATTTAAAATGTCATGTCATAATATTCTTACAGTTATAAACGTTACAAAATGTCTGATAAAATAAATTAATTGCAAATATTTAATTTCACAATGCATTACACAATTAAAAAATATCTTAACATTACATCAGTTACCAATATGATTGTTATAAAATGTCAGATTTTATGTTTTAATTGAAATGTTAATGTCCATGAATATTGTTATAAAGCCAAAATAAAAATAATAATAGTAAGTAAATGTCAAATAAAAATAAATAAAATATCATATAAACTAAATTTATTGACATTACTTTCTTTCTTCGACATGTGACACAAACTCAATAACAGTGTACAAACATTTTTCTTTAAGCCACTGAATCAGCTTTTTCTTAAACATAAGAAAAGGTAGTTCTTTAAAGGCGTTTGGTAATTTATTGTGTACCTTAATAGCCATTACAAACGAATTTCTTTTATGCAAATCGAGCTTGCGCTGTGGCAAGCAGAGCCTATATTTATCTCTAGAGAACTGGAACTTTTTATTAAACTAACTCGTAGTTATGTATATGCCAATTTAATTGTATCTAGTAAATGACGTGGTGATTGCGTATTATGTCTGCGGCACATCCTCGGTAAAATAAAGCCTTCTTCCTCAATATGGCAGCGATTCGGTTCATCTATCTGTTTGTGGCTCAAAACCGCACGAAACTTTTTTTTTGCCAATACTTTCATCACTAAAATTCTATTAATCAACTACAGAATTCAAACACTTCGAAAATCCTCAATATTATTTATAACATGTTTAGACAGGTAGCGGCGTATAACCCGCTGGGGATATTGGGGGAATCCGCCTGTATGTGTTCCTCAATAGTGGGGTCTGGGGGAGTCCCCCGGAGACGGCTCGTGCTTGTCAAATGTGAGACTGGGGTAATCAGGTTAAGGGGAATGAGGATTACACGTCTTTATAGTTCGGTTTTTAGTCGTTTTTGCTATTGGAATTTAAAAGTGGGTCAAAAAAAAAGTATGAAACTAGCATAGTCACATAGAGATGTGTGTCCATGAAATAACAAAAACATGAGATTTGTTTGACAAGTAGCATTCTGTAGTTTCTGTCTACGGTGTGAAGGCGATCCACAAGTGCACGCACTGCATCCATATATAGAATACTAGCTTTTGCCTGCGGCTCCGCTCACGTGGATGTCGGTTATTGGGTAAAAAAGTAGCCTATATCCTTCTCAACTAACACTTCTTAACGTAACAGACAAACAAACATAGTTACTTTCACATTTATAATATTAGTTTAGATAGTATGGATCTTTAGTATGATTTTATAAATACAATGACATAAATATTTACTTTGTAAAGTACGTATTATATTATATTAATGATTGTGATTGTGGATAAATGTTTTTTTTTTCAGTTTTTTTAAATCGTGGTCTGATAGTTTAAGTAATTTATGCCGCCTACCTAATTTCCGTTCTTTGGTATTGTACGTCGAATCGTTGAGCTCCATAAGTTCTGAGTTGAGCTGCACGATTACTGACAAATGCGTGCACTGACTGGACAGGTCCACTCAATCTGTGTGGTTCATTACTCGAAAGACTATTTCAGACACCAATCTACATGGTCTTCACATGATTTGACCTAGATTATGTCTGGACTTTAAAAGAGACTGTGACCTCTGAGTTTGTTTCGGCCTTTCTTCTCAGAGTAGTCAGATAGGAAACATATAAAAGTGTTTGTAAAAACGTACCCTGCAAAATATACCAATCTCTTTCACGTCTTCTCTTTATATTTTTTTCAAAGCAGCCTAACACATATTAATGGACCAATCAAGAGGTCACAGTCGCCTGTGACGTCAGCAGTCCGGTAATTATGTGTAATGAGGCTATCCGGTACATTCACCCGGGTAATACGGTATTCCGGGCAAATCACCCGGTTTTATTGGGCGCATCCTTGTGCGAGATGGTATATTTTTAAGTGCTTTTTTCTGTGCTACATTATGGTAATTATGAGAATATGATGTTATTTAAATAACCAACATAAGTCAATAAGTAGCTTAATTTTAGTTAATAGTATTTATTTTTATTATTTTTAAATTACTTTTACTGTTTTTTAGTATATATTTTTTACGAGATTGAAAAGAGACATCGATCGAGATTTAGGACGTTCGAATTTTTTTATTCTTATGTCTATACCTAGTTTGGTGTCTGTAATACAATTATTTTTTCATTAGTACAGTCAGCAACGATACAATTATTTCATTTTATACATACTTGAAAATTTATTTTTATGAAATAAATGTATTATTTTTTAACTGTAGTTACATAGATTATACATATTTACCATTAAATGAACGAAAGAAATCATAGTAATTAAGCTGCTTTCAGACTACGCCGTGTAGCAGCGCTACGCACTTTCGTAGCTGACGATCGTTTACCGAAAAAGGACATAAAGCTGCTTTCAGACTACGATATAATATAATAGCATATAGTATATAGCTCATAGCATAACAATATCGCGCACCATACATTGTTATGGACACGTTCACACTGTACTGTACTATATATTATTGGAATGTATGGTGCGCGATATTGTTGTGCTATGAGCTATATACTATATGCTATTATATTATATCGTAGTCTGAAAGCAGCTTTATGTCCTTTTTCGGTAAACGATCGTCAGCTACGAAAGTGCGTAGCGCTGCTACGCGGCGTAGCGGCCTACACGAGGGTTATCGCTACGGTTAATGGCGTAGCAATGGCCGTAGCAGTCTGCCATGCATGACGATACCTGAAACGTATCTGATTAGAATTAGCCTACCCTGAAATTGTTGATAGGGGTAGTTTCCTCGAAGCTTGTATTACTTTTCAATTAATCACATTAACATAAATAAAAAACAGCTACACTATAAAAAATATTACTTCGCACAATAACTTCTATAGCGAACACATACATTTCTTCCTGAATACAATGAAGCAAGAATATGAAATAAACAAAAAATATTTTTTTACAGAATCGATCCTAATATATCATACACATCCGTCTTCGGGAAATGTATCTTTTAAATCTCCGTACTATGTCGTACTCACCTTTGTAAGAATGTTGTCACTATTGCTCTTCGTCCATCCATCGCTTGTCGAATACGCCGGTTCAAAAGTATCTCTCGAAAACAGACAGTAATGCATGTTAAACATAGATATGTTTTTGTTTTATTATGATAAATATTCTATGAATGTACCCACCGTGATTTTTACCACCGAATTTATTTACATGGGTAACTAAATTACCCCTATTGGGGTAAAGAGAGCTGGGAGAATCGAGGCTCGTATAATATGCAAGTATGTTTGATAGAAGCCAATATATATTTATTGTATGTCTTTCAGTACATTGTGCTGAAGTGAGTTCATTGCAGGTTTTATAGACATGTTAGAATAGAATAGAAGTAAGCAGAGCTTTATCAAGTTGTGCGAGGTTGCGGTTTCTTTATGAGAAGAGGTAAAATTAACAACGGACTGCGTTGCATTTATTTTATATAGTTGCGTAGAAAATTGGTGGGTCAGCTTTATGACGAATAAAGGCGAGTTTCTTAGCATTTTGTTTGGCTTGGCGAAGTTAATTGTTGTGACCGAAATACTTACTCGACAAGATTGTATTTTTTCTTACCTAAGTTATTTTTTTTTGTGATTTGGCATCTCGCAGGTCAACCTAGGAGGTTGACGGCTGCCTAACCAGACTTTAATGTGGCTGCATCAATAAATTAAGGCCTCTAGCCAGGGTATAAAACTTATACTCTAACCCCAATACAAATAAACACGGAATAAACTTATATCTACTATATAAAAATAAGTCGGGTTTTCCTTCCTGACGCTATAACTCCAGAACGCACGAACCGATTTCCACGGTTTTGCATTCGTTGGAAAGGTCTCGGGCTCCGTGAGGTTTATAGCAACTTTTTTTTTTTTTTTAATGGTTTTTACTAAAAATTAGGGTAGGGTAGGTAGGTAGGTAGATAGGGTAGGGTAGGGTAGGGTAGGGTAGGTAGGTAGGTAGGGTAGGGTAGGGTAGGTAGGGTAGGGTAGGGTAGGGTAGGTAGGTAGGTAGGTAGGGTAGGGTAGGGTAGGGTAGGTAGGTAGGGTAGGTTAGGGTAGGTAGGTAGGTAGGGTAGGGTAGCGTAGGGTAGGGTAGGTAGGTAGGTAGGTAGGTAGGGTAGGGTAGGGTAGGGTAGGGTAGGTAGGTAGGTAGGTAGGTAGGTAGGTAGGTAGGTAGGTAGGTAGGTAGGTAGGTAGGTAGGTAGGTAAGTAGGTAGGGTAGGTAGGTAGGTAGGTAGGTAGGTAGGTAGGTAGGTAGGGTAGGTAGGGTAGGGTAGGGTAGAGTAGTGGAGTTTATACTATAGCTTTTGACAGAACGAAGTCTGTCGGGTCAGCTAGTTAGGTATAAATAATATTTATTTGTTATTTTTTTTTTGTTATATGACTAACAATAGCTTTATAAGGTTTTTTGTGTTACTAACAGTATATGGACTATGTCTGAAATAAATGTTTTGAATTGAATTGAATAAACGTCAAAAAATGAGTAGTTATACCGAAGTTATTCTTAGGATAACTTTATCCGTGTTTATTTGTAAGGCCCTAAGCGACTACACGCTATAGGCTTAATTTAATTAATTCTAAAAATATTTTCTATCGTCGTCACACTGATTTGTATATACTATAACACACAACACTTTTACTGAATTTAAACATTCATACAAACATAAAAGCGTCTATTCTAACAGCCACTCGGTATAATGTAACAAAGCACCGATTATAATTCAAAAAGCGCGCGTTTGAGAAGGAAGTGGGCGCGAACACAGATTATTTATGATTATTTATCCGATACACGCAGTAAACTCGAGTTGTTATCGTTCGTTAGTGTTACATTATCGAGATGCGGACTGTAATTGGTCGGCTGAATACACCCCTGGTGCGTTTAGAGCGCACGATGTGGTAGAGGTTGATACAGGGATTGAAAGTTTGGTTGTCAATCTCTGTGTATTAGAAAATCATGCTGTCGGAATGATAAAGTTTCGCCATTTAAAAACCACGTAGATAATAATCGTTGTAATAAGATCATGGTATCAAGCATAATGATTATGGAAATAATATATTTCTGTCTAGTGGTTAAAGCATAGTGTCGTAAAAATATAATGGAAAGTTGAATTATTAAATATAAAAATTGGCAAACGAATATTCACAACCTTCAAATCTAGCTTAAACGAATCATAGTTACACTGCAATCAACGGTAATTTCTTTTTTTTTGTGGACGATGTGTCGGTGTGACTTAAGTACAGAGAAATACAATGTATACTTGTGTACATAGAGTCGTATCGCAATCGTATCGTAGCCTCTAAAGTACCCTTTCTACACGACTCCCTCTTTTACAGGAGCTCGTTAAGACACATTCATGTTTGCCATCGTAACGGATATTTTAGCCATCCTCCATCCACCAGCCACCATTCACCACCGTTCCGCTGTGGCTGGCAATCGTAACATTTATTTATAATAACTTTGTTTGTCGATCACTCGCTGTTGAGAATTGCCCTTAATTCTGCCAGATTGTTTAGGCTTGTTACACACGGAGACACTGTTTATATTGACACAAGAAAACAAATTCGTTCCTATGCAGGCAATGTTCATTGTTATTGTGGGTGTAATCATTTCTTAAACATAAACACACTTTAAGGCTCGCTTGCATAATACATATACGAGTATCACTAAAATATGCGTTTAACGCTAAACATTTTTTTAATCATCCTGCGGGGTAATTGCATAACACACTTACAGTAGCAATGGGTTTTATTTTGATAGTTCAACAAATAACGCAATTAATTCATTGCGTTATTTACGTTTTTGAGCAGATAATTGTTTCTAACATATGAAGTAATGGATTAGCAATGTTCTCCAAAATCATTCAGATTGTTATTGATAGTGTGTTACGCAATAAGGGGTGCTGTCTCTGTCATTTTCAAACGATTGACTGAAACAAAACGATGTTTTAAATTCATTTAGCGCTAACAGCATTCAGTTATTTGTGGTGCAAGCGGGCCCTAAAGTAGTGATATTAAGAATTTTACTACTCAGTACATATACTAGGATAAATTAAAGTAGTTGTAGTCTTGCTACTTAGCTCTTTTGTTGGCTGTATATAATTATTTATATGAAATAGGCGTAGATGCGTATTCTCGAGAGTGTCATGAGAAGAGAATAAGGGTTAACATTTGGAGGTGGTAAGCAAACAGTAATAACATTACCTCCCTTTAAAATTCTGCGAGCTCGGTAACACATCATTCTGCTAAAATAAATAGTACACTTTCAAAACTCATGTTAAATCATAAATCCGACATAATAAATTTAAAAACGTATTTCAATTTTGAATACAAAATGTAATGCAGAGCTTTTTAATACTTTTCTAAATAATTTTACTGAGGAGAAAAACTTAATTAACTCACTTAAGCGACAACAGTTGCGCCACTTTTTGATATTATGTATGTCTCAGTGTGCCAAACGCCTTATTAAAATAGTCTTGATAAATTACGAATAATGTTTCAGCTCAATGTTATTTTAGTTCCAGTTTTATTGATACCGGGATATATATTTATGTTTATAGCGTCTGTGGGTAGTTTCTGGTTGAAAAGTGGGGAACCGGGAGATTGTCGAGGGCATTGGAAGTGATCGGGATATGTGAGTGGGAGAGGGTTAACGAAGATATGTGAGGGCTTTATTATGTAATTATTATTCTTTCGCCAGGGGCTCGTGGCAAGATATTAATAGCCGCAAGGATCGATCGAAGGTAAAGCTAGATTATCTGCGGTCGGATCATGGATGGGTGACCGTCCATTACATATCGAGACCCGTCCGTACCTTGGAAAGCACTTTAAGCCGTTGGTCCCGATGTGCATGTCATTCCTAGATCTTTGACAGTCGTCCAACCAGAAGCCCAAAAAGTCTGACAACCAGTCTTACCAAGGGTTATCGTGTTACCCAGTAACTGGGTTATGGAGGTCAGATAGGCAGTTTCTCAATGTTAAATACTGGCATTCGGCTACATCCGGTTGGACTGGAAGCCGGTTCAACATAGGAACAGATTGATTGATATTATTATTTCGCCATAGAAATAAGAACTTACGGCGGGTAATCAACTTACGTTTGCGTTCAGCATGAATGGCGCCCTGTACTCATTGGTTAGTTACTCTGATTTCGAGTGTGTTTAATGCGGTAGGGAAACCTACTCCATTTACGCAGGCTTATATAGTTACACTGAAAGTTACTACCAATAATGATACATAGCAATTGTGTGGTTTAGTCTCTGAAGTACTTAAAACTTTCAACATTTATGAACTGACTAACACGATTTCTTATTCTAAATAAACTAACAGATTGTTAAAATAGTAATATAATATCCTAACCTAGCAAAATCTATTAAAAAACTATACTATGGCGTGGAAAAATTCCTCCGCATCGCTGTCAACTGGTAAAGTACCCAAGAGACTGGCGGCATTGCCACGTTTTTTTCACTTTTTTTTTATTTTTATCAATCAAAAAATCTTTTTACAAACATTTGTTGAGGTTTAAACATACCACACAAATCATCGCGGGTTTAACAGCGGTATGGCCAGACACGGCAACTCGATGCCGTGTCTGGCCATCATAAAAGATTTCTGGCCTCTGGCTAAGGTAAAAGCCAGCCCTTGGGTCACGGAAAGTGTCAACCAGACGTTTGGAGATTTCGTTGAACAAACCATGAGCACTTGGAGGGGCCCGAGGGTTTCAACCCCAGTTTTGTAGAAAATAATCCAGAATAAAACAAAAACAAACGCATACTAA
The DNA here is from genome assembly GCA_947523025.1 of Dryobota labecula. NCBI lineage: Eukaryota > Metazoa > Arthropoda > Insecta > Lepidoptera > Noctuidae > Dryobota > Dryobota labecula. Next base: position 1,422,455 of record OX383300.1, read on the forward strand.
CACGAAAGAAAATAATTTGTGTTATATTTAATTCTGCTACGGAAACTAAAATTAGGTAAATTTTTCTGTAAATTATCACTATCATTTCCTTTAACAAATCGTCAAAGTTTTTCAATCACACAAACAAAACGATTGACGCACTTAAAAAACAATAGCCTCACTAATCTAAAGCGACACAGTTTCCGCTCAATTTGAGTGCTTACCCGACACCAACCTAGGTGAGTTTAAAACTCATTTCTTTACCGCAAACCAGAATTTATTGACACCTGGAAGTGTACCTTTTCTTCTTACAATATACAGACTGGACAGGCCAAGTTACTCTGGTTCGTTGCATTAGGAAAGCGACTCACGTCCGCTCTGATCTCACGTGCTTTCGAAATTGGCGAGTCGAACGGAAATGTTCCCGTAAGTCTACCGTGTGCACCTAAAATTTTTTATACAAATTCTTAGAAGAAAGGTTTTTTTTTTTGGAATGTTTTGAAAATGAGAGTTTACTATTATTGTGTTTATTTTGGGTTGTTTGAACGTGTTTTGCGTACTTATTTAATTGAGATGATTTTTGCAAAGAGGTGCATTTTATTTAACAATGTTAAATTTAGGATACTCATACGTTAATAAGCTCCACGTTATCATTACACACCTAAACATCCAATATATGAAAAGTTATTCGAACTCACGACTGTCCGATTCACTGTAGGTACTCCCTGGCCACTGCTCTATTGCTACTTTAATTTCAATAATCTGTATTTTTCCGTATCCGCACGTCAATGCAGCCCGTTTATTTAACAGCACTCCCATTCAGCACAGTCGGGTAAAAAGTAAGCCTCTTTTTAAATCACGAGTAAGCCGACCGCGTTTCGCAGCCGCTTTACAGATTTTTCAGCGGCTTAGGGATCGTTGGATGGCAGTTTAAATCACTTTAAAAACTTTTTATTGAATTAAAATGCAAAGTTAATGTGGAGTATATTTATCAACTATTCGAAGGTCTCATTTTGAAAGTAATTTCTATTAATCATCGATTATGAATGACTGCTTCGTGGTCTAGTGGTCGCAAGCGCTACTGCTTAGCATGAGGTCCTCGGTTCGATTCCCAGGTCAGGCAAAGTGTTGTTGGGTTTTTCCATCTTGAATTTCTCATTAGCAGGCTGGAGCCTGGATTTGTGTCCGGTTGATGGCAAAGGCTCGCTCCCTATTACATGGGACTTAAACATAACTGGCGAAATGTGGATGTACTGTATAGTTACACCTCTCTCGATTCTGTCTCACCCTTCGGGGAATACAGGCATGATGTTATGTTATTATTAATAGTATCTTTTTAAAAGATCTACAAAAAATATCTGTACAGGTGAACCTACGAGTATAAACAAACCTTTAAAAAATTTGCAGTAGCTAAGAAACTAGTTCCTAAAATTACTATTATTTTCTTTAGCATGCTTTCAAAATTATTTATTGTTTATTCTCTCACAATGTATAGTCAATATAAACTGGAAGAGCGGAACCACCTAATACAAGCAAATCTTTGCTTAAAAGGTGACTCCAAACTTAATAATGTAATTTACATAAGTTGATGAAATAAACATTTTTATTTATTTTATTTTATTATTTGTATATTTTTTATTTTCATTTACAAAAATGTCTAACAACAAACTACATTTGCAATATTCATATAAAATTATTATGAAAAACTATTAGGTAAATTACTTACCTACTACTATATTCTTAATTTGTATAAAATAGCTGCATTATAAGTTAGATTTTAAACAAAATATCGTTATTATCATGTAGATAGGTGCTTCGTGGCGTATCTTTTGTTCTGTATTCGCCTTCCTGCCAGGTTACAAAGCATACAAATTATTTCTCTATTCTCCTTAGTGTACTATTTTAAATGCATAATTATTTATTTCCGTACGGAACCCGGAATTCAACTACGGATGTTACCTACATAAGTAAACTCGTGAAAATGTATTGTGGTCAGGAATATTGCGTTACTATTATTTCAAAGGAGGCGAACCTTTAAACAAAAGTACTAACAGCTTTATGAGCCTTTAATCGAGCTCTTTAGAGCATGCAGTTGAATTAGAAAGATCTCGGTTTTCCAAGATCTTTCTAATTCAACTGCATGGGTATATTTATCATTGTTTCTTTTGAGATTGGTTTTCCATTTTAATTTCAAGAAAGTGAATAATGAATATTTTATACAGAGCAGCTGATTTGACCACCCCGCTCCTCAACGATACAAAAGCCATGAAGAGCATCGGACCTTCCCCATACTGACCTTAGCGAATGCAATTTGCGTAAAATAAATGCAGCTTTTATCTTCTGATCAATGAATTTTAAGCCAAAATAAACGCTACATTGATCAGCTTCTCGCACATCTCAATCAACAACAAGCAGAACGTTCCGGAAAACCCCTGAAAAATGTGCAAACGCATATTTTTTCTAAAAACTCCAACTAAACTAGACAGAGTGGGTGTGCTTTATGAAATATCGCAGTTTTCAGCTTATACAGTCGTTCGATATTTTCAGCGGCTAGTTTCAGCCGGGCATTTATCTACGAGTATAGGAGTATAGATAGGCATTTTTATATCCCCCGTGAGTTATGATCATCCCGGGTGGAGAGATATTTATAATGAATTTTGTGGGGATATAGTCGAGTGGATTTTTGTTAGGGGCCGATTTAGATCTTTAAACAATGGTCGAGGATTGAGTGTCCGTTGGGGTTGATACGGAATATGGTTATAATGCAACAGTTTGTTTTATGTCAAAGGCCTTTCGTTCATGACGCTACTCGAAAGTAACGGGTTACAACCAGTTAATAACGCGTTAGTGCTCATATACACGAGCGGCACGTATCAACGGCAGAGGCAACTGCACAACAGCAGTTGCACAGCGACCATTACATAAACTGAGACATAAAATCATTGTTGGCAGAAATTGATAAAGCATTAATAGGAACAAGAGTAGCAGTATAATTACAACCAAATAAACCAACAAACAAAGTGATTGTATTACAACAAATCAATTATATGCTGTAAAATTACATCTGTAGAACTCATACGCCAACATGTCAACATCAAATAAACGCCAAACGACACAATCACAACGAAAATTAATACAAAATCAAAATGAATACGGCTATTAACCCAAATTAAAACCATATCCACGTTTAATTAATTCATTTAAAAGGCAAACAACAAAAAATCATTTTACACTATATTACTTCCAATATCTGGTGTACAATCGAACTAATAATTTCGCTTTGGGACAAAACAAAATGTTGTATTTAACGGCTGCCACTGCGGGGAGGGTTGTACTCGCGTAATTAAATTTGAAAATCATCGGAAACGTATTAATTGTTAAGCTGTGGCCAGCGAACTAGCGATTGTGGCGACGCGAGGAGCGTAAGCAACGGTGAAATATAAATGCAAACTTAGTATATCAAAAGTTCAACTGTAGTACTGATTAAAATAAGTTTTGTTTTGTCCTAATCGATTTACTACCTACATTTATTCCGTCATACATGAAGAAACTTTATCTAATCCCCCTCTAATCTTAAAAACAAAAAAACACACATAGCTGTATTCCCAGAAGGGTAAGGCAGAGATGCACCTGTATATAGTACACCCACATTTCGCCAGTCAAACAAAAAATAAAAGAATAAAGGAAGATGTATGAGAATCATCCCTTACCAACTCCCGCTACATTCATAGCCCGCAGTAGTCCCGATGTTACTCATTAAGTCAATGAGATCGCTTTGATGTGACAACCAGATTAATTGGCACTTAGTTCTTTTTTCCTGTATCACGGTCATGTGATGAAATATATCCAAGGACCTATCTTGAAGGACAGCTGTGCAAGATTGTACTTTAATAATTACTTGTGATTGTCAAAATGTCTCTTTTGCTTTTCCAATGCATTCTAATTTCAAGTGTTTTTTTTGTTTCAGGTCTAATATCTCTACGGCTGATGAAATCTGTCGCTGCAACAACTAAAGATTTCCGCATAATAATTTATTATTATGTTGGCAATTTTAGAGACAAAGTTGATATAATGCAATGTAGCAATATTTGTTGACTGCAGATACAGGTTAATACTTTATCATTATTATATCAAAGTTTTTCTTCGTTTTTTATGGTTCCGTACGACCGAATGAAAAACGGAACTCTTATGGGTTCAAAATCAAAACATTTTATTTTACATAACCCTACATGGGCACTTATGAATCGTCAGAAGCTAGTTGCACGGTTCCAATTAGTCGTTTCCTATGGAGAAGAGCCGGCAAGAAACTTCACGGTTACTCTTTTAAAAATAATTGGCTCAATATTTTCAAATCCATACTAATATTTAAAAAAAGTGAAAGTAACTCTGTCCGTCTGTCTGTCTGGTATCTTTTCACGCCTAAACTTTTTTTAATTTTTTATGCGATAACTGACATCTACGTTGGCGGAGCTGCGAGCAAAAGCTAGTAACTAATATTTTCAGCAAGCCTAAAATCTTGAAATAAAATACGGAAAATTGTTCTATACTTATAGATTACAGGAAAACCTATAAGAAGTCTATGGTCTTAAAATAACATAGTAAATCCCTCAATATTGTGCGTACAAACTTACATTTGCAGTAAAAATATATGGGGGAACATGTTTTTCAACTACAAAGTTAAATTTGTTCTTGGAATTTTATCCCAACTACGGAACTCTTCATTGTGTGTGGTCCGACACGCACTTGGCCGATTTTTTTTAAGGTAGACTGCATGATAATTCGTGTGTATTTTGTATAACCTACGTAAACTCAACACTGTCATTGCCACACGTGACAAACAAGCTATCTTCTATAAACCTCCGCTGGTTTCCTGGTCCGCCACAGTCCCGATGATGCTCATTAAGGGAATGAGTTCAGTCTGATGTGACGACCAGATACAGTGGCTCTTAGTTCACTTTCTACTGTTTATGGCTATTAAGGACTTGTTACGATGTAAATAATGGCGAAGTTTATTTTGTAATAGGATTTCGTTTAGGTTTGGGTTTTAGTGTTTTTAGTTTGCTTTGTCTGACTGGGTCCACAATGATCATATTTTTGTGAAACCTACCACTAAGTTCACATGTGGAAACAATAAATATTTATTGAACATTGAGTATTGAGTAGTTTTAATCTGGCTTTAGGGCCTTGCCTGAAGTCAATAATTATCATAAACACATGTTTTTTTTAATGATTATGGTGTTTCTATAATTATTGTCTTCTAAATCATACGGGATCATCATCATCATTAAAGCCGAAAGACGTCCACTGAAATTCCCCCCTTTTGAGGGAGGCCTATGTCCAGACATAGGCCTCCCTCAAAAGGGGGGAATTTGCCATAATCGCCACGCCTGGCAGACGGGATCATACGCACAGATAACCTCCTAGTCATAGTTCTAAAAATACTTTAGCAGTAGCATAGTGAAACTCTGTATCGATTACAGGCAGGATTCTTCAATAAAAATATTTCGGTGCACTAAAAAACATCCCCAGTTCCGCAGAGCGCGCTCGTGTATCACATAACATCACTCCTGTATTCCCGGAAGGGGTAGGTAGAGCTATACACATCTGTATATATCGCTGTTTATTCCTCTGTGTATCCAAATGTACTATACAGTATACTCACATTTTGCCAGAGATTATTTAAGCCTCATGTCTGTAGGTACATGAGGGCTTGCTTATTACTTGTATTTGTGTGTATATGTGAAGGTAAATTTTATTTTATCGCAATGAAACCCCAATATTAACGATGGGCAAATGACTGTAGGCCCCGTCCACAATTTCCTAATTAATGCAGCAGATAATTTTGATTCTCCTTGTTTTCATTAAGTAGGTACTAAGTATTTAACCAACTGTTTCTGTGAAGTCTTAAATGTATGGGGTTTCCAAAAAAAAAAAAATTATATAATACAGGAAAAGTAATTAATCAGTGCGCAAATTTTGACAAATTAAACTTAAACGTGTTTTATTATACACCTATTTCTTATTTTGATATGGATTAGTACAAAAAAAATTAAGTTATCGTTAACGAAAGATGTTTATTTTGAAAATGGATACTCGTCGCGCAAAGCGCCAGGCGGCGCGGTCAGTGAAGCGGATTGCAGTAGTAGGTACCTATCGGCTGTGCGCTCGCCCATTGATATTATTACGAATAGATTGTATCCATATTTTGCTGATTTCAAGTGGAACAAAAAAAAAAAGTATTGAACAAATACTGAAAATGTGTTCTATTACTGATACTGAACCACAAAAAAAAAAAATTTGCTCACTGGTTAAAAACTTATCCTGTATATTGTTATTTTTTTTTCGGACTTATAGTTTTTTCACTAAACATCTTCAAATCTGTCACCAATATACGCTGTAAAGACTGTTTACTGATGCCTAATTGCGTAGCACGTCGTCTGGTTGATGTTTTGGGTCTTCTTGGATTCATAGCAGTGATATTCTCGGCAGAACGACTGCTCCGGGGGCGGTCATGTCTATGACTATCCCGTGTTGAGCCAGTCTTCATAAGACAAGTGGCCAAATGCCGCAATGTTTGCGCAGTCGGTGTTGCATGACCACGACGGGAATTGACCACGAAATTCACGTCGGGTTAACACTACTGAACGATTATTGGTTAAAACAAGGAGACAATTATTCCGCGTTCTTGTAGAGTATAGTGCACTATGATTTTACGACATGAATTTTACATTTGTGTACAACAAGTCACAATTCCTAAACATTCCATTTAAAAAAACCGGTCAAGAGCGAGTCGGACTCGCGCACCGAAGGTTCCGTACCATTAAAAATCATAAAAAAAACCTTAGTGCCACTATCGGTCAAGAGGTGGCGCTAACGTAAAACTGTAATATTAGAAAAAGTGTGCTATTTAGAGACATCGTTTTATTTTTCCTGTAATCTTTACATACACTTATATCACATAGAATAATTTCAGATTTTTCTCTATGCAAACTTCGGAAGAGGGAACGGTTTTTTTTTAAATTGCTCTTCAGAGTTCGAAAATTACGCGGCCTAAAAAAAAATGTTTGAGAATGTGCACACAGCGCTCATTCATATGATACCCCTACATAGTAGCCCCACTTCGAATACACCCGTTCATAAACTTTTGCATAAAAAAAAAACTTTCTTATTTGCAAAATAGTTGGACAAACGTCATCTAAAACTATTCCAAATTTCAAGTTTGTAAGCATTAGTAGTCCTTGAGATAGGGTCAGACAGACTGAGTCGCACCATAAGGGTTCCTGTTTACCATTTTGGTACAGAATCCTAAAAATAAGAGCATCTTCCAGAGATATAGAGATAACTTATGCACCACCTAGTATATCTACCCATATACCTATCTACATATATTCAATACCAACAGTAGGTACATTACGAAGTAGGTAGGTACTTAAGCTCTATGCTATAGTCATTATCAAATAATAGCAATCAGTTCCGCCAGGCATAGTCGTTGATCTACAAAATGATCGGCGCTGACATTTCAATAGGGCCCATTACATTGACTCTGGAATCGAATTTGTGACCGAGTGGAGCATTAATATTGTATTAACGGAATTAACTAAATAGATTACAAAGTGGTATAGAAGTAATTGGTTTAGTGATTGTAAATCAAGGTTTCAGCTATCTGAAACCTGGATTTACAATCACTAAACCAATGAAATTTAAATCAAAATTTGGTATATCTATATATACCAAATTTTGAAATTCTATCTACCTCGTTGGTCCACTGTTTGCAAGTGATACTGCTGAGCACGAGGTCTTAGGTTCGATTCCCAGGTCAAGCAAAGTTTTGTTGGGTTTTTCTATTACGTATGTCTCAATTTCTCGGTTGATGGAATAGGCTTGCCCCTATTTACATGGGACTTAAACATAACTGGCGAAATGTGGGTACTATCGGTACAACTCTGCCTAATCCTTCGAGGAAACGGGCGTGATGTTATGTATGTGTTCTATCTTCATGATGACGTTATCATGAACCTAATTTAAAACCGGCACACTACCCATCTTTCTGAAAAATTCAACGTTCTTTATACTCGTAGTGTAGTGACAGCGAATTCATTTTAGCACACAGAAGAATTTTACTTCTAAAAGAAGTCATCTTGGAAGATTTCATGGCTATGATTTTAATAATTAAAAACCGACCAAGGGCGTGTCGGACCACGCGCAATGAAGGGTTCCGTAGGTGGGATGAATTTATCCCAAGAACGAACTTAACATTGCAGTTGAAAAACATGTTCTCCCACACAAAATGTATGGGAGAGCATGTTTTTCAACTGCAAATGTAAGTTGGACGATTATTACTCGTTAACTTGTAGAGCCTACTTAGCTGTGATAGTTTTTTTTTATATTCTACTACTGTGAATTTTTTCACGCTCCTCCCGTACACGTAAAGCTCCCGTGCACGTATTTTTTTTACGTACCATTTCTTTTTTTTTTTTTTTTTATTCTTTTAGCGTGATTAATATGGTACGTAAAACGCGTAAACGCGTAAATATGGTACGTGGGTACATATTAAACACGCAAAAAAAAAGAAAAAAAAAAAAAACGCTACCAAATTACAGCTTTCTAGTACTAAGAGTCTCTAAGCTAAGCCGCGGACAGACAGCCGGGCATGGCGAAACTATAAGGGTACCTTGTTTAATACGGATCCCTAAAAAGCAGTAAATTGTTATGACAGAGGACATTAAAAGACTCTTCAGACACCCACGAAAAGAAAAAAAATCCGACAAAGGCATAAAATGAACCTTTTTTCAGTAAATTCGTAGACGGATCAAAATTCACACACAAACTAACAGCTACCAACACCAAACACTCACTTAATCACACTGTTTTAATAACAAACCAGTTTCAGCATTAACATTAACCAAATTAACTATAACGTAAGGCATAGCACACACAGTTAGCCTCTCCCGATGGATAAATTGAATTACATCAGACCCGCTTTAACCCGATTAAAATCTGCAAGCGCGGCGCGGATTGTGAACGAACGTTACGTGTTGCCGCTCAACTATTTTTACAACTAGCGTAAATTGGTTTGTTGTAATGAATTGTCCGTGTGTGCAGGGGTTTATGTGCAGGTTTCCAGTTTGAATTAAGGGTGTTAGGAACTGTTTGATTGTGCACTGTTGTGGATTGGCTGATTTGATTGAAGTTCTTCTTATAGGTTTAAAAGATAAAGAAAGAAAGAAAATACGTTTATTTGCGGTAAACATGACGCAAATAAAGAACAAAATTGGGGAAAAATTCGCGTCAAATCCACGCAAAAAGGGCATCGCTCAGCATAATGCTGCGACCTTATGCGAGACAGAGCCCCAGCGCTGGTTTTTAGCGACAGCCGGCGTTGACATGATGACGTCGACCGGTGCAGCGTATCTATATATATAAAAAAATAAAAATAAAAATAAAATTAAAAAATCAATTGCTGTTCGTTAGTCTCGCTAAAACTCGAGAACTGCTTGAACCGATTTCGCAAATTATTTTTTTGTTGTGTTTGTTATTATCAGGAGAAGGTTGGACAGTAGGTAGGGTAGGGTAGGGTAGGTAAGTAGTGTAGGGTAGGTAGGGTAGGTAGGGTAGGTAGGGTAGGTGGGGTAGGTAGGGTAGGTAGGGTAGGTAGGGTAGGTGGGGTAGGTAGGGTAGGTAGGGTAGGTAGGGTAGGTAGGGTAGGGTAGGGTAGGTAGGGTACGGTAGGGTAGGGTAGGTAGGTAGGGTAGGGTAGGGTAGGGTAGGTAGGTAGGTAGGGTAGGGTAGGGTAGGGTAGAGTAGGGTAGGGTAGATAGGTAGGTAGGGTAGGGTAGAGTAGTGAAGTTTATACTATATTTCCTTTGCGCGTAGACAAACTGCCACAGTCAAATTGATTTTGATAGAACGAAGTCTGTCGGGTCAGCTAGTAATGAGATAAAAATAAGAAAATAAGTAATATAAATAAAATAAATACAATACTTGGTTCTCAAAGTTTAAGATCTTTTAAACTTAGCTTAATCAGCCTTTAATGTTTATTTATTTATTTAATACTTCAAGCACACAAAATGTACAGAGGCGGGCTAATGCCATATGCATTTTTTACCAGTCAATCTTTTGGTGATGCAGAGACAAACAGTAGTAGGTGCAATAGCGAGAATTGAGGAATAAAATAATAAACTTCATTTAAATATAAAGAACATGTCGGAGAATGGTAGGTTTCCCTCGTTATCATCCGCCATATCTTAACTACTGTGGGCATACTGTGGGTGTGTTTGGTATTGCGCAATAGAAAAACCGAATTCAACTCAAAAGTCATTTACTCAGCTTAGAATCGGCACTAACTTCAAAAATTACATAAGACAGTCCCCAAAAACACTCGCCCTTCACCACTTCCTAGTGCTTTAGCTGGGAAGAAAAAGTAGCGGAACAAACTCTCCAGCAGCACATCTGTCTGTTCAGTTAGAATAAGTTGATTCTATACAGTAATGGGTATGCAAAGTAATTAATGTTGGTACACGACACAACTATACCGAACGCGCAACAGTTTCTAGACGTCTTCACTGTTTGATCGCCACCGATGAACTTCACTTGTGGACTATGCGGCGATCACTTGCCACCGGTCGAACGTTATGTTGTAGACTCTGTCATGCGCCGCTAAACAGCACTGGCGTCCCGATTAGTCAAGACTCGATGGCGTGAACTTCAATAACTTCATCGAACGCCACTAGATGGCGCTGGTGTACCGGATACAACACGTCTCCGACATACATATACCTACCTATTAAAAACTATAAATATAATATAAACATCTTATTATATATAATAATGAATAATGTTCCCACTGCTGGGACACAGGAAGACTTCGTGAGAGAGTGGACTGTAATTTACTACGCAGACCCAGTGCGGGTTGGTAGACGTCATATTTCTTCGAATTTTTTATTCTAGGACATGCCGGTTTCCTCACGATGTTTTTCTTCACCGTTTTGAGAACAGTGGTGATGAAATAATAAACACAAAGTAAATCGCTTGTTTGCGTTCGAAGCTACGAGCTACAAGTCGTAACTTGCGACCACTGGGTCACTACTGCTCATAGCTTGCTGGTCATCTGATCATATATTATTTATGTTTAAAACCGGCCAAGTGCGAGTCGGACTCGCGCACGAAGGTTTCGGTTTAAAAAACTTTTTTTAAGGGTTCCGTACCATTATCTATAAAAACAGCAAACAAATCATGTCTGTTGTATGGGAGCCCCACTCAAATATTAATTTTAATTTAATTATTTATTTTTGAAGTGAATATGTAACTAAATATTCTATGAATATTTTAAGCGTCTACAACCCGTAATCAATATCGAGCAAAAACGAGCAAAAAAATCACGTTTGTTGTATAGGAGCCCCCTTAAATATTTATTTTATTCCGTTTTTTAGTATTTTTTGTTAAACCGGCAATAGAAATACATCATCTGTTAAAATTTCAACTATCTAAATATCACGGTTCATGAGATATAGCCAGGTGACAGACGGACGGACGGACAGCGGAGAATTAGTAATAGGGTCCCGTTTTACCCTATGGGTACGAAACCCTAAAAACAACTTATTAATACTGTGTTAATGATAAAACGTCATATTACAAAGATCTACTGCTTCTGTGCCATTAGGTGCCGTGAATATACGTCGTGAGTCCTCGCGCGAAATAACTAACGCTGACTAGGAAGCATTAGTGCTGTGATATACAGAAAGATGGGCTATAGCGAATCTATGCGATAAAAAGTCTCGGTTACCATGGACCGCTTCTCTTTAATCACTGTCTAGGTCAGTCATTACCAATCTCGTTGTTTTTAGGATTCCGTATATCCGAATGGAAAACAGAACTCTTACAGGATCACTCGCCTGTCTGTCCGTGTGTTACAGTCAATTTGCTCCGAATCTAATGGACCGATTACGTTGAAATTTGGTACATATATAAATTTCTGTGGGCCAAATACGGACGTGTTACGTAAATAAATGAATATGGAATATGGGGCTCACTTTTGGGAGAGATAAAAATACGAAAATTAAAAAAAAAAACAGTTTTCCTCTCTGTGTCGTATGACATATCAATTGAAAGTATATTTTAGTCTGAAGTATATATTTTTTTATATTTTTAAAATAAAAAGTTTTAAAGTAATTTAGGATAATAGATAAAAATTTACCATTCAATTCAATTCAATTTCAATTTTATTTATTTATTTATCTCCACAAATTACATTCTTATACTAGTTATACATTTAAGTTGACAGGTATTTAGACAAAATTTTGTAATTTGTGGGAGATCTGGAGTCTAAACTAAGCCTAGGCCTGTATTTTAGAACTCCAGGACCCCCATTATATCACATAGTAGAGGTACCCCCTTATCTCCGTAACTACTGAGCCTAAATTGTTGAAATAAATACAGAAAATAGTTCTATACGTATATGTTACAGGAGAGCCTATAAGAAGTCTATGGTCTTAAAATAACATATAAATCTTTCAATATTGTGCGTACAAACTTATATTTGAAGTTGGTATGTATGGGAGAACATGTTTTTCAGCTACAATGTTAAGTTTGTTCTTGGGATTAATTCATCCCAACCACGGGACCCTTCATAGTGCGTGGTCCAATACGCACTTGGCCGGTTTTTAAACATTCGAAAAAAAAAATAACTGATGTTTGCCCAAATTATACAAGGCAACCCGCACTGGGCCCGCGTGGTAGTTTACAGGAGAGGAGGTATCATAATCAGCCTATAATATTCCCACTGTTGGGACACAGCCCAACAGTGGGAATATTATAGGCTGATTATGTACAGTACAAGGGCACAACTTAGTACTTAAGTTACGGTTTCCTAAAAGAGTTGTTCGAGGTGTCGGCGGTATTATATGTTGGTGTGTGGCACTAATCAGCTATCCCGCTCGACTACTATAACCAAACCATCATACAGTGTACTACAAGAAAGGGTTGTAGTTCACTGTATGATGGTTTGGTTGCTAGGAGATGATGAGGGATAGGAAGATCAATAAATAACACTCACATGTTTCCTTGAATACAAATCCGAAGTCTTCTTTTACTCACACTTTAAGGTGTGACCAAAAAACTGACAGATGATCAGTCAAACTGACAGTAGTACTCGTACAATGTTATAATGTGTGAATATTAACTAAAATGTTGCAACTTTCAACAGAGTGATGGCCACCACATAGCATTATGTAATCGAATAATGTTTTAATATGTAATGTTTTAATGTGAAATGTTTTAATTTGTAATGTTTTAATGTGTAATGTTTTAAGGTGTAATGTTTTAATGTATATATTATGAAACCTTCTGTATATTTCTTTAATTTCTTCTATAATTTGTAATGCTTGATATGGGAATAACTTCCTGAAATAAATGATTATTATTATAGCGTCTGGCGAATGACGTCACTGAAACGTTGTTAATGAAAGTAAGTTGGTGTGTTTTCCTAGAGAGCGTTTTTTGACACCGTACAGTCAAACTCCGCTGCCGTCATTTTCATGACGGCAGTCACGGCGGCCATCATGTGGCAGCCAACGCTCTCTAGGAAACTGTAGCTTTAGACGGTGAAGATCTGGATAGCAGATCTGGATGCATTTCGTATCAACTTATTAGCCACCAGAAAGAGGTAATCCTACCTCTTTTAACAGACAATAGTTTTCTTAAGGTAAGGATCCCCTTACCTTAAGAAAACTATTGTTTACCAATCATGATCAGGAAAGCAAAATTCTTTCGGCTTCAAGTGGGAAATAACTTTCATTAGATTTTCTCCCTTTTAGTAGTTTGACTATATTTAAAGTATCTCTTAACAAAATACACAACATACCCAAAAATAATTTGAGTTTCTTCAACGCGGCGCGAGCGTAATGGTAATTGGGAGGGTGTGGCCAGGAAAACACAGTTTATGTACGTACACAGTACACACCGCATACACGACTACAGAGTAGGGAAACACAGAGTAACTGGGGTCAATGTACTAGGGGATATCGGGTGACTTGTGATCCTGCAGGGGTGGAAAACTGCACACCAAAAATTATGTGATGATTTGAGATCTATGATAAGGGATCCCTCAATAACAGTTCAATCCATCCATATGTTCTCTCTTAATACTTTCTTCAATGTGATAATTATAATTAAATATTGACCTTTTTTGGGTGTTAAGTTTAAAAACCCGGAAATAGTCATGAGACAACACAATGACCGGGCAAGATTAGGGTGTACTTATCTATTATGGTCATCTCAGTTTTAGCCCTTCGGGGATATTGTGTTATTATTTAAAAAAACCGGCCAAGTACATGTAGGACCACGAATAATGAAGGGTTCCGTGGTATGAATTTATCGCAAGAACAAACTTAACATATTAGTTGGAAAACATGTTCTTCCGTACGGAATGTATGGGAAAACATGTTTTTTACTGTAAATGTAAGTTGGTCGACTAGTACTCGGTAACTTGTAAAGCCTACTTAACTATGATAGTTTTCCTTTTAACTTCGTTATACAGGATGGATTTTTGAGATTGGCAGGTACATTAACCGTTGTAGCTACAAGAAAACGGTCTTAGGAAGGAGAGAAATAAAAAAATATATCGGACCAACTGAGGTTTGAGTACTAGAAAAGTCAGAAATCGCAAAAGACTTTTCCTATAACAGTCTAAACGTTGTTAACTATTAAAGGATTTTGTTTCAGAATTACCTAAATCACAAGCAACAAACTATCTAAATTCTGTTCTCAAAGGAAATCAAATTGTAACGCGTTTTCGTTCGAAATTCGAAGTTTTTTTTTCGATGTTTCTTTTAGTTCACATGACTGTTTTACCCACCCACAGACACGTTTTTAGTACAGAGCCATCTAGTATAAGTTTTTAGAATCTTTTTTTAGAAGAGTGTAAAAAATTATACTAGATGGCTCTGTATTAAAAACGCGCATTAAATTCACAGTTTCTCTCTCTCTGAGGGGGCATCACGCTTTTTCGTTATGTGACTATTTCTACCAGTCAACTCTTATCGCAAGCCTCGTTAAAGAACTTCGTTCCAAAAAAATAACAAAAGACATAATTTGGTTCATACGAAATTATATTTAGAAGAAGAATGTTGACAGATCTTATGTATCCTTGACAACAGCGGTATACGGGAGTCATTAAAATTATTATGTGGTTACCTTTTCATTGTAAATATTTTTCCGTATCAACACCGTACAGTATTTTCCCTAAAGAAAATGTTTGCGTTCTTGATTAAAGAGAAATCCGTTTTTGTCCGTAGCAACTGACATAATTAATATTATAACGTATTAACATCATACACTAAAAAAATATTTATACTTATACATAACCAAACTTTCTTCAACATGTAACACAAAAAAGTGAGCACATAACTTTCGCAACATGTAACTAAAACCAAAAGGCGGTTTTGTATGTTAACTTTTATAAAGTCTTGTCAAACTTTGATTATTCCTGAAATAGCCGACGTAGTTGGGCTAAATATTTCTTTCAGTGTAATTTTATAGTGATATATCTGGCGTCCAACTAGGTCTAATTCGTAGGAAAGAAGCCTTTTCTGTTATTTTAATGCTTCCTTATTATTTTGGAGATTTTTGCCATCATAATATGCGATGATCTTGTCATTCTTAAAGGCACTGTATCTAGTATTTATCATATTATCATATTACTCCCCCGTTGGTATACAGTCATGTCTTTTACTATAAAACCACCTTATTAGAGACTACTTTGATTTCTTCTGACTATAGATTTGCGGACCATTCTCTATTTTGTTAAGTGCCTGGTACTTGTTGACAGGCCTATACTGTCCTCCTATACCTATTAACACTGTAATTTGGAAATATTGTAAAAGCCAATTATTTGTAAAGGAGCAACCGTGAAGTTTTTTGCCGCCTCTTCTCCATAGGAAACAATCAATTGGAAACGTGCGCCTACCTTTTGAGGTTTCGTAAGTGCCCAGGTTTATGTGAAATAATATATTTTAATTTTTTTCCCAGTCTAATCGGTCAAACTCTCTGTCCCGACACTACACTGTGCAATATTTCACGCACCAATAAGACATAGTGTACAATTATCACTAATTCGTTAATGCGATGGCTGTCAATCTGTGTGTCAATGTCTCTATGCTGTGGTTAGGCTGTAACGCTACATGACATGGGCGGAGCCAAATCATAATGTTTTCCTCAAAAAATGTTTGAATTGTGTTAATTCAATCTTTGTTCCGACAGGTTAATGAGTTTGAAAACCAGTATACAAGTCGGTACCAGAAATTAACTATAGGTATAATTTCTGACCGAACTACTATTTACTATATATATCGGTCTATTTTCAAACTGAGTCCAAAAAGTACAGACTAAAGCAATGGATAGATAGAGGAAAAACTTTTGAGACTTTAATTCCCAGAGGTTCTCGGATTAATTAAGTACACTTTTACGAAAAATTTACACCAATTTGGACCACTAATTGTTTCTAAATGACTTAACTAACAATTATATGGCAATTTTTTTCAACTTAGGCGTCTCCCACATTACAACCAAAAAAATATCGCTTCAAAAATGAACACGTACGAACTGTTATAATTAACTAATACTTATAAGGTGCCGAAGCATCCGTTTATTAAAAGCGTATTACTCGTTGTAATAAAATATGTTTTTCGGCTTGTTGAACGGTGTAATTAAAGCCTTATTATATGAGTACATGTTTGCTTGGAGGGAGAACTCGAGTGAGTAATTATAAAGTAGATGGTGGATGTAATTGGTGGGTAGGCAGAGTTTCAAGTGGGTAGAATTTCTAGGCCGAAATGAGATTATTTCCACACGGGTTGGGAATGTAAATTGAAGATGATGTCTTTCTTTTTCAACAGATGTGACTAAAATCCATACTACAATATTATAAAAGTGAAAGTAACTCTGTCTGTCTGTATGTTACGTTTTCACGCCTAAACCGCTGAACCGATCATCATGAAATTTGGCAGAGATATAGCCTGGGATATGGAGGAGGACATAGGCTTCTTTTTTACGCGATAACCGTCATCCACGCGGGCGGAGCCGCGGGCAAAAGCTAGTCCTATTATAAACGCGAAAGTTTATGAGGATGGATGGATGTTTGTTACTCTACTCGTATCACGAAAAAATGGCAGAAAGGGTTTGGATGAAATTTGGCACACAGATAGTTTATAAACTGGATAAACACATAGGATACATTTTATCCCGATATTCCCACGAAATCGAGACATAAGTGAATGAAACCGTCTATAATAACCTATCTATAATATTAAAAAAAACTCCGAATTTGCAAAAAAAAAAAAGACGATATGATGATGATTTAAATTGACACTATATACCGTAATGTCATTAAAACAATTTTATTAGTGATCGCAGATTGTTGTATTTATATTAGGCCCATTCACTGTAAAAATTTCAAGAAATAATACAATCAGTCTGTTGTTTATTCAAAAAGCCAAATTCCTATGGAGAAGATCAGTAAAGAAACTTTGTAGACAACAAACCGACGATTCGTAACGCTCTTCCTTCGACTTACAGAACTCCGATAGGGGAATCAGAGGCTTATTTTTGTCGGGAACAGTGCGGGACATGGCAACTTATTAAGGAGTCATCTTAAGAATTTGTTTAAGCACACACATCCTACTCATTAGCCGCCTCTCATTAACCTACACTATCAATATAATGACGCACTGTAAATCACTCGACACCACACTATAGATTGATTTACTATCCACTGCCGGTCGTTTATCAATCGCTCCCCTTAATTATTGAAGGAAATACGCATTGTAGCGAAAATGTGACTAATTGATCACGATGTGTGAGCTCAGATTTGTTGTGTAGTGATTTTGACTTGTTAAGTAACTGTGTATGTTTTAAGGATCTTTAATTTTTTGCAAGAGATTGATGTGATTGCGTTTCAAACGTAAATAACAACTTTCAGGGTTAGGGTATTCTGAGGACGCCCCCGAGGGTTTCTGGCCCAAAAAATAAATAAAAAAGTTCGACCAAACACTTTTTAACTTTACGTGGCATTGGAACGCATGCGGTTGCAGCTAGTTATGTATTAAAAAACCGACCAAGTGCGTGTCGGACCACGCACAATGAAGGGTTCCGTAGTTGGTATGAATTAAAACTTAACATCGTAGTTGAAAAACATGTTCTTCCATATCGGAATGTATGGGAGAACATGTTTTTCAACTGTAAATGTAAGTTGGTTGACTTATACTTGGTAACTTGTGACTCCTACTTGGCTGTGATATTTTTCCTTTTAACTTCGTTATAAATACTACAGCTGTGTTTTTTTTTACATATCCAAGTACAACCATTTAGTTGGAAAGGGGCGGGACACACTTAATTCTAACAAAAATTAGCACTAAAAATTGTTTTCACGAACCCGCAATATTTTTGAATGACCCATCCAAAAATTCTCCACACAAAAGGATAGACGAAAAAAAAAATACATCCCCACTTTACATGTACAGGAGTTACCCTAAATAACTATTTTTTTCATGATTTTATTTTGCCACTTTGTCGATGTGATTAATATATATATATCCATGCCAAATTATAGCTTTCTATTACTAAGAGTCTCTGAGCTAAGCTGGGGACGGACAAACGGACGGACATGGCGAAACTATAAGGGTTCCTTGTTGAGTACGGAACCCTAAAAAACCCAAATATTAATATTAGATTTAGTTCTGAAGACAGATAAGCTAAGTTCTTCAAAGCTTCCTCTCTCCTACTACTTTTACTGTGCCCAGCAGGGTTCATATTGATCACATATAGTTTTAACTTACCACCTAAAGTACACATTGTGGAATGCAAATAAATATTGAGTACTATCTTTTTCCCGCGGCTCCGCCTGCATGGACTTCGGCTATCGCCTAAAAAAGTAGCCTATTTCCTACTCCATATCCCAGGCTATATCTCTGCCAAATTTCATGACGATCGGTTCAGCGGTTTAGGCGTGAAAACGTAACAGACAGACAGAGTTACTTTCACATTTATATTGGTATGGATTGAGTATTAAGGTAATAATCATGCGCGTAAAACATTACTGGTACTTACTTCTATTTACGTATCTCTTCAATTAAGATATTCGCTGGGCGAGATTCGAATTCTTGGTACCTAATTCATTTGCCAGTTCAAAGCGCGATGATTGGCTATTGATGCAACTATAAATTTTTATGTTGAACCGGTTCGTCTCATTAAGGCGCTCTTTGTCTCTCGTACTTATTTAAAATATTGCTGTGCCCGACAGGGTCCATAATTGTTTCTATTTATTAATACTTACCACCTGTATGTGTACATTATGAATTGCAATAAACATTAAATGAATCGAATTGAATTACTGTTTCAAAAGACGCAAAGATATTCAACTCCTGAGACTCATGTTGTAGCATGTGATTTTGTACTCCAATTTTATTAAGCACTAAAATTACTCAATCGAGTTTAACGATCGCCAAAGACAAACATTGGCTATACACACAGAGGCTATAAATTATTTTAGCGTCCATGGAGCATAGACATGTAGATTTCCTTAATCGCCGTCATGGCTAGCGGCTATCGGACGCACGTTTAGGAGACATTGTCTTCGGAAGGATAAGACTGATCAAAATTATATTATTTTATATTGATAAGATATTCTATATGTTTTACTTCTTATGTCGTATTGGCACAAACTGTAGAAAGATTATTCTGTGGCGAATAAACAGCACAAAAATAAAAACTACTTTATATTATATACTCTTGTTAAAATTCTAGGAAAATCATCTACTTTTACAATGTTTGCAAATATATGTCTATCCAAGGATACCCCACACTATGATATAGACGAGAAAAAAATATCATCCCCACTTTACGTGTCGTGGAGGTACCCTAAAAAAAGATATTTCAAGATTTTATTTTACCACTTTGTCCTCGTGATTAAGATGTATACCCATGCCAAACAGCGTACAGGTTAATAGTACTAAGAGTCTCTGAACTAAGCCGCGAACAGACAGACAGTCAGACAGACGGACATGGCGAAACTATAAGGGTTCCTTGTTGACTACGGAACCCTAAACAGCAAAACACACCTTCATCATTATTATTTCAGATGAAAGACTTCCACCGCTGGACGAAGACCTTAACACATATCAGCATTAATAAAAGGCACACTACTTATTTATATTTGCACCGCCCTCTGCCATCCTTGCTCACTGGCTCGTATTCAATAGCAACTACGCCATCAGTTTCTTGGTTAAGACAGGTTGATACTAGTTTATTTTAAGGTCCCATCCACACTATCCGTAAACGCGACGTGCCTGGGCGTACGCGTGGCGTCTAAAGGCGGTGTATTTGCGCGTCACACGCAGCACCGCTGTGACCCAATTAACTGACGCGCACATCTGCGTGTCGCATCCACGTTGTTATGAATACTGTGGAAATATATATGAACGCTGCGTTTCGTACACAATGTATTTGCGGCCTTAAAATTGGAACTAGAAGAGTTTTATCGTGGGTTAGATGCTAGATCATCAAGCACAACATGTCGTTAGTGTACTCGTATGAAATTAATGATTCAGTTCGAGCATAATAATTTTCATAACATCTATTTTGTTAGTAATCATAACTATGTGAGTTTACATGCAGGTTGGAAAAACACCGACCTACCTACCTACCAGTGAATCGGAATACTCTCATTTCACCAGTTATGTTTAAGTACCATATAATAGGGCGCGAGCCTATATTGTCATCAATCGGGAACAAATCCAGAGTCCGGACTGTTACTGAGAAATTCCAGAAGAAAAACCCCAATATCACGTTGTTTGACTTAGGAATCGAACCCAGGACTTCATGATCAGCAGTAACGCTTACGTCCACTAGACCAACGGGGCAGTCTTCAATTTAATGTAATAATACTACAATTTGGTCTGATTTTAGTTTCAAACTACGATGGTTCACCATTGATGGCTTCAATAACATGTCAATTTTCAAAATTACGGAAGTAACGTTAACATAACTATAACCACTGAAAGAATAATTGTGTAATTGATAAAATATTGTATCCTAACTTAACTAAAATTAAATTTAAAAAAAAATCTGTCGTAAAATTCCTCCACAATGCTGTCGACTGGTACTCTACCAAGAGACTGGCAGCATTGCCACGTTGTATGGCAATGCTTAGCCTCTGGTCAAGGTAAAAGCCAGCCCTTGGGTCACGGGAACTGTTAACCAGATGTTTCGAGATTTCGTTAAACAAACCATGAGTACTCGGACCCCACGGCCCGAGGGTTTCAACCCCAAACGGCTCGAAAATATAATTACTGATAAGGTTATTATACTTTAGCCGCTTGAGGTAAGAAAACAAAACACCACTGGAAGTGTTGTGGTTGTCGCAAAATCGTGGAGAGTACGGAAGATCGTTCATGTGAGATGGGCTGATTGCCCTATGTTAGTGCATCAGGGAAGCTTCGGTACCATAACGTATAACAACCGTGACCGCTTTGCTAAGATTTTTCGTAATAGTCATTACATAAACTTTTATTTACAATCTCTGAAAATTCCCACCACAAAAATCAAAACACGCACAAAAATTTAATACGTTCAAATAATTACCAGCATTAACCACAGAATTGAGTTGGCAAACATTAAATTAATCTATATCGGTCGATCAGTTCCCGAGGTTGGCTCACACGTACGCACATTTAGATCAGCTACGAGATATCTGAATATGAATAGAGAGGAGCAGAAGGTTTAATCCATGATATTTACTTAACCACTGCTGCTACTCATATTAGAAATGCGAAAGTACTCGTAACTCTGGTCTGTTATCTTTTCACGCCTTAACGGCTGAACGGATTTGGATGAAATTTGACACACAAGTAGACCTGGGATGGAACATAGGATTTATCCCGGTGCTACGTTCTCGAGGGATAATATCCGACCTCCACGCAGTCGAAGCTGCGGGCAAAAGCTTGTACTCGTAATAGAATAAAATATGTCGGGAATTTTGGGCTGATAGCTAAGTAATAACTGCCGCGCACGGGTCGATCGATCAGGTTAAGCTACGTACAGCTTAACAATTCTAGAGTAAGTAGCAACATACTTATTAAAAGTTTCTGTGTTAATATAAGGCTTAAGGCCATACAACTCGAAATACAGCTACAAACATTTAAACTCACACTAACAGCCAGACTCGGAACAACTACTTGTAGGTGATACAAATATTTGTTCGGTGCAGGAATCGAACCCGCGTCGCGACACGCAGCGCAGCAGTCAATCGCTTAACCTTTGCGCCAACCGTGCCGTCGACAGCTCACGTCACCTAAGTTTTCACATTGAGATTTTTACAGCATATATATCGGCAGATATGCTTTATTTTTGACAATTGATACGTGTGAACAAAAGAAATCGAGTAAATGTACAGATTCATCGATATTGTATTTTTTGTCGATCGCCACTGTGGATCGTTTTTGTCAATCGATAAATCAACAAGACAGTCATGTCTACGTCTCTCTCGATTTAAACCTTGATATTTATCGATCGTTAACAAGCGACCCAAAAAGAACACCCAATTGTATATTTTTGTGCATTTCTTGGCAATAATGCATGCAGCACGCTAAGACCTCAGTGCGTATATAAAAAGTCCATACAAATCATGACATTTGAATTTTTACAATATTTTACAATAAGATAAAAATGATCCTCGTCATGCTACTGTGGCGGTATCAACAACGCCACATGCGAACTACGCATCAAAGACCTGACGTCACAAATCCTGCATCGCGGTATCAGAGTTTACCGCGCGACTAGCTCATGTACAACATCTCAACATCAACCGTTGGGCAGTTGCCCACCAGACACAATACCCGTCTGGTCGGAGGATCCTCCCTTTACTATAGAGTATGAGTGAACTTTACACCCTGTTCCTCATACCTCTAAATTGGTGACCCCGAACATGGACATTAGCGCAGCCTTCGTGCAACTACTTCAGCGTGACGTCATCCATCACTTCCTCAAGCTTTCGAGCGGCGAGTCACACAGCCAGCCAGCACCCACGGCTTCAACGGGTATCCTGACCACCAGCATGCAGCGAACGCGCATACCTGGTCATTACTCTCAGCCTCATCAGCAACCTTGGCACAGTACACTGCACTTTCGGCTGGTCGACAAGCAGAGCCCTTCAACGCTCTCCTGGTCGACGCCAGCAGTCAGCCTCAACCTGGCGCTGTACGGCGTCCGATTCACTGGATCAACAAACGCAGTGCCACCCCAACTCACTGGGGAATCACCGCAGACAGTTCCGACTCATCGTGAACTATGCGGCACTCGGTTCCGACTCACTGGAATCACAACTGGCCTTGGCAAGCAACATATGCACTGACTCAGCCTACTATCGACCTCCGGTCTCCGGAGGGGAGTAATGTGGCGGTATCAACAACGCCACATGCGAACTACGCATCAAAGACCTGACGTCAAAAATCCTGTATCGCGCTATCAGAGTTTACCGCGCGACTAGCACATATACAACATCTCAACATCAACCGTTGGGCAGTTGCCCACCAGACACAATACCCGTCTGGTCAGAGGATCCTCCCTTTACTGCAGAGTATGAGTGAACTTTACACCCTGTTCCTCATACCTCTAAACTACGATTTAACGTGAACTAAACCGAAATTATCTCCACGTTTTATGCAGTCATCATGAAGAAGTAAGAGTTGGAAGTTGTATCAGTGCGGTTTCTAGACATGACATCACTTGTTGACATCACTGCTGCTGTTTTTAAGGTTCCGTACCTACCCAAACGCGGCAAATGGGTCCCTATTACTTAGCCTATGCCGTCTGTCTGTCCGTCTGTCATAGGACATCTATTTAACAGGCATAGCCAGTTGAAATTTTCACAGAATATGCACAACCATAACCTTTATCACGACTAATAATAAAAATAATGTACCTCATACAAATCACAAGATCAAGTGTGGCTATAAAATTTGAAGAGTTCTCTCTATTTCTCCAGGATCCCATCATCAGATACTGACTTGATCACCTGGGAAGTATACCATTTCAAACAAAAAAAAAAAAAAAATTAGATAACCAGCCATCTTCGAGTCATCGGGGAAAATATGTACGTACAGGTTCCGACGAATTGCGAACCTGCTCCTTTTTTTGAAGTCGGTTAAAAATAAAGAAGTTTTGGTGGTAACGAACCCTTGGTATGTACGTGAGTCCGATTTCAACTTGTTTTTCTTATGAAACTTTTAGCTAGTAAGTAAATAGCACGAAATAAGAACTGAGGAATCAAATGATTGACTAAGATTAGTTGCCTATAAGTGCATGGGAAATTCATGAACACCATATGTCTAGTCTTTTGACAACTACGTTGGGGTTGGCTTGCAGTCTAACTGCATGCAGCTGAATACCAGTATTTTACATGGAACGACTGCCTATCTGACTAAGGCTGGTTGTCAGACTTTCGGGCTTCTAACGACCCGTATCGACTGTCAAAGATCCACGAATGACAGCCGGGACCAACGATTTAACGTGCTTTCCGAGGCTCGGAGGGGTAAAGATGATCACCCATCCACGGAAAGATGCATGAGCACCATGAAAGTCATAATAAGAGCATGAACCTTTTCAACATCCATGTTTGATGTGTCCCAAGCGATTAGCTGCGTACTCGACCTCGTTACATGAAAGAAGCTATTCATTGGGACACATTAAAATTACGATTTATAGACGAGTGCGATGTTTACTATGCATGCACTGATTGCTCGCAGATTGAACTTATTTCGGAATGATGCAGGAGCTTTTGAAAAATAAAGAATTTATAGATGCCTAATGACTTCGTCCGCGTGAAATTTCTTTCATGAAATATGTCCTATGACAGTCATCAATACTGTCGCTTACCATTTGTGAAAGTTTTATCGCCATAGGACTAACGATATGGCCGCACATAAAATACAAACAAAAAAACATTGGTTTTTTGTATATTAGAAGATGGATTGAATGCCTCCAGGTTGCGGGGGTTGAAAACCTAGCTTGCAACAACATTAAAAAGCTTCCGAGGTTATTATGTATTTTCTTATGTTATCCAAGACACCACTGAATGACGTGTAAAGAATTAAAAAATTGTCTGAAAACGAAAACTTTGTGAGCAAGCGTGCAGGTGTGGTGATAAATACTCGTTGCTTTGCTGTGTAAAAAGATGCCATATCCTCATTTTGAAAGAAAGAAAGAAAGAAAATACGTTTATTTGCGGTAAACATGACGCAAAAAAAAGAACATAAACACAAAAGAAAAAAAAGGAAAATTTAAAATTTTTAAAACCATTAGCCGTCCCCCGACGCGAGGACGCTTGGATCAAAATATTTCCTACAACTTATATTAAACTTAAAGGGTCAATATTATATTATTATTTTAGTTTTTAGAGGTTTTTGTTTGGGTCGGGGGTTTAATTTTTTTTAAATTTTACTTTAATTTCTTGCTTTTTAAACTTCATAATATTAGATTTAGTAAACATATAACTAGGATCGACACGTGCCTCGCCGATATCTGCGAAGCTGTACGTATTTGAACCACAGTGAAGCTAGTTACTCGTGGTCTTTGGCGTTCATTCCATACTAACGTATTCCTATATTTTCTCCCTGGTTAATGATACAAGACCAAATATTTTGGCTTATTTATATACAGGATAAAATTGTAACCATGAGTACATGATTTTGAACTAGCGTCCAGGTCTATCATCTGACCAGCTCGATGGTACCATATCATTTTGTTATCTTCGGAATGCATACATTTGCGAATATTCAAACTAAGACCTCTAGAAGTGACTTACCATTCAAGTACCTATTCCGTTATCTACCGTCCAGGTACGTCCTACGGAACATCGTCATAACTTTTTTCGCACAGCCATTTGAAAAGAATCGCCATAGTAGTTATTGCTCTTTATTAAAATGCCTATCTAATGGCATATGTTTGGTTGTTATCGGGCGTGGGGACCATTTTGTCCAGTCCTCCATCATCAGCCCCTGGTCATCATCTATCTATCTATAACCTATTCCTTGAGTCCATTCCAAGGAATTTTTCAAAATTAAATTTAAAATTTCCATTCCATCCCAAACACGATACCTCTGCTGTATGTTAAGGGAGTTGGATTTCAGGTGATGCTGCAGCAGCAGTTCAAGGTTACAATGTTCTTTTAATATCACTGAAGTAACGAAATACCAAATTTCAACCCAATCCGACCTGTGGAAAACAGGAAGATGCTCACATCAATTTATCAACTAAAAAAGAGCTGATAATCTTCAAATGGCTGAACCGATCCATTTCTCTTTCCTACTCCATCATGAGCCCCTGGTCACCATCTTTCTATAACCTATTCATTGAGACCATTCTAAGGAGCCCGAACACGATACCTCTAGGCTGGCTGTATGTTAAGGGAGTTGGATTCCTGGTGATGCTGCAGCAGCAGTTCAAGGTTACTATGTTCTTTTAATACATTGAAGTAAGAAGTAACGAAATACCAAATTTCAACTCAATACGACCTGTGGAAGATACCTCACATCAATTCATCAACTAGAAAAGAGCTGATATTCTTCAAACGGCTGTACCGATTTTCATGAATCATAGCTAAGAATACTCTCGATCAAGTAACCTTTCAAACAAAAAAAAAAAAACATCAAAATCGGTTCAGCCGTTTGTGCGCTACGATGACACAGACAGACACACAGATACACCCTTCTTTTCTGTCGGGGGTTAATAAGAAAACTATGGGGGAATGTTTTGACGTCTGGTAAGACTGGAAGCCGACTCCAACATAGTTGAGAAAAAACTAGGCAGAAGAAAAAAAGTGAGGATACCTTTGTCCAGCAGAAGAAACCTCAAAAAGTTGACAAGATAATGACTCAACGTTATCAGAGACAGATTAGAAATATAACATAACTTAGTATTAAAGTCGAGGACAGATTTGATAACACTCAATTGGGATAGTCACAACAATTCACGATATTATGGTAATAGTAAGAGCGAGTCCCAAACCAAGTTCAAACGCTACCAGTAACGGTAATAGCGCATACAATTGCGCACAATAGTTACCGGATCGGTTCGTACGAGCTCCGATGTTCACCGGAATAGTTACACAACTTCTAGGCTAGTTTCTGTGAACACTGCCGGACGAGGAAACTGTGCCGGAACGGTTTTATTCAGGTTTTTTTAATGCGTATTCTTTGATCAAAATGCAATGTAGTTCAATTTCTTTGACTTACTGAGCCACAGCTGATCATTTATTGGTTGGTATTTATTAATAATATTTCGCTAACATTAATTATAAGAAATTTACTAACACATTGGATCTTAAGTTGTCTGAAAATTAAGAATTATTATTATCCCTTCCTTAATCTAGGTAATTTCTTCAAGAATGACATTAGGCAATCGTTTCGATTCAGGTCGCACAATTTTCATCCAGAAATTAGACAAGAAAACATTGCCTAATGGAACAAATTTCTCACGTAAAGATTTTGAATCTCGCCTCTCGACTGGTGAAGTCCTGAGTTTGATTGCTGGGTCGGTTTTACAGGTTATCCAATAAGACATTTTCAGAAACCACCCAAAGTTTGGATTTGTAGGTATTGGCATTAACGGTATCGTTGATGCCAATAGGCTCACCCCTTGTAACATTGAACTTACAACATAAACAACGAAGTATACAAACACCTTTGCGGTAAGCAAAGGTGTTTGTTTACTAACTAACTATCTTTGTTTGCTAACTTAGAATCAAGGCGACTTTTTGAAAATGTTATGTTCTTCCAAAATGTGAGATCAAGAAACATAACCCAGAATCCAAAACGACTTCGCAAATGAGATGCTTGTTAGTTTTCAATGCCACACTTAAAACTTTAAACATAAAAACATGTCCCATAAAACTGAGTCATTTATTTGTCCGCAATAATACACAGCAAGTAACATAAGTGGCGACTGTCGGTACAGTGTAGTGCAATAGAGTTTCTTAACTATGCCCCACTCGGACGGCAGCACACTTTATTGTGCTAACTCTGGGGATCTCAATGAGATGATTTCTCGAGGGAAAGACTTGAGGCTGTGTGGGTTTTACTATTTTAATTGAAGAAAATAGAAGTTATGCTAAGAAGCCTTAATTGTAATAGGCATATCCTGACTTCGTAAGTAAGTTTCCTTCAACTTTCTATGCGTTCCATGAGGAATAAATATAACCACCTCTTTACTAATCGTGGGTATCGCAAATCATCGCCAGATGGCTTACA
Source organism: Dryobota labecula (assembly GCA_947523025.1). Classification (NCBI taxonomy): domain Eukaryota; kingdom Metazoa; phylum Arthropoda; class Insecta; order Lepidoptera; family Noctuidae; genus Dryobota; species Dryobota labecula. Next base: position 1,450,726 of record OX383300.1, read on the forward strand.
CAAAACATGATCAGCCAATTAACACATGTTTACCTACGCATTGTCAGATAAGTCATAACCAAGACACCGATAGATCTTTGCCGGGTGGTAGCGTGCAGAGTAAGCAAGCTGAAGTGGCAGTGGGCTGGTCATGTTTGTGGAAGGACCGATGGCCAGTGGAGTAGGCGAGTCCTCAAATAACTTCTCCCGCTTTGGGCGGAGCGGGAGGCCCTGTCAGACTTTTACCGACTAAAACCCACCCGTGTTCCTTCAGTTGCCTGTGTGCCAGGGCCACGGTATCCCTTTCGGACAAACCCGCAACCCTTGCAGGCAGCAGACGAGTTCTGGATTGGAGACCGCGTATCGGCAAGCATGGACCGACGACCTAAAAAAAGTGGCTGGGACAGACTGTGCAGTGGACTGCGATAGGCTGAGTTGATTGATAGTCTTAAAGGGTTATTATTGATTTAATAGGATGGGCAGCTAAAGCCCCCAATTACAATCTATATCGTCTGTAATCGATCGATGATAGTGATAAAAATTAGCCCGTAAATAGTAGTAATTTAGATGCTCTAGTTCACCAGTTAAATGAGCACGGTAGCCATATTAAAAGAGCTCGACTAACGGCCAATTCAGCATCCAAGATCCAATAACTTACATCAGAATACAACAATGAAGTTCTTCCATAAATCGTGGCTTCCATTTGGGCACAATGTCGCAGGTAAATGAGTATTTTCGTCGAGTGGGCTGGGCAAACAATAATGGGCAATTCCCAGTAATGACCGCGGTATGAACGGTACACCCGCTGGTGAATGTGGCAATAGATGACAGTAATATTATGATAAGAAAATACGTTTTTGAAAACGTTGTCATCTTTGTACCTATATTAGCTGCTGGACATAGGCTTCTTAAAGTTTGTGAAAACACTGTTCTATGACGAAGTTTTTTATAAAGCTGTATTCTTTAACCGTGTTTGACAATACGAATAAATACAAATAAAAAAAATGTGCGTAAATATGGGCTTTGTACATTTGTGAACACGGTGCCTTCAACAATTTATATTTTATATACCTACATTTCTTGAAAACATACTTACGAGAGCTACGCCATTTCAGCATTCAACTTTAAAATAATAAACAAATTCTGTATCTAATATTCCTTGCACGTGTACTCTCTACTATCACTGCCGAGCCCTTTAAATCATATAATCACGGCGTGTCGCAACGGCTCAGCGGTTAATAGAGCATGCTGCCCAATGCGAGGACATGAGTCATTGATTAAACTTCAATGTTACGCGACTGGCCATGGTACGACGCACAGATTCAAGTTAAGGTAGAAAATGGTTTAATAGGTGGCTTTTTTAAGTTTGATGATGGGAAAGAGTTGATAGTTTATTATACTGACTTGTAACTGTTCAACTGCAGAACGAATGTCACATACCATAACATAACATCAGGCCTTGTTTCCCCGAAGGGTTAAGGGGGCAGGCTACATTTCGCCAGTTATGTTTGGCATAACCAGCCAATAATATTTCCACTGCTGGGACATATGCTTTCTCTCAGTTATAATACTAATAATTTATTTATTGATTTAATAGTTTATGTTCAAACATATAAACAGACAAGAAAGAACAGAAAAATACGTACGAAGGTAATGCTTATTTCTAAAGAAATCTCTTCCAGCTTATCTGCGATAGGAGAGTAGATAAAGAGATGCAGACAACGTGTGTAAGAGTAGAAGATAAAGAAAAGTACATAAAATAAAATAAAAACTATTCACTAATTTAAATATAAACAACAACTTACTACACGCCAGTTTCAAAAATACTTACAATTCTAGATGTTAGCAACATTTAACTTATTTGCTATTTTTATAAGGTGCCTCACTATGTGGCCTTCGTCAGGTCCATCAGCAATAGCTTTCAGGAGGCTGTTGCTACTACCCCGCAATCTTGTGAGAAGAGATGCATTCTTTTTCCGCTCTCCAGCTGAGAATCTACTTACTCTGGTTCGAGCAAACATCGCAGATGCACTGCAATAACGTGGCAGTTGCAACAGCGCCCTAAAAGCGTTGTTGTATTGTATACGCAACGCATTGGCGGCACGTTTGGTAGTTATATTTAAGTTCCATTTAATATGGGTGAGCCTATTGCCATCAACCGGGCATAAACCCAGGCTCCGGGCTACTACTGAGAAATTCCAGCAATAGACTAATGAAGCAGTCACTGCTGCTACAAAGCGACATAAAATAGAAATTAAATGAGGGCGCCACTTTCTACGTAACTCACAATTTTTGACGTAAAATGCTTAAAAATGCCAACAATTTTGTATGGAAATTTTAGAGTTTCATTTTATTCAATTTCTACTATTTTATGTCGCACTGTACATCACATCACAGGTGATACCTGAACAATAAAAAGCTTTCAACATTCCGTGCGATTTCCCAGCAAACTTTTAAATGGCAGATCGGCGGACATCTGTAGAATTACGAAACTTCAAAAGTAATTTTTTTTCGCTTCGCATGTTCCGCTTTGGGCCTCAACACCTCCAATAACTTTAATCAGTAAACACGACGCACTAACTCAAGTCTAAAACCAAAATTGCCAACCAAACTAGCAACAAAGGTACTTATTCCCATGCTTTATGGGGACATTTTCTTAGCTCCAACCATCCCTGTTGACTTTTAAAGCAGGACATAAACTAGTCCATAAGATAATTTAAAACACCCGGGCGGGCGATGCCGCGGGATAAAGCTAGCGGCTATATATCACCGGTCGGAACGCCTTTACAATGCACTCAGACCTACGTATAATTTTATATATATCCCCCAATGAAAATTCGGATTATTACGGAAGGAAATTGTGTTTGTTTTAACATAACTGTGGAATGAGGAATAATTAAAATTGGCTAAGCAATCTTTTTAGGGTTCCGTAGTCACAAGGAACCACTATAGTTTCGCCATATCCGTCTGTCTGCGGATTAGCTCTGTGACTCTTAATACTAGAAAGCTGTAATTTGGCATGGGTATACATAAATTAATCACGCCGACAGTTGTAGTGGTAAAATAAAATCTTTTTTTAGCGTGCCTCCCCTACATTTAAAGTAGAGATGATATTTTTTTCTCGTCTGTCCCATGGTATGGAGTATCGTTGGATAGGTCGTTTAAAAATATTGCAGGTTTGTGAAAACCATTTTTCGATTCAGGGATCCGTTTGCGTAATATTAAGCTTTAAAGTGCTCATTATTGTTAGATTCAAGTTTCCCCATCCTCTGCCAGCTAAATGGTTGTTTTTGGATATGTGCAAAAATTCACGGCAGTTATATAACGAAGTAAAAAGGAAAACGATCACAGCTAAGTAGGCTTTACAAGTTAACGAGTAATAGCCGACCAACTTACATTTGCAGTTGGAATGTATGGGAGAACATGTTTTTCAACTACAATGTTAATTTTGTTCTTGGAACAAATTCATCCCAACTACGGAACCCTTCATTTTATGTGGTCTGATATGCACTTAGCCGGTTTTTTTATTATTGCGAGGTCGCCTCCTTTGATACTTCAACATAATTGACGAAATGTGGATGCCCTGTCAATGCCTACCTCTTCGAAAAATAGAGAGATGTTATGGTATGTTTTTGCACTTTCCCGCCCAAACCATGATACAACAAGCATGTTTATGATGTTTAGTTCAAAGTTTTGTTACTTTTGTGATATACCTCTCAACTCTCCTAATATATTTCTCTTCATTTTACATTAATTTATAAAACAGCTCCGTTACTGACTGACTCATTAGATGGCTGACCGACAACGCATAGATGTCGTATACAAAGCTGCGGCATTGGGTGGTTTAACTATTGATGACTATATAATAGCTCCATACACACAGAACTGTGTAGGTTAGGTATTGTCGCTATCTCAAAAATTCAGTTCATAATATAATTTATATTTATTTGTCTATCGTGAGTACCGGTTTAAGGACTCCACCCAACCAAACATTGGTAACGAAACCATGGTGCAATCTAATTCGACGCCAACGCCATCTATACCCAAAGTCTCAAATTCAGATAATTTATGTAAACAAAGGGGATAAAATGTCAAAAAAATATTTTCGTAATGGTAATTCACATAAAATGGCGAAAAAAGAGGTTACATTTTCTTTTAAGTACTGATTTTAAGAAATAATAATTAACAAATAATCATACCGTAATTATTTTTATAGATTTTCGGTTTTAGACAAAGTTATTAAAAAAAGGAGATTTTCTGGTATAAAATATTTTATGGTACTGGTAACAATGCAGGAGATCCAAACATTTTCAAATGTTTTACATCTTCAACAACACTAATATTACAACTCTCATTCATAGATTCATATTGTAAGTAGCATATCTAGCCACATTTTGGATGAAACGGCAGTAAACTGTTTCGAGTGGAAATCGATTTTGGGAGGCCTACGTCTAGTACTGGACTTAAAAGGGCTGATTATGACGATCATATGCCGTGTCTCCGACATACTACACAATACATTGTTTGGCAACGGTATTTTGTTTGCATAGTTCTTATAATTAATATGATAAAATGTTTTGACAGTGACATTTCTTGACATTACTTTGTTTACATAAATTATCTGAATTAGAGACTTTGGGTATAGTTACAAAACGCTAACTAAATTAGGAGTAGGTAGAACTAACCAATGTGGTATCATTTTTTTTTTTTAATTAATTACATTAATATTTTTCGGTGTACAAGTACGTAAAAAAATTAGGTATTTTCTTTATTCAGGGTCTTTGTTTTTCACCTTCGGTGCTTCGATCCGGAGTGTAATTTTCTTGTAACAGGATTAAAATGATGTATAACAATCTATTCTCGACTGTTATTGAATATTTACTTTGTTTCAATGAATTACAGTTTTATTGTATTAAGACAAACCGTTGCCCATCAGAAAAAAATACAAACTTTTATCCCTTTTCAGGAATGTATTTAAAAAAATCCATCCTCAGTGGTCACTTTCGCAACATAACGAACTCTTGTGCAAAATTTCATGCCTATAGAAATCTAGATCCATCGGTTTAGGCTGTGCGTTGTCTGTCAGTGAATGAATTAATTTATGATTTTTTATGTACGATTAATGGTAGTAATCAATATTGGCTTGTTCTACTGCAGAGTAAAGGTCTAGCCCGCGGTTTGGCGATATAGTCATCACAAAACTATGTTTTTCTCAGCATATTTAGATAACTACTCGTTGGTCTAGTGGTCGCAAGCGCTACTGCTGAGCACGAGGTCCTGGGTTCGATTCCCAGGTCGGGCAGTGTTATTGGATTTTCTATCAGGAATTTCTCAGAAGCAGCCGGGAGTTTGGATTAGTGCCCGGTTGATGGCAATAGGCTCGCCCCCTATTATATGGGACTTAAACATAATTGGCAAAATGTAGGTGTACTGTACTGTGTTGGTACACCTCTGCCTAACCCTTCTGGGATTACAGGCGTGATGATTTTTCATTTGGTTTAAATAGATTTTAATTTATTTTTTTAACTTTATATAGACTATTTCATATTTTGTGAATGTGTTCCGTGTGGCGCCGGACGTAAAGAATAGCACAACCCCATTTCTTCCTGTGGGTGTCGTAAAAGGCGACTAAGGGACATTCTAGAGAATGGGCAGCAGCGTTCTCTATGCATTTTTAACAGGATACTGCGATCGCTAACCCGCCTGCCAAGCGTGGCGATTATGGCGATTATGATATCCCCCAATTGGGGGAGGCCTATGTCCAGCAGTGGACGTCTTTCGGCTGAAATGATCATGATGATGATGATGAATGTGAGAACGTTGAAGGTCCAGTAGACTAGATTTGTTTTGTTAAGTACCTGGTAATTGTCGAAAGGCCTGCACTTTCCTCCCATACCTAGTATTTGAAAATATTGTAAAAACCAATTATGTTTAAAAGAGTAACTATGGAGTTTCTTGCCGGCTCTTCTCCATAGGAAACGACTAAGTGCCCATGTAGGTTTAAGTGAAATAAAATATTTTGATTTTGATTTTGACTTAGATACCTGTGAGTCGATTATGTCTTAGATAAAATTAGTATAGTACCTACTTACCAAGTTTTGAACATGCAATTTAGTGCATAAGCAGGGGGTTTTAGTATTATATTTAGAAAATTAAAATGCGTAACAGCACTAAATTCAGATTAAATTCTTCACAATAATTAATTTAAATATCAACTTTAAATTTTTTAATTAAAGCCGGTATCTGTTATTAGCGGTGTTTATGTCTCCCAGATGTACTATTACATAACTAATATCGCTGTGAAAAAGGGAGCAATTTTCCGAAAGCGACACGTAAAAGTTTCACTGAGTATGAACAAAATGTTAGTGGACGCACTGGGTGCTTTCAATGCGACTGTTAAACACATTTTCTTTAGGCAACATTTTTTTTTTTGTATTTGTTGATGAAAATTTTTGCTTATGAGCCTGTGCCTAAGTGTCGCGTCGCGTGTCGCGCCTGTTTGTAGGAACCTTTATGAGGAATAATTACACAGTCAGTTTGATTTTTTCGCCGCTTCTTACAATACATCTTACGGGGCCATACAATGTATTGTAACACGTTCATACAATCCTGTGGTTATACCACAGAATTGTATCAGTGGTTATTAGAGATCGGATAGGTATTCGGATTCATATTTACCTAAATTTAATTTTTGGCTATGTAATTATGGATGCGGCTTCAAAAAATTTTTTTGTTAATATAAATCCCGGGATTCCAGAAAATCTGGGAATGCACAACTAACCGGATACATGGTACGGAAACGACTTCTTATATTCGATTTAAAAGTTTATTAAATTTATCAATTCCCATATTAGCCAACACCTGATCGTAAGTAAATATACATTCGATTCTATAATCAGAACTCTAAATTCATCGATCCCAGATTCGCGGGATTTTTTCGATAAAAAAGTGCATTCCAATAGCCAACACCTCAACTTTAGCTAAATATGCATCCGATTATCTGATCTAGTAGTGATCATCATCCACATAATATGGTGAATAAAATATCGCACATTAAAAAAAAAAAAAATCTTTCTCTGGGTATTTCCTGAGATGATTTAGTTGGCTTTGAGCGATTCATTTGACACAGAATGCGTCTATGGTATATTATCTCAGTTCCTGTTCTTTTGAAAACCCAGTAAGCAATTAATAAAATAATAAAAAAATCATTGAAATTCACCTTGCAAAAATAGTCCTTTGCTCCGCATTTGCCCCGCCGCGTTTTCCCCGCCTATTGCGTATCACCATCGCGTAGTCTATCATAACCTGTCGGGATCGCATACTTACTCATCAGTCACCGGTCGCGTGCTGTTAAACGTCAACCGTGTTTGGGATTCACAATTTTCACTAATTAAAAATGGTAGTTTTAAAGTTTGCGTGACTAGGCGTTTGTTTCTATATTATTACGTTAATAGAATGTTTTAGTAGTCATTATGTAGGTGGGAATTACTTTGGGTAAAGTTATTTCCTGGTATATCTTTGGGATTATTATTCAAATAAAGGCGAGTTTTATTTATACGAGTAAATTGCTCGAAGGATTCTCTCGATACTTTTGATCGATACCAGAGAAAATATTACTGTACGTTGTTCGAAAACTGATAATTTGGCAGATAATCGGACCTATGACGCTCGTCGTGTCGATTTGTGCCCGGTTGATTGCAATAGGCTCACCTCCTATTACATGGGACTTAAAAATAAGTCGCGAAATGTGTTTACTTGAGTACCTACTCCTCTGCCTAACCCTTAACCCGGGAATACAGGCGAGGCGTGATGCTATGGTATGTAATCGGACCAATAGAATATTTTTTGCAAAAAAATCAAATAATTATGCACCGCTCTGTGACGTTTAAGACAAGAATCCTGATGCAAAAAAACATGTGGCAAATGCGAACCCCTGAATTTTGTTTATCGTTTATAAAATTAACTTTACGAGGTTGATTAAAATCAATTTCAGTCAGGTGGGGCGTCACCCTGTTTGCTAACCTACACCATTAAAGGTACACATGTACCTATCAGAGTTTGAAATTCAATATCAGATTATATGAGCGGCCTGACATGATTTAATTGGGAAATTAGGTCACGGGTGCTCTTATAGGCAATGGGCTGGCGACCTTACACTACTTGTGACCAATTGCGACTAATCTAATTCGTTATTGCGTACATAATTATGTAGGGCCGGATAATAATCTCGTAGATTCTGTCTATTTATAGATCCAAATTAACGGCTGAGCTTTTTCTTAACTAAATTATGTTGCGTTTGTTTTTTGGATGACACTGTGGCGGCATCTACAACGCCACATGCGAATTACGCGTCAAAAGGCCTGACGTCACAAATCAACCGTCGGGCAGTTGCCCACCAGATACAACACCCGTCTGGTCGGAGGATCCTCTCCTTTCCATAGAGTATGAGTGAACTTTACTCTTCATACCTCTATATCACATTACAGCTGTTTTAAGAGAAGAGACTGTTATCTGACTTGCGCTATACGGATACTATACTACTTAAACATAAGAATATACGTATAGGTATTTTGCGCCAGCGGTACACAACGATGAGTAATTTGTTTACCAATGCTTTCAGTTATCCAATTATGATGGTCCTTTATGCTGCGGTGGTAATGTGAGGAAAAGGACCAAAACATGATTAGGCTCAAAAGCCTATTGATTAGTAAAATAATCTAGATAACAGTATCTTAAACATTTGATTTAACAATTTGAGGCATTTGGAGATAATCAGATAAACATAAATGATCATAAGTAATTAGACAGTCAAATACTTTTCCTAATCTTTCGGATTTTCTCCACAAAAGATCCACTAAGATTTAGTTATTCTCAATCAAACGGCTTAAATAACAAATGCCCCCATTTTTATATAAAAAATGTACAGCAACATCGACTTTCAATTTCCCTTCCTCGAGTTGCCAAACTTGCGAAATCCTTAAAAAAATACTCCCGCATTCCTTCCATTACGATTCATTCATTATATAGAGACGTCAATTTCCGGCCGCCATGTTGGATCGGTGCCCGTTCGCAATCTCCAGCGGATATGACGTTTTGATCATTTAAAAACACCCCCCAAGTACATGTTACTGCCAAGTTTTGGGCGGCTTACTTAGGTAATTTATTATTGGTTCCTATTTTAAGGACCTTGAATGTGGGCCTAAAGTTTAGTATAATAGGAATTCTAATAATCTGGGAGACAATTTATGATGGCCCTAATTTACTGGGATGTTATTTTGAACTGTAACTGCGAAATTTAGGGGCTGTCGGAACTAGTAACGTCCAGTGATTGTAAAAATGTCAAGACTTTTCTTCACAGCTAGTTGATTAGCTAAAACACGTTCCTACAGGGTTATTTAGAGACGTCTCAGGCACATAATATTCTCAAGCGCTCTTCCTCTGTTTTACTTATTTAAAATATTGCTGTGCCCGACAGGGTCCATAATTGTTATTATTTATTAATACTTACCACCTGTATTGTACATTATTGATTGCAATGAAGATTAATTGAATTGAATTGAATTGAGACCCTTAATTACCAACCCATAGACAACTAAATCTTACTCTCTACAACCGACCCCTAAAAATTGTTTGCTCAAAGTTTTAAATTAAATTACAACAGAAAGTTGCGAACAAGAAATGAAACAATGGGCCCGTCAAGTCCACTGCGAGCCTGTAGCGGTTGAGAGTGCCATTATAATAATATAAGCCTTAGGCTCCGTAGTGAGCGGAAACGCTGCTAATTAGCGACGGATCGGGATGTGGTGGAGACAGGAGCGAGAAGTGGTGACGGGCACGTCAGGAAGTCTGGAGTTTTTGTCCAGAATGAGAGAGATAAAGAACTTGGTGAGATTAGAAAACTATGTTACAAAGGAGAAGAAATCAAGTTAATGGATTTTAAAATGATTGATATGTTAGTTCTCCTGCGGATCTCTTCATTTCTGATTCAATCACGTAGGGAAACTCCAAGTATAGCCCAATAAATGATAAATGATAAATGATTTTATTTCTGTAAGTAGGTTTTTACAAACACTTTTACACGTCAATCATATTTTAAAAGTAGATGAGGTCGGCATTTCGTATCTGACTACTCTGAGAAGAAAGACCGAAACAAACTCAGAGGTCACAGTCTCTTTTAAAGTCCAGACATAAGCTTGGTCAAATCATGTGAAGACCATGTAGACTGGTGTCTGAAATGGTCTTTTGAAGAAAGAACCACACAGATTGAGTGGACCTGTCCATTCAGTGCACGCATTTGTCAGTAATCGTGCAGCTCAACTCAGAACATAAGGAGCTAAACGATTCGACGAACAATACCAAAGAAAGGACATTTGGGCAGGCCGCATAAATTACTCAAACTGCCATACCATGATCAGGAAAAAAAAAAAATATATATATACTGAGAAGAAAAAAATAAAAATAAACAAAGACCCACATAGTCTTCACATTCACAATAATTAAAATAATAACATTATACTTCACAAGTAAATATTCATGTCAATGTGTATAAAGCAATCACAATAAAAAAAGTTTCAATATATAAAAACCAATAATATATAAGTAAACGTGGTCGCTCACAATGGGCCTTATTAGAAGGCTAAAAGTCACCCAAAGGAGAGCCCATTGTGAGCGACCACGTTTCAGTGCCATATGTCATCATCAGGTGAACCAAGGTAACCGACATAGCTCGAAGAATTGCCAAACTTAAGTGGCAATGGGCAGGGTACATTGCGCGCAGAACAGATGGCCGTTGGGGCCGAAAGGTTCTGGAGTGGCGACCGCGTACTGGGAGACGTAGCGTTGGAAGGCCTCCCACAAGGTGGACCGATGACCTTATAAAAGCCGCAGGAATCCGCTGGATGCGGGAAGCATAAAACCGGTCGAGGTGGCGGTGCTTGGGGGAGGCCTATGTCCAGCAGTGGACGTCTTTCGGCTGAAATGATGATGATGATATGTTAGTCGTCAGAAGAACAGATGTAAACATGCGTTTTGCTGAAGTAACTTTGTGATGTAACTCAGCTCGAGTTGAAAGAATTAAAGTATCCTGGTAGTACAAATTGGATTTTTAAAGAGTCCAATTTGCACTGCCATAGACCATGTAGAGTAAATTTTTCAGTAATTCTATTTATTTATTTTGAAAGGGGAAAAAAAAACAATTGTACATTATATAATATTACACCTAAATATAAAAAAAAAAAAAACGGAGGTGTGTCTACAATCCACCACGTTTCCATAGATTATCTAGGATAATGATATAGTGAACAGATACGGTATTTCATGTATGCTATCTGTCATACATGTCACGTTAACTTTTTCGAGTCGTGCCCACACACAAAGCGCCCCCGTATGTTGTCAATCATTGCGGGCCGGTAGCAAGTGAACAGAGTTTTCATAATGGTAGATTGTTTTCGTTCGTATCGAGTGCACATTTTGTGGCTATTCACTCGGATCACGAAGTTGCGAACACTGAACATACTCCATAGTGTAGCTTATTTTGGTGGTTAGCGTATTTTGGGCGAGTTAGCTTGTTGTTCTCGAGTTGAGGGAAGGCTAGCGTGGAGAATGTTGTTTTTAGGTATTTAACTGAAAACATTTTGCATGTTTTAGCGTCCTAGACTGAATTTAGTCAGGTGTAATTCTGATAAATTTTTCGATTTTAGGGCTAGAATTTACCTTCTCTGGAATAGTGTGTTTATAAAAGAGAAACAACTTCAAATACTTATAATTTCACATACCTAGTTAATCGACCCAGTAACAATTTTTAGCTCTCGTTTCATATGGGGATCGAAAACGGTCATCAAAATTGTAGTATGCTGCACACCCAGCCACCGCACTCAATGAGGCTTTTATTTTGAGATTTTTGTAATATTAGATTCCTAGTACACCCATATTGTAGGATGATATTTTCTGTTGCATAATATTATTATTTTCTAGAGCTACTACGGCTTACCACATCAAACATTTACGTAGGGTTTGCCTCAATTTATATTTCGCAGAAATGAGATATTCATTGAGTAAGCTCACATGTTGCTTCTGGGAACTTACAATAGCATCTACGTGGGTTTCTCTACCTGAAATATGAAACTACCCTCCGTTTTCATATTTGTGGAGATATTTTCCTTTTTGCAAATGAACATGGAACCATATTTCTCAATGATTTGCTTTGGACGTTTTAAAGGAGGAAGAATATTATGTGCAATTCTTCACTAACGAGAGATGTTTATACCGTCAATAAGCTTTGAGAAATTGTTAGACATAACATGGCAGTAATTTTAATGCGATTATTAAAATCTGATAAGTTTGCTGTGGAAAAGAATATCCTAACTCAATAAAAAGTTTATTTACGGTAATTCTATTATAAAGCGATAGAATTTGTGAGTTTGTATGTAGGGGGCTATCTTCGGAACTACTGATCCGGTGATTCCGAAAATTCTTTTACTAATGGGAAACAACAGTATTGTCGATTTTATAGGATATATTTTATGTTAAAAAAATTGGTTGTTTGTAAAGTTGGTCTACGGACGATAGTTTAACGTGACAACGTCATAACAAGACATTGATGCGGCGCAAGCGTACAATGAGCGTAACGGGACAATGAGTTATTCTTTTTCGTGTATGCAGCCGGCGTTCATCAGTTTATTAGATACGACGTTGTCACGTCAAAAAATAATTTCACGCGGATGAAGTCGCGGGCAGAAGCTAGTCCTTTTAAAAACTTTCTCCTCCTATTCCACTCCAGACATATTAATATCATAATTGTCATAGACAGTCCCTATTAATATTATTATTGTCATCATCAATTAATAGATAGTTTGGCGCAAACAATATAATAAAATTGTCAATTTAATTGGTCCCGTATACTTTAAGCTAGGGAGCAGTTCAGTTTTATTTGTGAACTTTAAACTTAGTTTGTTTTTAGGGTTCCGTAGTCACCAAGGAACCATTATAGTTTCGCCATGACCGTCTGTCTGTCTGTCTGTCCGCGGTTTAGCTCAAAAACGATTGGTACTAGAAAGTTGTAATTTGGCATGAATATACACGTTAATGACGTCGAAAAAGTGGTAAAATAAAATTTTGAAAAAAAATAATAATAAAAAGAAACAATTATCTAGGGTATTTAGGGTTTAAAGTATCAATTTTCGTTAGAGTCAAGTTTCCCCCCCCCCCCCTCTACCAACTAAACGGTTGTAGTTAGAAATTCAAATGTCACGGCAGTAGTACCTATATACATATAATGAAGTTTAAAGGAAAACTATCACACTTAAGTTGGCTTCACAATTTTACGAGTAATAGTCGACCAACTTAAATTTACAGTTAAAAAACATGTTCTCCCATATAATCTGTATAGGAGAGCATGTCTCTCAACTTCAATGTTAAGTTTGTTCTTGGGATAAATTCATTCCAACTACGGAACCCTTTATTGTGCGTGGTCCGACACGCATTTGGCCGTTTTTTTAAATCTTAGCAAAGAGTTTTTATGACAGAAAAGTGGTCAACATTTTATTAATAAAAATAACTTTGGGAGATAAAAAAAAAAAACATTTAATTCTTTTATAGAATTAATTTTGACAATTAAAAATATTAATTTACTTAATTAGTAATACTGGCAATTTTTGTGCGCTTGCCTTAAAAAAAAAATCGCATCGCTAATTTTTTATTAATGAAGACGAGAATGTCTGTGACGATCCACAGTTCGTCTTACCAAGTAATTATCAATTTATTTCGGTTTCATTCGTTATTAATGTTGCTATCGACGAGGGCGCTCACCGGTCAACTAGCGCCACTCCTTAAAAAACATATCTCGTGATTGAGAAGGAATTTTGAAAACCGGCTAAATCAGCAACCTCGGTAAGTGAGACTTTTCTAATACCTTTTATAAACTTTCATATAAAGACACGAAGCAACAAAATACGATCTAGAGGAGTGTGGCCGTTTTTCTTTAGATCGAACCTTGTTGCTTCGTGTCTCAATATAAAACTTTATAAAAGGTATTAGAAAATTCTAGCCATTTTTCATAATTACTTCTCAGTCACGAGATAATATTTATCGTACATGTACCATAATTTCGACACCGGTACGATGTACGATACAATATGCCAAAGTACGATAATCTCTAATCCTCCTCCCAAGTGGGGTGAAAAGACTCCAGTGCCTTAAAAAGTGCCTTCAGCGCAATGCGTAAAAAACCAATTAAAAGAATGCTGTTATGGTTTTAAACCAACTGAAAAAATGATATCTCGAATGACTTCAGGAGTCCTTTATTCTAAAACGGCGGGCGCGTCTGCAGAGGTAGATGTAAATATTGATTCCGATGATCCCACTCCTTTATAAAATAAAGGTTCTTTTTTGTCTAATTTCTCAACTTCTAAAAATTTCCATCCTATAGATAGTTTTGCAAAATAGCGCGTTTCTGGCAGTTGTACGATAATTTTTCATCGGGTACGATAATTTTCGAATATAGATACGATAATTCAGTCGCACTCATCTGGCAACCCTGGTTGACCGAGCCCCAGTCTGCGAGCTGTTCTCAACGATTCCACAACTGTCTACAGTCTGTAGTATCAACGTTTGCATATGTCCTAACTATTTTGTAATTCCTAAGTTAGTTTGATTATGGCAGCTAAGTATATAAGTGCTGAATATGATTTGAAATATGATTCATTATGTATTTTGATAACATGTATGTGCTTGTATTTAATGAATATTATTCTAACCTGTGCTATTACCCCCTGTCTGACATGAATTACGTAGTCTCTGAACGATTGTCTTTTGTTATCTATCTTTTAAAGTTATATTCTTCAGCATTAAACCGAACGAAGCCAATGGAGAAATCGTTCCCGTAATCAGTGGTTTCGATATTGCTCTTCTTTCATAGAATATCTTAATTGAACATCTTAATAACCACATTAATTCATAATTTGAATACCTCAATAAGAAATCGACAGTCAATTTATATTGCTCAAAGCAACCATTTCGATTAAGATTAAGTAGAAACCAATTCAGAAGCAAACACGACAACAAATACTAAACCATATTTTATTCACCGAACCAAAATGGACCATCTTAAGTAGCTTAAAGAAATAGCCCGAACCGTTCCCATTACCGAGGCTGAATGAGAAAATTTGTATAGAAATTATTCATAAAGCGACTTACAGATGGACTTCAAATAATAGATTCCCTTTGGCGTCTACGGTTGCCGCTGACAGCTGATTATATGTAAATTATGCCAATTCGTGCCAATTGGCGTGGCCAGTAAAATGGAGGGAGTCGTAATTTGCTGAAGCCTTCGTCCGTCTTCGGTTTTTTAATGAGAACGTCCTGTGATTTGTTTTCAGTTAGAATAGAGACTTATTGGCTGATTTGTTTGTTTGCTTGGGCTGAGAATGGGGTAATAATACTTATGTTAAATACTGAATGATAAGATTCTGCTACTGACGTAGTCGATAAGCAATGCTAGATGACATTTTACAACAATTACATAGATACATATAAATAATGCAATTTTTTCTTATAGTCAAAGGCGGAACTTACATATATCGATATAAATTAGATAAAAGTACGCTAGTAATTCTATTCGTTTTCCATAACATTCATGCATTTTCCTACGCATATATGCACCTAACAATTTGAAAGGACTTAGGTATGTTTATTTAGTACACCAATAGCAGTAAGTATATAAACTAAACCAGTCAACAATCTATACATACACATAAATAAATTTGAAGTATCTGTTTGTAATGTTAAATTAACAGCTTTTTCCTAAATGCATTTGAAGGTATATACGGAACTTACAAAAAAAAAAAAAAACACAAAAACTATTTTAAAATTGGTCTATCTTTTTGTCAGTCGGTTTGTTCCAGTAAAACGTCGAAACAGCTGAACCGATTTTGACGGGACTTTCACTCGCTGGTAGCTGATGGTCGACAATGGCATCATAATCAACATAAAACCAAATGTATGCATATACGATCTCTTTATCTTAAAAAGATCGAGCGTACGCCGCGCATAGTGGGGCATATCTATGACCCATAGTGATGAACTGACGGTGTGTGAGTGTGCAAACATTGAGGTGGTGGAGGAATACAGGTACTTGGGCTTAGTCATAGACAACAGCTTCTCGTGGAAAACACACATTATGCACTTATGTGACAAACTCAGGTACGTGCTTGTGAAATTTCACCACCTTACTTTTGTGCTGGATAGGGCAACTTTGTAATGGTCTACTATGCACTCGTGGACTCTCTGCTTTATTATGGGCTGGCATGCTATGGCAACACATTTAAAACATATTTGGATGTAATAAAAATAAAATACAAATCAGATTCATGAAACTATTAGTAGATAAAAACACAAAAAACCGTTGTAAGGATAATGATTATGAAGATTTATTTTTGGAATGTAAAATTCTGCCGGTTCATAAGAGGGTTGTGGGTTGTGTCAGTATAAGCTTTAGAACAGTATTGTAGTGATAAATCTAAAAACAGTATAATACGCACAACATCTGAAAGGAACAATAATATGAAAAGATTTGTAGTGCGCACTTGTAAAAATTATTATGGTTGAAGATGTAGAAAGTTTTTAGTTCCAACTATTTTTAAATAACCTTCCAGTTGATATAAATAGTTCTACCACAAAAAAATCTTTAACAAATAAAATACATAAGTATCTCCTTAATGTATTTTGTCAAAGCCTCACTGCAGAGAATATTTAATGTTTTTGTTTTTTTCTGATTTATTATATGGAATGCTAGAATAGTTTTAACCTCTAAGTGAAAAGTGTCAATAAAAAAAAATGTTATTGTGTACAAAAAAAAGGAGCTACGTCTGCCAACAAACTGCTTTGCAGTTTGGCGGAGGTATATACATACAGCGTGTTACGGAAAGGGTATATCCATACAAACGGGGTGAAGAGTGTATTTGGTTCAAAATCTCTGTACAAAATTTCAGCTCAAAAGCACTAACTAGAAAATGCTTAATATTTTTTTTATTTCGATAGTTTATTAAATTTAAATCATAACAAACGTGTTACCGCCGTTTCTTTGTGTGTTGACACCGATCAGCTGACGTGGTCTAGTGATGTGTAGAATTCAATTGGAAACATTTGATTTTTATTTAAATGTTTCTTAACATTTCATTTATGTAGGTATAGGTATTAAAAATATTGCCCTGTAGTTTGTTATCCCCAAAAGAATCCGTGCCTTTGATATGTATATACCCTTTCCGAACACGCTGTATATCGTGTAAACAATTGTTTCTGTGAATAAACGCTTTTTCATTTTCATTTTCATTTCATTTTGTTATAAGGGGTAACTTACTTTTGTTTTAGAAAAAGCTATTCGGGCGAAGCTGCGGGCAGCTAGAGATAAAATAAAAGTGCGGTATGCACTTTTATTTGTCTCTAGCATTATAATATATATACGGTGCACTTAACTACTTACTAGTCTGTCTTTAGAATTAATTACAAAAGAATACAGTTGCAATAGTCTCGTCGCAACTCAGTCATGACACACGTTTTCATAAAGCTATATCGATCACAAAGGAAAAGTAAACTATTTCTAAATCCAAGGATCCATGTCCACTGACATCATCCGATCTTTCGGGAGCTGAGTATGGGGTTCTATTTTCTATAGAGTATCGAAAAATGGGGTCATGTGAGTCATTTACCTTTATGGGTATATGGGTGTATGGTTCTACACCATTGGTAGTGTTTTATTATGGTGCAAAGATGAAAGCATAACATGACCTATATGGCGCCGTCGAGTGGCTGACATCTGGTGTTTTTGTTCGGCTTGTTTGGATGTATTGAGATTAATTACTATCAAACACGTAACCGCAGTATAATAAAGTAAGACTATACTGTGACATAGCGTTGATCTAATTAAAAAGGTTTTGTTGAGGTTTCTTGTTTCTTTATGGATTTAAGAATAATCGTCATAGAAGAAGCTAAAGAGAGTAGGTGTTTTTTTCTGTCATGAATGCTTATGTCTCATAAGAACCGGATTCGGATTCATCGGATGCACCGGATTTTCTGGATTTGGGGGAGCACCAACGGAATCGATGATATCTGAAAGGCCAGAGTCTGCAGTGCTGGGGAGATTCATCCAGCTTCATGAGACGAGATGATACTATGATTTTTAGGGTTCCGTAGCCGAATGGCAAAAAATGGAACCCTTATGGATTCGTCATGTCTGTCTCTGTCTGTCCGTCCGTATGTCACAGCCACTTTTTCCGAAACTATAAGAACTATACTGTTGAAACTTGGTAAGTAGATGTATTCTGTGAACCGCATTAAGATTTTCACACAAAAATAGAAGAAAAACAATACATTTTGGGTTCCCCATACTTAGAACTGAAACTCAATTTTTTTTTTCATCAACCCATATGTGTGGTTTATCTATGGATAGGTCTTCAAAAATTATATTGAGGTTTCTTTTTTTTTTTTTTTCTAAACTGAATAGTTTAGAAAAGAGAGACACTTCCAAAGTGGTAAAATGTGTGTCTCCCCCCTGTAACTCTTAAAACAAGAGAATTATAAAACAAAACAAAATATATGATGTACATTATTACCATGTAAACTTCCACCGAAAATTGGTTTGAATGAGATCTAGTAGGTAGTTTTTGTTTAATACGTCATAAATCGTAAACAGCAATTTACCTTTCATTTAATCAACTCAAATATAAAAATAAAAAAGCATTTAATTTCATAAACATAAACCTTATGCTGTTTAGCTATCACAAGCCTATATGGCCTCGCATATAGTTATTAAAACATCGACCATTGCCCATTGTGACACCCTATGTAACAGTTCTACATTTATATCTGTAATTTTTATGGTGTACATAATAAAGAGTATTCTATCTATCGATCAAAGTTACAACGAACTACAAGAACTTTTATATTATGTTACTTGCTGCTACGGAACCCTTCATGGGTGAGTCCGACTCGCACTTGGCCGCTTTTTTGATATAACTGAATTTATTCTTTGAATTTTGAATTATATGAATGTTGCAATAATAACATTTGTTCCCATTTTATGTCCAAAAAATCACTGTCCATGCCAAGGTTGCCTGGAAGAGATCGCAGTCAGCGATAAGGCAGCCCATTGTATATTTTCTAGTGTATAAGTTTTTTCTTTTTGTAATGTGTGATCTGGTATACAATGGAGTATATATAAATATAAATATATACTTCTAAGACTTTAGTAAATTACAATTTATGGACAAATTAATTAGTCTGAAATAAAGTAATTAATTTAATTTAGTTAATGATAGTGTAGGTCACGGTTTTGTGCTTTGGGCCACGGGTTCGATTACCACACGGAGTAAACATTAGTGTGGGCTACATAGACATCCCAAAAATTTAATTTTGCTACTCGTTCCGCGGATCCAAGTAATGCGATAAAACTTCCCAAAAGATGAGTACGGATCCCACGTGACATCACAGATACAAAAACCTTAACATTTTACAATGACTTATTTATTGTTCGCACTTTATTTCACCGACTGTGCCATTAGTTAGCATATTTCGCCTCCATTTTAATTTTATATCCACCCAAATGAAATTCAACCCTATTCTTTTAGAGCTTAGGTTAAATTTTTATTGGTGTTATCACCAGGACAATTTCTTTTGATCAGCCAATAAATTCAGGCGATTTCGACAGAAGTTAGCTCGTTAACCAGTGGGCTTTTGTTAGAATTATTTGTTTAAACAACAATCGGGTGATATGTTTGTATAGAAAGTGTTTGTCAATATGTCATGTACTACTGAGTTTGGAAGTTCTTGGTCCTTTCAGACTCTGTTGATGGATGTTGTTGTTGTTATAGGAAGATGTGCTTTGAACTTTAGAAGTATACTTGTGTCTGTCGGTTAAGTTAAAATGGTTGTATTTTTCTATCTTCAAGTGAGTTTTTGGTTAATATGCTATACTTTTTAAATCATGACATTCATGACTGCATATATTTTCATTTTATTAGGTATATTTATTGAATACTAGATGCTGCCCGTGGCTTCGCCCGCGTGGCTTTTCCAAAATAAAAGTAGCCTGAGTTACTCCTTATAAATCAGCTATCCGCCAGTGAAAGACTCATCAAAATTGGTTCACCAGCCGTTTCGGAGATTAGCTGAACCAAACAGACAGATAGACAAAAACTGAAAAAAAAAATTTTTGTTATAAGTTCCTACCAAAAGTAGTGGGATAGTAGTCATGTTTTTTTGTATACTTTCATATGCATTTAGTAAAATGCTGTTATTTTGACATTACAAACAGACAATTTCAGTTTTATTTATTTCTATAGACTAGCTTCGTCGTCCGAAATTTATTGTTTTGTTTTTTATGTTATTAAATATATCCTATGATACTCAGCAATACTGTAGCTTCCCATTAATGATAAAATTTTCGGAATCGGATCAGAAATTCTGAAGATTACCCCCTACGTACGCACTCGTAAATTTCGGCGTGTGAAAACTTTGAAAATAAAACCCTTCATACCTGTTTTCTCTTCAAAGAAACACGACCGTTAAAATACTCCTAAAGACCAGTATAACACTGCCAATGATGTGTTAGGTTCCGCACTAATTCCTCCACCTCTAGTGCCCTAACAACGCCATCTATCACCTCGAACATAATCACACACATCTTCTAAACTGCGTAGATACCTATAAATACATTTATTTCCCTACAAATGACACGAGACCGTGACTCCAGACAATATGTTACGTCACGAATGTTCCTAATTCCTATTTGAAGTTTAACATTTGGGGATCAAAGGACCAACTTTCTCGTTCACGGCTTGTAAACTCTACTTCGTAGAAATAAGGTTCAATTTACTGTGTTGTGCAGTTTTTTAACTTTGTCGTTTTGATGTATGAGGATGACAAAGCAACAGTTTTAAGATTTGAGACAAGTATTAAGCGTAGTTGTAACACAGTCGTTTATTAATCGTGTGGAATGACATAATGAGGTGTGTTGGATTTTTGTTTTAATTGGACACTGCTAGAAATGATGGACATATTTTGGGCATAACCTATTAGGGGGTGTCAATAAACGTGTTGCTGTTATAGCGTTAAATATTTCGTACGTCAATAGTGGGCAAATTGATAGTTGTTTAGAAATATTGCTTGTAATTTATTTATGGTCGTAAGTTGGGTGCATTCTGCAATAATAGTACTCAAATCATACCCAAGTGCTTTATATTGTCAATTAGGAATGTTATAAATAGGTAGTAGGTACCTATTTCG
Source organism: Dryobota labecula (assembly GCA_947523025.1). NCBI lineage: Eukaryota > Metazoa > Arthropoda > Insecta > Lepidoptera > Noctuidae > Dryobota > Dryobota labecula. The sequence continues at coordinate 1,471,981 of OX383300.1, forward strand.
AAGAAAAATATATACGTACCAACATAAGAATAAATTTATTTTAAGTTCTCTGCATACAGCGGGCGCGGCACGGCAGGACGGGACGGCGACGCGACGCTGAGCAGTTGTAATGTACTAGATATTACGGACAACGCCATACAGAGCTGTCCCGCTCGGCGCGACGGTTTCCGTAGCTCAATGTGGTGTCGTCTGTAATATCTAGTACATTACAATCGCTCAGCGTCGCGTCGCCGTCCTGTCCCGCCGCGCTGCGCCCGCTGTGTGCAGAGACCTTTAGTATCGGCAATGTTGACAATAACTAAACAACATAAAATTCACCATGTTTTACAATCAAAATGAATCACATAAATTCATAAAAATGTGATGTGATAACAGCTACTGTACCCGTGAATAAACTTTTCAGGAAAAAAACATAACAAAAAAATGTGCTATCGGTATTTTCAAACAACCTCTTGTAACTACCGGTAACTCCTAATTACCGTCCTAACAACACTTGCACTGCATCAATTACGCATCCAATTTTAAGTATTACATCATTAACACCGTAATGAATGGTGTGCAAACTGTAACCTCTTGTCTGAACTAAACCCTGGTGCACATTAGTTATTATGATTGATGGCGCGCGCGCAGGGTTGCCGCGTTCGCCCCGGTCGCACTATTGACATGAGAGGCCATAATTATATATTGACACGCTATCATTTGAAAATGGAAGCCGCATTTGAATTGGCCACTGTTTTCTAGGATGAGTAATTGTTTTTGAAGAGAACACTTCTTAAGGCGTATTTTGCGTTATTTCTAAACAGTGAACGAAACTGAACCGTCACGCTTGGGTCGGTGACGCTGAATCGGGTATTCTCGACTCCAGTCGGTCGATGACGTTGAATGGTGTGTATACTCGAGTATAGTCATAAGTTTTCACTTCTAGGTACTGTGCATTTTATTTTATTTTTTTTATTTTTATTTGCTAGTAAAGTACTAGATCGTAAAGTATAAATACTTAAGAAGGAATAAATAGCCATTCGTTGTGGCGATCTTTAGAGGAGTCGTACAAAAGGCACATTCAGCAGTGGACGTCTTTCAGCTAATAGGTATGATGGCGTAAGTAAAAATTGTTATTACTTAACAACAACCTATAATAACTTATTTAAAAATACACAAATACAATATTATTTGTAGTAATGTACTTACATTTACGTTCTTATAAACTGCGCCAGAGCACATGGAACCACATCTTGCATTTAACATGTTTACTGCCAATTTCATTGCCCATCCAACTCCTTGCTGCATCACAGGGCTATCAGTCGTTACATTTGTTATATTATCTCATGTTTTTGGTCTTTCGTATGCAATAGTGAAACAAAGCAATTTTGTAGCTACAGGATGTCTTGAGCATGAGGTCCTAGGTTCGGTTTCAGGGTCAGGCAAAGTGTTATTGGGTTTTTCCGTCTGGAATTTCTCAGTAGCAGCCCGGAGGCTAGATTAGTGCCCGGTTGATGGAAATAGGGTCGCCCCGTATTACATGAGACTGGCGAAATGTGGGTTTACTATAGGTACATCTCTGCTTTACCCTTCGGGGAATACATGCGTTATCTTATGTATTGTTAGGATCATAGGCTCCTTTTTAAGGAAATGCGTAGTACAACTTGCAATCAGAATGAGCAGTTTGTACCCACTTATGTTGGTACAAATTGACTAAGGTCATACCAGGGGAGTTGTGGTTTTCACACTCACCAACTTCTATCTCACTGAGCATAGCCAGGGTACAAAGTGAACATTAGTTTTGAGGCCACTTACATTTTACAAGGGTCTTAGTCCATATTATTATTTTAACTTTGTGGTTTTGTGTACAAAACCCGTGTGGTTTTAAAACAAGCCAGTTGGATTACTTTTGAAGTAGGTTCAGGTTCTGTAATGGTACTAATATTATTATCTTATCGAACTATCAAAGTTCTGTCTATTGGGGGTTAGGTTCAGATAGCTTATACTAGACCAGACGAAGTTACTAGAATCTATCTAGTAAAATACAGGGTTAACTAAGCATTACTTACTTAGAATTTTTATTTTATGGATATTTTTTTGAACCCGAAATTGTCCGATATTTTAGATTCAATACAATGAGAAGGACAGGACACAAGGAACCAAGTGTTTATGAAATAAACATTAAACTACCTTTAGACCTAAATAAATAGGTATTATTTCACCTGTGTTTTCAGTCAAGGGTGCATCCCACCTGAATTATAGAACATCATTTTTAAAAGGAGTTTACGTAAATTAGGTATAAGTGTTTCCGTTTCGATCTGCATTTTGTTCCACCAATCAAACTTGAAGTCAACACGGTGTCTACATCTTTTATTATCGTCAGTCCTATCGCAAGTATGCTGTAAGGGATTTCTTAAGAAATAAGCATCACCTTTGTATGTGTTTTTCTGTTCCTTTCTTCTTGTCTGTTTTTTTTTAGTGTACTTAAATGGTTAAATAAATAAATAAAATTAAATATCTAAAATAATAGGTAAGTGGCAGCCCTAGAGGTAACAGAGGTTAGTACGTAGCTAGCTATTAAAGTTTTAGTTGAGACACTCGTTGTGTTAAATGTCACGCTTTGGGCTCCGCCGGGCGGGTCTCACATGCTCTAGAGATGATGATACCACGTGAGCTTAGGGCACCTACCTATTACGTATGTAAGTTGGTAAGATTAGACGCTGTGTGATATTTTATACTTATGTAGGCATCATCCCTAAGTAAGATTAGGTGTAGGTAGGTAGGTTAATTACACATATAAGATTGTTAAAAAACGAAATAAAGTCGTATCTAATTTTGAGATTGTAAAATCATGTTTGTGTGCATAATTTGTGGGCATTTTTGTTAATCAATATAATTATTTACTTTGGTGTTATCATTATTTAAAAAAAATTGTAGCCTTTATTGTGTCCCACGGCTGGGCAAAGGCCTCTCCTTTTTCCTTCCAAATCTCTCTGTTTTGTGCGATTTCTAGCCATGTTGGTGCCGAAAACATGATCAGATCGTCACACCATCGCCGCGTTCTACCTCGACGGTGATGTCCTCCCTCAGGCATCCAGTGAGTGACGATCTTTGCTCATCTCTCCGGTAACATTCTTGCGACATCACTCCCACTTAAGCCTAGCTGTTTTTTCTCCAACATCCACAACTCCAACTCGCTATTCAATTCATTACTTAAAATAATTTACATATAGGAAGACCTGTAAAATCAAGCCAGATTATTAATTAAATGCAGAGGACAGGTTCAATGCTTAATGCTAGGCTAGTCAGGTAAGGAAGTAACTAATTTCCGTGGCAAAGTGGGTTAAGGGTAATTTAGTAAAGAAAATAATATTATTGATACCAATTTTCAATGATGAATTAATGATCGTCAACAATGATAGATATAAAAGGATAATGAACCTTTTTATAATCCAAGTAAGATCACTAACAACTCTATAAAATCTCCTTAAAAATTATAGTTGCGCAAACGCAGCTTCAGTGGCACATCGAGGGCCGATTGGCCGCCATCTGGCGCCGTAATAGATCCTAACCCACCAGACCATCACGCTACCATAACCCCGATAACATCAACCATTGCCGGCATATAACTACGAGCCATCCACTCAACAACTATAAGACAGTAATGGGTATCGATTTAGGCGACTCTGCCGTATTATTTTCTGGTTTCAAAGTGGGATGGCCTTCCATTATCTCAATGACACAACTTTAAATCATGTTTCCATTTCGTGTAAGTAGTATTAGTATCTGAAGTAATTGTTGTTTTGTTTACTATTATTATAGGTTTTGTTTTGTTATAAAATTGGAGTTATTGTCTCGGTGGTAATCCATGAAAGTTTAGTGTGAGTATTAAGTATATATAGTAGGCGTGATGTTATGATAAAATGGCCGTGATTTAGACCCATACTAAATCTCAGCATGCCACCCAAAATCATCATGCCAAGCCTTTTCCCAACTATGTTGGGGTCGGCTTCCAGTCTAACCGGATGCAACTGCCTATCTGACCTCCACAACCCAGTTTGGTAATACGATAGCCCTTGGTAAGACTGGTTGTCAGACTTTCGAGCTTCTGACTACCCGTAACGATTGTCAAAGATCCACGAATGACAGCCGGGACCAACGGCTTAACGTGCGTTCCGGGGCACTGAGGGGGTCTTGTTGTATAAAGTCGGTCACCCATCTTCGGACCAACCGCGGCAAGTGAAGCTTTACCTGATCGATCGACTCGTGCGACTGTTAGTACTTAGGCATAAGTCCCTTAAGCATGCCAACCAAAGTGAGCTGTCAAAATGTGATTCGTTTCAATCAATGCATTGCAAAGAGAAATTAAAAAAAAAAAAAAATATATATATATAAAATAATAATAAATAAATAAATAAACATTTTCACTTGCACTTAAACATAATTATTATTCTACGAGCGCTAACCTATCTGCCTATCATAGTCTTCCTCTACGTGTAAGTACCTAATGTAATACTGAGTACTATGTACTATTGAGCTACCATTGACCGGGTAATATGTCTTTCATTCACTTGAATGTACACTGGCGGCTGAGAGTATGTCATGCTCACTCAGATGTCTCGCTGATGGTGGCATGTGTGTTGGATCATTTAGCTTCCTTCAAAATGGTTGAGCTGAATGGTGCTATTTCATGCGTCATGTTCGTGAACGGGCGCCGTCAGTTGGGACTGGTCAATTGGTCATCTCTTAGCTGCCACGGCTTATTTTTTATTTTTTTATTGTTTTTTTTTACTCTGGGCGCTTTTAACGTGTACGTTTTTATTTTTATTTTTACATCGTTCTCACATTTCGTTATAAATTCAACATTATATACATAGATGTAACTATACCCAAAGTCTCAAATTCAGATAATTTATGTAAACAAAGTAATTTCAAGAAATGTCACTGTCAAAATGACAGGACAGTGGTGCAAAACATTTTATCATATTCTTTTTTTGTAAATAGATTGCTAAAATTAAAGTGAATTAATTATAAGTACTATGCAAACAAAATACCGTTGCCAAACTATGTATTGTGTAGTATGTCGGAGACACGGCATATGATCGTCATAATCAGCCCTTTTAAGTCCAGTGCTAGACGTAGGCCTCCCAGAATCGATTTCCACTCGAAACAGTTTACTGCCGTTTTCATCCAAAATGTGGCTAGATAATGCTACTTACAATATGAATCTATGAATGAGAGTTGTAATATTAGTGTTGTTGAAGATGTAAAACATTTGAAAATGTTTGGATCTCCTGCATTGTTACCAGTATCATAAAATAATTTATACAAGAAAATCTTCTTTTTTTAATAACTTTGTTTAAAACCGGAAATTTATAAAAATAATTACGGTATGATTATTTGTTAATTATTATTTCTTAAAATCAGTACTTAAAAGAAAATGTAACCTCTTTTTTCGCCATTTTATGTGAATTACCATTACGAAGATATTTTTTTGATATGTTATCCCTTTTGTTTACATAAATTATCTGAATTTGAGACTTTGGGTATAATAATTAATTTTGTAAAAAAATAATTTAAAAGAGTGTCCATGGAGTTTCTTGCCCGTTCTTCTCCATAGGTACCTACTCTTTGGAATGGGCATGTAGCTTCATTTTTCTTACTGACGGACTCCTTGACAATTCAAAGGTGCCTGTAAATGGTTTAATTGAAATAAATAGTTTGAGTTTGAATAATAGCTCATAGCGTAGGGATTAGAAAATCAACAAGTAGCAAGTGGTGGTAATTGCTTAGCATCGGCATCAAGCTACAAGCATACCATAAAAAATAATTACTTCAATCTAGATTCCTATCAAGTTTTAAATCATTGGTATAAGTAATCATCACAATATTTATGTAACGGAAAGCACCATAATTCGAGCTTAAAATGAATTATATATGTCGTCAAATCATTGAAATGTATCGATTGTTCCGTGGAGACGAATATTCTAATATAAATTGCTTAAATAGCATTATATACTGATGAAAATGATCGATATCTCAGAACTGTAAAGAGATAGCGTAATTTGAACACTGCCATTAGCTTAGTTGGAGCATTTACCCCCTAATTACCTATTTTATATAACAGTATATACCCCCGGGGTACCGATTAAAGTAAAATCCATTGTGTCGGAAAGTAAACAGTGTTATGTACCATTTTCATACTGCGTAGAACCACGTCTCCCGTACCCCTCCTACGTCTAAGGAGAGCTAACTGCGCAATACCCCGCAGACACCCGTTCCCCTTCAACACCCCCTCATCAGGTAGGAATGTTTGTAACTGGTGAGTTTCATTGAATATACGACCAAGAGTCACCCGCAACTTGTGATCATGGGTAAAACCTATAAAGGGAACCCGAGCAAGTTGATTTTTGTAGTACATTGATAGCACATCAGTAGTACATTGATAGTTCAGTAGTAGTACATTGGTAGTACATCAGTAATACATCAAGTAAATCTCTCAATAGCAATAATCTCTCCGTACGATTCAGTTGCTCTCCACATATATTCGAGAATTAGTCGCTCCGCGCTTAGATAGTTTTAATAAAGTCAGTTTAAGTTAGCCAATAATTTCAGTTTAAGGTAGTTTCTAGATATTCTATTAGTTCGTAAGTGCTGATTTATATATTGTGACTCTATTTTTGTTGACTGTAATTATCGTGTGTTATTTTATTGATTATACAAGTGTTTAATCTGACAGTGTGGTTTTCACTGGTTACGAGTAAGTGCGTTGGTAACCTTTCGACACCCCCGCCTACAACACCTGACTCCCCGAATATCTTACATTTTGGTCCTTACGAGCCGGATAAGGTTTACAAGTAACCATGAGTCAGAGGAGCACCATCACCACACGCAGCAGGCTGCGAAAGCTGGCTGAAGAGCAGAGCGCACGCAGAATTGATGACCCAGTATCGGACTCCGGGTTGCAGTCTGAAAGGGCACCGGGTTCACCGTCTGTCGCACCGACCATGGCGTCAACGTCTGCCCTCCACATCCCCCTGACGGGTGGTCGAGTAATCGACTACAGTGCTGGAAGTACGTCAGAGGGACCCCAGGGAGGACAGGCAGTAGCAAGAGGTCGCCATACGTCGCCGCGAAGCAGAACGTCATCAAAAGCTAGCCGCAAGAGCGTCGAGTATATCAGGAAACGCATAGAGTATGAAGCTGAAAAGGAGCTAGTACAGCTGAAAGAAAACCTTCTCAAGAAAAGGATGGAAGCTGATATTGCAGAGATAGAAGCAGCTGCCGAGAGTGACGACTCAAATACGGAAGCAGGGACGGCACAGCGCGTAGAGCAGTGGATAGACACAACGCCTCAGGTAACGCAACAACAAACAGTGTTGCACCAGTCAGGCCCAGTGTTGTGTCAATCGGATGCAGTGTTGTGTACCCCGTCAGCAGCGCGTGCGCCTACGGAAATGGCCGCGCCCCGTAACCCACCCGTGAGTCAAAGGCAGCTCAATGTAAGTACGCTTGAAAGTAATGTAAATGTATACCGTGATAATGTGTCGCATGTAATAGGTCCGTCTGTGTCAGTACCGTTTTCGAGTCTAACGGTACCTATGGCCCAGACGCATACGCCAGTGTTTCAGGATAGAGTAAAGTTCCATTTACCTGACAGGTATCCCGTCTTTACCACCCCGGTCGCAAGTGTACCTCGAGTTTCGATACCCGAGTCGGATACACGGCGGCAGAAGAATTACGGGGCGGATGATAAAGAAAGGCGAAGGGAAATGTCGGGCGATAGGGACAGCAAGATAGACAGATTGGCAGAGGCTATTACTAGTATGTCGCGACCGCGTCCGGTACCTAGACAGGCGTACGAGCTACCCCATTTTAGCGGTGACCCAGCTGAATAGATTTCTTATAAGAATATGTATTGGGACACAGCCGAACAGTATAATTTCAGAACGCATGAAAACTTAGCCCGGCTTAAGACGTCATTGCATGGCGACGCGAAGACCTCAGTTGAGGACCTACTGCGGTCAGGTACAGATCCTTCCGAAATAATGCGCGCACTAGATGAGGAGTTCGGTCATCCGACGTTAATATTACAAAGTGCACTCAAGAAAATTAGGGATCTACCTAGGATAACTGAGAGTGGCCGTGAGTTAAGGCAGTTCACGTCTACAATAAGGAATGTTGTGTCCCTACTTAAAAACATTAGAGCCGACGGGTATATAAATAATCCGCAATTAGTTAGTGAGATAGTTAACAAATTAACTCCAATACAGCGCGCGCAATACGGCGATTTTGCTATGGGTATAGATAGCTCACAGGGGGTGGACCTAAGAGTGTCACCGGACCTAGAATTAATGTCACACTTCTTAAAACATTTAACTCGCTCGACTTCATATTACGTTCAAGCCAGTATGTTCGAAGCTAGTCCAGCCAAGCCACCTGTGAGGCAACAAAAGCAAGCCGCGCGCTCAAGTTATAATAAAGTACCGCCGGCTCAGCGGGTACATACGCATAGTGACGAGTCTAGTGTACCTAAAGAATGCCTAATTTGCAAAAAGGAACATGCCATTGAACACTGCGACGCATTCGGTAAATTAAGCGTGCAACAACGATGGGACACTATTAAAGAGAAAAATACATGTTTCAAATGTTTAGTTAGTAAACACCCTAAGAGGTTTTGCCGCGCCAAAAGGTGCGAGAAATGTGGCTACAGCCATCATATTTTATTGCATGCAGATAAACAGAACAAAGACAGCAATAAACCGGAGGCCGGCAAAACAGTTAGTGAAAAAACGGAAAGCGTCACTAACATAGGGGAATGGCGAGCTACGGCTCTATTAAAGATAATTCCAATTGGAATAACCTATGACGATGGAACGCATCATAAATGTTACGCGCTACTAGACGACGGGGCAACAGTATCACTGATCGACAGTGCTATAGCTTCAGACCTAGCTGGCCCCCGCATACCTCTTACATTAAAAACAGCGGGTGGCTACGGAGTCACTGATTTAACTTCGCGAGCGGTACAAGCACGGATCACAGGGCCAAACGGACAACAACATGAAATCAAATGCCGTACCATGGTCAACATGAATTTGCCAATACAAACTGTGTCCGCTGCTATGCTGAACGATAACGCTCACCTCCGGGACTTGGGTTGCGTGGAGATGAGGGGCGCTAAGCCGATGTTGTTGCTTGGGCAGGATAACTGGCAGCTTTTGGTCAGTCAGGACATCCGACATGGACGATCCGGTAAACCAGTTGCCTCCCTCACGAAGCTAGGTTGGGTCGTACACGGACCATTCGATAGTGCTAACGATGTTAGCGATCAGTCAGTAAATTTTGTGACAGTTCCCCTGCCTGATCTGCATGACCTAGTCAAAGCTCAGTTCGAGCTAGAAGCTATAGGTATTTCGCAAAACGCTCGTAAAAATAAAAATAATGAAAGAGCGTTAGAAATCCTAGATAATACTAGCCGCCGCGTACCTAATAGTTCACAATGGGAAGTAGGGCTATTATGGAAACATAATGATGTGGAATTGCCTAATAATTATAATAAGGCTGTCATGGTAATAGGGAAAGCGCGTGTAGCACCTCAAAAGGTGATATCTATCCCTAGGCTCGAGCTACAAGCGGCCTTGTTAGCCTGCCGACTAGCAGACACGGCCGAGAAAGAGCTAGGGCTATCTATAAAACGTAAATTTTACTGGACAGTCAGTAAAACGGTTCTGAGATGGATAAACTCTGACGCCCATGAGTTTCAGAGATTCGTATCACATAGACTAGCTGAGATTGATAAATTATCGGACCGAGGCAATTGGCGCTGGGTGCCATCGGAGGATAACTCTGCTGACAAAGCGACCAGATTGTCTTGGCCCGATAACCATGCGGTGTGGCTTTCTGGCCCCCCTTTTCTATGTGATCCACAGGAGCGGTGGCCGGTGTGTCATGAGGCTGAAGCGGCGGAAGCGGACCTCGAGCGCATTCAGCGGGTCCACGCTACATCAGCGCCGATGGCGCCACTCCTTCTCTACGAGCGCTATTCTTCGTGGACGCGCATACAGCGCGTTATGTCACGCGTGCTAATATTCATCGGCCGATGTCGTAAGCATCGGTCAACAGCAGAGCTACAGCGTCCCGACCTGGAAGAAGCTCACAACTGCCTTATGCGGTTGTGCCAAGAAGACAGCTTCCGGGATGAGCGGGCCGCCATACAAGAAGGCCTGCCCGTCCCCAACAACAGCAGCATCAAGGCCCTAGACCCGATGATAACCGAGGACGGCTTGCTTCGGGTGAGGGGACGCCTGAGTGCCTGCGAGGTGCTCACCTTCGGGGAAAGGCACCCGATAATATTAGAGGGACGTCACCCTCTAACGCGAAAGTTGATCGCATTTTACCACGGGATGGCTTTACACGCCAACCACGAGACCGTCGTCAACAACCTTCGTGAACAATACTGGATCACAAGGGTAAGAACCTCAGTAAAAGCGGTGGTTGCCCAGTGCCAATTATGTCGTGTTTCCAGAGCTAAACCAGCCCCGCCCAAGATGGGCGATCTTCCGCTGGCGAGAGTCGAGACCTCGCGACGAGCCTTCGTCCGAGTGGGCGTCGACTACTTCGGCCCGATGGAGGTAGCAATTGGGCGGCGCCGCGAAAAGCGGTGGGGTGCATTGTTCACCTGCCTCACCACACGCGCCGTCCACCTCGAGTTGGCCGCCTCATTGAGCGCCGACTCCGCCATACTAGCCTTGCGGCGCCTTATTGCGCGCCGCGGGCAACCAGCGCATCTGTACTCAGATCAGGGTACCAATTTCATTGGAGCCAACACCGAACTACGAGCAGCCCTAAAGGACCTTAACCACGGTCTAGTCAGGGCCGAAGCCATCAACCGAGGCATCGAGTGGCACTTCAATCCCCCGGCAACCCCACACATGGGCGGCTGCTGGGAGCGCCTGGTGCGTTCTATAAAAAACGCACTCCGAAGCACGCTCAAGGAACGTGCTCCCCGAGAGGAGGTGTTGTATACCCTCCTCACCGAGGCCGAGCTGATTGTAAACAGCCGGCCTCTAACTTATGTCTACGACGACCACGACCAGCCTGTGGTCCTGACACCTAACCATCTACTCCTGGGCACTGCGTCCGGGAGTACTCCGTTCCTGCCGGGAGACTTCGAGGACGTCGATTCGCGCCGGCAATGGCGGCGCGTGAACGCGCTCGCCGACATGTTCTGGCGGCGCTGGCTACGAGAGTACCTCCCAACGCTGCAACGTCGTGACAAATGGATTAACAACGTACCCAATGTGCGGGTCAACGACGTAGTTGTGATTATAGACAATAATAAGGACAGGAATGTATGGACAAAAGGTGTAATTAAGAATGTATATTACGGCAATGACGGTATTGTTCGTGTAGTCGACATTAGGACGTTAAATGGGGTCCTGCGTCGGCCCGTAGCAAAGATTATCGTGCTTCCCACCGACCAAATATGATGTAATGCGGTTGAACCCTTTTACAGGGGGTGGAATGTAACGGAAAGCACCATAATTCGAGCTTAAAATGAATTATATATGTCGTCAAATCATTGAAATGTATCGATTGTTCCGTGGAGACGAATATTCTAATATAAATTGCTTAAATAGCATTATATACTGATGAAAATGATCGATATCTCAGAACTGTAAAGAGATAGCGTAATTTGAACACTGCCATTAGCTTAGTTGGAGCATTTACCCCCTAATTACCTATTTTATATAACAGTATATACCCCCGGGGTACCGATTAAAGTAAAATCCATTGTGTCGGAAAGTAAACAGTGTTATGTACCATTTTCATACTGCGTAGAACCACGTCTCCCGTACCCCTCCTACGTCTAAGGAGAGCTAACTGCGCAATACCCCGCAGACACCCGTTCCCCTTCAACACCCCCTCATCAGGTAGGAATGTTTGTAACTGGTGAGTTTCATTGAATATACGACCAAGAGTCACCCGCAACTTGTGATCATGGGTAAAACCTATAAAGGGAACCCGAGCAAGTTGATTTTTGTAGTACATTGATAGCACATCAGTAGTACATTGATAGTTCAGTAGTAGTACATTGGTAGTACATCAGTAATACATCAAGTAAATCTCTCAATAGCAATAATCTCTCCGTACGATTCAGTTGCTCTCCACATATATTCGAGAATTAGTCGCTCCGCGCTTAGATAGTTTTAATAAAGTCAGTTTAAGTTAGCCAATAATTTCAGTTTAAGGTAGTTTCTAGATATTCTATTAGTTCGTAAGTGCTGATTTATATATTGTGACTCTATTTTTGTTGACTGTAATTATCGTGTGTTATTTTATTGATTATACAAGTGTTTAATCTGACAGTGTGGTTTTCACTGGTTACGAGTAAGTGCGTTGGTAACCTTTCGACACCCCCGCCTACAACACCTGACTCCCCGAATATCTTACAATTTAACTTGGACATTAAATTAAAACAAGGTGCTTTCTCCATGTCATTTCTGAAACGTGTCTAGGTAATCAAAGTATTACAATTATCACACACAAATGGGCACAGATCATAGTGCTATTAACAATAAAGCTGGGCTAGAAATAGCTCGCAGCTGATGTGCTCTTACCTTTATTTATAGTCTTCATTATAGCAGCATCGTTAGTTGGTACTTTTAGAAATAGTGCTTTTTATGATTTACAAATTGGATGACAGGTGCCAATTCCTCTGCACCTGGCGTTTTAGACAGGGATTTTGTCTAGAGGATACGATCACTTAAGCCTAAAAGAAGCAATATTTTGACGACAAAATTCAAGTAAGTAGTTATTTATATCAATGGGCCTTAAAACGCCTATGCAGTTCACTACAGTTATAAGTCAAATCTTATGTCAGTAGCTAGAAGATTGGTTAGCGTTGTTTTGATCAAACAATCACAGCCGCTAGCAAGGTCAATCTACTATCCAGCAGCTTACGCATCCGAGACTTGATTAGGCTGCCAGAAAGGCAATGCGAATCAAAGGTAAGCCACATTGTTTTGATATGTATCTAATCAAAAGCACAATGCACCCAATGTGACTTGGATCCTAAGCACCGGTAGCACGTGTTTGAGTAGTAAGTTAGTCTGTAGTACACGGTCCGTGTATACTTAGGCTGTGGCAATATGATCACAATAAGCCCTTTGTACTGTGGTGCCATATTGCTTGAGTAGACAGTCGGTACTGTAGGTGTAGGCTGGTTGCAAGACTGCAAGACGTGCGACTGTTGTCTCCACTTGATATTTTAAAGTGACTTTTTATTAAAAAAAAGTTCTTATTCAGAAACAGTCTTCAAGAAACGAGGCTTCTGTCATAGTGTAAATGAAAACTGATATTAAATAAAAATAGAGTGCTATAAGGATTTTTGGCACCTGAGTGACATCGACAGGGGGACGGACGTTGTTGGTAAACATTTGTGAAATTGTCTGTAAACTTATCACAGATATTGTACCTACAAAATAACATGGCGGCGTTAGTTCCGATTTTGGTACAATCAAAATATTTTATTTCACTTAAACCTACATGGGCACTTATGAAACGTCAGAAGCTAGGTGCACGGTTCCAATTGGTCGTTTCCTATAGAGAAGAGCCGGCAAGAAACTCCACGGTTACTCTTTTTTAAAATATTTTCAAATAACAGTGTTAATAGGTATGGGAGGAAGACGTAGGCCGTTCAACAAGTACCAGGTACTTAACAAAATGGGAAATGGTCAGTAAATCTACAATCTACTAGACCTACAACGTTCTCACATTCACAAAATGAAAAATAAGGTATACCTACATATAAAGATTAAAAAAATATAAATAAAAAACTATTTAAACCAAATGACATGGCCATTATTTACAAATACAGTAACAAATCTGAATTTAAAATATCATGTCCACAAAAGCAACAAAGAGTTGAAATTAGAATTGTAGGTACATATAAATATAATATAAAATAATGAGATGATTATTTGGTTATGTCAAGGAAGAATGTAGAAAATAGGAATAATATAAAAAATACGCGCCAAAATAATCTTTTAGCGTTGTAGCAATAAACTATAGGTCCACTTGGAAAAGAAAATAATTATTGTATCATGCGAAACCTAAGCACATACTTTAAAAACATGAAAGCATGTTTATTATTAAAGCATTTTATCTTATACCTGTTACAAATTAAAATCTTTAATCTCTATATCAACAGATCACAAGATTACCAAGAAATTAATCTTATACATATTTATAAACAATATTCTTCATAGGATTTGCATAAAGACCCGCACATGGTGGCGCCACCATCGACCTCAGTTGATGATAAATAAATTAATAGGAATGTCAGATTAAGCAACGAAGTATCGATTTCTTATGTTAATGGTGTTATACATTGGCTTAGGGCTTACCTTTATGTATAATTATATGATTATTTTGAAGGTGTGAAAAACATAGTGAGTGGGAAGGCACTGCTATTCAAATGTAGGTAAAATCTTTAATCAATTGTAAGATAATCTGGGTTTATCGATAACAGACTATTAATATTAGTAATCGCTACCTATTTTATCCGATTGATTGACGGTTTATCCCTTCTAGGTTATCAATCGTAATTTCTGTTAACTCCAATTAGTCCTTATAACTTTACCAGTTAATTGTATTCCATCAAAGGACCTCTCATGATAATAATGCAAAACTATCAATTTATTACTTCTTCATTGTTTTAAATGGCAGAGTGCGTTTTACATGCAAAACAAACCCATTATGGTATAATAGATTTCAAGTCAGTTTCTGAACACAATTTTACAAGCTATCATTTCAGTTAAACATGGCAGCTGTAGGTTTGCAGACAGCCTTAGTCAGCTCCTTTTACTGTCTAAAACCAGCACGTGATAAATTTAATGGCAGCGGTTAGTACCAGATCAGAGATTACCAGTTTTATTATAAAGTTTATTGCTCTAATGAATAGTTATAGTGTTTATGGCCATATGTTTTAAATTGTTCCTCATAGATAGAGTAACGGTGACAAAAAAAAAATGGAATATAAAATATGACACCGAGACACATGTGTTAGGTTATGGGATATCAAAGCTACTGTTTCTAGGGTTCCGTAGTAAACAAGGAACCCATATAGTTTCGCTATGTCTGTCTCTCCGCGGCTTAGCTCAGAGATTCTTAGTACTAGAAACCTGTAATTTGGTATGAGTATACATATTAATCACGCCGACAAAGTAGTAAAATAAAATCTTGAATTATAGTATTTTTTTAGGGTACCCGTTAGGGGTCCCCTACACGAAAAGTGGGGATGATATTTTTTTCTCGTCTTTCCCATGGTGTGGGGCATCGAACCACAGGATGTGCTATCTCGCACATATTCACAGGCGTTGTTTAAGATTGAGATAAGATTAGGAAGGTTGTTAGCGAGATTTACAAGAAACCTGAAACGGATAGTAGCGAGACTTCAGACGAAGATAATGGAAACAGCAACACAGCATAGCAGTGAAGGACGGCAGCTGGACTCGAGCCAACCTGGCGACGACGTCATTAAAAGATCCCGATAAATATCACCCGTCTCTCCACTATTCCATTGATTGCTTAAGGATGCATATCCGGTAGGCTATAATAATCCTTCCATATCCTATGGGCACGTGTTGCCTACCATTATCGTGCCCTCCGGTCTACTCCTTGATATACAATGGCCACTGTAGTCCCATGAAACATGAGGCTCCAGGGGCTAGTGTGAATCTTTGGGTTCATTCGAGTAATCGAGTCTGGTTAAACCACGCTTGGGTCAGTGCATTTCATTCATTCATTCATTTCCCATGGTGTGGTCGTAAGATCGGCCGAGTCGTTCGGCCGTGGGTTTGTGAAAACCATTTTTCGATTCAGTGATACGTTTACGTAATATTAAGCTTTAAAGTGTTATTTTTATTAAGTAGACTTCACAAGTTACCGAGTAATAGTCGAACTTACATTTACAGTAGAAAAAGATGTTGTCCCATACACATTGTAAAACATATTTTTCAACTATACCGTTAACTTTGTTCTGAGGATAAATTCATCCCAACTACGGAACCCTTCATTGTGCGTGGTCCGACACGCACTTGGACGGTTTTTTTTTGTTGTTATGTAAGCATGTTTAGTGTATGATAAAATAAGAATGATTAATTTGATGGAAATTCTCATTAGAGATTGTGCTTGTTTAAGTTAGGGAAAGTTTCAAAGTATTTTTTTTTTCAAATTCTTGATTAATAATAAATCTGAGTAATGTTTTTATTTTATTTATTTATTATTTATACAACATATCATAACATAACATCACGCCTGTATTCCCCGAAGGGTTAAACAGCGGTGTACCTACAGTCACCCACTTTTCACTTTTCTCATATAATTGGGGGCGAGCCTATTGCCATCAACCGGGCACAAATCCAGACTCCGGGCTGCTACTGAGCAATTCCAGATGGAAAAACCCAATAACACTTTGCTCGACCCGCGGATCGAACCCTGGACCTCATGCTCAGAAGTAGCGCTTGCGACCATTAGACCAAAGAGGCATTATTTACAAATAAATGTAAATGTCTTCAATAACAGTTTCGTAAAACAGTTTTGCTCGCCGTACAAATGATAGAATTCTAATAATTAAGGTCACGTTTCAAATTCACGGAAATAAAGGGCTTAATTTGCAGTTTCACAAACTTCTGAAGTTCTCAAGAATCACTCAACATACCCACTCTATAATGTACAGAAACCTTAGAAGGTAGTGAAAGATCAATCTACCCTGTTTGACTTATGTTCTGCATTGGAAATGGCTCGTGGCTTAAATAATAATAGCCGCAGGGGTCGATCGAAGTTTAAGCTACGCTTGCCGCGGTCGGTACGTGGATGGGTGGCCATCCATTACATATATAGAACCCTCCGTGCCTCGCAAAGCACGTCAGCCGTTGGTCCCGGTTTGCATGCCATTCGTAGATCTTTGACAGTCGTTACGGGTAGTCAGAAACTCAAAAGGCTGAAATCAATGATGAACAATAATACCAATAACACCTAGGAACATTCTTTGCAAATAGAAGATTCTGATTCTGATCGTAAGATACAATTAGCAGTAGTACTTCTTCGAACCTCCTGAGGCGCTGGTGGCTAAGTAATAACAGCCGCACGACAAACGACCAGGTTAAGCTACGCTTGCTGCGGTTGTGGTTTGTGGATGGGTGACCATCTTTACATACAATGACCCCTCCATGCCTCGGAAAGCACGTTAAGCCGTTAGTACCGGCTGTCATTCGTGGATCTTTGACAGTCATTACGGGTCGTCAGAAGCCTTTATGATCATGCTGACTAGAAATCAAAAAGTCTATGCCAAGTATTGCCTAAACCTTATATTGACTAGGAAGCACAATGGTGCCGATTCCCTTGTTCACAAACTAAACTAAATTTAAGTTCAGTGCATCTTTTTCTTTCTATTTCATTAAGAAAAGGACAGAAGATACATTTTAGTTTAGTCCTGTCAAATTAATCAGCGCCTGTCACTACTCCTTATAAGTTTAGACGTGATTAACAACTTGCTGACTAAAATTACGTCAATTTACGTCAAGCGCTGATTAATTTGACAAGACTAAACTAAAATCTGTCTTCTGTCCTTTTCTTAATGAAATAAAAAGAAAGAGTTGCACTGAATTTAAATTTAGTTTAGTTTGTGAACAAGGGAATCGGCACCAATGCCTACCTTGCAATATGTCTATACAGTATTTGAACTAAACCTTATTCGACTATGAACCAAAATGCCTACCTTGCAAAATGCCTATTATTTTAGGAGAAGAAAGGGAGTACCGTTTCTACCATCTCGACTATTTAGAAATTATTGCATTTTAGGCATTTTGCTTGTTAAACATTTTGATCTCTAGGCGATTTACAGCTTAGGCAATTTGCTGTGTAGACATTAATTTTAGGCATTTTGCTTCGTAGACGAATTGAAAGTTAGACATTCTGATCATAAACCGTCAGAAGCCCGAAAGTAAGACAACCAGTTTTACCAAGGGGTACCGTTTTACCCAGTAACTGGGTTGTAGAGGTCAGATAGCTAGTCGCTCCATGTGAAATACTGGTATTCAGCTGCATCTGGTTACACTGGAAGCTGACCCAAACATATTTGGGAAAAGGCTAGTTAGATTTTGGCAGTGGTTCGTGAACGCTGTTAATCCATAACAAGAACCTTGGTTCTTACAATTGAACCAGCATAGGCACGACCAGTTGTTATAAAATGCATAGTTTCGTATTAGTCTGAAGAATCATTCTTTTATTGGAACTTGGGACCCAGTGGACAAACTATTCGTACCACAACAGCTCAAGGTCATATTTATAGAGTACTAGCTGCGCCCCGCGGTGTTACCCGCGAACACTACATCCTTTCGGGACAAAAAGTAGCTTATGTGTAAATCCAGAGTGTCAGCTACGTCCATACTAAATTTTATCAAAATTGGTGTGACAGTTTGAGCGTGAAGAAGAGACAAACATACACACACACTCACAAACTTTCGCCTTTATAAAACAAGTCAAAGTTCTAAAAGCTTCTTTTTTTTAACCTTGGATCATATTGGGATTTGCCTTGATTACTATTCCAGTGTGAAAAAGTTAGTGCTGTATAGAAAGGAAACCGGGCCGTCATCTTTATTTAGCACTTCAAGAAAAGTTACATATCAGCGGCAGTTCACACACAAAACAACCGACAGTTGTTTTTCATGAAGAGTCCTATTTTTGGCGACAAAAGCACTTATCCAACCCAAGAATCTTACAACAATATTTACTCCAACTGCCAAGAAATCGCAGCGAAAGTCTTCCAAACAATCAGTCGCACATTACAACGTGTGTTCATCAAAACTCCTGGTGCTGACAGCTCCCTCCCACTGCCCCAGCCTGCCGACCAGATAATAGCTTTTCCCTGTAACAGTATCGTATCAGAAATCTTTATTAGGTAATTATTTCTGGGCGCCCCCCGTCGCTAACTATGACAAACATATTTGTGTTTTGTTCGCTCAAGTACGGAAGTGCTGGTAATCATTTAGGCTGGTATTTTTGCAAGGTAAGGCTTGGTTTTGTTGTTACGCGTGTGTAGGCTTCATAGGTCTTTCCTTCATCAGCTGATTTGAGCTGCTGTTTGGTCGCTGTTTGACTGAGTGCAGCGTGATCTACTTTAGGCCAACTTTTGTGACCTGGTTTACATGCAATTCACAATGCGAGTATGAGAGCTGGCTTCGAATCATGTACGATACCTACACATGCGATGCTGATCTAGGACACACTGTATGGAACAGACTATAAAGTCTTTAAATTCCTATTTCCAATTAATGTTATGTCCACTTAAATAAATATCAACTTAATATTCACACGACTACATATCAAGCTATAAATTTCCAGTACAAGCTGATCTCACATTGTATACGATTTCCGTGCAATGAGAGGTCAGCTTAAACTGGAATAGTATAGCTAGATATGTATCCGTGTGTACGAGTAGATTAAGTTGATTATAGAATGACCGGTACTATTGCCAAACTAAAAAAAAAAAAAAAAATTGGTTGTAGCGCAAACTGAACTTCATGTGTGGGTATTCAAGTAATTTTCCTAAAAACCCATACTTGTTTACATTTTTGGAAACTAAATTGCAAACGTAGTTTAAAATATTACAGATCATGTCATATTATGATCAAATAGAAGGAAAATAAATAAGTACAAAATACGTTAAAAGCCTTACCTTACCTTACCTTACCTTAAATGCTATAAAAGATTTGAGACGGGTCAAACTTTGGTTTCAAAAGAAAAGAACAAACCGAAGTCACTTACAGTAAACTTATACTTTGTTGTATAACTTACCAAACAACCCACTAGATCCTTGACCACTTACCTACATGATACCAGCGCGTCCTCAAATCATAACAATCAATAACGTAACATAACTGCAGGCATGACAAATGACCGGACGGGTGAGGTTGGCACGGGGAGGGGTGAAGAGGGGTGTCGAAGGTAAGACGACGATAACTCAGGCCAACGGCCGAGTTTGTGCGAAAAACAAAGAAAGGTGGCACAATATATTTGTTACTTATGCGTAGGGTGACTGGTTGTCCATGGAATTTGGGGACAACCTTGATCCATCATTTTGAAATTTCATACATACCGAACAAAACCTTTGAACCGAAATGTAGCATTAAAGGGGTCGCTCGGACAGAAACTGACTCAGTTTTTCTTGGGATATCTTTAGATAAATTATTGCTCCTGGTTAAACTATGTAAATGACGTTTGCGGTAGAATTAATAGTTTTGTCTACCCTCTGAGGCGAATTAGCTACGAGATATGTAGAAACGCCGCAATTATTGCATACCATGGCTATAAAAGGTCTATCTATTCATACACGAAATATTTTTAAAGATACACCTTCCATTTGAAATAAGATTAGACATTTAAATAAACCTGCAGTGCTCACTTCACCTAAGTTTTCACTTTCACCGTGAGATTACAGAATTTACAGAATTGCTCGACTGGTGGCATGAAAAAAATGGCAGCTGCAGTAAACAGTTGGTATTGTAACCACTTTTTTGTTTTTAATGCTATCCTTATGCCTACGGAATAGAATTCAAACTCGTTTCAGTGGACTGTAAAAAAGCCTCTTTTTTTTTGTCTAATCTTATTTCAAATGGAGTATAAGTATCAATGCACGCCGACATTGATGCCATAATAAGTGATTTGACCTTTCTGTACCTTATTTATGCAAATAAATGATTTAGTTTATTTTTATTTTATTGTGAAATATTGGTCGAGTAAGCGGTAGATATAACTGAACAACGCATCGGAAAATCTCAGGCTGCCAGGGTTGCGGGTTTATCCGAAAGGGATACCGAGGCCCTGGCACATAAGCAACTGAAGGAACACGGCTGGGTTTTAGTCAGTAAAAGTCTGACACGCCCTTCCGCTTCGCCCAGAGCGGGAGAAGTTATTTGATAATATCCCATCCAAAAAAAAAAAAAAAAACAAAGGCTGCTGATGGTGTCACATAAAGATGTCCTTCGCTGGTCATAAGCCTCCTCACTCTCATAGGCATAGCTGTCTATGTGCGGAGTATGCTGAAGTAGACTTTGGACATTCCAATTGCAGAATTACTGTGGGCTTCATGTATTTGTGCCGATTAGGGTTTTTCGATATTCATTCATTCACAATATAAGATTATTTTTCGATTTTGTGGAATACTTTCCGGATTACTACAAAAATTATGCAAATAAAATAAAATCAATCAGCACTTTCCTCCTAAAGATTTTTACATGGTGTCCACACTTATAGACAACTAGTTTTTCCCTGAGGATTTTCCCTTTAGGGGTTGTATTTCTGAAAAGATCCTGGTGGGCGCCAACCTCGGGGGTAGAAACATCCCTTTTATTGAGTTCGCCCAATTTTTACAACTTTTATTACAATTTTTTTTTAACAAAACTTGTTATGACCGCCTTTGTACTAATTTGGGGGTGAACAAAAATAAGTTACTTAATCATTTTATTTCAGACTGGGGACTTTTTTGTCTGTTAGGGGAGCAGGCTTGTTAAGCAATAGCTTTGTGGGTATTTTTGAGGAAGATACCAGTCTTAATATAACTGGAGACAATTGTTTCATTATTGCCTGTTTTTTTACTTAACATTATTATTTTTGGTCATTTTGTATAACCTGTTGTTTATAATATATATTGACTGTACACTAGGCCAGTGCTAATGCTTGAAAGAGGCTTATTTAATGTGCTATTCCAAAAAAAGAGAAGATAGACCAAAAATTGGATCTGCCAATTACTTAGGCCACCCATATAAACGATATAATAACATTCCATTTGATCCATTCACAATTTTCATCAAATGCGATCGATCGCACTCTAATCTCTTAATCCCCATCAATTTGTCAATCCCCATTCAATAACTCGTAAACAAAATCAACAATATTGGCCTAAAAAAATTAACGGCTCGGAAACCCGTTTACCCGCAAAATGGTGACCGTTCTCCAATACAAATCCGACAAATAAAACAATATTTTATCTTAATTACTTCCATTCCAAATGACCATTCAAATACGTGGGACGGGATTCGAACCCATGACCGATCCGTAATTAATTTCGCCGTGAACATTGACAAACGGACCGGCCGGGATAAATCTACTGCGTATATCATTACGATTTGGGCTCTTTTTCCTTTATAAATACGCGTTTGCCGGTATAGGGTGGTGCCTTAAATTCGGGTGCTCAGTTGTTTACGCTTATTAGCGGGTGAGCTGTGAGATTAATTAAATTAAGTTAATGCTTAAGCCATTTTTATTTGATTTAGGTACTTTTTTGCCGTTTTTGGTCCTTTGGTCCAATTTGCTATACTTACCAACTCATGATTTTGCTAACGTGTGAGCAGAAATACTTATACGTTAATTCAGACGTAATTTCAGACATATCGACCTGTAACGGAAACCGAGCGATTAACTATTGTAGCATATCGGCCTATAATGTTCCCACTGCTGGGACACCGGCTTCCTTTCTTCAAGAGGAAGTGGCCTGTAATCTAACACACGGGTCCAGCGCGGATTGGTCAATGTAAAATGCCTTCGAATTTTTAGGTCTAGGACATGCCGCTTTCCTCACGATGTTTTCTTTCACCGTTTTGATGAAATAAATTAAACAAAGTTAAGCGTCTGCTTAGGTTCGAACCCACGACAACTCGAAAGTCGGCTTACCGCTGGAGCACCACTGCTCACACTTCAAAACAAATAAAAATAATGATATTCTCCTATCTATTTTTTCTTAGATCTGTATCTTACTTGCGCGCCTTCTATTAGAATATTCGAGCGTAACCTCGCTGAACCGTTAGTGCAAAACTTCATGATATGCTTTGTGGTCGTTAGATGGCGCCCCGCCGATTGTGTGTGTTTGCACGCAATATTCAAGGTCACTTAGCATCACATTTGGTCTCATTTGGTCCTCTTAACTATAATATTTATACCACCACCTTAAACAGTCCACCATACAACTTAAAATGTAGATACCTAAGTTTTTATCTTAATCAATTTCAAATGTTTAAAATTTTCAAAGGTAGGGTACATCGCCAGAAAGGCCATGTAATACTTACTTATGAGTCAAAATACCCATAAGTTACGCCTTACATAATTTAATATTATTTCAGAAATACATACCTAAAAAGGTAACTCTTTTTCGTAATCTTCAAACAAATTGGATTTTCATTCCCAGAACCCACATTATTTTAGTAAATCAGCTTTCTCTCCTGTCTCTCTCTCATTAGCAATGCTTCCAGTTCTCTTATTCCTAATATGGCCATTCCCCATCCACATTATACCATAGCTTTTGTCAACGTGTGTCTTAGGACCACCAATGTCACAATTTTCCTCAATTAACATCAATTGTTGCCAAACGCAGCGAAAATGTGCGGAAAATGGGCCATTATGCCTACAGCCGATAACAAGTGCCATGGGCCATATTACGTGCATAGTGTTAGTGTTATTATTCTATTGTAGATAGATGGTTATATTACTGATAGACCGGTGGTTAAAGCCTTGCCTCTCATTGCACGAAGTTGTGGGTTCAAATCCGGGCAAGTACCAATGGGACTTTTTCAATTGATATGTTCTTGTTCTGAGTTTCAACTTGAATCGAATCAAATAATTTATTAGCATATTACATGTTAAACAGGTGTTACAGGTATAAAAGGTACTTTATAATATATTATAACGTAATGAGGTGTGCAAATTCATATATTAGGTACTAATCGCAACATTAAATATACAGAATATATTTTAAACTAGCTTTTGCCCGCGGCTTCGCCCGCGTGGATGTCGGTTATCGCATAAAAAAGTACCCTATGTCCTTCTCCATATCCCAGGCTAGATCTCAAAATCCTAACTTAATATTAATTTTAATGTAATTCACTATGTGAATAGAAACGGAAACAAATGATTTAATATAATGAAAGTACTTATGTTCTGAACGGAATGAGTCTTTACCTATAGATAACAAACACAAAATCAAAATACGAAATTTCACTCAAATTCTAAAAGCAATCAATTGTACCAAATTACAACACGAAATAGAAGTGCGACACAAATAATAATTTTAAAATAATTCACGTAAGTACCAACAATGTGAAAACAAAACGAAATCCTCCGAAATGTCGCATGATACACCGCTTGTGCTGATAAAACGGTTGAAATATCTAATGAACACTATTGGTGCATAACTTTTCTCAGGGTCACGTTCGCAATTGGACGAAATATTTGACATTTATTTTGTACTTGCAACACGATCTGGTTGTAGAATTCGAATAATCGACTAATACTTGACCGGTTGACATTTTAGCGGGAACACCACTAAACGAACGAAAAAAAAAAGAAAAACAAAATACGTCTGTACTCTGTGGTCGTATGGCGGTGTGGCGCGGTGCTTAATGTAAACATTCATCGAGGTTGTACGTACGTAAAGTAATGGATTCAATGTGAAAACGGTTTAATCTTAGAAGAATCTTATACAGAATTACTAAGAAAGTTTTTTTTTTTTTTTTTATAAATGTAGATTTCGTGTTGAGTGTTAGTTTATCAAAAAGTGATAAATATGTCAGTGAAAAAGTAACGAAAGTTATGGAATGCACTTTTGATCATAAGGCCGCCGTGTTTAGTAATGTTTTTATGATAAATATTCTTGTATACTGTTTAAAATACACATAAGTAACTATCTTTTTTATCTACGAACATAATTTGGCTAATAGCTACTGATATTATAGCGTATTGTTATCGTAATCGTATTTCCAAGAGTAAAATTCGGCAAACAAATACCTACAAAAAGACAATAAAATGGATATAGTATGTTATCCTTAAGAGATAGACATATGCCATCGCGGACTTTTTTGAAGACCTTTATAGGATACATAATTCCACCATACATTATTTTGTTATATCTCAAAGGGTTTAGACAGCGTTTTCGTTGAAAGCTCCCAGACGGCTTATTTTTTTCCGACACCTCCAACAAATATCGTTAATTCATACAGAAGTGCATACAAAAAGTTAACAAATTATATACTAAAACCTTCTTCGAGAACCAAGCTATCCATTGGTGAAAACAGCATGAGAATCGGTGCAGTAGTTTTTGAGTTTATCGCGAACAGACAGACAGACAGACGCGGCGGAGGACTTTGTTTTATAATATGTAGTGATTAAGTACTTTAAAAAATAGAAATGAAAAATAAAAAATAAAACCAAGTCAAATCACAATAATCTAATTAGTAATCTAGTTAATAACTGGAAAAAATAGAAATGAAAAATAAAAAATAAAACCAAGTTAAATCACAATAATCTAATTAGTAATCTAGTTAATAACTGGAAAAAATAGAAATGAAAAATAAAAAATAAAACCAAGTCAAATCACAATAATCTAATTAGTAATCTAGTAATAACTGGAACTGTTAAACGTGGCAAGGCTTACAGCTTTCTGTGCGTTGTATGCGTTGTAGGTTGTCTTAGAGATTACTGACATGAATTGCCCACTTAAATGTCATGCTCACTTAAATGTCTCACTGATGGTGGCGCGTGTGTTGGATCATTCGGTTCCCTACAAAATGGTTGAGGTGGATGGTGTTTATCCACGCGTCATGTTCGTGAACGGGCGCCGTCAATTGAGACTGGTCATCTCTTAACTGCTAGGGCTTATTTTTAATTTTATATTTTGAAATGTTTTGTTTGTTTTTTACATTGTCTCAAATATAGAAGCAACAAGAATAATATACCCAGGATTTTGTAATATCTTGATTTAAAAGAGTGTCCTTGGAGTTTCTTGCCCGTTCTTCCCCTTATAGATCTACGTTTTGGAATGGGCAACTAGCTTCAATTGTCTGACTAACTGACCGTCTCTTTGACAGTTCAAAAGTGCCTGTAAATGGTTTAATTGAAATAAATGCTTTGAGTTTGAGTTTGAAAAACATCGTGAGGAAATCTGGACTTATAGTTAACTAGCTTTTGCCTGCGGCTCCGCTCGCGTAGATGTCGGCTATCGCGTAAAAAGTAGCCTATGTCCTTCTTCATATCCCAGGCTATATCTTTACCAAATTTCATGACGATCGGTTCAGCGGTTTAGGCGTGAAAACGTAACATACAGACAGACAGACAGCGTTACTTTCACATTTATAATATTAGTATGGATTATTGTGGAAGTATAGATTTATGTCTGAAATCGCCAACCCGTCTTGAGCAAGCGTGGTGAACAACGCTCATGCCTTATGTGTATGAAATTAGGCTTAATTGCCTTGCAGTGGGACAATAATACGTTGGCATTATTATTTTGAGATAGTAAGTATAAGTTGGTACTGTCATGATTACTATGATAAGTGTTTGCTCCGGAATGGAGTTGCATTTGTACAAGTTCTTGCGTGATTGAAGTACTATTGTTTTTTATCAATTTAATCCTTCAATTGCGCAATCATGTAAAGTTAGTTGCCTGATGATTGTTAACACGGTTCGAACTTCTTATATACACACATATGATAAACTCACGCCTTCTTTCCATGGGGGTAGTACTACGCACCTGACCTTTCTGAATTAAATCACTATATTATTTCCTCCTAGGGCTTTCCCTCTCGGCACACTCATATCTGCCTTGTAGATACCTTTTGTTAGTCGCCTTTCATTCATCCTCTCAACATGATCACACCATCTAAGCATACTCTTTTCAATTTTTGTCACTAAATCTTCTTTTAAATCGCACCGTTTCCTTATAATATCATTTTTCAGCCTATCATTCATAGTCACGCTACCAGAGCTTCGCAAGGAACACATTGCCACAGCATTTATTCTACTTTCGTGCTTCTTTTGCTACACAGGTTCGAACTATTTCACTTTGTTTTATTTTGCAATTAGGTCCTGTACTGGACCGATGATCTGAATCAGCTCGGTGTAGGAAACAGCACCAATCGTTGAGGTTTGGACGAGGCATCTGAAGCGGAAATCCAGCTGAGGACATCTTTATGCTGATTACTTGTCTTGAAAAAAGCCTTCATCCATCTGAAGGACAGTGATTAGTTGACAAAACCACAGAGATATTTCCATATACCTAACCTACATTCCTTGATCTTGTTGCTTGGTTACTGGATGTCAATGATGAACAATCAAACCTAGGTGCATCCTTTGCAAATAGAAGATTCTGATTCTGATCGTAAAATACAACTAGCAGTAGTACTTCCTTAAACCTCCTGAGGGGCTCGTGGCTAAGTAATAACAGCCGCACGTGTCGATCGATCAGGTTGAGCTACGGTTAACCGGCCCGGGCGGCCAACATACCAAGACCGCTCCATGCCTCGGCAAGCACGTTAAGCCGTTGGTCCTGGCTATTATTCGTGGATGTTTCTTTTTCTTTCGTTACGGGTCATCAAAAGCCCGAAAGTCTGACAACCAGTCTTACCAAGGGTATCGTGTTACCTAGTAACTGGGTTGTGGAGGTCAGATAGGCAGTCCCTCCATGTAAAATACTGGTATTTATCTGCATCCGGTTAGACTGGAAACCGACCTCAACATAGTTGGGAAAAGGCTAGGCAGACGATGAATTCCTCAAACCTTCACCTCCAGGGGGTTTTCCACCCAGTTTTCACCAATGCCTCACAACTCAATCCAGTTGTTGTAGTAGATTTTACAGGTGGCGTTAATTTCTATTACAATAACTGCATATCAGGTTTGGGTACTACGTAACTAAAAGAATCCTTTAACCTTCCTTGCTTCGTTACTTAATACTTGAAAAAAAAAAAAAATCGCTCAGAATACAATTATTCACTCCTATGAGGAAAAACATGATAAATAAGATAAGCGACGGTCTCGCTTGGTAATAAACTAAAATAAAGTTATAAAAAAACCCGGCCAAGTGCGCGCCGTACTACGCAAAATGAAGGGTTCCATAGTTGGGATGAATTTATCCTAAGAACAAACTTTTTTCAACTGTTTCAAACTTTTTTCAACGTTTTTCAACTGTAAATGTAAGTTGGTCGACTATTACTCCGTAACTTGTAAAGTTTACTTAGCTGTGATCGTTTTCCTTTTAACTTCGTTATATTATATACTACTGCTGTGAATTTTTTCACGTATCCTAATACAACCATTTAGCTGGTAGGGGGGAAGGGACACTTAACTCTAACAAAAATTAGCACTTTAAAGCTTAATATTACGCAAACGGATCCCTGAATCGAAAAATGGTTTTCACAAACCAGCAATATTTTTAAACGACCTATCCCACAATACCCCACACCATGAGAGACGTGAGAAAAAAATATCATCCTCACTTTACGTGTACCCAAAATAAATTTATTTTTCAAGATTTAATTTTACCACTTTGTCGGCGTGATTAATATGTATATCCATACCAAATTACAGGTTTCTAGTACTACGATTCTCTGAGCTGAGCTGCGGACAGACATACAGTCAGACAGAAGAACATGGCCTTGTTTACTACGGAATCTAGAAACGGTAAAAACTTACAATTCATACATTATTCAGGTAATTATTATTTATCTTTAAAGATGACTCAGTGTATTAAGTTGTTTATGTTCAGATTGGTAATTACTTGGTATTCAACATCGTTATCATCATTAGCTTGCGATTACTTACAATATTTCATTCGTATCGTTAGTCCTCCATTATCTCACATCTCTATCTTAATAAATAGTATCTTCTGAAAATCTTTACCTACATTATCAATAGTCCTGTTGATAAGGAAACTCGTCAAATAAATGTTGTTTTAGTTCCTCATTATCATTACTGTGCAATATCAGAAAATATATGGCAGTATTAAAGATTATTCTACTCGTATTACTGAGCGCTCGTTTACCTCTTGGTCATTTAGTACGAAAGATTGCATATACAATGTGAGTTAGACTTGTGTATGAAAATTAACTTCTATGGAGCAAGTTGGTGACTGAGATTTCATTCTATTGTATGTATAGGGTAGATCCCTACTAGAAGATGCGCTTGATGACTGACTGGGCCAGTTTTGATGTAAAGTCTTAGAACGTAAAGCCAGGGAATTTTTGAAGTGAAAACTTCTTTAGGCGCGTTGAGCGATTTTTGGTAGGGGAAAAACTTATGGGTTCGCGATCGTCACCTAACGCTTTCCATGAGCTATAGGTATACTGTGTATGTATGTGTACTTTTTGGGTGAACAAAAATCATGGAACTCGTGTCACCGTCACCTAACGCTTTCCATGAGCTATAAGTACGTATATACTGTGTAGGTATATATGTGTACTTTTTGGGTGAACAAAAATCATGGAACTCGCGTCATCGTCACCGAACGCTTTCCATGAGCTATATGTATAAAAGAACAGTTTTTCCAAAGTTTTGTGTTTTCACTTCTGTCGGCACTTATGACTGCGATTTTTTTTTTAAAGTAAATTTTGCACCGGGGTTTTCTAGAACCAAAAACTCGAAGACATCAACCAACCCGCACTGGGCCCGCGTAGTAGATTACAGCCCACTCTCTCTCGAAAAGAGGAGGCCTGTGTCCCAGCAGTGGGAACATTATAGGCTGATTATGAATCTTATGTAAGCAAAGTTACTCCCTACATCAATTTGTCGTGTCATAGCTATTTTATGCGCCTGTTAAAAAATGACAGTTGTGATATGAATATACGGACAATTTAAGTTGGTAGTCAATTAACTTAAACAATTAATTTACCTGACTTTACGTGCATTTCTGGACATAGGTAAAGTCTGACGACGAATGAAAATTAGTTCTACAATAGCTTGGCAAACTTAGATAAGGAGATAACCAGGATGACAAAATCTTTCTTTTACAAATGAGACTGGGACTTTGACAACAAGGCTTCAAAATCTTTATTAAAAGCAATCCTTTACTTTGCTACCAATTAAATAATGTGGACCAACCAAAATAGCACAAGTGTTTCACTTACGTAACCGTCGGTCGATGATAAAATCTATTGATTTGCCCAAGTAGCTGATAACACTACCATGTTGACACAATCCGTATTTATAAATTTTGTACAGGTATAAATATTACGTCAGTGTTTTTCTGTTTTGAAACAATAAAAAAAAAGGGAAAAATCAAGGTATACAATAAAAGCACTCGTTATAAAAATAAATTAATTTAAATAAGAAAAATCGATTGAACAATTCTTTGATGGCATAAGCACTATGGGGGCTTATGTAGAATCCAATATCTTCACTTTCACTAATTCAATTTTGATTTTATAGCCCCTTCAAATTGAGCCAGTCCAGGTAGATTCCCCTTCTGGTACCAATCTTCTTCCTGCAGTGAGCTCCACCATGCTTTCAGCTTAGCATATTTGTCATCCACAGGCACCAACACAGATAAAGTAGATATGCTAGCAACACATGACACATCAGCTACCGTCAAATGTTCTCCTGCCACGAACTTTGATTTCTGCAAGTATTTATTCAAAATGTCATAACCAGCATTCACCTCTTCGACTTGTTGCGGAGTGAGCTCCTTTAATCCTTGAGTCAGGATTGGTCTCACTATCCCTCTGATGGCGGGAAAGAGGATGGAAGTATCAAAATACATCCTCGAATCTATTGTAGCTCTTACACTCAACTCGTTAGGATACAATGTCGCTCGTTTTTCGGCACCGTATTTGGAAACCAGATACGTGATGATGGCGTGGCTGTCTGAGAGCAGAAAATCACCATCTTCTAACAGCGGGACGGAGTGTAAAGGGTTTTTCTCCAAGTATTCTGGTGTCAAGTTTTCTCCGGTCATGATATTACATTCTTGTGTCTCGTAGTTCAGCTTGAGGAATTCTGCCGTCATCAAGACGGCCCGGACCGGCGGACTGGCGTCGATTTTGTATATTTTGAGCGGCATGTTCACTGTCTCGATGTTTGCACGGAACTAAAGGCTGGTTATCTTAACATCGGCTTATATCAGCTAATAGTGATAACTATGGCGCAAACTAATCGAGCGATGTATGTGAAAATAATGTTAGTTTAAGTAATAAATAAAAGCGAGATGCCTATACTCCATTTACTATAGCATTAGAAAAAAGAGGCTCGTAGAAGCAGGAGTGCGAAACATTTTATTCAAAGTTAAAAGTTTAAACAATTAAACTTAAAATGTTTTAACATAACTTTGATAAATAGGTCGTAATAACATCTTTATCACACATTACTTACAACAAAACGAATGAATGAAACAAACGATTACGTCGTGATGATTTAAATTTAATTAAGATTAAAGGAAATAAAAGTCTTTTTTTTTTTACAATATTTTATTTAAAACAACTACTTTCAACACACAATAGTTGGTGTAACTTCTTCGTCTTCATCATATAATTTAGTCACTATCATCAGAGAATAAAGATGAAGAAGTTTTTCCGACGTTACCTAATAATAAATCTTTCTACCACATCATCCATTATGCTTTAACCTTTTCTCTTCTTTAATTGCATGAGCAACGCAAGACTGCCATCGTTCTAGCGTAATACTATCCAGATCTTGTGGGAGTAATTGTTTCTCCTTGTCTAATTTGAACGTTTTGTTATGTTGAGCCACATACCCCATCATTTGAGCCCATATTAATTCTATAGGGTTGAACTCGCAGTGGTATGGTGGGAGGCGCAATACTGAAATACCCTTCTCTCTAGCCATCTCATCTACAACAAACTTTTGGTATAAATGTCTTTGTATTTTTGCTTTTTCTAATAAAGTTGCCCTAAGATCTTTTTCCTCAAAAGGAATATTTTTGCTTTTAAACCATTCCTGTATATCTGCCTTTCGTGTAGCTGTGGTTGGCAGCTTCTCCAATATCCTTGAGTGGTATAGCGCATTGTCCATAACAATTACAGCGCCACTCTCAATTTTTGACAAAATTAACTTGAACCATTTTCACTTTTGTCTATCGCGCTTCTATAACATATTCCCTGTAAATTGAGAGGTCTGGCTCTTATGAAACAGGAAATCCTAGTACAAGAGTCAGGGCTACACAGATGATTGTGTCTTGAAGTGTAAATAAATAAATTATTATTATTATTATTAAAGTTGAAGGCGTCCATTTCGAAATGGTCATCTTCATCACCTTTCTTTGCATCAAATATTAATGCAGCATCCATTAAAAACCCTTCACAAACCCTGTGAAATAAAATTAATACAAGTCAATTATTCCGTACCCCCTATATAATTTCACTGCTGGAAATAGTTCATAGATAAATACTATAACAAAATTTATAACTTTAAAAGTTCGCTTTGCATGCGTTAATTCATAATACAATATAATATGTATTACTTAATTAATAGTCAATAACAATGGGGTGTTCATTTTTTTATGGCGAGGACAGTCCATAAAATACATACCAGTATGACCGATTATAAGTTTGATTTTTTAAACCAGCAGATAGACCTTCCCAATGTGCTTCTTTTGAAGACTTATTATTAGTGTCATGCCATATAAGGCTTTTCGTGTGACCTGTTTGTATGATAAAAGGTTATTAATATAAATACCATTCATTTCACGAACCAATTTTATGAAATTATGTTTAACTGTATAATTAATTATAATGTTATTGAATGCAAGAGGTCATACACTGCTTAGTGCATAAATAGCTGTTAAGAAATTTAGAAGCACTCTACCTTCATTTAGCCAAATGTCATCTAAATAATAATATATTTTCCTTCCTTTATTCCTTAGCCTTTTTATTTCATGAAGATATTTTAGTCTCCAAAGGACGATCTCCTGCTTGTCTATGACTTCTATGAGTGCACTTTTTCAGCTCCGTTTGATTTATGTGAACTTTAATGTTTATTTAATTATTTTATACAGACGTTTTTTTTTTAATCTGGCAGAGACTCGTCACTGTTAACTGCTTCCAGCATCTTGTCCAAGGTGCGCAACTCATTATTAAAGAAGAAGGAATGAATTTTCCTGCATATTCCACTAAATGTGATGTCATCAAAATCATCACGTTTCATGTGCTTCTGTTGGGGAGGGGGAGATTGCAGGCGACTTTTTATGTTGTACTCTTTGAGAATATTGGACAGAGTAGCCCGAGATACGCCTGTAAATAATAAAATCATGTGCGGAGTTTCTAAAATATAATACATTTTATCACAATGCATGTTAGTTTCAAATATTTTTATAGTAATAATTTTATGAATCATCCTTACCGGCAACTTCTGCGATTTTGTTTATCATCTCAGTCCTATAATGAGGAGTATCTGCAGGCCAGGACTCCAATTGCTTAAAAATATTTATCACAGGTTGTTTTTCTACAGCACGCAGCATTCTCTTTTTTTTGGGCGACATTATTATTTCGTCGGAGTCAACTTTTGGACCACGTTTTTTTCGCCGTTGGCTTTGGTCAGACTCAGCACTTATATGTTATAAGCCACTCGGTCCCGCACCGGGATCACTCATAGCTCAAAAAAAAAGTAACGTTTTGTACAAACAACCCAATGACAACACTGATAACAATACAATAGTAAAGAAATAACTAAATATTATTTATTATTTTAATAAATAACAACAAAATCACGAAAATTAAACAATAACAAACAAAGTATTCACAAGTAAATGACATACATGACAATCTTAGAACATTGTCAAGTCAATTTCACAGACGACATAAACCAGTAAAATTAGAAATCCCCGGCTGTCACAGCTTATGAAGGGATTAAGTAACATTTTAGATTTGGTAGGATTATAGTGAAACAAAAAGCGTTGCAGTATTGTTGACTCCTGCTTCTTTTAGGTTTTTAGCATAGGCACTGTAATTTTAAATTCGAATGAAATAATATATCTAAATGAAAGCTACTTAATTTCATATGGTTGTTTTTTTAAATGATTACAATTAAGTGTGATAGCTGATATGTAAATTCATTTTAATCGATTTGGCGTCAATCGTAACTATAACAAGTTTATTGTACTTTTGTTATAAAGTGTGCATCAAAAATAACCTTTTTTAACTTCTGTCTAATGCTATTATAAATGGAGTATAGTTTTTTTTAAATTCATTGTTTATTATTTCAAAGGTTGATAGAATTGAACTTTGACTTGTAATAGGTTATATGTGTGCCATTTCAATAAAACGAAGTGATTATTTTTCCTTAAGTTTGGCGTCTAAAATATTTTTATTTGCTTTGCGTTTTTTGTATATTCTTCTAAAAAAAAAAAATGTTTAGCGTGAGTTCCGACCATTCTAAGTCCTTCACTGAGTTCATTTAAGATTTTTTTTTAAATATGGCAGAGATATCAGAAATATTAAAATAATATTTTCATTAAGATTTGAAACTCCAGCTCCGAACCCGAAAAATAATTAGGCTCAGTAGTTTCGGAGATAAGGGGGAATGGTAAAATTTTCTTAAATAACTTTAAAACTTTTTAAATAGAAATATTAAAAAAAAATTGAGTCCCTCACAGTAAGCCAGTAAGCCCTTTCGTTTAATGAAAATGAAATAACGAAAATACAAAGTGCGGTGTGCGTCTCAAGGTTGCACCCAATTCCAGTCCAACTCAGCATGTGTCAGGCGTCATAGCTGACGCTGGTATTCTGCTGGATCACTGCAGTGACATACGGACGTCGAGCAGATGAGATCAATACGCGAATTATTGGTGTCGTGAAGAAGTGGAGCGTGCGGAGTGGAATTATGGTAATTTAAATTATGAGTTCTACAGTAAAGTTTTGCATAAGTGGGTATTATAACTGGGTACATGTGTAAAATTATCTCATGCTGTGCTAAAAGTATTTGCTAGGCAGCGAGGTGCTGGCGGAGCTGTCGGTCATTCACAATTTTTCGCGTTCGAAAATAAAGAAACTTCATTCTGGATATTCGGTAGGCTAGACTATGTATGTCTTACTTTAACTAGTATAATATTGTAAATTTTAAACAGACCAGGAGATCTAAAATTTCTGGAGGGAGGTGGGCTAGTTGGAATAACCACCGACGGCCGCCATGGCCCACGCACAATGGTGCACCCGAATGACTGAGTGCGGAAACCAAACCCTCTAACATAGAACATAGAATATTGTGAATTACAGTGGTGACTACAAATTCCAAATAATTTTATTTAACAAAAATAACCCCCTTACATAACCACATCCAATTACCAGTAACATTCAAATATCGAACCGATTAATTTCGTTTCAACGCTGGCGTTTTGACGGTGAAAAAACAAAGCCAAAGGGAGGCACGTAATCTGAGCATGAAATATAGCAAGATAAAATCACGGGTAGTTATCTGAATAAAGTCGTTCCCATTCAAATGTGCGCTGAAAACTCTGAGTGCCCATTTTGGCTGGACCTTTGTTGGGGGACAAGTGATAAGAGGTAGCGGACTTTAATGTATGAAGGGTGTAGCTGATTTTGTCTGTATAACGCTTTTGTTCTAAAGTTTTAAGTTGCAGTCTTACCTCTGTATTCAATTATTTCTCATGAAAGTTAGTAAAGTAGTACTTACAATAAAAATAAATAGATATTTTTGATAATCAGAGGGGGATTTAGTTATTACTTTATAATTCATGAATCCTAAGAATAAATTCATCACGCGAGAGGACATACAGGGTGGATTTTTCGGTCTAAAATAAAAGTTATATTATTATTAATACAGACGTGATGTTATGTTAATAGCAATAGGCTTGCCCCGTATTACATAGGACAACACTATGAACATTTGCGATCACGGTAATTATTTCTTTTGCAGGTTGATTGAAAAGTTTTGTGTTTAGTTAATGTTATTTGCGTATGAAAAGAAATAATAAATATGATAAATTAATGATTAGTTATAAAGAAAAACATTGTATATCAAAGTTAATACTATATTTTAAGTTAAAAATGTTCTCAAGTAAGTGAAATCCTTGTAATTTCTTATTGAGAAATATATTTTTTTAACCTACCCCTTCGCGGAAAACAGGCTTTTTGTAATGTTGAATGCTCATCTGCGTGCTACAGGAGTGGTTATACAGGTTCACAAAAGCTTCATAGGTGCAATTCGCTTCATCCTTCATTTTAAACCAAACCCGTTCACCCGATTACGACCAGGTACACACTCAAAGCTGGATTTCGATATAGCTGTTAAGGCCGTTTACCATGTATCACGCTTTTTAGCTCCGGGATAACGGCAGAGACCGAAATAAAAGTGTTTTTGTATGACTATCAAGCGGTGGGTTGTTGGGCTGTAACAGTATATGGACTAGCTTTGGGGACAGGGTTGGTTTGCTTTGTTTGTTTTAGATAAAAGGGTTGATTAAAATAATTGTATGGATTCTTCGTCCAGGGTGAGGTTGAGGTAGTTCTAGGTATCGTCGTTAGATCTGACCGTGGTCTACATTTAGGCTAGAAATTAGGAGGAATAAAGAGTAACCTGTAATATATTTTAATTTAAACGTGTGTCCCAACTATTTGGAATGAGCAATATGCCTCAATTTTCTCTGACCGATTCGTTGACAATTAAAAATGTGCCTGTAAATGGTTTAATTGTAAGAAATGTTTTGAGTTTGAGTTTGGGGTTTATACGTTATTTGGGCTGAGGAGATGATAAAAGAAAGAAAATATAATAATGAAATATAGAAATAAAAGTTACCTAAAAAACAAAAATAACAATTGGCAATAAATATGTTGCAATGGTGTTTCGAGCCCACCGTAGCGTCCTGACACTTATGCCCGTTATCAGTAACACTAGGCAATATCTATAAATGTAGGTATGCCTGAGCGCTTTTAGATTTTAATTTATTGGTTATAGAATTAATTTAAGTGTTACCTAGTGTTAGTGAAAACGGGCATTAGACTTTCGCAACCTTTCTGTTTTTCAAGTGTGTAAATCGCATAAAATATTACTTGTTTACGTATCATAAATTATCTACTATTATTCATCTAGCTATATTGTTGCCGATACCTCCAATCAAGACATCTAAGTGTGGCATTGATCCATATTTAAATTATGATAGTAATCAAGCAAATAATAATGACTTAGGAAAATCTTATCAATAAGCTAGGATCGACCGATCGTGTGCATTCGGTCTTATCAGTATGATGTGATCAATATAGCGACGATGAAGTCATTGTTAATTTTACCATACGTTACGAATATCTGTCTGTTTCAGGATGAGGCTCAAAATCTAGCAGTTTTCCACGGAAATAAAATAGACCACTTAAGGCATACCGTTGTAGACCTATCCGCAAAGCTTACATGCTTCGTGTACCTAGACGAAATAATAAACTGTTTTCTAATAATGTATTTTGAATAGAGAAAAAAGTTTATAATAAACTACCAGATTGTTTTAAAACTCTTAACTTCAGGACTAGTTTAAATGTAAATTATTCAGTTATCTCTTAAGTAAATGCTACTGTTTGGCTAATAATTTTATGAATGAAAAGTTGACTTTAATATTAGAAAATATATTCTCTTCTTATTATCTCTTTGATTTAATTAAATATTTTTTCATTTTCATACCTAATATTTGACAAATTTTCAATTTGTATGTTATCCTAATTTATTTCGTTCAATATATAAAGGTATATAAATTATCTAATAATGTAACCAAAACTCTAAACGATGTATCTGTACACCAGAAACGGCAGAATATTATGAACTTTTAAAACTATGTAACAACTCTCTAACAATATTCTGATAAATAAAATATGGAATATTACTATACCAACTCGTATGTAACAATATTGAAGTCTTTTATATATTGTCATGAAGCTGGATGACACCTGATGGTACCTCAGTAGTCACCGCCGCGCATCCTGCAGACATCTACACAGTACCAAATGTATCGCAGGAGCATTGCCATCCCAGAGACGAACTTGATTAAATGTCTTACGGCGAAAGCCTCAGGGGTAGCCCGCGAAATTCAGATTTTCTTGCGTTTTATGCAACTTGCAGGGTCAGGACAGGAGGAGGGATCAGGTTGTATGGATTCGCGGCCGTATCAAATATTTATTTAGAGAATTTTAATCTTAAAAATCATCAATACAAGTCTCTTATTTCAAATTACCCTATTGAATGACTATTTCATAAAATCATGACATTTGAGGCCAATTCTAACTTAAAGAGTTGTATTGCTGAATCTAATGATTATAATTCTGTGTAGCCATATTGAATTCGGTCACGAATCATATTTCAATCAACATACAACCTGACACTGACCTACAAATTACAAAAAAAAAGGTATAAGTAATTATTAATTTCGCGGGCTACTTTAGCACATCCTTATATTAAGAGCCTGTTACACCTGCGCCCAACACAGGAGTTTTCTAAAACAAAAAAAATACATGTAAACACAAAATAAACTAATTCAAGCATCCTTAAATCTAAAAATTTTCTTTCCCCGGTTAGCGTGTATACAGCGTGATATAGAACAGTGTATACAAGGTGTAACATACTAATAACAGCATAACGACGTATTGTGGAAGTCGATGGAAGTCGCTCGCTATGTCTAATGGATCCCGCTTTGTACACTTTCAACGTGAAATCATAAAAATTGTTGGCAAGCGCGAAATGGAAGCTGTTGCGGGAATCCGTGTTATATTTTTAAAGATTAATAAAAATTGTGAAGAATGTTATTTGTATTTCTGTTGACTTAGAATAAGATAAAAATGCTTGTTGAAATAAAAGTAAAGTTTTGATTTAAATTTTTTATATTGTTATTTTTATAACGGAGCAACAATCGATCTTGTAATTGATCGTGGAAACGGTTTTTTTATATTTTACAAATTAGGTAATAAGTAGTAAAATAAGCTTTTAATGCATTAAGCCATCGTGTGCAGATATAACAAATAATGATGTAGGTAAATGAAACATGGTGAATTTCGGTAAATCTGTTAAAAATCGCTACGTCAATCAATATTTTCCTCACTATTATTTTAAACCGAACCCTAAAACATACAGAATGTATATTTTATAACATCAAAACAAAATTATGTTCGCGAGTAAGCTAGCTAAAATCAACTTATAGGTATCTCGCAGAGTTTCGTATAATAAGCGGGATATACGCACACACAGGGCTGCCGTTTTACGAGAATTAATAAAGAAATATTTAACGACCCTTGTACCATCCCCCTATGTTGACTAAAAAGGTTTTTATCTCGTAATTTTATTTTTATTCTTTTGTGAAAAAAAACCGTTTTTGTCGAATTTCTTACAGGCTGTTTGATTTTCTGGGACGATGAAGTCTTTATTAGTTTGGTAATTTATTTTAGAGGGACTCCTAAATTAGTTTATTTTTCGTTTGAGAAGAGTATTTAGCTGTTTTTATGGCTTGGAGCAAAATAGGTCATGATAAAATCAGCCTGAAATTGTCCTCAGCAAAGGCAAAATCGATATTCTGATTTAAGGTTATCC
This sequence comes from Dryobota labecula, assembly GCA_947523025.1. NCBI lineage: Eukaryota > Metazoa > Arthropoda > Insecta > Lepidoptera > Noctuidae > Dryobota > Dryobota labecula. The sequence goes on from OX383300.1 coordinate 1,511,311, forward strand.
GAGATTAATTTCACACAAGTGGCAGTGGGTAGGGCACATTGCTCGCAAAACAGATGGCCGATGGAGCCGAAAGGTTCTGGAGTGGCGACCGCGTACCGGAAGACTTAGCGTTGGAAGGCCTACAAGGTGGACCGAGGACCTATGAAGTCTGCCGGAATTCACTGGATGAAAGACGCACAGAACCGGTCGAAGTGGCGGAGCTTGGAAGAGGCCTATGGATGTCTTTCGGCTGAAATGATGATGATAATGATGAGATTAATTCTGTTGTCTTTCACCATTACCTACTTATAACAACAGAGGTGACATAATCGAGCTCAAAAGCGACTAGTCTCAATTATTCCATTATCATTTTTCAGTCTGAAAATTTTAAACGTTTCAATTAGCTTGCAGCAAATCTAATCAACTTAGCAAGAAAAAACCGGCCAAGTGCGTGATAGACCACGCACAATGAAGGGTTCCGTAGTTGGTATGAATTTATTTTAGGAACAAACTTAACATCGTAGTTGAAAAACATGTTCTTCCATACGGAATGTTTGAAGAACATGTTTTTCAACTGTAAATGTAAGTTGGTTGACTATTACTCGGTAACTTGTAAAGCCTACTTAGCCGTGATAATTTTCCTTTTAACTTCGTTATATATACTACAGCTATGATTTTTTTCACATAGTATAAGATCAACCATTTATCTGGCAGGGGGGGGTCTACTCGAACAAAAAGAGCAATTCAAATCTTAATAATACGCAAACGGATCCCTGAATCGAAACATGGTTCTCACAAACATGCGATATTTTGGAACAGCCTATTCAACGATACCCCACACTATGGGATAGACGAGAAAAAAAAATATCATCCCCACTTTACGTGCAGGGGGATACGCTAAAAAAAAAATGTTCGAGATTTTATTTTACCACTTTATCGGTGTGATTAATATGTATTATTGTATTATACTTATGCCAAATTACAGCTTTCCAGTACTAAGGTTCTCTGAGCTAAGCCACGGACAGACAGACAGACAGACGGACATGGCGAAACTATAAGGGTTCCTTGTTGACTCATACATCATCTGCCTGGCTTTTCCCCAACTATGTTGGGGTCGGCTGCCAGTCTAACCGAATGCAGCTAAATACCAGCATTTTATATGGAGCGACTGCCTATCTGACCTCCATAACCCAGTTACTGGGTAATACGATACCTCTTGGTAAGACAGGTTGTCAGACTTTCGGGCTTCTGACGACCCGTAACGACTGTCAAAGATCCACAAATGACAGCCGGGACTAACGGTTATACGTGCTTTCCGAGGCACAAAGGGGTCTTGGTATGTAAAGATGGTCAGCCATCCACGGACCAGCCACGGAAAGCGTAGCATAACCTGCTCGATCGACCCGTGCGGCTGTTATTACTTAGCCACAAGACCCTCTACTTTTAAGGGTTACTTTTTAGGGGGACTACGGAACCCTAAAAAGCACCACTTAACCACAGATAAAAAACATGGCCTTACAATATACCCTCCATGAAAGATAGGTACCGTACATAATTGTTGATAAAAAAGTCTGAGCTGTTTTGTAAGAGCCGGGATGCTTCAGGGATTTGTTGTACGAAAACAAGCCTCCAGATACGACGATACAATCGTTATTAGATTTATATTAACAGCCCTGTGGCTCGGGACAGGGAAAAGGCTACAGTACGGAATTAAGATGAAATATGAGATTCATCTTAAATGGTTATTTTATGTCTTTTGTAGATATTTATGGAAAAAAATTAAGATTAGAAAAAAATAGCATTCTTTTGGGCTTCGCGGCAGTGGGGTTGATAGGGCTGTTCACGAACTCTTAAACAAAGCAAATTCAAAGTTAAAAACAAATGACTTTATCTTACTTTAATATTTAAACCTAAGCTTTCCTGAATTCCTAAATTTTATGGACTAAAAAACAGTAATTTAAAACAAAAAGTCACCTTTACACGCTTCACGACTCTATTATTAATTCGCTTCCTCAACTTGTGAACTCGAAACTGTACACTTTTTTCTTCTCTCAATTGTACAGTAAAATTGTATCAAGCGGCCTCGTTAGACGAGCCATTATATTGTGTCTGCGTCATTACTCAAATTTGGTGAATTTTTCCTTATCAACCGTTATTGTAGCAATGTACCCACGTACCCGTCACGTACCCTGAAGTTACCCTGCCGTTACCCTGGATACAAAGGGCCCTGTATGGTAGGCATGGAGTACTTAGCACATGGAGTGATAAGTATTTAAATAGTGCGTGACAGTTGCGAAATCTTATTAGGATCAGGGTAGCACCGCGACTGTCAAAATGAAATTCACGATCAAAATAATAACCTACAACGTCATGTTTACAAAAAAATCCACCATTTGGATTACTTATAATCACATGCTACAGCTTGTATCTACAGTGTAATTTTCAACAACAGAAAATATGCAAATAACTAAATCTAAATACCCACTTTCATTGATTTCCTGTTATCGCAATTTCATCGTGAACATTCATTGTAGCGGTCTGAAATATGGCCAAGACTATGTTTATCTGTACACTGAAATCATTTTATGAAGCTCGCATTATCACTCCATTCTTTATCTATTCTGAAATAGACACAGAAAAAAAATACTCGTAATGATAATTTTATTGGTCTTCCCTTTCTTTGAAGTTGAAAATGTTTTGCTCGAAGAGATGTTGGGTATAAAAGAGTGCATGTGTTTAATGATAATGTGGCATTATGTTCTTTTTATGGCGTCTTTGATATGTATACATTGTTAATGCTTATCATCGACTTAGTTTGTTTATGAGGGAAAATGAAAAATACTTCATACTGAGTTGTGCGAAAGATCATAGGAAAGTTATTTGATGATGTACATAAAGTTATTTTACTCACAATGTTTATGTTTGAATTAACAGACAAATTGTATTTTTTTTTAGCCATAGTAGTTACGACTAACAACGAAATTCGATTAAGGCTTCACATTTTTTAGACATAATTATCCATCAAAATATGATTAAAAAGAAACAGTGCATGTTGGACCACACACAATGAAGGGTTCCGTAGTTGGGATGAATCCCAAGAAAAAACTTAACATTTAGTTGAAAAACGTATTCTTTATTCTCTTATATATTTTAACTGCAAATGTAAGTTTGTACGCACAATATTGAGAGATTTACTATGTCATTTTAAGACCATAGACTTCTTATAGGTTTTCCTGCAATCTATAAGTATAGGACTATTTACTGTATTAATAAAAATGGCTCTTTAGTTTCGGAGATACGGAGGGTAATGATCAATATTCATTCTTGAATAACTACAAAACTATTTATTTTAAAATCATAAAATAAATAATTGGGGCCCTCACAGTAAGTCCTTTCATTTGACATGTCAATAAAATATATAAAAAAAAACTTATTTGCCTCCCAAAAGAGACCACCATATTCAAAATTCATCTATCCGTTCGAGTTTGGGTCACAAAAGTTCATATGTGTACCAAATTTCAACTTTATCGGTCCATTAGATTCGCAGCAAAATGGCTGTGGCAGACGGGCAGAAAGACAGACACACGAGTATGAGGGTTCCGTTTTTTCAATCGGACGTACGGAACCCCAAAAATCTGAATTTTTAAATTTGGATAATATAAACTCTCATAATTATTACCTACGGTAAATGGTGAACAGAAATTATCGAATTATTTTGTGTCTATTTAGATGATGGTGAAGTATCAGTGTTAACAGACGTTGCTGACCGTACCTAAGAACAATTAATAGAACAAGAAAGGTAGTCAATGGCTTTATCGTCAAACTAGCCGTGAAGTCGTGAGTTCAAAGCCAAAGTTTCAGTTTTGATATGACTCTTATCACAAACGTACAAAACAATAACTATAGATATCTACTCACCCCCCAACCGGATCCACGTCGCGATAATATTTAAATTAGAATAAACCTGTAAGTTCGTCCCAAGTTATAAGTAACATTTAATGTCACGAAGTTGGTTTTGTAACATAATATTTTGGCTGGTATTAGGGACACGCCATCAACTTCCGTGATCGGTACTTATAATAGAGGGATGTTTGTTCTTATGTTCATTGATAATTTAACTGAAAATCGTCATCTTTAGCTCGGGGAAGTAGTTTCTCAACTTGGACTATTTAATACTTAAATGAAGTACCGTTCAGGTATATCTAAGATATCACTCACAGTGTACGAATAAAGGTTAATAAAACCTGAACTAAAATGTTATATGTGCCAAATAGACGCTTTTCTTTTCTCTAATTCACAACATACAGGGATAAAGACTAGTTATCAATACCCGCTCCTTATTGGTATTAGAAAAGGCATTTGCCATGCAGGAGAGACTGTTGTAGAAAAAATTAAACTACGAGTATAACATTTCGATGTCTTTCGCGACGCATCACTAGTAAACAAGCCTCAGTTACACAAAATTTGTTAAGTTTTAATGGTGTCACGCCGAAGTTGATGCGGAAATGCGTCAAGGTAGGAGCATCCTTGTCGTCGCACGACTTTGTACAAGTTTTGTTTGTTATTGTAGACAATTCGTACTTTTAAGTATAAGGCGGAGAATAAGGCTGCAGCCTCAAAGACGGAGGGGAGGCACGTGACCTGTGACTAGCATCGCGGACGATGGGCCTTAGGTGTAACGTGCCTTATACCTTAAGGCACGATACACCAAAGGCCCATCGGACCCAAATCCGCATTCCATCTAAAGCCGAATGGTGGTGGTTAGGTTAGGATCCAGCGCGAGGAACTTCCTCACAAAGCGTGCCTCATCTAGACATGCTATCGGTGACGTCTCATTGAGCGTTAGAAAGGCTCCACATCTCACTTACACTTCCCTAGCAGTCATCTTGACGCGGCGTACGGCAAGACGTTGCACGCGGCCGATGAGGTTTATACAAAAGTCTCATCTACTACTCCAAATCTATTATCAAATCTACAACTCATCAAATTTACTACAACGACTGGACTGAGCTGTGAGGCATTAGTGAAAACTGGGTGGAAAACCCCCTGGAGGTGAAGGTTTGAGGAAGTCTTCGTCAGCCTAGCCTTTCCCCAACTATGTTGGGGTCGGCTTCTAGTCTAACCGGATGCAGCTAAATATCAGTATTTTACATGGAGCGACTGCCTATCTGACCTCCTCAACCCAGTTACTGGGTAATACGATACCCCTTGGTAAGACTGGTTGTCAGACTTTCGGGCTTCTGACGACCCGTAACGACTGCCAATATCCGCGAATGACGCCGGGACCCACAGATTAAAGTGCTTCCCGAGGCACGGAGGGTCCTGGTGTGTAAAGACGGTCACCCATCCACGGACCAACTGCAGCAAGCGTAGCTTAACCTGATCGATTGACCGGTGCAGCTGTAGCTACTTAGCCACAAGCCCCTAAACACTATAGACAAACCTCAAACCTCATTGACAGAAGTCGATTAATAATAGCATTGCTCGCGACGATGCGTCACCAAATAGTGCTTTTAGTGTTTTTTATAATAAATTAAATTCAAAGTGATAACAGTTATAGTTAAACATAAAGAAACAGTGGTGAACAGTGTTTAGTACATAAAGCCGTAAGTACGAGCCTTACAAACTTCAATTAAGTGGGCTATATAGCCGTAATTTAAAGTTTTTTTTTTAATGCGTTCAGGTAACCTGGACCGAAACCTAGCCCTGGACCTAACTTTCATGTATCTAGTCCCTTGAAAAAGCACATTTAAATGAGTTTGTATGTCGGGTTACTTCATATTGTTAATCATGTTATTTTTGGTTTGGCCAATCGCCTTTTCAGGGCGCCACGCCCTGAAAAATATAGTTTTATCTTTTTAAATATCAGATTGTCGTAGGTCAATAGACTAGCCTGAGGTATCTATAATAATTAGATTGAAAATCGGTTCAGTAGTTTCCAAGAAAATCAGTAAGTAAAACAATTTTAATTAAAATAATGATAATATTCCTGTTTCTCCTGAAATAACCTTTCAGTGGTAACAGATATAGCCAATATAAATACCTCAGGAGACAGGGAATTTTGTAGAGAATCCGATAATATGTAACATGCCTTATGTATTCTTATATTTAATGTAATTATAAGCAAATGTGTAATATAAACTTAGTGAAAATTTTACAAAATAAAACTATAAAACAGGAAGCAATTAGCGGCTCTCGTTAAGGTAAAGTAAGCCTACACCTAAAACACAACAAACGTATAAACCACTTGAATTGGTAGTCATCGTCAAGCCACTTATATGTCTTAAAAGCTTCAATATAGTTCAAGAAGTAGTTCCTGAAGAGTTCCGAAAATTGCTTCCTGAAGAATCATGAAGACTTGTGTTATTATTCAGGTAAAATAGTCCTTTACAGAACGCCAAAACGTACTCCTTTATCAGAACGTCAAAAACAATGGTACATAGAAGCTGCAGGTAGCCATCCTGAAGATATCTGGAACTATAGGTGCAGAACGGCATTGCCGCCTGGACTGGGAGGCCTACTCTCACACTGGGATAAACCTGGATAGGCATACACCCTCCCTACACACACTTCGCGTCCAGTGATCACGCCCGTCTGGCACAAGTAACAATAGTATCAATAGTTCTATCATACAATGTTGAAATATTTCACGTTTTTGGCGCCTTCATACCCTTTAATCATTAAGTTCTATTTATGATTAAAATCATAATTTTGTCTTTTATAAACCTCATCGGCCGCGTGCAGCGTCATGATCAGAGTATCAGGGAAAGCTTCGGAAGATTGTGATTTTCAAAAATTTGTCTTCGCTATCTATCTATATCAATCTATAATCATGTGAATAATAAAATTTATTCACAGGATTATCAGAATAAATTTACTGTATCCAATTCAAATTACATAACATCTATTTACTATGAAGAGTAAACCTAATTAAACGTCTAATTACAATTAGCTCAGTACGAGCAAATATTCATGGAAGTCCATTAAGGTACAGTGGGTATTAATTAATAATTAAGGTATCGCTGTACACGCTCGGGGCTGCAGGCTATGCTAATACATGTGGTCACTTAATACAGCTGAGTTGTGTACATTATGTACAACACTGGTTTGTTGTTGAATTTGTACAGTAACATTATTTCTACTAATATTAATAATAGTTATGACATTATCAATTACAATTTCCAATCTATATATCGATGGTCTAGAAGACAAACGTGCTAAGTGCAAAAATTTGAATTTTAACTTTTAAGTGCCAAATGTACTAATTGAGCATGCTCTACCGTTTGCTCTTGTTTAAATAACATAATTCCATCTCTTTCAGCCTAAATTGTAAGTGTACATTTGTATTAAGTGACATCAAAAGTTAATGACAGTTAATTACCATCTTAAAAATAACAAAACACGATAAATGATTCTCAAGTATTTTACTTGTGTGTATCGCCATACACGAAAAATCTAAGTGTATTTAGGAGTTTTGGCATTCAATAACATTCGGTTCTCAATTGTATTAAGTGTTAATTAGTCTTAAAGAGTAACAGTTTTTTAAATAGTTTTGTGTGCTACTTAATGTCATTGTGTTTTTAGTGTGTCTTAATTACTTTATTGATATTTGAAGATAAATATTTTTCACAAATCAACCCCATTTGGGGTGAAAAAGGAGGAACAGTTTATATGAAATTTTAATTTTTTCCTTGTTCCATAAACTATAGAATAAATTATGAATACTTATAAATCTTATACTTATAAGGTTTATAAGTATACATTAATCTTATTAATTTTTATTATTTAATTTTCCAAAACTAACAGTTAAAAGGGGTGGAGAGGAATCGAGGCATAGCCCTGTTCATGAACAGAGCAAGGGAAAGGTTGGACGTAAGCTTCTGAATAGGCTCAAGCCGAGCTAGAGCCTGTATACACATTTCACCGGGCCTTGCTTCCTAGATCAACGGAAGCATCACCAAAACGAGCATGAAAGGCAGCAAGTGTGCTGCACTGCCTCAAATGGAAGTAGCCACTCACCGATGCCGTCTATTGTGATCCGAGTGGAGAGAGGAGACTCCATTTGCTCAGGCAAGCTCATTGTTTCAAAAGATCAGGGAGGCAGGAGAACAAACGGCGGCAGACACAGCGCGCACCATAAGTGTTGACGCGATGATGGACGGAGGAGAGAAAGGAGTCACCAAAAAATGCAAAATATATATATATATATTTATATAATAACTAGCTGACCCGACAGACTTCGTTCTGTCAAAAGCTATTGTATAAACTCCACTACTCTACCCTACCCTACCCTACCTCTACCTACCCTACCTACCTACCTACCTACCTACCTACCTACCCTACCTACCTACCTACCTACCTACCCTACCCTACCCTACCTACCTACCCTACCCTACCCTACTCTACCCTACCTACCTACCTACCCTACCCTACCCTACCCTACCTACCCTACCTTACCCTACCTACCTACCTACCTACCCTACCCTACCCTACTCTACCCTACCCTACCCTATCTACCTACCTACCTACCCTACCCTTCTCTACCCTACCCTAATTTTTCGTAAAAACCATAAAAAAAAAAAAACGTTGCTATAAACCTCACGGAGCCCGAGACCTTTCCAACGAATGCAAAACCGTGGAAATCGGTTCGTGTGTTCTGGAGTTATAGCGTCAGGAAGGAAAACCCGACTTATTTTTATATAGTAGAGATAAGATGGACTCACGTAGATTTAAGTTAGTAAAGTAAGCTAGATATATGTAAGTGTGTGAGTATCCGACGTAGGAGCACATAATTGTAACCACACAAAACTTTTAAACAAAATTATAATGTAAAGAAAGGCGCGGACCGCCATGTCCGCGGTAATAGGATTACTAATTTAAAAAGAAAGCCTAACCTAACCTAACCTTATCCTACCAGGGCAGGTAATATAAGGTTAGGTTAGGTTAGGCTACCTATCTATCTGCCTACTCTACCCTACCCTACCCTACCCCACTTAACTACCTACATACCCTACCTAAAACCTTTCCTAGCGCATACAACATTGACATTATGACGTATGGTCTGTTTGTAATTAACAACTCCTTGCTGAACAACTGAACATATAAAAAAATATATATATATACAAACCGGACCCTGACAATAAGTAATTTTTTTTTATATAATAATGTATTTGTAACCCTAACGATTATTTTCACTGTATTATATCCTATCGTCAATATGTAAACAGCGTGCAGCGTTGTGGGCTGCAATATTGTCTATAAGTTTTGTGTATTTTCTTGTTACTATGTTTACATTGTTTGTTGTTCCTCTTGAATAAAAATAAAATAAAATAAAGCGCTCTGTATTTGGACAGCCGCTATCGTGTGACCGTACACCGCTTTCTTAGGAAAAAACCTATACATACAATAGATTTTTCATTCCTAACTTGACAGGCATTTCCACCACTTCGAATTAAAATTCAAATGACATCATCCTCATCCCTTAATCACCTCACGGCACTAACAGCAAAGAAACTCTTTGCTCCAGCCCCTTACTTTAGAACTCACGTAAAACCAATTCCGAACTCCAAAATAAGGCCGTTTACAAACTAAGAATGGTATTAGAATCGCGTCGCAATCTCTGTAAAACATTCGGCGTGTCGTTTGTACCTAAGTTTAATTACAGATCCGTGGGACGGACGAACGGATCCACACGTGAGCGGCCTGTGATATTAGTTCGCCAATTTTCATATTAGCTTTAATAATATGTTAGGTTAATATTGATGACGTAAACGGGAAGAGACAGCGATTTAAATGACTGTGTTATCTCATTATACTAGACTAGTGACCCGTCTCTGCTTCGCACGGTTTTTGCGACTTGACAAATCTGAGATATTTCTTTATTATAAGTAATTTAAGTTTAATATGAATATATTAAATACAAAACCGGAATTATTTTTCTAAATGATGGTGAAAACTGCATCGAAATCCATATCGAAGTTTAGAAGAACAACGCGGTCCACAACCAAAATGTCCTACTTCCTACCTACTAGGAAAGGTTGCTTTGGGTGAAGCACAGTTGTAGTTTTTTCTGAGCACAAAACTATTTAGGTATTTATACGAATGAAGCTATATTTATGATGATACGGAACCCTCGGTGCCCTAGTCCAACTCGCCCTTGACCGGTTTTTTTTTACACTTTTTTACTTTAATTGTGATAGTTCGAGGAAATTATCAAATAACTTCTCCCGCTCTGGGCGGAGCGAGAGGGCGTGTCAGACTTTTACTGATTAAAATCCACCCGTGTTACTTCAGTTGCCTTTGTGCCAGGGCCACGGTATCCCTTTCGGACAAACCCGCAACCCTGGCAGGCATCGGTCCTGGCGGACCCCTTCAATTCATGCTAAACAAACACTTCCACACAATAGGCATATCGGACAATCCTCTGTGTAGGGCTGAGGAAACCATCATGCACGTGCTCTTTGAATGCACAGGCACCACCCAGATTAGAACAGAAACCCTCGGGGCAACCAGATCTTTCACAGATGTTTTAAACAGACCGGGAGACGTAATTATCTTCTGGAGGGAGGTGGGCTGGTTGGAATAACCACTGATGGCCGCCTGCATGGCCTATGTACAATGGTTCACCTGAAGGAGCAGAAACTAAACCCTTTACCATAGAACATGGAACTATACGTCGCTTGCTCCCGCGTCACCAGTCCTGACTCTCTGTATCATTTTGACTGCTGTGACCAAAACTACAAACGTAGTATTCAGGGAAGTTTTATTAAAATGTGGCTGGTATTTTAGTATATTGTGTCCGGTCCGGTCCGGTCTTCCGACTTTCACGCGAACGAAGTCGCGGGCAGAAGCTAGTAAATAAATAAACAAATAATTTTTCACCATAGTATACTAAAAACTCCAACAATTTCTCCATTCTTACTCAACCTCACCCGCCAAAATCTACTCACTTGCACCATCCATAAACCCATAGAGATCCAAACTTCTGTGGAAGCAAGTTAGCGGCGCGTGTGCTCTTTAGCGTATGTTTTGATGCCGCTGCCACCTGTATTGTAATTAGTTTAACTATGGTAGCTACGTGTACAACTTACCGCACTCAGTATTGAGGCACTGCTTTGAATATGCGTTTGGGTACCCCTCAACTTAAGGGCGGAATTGGATTTATAGATAACTAATTGATGTATGGAAGTGAATGTTGGGTGTGGCAAAAGAAGCAAGATAGTAGAATAAATGCTGTGGAAATGCTGATACGCTGAAAAATGAGATAAAGCAACGGTGCGATTTAGAAGAAAATGTAGTGACAAAAATTATAAAGAGTACGCTTAGACGGTTTGGTCATGTTGAGAGGATGAATGAAAGGCGACCAACAGAAGGCATTTACAAGACAGAAGTGAGTGGAAACGCCAGGAGGTGACGCCCTAGGAGGACATTATAGTGAATTAATCGTGATGTTCTTCAGAAAGGTCAGTTGCGTAGTACTCGCAACCGACGTGAGTGTATGACCTGAAGCCCTAGATTGGAGAAGGGCCAATCGGAGACCAATCGGAGCGCTGATCGCGGTCGATGCGCAAAGTCGAGATGGTTAAAATAAACTCTCACTAGGGCCTCAGATGTATGAACGTAAACGAAGCAAAAGGAGTTTGTAAGGAGCGTAGCAAGTGGCGTTCTATAGTTTTTGCCTACCCCCATGGGAAAAAGGCGTGTGTTTATGTATGTATGTAATTGATGAACTGGCTTATGTTAACGATTTTGTATGCAAAGACTATGGAATCTTGTACTAAGATATCCCAACGTCTTGTATCATAAAGCTTTCGTTTCCTAGGAAAGCGTTTCCGTCTTATTATAACACTAGCTTCTGCCCGCGACTTCGTCCGCGTTAAATTTCTTGTTCCCCCGACCCACCCCGTCGCAACACATTGCCTGCCCGTGCTTTTACTACGTTTTCGCATAAACTTTCATTAAAAAAAAAATGGTGTTCTAGTTAATAGGAATGTAATTCTTCCTCAAGAATTGGGCTGTAAAATGCAAAAAGATTTTTTCAAATCCAACTCGCAGTTCCAGAGATTAGCGCGTTCAAAAAACAAAAAACCGGCCAAGTGCGAGTCGGACTCGCACACGAAGGGTTCCGTACCATCCATACAAATCCTTATCCTTACTAATATTATAAATGTGAAAGTAACTCTGTCTGTCTGTCTATTTGTCTGTATATTATAAATGTGAAAGTAGCTCTGTCTGTCTGTCTGTATGTTACGTTTTCACGACTAAACCGCTTAACCGATCGACCTGGGATATAGAGAAGGACATAGGCTACTTTTCACGCGATAACCGACAACCTCGCGGGCGGAGCAAAAAAAACGGCAAAAAAATCATGTCCGTTGTATGGGAGCCTCCCTTAAAAATTTTTTTTTCTGTTTTTTAGTATTTGTTGTTATAGCGGCAACAGAAATACATCTTAAGTGAAAATTTCAACTGTTTAACTATCACGGTCCATGAGATACAGCCTGGTGACAGACGGACAGACAGACAGACAGACAGACGGACAGCGAAGTTTTAGTAATAGGGTCCCATTTTACCCTTTGGGTACGGAACCCTAAAAACTAACTCTTCAGCTTTACAATAGACTACCTCGCAGAGTTGATCATTATTTTGCTGCGGAGTTATTATAAAACAGTTATATCTCCTAAGATATTCATTGAAATTAAATGATGTAAGGGCAACTTTGTTCAAAATTAAATACTTGTGATGAATAACGTATTTATTTGGATAAGGATCAATACCATGTTTATGAAAACTCCTTCGCAAATAATACATTAATTTCGAACAAATTTGATTACCATAAAAAAGGTTATAGTGAGTCAATCTTAAAAGATAGACATATACTGTCGCGGACTTTTTTTTAGGAAATTTAAAGAGGAACAATTCCATCATACTTGATATTTGCGTTACTTAAACCGTTTACGCAGCGCACGCAACGGAAGCTCTCAAAAAAGAATCTTTTTTCCCGTTTTTGCAACATTTTTCATTTATGCTCCGCTCCTTTTGGTTATAGCGTGATGTTATATAGCCTATAATATTTCTCAATAAATTTACTATCCAACACAAAAAGAATTTTTCAATTCCAACCAGTAGTTCCTGAGATTAGCGCGTTCAAACAAACAAACAAACTCTTCAGCTTTATGTATTAGTATAGAAGTATAGATTCCTCCAATGTTCTTTTCAGCATAAGTTCGCTACGAAGCCAAGACAGTTGAATCATTTCACAGGGACTTTTCTGTTCGGTCGTCATCGGATTCTGGTCGACAGTATCGGCATACAAAGGGTGGAAATAAAGAGAGGAGGATTAAATTTGTTTCATAGATATATCGCCCCTCAATGGTTCAGGGGCCTTACTCCCGATAGCTTAGAGTACTTAATCAATCGAATTGGATTAGAATTAAATGCCGATCCATACTCTTGAATCCGAAACTAGCACATGATCGTGCGGTGGTTCGAAGCGAAACTAATTTCGATCGAAAGATTTTTAAGAACTTTTTGATCCTAAAAAGGATCAAAAAGTTCCACACGCCATCTGACAGAGAGATATCGAGTTGTTGGATCAAAACTAAACGTCAAATTACACGATATCAAAGAAGTTACTTTATTCAGATCGAGTGAGATTTTTTTGTGTTATTTACTGCTATATTTCAAGAAATTATTTATTATTAGGGCTCGCCTTGCATCGTTTTTCAATGTCCTTGAGGTAGCAAATCGTATGGATATACGTGCGAGACGAAATTTTAATATACAAAGGTCGATGTAACATAATACTGTGGAAATAAGCAAGCTATAATAATCTAGCTGTGGCTATATCAGTCAACTGTCTTATTTTTCTTACTGCATATGCAGATGAACTTATTCTACCTGAAAGAATTCCAATGGAGGGCCCCATTGCAATTTTGAATCCAAAGTAATTCCTAAAAATATAGTTTCCGTAATTGCATCTAGTTTCTTGCCATCAAATTTTAGATCTAGACCCACTACATTTAGTAATGAGAACTTAAGACATTTAGTTTTGTTCAGATTAAGTAAAAGATTATTAGCTGCGAACCATTTCGAAAGAATACCCAGACTATCATTGACATGTAAGACATCCGTATCTTTTCTATCTATTCCACCTGGGTTGTGGAAATGGATTAGGAAGAATTTCGAAGAAATTATCGTTTTCCGAAGGAGTTGTTTGATGCGTTGTTAGAAGATTTAACACCATACACGAAGAAACGAAGTAGAGAACGAGACGAAGTGAAATTTCCATTAAATGCAAGGTGAGTTTCTATGTATCTGTTTTCAACTCAAAAATAAGTAATATATTAGGTATATTTTTACATTTGTGTGAGTAAATATAGGTATGTACCTATTTACTTAAGTTTAATATAAAAACCATTTTCAGATTTTGGTTACATTATCATTTTTTGGTACTGGAAGCTATTACAGAATAGTAGGAAGAAGCGATGGCACGGTAATGTCTCAGCAGTCAGTATCCAAAGCTTTAAGAGAGGTTACCAAAGCATTAAACCACAAAGATATAGTGTTGAACAACAGCACTCTTTGCATACGATTTGACACTTGACATCTCGTAGCATAGACTAGCTAAATACAAGTCGTGGTTCGATTACACTCTATCCCCAAAAATAATAATAAGTCATATGTTTTTGTTCGTTAAGTTTAAATACAGCACTAGGGTATCATTTTTTATATGTGGGAAAGTGATAGATAAGTAAAAACATTCATCTACCTAAAAGTTACTAACCAAATACATAGAGCACTTGACGATGACGTAATCCGCCGGATATGCATAACGACGCTGATAATACTAGAACCTATGTCGATCTTGGTTTACGGTTCGAATTGGTTCGGGAGTAAGGTTTTAAATCGAGTTCGGATCAGAAAAGAGTTTGAAGCGGAAACAAAATCAAACTCAAATCGTTTTCGGGAGTAAGACTCCAGGTTGCTTGGTACACACGGCTACATTTATCAAGCTATACATTTCTATTTCCAGCTGACCTCTCATTGTACGGAAATCCTTTACAATGCGAGATTGTAAATGCTGGAAATGTAAAGCTAGTTATGTAGCCGTGTGTACATAAAACTTATAGTAAAAGCACACTTTGTAAACAACAAATTAGAGGATTATATCCAAGATAAGAATGCTTGGTAACATGCTGGTCCTGCTCCATAGGACAATTTAGAGTCTAGACAAAATCAAACTGGTTTCTAATTTAACTGTATAATTTATAATTTTTATGATATTAATTTTATTTTCTGTGATTAATATAATTTAACTCACACACTGGCTTATTATATGTTAATTTTTTAGGAAAATCATATACAATGTTTGTAAATATGTGAGCACCATGTATCTATCGCATTTATTATTTTTTCTGCCATTACTTCACTTTTCATTCTTTTTACCATTTGTGGTAAGTAATTTTTATTCTAGGTACATCGTCTTCACCTATAATTATTAATTAATGTATGCAAACTATTGTTAACATTTTAAAAGAGTAAGTATGGAGTTTCTTGCCCATTCTTTTCCATACATAACTACCTTTTGGAAGGGGCAACTAAAATCAATTAACTATTTATGTAATTTTTGACGTTCAAAAGTGCATTTTACGTGCCTATTTGAAATAAATGATTTGACTTTGACTTTAACTTACATGAACGAATTTGCAAGTAAGCTAGTGATCGGTATTATTTAATTATTATTTTTTTTTTTTAAACGTTGCCCCACACTAGGAATTTCTCCTGTATCGTGGGTGCGTTTAAAAACATTTAAACTCACATACACAAACAGCTAGACCTGGAACAACTACTTGTAGATCGTACAAATATTTGTTCCGTGCGGGAATCGAACCCGCGACACGCAGCGCAGTAGTCAATCGCTTAACCACTGCGCCAACCGTGCCGATAATAGATCTATTTGCTGCATAGAGACTGAATAATTTGCCATTTACATATGTTTTAAGCCTGTTAACAGCTCTATACTCATAGTACAAGCCTTCCGGCCGATTGACAGCCAACATGATTTACAAGCTCATAATAATAACGTACGGTAATATTCCTGGTATTTCCAATTACATTCAACACGCTTGTTTGTGTGTGAATTCAGTATATAAGGTACACAGTAAACACATCAGTTAGCCGAATCCTAGGCTTTGAAGTGATATCCCTGTATCCCAAATGTAGGTATCCACTAACCTGTTACTACCGCATGTTGGACTAGGAGTAATATTTATCTAACTGTATTACTGTCTCTGTGTAAATCAACCGTCTGTCGTCATATTTGCACGGTGGATGTTGTCAATTGGGCAGAACTCAAAGACTGTCCGAATAGACTGCGCCAATGATTCATTATCAATTCAATTGCAGTGAGCATGAGCAAGTGTGGTGATCTTTGCTTGTGCTTTCTCTGTATGAGCGTAGAACTTTTGTACAGAAGTAGACAAATGATTATTTAAATGTTTTTTTTTTTTTTTTTTTTGAGGATGGGAAATCATCAAATGACCCCTCCCGCTCTGAAGCGTAGCAAAGTCAACAATAAATTCTAACCCTAATACAAATAAACACGGAATAAAGTTATCCTAGGTGTAAGTAAACGTCAAAAAATTTATAATTATACTGAAATTATTCCTAAGATAACCTTATTCCGCGTTTATTTGTATGGCCGTAAGAATCAGCTATGACGAAGCGTGATAATGACGCCAACCTGTGTCCGTTTTTGAAGAGCCTTAAAAAAAACATCATAGTATACAATGTCTACAGTTCTATAATGCCAAGATGATAATCATTACGCTTGACATATACCTTAGTCGGCTTAAGGAAACCCTTTCTTCCCAAAACCAAATTCAACGATAAATAACGATTTTACCCAAGAAAAATACCAGTTTCATATAAAAAATAAATAAAAGAAGCAGCAAAACGTAGTTGCTATGTGCGGTACTTGTGCAAAGTTGGGCGGAACAAGGGTTTGTCTTAGCGTTGTCAGACGTAGCCCGCGGCCGGTCGCTAACGACTGCACTCCTGGCGGTCCTCATACACCTTAATGCGCGCCCTGTCCTCGGATTAATTATTTGTGGAGTTTTTACAGTATCATGTAACTAACAAACTGTTTTGTGATTGTCCCCACTGAGGGTAAAAGCTTCGTTTATAACGAAATGTGCTTGCTAATTGCGTAATGATGATTTTAGACTATTAGGTGTAGGTACAGGTTTTATTCTTTTTTTTTACATTCAAACTCAACCTTTTATTTCAATTAAACTTCTTACAGGCACTTTGAATTGTCAAGGAGTCGGTCAGTCAGAAAGATAGACCTAGTTGCCCATTCCAAAGCGTGGTAGGTTCCTATGAAGAAGAACGGGTAAAAAACTCCATGGACACTAGAAGAGAGTAGAGTTAATAGAAGAGATATCTATCTTAAGGTTAAAAAATGTAATCTTAGAATGTTCCTACAAAATAACCGAAGAATATACCCATTCAATGAAAAAATTATAGGGTGACACATTTATTATTAAGCTTATTGTTTTAATTAACTTAGTCAAGAGGTACTACAATTACATATATTTTTTAAGTAGGTGTACATATAAAAGTACTTACTATTTAAACTTCGATTCCTTCAAGATACCAACAAGATGATTCTGAAATAAACACCCTTATGTACTCACTAACATGTAGGTACCTTTTCTAGTACAGACAAATGTGTCAAGATAACATTTTACGGCAGTTTACCGCGGTAAGCCGAGAGGCAGCTTTTAAGGAGACGCTGTGCGGAATAACAATGTTTATGGTACGACGATCGGGAATATTCACTGGGTGTTTTATGTTCTAGTGTTTATTTAGGGAATTGGTACCTACTACACTTGATTTTTGGGCTAATTTGAATTTTTTATATAAATAGATAGGAAGAATAACGTTTATGTACTGTATTGTTTAAAAAAAAAATCGAAGGCACGTTGTGGATTATAGAGTTATGGCCCACTCCCTCTCACAAAGAGGAGGCTTGTATCCCAGCAGTGGGAACATTATAAGCTGACTAAGATGATGACTGTCTTGTATAGGTAAAGCCGGTTCCTCGATATAAGGTTAAAGAAAAAGCTAATAGATTAAGTCGATAATCGTGTGGCTTAACCCTTTTTCTCGTTTACTCCGAAGACCTATTAAATTCTTATTAACTCTATGTCAAAACGAGTGAGAGATGAAAAAAAAAAATAATAATAATAATATGAGTGCGAAAATCTAAGAATTTGTAGGTATTAGTATTAGTCTCGATTTGTGCTCGGCTGATGGCAATAAGCTCGCTTCCATATGTGACTTAAATATAACTGGCGATGCAACATGTACAATTGTACACCCCTTTTTTTGGTGGGAAATTATCAAATACCTTCTCCCGCTCTGGGCGGAGCGGGAAGCTTGTCAGACTTTTATTGACTAAAACCCACCCGTGTTCCTTCAGTTGCCTGTATGCCAGAGCCACGTTATTCTTTTCGGACAAGCCCGCAACCCTGGCAGACACCGGTCCTAGCGGACCCCGTCAGTGTGTGCTGACACATCTTTGACGCGCGCGTGGAACACAACGCGCCGTCGACCCGGGCCTGGTCCTTACCGGACGGCGAGCTGCCCATAGCTCGTCGTCCGCAAGCCCGCGCCTGCGGTGGCCGGGAATCGGTTACCGATTCCCGCCGTCCACGGCGTCTCCTGCGGCGACTAGGGCCGTGAGGGCGCACAGATTGCCTCTCCCTCACGCGTTCCGCCTCCTTCTTCGTGAGCATTACTGCTTCGCAGAAGGAGGTGACTCCCTTCGATGCACTCTCGTTC
The DNA here is from genome assembly GCA_947523025.1 of Dryobota labecula. Lineage (NCBI taxonomy): Eukaryota > Metazoa > Arthropoda > Insecta > Lepidoptera > Noctuidae > Dryobota > Dryobota labecula. The sequence continues at coordinate 1,530,139 of OX383300.1, forward strand.
CGGACTATGGCCTGGACCAGGGCTGACCGCGAGAGATCACCGCCACCGATCGCCTCCCTGAGGACACCGGCGGTGCTCTGCCCAAGCCGGGCAGACCTCCACCGTATGCTCCACCGTGTCCTCCGGGCGATTCACGCAGTGGTAACACCCGGGCCTTTCCTCCCGCTTTATCCGAAACAGGAACCTCCCGAAACAACCGTGTCCGGTGAGGACCTGTGTCATGCGGAAGGTGAGGACGCCGTGGCGCCTAGTCACTCTTCAAAGAGGGGACTTATCGCCACAATTGTGGCGTGCCCAGCGCTGGGTGGCGACAATCGCAAACATGTACACCACTGCCTAACTCTTTGGAGAAAACAAGTAATGTTATATGTGTTACAATTATACGTGGCGTCAAGCATCATCAAAGATAGTTTCGACAAGAAGGGCATTCCCTCGAGTTTTCAAATCATACTAAAAAGGACTGAAGAGTTTTCTGATTGAAATGAGACCATCACTCCAGTTTCTCCCTCACTATAATCCGAAACGGTCAGTGGGTGACACATGAACTATACAAATCTGAACAAAAATCCATACAATACATTATTATATCTTCAAGTGCTACCATCACAGTTCACACCGCTTTGTGAGACACCCTTAAGCTCTGCTCACCCCACAACAAACCGGTTTTGTGTCACGCTTATAGAACGTTTTGCGTCGAGTAGCGTGCCTAATGAGTAGGGTTGGCAAAGGCTGGACACTGCTTGGAAATGTCCTTGGTGTATGTATGTTTGTGAGCTGCTATCTTAGTTACTTACGAAGGCTGAAATGACATACTTGGATTAACATAAAGTTAAGAATTTTTTTAAAATAGCTTACAAATATTTTAGAAATGATAGCCAATATTTTGATAAATAAATTCTCAATCTTAAAACACACGAGTAAAATCGCAAGGATGAATTTGTCAGCAATTTTAAAGCTCAACAACGAAGTATCTTATTTCGATTCATTAGACCTATGTAAGTATATCTTTTAATTCATTGTTAGACATAATTATACTTTCTCCCTCTTCAATTGCCCTATAATATGTAAGGTTCAATAACGGAATGGAAGGGAGTTTTTGTAACGATACTGTACATAGCAACATTAAATTTATGTCAATTGTGTAACGTTCAAACCAGATACGAGCTTGTAAGTGTGGGAATTATCAATAATGCACGAGAATTCTCAAAAAAAAAAAAAAAAAAAAACGCGCGACCTGTTATTTAGCTCGTAACTAGTTTGTACGGTAGCCAGCACATCAAGTTACCACAAACTGTCAAATTTTCTCGTTCGATTTTGTACTTAATTATAAACATTTTAAAGTTTAAAATCGTTTGGAGAAAGAGTTTCGTGTAGCTTGATGTGCTGGCCACTGTACATTACAATATTGACATAAAGTTAATTATGCTTAGTACAAAACAGAAGTGAATACTTCTTAGCTTCACAAACTCGTTATATATATACACACACATCTGTATAAATGTATTTGAGCGTGACGGTCACGCGAGCTTAGTGTTTTTTCCCCATACCAAAAGTGCCAAGGTGCCTAAAGAAGTTTTCACTTGAAAAATCGCTTCAATTCCGTTCTGAGGCAAAGTAAATTGAACCTAAACCTATAAAACATTTAAAACCTGCACTTTTACCGAACCCAAGGCTATCAAAACAAAATATCCACCAAAAGTTCCCGCGGCAACCCTACTGACAATAAGTGTGTGGCCCCTAAACGTGACAGAATGATAAGCGTGTCGAATGCGCGAGTTGATTGAAACGAGCCGCTTGTGTGTTTCTATAGAGCGAGTCGATGAATAGGCGAATTATCATAACTTGTACTATGCAGTTTAATATATAGATTGTAGTGAGAAAAATAGGCTGTCAAGCTGCTCTTTGTAATCTTGATTTTGTTGAACCCTTTGGTTTGTGATGCAATGTTAGTCCTTGGTATGTCGGAAGGAGGTACCTACATAGTTAAAAAAATTGTTAAGGCGACGATAACTGACTTTCCAAGACCACGTCTAAATGAATAGTGTTAATGATTTGGAAAAAATATATGTTAAATTAGACCATTTTCTTAATAACTTAATATATGAATATTAAGTTAAAAAGTCGGATAAAAAACTGAGAACCACGCAAAATCTATCAAGGGTATTTTTCTGAAACCTTCACCTTTTTAAAGATAATTTTATTATTAATCTTTTAGTATACCTGTTTTATTAAAATACCTTTTGTTTTATGTATAATAAATTCATAATGCGTCTTATTTGCGAAAGCACTCCTGGATGGGCGAGTCCTATTACTGGCTGGATGTACGACACGTTACGTGAGCTCAGTACAGAACACGCAAGCTAACCACTCAAGGTCACTGGCATATATCTGGGCCTTAAGTTCGTTCTCCAAGCGAAAAGGTAGTAATCAAATAGTAGGTAAGTTGATTGTCACGTTTAGTGTTTGGAAGCGCAGCTGAAAGTGAAGCCTTGAGAGTTAGAACCTAAAGGTAGAAGTTAGTGTTGGTTTATTTTTCAAGAATTTTGTCAATAGCAGCCTGGAGCAGTGCCGGATTTATATTTTTTATGAGTGTAGAGTGTAGGCCACTTTATTTCCGCCGCCCTTTGTACCTTTCTAAAATAATAATTTTCCATTTGTAGTAAGGAAGGCATTAAAGTTAAATAAACTAATGAATTAGTCATTAAGAATGAGCGTAAAAAAGAAACAAGAATTAAAATTTTTTACGGGACTTTTTAATAGCAAAGTCATCTATAATATCATCATAGTTTATGGTGTTCTCTGCTTACATGTAGAGAAGAGCTAAAGAATTCATTTTTTTCTTGAGACAATGAAGACCTTTGATAATTTTTCACGCGTTTTAAACAAGAAACTCCTTTCCCCAGAATAATTAGTAGCCGGAGTGAAAAGTGCGATGCGGAGAGCTATATCCAAGTTAGGGTAAACATTAGACAGAGATTGATTCCTCAAAAACGTTGAGAGGCTGAGTAGTGAGTTTGATCCAGGCTTCACTGCACACTCAGCAGTCCTCCGAAATCTGCCGCCCCTAGGCCGCAGCCTATACGGCCTATTGACAAATCCAGGACTGGCCTGGAGTCATGATTTATGCCTCCAGGCATAAATCATGACTCCCAGGGAGGGGTCAAGCCTATTGGTATTAACCAATAGGCCCCTAATTAATACAACATAGGTATCTGGCGAAATGCGGGTGGTATATCAGGGAAATAAACTTATACCAACTTGAATTATCTGCAATAGCCAATCCTATAACCACTGCCATTTTCTGACAGTTGTATGAAATGGCTATAACACGGCAGATTGACATAGGGTGTCAATTTGCTTAAAATTATTTATCCTGACTGACCCTACTTTTATTAATTTAATACCTATGCACATCGTAAATTTGTACTAAATATTTATCATCATCTGCCTGTTTAGCCTTTTCCCAACTATCTTGGGGTCGGCTTCCAGTCTAACCGGATACAGATGAATACCAGTATCTTACATACTGATCATACTGAAATCTATACTAATAATTATTGTAAACAGGTAAAAGTTGTGAGTTTGTATGTAGGGGGTCATCCTCAAAACTACTGATCCGGTTCCGAAAATTCTTTTTCTAATGGGATGGATGCTATGGTATTGCCGAGTGTCATAAAATATTTTATGTAAAAACAAGAAATTTCACGCGGACGAATTCACGGTCTAAAACTAATACAAAAAAAGCGCTAGTAATGTTTTAATGCACTGAGAGTACTGCTGCGTCTGCCGTGGCGTTGTAGTGCGTCAGGGATGTTTGCGGACAACAACATTGATGGTTTTGCCGCCATTATTAGAAAAAGATTTGCATCCCTGATGTCGCGGGTCGTGGCAGCACCAACAGTATTATCAGTGTTTGCAGAGCGCTGGGATTCCCCGATGTGGCGGAGGTGGATGCAGCTCCACGCTGAATTTTAATTGTTTGTTTGTTTGTGTGTCTGTACTATTCTAATGTTTTACTTACCAAAGAAAGAATCAAATTTAGGACCTTAACTCAGCAGCTACGCTTCCAGTCACTGATCCCACGGCAAAGCCATTAAAATTAACTAAAGGAAATGGTTAGTAATGACGCCAGTAAAACGAAGTAATTAATACTAGAATATTATGACTTCCTGGATTACTGTAAATGATAATTATTGCTTTAAGTGATGATGCTTCATGTTTTGAGATCCTGTAGTGGAAAAGAAAATCATAATATTATTTATTTATTTAATATAGGTATTAGGTATTACACACACATATCATCACACCTGTAATCCTTGAAGGATTAGGCAGAGGTGTATCTATAAGTAGTAGATACAACCACGTTTCGCCAGGTATAATAAAGTCCCATGTAATAACGGGTGAGCCTATTGCCATCAAGCGAATTTGTAATGGAAAAATTCAATAACGTTTTGCCTGTCCTGGGAATCGAACCCAGGCCCTCATGTTCAGAGTTTAAATTCAAATTAATTTTGTGAACATAGCGTAAACATTATACAGATGTTATATAGAGAATAAGATGAATGAAATCAAATGTTGGTCCATACTACGTCCCTGCCAGAAGGCATACAACATTCATCATCATCATCATCAAAAGCCGAAAGACGTCCACCTATGGACATAGGCTTCCCCAATTGGGGGGGAGGGGGTTAGGGGTTGCCATAATCGCCACGCTTGGCAGGCGGGTTGGCGCAGTATGGTCTTAAAATGCATAGAGAACGCTGCTGCCCATTCTCTAGTAAGTCCCTTAGTCGCGTCCGGCACCACACGGAATTCCAATGGAAAAACGTTAACAAAATATTAAAAAATAAGGTCAATAGGTAAGTTAAGTACGTGTCACAGTTTTATGCCAAAAACGAATAGTTAATAATAATAGGAAAATAAATTAAGACGGCACTTAAACAAATAGTTAGTAAATAGTCACAATATCGTATACAATATCAAAATGAAATAAATGTCAATAAAGAATATCAATATGGTGGAGCAGGATTTTAATTATACAGTTATAAATTTATTTTATTTATTACAATATTAAGCTACCTTCTCATCATCATCATTCTCATTCATCTTGCATGATTAAGCTTCACATATGCCATACTAAGGCTAAATAGAATATATGTAAGATCAAATAATGTAACATGTGAAACCACCGATTGTACTTACTCTATTTAAATGTGAATAAATGGATATATAATATTATTTTAATTTATCATTAAGATATTAATTGGCTGAAAATACGTCTTGTCGTTCAATAATTTAAAAATCTTAGGTTTAAACTCATTCATGTTTTTGCTCGATACTATTTGATCAGGCAATTTGTTGGAAAGTATTGGAGCCTTAGTCCGTAACCGGTACAACTTCTTTGAGCGACTACTTCGGTAACAAAAGAGCTCTTTTAACAATTGTAAAAGTTAAAATAAAATGTAATAGTAAAATGCTGAACATAAGTAAAGAATTTGAAACAGATTATTGCCACTGTCACTGCACAGTGCACATTTGCAATATTTTTGTTCAAATTTACGCGTTAGTTAAGTAAAAGAAAGAATTAATTTAAGAATTAAATTATTTTGAACTTATGAAAAAAAAAAAGTTCACTGCTACCCTCTGGAATAAGCATAAAAGACCAGATAAGCACGTTGCTTATTGATATTTTTTTTTTTTATTTGTTCACTAGTAAACAGAAATATTTGTCTTTGTAATTCGATAGATGGCGTTGCCTGTAGATCGATTGAATCGTGCTGAAACAAGAAACTTCCTCTTGGTTCAGTAAATGCATTTCAAAGTTTTTAAATGCGTAAAACTTACGTAAATGATAATACAAATATGGTTTTTGAATATAATTAACCGTTTTCATCGATACAATAATCTTTGTTTACATTTATAGTGTTCAAAGTATGCAATAGATGGCAGTAGAGGTCTTAACAATGAATAAGTACGCTACTTAAGACTGCGCCGAGTGCACAGTGGCGCCCTCATCGTTATTTCGGTGATTTATTTTATTTTAGAATGAAACTGCAGAAAATAAGCTCGTCAAGTTATGCTTCACAAGACTATACGTTATTATTACGACAAAAAGTAGTTTTAAATTGTTATGTTTTATTGTAATCATTAAAACGGAGCTTAGTGGCCACTATTTTCCGTTTTAATGATTACAATAAAACATAACAATTTAAAACTACTGTTTGAAGTAATAATAACGTATAGTCTTGTGAAGCACAACTTGACGAGCTCATTTTCTGCATTTTCATTCTAAAATAAAAGAAATCACCGAAATAACGATGAGGGCGCCACTGTGCGCTCGGCGCAGTCTTAATTACAAGTCGGACATTTTTTCGTGAGAGGGCTCCATAGCAAGTCTGAAAGTGTTATCTGCGAGCATGCTACTTGATTTGTTGCAGTACGATATGGCTCAGTCGGGCGATGAAAATACTTAAATTTTTATATTTCTATACCATCAAATTTTACTTGTTGCATTCGCCAATGATACCTGAATCCGCGTAATATCATCTTATCGCTTTTCATTTACTAAACAATCATTTGCTCCCCTGTCTTCTGCTAATCCAGTTACGCACACAAATTACTTTCCTTCTTCTAGTGCTTCTTTTCATAAAAAGTTTATTTATTAAATGTGTTGCAAGGAATAATATAACAGAATTTAATTCATTCCGCAAAGAAACGTCCGTTTTGAAAGCCAAATAACGAGCATGTGTATCTCAGATGTACTAGAAAGAAGTATGCTCATAATAAGTATGCTTCTGAGGTCTGTGCTTTCATGAGCAAATGTATACACTCGGAGAGCATGCTATAATTGAGCACACTACCTGGTAGCCAACAAGTATGCTTTTCTAATAGCATGTTTATTCCAGGCTTAAAGCTCATAATCGACTGACAACCTAATTATTTGACCAATTGTGACCAAGTGCGTACAGTATAATTTTATGAAACCCCTATTTAGAATTATATGTATGCAGGTATTAATTAATTAATGACGATGATGATAGTAAATAGTGTCTTTTTGTACCTTGGCATCTTGTATTTTCTTGATAAGCATGTTCTTAATTATCTTTTGTGTGTTGTGCTAATGATTTATCTGTACATCTAGAATTATTTAGTCAAATTAAACCTGTTCCTGATCAGTAAATCTCCTGTGAAATCTTACGTTTGCTCTTGTGACTTGGCCCATTCATTAAAATATATTGGTTCATGACTAAAATAACAGCTTTATCTGCCTAGGCATGCCCAACTACGTTGGGGACGGCTTCCAGTCTAACCTGACGGTATGGACACCCCTAGGTAAGACTGGTTGTCAGACTTTCAGGCTTCTGACTTCCCAAAAGACTGTCCAACAGTACAACCGTAACGACTCTCAAAGGGCTACTAAAATAACAATCAACCATTAACGTGAAAGCCAACACTTGTCATCCTTATTATTAAATTTCAAAATCCAATATTCGTTTATATTGAGTGGACAACACAACAGAAAACTCTCAGTGAGTGTTTATAAAAAAAAATCTAAGAAATTAAAACGATGAGGAGAAAAATGAAGCAAACAGAATGAGAAGAGGCTCTCCGATGGTACTTAAGAATAAGTGGTAATCTCGATAAAATAATTTCCGGAACGAATCTTTAGTGTGGCCATGAAAACGACGGGGTTTTAAACCGAGAAACAGCGACGAATTTGTGATGGACAGAGCGAACCAAGTACTAAGTACTGCTCATAGTACTTAACTTTACTTACCATTTTGGTGGAAGATTCTGTAAAAGAAATACTAATTTCTTTTGATGCTCGGAGAGTTTGAATGATAAATCTCGTAAGATTTTTCATAGCCTGCCCTTTCCCACTCCTGGGCAAAAACCTCCCTCCACTCCTTCCATCTTTTGCGAGCTCCTGCGTCCTCCTTCCACGGACGGAACCTATCCAAATAGTCCCGACATCTCCTACGTGGCCTGCCGAGACCCCGCGTCACAGTTTCATACCAGTTCTGAGCTATTTGTACCCACACAGTTTGTCCGGCATGCGGCAGACATGTCCTGACCAGTCCCAATTGAATTGGGCAACCTTTTGAACCACATCAGCTATATTAGTGTCGGAGTGCAGTATTGTGTTTCGAACACGATTTGTTAATTTAACGCTTAGAATACCTCGCTCCATTGCTCGTTGGCAAATATTGAGTTTGGACTTCCGGATGTTAGTCAAAGACCAAATCTGTGCACTATAGGCTAATAGAATTTCTTCTTTTAGTGTTAGTTAGGTAAAAAAAAAAAAAACAATCAATAGGTATACGTTAGCTGAAAACATTTTCCAATATTTTTTCCAGATAAAGGATTCAAAGTCAAAGTCAAATCGCGTATTTCAAATAGGCACATAAAAGGCACTTTTGAACGTCAAAATTTACAAAATAATTAATTGATTCTAGTTGCCCCTTCCAAAAGGTAATGGAGAAGAGTGGGCAAGAAACTCCATACTAAACTCTTTTAAAATGTGTTAACAATATTTGATTGATGTTTTATAAAAATAAATATTGTTTGTTTCATGGCCCTATTGTTTTTCTCCCTCGGCCTATTTGCACTAATTGCCTCCATTATGTTTTTTAATGTTTGCATTGATTTCTTTATTAAATGTTAGCTCATAAGTATGTTCTGATTTTTATTAAAAAAACAATTCAATGATCATTTTCTTAGGAATTATTTTTAGAACAACCTTCCATGTTTTATTTCGATATAAATACAATATTTGTATCAATTTATAAAGTTTAGTAATAACTTACATGTTATATAGTAGGTGCCTACCTACCTAATAATATATTAACTCTATTAGAAAATAGTTGTACTATAGGCATAATCAGTGTATAATGTTCCCAATGCTGGGACACAGGCCTCCTCTCTGTGAGAGACTCCCTCTCACAGAGAGGAGGCCACTACGGAGGCCCAGTGCGGGTTGGTAGATGTCACATGCCTTCGATTTGTTGGTTCTAGGACACCTTTCGGTTCGTTTCCTTACGATGTTTTCCTTCACAGTTTTGAGAGCACTGGTGATGAATTAAGTTACACAAAGTAAAGTGCCTGCCTGGGTTCGAACTAACGACCTACTCATACGTCATAAGACGCGGCCGTTTCCACTGGGCCACCACTAATCGTTATATATTTGTATGGTGTATGTTTTACTTAAATAAGCGGGTACCTATTAGGTATTAATGTAAAATTAATTTGCATGTCCTATACGGCGCAAATATGGACTGTACCACCACTTAAACCACTAACTTTTACAACTTGTAAAACTTATATTATTATTAACACAAACGGGATATTTACCATTATGAGTTCCCGATATTTCGGCGCTGTTGCCCAAAATCGTTTCCTCCGTAGATGCACGGGAGCCCCAGGAACCTCCGAAATGCCATGCACAAAAAAAAAAAAGGCGCTGTTGCAAGCACCATGATCACGGATGAACATGGAAAAACAAAACATGTAAAACATAGTAAACATGGTAAATATCCCGTTTGTGTTAATAATAATATTAGTGACCATGACAGTTTAGAACTTATATTGTAAAACTTATATTTTCTGCAAATAAATCATTCTTATTCTTAGGTACAAATTAATTATACCTAAACCTACCTAATAATTGCAATGTCCTTTTCATCTACAAAGTTTTAACCCAACCCCACCAAAATTTCTTCAGTTAATCCATATATTCAAATAAACCCCATTTGATTTATACCCTGCTTGACTGCTAAGAATATTAACTTAAGTAATTAAAGGACTAAGATAAAGATCGCTGTTAACCCGTGATGCATCACTAATACCGCTTAACCCTCAAGTTAAATGTGCTAAGGGTTCAATAAGGTCAGGATCGAACTTTTAACCTTCCGATCAAGTTAGTAAGTTGAACTGTTTGAACTTCGATGAGAGTCATGTATCATTATGACATCGATTTAGGGCTGGGAGAAGAGTTTGATTTGTTAATAATATTCATAATATATAAAGCAAAGTCGGGTTAATTACAATCTATAACTCAAGAACGGCTGAACCGATTTTTATGATCTTAGATTTGTTGGATTTGACTCCGCCCCAAATAGCAGAATAACTATTAAAACATTCAAAAAATACACCAAAAAAAAGGAGAAAATTCATTCTCTCACACATTTTGTACAGAACGGATTTTTTGAGGATATCTCGAGAACGGATTGGGGACCGAACAAGAAATTTCACGCAGATGAAGTCGCGGGCAGAAGCTATCAAGTTATAAGCAGTTATGTAATAGGGGGCGAGCCTATTGCCACCAACCGGACACAAATCCAGACTCCGGGCTGCTACTGAGAAATTCCTGATGGAAAAACCCAATAAGAGTGTGAAAATATGCGAAAATGTGGGTGTATTAAAAAAGTACGTCTCTGCCCAAACCTTCTGGGAATAGCGGCGTGATGAGGCATTTTGTTATGTTTATAAACAGGGTGTTTCATATTTCTAACATGACAGAGTTATTAAGGCTTTGGAAATTCTGTGTTATCTAAATATGCTCTTACTTTTTTTTCTAAAGTTGCCCCACACTAGGAATTTCTCCTGTATTGTGGGTGCGTTTACGAACATTTAATCTCACATACACATACAGCCAGACCCGGAACAACTACGTGTAGGTCATACAAATATTTGTTTCGTGCGGGAATCGAACCCGCGACCCGCAGCGTAGCGGTCAATCGCTTAACCACTGCGCCAACCGTTCCGTCAAACTTTGAAACTGAGCAATTGCGAAGAAAGCTCTACATAGGTTTTAGGTTTCAGGTCTAGGATATTTAATCCTGTGGCTATGTTATGTGGGTACCTACTACGTAAAACATAAATCTTGTACAGTCGGCAACGAAAGTCAATACTTTCTCTTCTTTATTTCTATAATTTACTGATTAAACTAACCGATTTAATTGATGTGGTGACAACTTTATTTTATGCCCCACAGTGAGTTTATTTTAACGTATGGCGTTCTGGTCTTTTAATAAATTTATTTGCGTCAAGTGACTTATATTATCGTCTATAAGACGAGCATCTTGCTCCGAACATTAAAAAATAAAGACCAAATAAAAACCGAAGTGTCATATAAACACTAAAAGAGTTTTAAAACCACGAGTATGACAGGCAGACGCGCCTAATAACTAACTAGAAACAAGCAACAAAAAATCTAATCTAAAGTAACATATTAAAAGCGACATCTGCTGGTCCTAGGTTCGATTCCCGGCGGCAAATTACATAGGCCTAGCAACAAGCCAGCTGCTCAAAAAAGGATAATTGTTTTAATTTATTGCAAGCACTTTCTCTGCGTTTTATAATAATGTTAAAAATGTGAAACAAAATTTTTCATTTTGAAACAGTGTTTTATTTAACTGGAATTTGTGTTTTAGCTTATAAATTATAATGATAAGAGTTACACAGGTATTCACTTAATTTATATTGAAAGTACTTAAATTATTACAATCTAGTTAATTGAGTTTAGGATTAACTAACATTCGATGTATTTGTAAAACACACAGGACCGAACGTAGACCGTACTTATAAAATTAGGCGTCAGAAATAAGTAGGTACATGAACATAGCTTGCGTGCCACCAAGATACTTCAATTTCAACTCCATGATTAATCATTAAAAAGCATTAATATTTTGGGAATAAGTAGAAGCAAATTGCTAATCTCTTAGAAACCCAACTCGCCAACCGGCCTGTCAAGCGTGGCGATTATGGCAACACCCCCCCTCCCCTCCGCCCTCCCCTTTGGGAGAGGCCCATGACCAGCAGTGGACGTTTTTCGGCTGAAATGATGACGACGATGAATCTCTTAGAATGTAGGATAATAACGATCAAATATATCAAATGCTTCGATTATTTGATTTACTTTGGTGTATTTTGACCAAATTTTTTTTTCTGCTGTTTTAGCCTGATGCGAGTTGTAGGTCGGAAGTTCAAACCCAGGCAAACATTTTACTTACTCGCATTGGGATCACGTGGTAGATTACACCCTACGATATGTTGATTATGTTTATGCTATTTTTTTCCAATTTTATAGTGTGGCACTAAAAGCTTTAAAAAGTACCAACATACAACAATATTCTGTGGTAAACAGTGGCTAAATGACACCTTAATAGTATAATGGTAGTGAGTGGATGATTGACACGCGGCGTGGGCGCGTGGCACATCGCGTGACGGATGGCAATAATGGCAGTAGTGTCACTACTTCCACGATTACAGAATTAATTGCTCTGTACCTATGTGTGAAATGGTGTGGACAAGTTTTATATTTATTTTAAAGTGTTTTAATCTGAATGGATTGCCTAATTTGAACGGGTTTTTTTTTTAATCATATTCTGTAGCTCTACAATTGTCAACTACCTACTTGTTAGATTGGCATAATTAGGGACACAGGCCTCCACTCAGTGAGAGGGAGAGAGGGCCGTAATCGACCACGTGGGCCCAGTGCAGGTTGGTGGATGTCACATGGCTTCGAATTTTTGATTCTAGGACATGCCGGGTTCCTCACGATGTTTTTCTTCACTGTTTTGAGAGCAGTGATGAGTGGTGATGAAATTAAATACACAAGTGCCTGCTTGGGTTCGAACTTACGACATATAAGTCGGGGCTGATACCACTGGGTCACCACTGCTGCAGTCCGTTTCGATAGTCTATCATCAAACCTAGTCATCAGAAGGCCTTCATGATACCTACATCATTATTCATAATTGATTACTCCACCAATCAAAAACTAGGTCATTTAACCGACTTACCACACAAATATGCGGTATAGTAGTTTGGCACAAGCCGGTCTCACAGCTGATATGAGCCACCACCTGCTCCAGGTGCGCGCGCGTCGATTGACAAGTGCAATTTGTATGTGTGTGAGTAGGGATGAGGACGCGCGGCGTGGTAGGCTACGGTGGCCATTTATTTTTACTGGTTATAAGTCTGTAATTAAATTATATTGTCGCTCTCTTAGATGCAATCGGGTTTGTTTATTAGAGTTTTGTGTTACGACATTATTATGTTATATTGCTTGTCTTTTTTTTCGTAATTAGATTTTTATTTAAGTTTTAATTGTTTTTTACTCATGTAAATTCGTTTCAAACATGTAATATCATTTTATTAGACAACAAGTTGATTGTTAAGTCACTGTGTTATTAAATGACTCTGAATGTAAAGTTCTAAGTAGTACTTACTTAGAACTTTCATTCAGGTTTATTTTAACATTACTTTTGTGCACTCACTTATAACAATGAATACCTGAAATCAATAGTTACGTGTGACTTCACATAAAAGGCTGATTCACTGTCTTGTTATTTTTACATCCCATGACCAACACGATTATTTTGTCGTAAATCATTCACAGGAAAATAAAAACTTAAGCTAAGCGTAATAAATGCATTCACGTTAAAGGTCTGGTAATGGTTAAAGTTCTATCTTTAAACCCTTCGTTTTGATATTATTAATAGTTGCTTTCAATAGATGTACCTCAGAATACCTAGCATTCGTCAAATCAATATATTAAAGTTAAGGTTTTGTCATACAATTTTGAAATATTAGTAGTCGTTTAAATTATTGTTAAACTATAAATAATTTCCAATTCAACGTATCCATTCTACCCCACACGACCCTTACCTACGATACGTAATCGCCTGCGCACGCAGCCGCCGACCAACGGCAGGGCATTCACGAAATTTTAAAATTCGAATTTTTTGAATGAGCAAAATGCTAGTATAGTAGTGTAACGGTTCCTGCATCTGGCACTAAACAGCTGATTTTGACGTGTGTATGACATTGGCAATTCATCGTTGAATGATCCCGTTGAAAAATATGAATGGATGTTTTGAATTTACAAATAGGTAGATAAGGGTTGCGAACTGACTGTTTAGACTTTAGATAAATGTATGAAGTTGTATGAGTGGATTAAAAAAATATGTAAGTGGTAACAGTTGTTAGATAGTTTTGATGTTAAAAGTAGTTTATTGCACACCTTTGACATTTGTTCGTTTTGTGTTTATATCCTAGTTATTAAGTCTGTGTTGCCAGCTGCTCTTTAGCCAGTGGGCACAGATAAATGTCTAATCATTTGACCAATTACTTATTTTTATGGTCTAAGGCTGACTTGGGTATTAAATTATATCCTATCCGGGAATACTATCTATTAAAACTTCCCTTTTTAGGGTTACGTAGTAAACAAGGAACCCTTAAGGCTCACTCAGACCGGCGCGACAATGGTCGCGCTGCCTGTCACCCCCGCGATATCGCGCCGGTCTGTGCGAGCCTTTATAGTTTCGCCATGTCCGTCTGTCTGTTTGTTTTTGCCGTCTGTCCGCGGCTTAGCTGAGAGACTCTTAAAACCATTTTTCGATTTAGGGATCTGTTTACGTAATATTAAGCTTTAAAGTGCAATTTTTTGTTAAAGTCAAGTGTCCCCCCCGTGCCAGCTAAATGGTTGTATTTGAATATGTGAAAAAATTTCAAAGCAGTAGTATATACTCGTATAACGAAGTTAAAAAAAAAACTATCACGTAGGCTTTACAAGTTACCGAGTAATAGTCGACCAACTTAAATTTGACTTAACTAAAATTAAGTTTGTTCTTGGGATAAATTCATGCCAACTACCCTTCATTGTGTGTGGTCCGAGACGCACTTGGCCGGTTTTATTTAAATAAAATTAAAGACCAAACATTTTTGTAAATAATCATTTAATAAGACACTAGAGATCATCTTTAAATTATTCATTAATATTTTCTTTTCAGAACGAAGGACCTTATTGCTCGTTATACCCTGCACACTTGACGAATGAGAGCTAGACTGAAAAACTGGCCAAATGCGTGTGGGACCATACACAATGAATGGTTCCGTGGTTGGGATGAATTTATCCCAACAACAAATTTAACATTGTAGTTGAAAAACATGTTCTCCCATATTTCAACTGCAAATGTAAGTTTGTACGCACAATATTGGAAGATATACCATATTATTTTAAGACCATAGACTTTCTATAGGTTTTCCTTTAATCTATACGTAAAGAACTATTTTCTGCATTTTTTTTTCCAAAATTTTAGGGTCTGTAGTTTCGGAGATACGGAAGGGGGATGTTAAATTAATTTTCATTTATTTTCTTAAATAACTTTAAAAGTATTTATTTTAAAGTTATATATAAAAAAACCTGAATTCCTTACAATAAGCCCTTTAATTCGATATGTCACACGGTACACTTTGCAAAACTTTTATTTTATTATTTGTACCCAAGTGGCCCTCATATTCAAAATGCATTCATTTACGTTACACGTCTGTATTTGAGTCACAGAAGCTCATGTGTGTACCTTTCTACTTAATTGGTCCATTATATTCGGAGCAAATTGGTTTTGGCAGACGGACAGACAGACAGACAGACACGCAAGTGATCCTATTAGGGTTACGTTTTTTCCTTTTGAGGTACGGAACCCTAAAAAGTGTAACATTTTGACCGTCACGTCACTTTTATTTGTTACATGCAATAACGAAAGGAACTTCGATCCAACCGGGTGTCCAACGACACCTCTCGTTTTTTGACTTTTGTTAATGCAGTCTACAAAGTTCCCATGTTTTAAAATAATATTAGCTTTTTTTAGAGCAACATTTACCTAGTTCTAATAAGCTTTTTGCCTAGTCTTATAAAGTTAACGCTTCACTTCCTCAGGGCATTTATTTACAGGATTAAAACTACTAAGTATTCTTGGTATTAAAACTTTAAGGTAACCGATATTAGTTACCACGATGAACTTTTAACAGAGGCTACGAACGAAACTGGAGGCGATAGCTTGTTTTAAGTAAATTCTATCCTTATTATGAGAAGAAAAGTTCTTTTTAGAAATTTTGTAGAGAGCTTTGTAGTCAGCTTCAGTAGCAAATAAATCATTTGAGGATTCCGTTAAAAAATATTCATAATATAACATCACGCCTGTATTCTCCGATGGGTTAAGCAGAGATGCACCTACAGCAGGTAAAATCAATATCAAAATAATTTATTTCACTTAAACCTACATGGGCACTAATGAAACTTCAGAACCTAGGTGTACGGTTTCCTATGGAGAAGAACCGGAAAAAAAACCAGGGTTAATCTATCAAAAAAAAAAAAAAAAATAATAATAATAATAATTAGCTTTTACAATATTTTCAAAGAACAGTGTTAATAGGTAAATCCACATTTCGCCAGTTATATTTAAGCCCCATGTAACAGGGGGCGAGCCTATTGCCATCAACCGGGCAAAAATCCAGACTCCGGGCCGCTACTGAGATATTTCAGATGAACAAAAAACCCAATAACCCTTTGCCCGAGACGGGAATCGAACCCAGGTACTCATACACTCAGCAGTAGCGTTTGAGACCACTAAACCAACGAGGCAAATTTTAAACTTATTATGGTAAGAAAAAATAAAATTATTGGTCATTCATTGGTATAACGTAAGCACCAAAGCCCCCCCCCCCTTTGATTTGATTATTTTTGATAACATGGGGGACGGGGGGTCTGGATGGTGATTACGTCGACAATATTTATTTAATTACTTTCAGATTTTTCTGCAAAATTTAATTGATTTTGACATGATCAAAGATGGCAACCCCATGTTCAGGGATTCCCCAAAACAATTGGTATTGCTTACTGGCTCTCTCGCAGTGTTTTATGGTTAGAAAGAACCGAAGTACGGAAATTACTTAAATGGGCATTCCATTACTTTTAGTCTATAAATTCCTTATTTCTACTCATGAATAATAAATAAAGAAACCTGAATAGATTAAAAAAGTACCAATGTTTACGTAAGCATAGGAGGGGATATGAGCTTTGCTTACTGTTGCTGACAAGGAGGAGGTGGGGGTTCAATATTACTAAAATTCTGCTTACGTAATAATTGAATGGCCCCAAACAAGTCACTTGAGGATACCGATATAAAAAAATTCATAGATCGGTTTAGATTGGTTCACAAACTTATGGGTTGATAAAATTAAAATCAGTAAAAACATGTTGATGCTCAAGTTGATGTCCAAAGCACAGCAGGCTCGCGATGACTCAAGTTATTCCTGCAAATCTATTGACGCAGCAGGATTAGATAAAGCGCGTGTACTAGCAATTACTCCAACGCATTATAGGTAAAGTAATGCTTCCCGATCTCTTGGCTATAGGCGTATTATTAGTAGTAGGTTGGGCAAAGTGTTATTGGGTTTTTCCATTAGGAATTTCCTAGTCCGCCTGGAGTTTGGAAGTTGGCTGTGTGATACCCTCGCGTTGGCGTTTGATCTCTCTCCCTCCGGTCGTCGGATTGCCGTCCCATCGGATTATGAGAGTGAGGGAAGAGAGAGAGCACACACTTGTCCCGCGTCGATGGCTAGTCGAGATCATCGGAAAACTTGAGACTAGAGATGCCAATGCATTCCTAAAAGCTAGTTTATGACAAGTCTTTTACAGTTCAAGCAGTACGGTTATGGAATGCCTTGCTCGTCTCGATAAGGTGTGCTCAATCTTTGTCCACTTTTAAAATTCTGGTTAAAAATCACTTCCTCTCTCCTTAAACATCATCATTACTTAAAGTTTCTTGCTCTTGTATCATGTTTATTATTGTATGTATATATATATCCAAACACATTTAAATGTAAAATGTAATTTTCTATTTGTCACAATAAACTATTTTGTATTTGTGTAAATATATTTATATGGATGAGTATCTATATGCCTTATGTATGTATGTATTTATTGTATATGTAAATGGTACACCACTGACTACCTGAGTAGGTATTGTTTCTCCTTCTATTTTTTGATCCATCCAAAGGTTGTCCGTAAAAGATCGCTTTTTGCGATAAGATAAATTTTTGCATTGTGACACCCTATGTAACAGTTCTACATTTATATCTGTAATTTTATGGTGTACATAATAAAGAGTATTCTATTATCTATCTATCTAGAGCGGAGACTAGAGTCTCCGCTGAGATGGCCGGCATGGCCGAAATTCTGTCTGGAGGCCTATGAGTTACTCTAGTAGAAGATACTTTCCCAAACGATCCACTTCAGGAGGAACGTCCCCACCATGAAGTGTTTCCACTACGAAATGTTCCCACTGCTGGGACACAGACCTGCTCTCTTCGAGAGGAAGTGGGCTGTAATCTAACTACGCGGGCCCAATGTGGGTTCGTAGATGTCACATATCGAATTGTTGGTTCTAGGAAATACCGGTTTCCTCACGATGTTTTCCTTCACCGTTTTGAGAGCAGTGGTGATGAAAGTTAATACAAAGTACCTGTCTGTGTTCCACCTTGAAAAATAGCCAATTAACTGTAACAAAAACTGTTCGGAAATTGACGGTTACATTTCGCACTTTCACCGAAGCAGTTATCTACTCGCATCGAATCGTAATTTCCTTTTAATAAACTTCTAAAGGGCGGCGTCGAATTATACGACAGTTACGGACAAAATACCAAATATTTTGAAATACCAAAAGTGGCTATTTTATGGTGACTTTACGACAGTGGGTGCATTCCTTTAGAAGTTAAGTATCACTTTTATCGAAGAATACGACATTAGTTATTACTCGTAGTTGCATTATTATTAATTGAAAACGAATTAACGATAATGGAAACTGCATAGCTATTCACAACCGTTGAATATACAACATCAATTAATGTTATCAAAAGAAGCTGTTCAAAAATCAAAACACATTTTTTTTTGTCATTTTAAATCAAATACACGACCGCCATTCTTCCTACAGCCATTTGCTGTCGGAGGCGAGGCTAATTAGATTGACAATGTGTCATTTTCGAATGGTTGTGCATATTTATGCTGGTCGCTTTTCTTTCTGGACCAAGTAGATTCGAGTATGACTGATTGTCTTACTAACAGACCACATATAAGTAAAACTATCAATTACAGAATTTAGAAACAAGATTTCTAAGATAGGTTCTTGTAGGGTGTAGAGTTGAGCCTAGGGCAATGCACTAAGAAATACTGATCAAGTCTAGCCTTAATATTAGTTAGGCCTATTCACACCACAAATTACATCCTGTCATCCTATCTGTGACCTTCAAACGACTGACAGAAATAGAACGATGTTTCACATTTGTTTAGCGCTAAACGGATGTGATTTGTTGTGTAAGCAGGTCTTGTTTCAATCTCTCCAATTTAAAATCAATTCAATCCAAAATCTGCCTTTCCTAAGTTTGGGTCGACTTCCAGTCTAACCGGATCAAGCTGAATACCAGTAGCTTACATGGGGCGACTGCCTTTTTGACCCCCACAACCTAGTTATTGGGTTACACGATACCCCTTGGTAAGACTGGTTGTCAGACTTTTGGGCTTCTGACGACCCGTAACGACTGTCAAAGATCTACGAATGACAGCCGGGACCAACGACTTAACGTGGTTTCCGAGGCACGGAGGGGCCTCGATATGGAGTAAAAGAAATATAGTCCTATGGATAAAGAACCCTGGAAAGTAACACATTTATAAGCTCTCACTTCGCCACAGTATTTCATGATCAAGATTCGGATCAGTTATCCGTATTATTGCGCATCCGATGTTGATGAGCGGTTTCTGATCACGTTTTAAGAAACAATTTCCTTGTTGCTGTATCTGAGAACAGATTATTATTAAGTTATAGATAGCCGATTTTCTTGGTTGTATTTTTCACATGTTGTATTTTTTAGATAGTAGAAAATGACTGGATTTTTTTTGTACGAAAGGTAATGTTCAGAGATTTTTAATTGAGAAATGAGGTAGTTTCGCTTCCTCGTGGCTGGAGTTTTCAGTAACCATTACTTATTAGATTTCCTTTATAACCATCAATAAAATTTAAAGAGTGGGCGTTTTATGGATCTTAGGTGTTATCCGAAGTAAAATGTTTTTTTTTTGTTTCTTTGCCTAATAGGTCAGATTCAAACTCATGATGATTTAGACACGAGGCATTATTCCCAATATAAAAAGAACTAAGTATCTGTCTTAGACATAAGTCTAACAGCAATAAGATGAGACCAACAACGATTGGTATAACTTGTCTAACCCTACAATAAAAAAAAAAATATTGACTATATTTCTTCAACTCCCATCCTAAAAATAGCCTGACCAATTGACCACAGGGTCAGTTAGTCAGACAGATGTAGCCCGTTGACCGAGCAACAATGATAATAGCTGGGCCACGCACTTAGCAGTACTTGAAGCTAACTTAAAGCTAGTTGTCAACTTAATTACATAATTCTAGGTGAAACATTTCTTGTTTAGGTTTTGTTAGGGCTTAGGCCGTGATGTACAAAACAAGTTCTCATCGCTGTAGTGCGACGGTGACAGGAACAACGCTTAGCTTAACGCTTTTTTTTTAATTTTTTTTATATGGCAACTCAGAGTGTAACCACGAGGGGCTCGGACTCTTTAACCGGTCTATCCTGTGGTGCCTTAAGCTCCTAACGGATTTTAAGGCCTCCAGCCAGGGGCATACTTAAAGCTAAATAGTTTCCGTCTGCTCGCTAAGAGACGAACCTCGGCTTAGGGCAGAGTTGGAGGAGGGGGGAGGGTAACAAGGGACCGTCGGTGGCTGGATAAAATCAAGGTTTTGATTATTATCAGGGGGATTTAAAGCTACAGGCTGCTCAGCTAAAGCGCGTGCTGGCGCTTCGTTTGAAAGCAAGGGTCGGGGAGGACTGATTAGTCGAGGATTTCGCGTTGGGCCTCGGCGGCGAGGTCGGAATGACGATCTTGTAGTGTGTACTCTTTTGCGAACTGTACTAGTAGACCTATGACTCTCCTGGAGGAGAGTGATGGGGTTGTCTGGGTCGGTCAGTGCATGCCGTGGGCGGCGGGTCCTGCTAATAGTAGAGGGAGTATAATTTGCGGCCTGAACAACCAGAGGGTTACGGTGACTGGCGGCAGAGTCTAGGAAGTGCTTTGAAGCGCGTTTCAAAAATTGGGCTATGGTGGGGATTTTTAGCTCCACGTGGAGGCTAGTGTTCCGAACGAACCAGGGGGCTCCCGTGATTTTACGGAGGAATCGGTTTTGGAGGGTCTGCAACTTATGGATGATATAGGGTTTGGCGTGGGCAAATGCTGGACTCGCATAGGTCATGATGGGGCGGATACACGCGGTATAGATGCGCAACTTGCATCTAAGTGACAACTTGCTTTTAGTATTTAATATTGAGTGAAGCCTATAGAGAGCGAAAGCGGCGCGCGAGCGCACCTTCTTTACATGCTCTGAGAAGGAGAGATGATGGTCGAGGATCACACCAAGATATTTGGCTCGCTTCTCCCAAGGGATAGGCTTGCCTAGCATGGTGATCGGTCGGTAAGCTTAACGCTTTGTGTTAAGTCACATTTATAGATCTGGGCTTTAGACTGGCTTCAGTAGACCAGGTGCAACTTCTGTAGTTTTGTAGATGTATTCCTAGGACCAAATGATTTTGTTATCGTTACCTGCATGTATGTAGCTTAACTAATAAAGTAAGATGGGAATCTTAATAGTATTTTTTCGCTTGTTGTAGCCATTTCACAGTGAAACAGCTAACATTGCGCTTCGGGATAGTTTTTTAGGGTTCCGTAGTCAACAAGGAAGCTTAAATGTCTCACTGATGGTGGCGCGTGTGTTGGATCAGTCGGTTCCCTACAAAATGGTTGAGCTGGATGGTGCTGATCCAAGCGACATGTTCGTGAACGGGCGCCGTTAGTTCAGACAGGTCATCTCTTAACTGCCAGCGCTTATTTGTAATTTTATATATATATATATATATATATATATATATTGTTTTACATTGTCTCACATATAGAAGCAACAAGAATAATGTACCCAGGATTTTGTAATATCTTGATTTAAAAAGAGTGTCCTTGGAGTTTCATGCCCGTTCTTCTCCATAGAGATCTACGTTTTGGAATGGGCATCTAGCTTAAATTTTCTGACTAACTGACCAACTCTTTGACAATTCAAAAGTGCCTATAAATGGTTTAATTGAAATAAATGCTTGAGTAATAGTTTCACCGTGTCCATTTGTCTGTTCTTCTGTCCGCGGCTGAGCTCAGAGACTCTTAGTACTAGAAAGCTGTAATGGTCTGGGTATACATATTAATCACGCTGACAAAGTGGTAAAATAAAATAAACATTGGGTACCTCCCCTACATGTAAAGTGGGGATGATATTTTTTCTTCTCGTCTATCCCATGGTGTGGGATTTCGTTGGATAGGCCTTTTAAACATATTTTGGGTTTGTGACAACCATTTTTAGATTCAGGGATCCATTTCCGTAATATTAAGATATAAAGTGCAGATTTTTGTTAGTCAAGCGTCTCTCCCACTGCCAGCTAAATGGTTGTATTTGGATATGTGACAAAATTCACAGCAGCAGTAGTGTATATTATATAATGAAGTTAAAAGGAAAACTATCACAGCTAAGTAGGCTTTACAAGTTACCGAGTAATAGTCGACTACCTTATATTTGCAGTTCTTCTAACTACTATTAAGTTTGTTCTGGGAATAAATACATCCCAACTACGGAACCCTTCATTGTTCATGGTCCGACACGCACTTGGCTGGTTTTTTTAATTCACGCTTGATGCCTAGATTAGGTGTTAGGTAAATTTACACAGTCAGTACCTATTGTGTCTTTAGTCTATAACTGTAAGAATTTATAAAATCTGGTAGAAAAGTAACCAAAGTAGGGGTTGTGGCAAAATAATCAGCAACATTAAGAACGTAAATTATTATTCAAGCTATTAGCAGAAATTAACCATTAAGTTCAGCTTATGGTTGAAAAAATTACATGCTGCACACTTCTGAAAATTGCCCCTCGAATCAAATCAGTACACATTATACAATTAAGTCGCCGTCCATAGAAATTAAGTCGCTCACGTGCACCCAGCCTAACATTTACCTAATTACCGGCTTTGTTTAACAATCGTAATGTTATCACTAACTGTTGATGACTTTAACAAAGTTATTATAAGTTATAACGTAAATTAGTACAATGGCATATTATCAACTTATATACATCTTGTTAATTAAGATTTGAGGTGTGTATGAGATGTTTTATATTCTGTGGAGCTAATTATGAGATAATTATGAACATAACTTCACGCTGGAGGTATTGGGGCAAGTAGAGATAGAAGATAGGAAGAATTTATTGAACTACTTTTTTCCTAAGACAGGTGATTTTTCTTTTGGGCTGACTTCCGTATGCCTCTTTATACCAGAAACCTTTGTTCGGCATATTTTCTTGGTAATTATGGCTATATTTTCTGTTTACCGGTTAAGTAGCGGTTTTTGGAAGCCTTTAATCAGTAGTGGAAATATCAAGTTGTTGTATTAAGGTATGCCATATTTTCAATAATAATAATTGTAAAACAAGCATGGCTCCTATTAAACGAAAATCTCTACATGAACCCATGTTTCGATTGATAATACGTTTGTAGTCATCATTGTCTGTTAAAGCAACAAGCAAGTCCCTTGCCTCGGTGCGCACCTAAAGCCGTTGGTCCTGTGCCTGATCTCTCCCCGGTCGTATCCGATTGTGTCCTAAGGGCTACGAGAGAAAAGAAACAGAGAGTGCACCTGTGTCTGCGCACACACTAATTGTGCACTATAATAATATATCCTGGGTGTCTGACTAATCTCTATTGAGATTGGCCACCTGGGCCGAAATCAGTCGGAAGGATATACATATATTATATAATTATAAAGCAACAAATTCAATTCTACATTTGCATAAAATATCTAATAGTTCAACAACAAAACTACAATAAAAAATAAAAAAAACAAAGCAATTAGCCAGATTTAATCACTGTTGATGACAAATACAAAACCAAACTTAACCAACCCATTATCATAATCCTACCGTTAAATCATTAAGCCATTAACTAATAAATACTTGTACAGTACATCACAATACTGAGGTCACAGATTCGGAGGTCGCTAACCCTGCGCGCACGCTCGCTTGTCGACGCGTGTCAAATGATCTACATAAATATAAGAACCAACTTTATTTGCCATCCCTGAAACAATGGACATAGGAAATTAAACTTTATACTAAAGGTTATAAGAGTGGTACTGATATTTGTTAGTGGGTGCAGGTGTGAAATAGGGTTGGCATTTTTTCAAAATGAGATGCCCACATCCGATTGTTTTTATTCAAAATGCTGGAAACATTTAATTGTGTATACGTAATGTTAGGAAATAGTTGAAATGCAGATTACACTGTTTTGTTCGTGTATCGTTTGGTTGCTACGCGGTTCGTGGTTCCGTGTCAGCAACTACGTTTTGGTCGATAACGAGATCAGATTTGATGTTAATAATGTTTTTTCGAGCGTTTCATTCGAGTTTTGTTGGTTTTTAAGTGGTTCCTCAACCGTAATGGCCTAAAAGTGATACTGACTGACAATTTGTTCAAACATTCTTTATGTACGCAAGGTTTATTTCTGAATAATTTGGACACACATGTGTTGATGATAAGACGAGACAGCCCTATTATTAGTGATGGGCTCGAACAACTGTCATAATTTTGAGACGAGGTGCAAACGTCTATCTACGTATAATACAAACTTCAAAGGAATCTTTTAATATTATTTCGCATTATCTTTATAAAATAAGATTTTTCAACTTAAACTATTATTTTTAAGTTTTCAAAGCCCTGTCATTTTATTATAGGCTTCATAGCCATTATCTGCCCTATTAGTGTCAGGTGCATCTAAAATAGACATCTATTTGAAGTTGTTATGTTAGCTCATTATTTTAATAATACTACATAAGAAATTTTATTGCGCGATTTTCTTATAAATTTTCTCTCACTCTATATTTTTCTGTCATTATTTTTGCATTGAGTAGGGGTGGCCCAGTGGCGACTGACGAGTTGTAGGTCGTGGGTTCGAACCCTGACAGTCGCTTTACTTTTCGTTGATTATTTCATCACATTGTCAAACCGGTGGAGGAAAACATCGTGAGGAATCGGGCATGACCTAGAACCAACAATACGAAGACGTGACATAATATCTACCAACCCGCACAGGCCTTTCGGGGTGGATTACGGCCCGTTAACTCTCATAGAGAGGAGGCCTGTGTCTCAGCAGTGGAAACATTATAAACGTTCATAAAATGTTATGTATGTATATAATAATACCAGCCTAGAACTATCCCACTGCTGGGCAAAGGCCTCTTCTCATACAGAGAAGGCACGAGCATTGATCACCACGCTTGCTCAAGACGGGTTGGCGATTTCAGCCTTATATTAACTATAAGTCCAGGTTTCCTCACGATTCCTTCACCATTGTCAGTAATGTCCAAGATAAACTCAGAAAGTACATATGAATTGAAAAGTCACATTGGTACTTGCCCGGATTTGAGCCCACAACCTCATGCATGAGAGGCGAGGCCTTAACTAACGGGCCATCACGACATAACATAACGTATGTATAATAAGTATATTATTTTTGCATATTATATTTATTAATACTTAGATGTCACCATGCGTTCGTAAAGAACAACATTGCAAAACACTTTCTCCCTTCAAAATCCATACAAAAATGTATAAACCTCATACAATGGAACAAAAGCATTGCGTCACACTACAATATATCACGCGTGGATTCTATAAAGAAAAGTAAAATGTCCTATTCAAAGCTGACGGTTCAAGATCGATGCATCACTATAAAATATGTAGCCTAATAACTTATGAGTGGCCAACTTTATATTACTGGCCGAAAAATTTGAAATCTCAACGTTTTAAAAGTAAAATTGTTTGTAGCAGCCGCATTTTGAATTTTGTTTTCCGAACGTTAGGTAATTATTGCAAAGATATTAAGAGCAGTGTTTATGAACTCTAAGTGGAAGAGTTAAAGGTGGATTTTCTTTGTATGAGTTAAGGATGTTTGTTCAAATCTAGAGGTGACGAGGTAGGAAGATATTCGGCTTCAGAACATACATGTCGAGTGATAGTGCGTGACATATATCAGGGTTGCCAGCCCGTAGAAGTTTTTTTCGTAGATTTAGGAAATGAGTAACTTAAAAAGAAATTTTGGTAGGGAACTAGGGACATAAAATATGATATTATAAATTAACTATGTTTTTTTTACGCACGTTTTGTAATTACGAAAAGGCCGGGTTAATATTTATATAGGTCACCATCTTGTGTTAGTCGTAAGAGTGACAGAATCTTACCTATAATATGGTAAACGATAAGTAACTTTCACTGGTAACATCAGAATAAGTGGACTTATTACTCTTTGCACAAAAAGAGTGATGTGATTGAATGTAGCAAAAAAATTGGGGTGCATTAAATAAAAGATCTATGACGAGTGACGTCACTTGAGTAGGTCAACAAGTACACCCGGCACCCTAATCGCGCAACACACAATCAATCGCGATCTGAATGATTTTGAAGGATGTTGCTGATCCATTGCTTCATATGTTAGAAAAATTTGTCTGCTCAACAAATTAAATAACGCAATGAATGTTGCTGAACTGTCAAATGAAACCTATTGCTACTATAAGGCTGCCTGTCCACTGGAGCAGAGAAGAGTGGAGAGGAACGGAGCTGAGCCAATATTAACCAGTAGAATCGAACTCCGGAGCAGACTTTAGATTCTATTGGTTAACATTTCTCCGTTTCTCCGTTCCGAAGCCTCGCTCTACTTCAATGGACAGACAGCCTTAGTGGTTATAAAATTACTCCGCGGGGCAGTGAGCCCCGCTGTCTATGCTGATTGGCATAACTTTTTACCACTGCAGAAGCTAATAATATCGACATGCAAATCGAAATTCCAATCTCACCTCATATATCATTAAGGCTCCTATTGCATAATGGCACCGCTCGTCATGCGACGCGCGGTGCCTTTGTGTCTCGTCGCGTGTCGCGTCTGTTTGCCTTTATCCATATGAAATAGAATTTGAATACTACTAATAACATTAAAATAAGTGACACCAATGATGCATGATTATGAACGGGCAACCCTACATGATACATGGTGTTTATTTTGTTGCGCTGACGCATCCCGGTGAGTCACGACCAGCTTAGGTAAAGCGAGCGTTATGGGCGTAATGTACACTCTACTACGCGGTACGCGGGGCGTAGTACTACGACTAATTAGTTAGGTGGTATTTTTGGATACCTACGGAGATGATATTTGAGGCGTGAGTCATGCTTAAGAATGGGTGTCATCGGTTGAGAATCTTCATAAATGAACTATGTTTTGTAGTAGCTACTCGTATAATAAAACTGAAGTGTCGCTTAGTGAAGTCTGTGAAATATGCAAACAAATGACCCCATTGTTGTTTCTTATACTTCGTTTAAAATAAATGGTTAAGGCGACTATAACCGACTTATAATGATTATATTTACTGAAGATCACATCTAAACGAGTAGTGTTAATGATTTGGAAAAAATATAATTATGTTAATTTAAAGCATTTTCTTAATAACGTAATATATGAGTGAGTTCACAAAGAATGCTTTATTTGTAATAAGTTACAAAATGTAATTATAATAATAAGTTAATTATAAGTTAGAATAAGATTAGATAAGTACGCTATCGCAATAGGTTACCCTTTAAGGATAGACGTAAGTTGAAATAAATAAATAAATAAGTAAATGAATATTTTAGATTATGTTTATATTACATAGTGAAATAATTTGTAAAGTTGTGTCTAACCCAGAAAAAAAACTGAGAATCACGCCAAATCTATCAAGCGTATTTTCTAAAACCGTTACCTACCTGTTTAAAGATAATTTAATTATTGATCTTTTAATATATGTTTTATTAAAATACCTTTTATGAATAATAAATTAATAATGGGTCTTATTTGGGACAGCGCTCCTGGATGGGCGAGTCCTATTACTGGCTGGACGTACGACGCGTTGCGTAAGCTCAGTACAGAACACGCAAGCTAACCGCTCAAGGTCACTAGCATATAAAGTGAGACAAAAATGGGACTTAACATGTTTAGTCAGTGCCTAATCAAAGCAACGACAATTTACAATATTTAATAGTGGGTATCTGTGTAGCCTTCCTTTTTATTTTGCAAGGAAATGTCGATTGTTTTGGAACATGGCAATTGTAGTGCATTTTCATTATAAACTAATTCATTAATCCTAGTGTTGTTCCACTCGTGAGCCTGGTCACATCTCGCTTGCAAGCCGTCGCGCTTGTGTAATAGTTACAGATTTGGTCCTCAACTACTGCCAACACGTGGACTTGGCTTCTATGTACACCAACCATTTAATATTGTTGTTTCATGATTAATATAAGTACGTATTATGGAAGTCCTTCTACTGCTACTTGATACTGCTCAAATATTACTTGTTGAATTTACCAAGTTACCACCCTTACGGGCTAGGTACATCTCTACGCGTGGTACCTAAAATAAAATTGGGGACAACCACGAAGGCAAATGTAAATTTAAGCCAGGCGATGCCTAAAAATTTGGTTTTAGCCGTTATTATATCGGCTGTATTCCAAAATGGCTGTAGCTATGACTCCAGGATCTTACCGGGGACCCCACGACAATTTTGTGCCTTACAAAGGAAAAAAACTTTATGGGACCAACATAGGTTTGAGTACTAGAAAAGTCAGAAATCGCAAAAAAACTTCCCATACAGTTCGTAGGAATGATACTGAGATGAGAACGAACACAAGATACCAGTGTATGACAACAGATCGAATTATTCCATTACTTCACTGGGTTGAATAGGAAACGAATATAGCAGATATTTACAGATGTAATCTTTTAAATGATAATTTTACTTTTATTGATCTAAGCAGTCAATTATGACATATTATGCTATTTCAGTCAACTTTCAACAAAGCAATGCAAATCTGATTTTGATTCCCAAGAATTGATATCTCGGTGGTAGCGCTGTCGGCCACTAAAGCAAAACGGGAAGCACTAAAGCTCAAGCACAACAATTTCATCCATAGATCGTCAGTCTCCCATCATAATTTTTGGTAGCTACCAAAAATTGTGATGGGAGAAACAATTGATTGATTGAACTTCATAAGGTACTAAATTAAATGACTAACTAAATATATAAATAAATAAACAAGAGGACACTTAGGCGTCGAAGTACTCGTCCGCATCGCTGTCATCCGGAAACATGCCCAGAAGACTGGCAGCATTGCCACGTTGAATGGCAATGGTAATTCTTTGGCCAAAGAACGAGCCAGCCCTCTGGTCACGTGAAGTGTCGACGAGGCGGCGAGAAAAGGATACGCGCTCTTTGACTCGAGCGCTTCGACTCCAAACGGCTCAAAATTGTAGAACTATCAACTGCATAACAGAAATAAAGTGTTTGATTATTCCACTCTCAGAAATTATACTTTAACGTCTTGCCTGCTATGCATAGCTTTTGTTATTTCCTAGTTATTTTCTAAAGACATGCTTGAATCCTACCTACAAAGTCTACAATTATCTAGCCTAACGATGATTGGCTAAGCCGATAAGTATTTCTCTGTCAGATGTGACTTGAGATAATATCACATTTTATGCGGGCCATTAAAACGCTATAAAAAGTAGCCAAGTGTAAAATGTATTTAGTTTTTTTTCTTTGCAAAACATGAGCATAGCTAAATGTAAATAAACCTAGGATACCGTTTCCGTACATTGATAAGTAGTCCTCTAACTCAAAAAAGGATTATTTTACTTCGGCTTGGATTTATTCAATTGAGTTAATAAAAGAGAAAATAAGTGAAGTTACACAGACTTAACTATACCGTTTGATGTGAAAAATTTGTAACAATAATACTTAGTTAAGAGTTTCAGTTGAAAAACAAATAGTTATATAGTTGTCAAGCAAAGAGCAGGTACGAAACAGCTGAAAAAAATTAATAAACAGCATCATGTGTTCAGTATATTCATCATTTTGAAAACTCTGCCCTGAAAAAAATTGATTAACTAGTAAGTACCAAAGGACCAAAAATATAAGGAAAAGCATACTCCAATACAGAACGTTATTGCTTTAGAAATATCTTCGTTCAATCTCTACCGTTTTTCTACATTCCGACAGACCTCTAAACGTAGTATCTATTTCTAAAGCTCACCTGCCCTATTTGTTGAGATAACATAAAGCATAGCCATTTTAACATGGCATATTTAAAGTTAAGCATCACGCTATTATTCGATACGAGGCAGGCAAAACTCCAATTGTGTATGCTGAATATCACCTGATATTAATCAATAGGCCTAAGGTGGTCGATTAAATCGTTTATATACTTCATTTACTATAGCATTAGAAAAAAGAGGCTCGTAGAAGCAGGAGTGCGAAACATTTTATTCAAAGTTAAAAGTTTAAACAATTAAACTAAAAATGTTTTAACATAACTTTGATAAATAGGTCGTAATAACATCTTCATCACACATTACTTACAACAAAACGAATGAATGAAACAAACGATTACGTCGTGATGATTTAAATTTAATTAAGATTAAAGGAAAAAAAAGTATTTTTTTTTACAATATTTTATTTAAAACAACAACTTTCAACACACAATAGTTGGTGTAACTTCTTCGTCTTCATCATATAATTTAGTCACTATCATCAGAGAATAAAGATGAAGAAGTTTCACCGACGTTACCTAATAATAAATCTTTCTACCACATCATCCATTATGCTTTAACTTTTCCTCTTCTTTAATTGCATGAGCAACGCAAGACTGCCATCGTTCTAGCGTAATACTATCCAGATCTTGTGGGAGTAATTGTTTCTTCTTGTCTAATTTGAACGTTTTGTTATGTTGAGCCACATACCCCATCATTTGAGCCCATATTAATTCTATAGGGTTGAACTCGCAGTGGTAGGGTGGGAGGCGCAATACTGAAATACCCTTCTCTCTAGCCATCTCATCTACAACAAACTTTTGGTATAAATGTCTTTGTATTTTTGCTTTTTCTAATAAAGTTGCCCTAAGATCTTTTTCCTCAAAAGGAATATTTTGCTTTTAAACCATTCCTGTATATCTGCCTTTCGTTTAGCTGTGGTTGGCAGCTTCTCCAATGTCCTTGAGTGGTATAGCGCATTGTCCATAACAATTACAGCGCCACTCTCAATTTTTGACAAAATTAACTTGAACCATTTTCACTTAAGTCTATCGCGCTTCTATAACATATTCCCTGTAAATTGAGAGGTCTGGCTCTTATGAAACAGGAAATCCTAGTACAAGAGTCAGGGCTACAAAGATGATTGTGTCTTGAAGTGTAAATAAATAATTTATTATTATTATTAAAGTTGAAGGCGTCCATTTCGGAGTGGTCATCTTCCTCACCTTTCTTTGCATCAAATATTAATGCAGCATCCATTAAAAACCCTTCACAAACCCTGTGAAATAAAATTAGTACAAGTCAATTATTCCGTACCCCCTATATAATTTCACTGCTGGAAATAGTTCATAGATAAATACTATAACAAAATTTATAACTTTAAAAGTTCGCTTTGCATGCGTTAATTCATAATACAATATAATATGTATTACTTAATTAATAGTCAATAACAATGGGCTGTTCGTTTTTTTATGGCGAGGACAGTCCATAAAATACATACCAGTATGACCGATTATAAGTTGGATTTTTTAAACCAGCAGATAGACCTTCCCAATGTGCTTCTTTTGAAGACTTATTATTAGTGTCATGCCATATTAGGCTTTTCGTGTGACCTGTTTGTATGATAAAAGGTTATTACGAACCAGTTTTATGAAATTATGTTTAACTGTATAATTAATTATAATGTTATTGAATGCAAGAGGTCATACACTGCTTAGTGCATAAATAGCTGTTAAGAAATTTAGAAGCACTGTACCTTAATTTAGCCAAGTGTCATCTAAATAATAATATATTTTCCTTCCTTTATTCCTTAGCCTTTTTATTTCATGAAGATATTTTAGTCTCCAAAGGACGATCTCCTGCTTGTCTATGACTTCTATGAGTGCACTTTTTCTGCTCCGTTTGATTTATGTGAACTTTAATGTTTACTTAATTATTTTATACAGACTGCTTTTTTTTAAAATCTGGCATAGACTCGTCACTGTTAACTGCTTCCAGCATCTTGTCCAAGGTGGGCAACTCATTATTAAAGAAGAAGGAATGAATTTTCCTGCATATTCCACTAAATGTGATGTCATCAAAATCATCACGTTTCATGTGCTTCTGTTGGGGAGGGGGAGATTGCAGGCGACTTTTTATGTTGTACTCTTTGAGAATATTGGACAGAGTAGCCCGAGATACGCCTGTAAATAATAAAATCATGTGCGGAGTTTCTAAAATATAATACATTTTATCACAATGCATGTTAGTTTCAAATATTTTTATAGTAATAATTTTATGAATCATCCTTACCGGCAACTTCTGCGATTTTGTTTATCATCTCAGTCCTATAATTAGGAGTATCTGCAGGCCAGGACTCCAATTGCTTAAAAATATTTATCACAGGTTGTTTTTCTACAGCACGCAGCGTTCTCTTTTTTTTGGGAGACATTATTATTTCGTCGGAGTCAACTTTTGGACCACGTTTTTTTCGCCGTTGGCTTTGGTCAGACTCAGTACTTATATGTTGTAAGCCACTCGGTCCCGCACCGGGATCACTCATAGCTCAAAAAAAAAAGTAACGTTTTGTACAAACAACCCAATGACAACACTGATAACAATACAATAATACAGAAATAACTAAATATTATTTATTATTTTAATAAATAACAACAAAATCACGAAAATTAAACAATAACAAACAAAGTATTCACAAGTAAATGACATACGTGACAATCTTAGAACATTGTCAAGTCAATTTCACAGACGACATAAACCAGTAAAATTAGAAATCCCCGGCTGTCACAGCTTATGAAGGGATTAAGTAACATTTTAGATTTGGTAGGATTATAGTGAAACAAAAAGCGTTGCAGTATTGTTGACTCCTGCTTCTTTTAGGTTTTTAGCATAGGCACTGTAATTTTAAATTGGAATGAAATAATATATCTAAATGAAAGCTACTTAATTTCATATGGTTGTTTTTTTAAATGATTACAATTAAGTGTGATAGCTGATATATAAATTCATTTTAATCGATTTGGCGTCAATCGTAACTATAACAAGTTTATTGTACTTTTGTTATAAAGTGTGCATCAAAAATAACCTTTTTTAACTTCTGTCTAATGCTATTAATAAATGGAGTATAGGTAGTGTCACATACCATGTAGCATGTCAGTTACTGTCAGATACTAGGGCGTAGTATGTTAGTTAGTGTCACAAACTATTACATACACAAATATAAAAGTTTACCTATTCCAGAATATCTGTCTAAACAGTTTAATATCTTCATTATAACTAGTAACTACGACATTTACTCATTTGCGATGGGAATCTATGAGGATATACGTATGTCCACTATCTGCATAACCTCTATAGCATAGCTATGCTAATCATGTATCAAACATAATGCAACTTAGTTATTAATTGATTGACGGACAGATGCAAGAAACTTATATTTTATTCTTCGTGTTTTTATAATGGTACTAGTTTCTGCTCGCGATTCCGTCCGCGTGGAAGCCAACTATGGTACCACAAAAGATATCCTATGGCACTCGGCAATAATGAAGCTTTGTATCAGAAAAGGGTTTTTTTTAAACCGGATGAGTAGTTTCGGAGATTGCGTCCTACATACAAACTTTAGGCTAAAAACAGTGTTAATATAGGACATAGGACGTTAAAAGGAAGGAAATATTTCTTCAACAAGTTATTGGATGGATTTCTATTTCTCTTCTTCTTCTTTCTTTTTCGTGTGGTTAGTGACTTACTTGGTGTCAGAGTTTTTATGGCGCTCATGGGCTTCCGACTTGGCTTCACATGCCGTCGAGAAATATCTCTCAGGCATGCCGGTTTCCTTACAATGTTTTGGTTTTAGTTTCTCAAAGCAGTTTCTAAACTTTATCATATTCCCTGGGCTAAAGTCGCGTTGTGATTTATACCAATATATCAAAACACAGTTTATAGGTACTTCAGCAATTGCGCAGTGTGATCCGATAGGGCAAATTCTATCACTTCCGTCTTGCATTTTTCTCAAAATTGTGGGCGAAATTATCAATGCAGGTTTGGCTTTGCATCCTGGTTGGTTTTTCTATTGCTAACGTCATATTAAAACTTTTTAGGAGACATCTTAGTTCAAAACTTACATTTTTTTTTTTCAATACGTCTATATTAAAATTTATCAGTCAACTGCCTTATTTTACTTACTGCATATGCAGCTGAACTTAATCTACCTGAAACAGTTGTAATGTGGACGCCCCATTGCAATTTTAAATCTAAAATAATTCCTAAAAATACAATTTTCGTAATTGCATCTAGTTTATTGCCATCAAGTTTGAACACGAGACCTATAAATTGGCAGTCAGACGTATACACCACTAGGCTATCACTGCTGGCTGGATAGACAATGTCTAAAACAGTATTAATATCAATTGATATCATCTATTCTGTCAACTAAAGTAGTGTTTATATCGACAAGTATCGATTTGCGTGCAACACTGTCTCACAGACAGGTGGTCAGTATTTCTAGCACATCTATTATCCATCTAGACTTCAAGCCAACGCGTCATGCTAATAAGCAAGTATTAGATGCAGCCAGGGATAGTTAAGGATCTTTTTAGGACGAAAAAGTACTAGAAATGGCTAGGTGTATGTTTACGTTTATGATTTTTATCCTTATTTAGTAAGTATTCGTTAGTTGGTGGACTGGATACTTTTAGATATTTTTAATAAGGTTTGCAAGGTGTGAGGAGACAGGTTTTATCTATTACTTATCGAACTAAAATGCGTGATCGAGAGGGGGCAAGATTTTACTTAAAGGGTTTTGCTTTAAGTAAAGTAAACAGTTATTTGCATAGAGTGTAGGTACAGTAATTAAGATGTGACAGTTAAAATATGGCTGATCCTTGTACAATCTTTTACTAGGCATACAACATTATTATAAAATGATTGAATTAATATAAAATTAAATGCAATGATGTTATAGTTAAATTCTTTTTGAGGTTTTACAGTTGAACAATAGTCAGTATGGTATATTTATAATAATAAAACATTAAATTAAGTATCTACAATACAATAGGAAGACAATTAAATAAATCGAAACAATGTCATAATTATGTTCATACGCCAAAATTAAATTATTCAGAACTTATGTCAGTATCATTTAGAAAGGCATTTACAGAAATAATACCATTTTACAATTAATAATGCTGTCAGTTTCTTTTTAAAGTTTAAGTTTGAATTTGTTTGAGTTTTGAAGTTTAAGTTTATTGTTGGATCTGCAATACTTAAAAATCTGCATAATGTTACACCTGCTTCTACAAAAGTTATTAAAATACTTGTGACTATAATTCAGCTATCCTTAAATCATGAAGTTTAATCACCTTTTCAAAATAAGAATTCAGTTTTAATTGTGTTTTGAAAACAAAGTTTCTGTTCAGGTTTCTTTTTCTAGCTGCAACTGCCTCTAATAAAACTTACACGTACCTACGTATATCTTCAGATAGGCTTACAACTCTGCTGACCCCAGTAACACGCGAGTATTGGGCGGTCCTACGAGACGCAAGAGCGATGGACTCATCGATCACAAATTGAAGGGCTCGTGCCTCCGTTCGCTTTCACACTCGGATTTGTAACGTGACTTTAGTTTGATGTGTTCTCATTATACGTACTTGGATATTAGTTTGCGTATTATTTTTTTTTTATCACAGTTGTAAATGCGAAAAAAGTGTTCTACGTTTGGTATGTTTGACCAGTAAACTACTAAATGTTTGGTACGTTTAACTAGTAAACTACCAAATGTTTGGTACGTTTGACCAGTAAACTACCAAATGTGTTGTACGTTTGACTAGAAAACTACCAAAGCAATCTATATGAAGACAAGGAGAGAGAGATTGCTTGACAAATAGAAATTAACATACCACAAATAATATCGGGAGCTTTTAGACAATGACTCTGTTGCATCCATTATTTTTCAAGCGATTTGTTATTTTATCCTAGAACCACTCAATTATAAGCCATAAAAATGACCAATGATAACCTTCACATATCATCCAAAGCCAGTATTATTAAAAGTTTTACACAATCCAAGCTATAATCTCTCATGAATGATTCATCCAAAATATTTTAATGCCACGCTGATTTAATTATGATTATTATTAAATACCAGCCAGCTGCTGATCAGATGGTGTTAAACATGCTTCATTTACTACAATATGTTTGTGTAATTGTAATCTGAGCATCAAAGAGAAACAGTGGCTCGTTCCCAACATGTGTGAGTTGTTATTGTAATAGAAAACTGATAGTATATTGTAGCTTCATATTGTAATGCTTATGAAGCTCGATACGTCGGCAAAAAGTGTGTAAATTCTGATGTTCTTTTTTTTTTTTTTTTTGTTGTTTACATAAATTACATATAAAGATATTGGTACTGTGCTTTAAGTTTGAAAATGATTACAATATTTAAATTTTTAGGGTTCCATACCGTAGGAACCCTTATACAAGTTTCGCCATGTCCGTCTGTTTGTCCGCGGCTTAGCTCAGAGACTCTTAGTACTAGAAAGCTGTAATTTGGTATGGGTATACAATATTAATTACGCCGACAAAGTGGTAAAATAAAATATATTTTTTTGGGTTCTACACGTTAAGTGTGGATGATATTTTTTTTCTTGTTTATCCCATAGTGTGGGGTATCGTTGGATAGGCCGTTCAAAAATATTGGGTTTTGTGAAACTAATTTTTCGATGTAGGGATCCGTTTGCGTAATATAGCTTTAAAGTGAAAATTTTTTTTAGTGTCAAGTGTCTCTCCCCCTGCAAGCTAAATGGTTATATTTGGATATGTGAAAACATTCACAGCAGTGGTATCTATTTATATCGAAGTTAAAAGGAAAACAATCACAGCAAAGTAGGCTTTACAAGTTACCGGGTAATAGTCGATCAACTTACATTTACAGCTGAAAAACATGTTCTCCAATACGTTCTGTATGGGAGAACATATTTTTCAACTATAATATTAAGTTTTTTTGTTGATAAATTCATTACAACTACGGAACCCTTCATTGTGCGTGGTCCGACACGCACTTGGCCGGTTTTTATTTTCTTTTTCTTTCCAATAACTGGGTTGTGGAGGTCAGATAGGCAGTTCCTCCATGTAAAAAAAATTGGTTGTCTGTAAAGTTGGTTTACGGATGATAGTTTAACGTGACAACATCATAACAAAACATTGATGCGGCGCAAGCGTACAATGAGCGTAACGGGACAATGAGCGTAACGAGACAACGAGTGATCCTTTTTGCATGCAGCCGGCGTTCATCGATTTATTAGACGTTGTCACGTCAATACTGTTATTCAGCTGAATCCGGTCAGACCGGAAGCTGACCCCAACATTGTTGGGAAAAGGCAAAGCAGATTTTGGTTTGAATTGATTTTGAATTGGAGAGGTATCATTAAAATCTAATCCAAATGCTATGCTACTAAGTCTTTTTTTCTTTTAACACCGAATAACAACTACAAAAACTTAACCCCCTAATGTGAACATCCAAGCACGATGCCCAGTACACAACCCTCAATAATGATCCCGACATTTCTATTCAAGGGAGGCAATATTAATAAGTTGGTCCTTCGTACCCCGGCCTAGCGCACAATACTTAACATGTAATGCCCGATCCCTTCGTACGGAGATTAAGGCCTATTTTATTTTAAATCGCTTTTTGAAGGAGGTCTATTAGATGCGAAATTGAAAGAATATCGATTTCTTGAAGCTTTTGTGAGATTATATTTTGTTTAGGATGTATGGGAGGGAGGGCATTGAGATAGACTCTTGGTTGTGATAAGAACAGAAAAGTAGGTATTGGTAGGGATTGTGATTTTATTTTTGAAATGTACGCCATGAGTGCCATATTGGTGCTCGTGACTGTACATATTATATACATAATTTGCTTATTATGTTCCCACTGCTGGGACACAGGCCTCCTCTCGGTCCTAAGCGCATGCTTGGAGAGGGGCCAGTTTCCACTTCGTAGGAAGACGGGGAAACTGGTCCTCATTAAGAAGCAGGGGCGCCCGGCGGACTTTCTGTCCGCTTACCGGCCCATCGTGCTGCTCGAAGAGGTGGGTATGTTCTTTGAAAGAGTCATCGCAGACCGCCTTGTGGGGCGGCTGGTGCGTTGGGGCCGCATTTGGCGAAGAGCCAGTTTGGTTTCAGCAGGGGGCGCTCCATGGTGGATGCCATCATGCGCGTGCGAGCCCTCACGACTGGGGATGCTGTTGCCCGGGGTGGGGTCGTCTTGGCGGTGTTTCTTGACCTCGCCAATGCCTTCAATACCCTGCCCTGGAGTTGAATCAGGGAGGCACTCCGGTATCACCGGAAGCCGACCTACCTCTGTCGAGTTGTTGAGGCTTATTTAACGCACAGGGCTGTCATCTACCCCAGTCACCAGGGAGAGTGGAACCGGTGAGAGATGTCATGCGGTGTCCCACAGGGATCGGTCCTGGGGCCGCATCTGTGGGACATCGGGTACTACTGGGTGCTGCGCGTCGACCTACCTAGCGGCGTCAGCGTAGTTTGCTACGCTGACGACACGCTAGTCCTGGCGCAGGGTAGGTCGCACCAGGCGGCGGCCGAACTAGCGACACGTTGGGTTGCGACGCAAAAAAAAGGCCTCCTCTCGGTGAGTGGGAGTGGTCTGTAAACCACCACGCGGGCCCAGTGCGGGTTAATAGATGTCACAGGTCTTCGATGTTCTTTTGGTTCAGGGACATTCCGGTTGTCTCGCGATGTTTTCCTTCACCGTTTTGAGAGCAGTAGTGATGAAATAATTTACACAAAGTAAAGCTCCTACTTGGGTTCGAACCTACGACCTACAACTCGTAAGTCGTGGTCGCTACCACTGGTTCACCACTGCTTTCTTTAAATGGGTGTCGAATAATTGGAGTATATTTATTGCTCGTGGCTAAATAATAACTCCCTGCTTGTTCTTTTTTTGCGTTTGTGTTCTTTCTTTGCGTCATTTTTACCGCAAAAAAACGTATTTTCTTTTAACAGCCGCACGGGTCGATCGAAGTCTAGGCTATGTTTGCCACGGTCCATTCGAGGATGGGTGATCATCCATTACATATCGACACCCCTCCGTGCCTCGGAAAGCACGTTAAGCCGTTGATCCCGGCTGTCATTTATAGCTCTTTGACAGTCATTACGGCAGCAGTCAGCTGCCCAAAAGTCTGATAACCGGTCTTACCAAGGAGTAACGTGTTACCCAGTAACTGGGTTGAGAAGGTCAGATAGGCAGTCGCTCCATGTAATATACTGGTATTCAGCTACATCCGGTTAGACTGGAAGCTGACCCCAACGTATTTGGGAAAAGGAAAGCCAGATGATTACAACGACATGCTATTTTTAATATTAGCTAGCACCTACACTTTTTAATGGTAGTGCAAAAGCCCTTATGGTGTTATGTTCATCGCCACATTATTCAGTCTACGAGTACCGTATCAACGGACCATGTCGATAACAATGTTTAAGTTCTCATTTTAAATGCATTTTGCACTCACTTTTTAGAGATAAAACTGGTTGGTACACCTTCACCTATAATTATTCTAATTTAATTTATGCTGTCGTACTTATATCTAGGTGGTAATGTATAGGCCTAGATATAAATTATATGTCTAAAGCCTTATCTATAGAAACAAACTATTCGTTACATTAGAATTTTAAACGCACATATTTTATTCAAATTGAATTGTAGCAGCCATAATGAATTTGTGTACTCTCATGTTTACTAGTCTAAAGAGAAATTGTTTAATAACTCACCTATGTATAAAACTGATGAATCAAGCAAAAATAAACTTAAACGCCTAGATATAAGAATGAATGTGGCAGTCTTCAAAGTTGTTTCAATAGATCTAAGGGTACGTTTATATTAGAGTTCGAAATCAGAACATTAAAAAAAACTATGATGTCACTGCTTACAATCTCAGCGTAATCTGGCCTTGTCATTGGGTGTTCTGTTTCAAATGACATATGGCATTGTTTGTCCTTCATCCATGAAGCATTAAATAAATAAGTGACGCAATAGCTGTAAGATGGATTTCACACAACATCACGCCATTATTCCCCGAAGGGCTAAGCAGAGGTGCACCTAGTACACCCACATTTCGCCAGTTATGTTTAAGTCCCATGTAATAGGGGGCGAGCCTATTGCCATCAACCGGGCACTAATCCAGACTCCGGGCTGCAACTGCGAAATTCCAGATAGAAAAACCCAATAGATCTCTGCCCGATCCGGGAATCGGACCCAGGACCTCATGCTCAGCAGTAGCGCTTGTGACCAATGAGCCAGTCCAACGAGGGAGGTATTATTTCATCCACCCATACGTGTAAGTACCTAATACATCTTCGAATTATAGGCAGAACAGTTATATTGTGCGCGCAATCAGAAATTTAAATGATATATGCAAGGAATATGACTTTGATCAATTCACAATTAGTGTGAATTCGGCCAAAAGGTGCTTAAGCCTCAAATTGTTCAAGTAGCGGTAGGTTATATTATTTGTTTTTGTTTTTTATTATTTTCTCTATTTTTTCAATCATATAATTGCAAACCAAGTATTTATATTGCTTCTGACTTTAATTAAGGCGAAGTGGCTTTTTTTTTAATGCTCCTACCATAAATTATTAAATAATCCTATACGTGAGGATTTGTAATTGGCTTTCTGGTGACTATGGTGTCCTTTTTTGGCTGTTTTTATTAGCTGTAAGTCCTCCCCGTACAATTAAAATAAATAAATAAATAACTATGCTCGAATGTTCTACAGATAATGATTAAAACAGCGTGACTGAAAAATTAACAAGCCCCATAATAAACTCTAACGCACTTTTTATTTTAATAAACCCTCTCGTTAAAGATCTACTATGTATTAATAAAATATAATACATCGATAAAAACCAAGTGCGAAAGATATAATTTGGAAAAAATAACTTTTTATTTTTATAACTTAGCAATTTCCCCCAGTTTATTTTAAACATAATGGCTACTCGACACCATGTGTAATTGCGCCTTTAACAAGGCGTAACTCCAGCCTAGGGCAGGTGGCGACTATCTAGTAGATCTAGCTCAGTTATAATAAATAACTCAATAGCTACGTCTGTCTGTACTTCTGTGTCGATAGCGAGAACCTTTCGATACTATTTATGTTTTAAAGCTCGTTGGAATAGTCAGTAAGTGGAGTGCTCAAACGCAAGGCAGAGATTTAGTTGCCGCTGAAAGAAACATCGACGCAGTGTTAAATTGTCTACGAATAAAGTCACGAACGTGTATCAGAATATTATTAGGAAAGATCAAACAAAACAACATTTTCATTTATCGTCGGTTATATCACAATTCATAGATTTGGATTTATGTAACAAATTACGCGAAATAGACGTACCGTATTTCTTACAAGACACTGGTTGATACGCAGCGTTTTTTGTAAATGTCTTACTTCTTTTTTGTTGACACTCCAGTCGCTCCCTATTCTGTGTCAAACTAGAAATTTAGAAACGAGTCGGTATCAGCTACTGTAGTTGATCTTTGAACTTAATAACTCAAGTGATAACTGTGGCTTAAGGCTGGTAACGTAAAATCTTATGTATTATTGCTTAGTTATCGTAGAACAGTAAATACATAGTAAATTGTTCAATATTGTGTTAAAATATGGTGATTGGACACCGATATAGTTTTGATAGAACCGGACCAATGTTAGAACAGGGCTAACATCGATTTCCTAATTAAGTTTAAGTAATAATAATAAAGTCATATATTCAGACCATTTAAAACTTAGGCTAGTAAAATAAAATTATTTACCAGTCGTAAATAAAAATAAAAAATTACGTTTAAAATAATTCTATTATTGACACCGGCTGTCTTAGTTTGTGGCTATAATTTTCCTCCTGTAATTTCTAGCTCTAGCGTTTTCTCTGCCGTCCTCTATTTCGTTTGCCATTACTTGGATACCAGACTGTTATTCTTTTGCTCTAGATTTATGTTATTTTATTTTTATTTTTTATTTTCTTCAAATTAAAACATAATCATTATTCACTAGCGTCCCTGCTTTGCACGGTTTTTACGACTTCACATAACATCGAGATTTCTTAATACGTAAGTTTAATATGAATGTATTATAAACATAAACCTTTCGGAATAAATTTTCTAAATGATAGTAAAAACCGCATCAAAACCTACTTAGGTACCTACTTTAGAATAATAATGCTTTCACACTAGCAGATACGAAAAGCGACGTTATTTTATAATAATACTAGCTTCTGCTCGCGACTTCATTCGCGTGAAATTTCTTGATCCCCGTTCCCCAATCCGGTCCCGAGATATCATCAAAAGGACGTTCCGTTTTTTTTTTTTTTTGAAAACGTGAATTTATTGTGTAATTTAATAACTATTCTGCTATTTGGGGCGAAGACAAATCCAACAAATCCCAGATCATAAAAATCAGTACAGCCCTTCTTGAGTTATAAATGGTGTAAATAACTTGACTTTGTTTTCATATATTATATACATAAGATATAAGATGTAAAGATGAAAACTCAAATGACAAAGGACTATAGAACAATATTTTAATTTCTACAACTGCCAATCGAAATGAATTAATAAAGCATTCAGTAAATCACACACAAAGCTCCTAACTGCGATTTATTTTCATATCAGCGCCATTTCAAACACGAGTACAAATAAACCCGCCAGCAAAGCTCCATCCTAATTACTGAGCAATATCTATAAATAAAATAGTAGGGTAGAACACCCAGTTGTAGGCCCAATGCCTACAGAGGCGCGGCGGATAAAAGCTGTACTAAGCGGATATTGCCACGGGTCGGCAATCACTGATTTCCGCTTTTCCGCTACCAATAATACCGAGGCGTATCGATTTATCCGCTATCCGCCATTTCTGTTTGTTTTGATGTCGAACTATGTATAAAACCACGTTTAATTAATAATTAGTTTTAATTTTACCCCACAAAATGATCAACATTAGGGAGATTAGATAATTTCCTGTTCGTTTAATTGATTTTTCGCGTAATTAGGTTTTGATTTTCAAGGTTGGTGGCAGTTTGTCATTTCCGGTTCGTAATAGTAGAATGGATTTCGTGTTAAGATCGTTAATTAATGATTAATTAATGTATACTAAAACACGAAGCAACAAAATTCGATCTAAAGAAAAACGGCCACATTCCTCTAGATCGTATTTTGTTGCTTCATGTCTTTATACGAGTATGAAAGTTTATAAATAGTATTAGAAAATTCTAGACATACTTACCGAGGTTGCTGATTGAGCCATTTTTCATAATTCTTACTCAGTCACGAGATAATTTTATTTTAAAGGAGTGGCGGTAGTGGACCTGTGTGAGTTTTAAACAAGATTTAATATTTACCTATAGGCGACCTGCCGTGTGGTAAAGAATAGCACTACCCTATTTCCTCCCGTGGGTGTCGTAAAAGGCGACTAAGGGACTTAATACTAGAGAATGGGCAGCAGCGTTCTCTATGCATTTTAACACCATACTGCGATCGCCAACCCGCCTGCCAAGCGTGGCGATTATGGCAACCCCCAACCCCCCGAATTTGGGAAGGCCTATGTCCAGCAGTGGACGTCTTTCGGTTGAAATGATGATGATGATAATAATAATAATAATAAACCCCATCGTATCTCTACGTTGACGTCGTGGTAGGGCTTGCGCGCTCCGAACTTTAGGTCTGTGCCGGTAGAGTTTACTTTACCGGAACATGTCTAGGGTGAGGAGCCAGACCAAGAGAGATACAGAAACCCGCAGGGCAGCATGTGGCGAGCTGTTGGGCAGTTGCGACCCCACGGACCCTATCTCCCGGGAGAAGTCATGTTCCTCATCTCTGGCTTGCCTTTATTGGCCGTCTGGAGTGAACACTGACGAGCAACTGAGCTCCCACCTCATTCTTGCCTTTATTGGCCAGCTTGAGTGGAGATTCGCAAGAGCAAACGTGCTCGGAGGAAGGAAGTATTCCAGTAAGTGCTTGTAGGGATCTTGACCATCTTCCGGGCTCTGGGATTGTTCTGAGAGCCGTGGAATACCTCTCCACTCCTCGAGCACCTCAGAATATGTTGCCCCCTTGTCGCTACGTCACTATGTGCTAGCGACCGTTTCCGGGAGCCCATTAATGAGTGTGCAAGTCACCCCCTGCCGTTTTATTCGTGTACAATAAAAC
This sequence comes from Dryobota labecula, assembly GCA_947523025.1. Lineage (NCBI taxonomy): Eukaryota > Metazoa > Arthropoda > Insecta > Lepidoptera > Noctuidae > Dryobota > Dryobota labecula. The sequence goes on from OX383300.1 coordinate 1,574,393, forward strand.
ATTGATCAGGCAGGGGCCATAGTCCTTCCATAGTTTTAGGTAACCAGTCCATTTTAACCACCCAAACCCATAGTCCAATATCTTTGTTTCCATATCCTACAATAATCCTACACCAACCGGGGGTTGTCCTTGGGTGCACTTGCATAGTGCGTACAGGGATAATCGTCGGTTGGTGCCTCATTCCATTTAAAATTTGTCTAAGGGGCCTCTGCGAGTTGGCTTCGGCCCCTCGTACGCCTTCCAAAGGTCCGGGACCCCAGGGCCCCGAGATATGTAAACGTATATATAATAATAATAATAATAATTTATTTGTTCAAAAATATACAGACATTTAAATAATAAGGTGATACACTAATAAAACACTTTATTCTATCGTCAGAAATTGAACATCTGTGTCCGAACTAGATATAGAATATCTGTATTTCAGACATCAGCGCTCTTCCCCTGTTGTATGCGACACTTAGAAAATAACTTTGTTTGGTCATGATGATCATGATGACCTGCAATTCGGCTGACAAATAACCAATTCAGTTTGTGTTCTTAACTATATTTATATTCAAATCTGCACAGTATCCGACAAAACCTAATCGTGAACACGGCTTAGATCTCTGTGACCTCTAAAGGCGTAGGTAACAAGTTAGGTTTCTAGGACCTTCCCTTTTTTCTTTTTCAGTACGTATCCTACGTACTTACATGAATAAGCACGTTATTTACAAAGGTCTAAGGCTCTTACGGTACAAGCCTATTTGATCGTGATAGATTGCTCCTGATTCTTCGACCTTCGATCTTTATATTTTCGCACTCGTCTTTCAAGAGTTGACCTAAAATATCTTACACAATACCTAATAGGTCGTAATAGGTGTGTCGTATTTTTGCGAAATATCTGAGAAAAGGGTGGTTAAGTAAGAAAAAAGCCAATACATAGCTTTATTGCTAAATTTAAGAAGATTATAGTATTAAGTCATATAAATCGTTTTTCCATATTTTTTTTAGTTATCTAAAGTTAAAGTAATTTATCCACTTATAATCGGGTGATAACGGCTTCTTACTCACTCACCCCAAAAGTTAAGGATTGTTTTTTTTTTATATCTCATTCCAAATTACATTTAAACATTATATACGTATATGACTTCCAGCTCTTTCGATCCAGGGCTAATGTGGACCACTGGTCGTTTGTTTTCTCCAGCTCGTTCAGCCATCAAATAAATAAAATAATACAAATAAATACAATTGAAGTGTTTACAAAATAACAGCTTTTACTAAATACATAGGAAAGCATATACGGTACAAGCAACAAAAAAAAAAAATGTTTTTGCCTGTCTGATTGTTCCGGCTAATCTCCAAAACGGCTGAAGCATAGTTGACAGATAGCTATGACGGTATGATATGGAGTGACTTAGGCTAATTTTATTTAAGAAAAAGCCACGCGGGCGAAGCCGAGGGCAGCAGCTAGTATAATCATATTTTTTTTAACAAAAACTGAATTCTGATTAAACACTCACCTCAACATTCCCCATATAATTACCCCATCAACGCATAACGAGTTCGAAAACAAAACTTCAAGCAAAACCGAATCCAATACATTCATAAATTTTGTTGTAAAATCATCTAAATCTTCTAATTGTTTCTGAGACAGTATTGTGTAGGCCTGAAGCCCCACGAGCCTACAGTCATTTGACGTCAGAGCCACTATTGTGCCCTATGAAATATGAGGCAATTAAATCTGAGTTATGATTTAACTACCCCTACATTTTTAAGATACACCCCGAAATATTAATCATGCTTTGAATTAGGTTGTTCGCTGTTGTAAAGAGTTGAAAATTGTAGGTGTTTTGGAATTTTGTGCCCGAAAGGGTTGAAATATTTTGATATCTTTTTAAATTACCTGGTGGAAAAGATGGTGCATCTATAATTTTACTTGATCAATACCAAGACAATACCAAAAAAAAAAACCTATTAAACCTAGTGTAGTCAAGACCTATAAAATGATATCTGTTACAAGTTCATCTTAAAAGAGTAACTTTTTTGGTATAAGCAGGATGTATTTGATTAGTCTACTAACTGCTACCCACAGCTTCACCCGCGTGGCTCGTTTTTTATTTTAGAAAAAAAGCCACGCGAGTGAAGCCGCGCGCAGCAAATAGTCTAAAACCTAAGTTACTCCTTATAACAATAGCAATCTGCCAGTAAAAGTCCCGTCAATATCGGTCCAGCCGTTGCGGTGATTAGCCGGAACAAACAGACAGATAGACAGACAAATTTTTTATTTTTATTTTTTATACTTAGGTACCGTATATACTTTCATATGCTTTTAGTAAAAAGCTATTATTTTGACATTACAAACAGACACTTCAATTTTATTTATTTTTATAGAAAAGATCAAAATTATTAGTAACCTCGTGAAACGGAATGGGTTCATGCACGGTAGGGTAAAGCACCACGATATCCTCAGTATACAAACATGTCTATTAAATATGCCTATTTCTAAGTTGTAGCAATAGCCAAATATTGTCAAGCGATTATCACACTGCGTACCCAAAGATCGTTCATGGAGATGGTCTATTTTGCCATAACATTGATGAACAATGAACATGTACAGGGTGTTTATATTACGCCTGTGCTGCCATTATCACTGTTTGTAAAGCGTATATCACACAATACGATGTTATTATTAAACAATAACACTGTTCTGTCAACTGAGGGAATTAGATTATCGTCAATGGTGCTTTTAGGTGAAGTGTGTGTGACATAATTATAAGTGTGCTATAATTATAATAAGTCATTTAAGGTTGCCGATAAATAAACAGCCGTTAACGTAACAATAATGTTCCCACTGCTGGAATATAGGCCTCCTCTCGGTGAGAGGATTTTTTTGGTTCTAGTATGTACATGCCGGTTTCCTCAAGATGTTTTTCCTTCACTGTTTTGAGAGCAGTGGTGATGAAAGAATTAACACAAAGTAAAGCACCTGTCTGGGTTCGAACCTATGACCTACAACCCGTAAGTCGCAGCCGTTTCCACTGGGCCACCACTGCTCTCACCTATCTATAGTACCATCTATAGTACTACTTCTATCTATAGTATATAGACGTATGTGGAACAGTGTGTAAAGTTCACTCATAGTCTATGGAAAAGGGAGGATCTTACGACCAGACGGGTGTTGTGTTCGGTGGGCAACTGCCCGACAGTTGATGTCGGGATATTGTATATATGCCGGTCGCACGGTAAACTCTGATTGCGCGATGCTGGATTTGTGACGTCAGGTCTTTGATGCGTAGTTCGCATGTGGCGTTGTAGATGCCGCCACATATCTATAGTACATACAAACAGCCATCTCATAATCTCTCTCATAAAGCTAATCCTACTAATATTATACATTTGTAAGTTTGTATGTTTAGATTATTGGATGTTTGTTAGTCAATCACGCTGAAACGGCTGAACGGATGAAATATGGCACACAGATAGTTTATAACCTAGATTCGGTTTAAAGATATTTATTTCTCAAAATAAAAGAAGTTTACAGTTCTCTTAACATATTGAGAAAGGATAAACTAAAAGAAAGGTGAAACTAGGATAAAAGTAAAAGTGCGATTCTCTGTGTTCACAATAAGAAAATTAAGAGTTCAAGGTGACAATCGGTATTGTAAGTGTAGTTTTCTAAGGTGTGTCATTATCATAGAATACTTTTTATCTCGGTAGTAACACGGGCGAAGCCGCGGGTAAAAGTAAGCTTATCTCTATTTTCAAAGTGTCTCAATGTATACTATTGTCAAAACGCATTTATGTTGTAAGTATAATGTTTTCGTGTGTCTTTCTTGACTCAGCACTAATGCAATCACCCGTCATAAATTTTCCAAAGATGCAGTATCTCTATCCGTATCTCACTACAACCTGATTTATCGCTTCACACCTCAGCTTCCCCCAACGTCCCCATCAAGGGCCGTTGCCCCCACCCCATACGACACAATGCCTTCGGACAGGGGACATTTGTGTGCCCCAATATAGACGTGACCGGCCCATTGCCATGCCAACGTGTCCCATGAAGTCTTCCCTGTCCTTTAAAAAGTCCAAAATAAATTTTCTTTAGCCTTATTTGAAAAGTATGGGGTGGAAATGGGTTTGGGGTAAGCACTTATGTAGATGTGATTATGTCATTTATGTTTGCAATTTAGGGTATATGTGTAAAGGCAGGTTTACTATGGTTTGCTTAGAACTCCCGTCATCATCTGGTTAGCCTTTTCCCAACTACGTTGGGGTCGGCTTCCAGTCTAACCGGATGCAGCTGATTACCAGTATTTTACATGGAGCAACTGCCTATCTGACCTCCACAACAGAGTTATTGGGTAATACGATACCCTTTGGTAAGACTAGTTGTCTTACTTTCGGGCTTCTGACGACCCGTAACGACTGTCAAAGATTCACGAATGACAGCCGGGACCAACGGCCTAACGTCCTTTCCGAGGGGGTCTTGGTATGTAAAGATGGTCACCCGTCCATGGACCAACCACGGCAAGCGTAGCTTAACCTGGATGATTGACCCGTGCAGCTGTTATTACTTAGCTACAAGCCCCACCATTTGCTTAGAACTCCTGCGTAGGTAAGTATTTCTAAAAACAACATAAAGAAAACATGTTTATTCTTCTTCTTTTGGTGTGGTTAGTGACTTACCTGGTGTCAGAGTTTTTATGCCACTCATGGGCTTCCGACTTGGCTTCACATGCCGTCGAGAAATAGCTCTCAGGCATGCCGGTTTCCTTACAAAGTTTTCCTTCACCATTTTTTTAAAGCAAGTGATAATTATAATACGCACATGAATCCGAAAAGTCAGAGGTGCGTTGCCTTGGGTTCGAACTCGAGACCTGTGACTTGGCAGTCCGACGGTTACACCACTAGGCTATCATTGCTGTTGCCTAAAACATAGGTACATGGATAGATAGATAGATTTGATAGATAAATCATAGATGTGTAGAATATATCAGATGGATTGTACTCGTATAGCATCAAGTTTATCTAATTGAACAATCATATGTGCTGCTGGGGAGTTTGTTCCGCTATTTCTTCTTCCCAGCTAAAGCACTAGGAAGTGGTGAAGGGCGGACGTTTTGGAGGATTGTCTTATGTAATTTTGACATTCGAAAAGTGTTGATTCTCAGCCTAATTTGAATAAATGACTTTTGATTTGATTTTTGATTTTGATTGACTTCATTTTGTGACACAGATTTCTTTTAAAAGCCATCTCATAAAGTCATAACATAAAGTTATATTGAAGACTAGTTGCTGCCCGAGGCATAAACCACGTGGATTTTTTTTAAATAAAATAAAAATTTGCCAGTAAAAGTCCCGTCAGAATGGGTCTAACCGTTTTAAAGATTAGTCGGAACAATCAATGAGACAGACGTCACGGACAATTTTTTTTATAGGTTTCGTATATTCTTTCATATGCATTAGGTAAAAAGCTAAAAAAGCTGTTATTGTGACATTACGAACAGACACTTCAATTTTATTTATGTGTATAGATTCTATACAGGTACATAACATCACGACTTGTTTTACCCATGGAATAGGCAGAGGTATACCTGCCCATTGTAGGTACCTCACATTTCGCCTGTCCCCCCCACACTTTTTCCGCCCCCATACGTAGTCACTAGTGTAAGAAAACAATTTCACAATATACAAACAAAATAACTATTATAACAATATAACATACTATTATTATAACTATACTATTATACTATTATTTTAACAATATAACTATTATATTATAGTATTACAAAAAAAAAATACATAATCCCTACGAATCCATACTTTAATATTATAAATGTAAAAGTAACGCTGTCCGTCTGTCTGTTACGTTTTCACGCCTAAATCGCTGAACGGGGATATCGGGATATGGAGGACATAGGCTACTTTTTTACGCAGTAACCGGCATTCATGCGGGCGGAGCCGTGGGCAAAAGCTAGTCATCATAATAAAAAATAAAAAAATGCAATTTTTTTTTCTTTTTTTGACGTACATATATATGGCTATCTTACGATCCACCCGTGCTGAGATATATGTATATATGAGACAGTTTTTTCTGTATAATATATTTTTTGCGATTACCGTATTATTCGGTGATGGGTGCGACTGCCTCTGTTAACATGCAGCAGTTATTTCGCTTTAAATCCAACTTTAATTATCTTTACGGACCGGATAACAACCATTATCAATGACATTTAGACTCCTAATGCTATAATCTGGCGCATAATATTATAATTAGAACATCATAAACTGAAGAAGTTCCTGTGATTGACATTCCTATTTAGTTCCAGAAACAACATAGAAATGATGAAGCCGTATTTTCGAACGTAGTGAACCAAACTACTACAGTCACTGTTAAACTATGGTTAAAGTAACTATCGCGTAACCTCGTTACAGTAAACAGTAAAAAAATAACCTAATCTGGTTAACTCTGACAAAACAGCTAAGGGCTTTGACCCTAAGCGAAGAGATGTGGGGTACGCGGGACAGTTGTTGGTCGTGATTTGTTTTTAATTAAGTTTCGCTTTGAAGTTAGTTTGGGTTTCATTTGTGATTAAATATGGTGAGTGATTTATGATTGCGTTCACAGATTAGATTTCAGTACGAGTATGCGAGATAGGGTTAGATAATGAAGGGTTACGAGCTCTCATATATCTAATAAGTATTTTTTTATAATGAGCTAATTTTGCAAGTAACAATTTCTAGTGATATTATTTTTCTTTTTAACACAATTCACCTCTCTCTTTGGTAAAATACGAAATAAAAGGAACATACTTTCCTCTGTATTTGAATAACAAGCGTACTTGTTCCTATACTTATCTGAAATTACCATAAAAAACTAGTATCTCATAATAATAGGTGTCGTCACCCTCCAAACATATTCGACCTATTTTCGGTAAGCCACATGTCTCAGATTACCGTACACGTATAAAAGAAGAAAAAAAAAAAAGAGATAGTTAATAATAGCGACATGTTATATTACTACTACTAACATAATGTTAGTAGTTAATTTGTTTGTCTGTATGTAAACAGAGTATCGTGTTTATGGGGAAGGTTCGTGTTAGCGCGAAAGTAAATATGCTAGGGACGATGGTTGGTACTTCCACCCTATAAGCTTTTATATCTTTTTACACGAGATTTTCTTCGATACAGTAGACGCTTAGTTTGTAAGTTCTTCTTGAAGTTTAGTTAATGAGGGCTGTTAAGAACTAGTTTTTGATGCGATAGTGATCGTTTAACTTTCTTAGGAATAGTAATTATGATTTTAAGATTTTGTTCTGGTTCTCTTTTATATGGGTGACATTTTCCTGGTTAATTTCATAAGGACATAAAAAGAACTTGCTTCAAAAATGGGTTCCTGGCAAGGAAGCTCGTTTCTCGAGAACATAAAGTTTTAGATCGTTAGGTATAATAGTTTCTTAAAAAATCGACGTTGTACGAAAGTTTCAGAACATAATTTTCTGAAACTACTTACTTGATGACAGGTTTGTTGAAGACATCTTTATAATTAAGTCTCTTGAACGATGGCAAAAGAATCAGCGAAAAAAAAATTTTTTTTTGGCAAGAAACCGAGAAAATACCACTACAACCGTTTCTGCTGCCAAGCAGTTTGATGGATTACCTTGAGGCGAAAGGTAACCAGCGAAATTAAAATTTTCATACGTTTTTGTAATTTGCTTATCAGGTTGTATGTTGATCTCTATAGTTCGTTCGCGTTTAGAATGCAGTGATCTCATCAGTGCAACTGCAAGATAAAGGTGTATTCACAGTGGTGTTAAATTCAAACAAATTATATTATATTTTAAAAGACCTTCAAGTCAAGTTCACAATGACAGTCATTGTGAACTTGACTTTGTAATTTGTAAAGATTTGATTGGTTAGGGGGCGGGGCTAGGCCGACGGGCAATTATGACTGCATTCTTAACGCGAACGAACTATAGTGATTCGCGGCCGTATCAAATATTTATATATATAATTATTATCATAAAAATCATTAGATAATACAACTCTCTAAGTTCTTAAAATCCTATTGAATGACTATTTCAGGAAATCATGACATTTGTGGCCAATTCTAAATTAAGGAGTTATTTTGCTTATAATATTTGTAATTCTGTAAAATCATATTTATTACGGTAGCGAATCATATTTTAATCAACACACAACCTGACAGACCAGCAAATTGCAAAAAACGTAAGAAAAATTTAATTTTGCGGCCTACATCAGCGCATCCCTTTTAAACGTCTTTATCTCTAATGTCGAAAATGCAATGGCAACGTCCTTGGTGTCGCAGGTGTCTAAAACTAGAAAGATCCCTCTCCAAAAATAACGCTACCCAAAAATAACCAGTTGACAAATGAAGCGCCAGAATGTCATAGGCAGTTCGTACACGACACAACTAATCACAAACTAGTTAGTGACGTTGCGTTGCTTTTGAGTAACTCATAGCTTGTGTCATACAAGTTACACACTATTCTAGGTATACTAAAGTGACCATATGCCCCGTTTTGAACGGGACCGAACCTTTTTTCGGTTCTTCGTCCCGGTGTCCCCGAAACAAACCTGGGGACGTAAAATTGTCCCGATTTCAGAAACCGCGCGTTAATTGGAGGGCCGGATATAAAATAAAAAATTGGCAGTCTGTAAAGTTGGTTTACGGACGATAATTTAACGTGACAACGTCATAACAAAACATTGATGCGGCGCAAGCGTACAATTAGCGTAACGGGACAATGAGCGCAACGGGACAGTGAGTGTAACGGGACAATGAGTCATCCTTTTTCGTGCATGCAGCCAGCGTTCATCGATTTATTAGACGTTGCCACGTCAAAAATAAAAATCACCAGCTGTATTAAAACAAATGTTGTTCTGCTGACAACTATAAAAATGACTATGCTACGAAAATAAAAAATAATAATATAAAATTATATATGATAATAATAAATGACTATGAGTATTACTATGCTGGGACTCAGGCCATCTTTTTTCGAGAGGTAGTGGGCTATAATCTACCACCCGGGCTCAGCACGGGTTGATAGATGTCATTATGTCTTCGAATTATTGGTTCTAGGACATGCCGACCTTAGCCTATTCCACCCACGGCTCACGATGTTTTCCTTCACCGTTTTGAGAGCAGTGGTGATGAAATTATTTATTCAAAGTAAATCGCCTGCCTGGATTTGAACCCAAGATCTAGAACACGTAAGTCGGGGCCGTTGCCACCGGGACACACTGCTCTCACCTATACCTGGCTGTAAAGTATACAAATCTGAGTCAGGTAACGACTAACCGTTAAAGATATAAAGTAAATGACTCAATATTACGCCAAGTGTTGAGTTGTATGGTCAGCAAAACTACGTTCTTATCCAACGACTTCCTAACGTACGAGTGAACGCTTGCCACTCTTCTCATACATAACATCACGCCTGTTTTCCCCGAAGGGTTGAGCAAAGTACACCTCTGCTCAACCCGATAACACCCGCATTTAGCCAGTTAAAATTAAGTTTAAGTCCCATGTAAATGGGGGCGAACCTATTGACATCATCGACTCCGGGCTGTTACTGAGAAATTCCAGATGGAAAACCCAGTAACACTTTGCCCGAGTCGGGAATCGAGCCCAGGACCCCATGCTCAGTAGTAGCGCTTGCGATCACTAGACCAACGAGGTAGACCACCACTACACCACCACCACTTGCCACTTTCTTCTCGTTTATTAGAATTTACCTAATATTAGCCTGTTCCACCCGCGGCTGAGCACAATAAATTCTCAACAAGGAGCAATTGATCAGTCCGCACATATTCATTTTTTTGTTACACTAAATTCGTCTAATATAAATACTACGTTATTCAAGTAAATTTCCTACATTTTATTGAGCACTAAGCTCCAGTGTCTCGTCGTAGACATCATTCCCTGTGCCATGCTTCCCTGGTCTGTGCGAAGTGAATACTTCCTCATAAGGAAGCAGAAAACTGTTTATTCTATCGCTACTGGCTCCTACGTAAGTAGGGTCATTAATAAGTTGATAAATGTGGTATAATTCCGCGGGTCTCGCTCGTCCCAGTCATCGCTCGCTATCGCACACCTCATCTTAACTGATTTTTAGCTTTGTCGACTTGAGGCCACGAAGTAAGCGGGTTTGGAAAAAGCTTAGCCATTTTTATATATTTTATTTAAAGTATCAATAGTGTGATGTGCTTTAATATCTGTAAAAATAATGGCAATATTACATGATTTGACAAAATTGATTTACTTCAATGAAAAGAGTATAAATGAAAGAACATTATATGATTAGATTTTTTGAATGCACTGTTCAACTTTGTTACATAATCAGCCTATAATGTTCCCACTGCTGGGACCCTGGCCTCGTCTCTGTGAGAGGGAGTGGGCTATAATTCACCACACGGGCCCAGTGCGGGTTAGTGGATGTCATATTATGACTTAGAATTGTTGTTTCTAGGACATGCCGGTTTCCTCACGATGTTTTCCTTCACCGTTTTGAGAGCAGTGGTGATGAAATTAAATACAAAAATTAAAGTGCCTGCCTGGGCTCGAACTACCAACAACTCTTAAGTCAGGGCCGATACTACTGGGCCACCACTGCTCAACTGGGCCACCACTGCTCACTGGGCCACCACTGCTCACTTGGCCACCACTGCTCAACTGGGCTACCACTGCTCATCTGGGACACCACTTCTTGCTCAACTTGGTTGCTTCATGTAAATTACAAGTCAACAACAATATTGCTCAAAATATGCGAAAAGACACCATGATCTTATTATTTGAAAACTACGCTACGTTTAAAAAAAATCCTTTGCGAATTTTGCGACTCTTAAAATGTCAAGCTGTAAGTCCTTAATTAAATTAAGTTGTTCAGCTCAATCCTATTAGGCATTAATAAAAGATTTAAAGTCGTATACAATAAGAGTTAAAGTTTCACGCGGATCAAGAAGCGCCCGGCAATCAATTATAGCAATTCACCACAAACCGAAATGATGAATCAGCTGTTTTCAAACTTATAACATGCAAATAAATGACCCTACCTACGTTAGCGAGAATATAAATTAAAGTAACCTTTCATCAAGACCCAAAAAAAAAAAATTTTACTTACAAATCGCTATCTTCAAAGCCACACCGCTAAAGCCACAGGATTAATGACATCGCCTTCAAGCGTTCATTAATAATTTACGTTTTTATGCACATTGCGTGACGACTGGGACGTTTACCTTACTTTTAATTATACTAGCTGCTGCACGCGGCTCCGGCTGTGTTTTGCTTTAGATTGCTGTTGTGTTTTGTGCAATACACTGGTATTATACCGGAAAATGCCAGGGTAATAGGTAATGGTTGGTATATTAGCGTTAAGCTAAGTTTATGAAAATGTATCAATTTAACATTTAGTTAAATCTAATGATAGGTGGTCTAATGAGGCTTTTAGCAATTGGGTGATCTTTAGCTGGCTTTAAATTCTGATTATATATACTGAATTATTGTTTTGTGGAGTTTTTATCCCTACTCTTAAGTTAAACTTAAGAAAAGAGCCATAAACCTTTTTCGCGGATTGACTGACACCGTGTTATAAAGGAACAAATATTATTTAATACGTAGGCAATCTTTCATAATCAGAAACTTTCATCTTAAACAGATCAGCAGTTCTCACGTTAATTCCTAACATACAAACAAACAAACCTGTAGTAACAATCAAGAATGATTTATTAATATAAGTTGATACATTCTTATTCAGCTATATTGTCGCTGTTGTGTAAATATAAATAATAACAAATGTATAGTGAAACACGCGAAACGAACCTAAATAACATAATCAAAACGGACTTGACAGTTGTAAATAATTATACTGACATAATTAGGGCAGGAAACTTGATGTATTCGTTTTTATTAATTAGGTTTTTTCAACAATTTTTCGTGGAAACCTGAAGGCTAATTTCCGTACTAAAAAACGTTCAAAATCTGGGCGTAATTTCATATCAGCGGCAATCAATGTTAAAAACTTGACGAAAAGTATGAAAATTGGAGGTTGTATTGAGAACTGAAATTAGAATGGAAACGCAAACTTAAAAATACTGAATACCTACTTAAAAGGCTATTATGTAGAGCGAATTGTCGCTTGTTAGTCTGTACTCTGTCACCATGACCCATCCCAGGTTATGAATAAGATACCTACAAATAATTTACGGCCACAGAAAGCTTTATAAAAGGAGCTCGTGGCTAAGTAATAACAGCCGCGCGGGTCGATCCGTCAGGTTAAGCTACGCTTGCCGGGATTGGTCCGTGGATGGGTGACCATCTTTACTTACATACCGAGACTCCTCCGTGCCTCGGAAAGCACGTTAAGCCGTTGGTGCCAGCTGTCATTCGTGGATGTTTTACAGTCGTTACGGGTCGTTAGAAGCCCAAAAAGTCTGACAACCAGGCTTTCCAAGGGGTATCGTGTTACCCAGTTAATGAGTTGTGGAGGTTAGATAGGCAGTCGCTCCATGTAAAATACTGGTATCCAGCTGCATCCGGTTAGACTGGAAGCCGACCCCAACATAGTTGGGAAAAGGCTAGGCAGGCAGAAAGCTTTATAAAAATAAAAATAAACCGGAACAAGAACAAACTTAACATTGTATACTTGAAGTCTCAAATTCAGATAATTTATGTAAACAAAGTAATGTCAAGAAATGTCACTGTCAAAATGACAGGACAGTGGTGCAAAACATTTTATCATTAAATGTTTTTGTAAATAATTATCGATAAAATTAAAGTGAATTAATTATAAGAACTATGCAAACAAAATACCGTTGCCAAACAATGTTTTTTGTAGTGTGTCGGAGGCACGGTATATGATAGTCATAATCAGCCCTTTTAAGCCCAGTGCTAGACGTAGGCGTCCCAAAATCGATTTCTAATCGAAACAGTTTATAGCCGTTTTCATCCAAAATGTGTCTAGATATGCTACTTAAATATGAATCCATTTATGAGAGTTGTAATATTAGTGTTGTTGAAGATGTTAAAATTTGAAAATGTTTGGATCTCCTGCAATGTTACCAGTATCATAAAATATTTTATACCAGAAAATCTCCTTTTATTAATAACTTTGTTTTAAATCGAAAATTTATAAAATTATGACGGTATGATTACTTTTTAATTATTATTTCTTAAAATCAGTACTTAAAAGAAAATAGAACCTCTTTTTTCGCAATTTTATGTGAATTACCATTACGAAGATATTTTTTTGTTATGTTATCCCCTTTGTTTACATAAATTATCTGAATTTGAGACTTCAAGTATAGTTGAAATACAGGTTCTCCCATTCCAACTGCAAATGTAACTTGATTATTACTAGTTATCTTTTAAAGCCTACTTTTCTGTGATAGTTTTCCTTTTGACTTCGTTATACATATATAATAATATAACACACTTGACTTGAATTGGGATAAGGGGAGGAGAATGATGTTACACTAGACTGTACCAAAAATTTGCATTTTTAAGCTTAATATTTCGTTAACGGATCCCTAAATCGAAAAGTGGTTTTACAAACCCGCAATATTTTTGAAAGTACTGTCCAACGACACCCCACACCATGGGATATACGAGAAAAAAAATCATCTACACTTTACTTTTAGGGGAGGTTACCCTAAAAAATGTATTTCGAGATTTAATTTTACCACATTGTCGACGTGTTTAATACATGTGTCCCAATGCCAAATTACAGCTTTCTAGTACTAACAATCTCTGAGCTAAGCCGCAGACAGACAGACAAACGGACAAGGCGACACTATAAAGAGTTCCTTGTTGACTACGGAAACCTAAAAAGTATGAACATTAGAGGTGTTTGTGACAGATTGAGACTAAAATTAATATGCAATGTTCATAAAATACGGTAACTGCGTCTCTGAAGACTTACAAGGATATATTCTGTAGTGCGACTTGTCGTTAGTCTGATAGACAGGAATTATGTCACCGTGAGCCATCGCAGGTTATATAAGATACCTATAAATAATTTACGGCGACAGAAAGCTTTACATAAAATCCTGAACGAAATTACCGAAAGTGAGTGTGAGCATACGTAGTGAATTGGTGATCATGCCTCGTGAATTCTCTTTATGAGAAAAGGCATTTAATTTTGCCAAAAAAGGTAACAACATACCTTATAAAACACTGCCATTACCTACTGATTGCTTCGTAAAACTAAAAATAGTACTACATAATTAGGCAATATTTAGTAGTAAAACTACTAACAATCAATTTTTAACTCCCAAGCCAGCTTAGTAACACAATACAAAACGAAACTTTTATAATTAAAACTAGTTTCCACCACAATATAGGCTGTAACATAACTTTTATTACTCTAACATTTTAAAGTGTTTGTTAAGTCATTTTATTAAAATACAGCCACACACCGCCTAATTAAAATTATACCGACGTTTAGGCCAACGTACTAATATCGTAATAACGGTACTTAATGTATTGTTTATACTTATCATAATAATAATTTTTAATTGTTATAATTTTTCTGAATGGGCTAAGCAGGAAGCTAGCCCCCGCGGTATGGTATGGCTTTGTGAACCATATTTATGGTGGTAGATACCATCGGAAGGCGTGAAGATGTTGTCTTTTATTAATTATGATGTTCGTGTTTTTAATTTATTGATCGTGAGGTTTATACATCATGCTGAAGCGGGTTTGTGAGAGAATGAATGCTGAATGAAACGAAATCTGGAAAGCATTTAATAAATTATGCAGATAACTTAGATAACATTTAAATACTCAAGGCATCCTAAAAACTCAGGCACTGGATTAAAAGTTGTCATAAATTCACCTGTGCTATTGCACAGTCAAATCATTTACTTCAATAAGACCATTCACATATACTATTGGCTAGGAGTTGGTCAGCTCCAGAGACAAATCAGAAACAGACTCTTTGGTTTGGTTCTTTGGTGCTATGGAAGTACACTCGCGAATCCGCGAGTGGTTGCCTCGCGCATTTGGTAGGTATTTAAACATTGTAATTATTTTAACCAATTTATCAAGACAAACTTAGCGAATTGTGCTAAACAAACTACCTTACCATTTATAAAAAAAAATTGAAATATACGTCTGTTTTGTAGCTTCATGAGATTGATGAAACTTTACGAAAAGGGGTATTTTTTTTTTTTCTATCCAGCAAAGTTAATCTTATCGTGTTAGTACATAAAAGCGATTGCATGTCCGCCAGATCCTTAAATAAAATATAACTTTTTTTCGGAAGTTTATAAGTAACACTGTTTTTTATTTTTTCAATTAAAAATAATTTAAAAAAACTAGTAAGCGCGGTCTCTGTCGGATTGTACCGCCATAAGGAAAACGTCTTTAAGTCTATAGTCGAATATGTTATGTGTGTTGTTAGAATATATGCCTTCAACAAAAGATATTATGTAGAAAGCTTACATAAGTCCCATGCAACATCAAGACAACTTACAAAGCAATAAGCCTCCACCAACTTGCGACTACAATAGCAAGAAGTTCGCAACATTAGTCTAGTGCATGGAAACATAAAATCGATGAACATTCACAATGAGTGTACAGTTTTATACTTAGCAATGATACGATCGCGTGCGCTATGAAATATGTAAGTGCTGAGTGTGTCGCGGTGAGCGAGGATGTAGGTAGGTAAGGGTGGATATGGTAGAATAATAAACTTCTTTTATTAAGAGACTGCAAGAAAGAAAAAAAAAAATCGTGTGCGGTCGGGGGAAATGAGCGGCCGTCAGGAACGAATTTCCTTCTCACGTATGATTTAGAACAAAAAACAAAAAAACTTTTGACTCTCTTGAAACTTGAGACCTTGGATCAGATTTTTCTTTCGAGGGTTCTTTTAGTTCGTATATACTGTTTTACCCACCCACAGACGCGTTTATAATACAGAGCCATCTAGCATAAGTTTTTAGAAGCTCTCATAAAGTTACCACACAAGCTTCTAAAAATGTATACTAGATGGCTATGTATCAAAAAGGCGTATTGAATTCACACGTTCTCCCGCTCTCTATCCCTTTCTATTATTATAATTTGTCGCATGGAAGGGGCATAACGCTTTTTCCTTACGTGACGATTTCTACCAGCTAACTCCTACCGCAAGCCGCGTTGAAGAACTTTGTTCCAATAAGGCTAGAACACATTCTAAAACACAAAAATATGCCAACACCACAAGAAACGCCCTTCTTGTGTATCGACATAATCTTTACGCGAATAGCTCATGTGTTGCTTATAAGGTTAGCCAGTCAGTAACGTTGGCAGTGTCAGTGGGTTCAATACCCCGTGGTGCATTTGCAGACTGTAAAACCAAAGTCATCATTTCAGCCAAAAGACGTCCACTGCTGGATGTAGGCCTTCCCGAAGCAACGCTACTTCGACCGGTTCTGTGCTTCCCGCATCCAGCGGATTCCTGCAGCCTTCACAAGGCCATTGGTACACCTTGTGGGAGGCCTTCCAACACTACGTTTTCCGATACGCGGTCGTCATTCCAGAACCGTTCGGCCCCATCGGCCATCTGTTCTGCGAGCAATGTGCTCTGCCCACTGCCACTTAAGTTTGGCGATTCTTTGACCAACCAAAGTATTTTTCTGGAAATGTTTTAAAGAAATAAATCAAAATCAAAAGTCATTTATCCAAACTAGGCTGAGAATCAGCACTGTTACACATTTTAACGTAAAAATTACATAAGATAGTCCCCCAAAACGACTGTCTTCCACTACTTCTTAGTGCTTGAGCTGGGGAGAAGACGTGGCGCAATGAATTCCGTTTTTATGTCATCAAGACAAATCTCCAGCTGGCATTGGTTAAGTCTGGATTACAGAAAAGTTAATCACTAACCCTATGTTCTTAATAGCAACAACGCTTCACTGAATGAAGCTTCTGCTACTAAGGTAATAATAATAACATCTGTCTTTTATTACTGGAAAAAGGCCCCATCCCATACTTTGGTTACTGCTCTATCTCTATTTAAAAAATTCTTAACACGCATTCCATAAACTCTGGTCATTAATCCACTGAACTTTATCCTCAACAGCACATCGTTTCTAACATCAGTCTCCATGGATTAGCCAGGATTAAAATGTCAGCAAGAAGCCATTACAGCTCCATTCACGACGTTATTAAGTAATACGATAACAATTTGCCTCCATCTAGTAATTGGGCTCTAGTTCAATTTAAACTCGTTTGACATCAGAATGTCTATCGAATTCCCTTGATGTGACACGTAATAGGGCTAAATAGAAATGTATGATGGAGGCAGTAGTTAGATGATTCAGTTAAGGCGTAGGTAAATTAACCGCCACACTAAGAGACATCGATTAACGTTAAACGTCATTAACGTTGACTTGAATAGTTAAGTCAGGAATAGTATATTGGCAGGTGATGAAATAAGTAACTATTGAATACGAATATAATGATAGTATATTTCCCTTTCTCTCGTGTCTGCATGAGCTACATTTTAATAGTTCATAATTATGTTAGTAAAAATATTAACCCGTTAGCTAAGCTGGACGTAGGACTGATTGCTCATCAGGTACACAAAAGCATCATCCTTCGTCTTTTAATGCTTAATTGCTCGCATTTTCAACAGAAATAGATAAAGTTCATAATTAAAATTTGGCCAGTATACCACGGTTTCCTAAGGATGACTTAAATTAATCGGAACAAAATGCTTCATTAATGATATTCAACGTTTGTGAAAGTGACTGTAAACATGTTCAAAAGGACAAATTATTTGAAATACGCTTTTGAGAATTTGCGAAAGTCAATATAACATACATAATAATTGAGCGTTAATTTCGGATATTTACTCCAATCATATCAGCTATTGAAATTAAATGAGATTTTAATGTAGTTAAGAGGAGACGAATGAAATGAGATTCGTTAAAATTATATCAATTTTAAACTTGTTATTTCATTCCGAAAATAATAATGAGGCTTCATATTATTTTAAAGGCAATCAACTGAGCTTTGCTCAATCTACTGTTTCTCCAATATTCATATCTTCTCTAAATATGGTATATGAATAAAACTATTTTTTATTTAGTAATTATGTAGGTATCCCCTACCCCCCCTAGGACATAGGGTGGGTAGGTGTCCCTAGCACATTTTTAAGTTTTAAGTTCTATAATAAATCTAAGTATCAACAGAGTGATAGATCCTCTTCTCCTAGGAACTATTTCTTAGCGTAACAGAATATCTTTTCTCAAGAATTTTACGACGTGCTCAAGATAGTAAACAGCTGATTCTCACAGTTTTTTTTTATTGTTTTGAGATAGGCATGCAGGTAAGATTCTACTTCAAAACTTGCTTGAGTATTATTTTCATACAGACAACACAGAACCATTGAAAATTAAATTATTACATTCCTAAGGGGAGTTAGAGATGAACTGAATACGGCTCTTACGGGGGTTTGAAGTTGCGAGTAACAACCAGTACTCCTGCCTACTGTCTACATAAAACATAATTATTTTTTGGCTTTTTATTTTCTTCTTTTTTGAGTACGAGTAGAAACTGCGTGGTTTTCAAACGTTACTACCACAGATAGGTCAGTTATTTCGCGTAGTCGCACTTGGGTAAACTTCACGCTTCATCGTTTGGGTGCGAGGCAGGTACCCAAAATCACTATACCTCGGACGTCGGTGTAAAACATTCACAGAGGGCATGGAAACGAAAAAAATGGTACAACGTCAAAGATTAAGTGGATGTTTTGTTACTAAGGTCGTGATAATGTTTTGTAGCGTCTTGGCTAGTAACCATTGGCTCAAGAAGTGCAGTAGTGTATTGGGATGCATCATTCATAATTGGACGGTTCGACGTTTACTTCAACAGACTACATCGTAGAAGCCTTGGTACCCCGTAGAATAGTTGGCCTAACGAGAGTGTAAAAGGACAGGGTAGGTACCAACAATTATTTTATTTCCTGTGCTATGATGGTCCCTGTTCAAACAGAGAATCTGGAGTATTCGCCTTGTGGGAACTTTAATGCAGGCAATTCGGTAGGAGTACAAAACAAACCTCGTAGAAGGAAGATATATACTAGAATGCCAAACTTATAGTGATTAGTCAGTGAATCCATATCACAAATCAATTAATCTTTAGAGCTTTCACTTCCGTGAATCATATTTTACCTTACCTTAGATATTATTTTCAAAATGTTGGCGCTTTTGCCATAGAAACACACGAAACGTCCCATCAAACCAAACACAAAAACGTCCCATCTGCATCCTACTCTATGTCCTCACCAGCGGATGCACAAAAGCGGGCCCGTCAAACTGGTTCCCACTTTTTTTTGCCCCTACGGCCTCGGACCCACGCACACGAGCGTGCGCACAGTGTGCGTGCACGCGTGCATGTGTGCGTGATCAGCTGATGGTAACAGCTGTAGTGTGATCAATCGGTTTAAATACGTAATGTTGGTATGCGAGGAAATGCGGAGGTATGCCCAAGGGAACGGAAGTATTGATGGAATTTGAGTGTCGAATTGATGTTCTGGTGTTTTCGGTAAGTGGCAGGGTAAGATATGGAATTTTTCGTTTCTAGTCAGTATGTGTTTCTATGCAGGAAATAGATGCATATTGATATGTTAAGCACTGGTAAACTGTAGCCCTATATTCTATGTTGACCTGAAAATCTAGGTATTTGTTTGTGAAATGACTTAAGACAGTGGCTAAAGGCACAATTCTGTCAACCTTGTTGATCTGCTAATTTACTAACTAAAACATGTGCTCTATTTAATGCTCTCTTTAAATGTTTTTTTGCCATTGGGTGCTTTTATCGTTTAAGTTGAACTATTTTAGCTTCTGTCACTGAGGGATAGGCGCAATTCCAATTTTTATTCTCACACTGAAAATTTATATTAGGCAGTTAAGCACAATAACTGCCAAGTTATTACCCTTATTATAAAGGCTAACAGTATTGCCATCATCAAGTCGTAATAACTTACTCTTTTACGACTAACGAATGGACAGTTTAGGACTGTTCCTGGAAACCTGGTTTAAAGTACCAGGCAGGTATAAAATACCAGGTGCTCGCTGCATTTGGAGCTCGACCAGCAGTGTGGAAATTACGTCATAGTGAGAGTTTAACGATGACATTTTGGCATAGGCAATGCATAGACTAATCATGCGTATAAATCCAGCCGTTTTAAATAATAATAGTTGTAATTGAACTAAATGGTTAAATGGGAAGTAGGTGGGACTTATAGTTTCATCAAACTAGGTAGGTACCATAGCTACGTGATGATGATGAACCACCCATTAGAAACAGGCTATGTCATTAATGGGCGGTCAAATAAATATTTGCCTCAGGAGGGGTTCCATCGAGTAGGTAACTTAATAATTAGTACTTGGGCAGTCCTTTTAGAATCATACTTGCTGACTAAATCTAAATCTATCTTTTCAGCTTAGTTCCTGCGACTTGAAGAAATAACGAATACTTGCTTAGTATGAAGTTGATTAGGGAACTCACTTACAAAAGCTTACTTAATATACTTTTTTATACGTTACCCTTTCAATTTAAATCCCTTTATTAATATAGCCACTTTAAATTCTATGTGTTCTTTTGTACAACACAAAAAATACTTTCGTTATCTTTGCGATAAATGGCGCTACTTTACAAACATTTTATTTTTTAAAGTTAATTTACTTTCAAGTCTACAGATTAGTTTAAAGTGTAAGTAATAGTAAGATATTTGCTAGTTTATTGTTAAAAATACGAGAATTATCAATTCAATTGACTGAAACAAGTTAGGTAGCAGGTGATAGTTTCTACAAATGCCCGGGCAAAGCGAAAGGTGAAAAGTGTTCATTTAAAATATGGCATGTAACAGGATAGCTAGAATGAATACTCAATTAATTTTATTACTTTGAAAAACACTGTCGTAAGTTTTATAAAGTAAAAAACGTGTAAAACTTAAATGCTAAGGTTATGGTTAAGTTTTTTACTTTAAGTTATGATTGTAAGGATAATACAAGCATTTGCTTTTACCGCAATTACAGATGTTCTTGAAGCATTAAGAAAGGTTTTTTTGTGGGTGGCCAGTAATAAATGTAAAAAATGCATTAAATTTGTTGCTAGCTAAGCAATAATCCTCGGTTCTCCTTCCACATTAAAGTTTCCATATAGCTGCCCAAAAAAAAAAAAAACATTTTGGACCGAAGTTTGAAATAATTGAGCCATGATTCTGTTTCTTTTTTCTTTTCAGTTTGACAAAATTCGAACATAACATTTAACATCTACCAACCCGTACTGGGCTTGCGTGGCGGATTTGAGCCCACTCCCTCTTGAAGAGAGATTGATTATGATTATGCTGTTGGCGATATTGACTGTTGTTTGTAAACAACCACAACAGTGAAAATGAGATAGCAGGAGATCAGTCATAAGAGACATGTCAGACTTTCAGATAGTATTATGCAGTGTACAGTAGGACGCACATCAGCGCTGACAAAACTGACCCGACAGAGACCGCGCTTACTAGTTTTTTGAATCCATGGGAAACATAAATAACAGTGTAATAAAATTCTGATTTTTTTTTATTATATCTTATTTAAGAATCTGGTGGTACTGCAATCGCTTTAAATAACACGATTAGATAACTTTGCTGGATGGAAAAAAAACCCAAAGTTACCGTATTCGTAATGTTTAATCAATCTCATAGCTACAAAACAGACGTTTTTTTTCTTATTTTTTATAGAAATGAAAAGATAGTACGATTGTTTTGTACAATTCGCTGAGTTTGTCTTGATAAAATAAGAATTATACTTCGTATCTTTCCCGAAGATGATTACAGTTTACATGCAGCAGCACGCGAGCTGATGCTGTCCTAATCACACTTTTAAAGCTATTTAAATACATATAGAATTTATTTTTAATTAAATAAATATCAAAAAAGTAGTGTATTGACTACTTTATCCCACTGGAGTGCAACCCGCCACGCCGTCGCCGTCGCAATACTTGACTCATTACGTGATTTAGTGTTGTCCGACTCACACGTAAATTTGCTCGTCCGGAAATAACCTTCATTGCTTTACACTATGGGAAAAAGAAAGCGATCTGGTAAGGACGATAGTGACAGTATCGAAAAACTACTAAAAAAAGTGAAAAAGTTAGTTAAAAAACGAAGAACAATCTCTTCATCGTCATCGGAAAGTGAACCAGCTTTATCTCCTTCGCATTCAATCTAGAACCACAAGGTAAGTGAATAGACAAATACCTACACATTATTTTCTCATCTACCGCCTTGATACTGCACAGTGCACATAAATAAAATACAGTAAATTTTTCGTGATGATAACATCCCGACAATGTATTCTTAAGAATTAACATTAGATCCAGGAAGCGTTGTTTATATATTAAATAATCAGTGTCATAAAATGTTTATAATTCATTGTGATATCCCGACGTTTATTGTGTGTGGATACTATGACCGTCATACGTATTACCTACCTACAACACCAACATTAGTATCCCGACGTATATCGTGTGTGGATACCTTATGTGTTGTTAAAAGTGTCATAAAATGTAAGTTTTCATTGTGATATCCCGACGTTTATCGTGTGTGGATACTATGACCGTTATATACACGAGACCAACTTAAATATCCCGGCGTAAAGCGTGTGTGGATAAAAAAGTACCTACTTACGGCAGGTACTGATAATTATACTTTACTCCCTTGCAGATGTATTTACCTGCTAAAAACTGTATATACATGAAAGCACCTATGCTAAATCCTGAGTTAAAATCGGCACTGTCTGATTCCAACATTAAAAAAGATTCATACAGTGAGCAAAAAAAAAAATCAAATGGCCAGCTGTATCTCAGCAATAGGCAAAAAGCATTAAATCTGGCTTTGTCACAAACCGAAAGCATTCCACAAGAGATTATAAAACCACTCAGTGATGCAGGGCGGCTGATGTGCGATACGCACTACAGAGAATCTCTGTCTAGAAGATTCACTATTATTAATGCCATAAGTAAACAAAAAAGAGACATAATAAAAAACACTAAAATAGACGATTATTTATTCGGTTCCAACTTGTCTGAATATTTAAAATCCACCAAGGCCATAACAATGTCTGCCTCAGAACTGAGATTCACCGCAAATAGTGAAAAATTCTATCAACAGCGTAATCAGCCGAGTACTTCTACATATCGTCAAAATAGTGCTTTAAACGCACGGGGGGCACTGCGGGCACCAGCCGCCGAGCCGCGAGTGTACCCCAACCAGACTCGGCGCCAGCCACCACCGCCGCCACGGGACTATCGCCGCGCGCAGACGGCCTCACGGGCACGGACGGCCAACTATACAGCCCGACGCCGATAAAAATTTCGTCACAGGTAGATAACATCAATAATGTACCTATAGCTGGCAGATTACAACATTACTTTAATGAATGGCATCATATTACTAATGATACAACTATTTTAACTTGGATTAAAGGATATCAAATACCATTCCTTTGTGAACCACACCAAACAAGCATACCTAAAAGGTCATACACGCTCACAGAAACTAACATAATTGATAATTGCATTTCTGAGCTATTAGATTCAGGTTTTATTTCTCAATGTATCCTTTGTGAAAAACAATTCGTTTCACCTATATTTACAGTACCTAAGCCTAATGGGAAACATCGTTTCATGTTGACCATTTTAAAATGGAAGACTATCGTACAGCTATAAAATTAATCGATAAAAACTGTTATATGGCAAGCATAGACTTAAAAGACGCGTATTTTTCAGTCGCAATTGCCAAAAGCGACAGGATCTACCTTCGTTTTATTTGGAACTCAGAAAAGTTTAAAAATCAATTATTTGAATTTAACGTTTTGCCGTTTGGACTCTGTACTGCACCCTACGTGTTCACTAAATTACTGAAACCTGCATTACATTATTTACGTTCATTCGGTCATTTATCAGTAAACTATATAGATGACTTTTTATGCATCGGAAATTCCTATAAAAGCTGTCTTATTAATGTTGAAGTGACAAAAGAATTACTATTAAAATTAGGTTTTTTAATTAATGATATCAAAAGTAGAAATTCTCCAAGTAACAATTGCCTTTTCTTGGGTTTTATATTTGATTCAAGAAACATGTCCCTAACATTACCCATTGAAAAGAAAAACCGCATAAAATTAATGTCAAACAAGTTGCTACATACTAACAAATGCACAATTAGAGAACTTGCTAGAATTATAGGTATGTTAACATCAGCATGTCCCGCCGTAAAATACGGCTGGTTATACACAAAGCTTTTAGAAAGAGAGAAATTTCTAGCACTAAATTATTCTAACAATTACAATAAACACATAATATTACGAGATAACATAAAAAATGATTTAATTTGGTGGAAAGAACACATTGACGTCTGTCTCACTTTGTTCCTTTCAAACAAATGATTATACCCTTATAATATTCAGTGACGCTTCAACCACTGGTTGGGGCGTAGTCTGCAATAACCAAACTGCTCATGGACATTGGAATCATTCCCAATTATCATTACACATAAATACACTTGAATTACTTGCAGCTTTTTATGGTTTAAAAATCTTTGCATCACACCTTAAATGTTGCAATATCTTACTAAGAATAGACAATACTACAGCAATTGCCTACATAAACAAAATGGGAGGTATACAATTCACACATCTAAATAACATTGCACGCGATATATGGCAATGGTGTGAAAAACGCAATATAGGTACATGTCTTTGCATCTTATATCCAATCCAAAGATAATCTAATAGCAGATTTTGAATCTCGTCAGGCATATAATATAGACACGGAATGGGAACTAGCAGATTATGCATTTAATAAAATAGCATGTTTACTCGGTACCCCACTATTCGATTTATTTGCAAGTAGTCAGAATCATAAATGTTCCAGATATGCTTCATGGAAACTAGATCCAAATTCCGAAATTATCGATGCATTTACATTCAACTGGAAAAATATACAATTTTATGCTTTCCCCCCCTTTAGTCTTATCTCAAAAGTCCTACATAAGATTAAAAGTGACAAAGCAGAAGGTATTGTAGTGGTGCCATATTTGCCAACCCAACCGTGGTACCCAGTCTGGTTAAAATTAGTTATTTCGAAATACTTTATTTTAAACCTGACAAAAATTTACTATTTTCCCCTTTAAGGGAGGAGCATCCTCTCCACGCGGATCTCACCCTGATGGCAGGGACATTATCCGGCAGTCGCTACTAAGGCGTGAAATACCCAACGCATCTCTCGATATAATTATTTTATTTTTTTATTTATTTAAATCACAATTATAACATCTTTACAGAATCATCCAAGGCGATGTTATAAGTCACATGTCTACACAAAATTTACAATAAATAAAATGACTTGTAAGTAAAATTACAAAGAAATATACATAAATACTATATAATAAACAAAATGATGGCCTCTTTCTCCCTAAACACGCTGAACCAATATAATATTTCACTTAAATCATGGTGGCTATATTGCAATGATAAAGGATTAGATTACTGTAATTCCAATACCAATCAATTAATAGAATTCCTGACTTATAAATTTAATTCAGGTGCTAGTTACAGCACACGTAATAGCTATCGTTCAGCGTTATCAATACTGTTGGGTCAGGAAGTGACTTGTAACAATTGTATAAAAAGGTTCTTTAAAGGGGTTTATCATATAAAACCACCTGCACCAAAATACCACACCACCTGGAACCCCAATGTTGTGTTAAATTACTTAAAAAATTATTACCCGAATGATTTAATTACACTAAAAGATTTGTCGTTAAAAACTGTAACTCTTTTAGCACTAGCATCTGCACAGAGAATGCAGACTTTAAGTGTAATAAAAATAAAAAATATTACTTTTGATTCAGAAACAACTAGAATCAAAATCGAAGATTTAATAAAAACCTCAAGGCCAGGCGCTTACCAAACATTGATTATATTAACATATATTAAAGAAAACCCTAAGGTTTGCCCAGCATTAACCCTCAAACATTATATTGATAAAACTGCTTGCTTACGTTGTCAAGAAGATTCTCTATTTATAAGCTATCAAAAACCACATAAAAAAGTGGGTTATGAAACTCTGTCTCACTGGGTAAAACAAATTTAAGAAAAGAGATTTAAAATTGTATGGTGCGCACAGTACAAGGCACGCATCCACGTCTGCTGCTTGCAGAGCAGGTGCCAATCTGGAAGCTATTCGAAAGGCCGCACGCTGGACTGAATCTTCCCATGTATTCCTAAAATATTATAATAATAATGTATCTACCTCTAACGAAACTGAATTTATAGATGCACTCTTTAGATGATTAATTATTATTGTTGTTGTATGTTAGATGATTATTATAGAAATTGAGAAATACTAACAGAAGTTTACGTTTAGTTTATGTTACGTTATGTGATTAAAAAATAATAATATCGATCACTTCAATGTTAAATTTTTTCGATGCTCTAAACATCTGCATGTAAACTGTAATCATCTTCGGGAAAGATACGAAGTATAATTAAGAATCAAACGAACTTACCTTGTGAAGTTTGATATCTAATTATACGAGTGTCTTGACCGAAGATGATTACACTCCCTTCCCGCCCTGATAGTCCCAAGACCTATCGAAAAAATAAATGAAAAATCTACTCTAAAAAATGAGTCAAGTATTGCGACGGCGACGGCGTGGCGGGTTGCACTCCAGTGGGATAAAGTAGTCAATACACTACTTTTTTGATATTTATTTAATTAAAAATAAATTCTATATGTATTTAAATAGCTTTAAAAGTGTGATTAGGACAGCATCAGCTCGCGTGCTGCTGCATGTAAACTGTAATCATCTTCGGTCAAGACACTCGTATAATTAGATATCAAACTTCACAAGGTAAGTTCGTTTGATTCTTAATTATGTTGAAATACCTACCAAATACGCGACGCAACCACTCACGACTTAGCGAGCCTACTTCAGTCGATCGCTGGCCTCGTATTCTATTGAAACTCCGTATTACGCTAGGCTAGCTCAAGGTCAAACTTACCTCCGATGAGCGGCCGACTGTACCACGGTAAACATCCATTTATTCCAAGGATGTAAGTATGTTAATTTTACAAACATTAAAGTTATCAAGCTTTTACCACTAAACCTCGGAAAGCTTTGATAGCAAAGCTTAGTATTCTGGGGCGGTCAGCCGGTTAAATTCACTAAACTATAAGTTAGTTGAACTAACTCCATCTAACTAGAGCTTACCTGCACGTATTTAACTTTAGGTACGGTATTTATATTGTAGGTAGTATGCTACCATATAATTACTAGTTGTACCTAATTTTTGCTTCATTAAAGCGGAATGTGCCAAACCCTTTAAGAGAAGACAGCTAACAGATGATTTTGGAATTATGACGCCATGTGGATCGACATAGGAGAGGCCTCTAACCAGCAGTGAAAGGTGACCCATATATGGTTGGGAGAGGCTAGGATGATATTAAGAAATTAGAAGTTTGGGTCTCGTATTTCGTTATAAAACTAAAATTCGAGTACGCTTGGTAAGCTACTTTGCCCACAATGTTGTTTTATTAACCAACTAATGTGGGGATGAAATTGCTTTCATATTTAGAACAACCAGGAAATCATATATCATGAACTGTATAAACGATAATTATGAACTCTCGGCAATAATCTTTTATTCATTCCCTCACTCGTAAAAGATTACCGGCCAATGTTACATAGTTCTGCATTCCTAGTACTCTATAGAACATAGTTCGAAATGACTGAAAGTCACACATCACTCAGGTCACAATTTAAAAATCGAATGCATTCGTGCACCTTGCCTCCCGGCGAGCTTTACAAAAAAGGAACGTTTTGACGTCGCACAAATAAAACTGCTCCATCCCTTTCTGGCACATTCGAACCTTCCATATCACATGGTTGGACTGTCTCTGTTACTCCACCCCATATCTCTTGTACTTTTTTCGAAACCCTCTCATTACTATACGGACTACACACACTACAAGCTCAGTTGAGTTGTGTAAACACAGGGTGCTTGTTTATTTGTGTTGTGTTGGTATGTATGTGTGGGTAGTCAGCTGAGTAAATCCTTGAAGCAACACGTGTTTTGTGTGTGTGCGTGTGTGCGTTTTGTTTAGGTGCCGAAGTGTACAGGATGGAAGATGTAATTTTAGATGATATTTCATAAGATCTTTAAGCTTTTGAAGTTTGGACATTTAAAAGGCATTTGTTTGCGGTTATCCTAACAATGTTCTTGTAGTTTCCTTTACACAAACACAGTGTGGGAGAAATATAAGTGAAGGTATCGTAAAGAATACTGATGAAAACTTATAAAAACGTCGATATTTTGTCAAAAAACTTTGGACTAATTCAGTTTAAAACAATACTTTAACTAAAGCTATGCTACTCGCTACGCACAAGGATAACATAAATTCAATAGACTGTAATTATAAATTGGATGCCTTTGATGTCTCAAATGTCTTGTGTAATTGACATTTCATTTACTCGTCTATTTATTATAACTTCGCGTGACGTAATTATTGACCGTGCTCATTGAATTATTATTTTCAAAGAAAATAATTGACTGTTGAAAATAAATAACTTAACATTTAAAATGTAAGTTTAGTTGTTTTTAGTCTCGAGCCAATTACTCTTTATCAATCGTCATAAGTAAGTGTGTAAACGTCGTTTGCTTAAGTTAAGCATTGTGATAAACGGTTACTTGAGTATCCGGTCTTAACCACATAGTTATCTGGTGTGCAATTTATAAACAGGCAGTTATGAAACACACCGTAGTTTTAGGACACATCTTTAACGTTGGGTTCCTTAATTTAAAACGGATCGTTGTTACTACGAATCGTAACTTTTAAAAGCAAATTAGAATCTTCGACAAATTCAGAAACGTTTTTATCTATTATTAGCTTACCTCAGAATCAATAAATGTTATGTTAACAAAACAAATAATCAAACAACAAATAATTAATAACAACAACAAACAACTAATACACAAATAATTTATTTCGCGATTTTTCCACACGTTTTATAGTTATTCTGCTATTCGAGGCGGAGACAAATCCAACAAATTAAAGATAATAAAAATTGGCCCAGCCGTTCTTGAGTTATAAATAGTGTATGTAACTAACCCGACTTTGTTTGGTATATTTAGATAAAAACCTTTAGAAGATTACCAAAAATGCTATCCCTATCCATGCCATAATGGCTAAGATACGAAAAACCTCGCTAGGTGCTTCCTTATCAGTAAAGTATAAAAATCGAGTAAAATCAAAGTCTCTAGGTTTGGTTTGGTCTTTCTTCTTAGAGTAGTCAAATAAGAAACACCGAACTCTTCTAGTTTTAAAAACTTAATTTAATGTGGACATGTAAAAACAAATATCACACACTCAACCATAGCATAGTCTACATTTGCCATCGAATTACTTATCTATATCGGCATATTTCTAGGGAATTAAAAAAAAGTACCACAAGATGTCCTTGAAGTCATATGGGCTGCGCCGGCGCAACAGCTGATGTTACCTGACACTGACGTCACACACACCAATACACTACACCCACACAGTTGAAGAATAGGAAGGGTGTATGTGTGTGACGGTTTACCAGATAATTTTCGAAGAATAGTTTAAATAATATCAGATAGGAAGTTACAGAAGGCTCATATTTTATTTTATTGAAATGAAATTAAATGAAGTTTATAAGTGTTTTGTGTAAAAGATCTACTTACAGATGTAAGTAGATCTTTTAAAGCACTTTATGGTCAATATTTTAAAATAATATGTTGGACAATACATGGATGCCCTAGAAAGACATAATAGTGACCTTATTGGTGATGTTCTTCAGAAAGGTCAGGTGCGTAGCACTCGCAACCGGCGCGCGGCGTGCGTGTATGACTAGATGTATGAACATAAACGAAGCGGACTGGTCATCTCTTAGCTGCCACGGGCTATTTTTTTTTTTTTTATTTTGTTTCTATTTTTTGTACCTACGCTTGACGCTTTTAACGTGTAAGTTTTTATTATTTTTATTTTTACATCGTTCTCACATTTAGTTTTAAATTCAACATTATAGATGTAACGAATACTTTTGTAACAATTTAATTTAAAAGAGTGTCCATGGAGTTTCTTGCCCGTTCTTCTCCATAGGTACCTACGCTTTGGAATGGGAATGTATCTTCCTTTTTCTTACTGACCGACTCCTTGAGAATTCAAACGTGCCTGTAAATGGTTTAAATGAAATAAATGATTTGAATTTGAATTTGAAGCAAAAGGAGTATGTAAGGAGCGTAGTAATCTGGCGTACTGTAGTTTCTGCCAATTCCCATGGGAAAAAGGCGTGAGTTTATCTATGTGTATGGCCTTGAGAAGAAAAGAATGAAAGAAAAGGTTTTTTTTTTTTACTAAGTATAAAAACAATCACGAACTTCAGACAAAATTAATTTGAAAAGTATACCTAGTCCCAGATTTTCATTTGGTGAATAAGTAGCACCTAAGAATAGAATAGAATAGAATACTCTTTATTATGTACACCATAAAAATTACAGATATAAATGCAGAACTGTTACATAGGGTGTCACAATGGGCGGTCTTATCGCTAAAAGCGATCTTTTACAGACAACCTTTGGATGGATCAAAAAGTAGAAGGAGAGACAATACTGCAGGTATTTAGTGGTGTACCACTTACATATATACAATAAATACAAATACACAAAGCATATTATAATAATAATTACTTATCCATATAAATAAATATATATATATATATATATACACACACAATAATAAACATGATACAAGAGCAAGGAACTTTAAGTAATGATGATGTTTAAGGAGAGAGGAAGTGATTAAGAATACTTTTAAAACAAATTTTGTTAGAAGTGAAACTTCTTAATCCCT
Organism: Dryobota labecula; assembly: GCA_947523025.1. Taxonomy (NCBI): domain Eukaryota; kingdom Metazoa; phylum Arthropoda; class Insecta; order Lepidoptera; family Noctuidae; genus Dryobota; species Dryobota labecula. Next base: position 1,605,312 of record OX383300.1, read on the forward strand.
CTTTTTGTACGTTAGGGTACTTATCGGTGTGTGTGTGCGTGAGAAGCATTATCAGATAACTTTTAAAGAATTTAATAGTATTCGGATGTGTTCTAGGAGCTTAGGAAACTTGTAATAAATTACAGACATTGAGTCTTAGAAATCAAGGGTCCTGTGGCCCATTATTGCTAAGGTATTTGTTGAAGTTCTCTAAGTTCATGAATTACAATTTATTGTAGTTAAGCTCAGATAAAATAAATTTAGAGATCTCATTGTTAAGTTTGTAGGCATTCATTATTAAATACGCTTACTGAATTTATATAATTATCCAGAAAAAAAGTTAAAAAAATATAAAAAAATTGTCGTATTCAAAACCTTAGAGTTTTCAAAATATCCCCAAAATTATAGTTCCAATGATTTGTGTCTTGTCATAAACATGAACACAATCTCACAAACAGTAATACAGTTTAACTTAAACATAATTGACTAAATTTTTTCTCATCACAAAAAGTGTCAATACCATAAAGTTTCTATTGAAGCCAATAACGAGGATCTACGAAATAATTGCTTTAGATTAATCACCCAATAGGGATCCAGTGACAGAGAGAAACAGTAATCAGTCAAAATGTATTTACAATAAGCCAACTGCGGAATGACGCGACGTTTTCTCTTCAAACTTAAATATTTTGTCAAAATCCTCTATGGAAGAATACTAGGGAATTTATTTCTGTTTTTGTGACAATTGGGATGTAAAAAATAATGTCAGCTGCTGGTTCATTTGTTAAAGTCAAGTAAGAAGGGGTTGAAGTCATATTAACTGTTTCATTTTACACATCATTTGTTTCTGTTCAATTGGGGTAGAAATTAAAACAAACCGTGCTTTAACGATTAAAGACTCATCATTCTTCATAATCATGACCTAAATAATAATAATTTTGAGCCTTATATTTCTTGAGTTTACGCTCGAAAAGAGTCATTCCCTAAGAATTTACTTTCTGTTGGATAAGGCGCCTAAAAGGACACAAATAAGGCTGATGTGGCTGCTTGAAATCGTTATAATAATTTCCGAGTTTGATTCAGGCTACTAATTCCCTTATCAGTCAAGCTTCACAATCTAAAAACTACTTTATAGCACCGCCATCAATAAATTATTAGTATCGTCGTTATCCTATCCTACTCCCGAGTGGCTTGGCTTCCAGTATAACCACATGCGTCTCGAGGCGATTGCCATCTGACTTCCGCAACACAATGAGCTATACCGGTATATTTCCTTGATGGAAAAAAATAGCTAATTGATATTCACAAACATGTGTCCTAGTGATGCTAACTTTGAAGCAAAAGCTATGAGTTAAATTGGTCCAAAATAAGTACAAAAATCTAAGGCAGAATTCTCAGACATAGACAAAATCGTTCCTGCTAAAGATACAAACAGACGGTTAATCTGATCAGCTGGCAGACCTCAATTTCTGAATACAATGTTCGTAGAATCGAAAAAACTTCGTACACCATGAATAACGTACAAAACATGTAAAAGAAACTTTTAAGATATATTGCAAAAAAAGCTCAAGACGTTTATGAACAAACTTCCAACATAAAGCAGAAGAGACAGGTAGATTTTTTTCTATAGCAAAGCGATTGAAAAACTTGGTAAAAGATTATGGACTTTATAAACAGGGAATAAGGACGAACAGGAATATGGACCTTAGAGACTTGTATAAAATGGTTATTTATCACCCTTTGGAATTGGTACAGATAATTGAGCCTCAATATTATGCAGTTCCAGTTCGTACTTACGTTACATCCAAAGTTACAAGAAAATTGTAACAGAAATAAGTATCAAAGAAAACGACAACAAATAGCAAAACATTTGTTTTTGAGAAGACTGAAATAATCTTCTAAGGTAAAATCACATTTCAGCGGCGTGAATCCGTCTCAAAACTACTAGGCTAGCCTCAAAACACTATCTAAATCCGTCTACATAGTGGCTTACGAGAGAGATCCAAACATATATGTAGGTAGACATACTAGTGTAGATACACACACAACTACATATTAAAGCAGACGTGAATTTCTTTTTATTAAATAAATTTGCTGGAACAGAAATAATAAAGTGTGCAGACAATTTGCGATCTTCAATCGACGCGTAACTGCCAGTAACGCTTCTCTCGTAATTACAACAGGGAATACTACTCCCCTTAATGTAAAAATAGTACGAATATAATACAATTTAGCTAAACACATGAGCAGTCCTTCATCGCCCGTTTCCAGCAATATTATCCCCGTAATAGACGTGACAGTTACCAAATGCGCACACTAATTTATCTGCACCATATTCCCTTTGCAGCTACTCTAAACAGCTGATGTTTTATCATAAACAATATTTACTACCTCACTGAAACTTCAACTCTATTCATAAAACGTTAGGGTTAGGATTCTCTTACGCGCTCTCAAATAACCCAGCAACGTTTATTTTTTGCTCTCTCACGTGTGAGATGTTTGCATGTGTGCGTTCGCCCTTCGCTTTTTTCTATTTTCTGGCCTTACCAGTCCTCTAAGAAAGGGTGGGTATACAAATACTACAACGCATTACTTGCATAAGTTAGATGTATTGTTTTGATTTGTACGTTTTGTACTTTTTTGGACAATCCGTCTTGGATTTTACTATGGTTCTATTGTAGGTCTGGTTTTGGATCTTGTATTGTAATCCCCCGTGTCTTATAATTGACCAGGTATGTGTGTAGGTAGACGATTAGGGTAGATCTGAGGCAGGATTGAAAAAGAATGAAAGTGTAACCAGTTTAGAATTCTCTTTTCAACACTATCTTTGAGTGAGAGCTCCTAAAAGACTTCACAATGCAACAATCAGAATTACTAACTGAAATTGTACTGCAGGTATGACGAATACCTCACTTAGTAAGGCTGCTCTGAAATGTAACACAATATGCAGGTAATGCATTATGGTCTACATACATTCTCACAGCTGTCTAATACATCTTGTCTTTGGTAACTACTTCATAGTGCCTGGATCTTCTACTTTAGCAATATCTATAATATCAACGAACATTACTTCAACGGATTTGTTTGAAAATAGGGCGAGGGATTTCAAAGCTTTTACTTAGAATACAATACTAATGCCAATCACAGTATCAACACATTCAACACCAAGGGAACCCTCCACCCTAAGGAAATAAAAATTCTAATTTATGTCCAAACTGACCTACTCCACAAGTCCACACCATTAATTCCTTTATAAAACTACAGCCATTGTATTTCTCGTATAGGGATTATTATAGTGAGTATTATACTATTGTATTCGACCAAAGAGTATGGATCAAAGAGTGGCCAGTCCATTTGCATAAGTTGCCAACCGGTACAATCAACGCAGCGTGGTACTGGGTGCTGTCACAAGTAATGGCGTATGGTGTGAGGCAAGTTTAGTATTAAAGGGCTATTGTTTAGCTTTGCTCTGTTATTCGGGAGGGAAGCAGTAGCCACGTGTTTTGTAAGGACGACGTGGTTTGCGGCGAATGGAGAGAAATTGTTTGTCGAGATCGGCTGTCGAAACCTGTTCTAAATTAAAGCTTCTTTTGTTAAATGTTAATTATTTTAATGTTACTCTGAATTAATTGAACAGGGTAAAATTAGTTTTGCCATACAATTTCTTTTGTTTTGGAGTGTTTTCATGTTAGTAAACTTACATTATCCAAAGTGGCTACTAAAAAAAAAAAACATCAATTAAAAAAAAAAAAACGACTGCTTTGCTGATGAAGCATGAAAGGTATGATTAATAAAAATCGAATTTGTTTAAAATATTGGAGACGTGATTCTATTTTCTTAGTCAATATTTCGACAAAGCAGCTAGAAGTTTCTTAGCTTATTCAAAAAAAACTTCATCCATCGCGAACGGTCCATAATGTTCGCGTAAAACATTCTGCCCTTTATACCACGTGCAGCCATCACGTGTTTAATACGAGCCATGGCCGTAAAACAACCGAACTGTGGACAAAGTCGGACAAATAACGTTACTCCAGTAGGCAACACCTCTAACAAATTAATGATTTCGGATTTTGGTTATGAAACGTACAAAGAATTTTAAATGAAAACCTACAATTATTTATTATTTATATTATTATTGTTACATGAATAAAAAAATAAAAAATAAGTTGTGAAGAACGTAAGAGATGGTTCCGTAGTCGCAAGCCGCGTTTTGACTACCCTGCCGAGCGAACATTTTGTTCAGAGCATTTGTTTGCTGTTCTGCTGATCAGTTCGCTCAAAACAGAAAACATCTGTTTTCACTACAACGAGAACACAAATGCCCGCTCGCCGTGACGTCGTTTCCACTGAAAGAATGAGCGAGCGAGTATTCGTTCGCTGACTCCAACCAATCACATATTCGCTCGCGCAAGTGTTTTCATTTGTCGCGCGAACAAACTCTTGCTGGCTCCGAACTGTTCAGAACACTAAACGCAGCTTAAAACAGTTGATATCTCTGCTAGTTACAGTCAAATTCTGAACATGTTTGCTCCTAAATTACGATAGTAACTACATATATTGTGTATATTTTAATTAAAATCATAAATCTTATTAAATAAGAAACATTATGCAATAAAATCATTATTGTTCTCTTGAAGAAACGGTGATATGGGAAACTTAAGATCTTTTATAAGTGACAACAACGACGAAGGGTTATTTTTCTGAAGCAACGGAACCCTAAAAAAGGAATTAAGATTTTTTACGACCTACTTAATACTTTTGATGACAGAGGAGATTGTTATCAACTTCATAATTTTTGACGAAGTCAAGTTTTCTGCAGGTCAAGATCGTAAAAAAAGGGAAATGTGAAAAAACTTTCCAGTGGTATTTGCGACTATTTGTTTCAGCTTACTCTAGTAAGAGCTACTGAACTTCTTGTTAAACATGAAATGGCAAGATGAAAGCGATTATGATTACGACTGTGTCATAAAATTCAGGTGCAGAATTCTGTCATAATATTTAAGTTTCCTTTGATCAAGGAAAGTTGAACAGTTTTGGTGAAGTTAAGAATCTCTTCTGACCACGATCTTGCTGTATTTCATAACATCATCAATAAAGTATAGGAAGAACTCTTGTGTTCGTAGAATAATTACTTCTCACTCACTAAAGTTCCCTGTCCTTCAAGATACAGGATTTTCCTAGTTTGAAGGGCAGGGGTCTTACTCATCTATAATAGCCATACCCATCCCTTATTGAAACAGCACTGATGTTACCTAGGCTAAGTTTTTTGGTAAATAAATGATTACTTACTTACTTACTTACGAAGCTCAAGATCAGGATGCCACTAAGGTAGCCATAGTTAACAAAATCACTACCAACATTTAATCATACCTAACTTCAAAAGTAACACCTGTATAAAAATAATATATTCCAAAAACTATATAAAAACAGGTACAAGGAAATCCTCTCTTAAAAAACTTCCGAGAAACGACCGAGAATTTCTTGGAACTACCTGCTAATACTCTAAAGTGTTTTTATGTTACTATTTTTCTTATACAAACATCACTTTGCCACTGTAAAAAAACTTGCACACTCTTATCTGAAAGACACAAAGTTCAGTTTAGCGTGATTACATGTCTCGTTGTTGTAGTTCAAATGGGGGTGATGAAAAAATTAAGGAAAGAAATGAAACAAAAGTAAAGATCGCAGGGCTTTAGGGCTCCATAAATCAATAAGGAATCGAATAGCCATGGACACTTAAATAACGTTTTTTTAGAAGATGGATGTTGCCTACTAATGCTGCAGGCGATTTTGTTACAAAAACCATCTTTAAAATCATTTCTCGTAATCTGGAGTAGAATGAAAAATGTATCAGTAGACTCGACTTGTTATGATTTGGAAGTTCAAGCTATCCTGTATGTTTTCAATACAATACTGGTAGAAAATACAATATGAAGGAAACAGGAAAATCAAGACTAAACTAAATCTCGGAAGATGAACCCATAACGTAGAAATCGCATTAATTATTTATTCTTAGAAATCAACCAATTTTATGCACAGATTCTGGAATAAGGAAAAATATGCTTCTTTGTATCTCGTTCAAGAACTTTTAGGCAAATTATTTAATTTACATGAAGTGATAAATTTATTCATAAATATATTTTAAGGCCGGTAAAGACTGTTCTCCAAAATGTACGTGCAAAAACTACGTGAAAGGAAAGGAAGCAAGAATACAGGTGCAAATGAAGTGAAAGACCCAAATAAAGTGAACACCATAGTTCCTTTGAAGTGGTTTGACTTCCGTCTACGATGATGTAAACAGCAGACACATCTGTTTCTACTTCAGTGTATTCTACGGAACGTGCATGGCTAGCTTCTTCATTGTTAAAATTGGTGCTTGTGCTTTTACGAGAAGAAATTGCCTTCTAGTCTCAATAATCCTTGGTAGATCTTGCTTCACTAAAATGATAATGGATAGTGTTTGTTGAGTTTAAACTTAAAACGAATTTAATTTTCTTATTAAAGTTATGAGAAAACCGTGACAACTGCCCCAAAACCTAGCATTCATTGCATCACATCACAGCTTACAAAACAGAATTCTATTAAAACCCGTAGCATTTAACACAACAAGTCAGACAAACACATCTCGGAAACCAATAAAAGTCATTGACTGCCAAAAATTCAGTCGAGTTGCAAACTTTGACCAAATCAGACGCTTCGTAGAGCCACTGAGAGCTTCAAACTTTTGCGAATATTCAAAAAAGGTTTGCCAAATAAAATTTCATCTCACGAACTGAGAAAGTTGAACCAACTTCTTCAACTAGTCTTCTATAAAGTGTTTGTAACATCTGTTGTATGGACAGCCGGACAAACTTACTTCTGCGTTTTCTCTAACCTTATTACGAAGTGATACAGTCGAATTTCCTTTGTTTTGTGAGGTTGTGAAATGGTCCGGCTTGCGTTGGTTTTGTACTCCGGCTAGAAGCTTGTTCATAAAAATAAAGGGGTATGTGTTTGAATGGGAATGAATAATTTTGGACGTTTAATCCTTTTATTAAAACGTTGGACTTATTTTAATGATCTGGGAATGAAATGAAACTATATGAGAATGTCAGCGACTTTTTGTCACAAGAATAGAAAGTCAGTTGAGTGGAAAGTCGGTTTGAATGGTTTTGTTATACCCATGAATGTAACCCTTACCCATTTATAAATAAAAGTGGAGTGAAGATAACTATGCCAAACTAACCCTAGCTGAAAATGTATGGATAATCTGAAGGTTCTACAGATTGTTACTTAATTTAGCATTTATTGATATAAAGGGGTTATTAGAAGCTAAACAGCAGAAATTATCAAAAGAACTTTGCACTGAAATCTGTTGCATTTAATACTCTCAGATTTATGATAGATGGCGCCACTTGTTCCTAAATGAAATGGGTTACCAAGCTGACAATATTCAATAACCAACATTTCAAGCCGATTAACAAAACCCTCCACCATTTTACAAACTAACAAAAATCTGCGCTTTCTATGCATTTTCCATTTATGTACCAGAGTTAGCATTTTGCATAATCACCAAGTAGGTACTTTTCGCATCTACCTTCCCAGTCCCACACATGTACTTTACGTGAACAAATCAGTCGCATTAACAATTAATCTGCTCTCTAATTGGCGCGGTGCAGAGCCTGCACTATACGCTGCACTCGTTTACAAGTTAAATCGGGGAAACGGCACGCCAATTAATTGAAGGGACTTTCCGGGCCGAGCGGTAGTGTCGCGGAACTAGAGCTACGAACGGCGGACGAGGAAACTTTTTGTGTTTTACGTTTGGACTATATTTTTACGCAGCATGCTTTGAGAACAGTCGTGATAACATAATTTACACTAGGTCAGGGTTCGAACCTACGACCTACAACTCGTAAGTCGGCGCTGTTACCACTGCGCCACCACAGCTCCAGGTACAGTATTCAGGTGTAAAATGACACATCCAGGTTAAGAAACAGACACAGGTATGAGGAACACAAGCGACGCGCTTTAAGACGAATCTATACTAATATTATAAAGCTGAAGAGTTTGTTTGTTTGTTTGAACGCGCTAATCTTAGGAACTGCTGGTCGGAATTACAAAATTATTTTTGTGTTGGATAGTCCATTTATTGAGGAAGGTTATAGGCTATATAACATCACGCTACAACCAATAGGAGCGGAGCATAAATGAAAGATGTTGCAAAAACGGGAAAAATTATTACTTTTAGAGAGCTTCCGTTGGGTGCGCTGCGTAAACGGTTTAAGTTACGCAAATATCATGTATGATGGAATTGTTCCGCTCTTCCGCGCCGAAAAGTTCTAAAAAAAAATCCGCGATAGCATACATATGTCTATCTTTTATGATTGACTCACTATAACCTTTTTTTTATAGTAATCAAATTAGTTCGAATTAATGCATTATTTGCGAAGGAGTTTTACCAACATAATATTAATCCTTATAAATAAATATGTTATTAATCACAAGTATTTAAATGTAAACAAAATTGTCCTTGACATCACTTGATTTCAATCAACATCTTAGGAGATATCATAATTTTAAAATAACTCCGCAACATTTTATATCATAAATGTGAAATTTTATGTGAAAGTAACTATGTCTGATGTCCGTCTGTCTGTTACGTTTTAACGCGTAAACCGCTGAACCGATCGTCATGAAATTTAGCAGAGACATAAGCCTGGGATATGAAGAAGGAAATACCTAGGCTACTTTTTACACGATAACCTACATCCAAGCTAAAGAGTGTTTGGTTAAACGCGCTAATCTCAGGAACTACTGGTTCGAATGAAGAGATCCGCAGGAGAACCAAGGTAACCGACATAGCTCGAAGAATTGCCAAACTTAAGTGGCAATGGGCAGAGTAGGTACATTGCTCGCAGAACAGCGATCATCGCCGCAAGGTTGCCTTCTTGTCGGTCTTCTACAGATTGTACTTCGGAGAGTGTGCCCATGAACTCCACGACCTCATTCCACCGGCCCCCTCTACTATCGGACATCTCGACGCACTGCAAGTTACCACCCCTACCTAGTTGATATTCCACCAACTCGCACTATGCGTTTTCGAACGTCTTTTATAATGCGCACAGCAAAGGAGTGGAACTCTCTGCCTGCGTCTGTGTTTCCGAACGCATACAACCCTAATCTATTCAAAGTGAGAGTGAACAGGCTTCTTCTGGGTAAGCTCACTCCATCGTAGACTTTGTCTCTGTCATCCAGACCTAGACTAAAGTCAAGAGCAAACTCATAGTAGAATAAAAATAAATAAAAAATAAAGAACAGATGGCCGTTGGGGCCGAAGGGTTCTGGAGTGACGACCGCGCATCGGAAGACGTAGCGTAGGAAGGCCTCCCACAAGGTGGACTGATGACCTTGTGAAAGCCGCAGGAATCCGCTGGATGCGGGAAGCACGGAACCGGTCGAGGTGGCGGTGCTTGGGGGAGGCCTATGTCCAGCAGTGGACGTCTTTCGGCTGAAATGATGATGAATGATGACTGGTTCGTTGAATTGAAAAATTATTTTAGAGTTGTATATTTATCGAGGAAGGCTATAGGCTATATAATATATCACGCTACGACCCTTAGAGGCCGAGCAAAAATAACAATAGTCAGAAAGAAAAGAACGCTAAGAAAAAACGAAGATAGTTAATTTATAAAATTAATTTGTGTTATCTCTACTATCGAATACTGAACTAGTAGTTTCTAATTGAGTTCTTAAGATTGATGCAACACTGGGTAAAGGCTCCTACAGACTAGTGCGATATCGCAGGCGCGACGCGACACTAGTAGCACAATTTCTTTGTCGCTGCCTGTCGCGCTCGTGATATCGCGCAAGTTTGTACGAGCCTTTATACGGGAACGCTTAATTTTTGGGATTCAAGTTACAAGGTACCTAAGTTAGTGGTATAGCCTTCTCATGTGAGTAGTGAAACACAAACTGTACCTAAGTCAAGTGATGGGCTAAGTAGTTACTTACCTGCTTAGTCGTGACAATAAGTGCGAATCAATTTGTGTCTCTAGTGGTTGAGCATCGAGTATCAGTGAAAGGATTACTCCGCAAACTTTTATGGTCAAGGTCTTATTCCAAGTTTTAAAGGACCACTTTACGTAAAGTGGGTAGGGACCATTCCAAGAATTTGACGTTTTGGTACTCCGATCTTATTACCAAGCGGATGCTTATGATTCTTGTCATCTGCAGGGCATAAACCTTTCTTTTGATTTGGCACTGTTTACTGCAGTCTGGGAACAGTGGACATCTAGATGTGAGTTCAGATAATCTAGACCAAGTGACAATTTATCCGCGATAATGATGATGGAAATGTCAAAAATGTACCTATTGAATTGACATACGCTACCGAAAAGTTTATAAATATTAAACCTGTTGAAAGACGATTTAGCAACAAGAATAATGTACCCAAGATGTTGTAATATCTTAATTTAAAAAGTTTTCTTGGTGATTCTTACCCTTTCTTCTCCATTGGATCTACGTTTTGGAATGGGCAACTAGCTTCAACTTTCTGTCTAACTGACCGACTATTTTCCAATTCAAAAGTGCCTGTAAATGGTTTAATGAAAATAAATGGTTTGAGTTTGAAAGTGATTGCCATTTGTCTACCGTACCCGTCATCTCTCTCTGTTCCTGATGCGAACTCGCTATAAAACTTAAAAATAACGTTATCCAGTAGTTACTCTAATTCCATTCGTTGCTCACATAACTGATGTCTAGAGTAAAACTGCTTTACAACTCTCTGTACTTGTATTCTAGCTCATTTACAAGTACATATCGACTGTAAGAACCAATTTAAATTATTGTCAACTTAACGACGCACTGCGCCGCTTGTGCACTCTGGCTTAATTGCGCAATTTGCACAAACTGTGCATTGTGGCTTATTAATGCCTCGAGTTGTCTTTGAATGTTTAAGTGTATTGGTTGTTAATTACCTGTTCGTGTCACATTGTTTTGGGACTGTTCAAATTATTTGGGCAGAATGGAGTCCCGTTTGCGAATTCAAATCTTTGCTCTTTGTAATGATTGTGGGGACAATGGGTAATGTTATTTACATAATCACTTCATCCTAATCAAATTACTATTCGATTCGGCAGCTGCACAAGGGCCTTGTACAGGCTTGAGACACAACTCATAATTTAAATGCTAGCTGGCAGTGAACGACGTTTTGTTTTTTAAAGGGCTGATACATAAATTAATTTTGTCTACTACTATATTGGTATGGATATGCAAGTAAGTAAACGGGATTTCACATTATTTACAACCTAAACAAGCAAAGCTCCTAAACAGTAACTAGCAATCAACCAAAAACTATCTCTATTAAAATAAAATTATGCCATAACTTCCACCAGGAACCAGCAACTCGTTCCCCAATTGACTCTCACGATAACGAATAATTTATATCCCAGACAATACCAGAGCACATAAAAACGGTACATAAATACGAAGAGCAGTTAAAACTCCACAATTAGATAAGAGACAACGACAAATTGCTAACACGGCAACAAATCTAAACAACAACTGGTAACAAATAGCCGTATTTTAGACCACCACTAATTTACAATTAATGTACGGTTTAAGATGCAGTTTAGACCAGTTAAGGAGACCTTAACTAATGGTACACTCGATGCTAAAGTAAAATGGATTAGATGCTACTGTGCAGTGTGGCTTCGATCTCTCTTGGAGGGTTACCGACTTCTACAGTTTGAATGGCGGATTTGGAGATTTAGAATGGTTTTTATGTGACTGTCTTTGGTTTTTTCTATGTCTCAAGGTGAGTGATAGATATGTGACAGATATGTAGGATATCTTACTCTGACGTCACATGAATCCTCTGCATCGTAAATTTTGAGAGATCTATTAGAGGTCCCAAAAGTTATCATCATACATTACAATACACATCATACCTGCATCATACTCACCAATGAGCATTACTAAAGTCCTTTAGTTTGATTGTGTTGCTAGAAAGACTAATAAGGGCTGCCATGTTTATGGAGCATTCAAACTCCAGCATTTCCATCTACCTACAACTGTTATTTTCCAGGATCCAATTTTTGGATTTATCATGTTAATAAGGATCTATAGGAATTCTGGCTACAAATGCCGAAACTATTAGAATGGCCTATTCCTAACCAGGGCCTCAAGTCTGCTATTACAATAGTGTCAGAATGGTCTCGCCATTGTGAGTATTTGACAGTGTTTGTATGGCAAATCTGTCAAAACGATACAATGAAGAGACCATTCTGACACTATTGTAATAGCAGACTTGAGGCCCAGGTGACATGCAAGGTTTTTATAAAGGTTTGCTAAAGCACAATCTGCGTCAAAACTGACCAAATTTTTCCTATTTCCCAATATTTGTAAGTAGTAAACTGTAACAAAAGCGTACGAGCACTCCGTAAATTAAAGAAACTCCATCTGTTATCCTCACAATATAAAAACATATTGTAGCTAAATGAATTCGGGAGAGGGCAGAGATGCCAAATGTGTGTATAATGATGATGAATTATGATCCAATGGAGGCGAGTCATGGTGAGATTGTTTCCGCCGTTAAGATGTGCGGGGAGAGGGAATGGGTTGGTTTATGTACTGCGTTTTGTGTTTTATGGTGTTTATTGAAGATTTTGGGTGACAACACGACGATGTTCAGTTAGAAAACATTTTATGTTTACACGGCCATTGACGATTCTATTTTCTTAAACTCAAATCATTTATTTCAATTAAACCATTTACAGGCACTTTTGAATTGTCAAGGAGCCGGTCAGTAAGAAAAATGAAGCTACATGCCCATTCCAAAGCGCAGTAGGTACCTATGGAGACGAACGGGCAAGAAGCTTCATTAACATATTCTTTAGGATTTAGGTAGACGAACTCACAAGGGCATTCCTAATGGCACATCTGTCTACTTAAATAGGGTACTCATTAAGAAGTAAGCAAGGTGCAAGGTGCAAGTTGTATCTACACTTAGATTCGATTCCTGCATCCGAAAAAAACATACTTTGTGATTATTATACATATGAATGAATAACTGGAATAACATGTTATACCTAGATACGTTTCTGTCGAAGTTCAGTACATAATTTATCCAGACAATATATTTAAAAATGTAAACCACACCTGCTTCCAAAATCAATACACAAATTGAACAACAAACCAGCGTGTGTATAGCTTAATTTGTTCAAAGATTAACGGCACATGTACGCTCAATGTACGCCCAATGTACGCCGAATGTACGCTGAATGTACGCTCGATATACGCTCACCTATGACGGCTAATAAACGCTGAGCGTCGTAGCCATGCAAATTAATCACACAGAAATATTCATGCCGACACATGCCATGAAATGATAATGAACCCGTATTGTTATTGGGGACAAGGGAAGGGAGGAAGCGGGTTAAGATTATTTTTGGCACATTACAAAAAAAAAGGATAACATAAAGAAAAAGTACTCAAAGGAATACGTTAGGATCATTGCAGGTGATTTTACGTAGTTTCTACTTACCCCTACGTGAAGAAGGCGTGAGTGTATGTCCCTATGTACTATATAGATTATTTTCTATTTTGTGAATATGAGAACGTTGTAGGCCTAGTAGAGTATAGATTTGTTGGCACTTTTCTATTATGTTAAGTACCTTGTAATTGTTGAAAGGCGTAGGCCTTTAGTTAACGGATATGGGAGGACAGTGTAGATTGTCCTCCCATATCCGTATTGACACTGTTATTTGAAAATATTGTATAAGCCAATTTTATTTTTAAAAGAGTAACCGTGGTATTTCTTGCCGGATCTTCTCCATAGGAAACGACTAATTAGAATCGTTAGAATCGAGCTTCTGACGTTTCAAAAGTGCCCATGTAGGTTTATGTGAAATAAAATATTTTGATTTTTTGATTTTACAAACTGACAAACAGTTGGTTTGGACTGTAGGTACTGTTTAATCGTAATGTTTCTCTAGTATGAAAGGCAACAAAATGGGCAACATCAGTTTTATACTGGCAATTGTTAGTGTCCGTAGAGAAGCCATTTTAAACTGTTAACGTTTATTCTTTTTAGGTTTCGTCTCTTGTTTTTACTTGTCCTATTTTTGTTCGTGCAAACAAGTTTTAGTATTATTTACAATCGCTTATTTCCGTATATCCCATCAGCAATATGACCGGTTCAAGCTTTTAATGAAACCTACATAGCAGAAGTAAGAAAAGTGGTTTTAAGAGGGCTAAGAGTCACACAGTAACGACACCGAGCAGGCATGGCTCTGGCCCAAAGTAGAGAGAGGACTTTACAGGAAAAAACATACACAAAATATGAATTATTAATTTTTATTTATTTATTCTTCGAACGCTTAGTGACTAATATCTAGGTAAATAATGTACAATTAGCGCTTACAGTTGCCATTTACAAGCTTCCAGAAATAAAGTTATGTTCCACAAATTAAATTAAAAAAAAAAAAAAACAACTCGCTATCATCTTATAACTTGCACTACACCCCCAAACACAGGGTTAGATACCGCTCGTGTAAAACAATACCGTTTACAATAGAATGCCTCTGTCTGCACAATTAGTATAGAGAAATTGCTTTTGACCCAATCCTGTCTAATAAACAAATGCCATATCGGCTTCTGTGCCATACCGGCTTCGTGCCACACAGGCTTCTTCTTTGACGGTTTCGGCTTCGGCTTCCAATGCTCTTGGAAATATGTGCTTTAGTGAGATTGCTCGTCTGTAGTATAGCCGTTTGGAGAGCGGAGATTTTAGCCTTTGATGTTAGCCTGCGTGTGTGAGATCCGATGAATATAGCCTTTGGATTAGGTCTGGTTCGACTGATTTGCTTTTATTCAGGGTGCTTTCTAGTTTGATTTAGGAATTCGTTTGACATGCGTTTTGTGTGTGCATGGTTATATCTGATTAGACGATTCGAATGCCAGTATATATTCTGTTTGATTTTGATAGCAATGAAATGCTTGCTGTGAACAAATATTTGTATAGCATATACCATCTCTTAAAGCAGTATTCTTTTAATCTTAATTAAGTGTGGGGAAGAGGTGGAGCTTCTGCCGGCATACCCTAGAAACCCCAAGTCCCAACCCAATACAGTTTTGTGGTCATACTTCGCGACCCTATTACTTCTTTAGTAATATTGCAAGTAACAGTTCAGCAATCTGTAAGTAGCTACAAGTACAATGGCTTGCGATCTTTCATCCCGGGGCGTTAATCATCACTCCACAAGAACTAAGGGAGGAATGGTCCTTCCTAAGTTTCTAAGGACCATTAATTTCAATAAGGTTTTGGAGGGTAGTGGTAGCTTTTCCGTTGTCATCGATCATTATATAGATTATAAAACCTTAGAAAATTACTGCTGTACTTACTGAGCACAATTAATTATCTATCAAGAATTTGGTGCGGTGACACTTGAGCTCAACACTTGTCATCACAAAGTAAATGTTATATAAAACTCTCTTTTATGAGAATCAAATTTTAACATTAAAATAAATATTATAAAAAAACAGTTTACGTACATTTATAAATATTTATGTCCAGTTTCTATGAAAAAATACTATATTATTTTAGCACGGGAAAATACACAGTCGTCGCTTTTTCATCCCCAAACAAGTTTAATATAAACATTTACTATTAAAAACATACGGTAATGAATAAAATAAATACCCTGTACGTTTTTGCCGACGGATCAAAAGCTATGTATAAATATAATGTTTATCTGTTTGTAAGTATATCTCTTTGATAGCTGCGTGTGTACTGATGATATCGTTTCCGCAAACTTGGTTCTAGGCAGGGTTGCCTCATTAAAGTTGGAGCTATTATTTCAGGCCCTCAGTAATTCTGTGAATTCTAAAAACTGTTTTGCTTAACTATGAAACCAAAATTAACACTATTCTATAATTTGTTGCTATGTAAAAAAAACTTTGCCTATTTCTGTTCTGTAAGTTGAAATACATTTATATTATCTATAACAGAAAAAAAAAAAAAAAAAGAGTATGCTTAGATGGTTTGGTCATGTTGACAGGATGAATGAAAGGCGAATAAAAAAAGGTTTTACAGGCAGATGTGAGTGGAAACGCCGGGAGGGGACGCCCTAGCAGGACATACATAGTGACCTAATTGGTGATGTTCTTCAGAAAGGTCAGGCAACCGGCGTGCGTGTATGACCAGATGTATGAACGGAGTATGTAAGGAGCGTAGCAGGTGGCGTTCTATATTTTCTGCCTACCCCCATGGGAAGAAGGCGTGAGTTTATGTTCGTGTATGTATGTATATCAGACATTATAAATAAAAATAGCTTTTCGTGTCTGTCTGTGTGACCGCGTTGTTCTGCTAAACTACGCAATGGATTTTGATGCAGTTTTCATCTTCACTTACAGAATTTATGCCGGAGGGTTTACGCGTATTTTACATTATGTCAAGTCGTACAAAATTGCGCAAAGCAGGCCTAGGGGCGGATCGCTAGTTACTGATAAAGAAAGAGAAAATTGAAATTGAAATTTATTAATTATTAATAATATAATAACAATAATTATAAAATATACAGCGTGTTACGGAAAGGGTATATACATATCAATGGCACGGATTCTTTTGGTGATAACAAACTACAAGGCAATATTTTTTAATACCTATACATACATAAATAAAAAGTTAAGAAACGTTTAACTAAAAATCAAATGTTTCCAATTGAATTCTACACATCACTAGACCAAGTCAGCTGATCCATGTCAATAAACTACACACAAAGAAACGGCGGTAACACGTTTATTATGATTTAAATTTAATAAACTATCGAAATAAAATAAAAAAATTAAGCACTTCTAGTTAGTGCTTTTGAGCTGAGATTTTGTACAGAGATTCTGAACCAGATATACTCTTCACCCCGTTTGTATGGATATACCCTTTCCGTAACACGCTGTATATATGTTTAATTATTGTTATTTATTTATTATTATTTTTATTTTTTTCATTGAAATTTTATGCAAGTGAAAGCAAATAAAGCTTGTACTATTTTCCGTACCAATAATATATCTTCTCACTCATTCGGATTTAAAGACCCAAAAACCTAATCTTCTCAGTGTTGCTTGCCAGCCCTACTCTCAGCAATGTTTGCAACATCCAGGTTATGAAGTTTGCGTACCATCAAAGGGGTGACTGATGCGTCGAAGATTTTGATATGGAGATCGGAGAGGAATTAATATTGGCACGAGGTACAGTCAACGAGTCACGAGGCACATCAGTGGCAACAATTTGACATTGACAGCGCCTTTATGTCGTAGCAATGAGGGCGATTTTCATAGTGGTGGTTTTCGTGGTGATTTTTTCGTCGTTAACACTGGTTTTTTCAATATGAGTAGGTGTGAACAAGCTTTTAATAATTGATAATACATACGTACACATAATCAGCCTCTAATGTTCCCACTGCTGGGACACAGGCCTCCTCTCTGTGAGAGGGACTGGGCTGTAATCTACTACGCGGACCCAGTGCAGGTTGGTAGATGTCGACGCTTGAAAGGCAATATTGACCAAACGGGTCATGTGGCAACTTTACACAAGAGCATTTTAAACTATTACTTACAAAAAAAAAAAAAAAAAAACTAACATGGAGTATTTTATCCATACTCCATACTAATATTATAAATGTGAAAGTAACTCTGTCTGTCTGTCTGTCTGTCTGTCTGTCTGTCTGTATGATACGTTTTCACGCCTAACCCGCTGAACCGATCGTCATGAAATTTGGCAGAGATATAGCCTAAGATATGGAGAAGGACATAGGCTACTTTTTTACGCGATAACCGACATCCACGCGGGCGGAGCCGCGGGCAAAAGCTAGTATGTTATATTTTTAAGTGGAGTATACTCTAGTAGAGTATATACTGGATCATTTTAAGGTTTTTTTTGGAAAAAAAAATCTTTAAAATGCTCTAGTGTAAAGTTGCCAACAAGTCGTTTGGTCAATATTGCCTTTCAAGCGTCTTCAAATTGTTGGTTCTAGGACATGCCGGTTTCCTCACGATGATTTCCTTCACTGTTTTGAGAGCAGTGTGGATGTAAATATTTACATAAAGTATAGCGCCTGCAATAATTTATAACACTCTAGACTAAAAGTGTTATAGATAAATCTTATTATTTTACGTGAAAGGTATTTTATTTTAACTATAAAGAATAGTGTCAATTTGCACTATAACACAAGTCCGTAGCTCTTTTTTAGAGTCTAATAATTAATAAAAATACTTTGTTCATGTGTTTTATGTGCATATAGCACAGCATTGTGACTATTATTCATTCATTGTTACCGTTACATCTGATGTGCCGTTGACTGTACTTGTATGAGGGATGATGACTTGGTGGTATAAGAAGAGAGTGATTAAGTTATTAGGTGATAAATCGAATATGTGTTGCGAAGAGTATGGGATATATGTCAGTTTTTCACTTGGAGCCGGTAATAGGATTATCGACAAAACTATTATAATCATGATTATAAAGTATCACAGAAATGGTTGTATTGAATCAGCTTTTAGTATAGTAAAATTGTTCAAGTGCCCGTGGAGTTTCTTGCCCGTTCTTCTCCCTAGGAACCTACTACGCATTGGAATGGGCAACTATGTTCATTTTTCTGATTGACCGACTCCTTGACAATTGAAAAGTGCCTGTAACAGTTTTTTTTTGTTCAGGCTACGCTGTGTCACTGCTAGACAAAGGACTGGTTTAATTGAAGTAAATGCTGTCAGTTGAGCTTATGAGGGAATTTTCTAATACCTTTTATAAAGTTTCATATTGAGACACGAAGCATCAAAATTCGATCTAAAGAAAAGCGGCCACATTCCTCTAGATCGTATTTTGTTGCTTCGTGTCTCAGTATAAAACTTTATAAAAGGTATTATAAAATTCTAGACACACTTACCGAGGTTCCTAATTGAGCCGTTTTTCATAATTCCTTCTCAGTCACGAGATAATATTTTTTAAAGGAGTGGCGCTAGTGGACCCTTGTACACCCTCTTAAGTTTGAAATAATATAGCAGTAGGTATTTTTTGTAGTGCTTTAAGACTGTGTGTGTGGACTATTCGGCTCTGCCTTCTCCTCCCCTATGTTATGTTCTGCATAATCTCTATCCTTTTACCAAAACATTTTAATAACATGCTCTAAAAATACGAAATCTCGCTGTCGCAAACATTTTTTCCTACCCGTCTAGACAGCATTACTTACGACGTCACATGTTCCCGAAAAAGCACACAGAGATGTTAAAGTTGCAGCAAGTGCTTCAACCAGATACGATCTAACATAATTCCGGAAATTACGAGTTCTTATCATGTTTTAAAACACGCTGAAACACGACCTTTGCAGAGACGTAAGTTTCTGACGCTGGCTGAATTTTAATAAAGTTGCCGTTTTCAACTGGAAATCTTTCAGTGGTATGTTTTTAAGCGGGATTTAAAAGGGATTCGTTTTTTGGTGGATGGTTTTTGATGGTTTTGGTTTTTGGTGTTTACAGTCGTGGGGTTTTTCTGTACTAGGATTAAACAGGTATTTCCACCAGTTAGTGGATGGTTTCTATTTGATTTTGTTTTGAGAATAATTAGGTTTCTAAATCTCAACATAATTTTGAGAAACCATAGATTGGGTTTGAGAAAACAATTACCTAATCGTTTTTTTAAGTACTTTTTCTGGTTTTGTAGTAGGTGTACCTAATTACGTCACGGGACGTAGCGTTGGAAGGCCTACCACAAGGTGGACCGAGGACCGTGTGAAAGCCACAGGAATCCGCTAGATGCAGGAAGCACAGAACCGGTCGAAGTGGCGGTGCTCGGGGGAGGCCTATGTCCAGCAGCGGATGTTTTTCGTCTGAAATGATGATGATGATGATACCTAATTACCTTTGCAGGTCATACCTATAGCGCATTTTTGGTTTTTTAACGCTAGGCGTTGCGGTGAAAATCCAGCTCTCAAGATAAATCAACGTGCTATTATAATATTTTCATAGTTATTAACATGTATGGATGTAGATAAAATTATCATAGTTATTAACATAGGATACGTTTTTACTAACAAATGAGTCATGTTTACTTGAATAAATAAATTGAATTGAATTGAATTGAATTAAGTCGCAATCCCTTAAATTAAATCCCTAATTACTTTAATTAAAACACACTAACATAAAACACATAAATGAAAGCTAGTAGAAACCCATCACATTAAATCTTCTCTCACAATTTTCATAAAATCTCTTTACAAATTACCTGCGCCCCTGCTCACCCCCGAACAATGCAAATTACACGTACAGGCACTAAGTAGCGATCCGACGCTCGCTCATTTCCGACAGGTAGACCACTTGACAGCTATTTTCAATTAACTCCCGCGAGGTGCAGAATGCGAACTAATTAATGCCAAGTTCTCAATTGTAATTTGAGTTGAATTAACAATAACGTCGTATTAAAAGAATTAAGGGCTATTTGAACGTGAAAAGTGTATTTAAGTTTGAGAAACACGGTCGTTCATTGTAAAGAAAATTTTCAAGCACATGAGGCTCCGTGCACGAAAAAACTCTCTTTTATCAATTTCTTATCTGATTGTGAGAAAACTTGAAATAATCGAAACAATAAGTCTGTGTAATTATAAAAGTACAGTTTTCATGGTGCTAAACCATTCGTGTCAGTCACAGCAGCTGTTAATAGTTTCATCATTTGTGCTCTCCAAAATATAGTTTATTTCGCCGTTGATTAACTTAATGAAGAAATTGTATAATCATTAAATATTTATAGGAATAGCTGAAGACTAATTTGAGATTTTAATTTTTTTGATAAGATTTGCTAAATACTCGTAATAGGAAAAAAAATCTTTACTGACGGAGTTTAAGACAAAAAAAAAAGAAAGTTTTTTCAATATTATTTACTGCTATATTTTGAATGGAAGTTGAAAAAAGCGGTTCAGCCACATGCAAGTAGACAATACAATGATGTTGATGATGTTTTTTAATGTTCAAAATCAAAAGTAGTTTCTTGTAGAATGATGATCAAATGTCAAAACTTGCTGCGAATATTAGTGATTTACCGTGAATACTTAATTTATTTGAAAAATCCCTTTCAGCCACATGCAAAACAAAGAATACCTACGACTTTACAAATCATATTTTTTTAATTTTTTTTTTCCCTTTCTCACAAACAATGAACAAAATTGATAAAAATCAGTCGATTTCGTGCACGGCCGTCAAAAAACGCCATGTTTTCGGTTGACGCGGTCGCCACCAGAGCTTTTATGGCTGAGCAGCGTTCGGGAAGCTGAGCAATATCTTCTCGTCCCACATACCAAAGTGTCTCAAACCGAAAGTCTTTGACCAGTGCGTGTTGCTAGTGATGACCTTATTTCTATCTACTGCGGCATAAATAAAGCATTTGGTTGATATCCCGTCCAGTAGTACTCATCGCTTCTCCTCCACATTTATTATGCGCACAGCCAAAGTGTGGAACTTTCTGCCAGCTTTCTGTGTTCCCTTCTACATATAACCCGTCTGCCTTTAAATCAAGAGTGAACAGGCATCTTCTGGGCACGCTCGTTCTTTCACAGACCCCATACGTTGCTTTTCAACAGGCGAGATTGAGGTCAAGAGCAGGCTTAAATAGTAGATACAAAATTTAAAAAAATATAGAGAAGAAAACGGTTATATAATTTAAAATTCTTGATTTTTGGTATCTAAACCAAAACTGTAGGTTAATTAGAATAAACACGGTTGACTAAAACGGATTGGTGATCGTAGTATGTTCTTATTAGTTGGTACATTGCCGAAGTTTTATTGCATTGCGCGTATGAACGTAAACAAAGCAAAAAGAGCATGTAAGGATCGTAATAGCAGGTGGTGTTCTGTAGTTTCTGTCTGCCTCTATAGGAAGAATTCGTGAGTTTGTGTATTACCGACAACGCCAGGAAATTACACCATCTCAATAATATTTATTACCGTTTAGTGGCTTTTGAAGAATCCATATTTTTTGCGGGAAAATGCAGCAAGCACGTTTCTTGGTAGAATTAGTTTAGACGAATTCAATTAAATCTAAGAAAAACCTTTTTTCTCTCGAAACACGTGCCGTCAGTACGCGGCTGGATGCTGTGTCCTAGTTTAAACCGTGTAAAGTGGTTAATTTACTACTCATCGTTTTAAACTGAGGCACTTAAACTTTACTGTTTGTTAACGCGAGATTTAATTAAGATCTTATTTTAGTGTCAGAATCCTGAGGTAACTGTCTGACTTGGGGAAAAAGAAAAGGTCTATGTCATAATTGTAGTGTAATTGTTGTTTTAGGGTAAAACGGGACCCTATTACTAAGACTCCGTTGTCCGTCTGTCTATTTGTCTGTCTGTCTGTCACCAGGCTGTATCTCATGAACCGTGAACGTGATAGTTAAATAGTTGAAATTTTCACAGATTATGTATTTCTGTTGCCGCTATAACAACAAATACTAAAAAACAGAAAAAAATATATTTAAGGGGGGCTCCCATACAACACACGTGATTTTTTTGCTCGTTTTTATAGATAATGGTACGGAACCCTTCGTGCGTGAGTCCGACTCGCATTTGGCCGGTTTTTTATTTTTAATAATAGTCCAATGCTAGCCAAAAAAATTAGATTAGTCACACTTTATTACCTTTGACCTAAACTTGTGTATATTCGTTTTATAAAACCACTAGCTTCTGTCCGAAACTACATCCGTGTGAAATCTTCTTCTCTTATTTTAACACTACCTGCCGCCCGCGGCTTCGCCCGTCTTGTTTTTTCTATACAAATAAATAAAATTGAAGTGTCTGTTTATAATATAACAACATTTTTTTAATCTCTTTGGGCGAACCCGCGGACAGCAGCTAGTCGAAAATAAAAGTAAGCCTAAGTTACTCCTTATAATATCAGCTATCTGCCAGTGAAAGTCCCGTCAACATCGGTCCAGCCGTTTCGGAGATTAGCCGGAACAAACAGACAGACAAACAGACAGACAGGCAGATTTTTTTTAAATGTTTTTTTTTCTTCTTTTGTTATAAGTACCGTAATTATATACTTTCGTATGCGTTTAGTA
Source organism: Dryobota labecula (assembly GCA_947523025.1). Taxonomy (NCBI): domain Eukaryota; kingdom Metazoa; phylum Arthropoda; class Insecta; order Lepidoptera; family Noctuidae; genus Dryobota; species Dryobota labecula. The sequence continues at coordinate 1,628,362 of OX383300.1, forward strand.
AAAAGCTGTTATTTTGAAATTTTATGATGAACCGGAAGTCCGGAACAAACAAACAGACCGACAGACAGAAATTTAAAACATTGTGTTTTTGTTTGTTTTTGTTATAAGTGTTTAGTAAAACGCTGTTATTTTAATATTACAAACAGACACTTCAATTTAATTATTAGTATGTATGTATAGATTAAATGTGACGTTGCGTTTTCAAAATCAGACGAAGTTCAAACATTCTAGTCTAGATTCCTAATTACGTTTCTCCAGGATAGAGAAATACTCTAACTATATTGAACCAACAAAATCCAACTGCTCGGCATCCAGACTACTCGAAGGAAACAAACATGTCTTCATTTAACGGCAGACAGGGTGGAACAAGACACACGCTCTGCACTGGACAGGTCAATTTTCAATTAAAGCGCCTTTATCGCAGTGTTGATTGGGTTTTATTGTTAAATGCCTGATTTACAACGGGTCTCTTTGGTGTTTGGAGCGAAATATGTTTTTGGAATGGTGTTAAGTTATTGGTAAATGGCAATAAGGCACTTATTGGGAGTAAATAATAAACCATTCGCCTAGGATGGCTGCAATGCGGGTACTCCGATAATCCTCTGTGCGACAGTGGGGACACATCACAGACGATGACTCACCTCTTGTCGTGCTCGCTGTGTAATAACACCTGCACTATGGAAGACCAAATCAAACTGGTTGCTAATTTAATTGTATAATTTATAATTTTTATGACATTAATTTTACATTCTGTGATTACTTTAATTCACACACTGACTTATTAACCTCTCGTATGCCGTAATTATAGACACAATTAAAAACCCATTGTATCTCGCGTGGATCTACGTTCTCGTATATGAAGGGTTAATTGTTACAATTTTAGTCAAAATCAAAATCATCTATTTTTGCAATGTTTGTAAATACGTGTTGTAATATACTTCACATTTCATTCTTTTTACCTATTGTGGTATACCATATACAAAATAATACAAAATATTGTTAACATTCTAAAAGAGTAAGTGTGGCTTACCAATTTTGCTCCATACGTATAACTACCTTTTGGGAGGGGCAACTAGAATCAATTCCATTTTTTTTTTTGTATATTTGACGTTCAAAACGCCTTTTATGTGCCTATTTGAAATAAATTACTTGACTTTGACCTTTGCGAAGTCCGAATTAATTGTTGTCGAAGTTCCCGGATTCTGGTCCAAGCTTATTTAAAGTATATAATGGAATCATCGATACGACGGAAAAGAACTGCTTAGTGCTGATATACTTCGAAAACACAATCTACGCTACACTATCTCCTCTGCAGTTTGGGTGGCCATAAGCGTCAAATTTGTTTTCTCATAAGGTGGCCCACCGTTCTGTTTGCCTTAACCAACTAATAACATGAATAAAAGTCGGAACCGGAAACCTGAAATAAAAATGTTCTCAATTAAACTCAAAGGGCGTAGTTTTTCTAAACGTAACTGTACCGTATTGATTTATATCACGTGTAAATTTACTTCAGTCCCATTAAAAGTAAATCAAAGTGGGTACTAAATCGTCAAAGTCTGACTACCGTCCAGAATAACTTGGTCCTTCGGTACGGATGGATACTCCCTGGTCCTTCGAGCTTTTGCTGATGTTTGGCGAGGGTAGGAAGGCCATGTTATACTGGGTGGGTAAGGCGTAGTGTAGAACCACAAACCGCGTTTGGGCAGTCAACATTTGTGCAATGTTAGTGAGATCATAAATTTAGAATTTTTTATTCTATTTATATTATGTGCGATTCTTTTGATGGTAATCTTTGTCGGATGTAAAATGTTTTATCTTTATAGCTTGATTGTGAAATTAATGTTTGGGAATCGGTTGGTTTGAGAACTCACATTAAAAATTCTCGCAGAAAACGATTATAATGAGTTGCATGTTGTATTTAACTATGAGATAAGAAATACGACGTGAAGGTCCAAGTGTAAAAGCAAACTTCAGTTTTTCTGTGTATTTTCTTTTACGTTTAATCATTGCTTATGATGCGTTTTGGATTTGTTAATTTCATGATTAGACAATGACATAAGGAATCATCAAATTCTAATTCAAATTAATTAATTTGCTAGAATGTAGGTACAAATCAAGAAACTAAGACTAGTGTGGCCCATTTAAGTTCTGCTATTACATATAGTGTGCAAACGTGTTATATTAACATTTAATTTATTAAATCACAGTTCAATTTAAGTTATTTAACTGTGTTCTTTTTGAAGTTTTAAATCAATTATAGTCAGAATTATTTAAACTTCATAATTTTTAAATTAAAATTATTAACGTTAGTCTGGTTTTTACATCTATTAGCACTCCGACCAATAGTTATATACATATTCCTTTTGAAATATTGACCTCTGGCTGTGATTGACTGATATGGACCTACTAAGTACGCGGCGACGACTTAGCATTTTATAAACGGACTTTACGTTAACGTGGAATTGGAAAGTGTTTCTGTATTTTGTGTTAACTGCGGATCAGATTCTGGTTATAACAATGTTGATTTATTTTTCTACATAAACATATAATTATATTAAGTGCTCACTATTGTATTGTGAAGTGATTCTACAGTTAATCAATTCAAATAATGATTATCAAAACACAATTTAAACAATGCACAGTATACACAAAATAAACTTTCAAGTGGTCAACATAATTTACTGCTATTACAGCATGTCGGTGATGCGAAGTCACAAGATTTTACCCATCCAAAGAGTCCAACACGCACATGATACATTCGAGTATATACAATGTATTAGTGTATATATGCCTAAACATGTACACAGATCGCTACGCGTCGCCAGTCTGGCGCAACACGTCACGAGCATGTCGCGCATTTCGGTGACGCTGTGACGCGAACCCATAAGTTTTTCCCTTACCAAAAATCGCTCAACGCGGCTTAAAAAGTTTTCACGTCAAAAATAAATAATAATATTACAATGTCAAATTACGAATATATTGGAAAGTACTCCTTATAATGTCACACTTCATTAATCTCAAACATTTAATTAATTAAACCTCTACTACTACAGAACGAAGAAGCATATACAAAATATAAATAGTACTGCCTCGTTGGTCTAGTGGTTGCAAGCGCTGACTGTGAGGTCCTGGGTCTGATTCCCAGGTCGGGCAGTGTTATTAGGATTTCCATTAGGAATTTCTCAGTAGCAGCTTGGCGTCTAGATTTGTGCCCGGTTGATGGCAATAGGCTCGCCCCCTGTTACGAGTACATGGGATTGAAACAATGCAAAATGCTGGCGAAATGTGCGTGTACACTGTACTATAGCTACACCTCTGCCTAATCCTCCTGAGATAATAACGTGATTTAATGTAGTATGTGTGTAAATAAATAGGAATCAGCCTTTTCTAAAATAAATAGGACTGTGCATACATAAATTATGAGAGATTTGTGATTGTAAACTCTTTGAAAATCAATTTCAGAAAATAAATTGTAAAAGCCGCAACTACTGCAGCACTACCAACATCAAAACTTCAACATAAATGTTAACAACTATTAAGCTGAACAAAAAGCTTAACAAACAAAGCGTACTACTGTTTTGTAAACCCGACACTGGCCAGCTGTTTAGATATAACTAAGCAAAAAAGTGATTTGAACATAAATAGCGGTGTTTATAGTAACAATAATATTACGATAGTAACCCGACTCCGATGGTCAACTGCGCATAATGTGACGTTTGTTGTGATACGGTAACCCTTACTATGGGTTTGTGTGGTCAAAAGGACCAGTTTTTCTGGTTGATAATAATATTACCAATAAGATTCACTGTGTATGAATAAGTGATGCGGAAAGATTAGGAGCATGTAACATGTGGATAAGGAAACAGACATACTGAAGAAAAGATTAATTGATAAAAATAAACTTTTGTTTGTAAGAATGTTAATACTGATGGATGACTGATACTTAGAGGTGTGTCAACTCATCATGCGGTTAGGTGATAATGTGACCAATGTTCGTGGATGTTTATGGACCTACTTCTGTTATGTGATATTCGTTCATAAATATAATCGTGAGTCTAGACTTTATGATGATAAGTTCTAGTGTTAAGCGATTTGATCACATCTTTTTAATGGAACTGCAATTCTTGTAATAATGCTTTGTTAACTATGTAAAGTTCACAGTGTTGATTGTTGTTGTTTAGGTATTTATGCAATCAAAGGTTTTTAGGCACACATAAATTTGCCCTTAAGTATCCACAATGCCGGCTCAACGAACGAACAATGAAGTGGTTGAGTGGTTCCGTTCTGCACTACGAGTCGATTCCCGAGTCGAACAAATATTTGTCTGGCCTACAGATAGTTGTTTCAGCTCTGGCTGTTTGTGTTTGAGAGTTTTGGGAATAGAAACCACTATGTGGAAGATAAGCCTACTTATTGAAAATGTTGTGACTGAAAAATGTTTTGACTGAACAGTCTTTTGAGTTTGTTTCGGTAATAAGACAGAAAACATCAGTCTCATGTATATTAATGTAGGTACCTATATAATAGTTCCCTAAAGTGAGCCCTGCATACTGAATAAAAGTAGTTTATTTTTTACTGAGGAAGTCCAAATAATTACTTAGACGCAATGCAAATCGATACCTAACGTATTATTGTATCGTAGGCCACAACTCATTTTGGCTTTGTGAAAGCATTTTTCAGTCGATTTTTACTGTGGCTGTTATAAAGAGGCGTAGTTTTATATTCTCATTACTTTATCAATCATACCTATCGATTTCCTTTAGTACTACAAAAGCTTTCTTCTACCCACTTATTGTTGATATCCCATCATACAATAATCCATTGTCTCCACGTGTTTAATGTTTTTGCGTCTAACTTCTAGTACTTAGTTTATACGCACTTTGCTTCATATTGTTTTACGCAAAACGCTTTTTTTCGACGTAATTTATAAAAAGTTTGTAAATAACTACTGTGCTACTGCCTGTGTGTGTTTGTGTGTGTGTGGATGTTTTTAAATTGTTTCTTTATGATTTTTAAATGGAAAAAGATAATTGAATTTTGTATAAAGTTGCTTTTAAACGATTTGATACGCATTAATGTCATCATCATCATTTCAGCTGAAAGACGTCCACTGCTGGACATAGGCCTCCCTCAAGTACCGCCATCTTAACCGGTTCCGTGCTTCCCGCATCCAGCGGATTCCTGCGGCTTTCATAAGGTCATCAGTTCATCTTTTGGGAGGCCTTCCTACGCTACGTCATCCGGTACGCGGTCGCCACTCCAGAACCTTTCGGCCCCAACGGCCATCTGTTCTGCGAGCAATGTGTCCTGCCCATTGCCACTTGAGTTTGGCAATTCTTCGAGCTATGTCGGTTACCTTGGTTCTCCAGCGGATCTCTTCATTTCTGATTCGAGCACACAGAGAAACTCCAAGCATAGCCCTCTCCATTGCCCTTTGGGTGACTTTTAGCCTTTTAATAAGGCCCATTGTGAGCGACCACGTTTCAGTGCCATAGGTCATCACTGGCAACACGGACTGGTCAAAGACTGTCGTCTTGATACACTGCGGTATGTGGGACGAGAAGATATTGCGTAGCTTCCCGAACGCTGCTCAGCCGAGTCAGATTCGACGATTGACCTCTTTCTCGAAGTTGGACCTACCTAACTGGTAATTCACGATAATTAAAACAATTATCGTTTATATTTTTAGTTCCGGGTTCTAAATATATTATAAGTCATGTTTCGCACTTAGATGTAATCACTACCGGCATTATTGTAAGTAAAGAGTTGCGGAGTAGCAGAACTCCATGAGGAAACTCCTTGAGGTTACCCCCTTGAGAAAATTTCTTGTTGTCTAAGGAAGTAGGTTCTAGCATACTTGTACTTGATAGCTCAGGGGAATGAAGGTGCGACTTTAATCTTAGAAACCAAATGGAAAAGTTTCGACTTCACGAGCAACCGATACTCTTACTACTTAGGATGTACATAAATGCTGTTTGGAGAAAAAAAAAATATTTGACCGTATTTCCCTATTTACAAGAACTTCTTCCACAATAGACCCTATTCTATAAATAATAAAACTTCCAACAACGCCAATTACGATATCAAAATTAAATCCAATAACTGCACCTGATGCGAAGGCTCTTCGTCCAACCCTCAATTATTCCGCCCCAGCGTTTACGATCAGATCGATTGGACGGCAGCTCGTAAAACATTCAGCACTATTACGTGTCACCCGATGTCATTTAAATAGGTGTGACTCGTGTCGTGGTGGTCGTAGGGAATTTTAGATTTTGTGGGGTTCCGTGGATTTTTCTTGGTGGGAGTTTGGAAAGCAGGTTTTCCCTGATGTTAGTCGTTATGAGTTCTTGGACTTTAACCAAAGTCATTTTGGAATTTTGCAAAATACCTCCTTGTGTTATTGTTATTAGTAATTAGCTGCTGCCCTCAGCTTCGCCCGCGTGACTTTTTCTAAAATAAAATTATACTATGTTACTCCTTATAACATCAGCTATCTGCCAATGAAAGTCTCGTCAAAATCGGTCTAGCCATTTTGGAGATTAGCTGGAACAAACAGGCGGACACAGAGACAAACATTTAAAAAACAGTTTTTTTGTTATAATTACCGTTTATAATTTCTTAAGCATTTTGTTGAGTTCCGTGTGGTGCCGGACGTAAAGAATATCACCATCCCATTCCCTCTCGTGGGTGTCCCTTAGTCGCCACTAAGGGACTTACTAGAGAATGGGCAGCAGCGTTCTCTATAATGCATTTTTAACACCATACTGCGATCGCTAACCTGCCTGCCAAGCGTGGCGATTAAGGCAAATCCCCCATTTTGGGGAGGCCTATGTCCAGCAGTGGACGTCTTTCGGCTGAAATGATGATGATGATGAAGCATTTAGTAAAAAGTTGTTATTTTGACATTACTAACAGATACTTCAATTTAATTTATTGGTATAGATATAGATGTAAGGTTTTTACGAGGAGTTATATCAGAAATAACAGTTAAAAGTTAGTTGCTTAGTTTGGAGTTCAGTTCTGATATTTTGGTGACAACGCTTGGTATGACCTTATTACACTTGTTGAATTGGCCAGGAAAGGAAGCAGATTGCAATACAATACAGTGACAGAATTGTGTTCCCAGCCTTCTTCATGTCATAATCCCTATTACGGCATCCACATAAACATCAGAAATGGCCTGTTCATTTCCAAGAATCGAACACTTAGGAATAGATTCACCATTATAGTTACATACGAGTTACTAACTTTAGTACTCGTAACCTCTCCCGACAGTCGACAGTCAGCTTAAAGGGGAAGCTGACACTGCTTGTTGTCAATAGAACTGGAATAGTTATCGTACATTGTTACTTGTTAGTGTAAGTTCAACTGGTGCTTAAACTGTATGATCACACCACTGATGTAAGGTCCGCTTGAGGTGAGAACTTGACAAACTGTTTGCTTGCATAACTTAAGCAAACCTTATGTTAGATTATAAGATTAACGATAAGTCGTCTTCTCTACTTACTATGTTTCTTTTGCTGTGCCCAACAGAGTCCACGATTGTTTCTTATTTGAATGGTTACCTCCTAAGCATTGTGGAATGGAATTAACATTTGAGTATTCAGTAAAGTGAGGCCCGCGAAGTTAATTTCTTAACAATTTTTTTTTTAAACTAAAAAGAAAAAAACACTACAAAGTGAAAAATAACTTCAATTTCGGAAGTCAGTGTCTTTGGATCTGTATTTTGCCACCGACTTCCGAAATTAAAGTAATTTTTCACTTTGTAATGTTTTTTCCGAAGTCGGTTTTTTTTTTAAGTTTTTATTTCTCGCTTTTTAGTGGGTCTGTTTATTAATCTAAGTTAATTTATTTAGTTACAATAATCTAATATTAACTTACTTATCGCCTGTTACAAAACATTACTTTTCCCGATGCAGGGACGTTAATTGTTGAGGAGTTCTCCTGGTATTTCACCATCAGCTCCATTTCACCATTCGCATTGTGATGAGCATAAATTGATTAACAACCATGTTGAAGTACTCGAATCGCAACCCGTGAAATACTTATTATTGAGTAGTTCCGGTGGCCATCTGTGTTCTTCATCATCAGTTCCACTTCACTAAATGGTGCTTTACGAGAGCAATAGCTCGATTTACAAAAAAAAAAAAAGCCCAAATCGCTATAGGTGTGCCTACAATATTTGAAGAGTTCCTTCAATTTCTTCAGGGGGATCCTGGGGAAATTGATCATCAGATCCTGACCTGATAAAAATGGCACCACTTGGAAAGTATAGCCTTTCAAACAAAAAAAAAATTTTGTTCATATCACTCAAAATAATTTTTCAAATCGGTCAAGCTATTTTCGAGTAAGCAACATATTTACATTCATATTCATACTAATATTATAAATGTGAAAGTAACTCTGTCTGTCTGTCTGTATGTTACGTTTTCACGCTTAAACCGCTGAACCGATCGTCATGAAATTTGGCAGAGATATAGCCTGGGATATGGAGAAGGATATAGAGTACTTTTTTTACGCGATAACCGACATCCACGCGGGCGGAGCCGCGGGCTACAGCTAGTAATGTTTATATTAAAAAAAAAAAATCGGACGAACTGAGAACCTCTGAACTCGGTTAAAAACCTTATCTAATGGTAAAGTAGACTTCAAATTGTCAAATCAGAAACCCGTTGTAAGTCTGGAAATATGAGTGTACATGTTAGTTGACAAAGCGTATAGTAGATAAGCAACAACCTTTATGGCGCTGCGTAGTACCGCACTCCTCATCCCCGCTGACGCGTGAATTTGTTACTGCGCAGCGACTCGTCTCATATTCAGAGCCGCCTTAAAGGTTGCATCGGCCTGTACCTTTAAGGAACCGAATTCATTCAAGTTCTGGTTGGTGTCCTGTCTAACCAGACAGGACACCAACCAAAACTTGAATGAATTCGGTATATATAGATATGTAGAGAAATAGAAGATGAAGGCGTAATGCAACCACATTCCGTCTTCGTCTTCTATATCTCTATCAGCCTTATGAGTTTTATTTCTTCTTATCCATGCAATATTTCACATAATCCAAGAGAGAAAGCTCTTCAAAGTAAATTTTCTGTTTGGCTAGCTGTCTATCCATATTCAGGTTAAAACTTTTCTGTAACGGCCAAAGTTAATTATGTTTTCTGCCTCACTTTCTGCCTCACCCCAAGGTAGAAAAGTTTGATGTTTGTACCCACACAATGATCTACGGCTACGTGTGCGCGGTAAACTTATATGCCCATTATACAATTACCTAACAAGTCCTCGGTAAGCCGTCCTGCATAATAATAGGACGAACGACACGTTTGCTAATGTGGACCAAAATAACCCCTAATATAATTTATTTCGTGCATGGTCTCCATATATCTTGTGTTAACGTTATGTGATTTATTTGAGGAATCAAAAGCCTAAGACTTGACATAGGTATAAGTATGGACCTTTTACAATGAACCAGAAGGACCGAGCACATATGTGAAATTTCTGCAGTGAAAGTTAGGATTCATTTAAAATATCACATTTTAGTCAAACTTGCATTTAATTGTAAAGCCATTGAATACTACATACTTGTTAGTTTTTCGTTCAAAATTGTTTTCTAACACAATTTTTGAACAGTGTAACCCCGTAACATTTTGGTAGAGACGTATAATTAGTGTCAGAAGTGGCGTGAAAACTTGTCTGTGAAATACCACTGTTATACATAATATATCAAATTCGCCTGGGGTTGCGTAACAGGGTCTCGCAGGGGTAGCCTCGGGGATGAAACTCGATATTATTTCTAATGCTGTTATTTTCATGTCAGTTTGGACTTTGATGAAGTGAATGGAATTGGTGGTACAATTATGTGGTGGTTATTTAGATTGTTTTTATGAAGAGGAGGAAAAGCAGGTTAATTTTAAAGCATGTTGGCAGAGCAAGAACATACCTTTGCTTTTTGTTACAAGTATTTTGATTTCTTGTTCAGCATTGTGAATAAGTGGTGTCCTCATTTTTTCATTTCATATTTATACCTTTGGAATTTATAGTCCGGTCCAGTGAAGTGACTTTATCATAATTTCATAAGCTTTTATCCTGTATACATAGAAAGACAGAAAGAAAAGCATTCATTTAATACAATATATAATTGTATTAAATGATGGCTTTCCGTCTGGTTTGACCTGTGAAAGTACAAAATATCTTTTAAAATAGTGGGTACATAACCACCCTACACAATGTAAGCCAATTTCTAAATAAAAAAATTGTTTTAAAATCTGCAGAAACAATTCAAACCATGATGTGTGGTGTACACGTGGCAGCCCTGTCTACTCGAACAACCCTTTTCTAAATGTTAGACAGTTAATATTTCAGGGAGTTGAAAATTGGAATTTCGATGAAGATGCTTCATGGTTATAGTGGTTTTAACGCCTCCTGCCAGATCCAGGATTTGGTTCACCACTTTCTGGAATTTTAGACCTGAAATTGGAAATGACACTCAAGTGCCCTTTAAAATTCATGGAACAAGATATTAGTCTTTAACTTTTCATGTAATAACTTCATAATACAGGCCGAATGTCATTTCAGGGAAGTTTTGAAGTAAGTAGTTAGAGGTACAGAAAGCCATTAATTCTTATGACCATGTTTTCAGCTTTAAAAAAGAAGCAAATAAATAAAACGGATGATTTAAAAATACAGCCTGTTTTTGTCTCACTGCAAGGCAAAGTCCTCTTCTCATACACAGAAGGTATGAGCATTGATTACCACCCTTGCTCAAGACGGATTGGCGATTTGAGATATACAAATTATCATACACGTTAGTCCAGGTCTCCTCACGATGTTTTCCTTTGCCGATGTCGATGCGTTCAAACACGAGAAAAAGAAAGAAATAAGGATAATAATTACCTTTTGAAAGTTTAAACAAAATCCCATTTAAAACGACTGCCTATTTTAACAGTGAAGCCTCGTTTATCTTCACCTCTCCCAAACTTTCTACCAGCACACCTTAACTAAACGGTCTGACACCAGTTAAGACCCGCGATAGCCCTAGACCAGGGAACAGATCTGTGGCCCACATTTGATAAGGTTGCTCCGTACGTGCCGATAAGCCAATATGACTAACTCTGGGACCGTTAGCTGGTGGTGCAAGTTTTGGGCTCGGAGATTTGGTTTGTTTGATTTCGGTTGGCTTTACAAGTGAGTCAACGTTAATGGTTTTCTAGAAGTTTCATAGATTCGAAGTGGTAACAAAATCAGTATTAGCTGGCCTCATAGTGTATTGAAACTCCGTACTAGGCCGGTTCAATGTATCTAAAGTGTTACCACTGTCATTTGGCCTACTGTACAAGAGAAAATCTACCTGTGTATAATAAATGCTTGTAGATTTTTAGCAGTAGTACTTAGTGCCAAAAATATAAATATTGCTTATGCAAATAAAATTATTTATGTTTCGATTGTTTCTAAACATTATTTGTTTGTTTGTGTAGCATTCTGCCTTTATTTGCAGTATATGTAAACATACGCATTCATTAAAAGTTACTACAAAAATACACTTAATTTTCTTTAGAGTTTAATTAATATAAGTATAAAGTGAGCATAATTTACTTTTTATTTTAAAAGATATCATTTATGTAGGTGGTATTGGTTTTTATTTCAATACTTTCTCTAAAAAGGATTGCTAGAAACTTAAGAGGGCAAGCGAGTATCTTCTTGTTAGATACTGTACGTTCTTCTTCTTAGCGTGTCGATGGCAAAAATAACACGATAAAATATATTAGTTTTTTAAATTTGTTTGGCCCAAAATTCAGCAACGCTAATACCATACTGCTGACACAGCCATTAGATCCTACGTTCTGAAAATATTCTGATTACGCAGACCTTAAAATTTTTTCCCCACGCTTATCTCTCATCCTCCAAACCCCCCACAATCCTGATTAGCAACCCAACAAATTGAAACTTAAAGCTGTTGCAATAAAGGCATTTATGTGATTTCTCGATAGTTGAGCCGGTGACTCATGTCGATAACAATTATGTTCCTATTTCGTATCGGCCGGTTGCTTGGTCAATTTTGAGATCTTATCTAGTCCAGCGCTAAGCTCCGTAGGCGAGAATAATGGGAGGGATGATCAGTGATGAAGTTCATTGAATTAGCGATATGCTATGAAAAAAGTTGATATTTTTGTCTTGATTTGATCTAGACATGGACAATGACCAGATGATGTGAGGATGAGAAAGAGAATGTAAGTAAACTTGGATAGGAGTCCCTAGCCGTTGGATTTAATTTTGTTTAAATGAAAAAAGAAAATGGAAAAAAGGACTAACGTTACAACGTTAGTCCAGTTCTAGTTAACTACAGTTCTTCGGTGTAGTAAAATTCGCGTAGAAAAGCACATAGGTAAAAAAAGGTTTATTGTTTTTACAAGTGAATACCTTGACAACTAGTGATTGGAGCCTCCTTTTAAGCAAATAAGCTTGTGTTAGGAGACTCCGCTCTTCCAAAATCTAAATACTTACGTATAATTTACTTGTTTTATTTTTGATTCTGTACAAATGTAGATACTAAATGAAATAATCTACAAATAATCTAAATTATATTATAATAAATTTTAAATTTACATTCCATAAATTGTAGGCGAGTTCTAATGGAATTTAAAGGAGTGAAAAGGGCGGAATTAGATTGTATAAAAATCATATTTTTAAGAGTTCATAAATTTGAAACTCAACACGAATACGTTCTTTTTTCAACTTCGCTAATAATTTAGCTGACATTGTTCTTAAAAATCCAGCAGATAAGTTCTTGATCCTTGGTGATCTTAATCAGTTGAATATTGACTGGCACGCGGCGAATGATGGTAATTATCTATGCCCCAGTAATTTACACGGACCTGTCCAGACCTCCTTTTGTGATACTCTTACAGCTTGCAATTTGTTACAGTACAATTCTCATCGTAATGTGAATGACAGGATTCTGGACCTCGTATTATCGAATAACGAAGTTACTGTCACTTGCTGTCTGGATCCTTTAGTGGAGGAGGACTTACATTATAAAGCACTCTGTATCACTGCTGACTTTGTTCAACTGCATCAGCTGCATTCTCGGCCAAGAGTCAAGTTTTTGTATACTCTTGCTAATTATGACGCCATAATTGAAGAAATGGTGGCTAGAGACTGGTCATTAGAGCTTAACCGTAGGACCTTTGAAGAAGCTATCAATTTCTTTTATGATACTATTAACTTGCTTCACAAAAAGTATATACCCACAAAAATTATTGTACCTCGGGGCAAATATCCTCCTTGGTATAAAAGCCCTCTTATTAAAATAGTTAGGGAAAAGGCGAAATTTCACTCTAAATTTAAAAAGTATGGAAATCTATCTGATCATCATTCATTTGTAACCTTACGTCAGCGGGCTAAAGATCTGGAGAAGGAAATGTTCGATAATTATATTGCAGAAACTGAATCAGCCATTTCTAAAAATCCAAGGGCTTTCTGGCGATATGTGAAATCGAAACAACAAACCAATAGTTACCCGTCTGTTTTTAACTTTGGTCAAATTTCATCTAGCATTGGGGAGGAAATTTGTGATATGTTCGGAAACTATTTCTTTTCTAATTTCCAAGAACGAAGTGACGACGATCTGCGCACTGTGGTAACGGATGAACCTGGTAGTCTGACTGCTGGTTGCGTATCAGACATAGGCACTATTGATGTACGGGAGGAGGAAGTTTTCCAGTTGCTTAAACAAGTGGATCTAAACAAAACCGCGGGCCCTGATAACATTTCGCCAATTTTTATATCTAAATGTGCCAGGTGCACCTTCCGTTAACGATATTATTTAAACGATCATTTGAATTAGGGGTAGTGCCTATCATCTGGAAGTCGGCGTATATAACGCCGATTCATAAAAAAGGTGCTAAGGCCACTATAGACCAATTTCCAAACTTTGTGTGTTTGCAAAAATTATGGAGAAAATTGTGCACAGACAACTTTCTTCTGCACTTAAATTAAGTTTCTGTGAACATCAACATGGGTTTCTTAAAGGTCGCTCGACCACACCCAATCTCGTGGTCTGTAGTGACTACCTTACAGAGCATATGTTTAGACGGTCTCAGGTCGACGTTATATACACTGACTACAGCAAGTGTTTTGATCGAATTGATCATACGCTTCTTATGCGTAAACTCTTGTTGGTTGGTGTGAGGGGTAATTTGTTTAGATGGTTCTCGTCATACGTGAAGAATAGGTGTCAGACTGTGGTTCTCAACGGGTATACGTCGAGAGCGATGTACATTCCGTCGGGTGTTCCCCAGGGATCCTTGTTGGGACCTCTCTTATTTAATATTTTTATAAATGACGTTTTTGTTTTCTTAATTCTAAAGTCTTATTGTATGCGGATGATATGAAGATTTTGAGTCAAGTGTCTACTGTTGAGGACGCACGCCTATTACAGGATGATCTGGACCGGTTCCACGAATACTGCGCTAGAAATAGGTTAGATTTAAATGTATCCAAGTGTTATGTATGTACATTTACGCGTAAGCCAAACCCTGTTAAATTCGATTATAGGCTTTCGAATGCCTTGGTAGCAAGAGTGAGTGTCATCAGGGATCTTGGAGTTACTTTTGACTCTAAGCTTCTGTTTGATGCACATATTAATAACATAGTAAACCAGGCGTCTAAAGCCTTGGGTTTTATTTTAAGGGTCTCTTCTGATTTTAAGAATGTTAAAACAATGAAAATTCTTTATTGTGCGTTTGTCCGTAGCCACCTTGAATACGCTTCTCAGGTTTGGAACCCAAATTATAATGTATACATTAATCGGCTTGAAGGTATACAAAGGCGATTTTTGAGGTACACTCAATATCGCTCAAATACCTATCTCCAGAACTATATAAGTCGGTGTAATAAATTTCATATTCTGCCTCTACACGAGCGAAGGAAAATTGCAGATTTTGCTTTCTTATTTAGTGTTATGAACGGATCTACTGACGTCCCTGAGTTGGTGGGCAAGTTCGGGCTGCGAGTGCCGAGTGCATTTCTTCGAAGACCACGTCTTCTCCATGTCCCTCAAGTCAGAACTATCTACAGACAGAACTCGTACGTGATAAGAGCTTGTCGTACTTTTAATAGGGTGTGTCAGGATGTCGATTTAGATTTATTTACTAGTAGCGTTAAGGAAGTAAAGAACACAAGACATATATTTTTGTCTTTTCTTTATTATTGTATTTTTTGAGCGTGAGATAATGCATATAAGTGTATCTCTTGTACTTCGCTGTTTTAGCGTATTTGTTAATGTTACTCACATTAATTGTTAGTGGAAGCTTGTAATTGGCCATCTTTAAACATTGATCTAGTTATAAAATGTATTAGCTGTAAGTTTTCCTAAAATTAATAAAATAAAATTAATAAAATTAATTTAATAAGTAACAAAGTTTGTCATAATTCGTTTTAAAAACATCTCCTCAAAAGGATTTTAGGGATTGTTAATGTTTAAAATGAGAAGAAAATAATAGGAAGAATCTTAACACGCGGTCCGGATAATTCGAAACGCGGTGCTCATACTTTTGTCAAAAAAAAAAAAAAAGGATTACGAATATATGGGGTTTTCGAAAATCATCCTCTAACGGAAGAATGAGGGGTAATTACGTTTTTAGGGGAGAATGTTACTGCGTGCCTTGAATAAGTTGGTATACATAAATCAATGTTTACGAATACACGTAGAAAAAATAAACAGTACAAAATGTCTTGGGCTATAAATAGACTTAGACATGACATCGAGAACACGTACATATATTGAAAAGTATGTACCTAAGTCGGTATTCATATACCATCTAGATATCCTTCGTAAAGTTGTAAAACAGAGTGCACTCCTATCTGCTTACCACGATTACGTTGGTTCCACACTAAGATATGGTATAATATTTTGGGGGAATGCTGCTGAGAGAGAAACTGTTTTCAAAGCCCAAAAGAAATGTATCCGGGCATAAGTGCATAACCCACAGATACAATGTAAACCAAATTTTGTAAACCTAGCATTACACAGCTATACGTATCAGGTATATATAATAAAATATAATAGTAACGAAGGTTAAAATTTACAATTAATGTTTTGAAAAAATAAAAAATAAAATAAATGGTACGAGGTTTGAGAACGAGTCTGATGCCGAAAATATGGTTTTTAGAATTTTCGTCCATCTGTCTGGATGTTTTTTTCCGGATTGGCTCGAAAACGGCTCAATATATTTGGCTGAAACTAGATTAACACAAAGGGTACTTTTAATTCCGGTAGAACGTTCCCGGTGAAGCCGCAGGCAAAACCTATATCAACATAATTATGTAGGTACTCGACTTTAACTTTTATCTACTTAATTAGCTAAAATAAAAGTAACAAATATATAAATTAAACATTATCATGGAGAAGCATAAAACTCTCTTCTTTATTACTCATTTGGACAGACACAAGCGAGCTCCACTCTTATTTGGTGAAAACACGCGTTATTTCTTTTTGTACAATAACGAGGATACATTTCATTACTCATTTAATAACAGAAAAAAAAAATGAACAAAATACCTATTCTTTCACCTCGCCCGTGCCATTTATGTTATTAAAAAATGAACATTGCGGTTAGAACTGGTCTAATCCGGCGCGATCCGGTTTTCACACGTCACAAGGGGTGCGTTTCGCCAACTTTTTGTTTTTAGGGGAAAACACCTTCGGTGGTGTGAAAAAATTATTAGGTAGCCGCTAAATGTAGATTTTCTCGGCTGCGGCAACGTGGGGCAAATAAAGATGTAACATGTATGAAAATATTGGGGAAAAAAACCTTTTTTTCGTGGAACAAAAGTTTTGGCTATGGTGAGAGTTTCGATATTGTTTTGAATGAAATTATCAAGACTTTTGGACCCATGTTTAAATAGTAGAACAAAAATGCGTAATTGTATGAATAATACTAAACTAATAATAATTGGAATCGCCCAGATAGATTAAAAAAAAAAAACATGAGTAGGTAAGAGATAAATAATTAAATATTAATATATTCCAGAGTAGCGTGAAGTTAGGTAATATTACCAAGATAATCCTGCTTGCCCTGTATCTGTTGGAGAGCCAAACAAGAACCGTGAACAAAATTATCAGTAGGCCAGCACTAAAACAATTACAACCACAATAATTCAACAATAACATAATCAGCTGTCCATACGTACTTTGTGAACGGCTGTACAGTTATTACGCAAGTGAAACGTGGTTTATCACTGCATGAATCACTTCTGTTGCTGCCTGTCCCGCGTCATTGCGCTGTTTATTGTAATGGTACTGTCGCAGATGTCTGTTTGTGTAGACGCTGGCAATTGACGTGTTTTGGATAGTGTAACGCGTACAAAGAAACGTGTAACTTTTGATATGTAGAGCTAAATGGTGAGCTCTAAAAGGAAGAAAAATAATTAACTATTCTATATGTACAGTCAGTTACCACAATTAGCTGACCCCCTTTGCTCAAATGCTTGAGGTTTTTTTACTAACAAATCGTACGATTTTCATATTTTTTCTAGTTTTGGGTAGATTTCGTATAGGTAATTAAATTAAATTAAGAATTGTAAATTCTATCGATCCGTATTCTAAAAAATCTCAACCATTTATGCAAGGGGGCGTCAGCTAATTGTGGTAACTGACTGTACCTCCAAATTATGTGCAGGGATGGATTCAATGTATCTGCTCTTTTCAGTGATGGAAAGAGAATGGATTGTCTTGACATATTATTAAAACTTGGCATATTATTTGGAATCGATCAAGTAATCTGGTACTCGTATGACGAAAACAGATTACGAAACTTTTAGTGGGCCTTTAGTCGCTGTCCTAATATAAGCGATCGTCGCCATCATTTGTGCGACGAACCCGAACGCGTCGTCCGTCGCGCAGACATTCGACGTGTTTGGGCTTTTCGAACAAATGGGTAACAACCGATAGCTTTCTATTAGGCGAGGCCTTAAAATGACTTTTCTTACGAATAAATAATGATGTTTTCGGAGCTAAGTTACAAAATCTATGCTTTCTATACTGCTCTCTGCTGCTGATAGAAATAGTAAATAGATTACATTGTTTTGTATTTGTTGTGAAATAACGGAGTTTATTATACGTTTATATCGAAATAAGGGAAGGGTGATACTAAGATAAAATGAAATGAAATGAAATGAAATCGTTTACAGAATAAACGATTTCATTTCATTTCAATAACCGTTATATTTCTAACTAGCTGCTGCTCGCGGCTCTACGCGCGTGGTTATTTCTAAAATATGTAAAAGTAACCTAAGTTACATCCGCTATCTGCCAGTGAAATTCCCGTCAATATCTGTCCAGATATTTCGGAGTTTAGCTAAAAAAAAACAGACAGACCGATAGACAGACAAAATATTTAAAAATTGTTTTTTGTAATAAGTACCGTAATACTTTCATTATGTATTTAGTAAAAATCTGCTAATTTAACATTACAAACACACTAAATTTTATTTATTTGTATAAATGTTATAAATTTATAATAAATGGAGTACTTATAGGTATTTGGCAAAAATAGACGAGTGTTATTATCAATAACAATGAGTATTCAAGAGACGTAACATAATAATGAACTCGTAATAATGACTGTACCGTGTTACATACTGTTACACACAATGTATCAGGTAAGCCAGCGTGCGTGGGCCCTGGGGCCTTACTCCCGAAAACGATTCGAGTTTGATTTTGATTGCGATTCGATTTCGTTTCTGATCCGAACTCGATTTAAAACTTAAAACTGACCGAAGTTAGTTTCGCTTCGAACCACCGTACGATCGTGCGCTAGTGTTGGATTCAAGAGTATTGATCCGCATTTAATTCGAACCCAATTTGATTGATTCAGAACTCGATGCTGTCGGGAGTAAGGCCCCAGAAGCGAGTTCAAATCGGAATCAGAATCAAACTCGAATCGTTTTCGGGAGTAAGGCCCCTGAGCCTTTCAACTCCGAGTTCTATACGTCAAAGGGCACACATTCCTGATGCAATAAAGTACAATTTTAATATGTAACGTTTAATATCCTCTCAGTTTGACTAGCCAACATTTGTTTCCAGGCTAAACAAGGATTCATATTATCAAAGTAAGTACCTACTTGGTTTTGTGCTTACTTCCATCTTCTCATTCTTTTATGGGTGAAAAACGACTTTAATTATTTACACGCTTGTTTACCTGTCTATCCGAAATATCATTAAAATGTTTAATTTTTTCGTCAACGAAAGGTGAAAAACTGTCTTCTAAAATTGGGGAACCTAGGAGGTGTAGTGAACTTTTTTCCAATACTTTGATATCTAGGGCTATTTTATTGAATTTCTGTAAAATGGATTGGCTGTCATTATTGTCACAAATGTAGATTTCACATTTTGAATAGTTGAGATCAAGGCCGATGGAATGGAACTGCTGCTTTAGGAATTGGAGATCTTTGAGAACAGTATCTACGTCACCTCCTAGAATCCCATCATCTAAATACCACACATTAAATTTTGAATTTAGTTGCTGTATGATGGGGTGGATAGCCAAACTGAAAATGACTGGCCCGAGAGGATCACCTTGTTGGCATCCGACTGCAGATTCCAAAACGTTTTCTCTATAAAGTAATTTGGATGGGTGCCTGTAGCATTGCCACAAAAAACCATAAATTTCCGGTAACTCTTTTTTTACTTCAGCCAACAAAGTGTCCCTGTTAACGGAGTTGAAGGCATTCCTAACGTCAACCTTGAGGATGATCTCACCTTTACCGGAATTTAAAAAACTGGAAAGGGCATGTACGGCAGCCTCGCAGCCCCCTTTGGATCCAAAGCCAAGCTGGAGGGGCTGGAACTTGTTAGTTAAAATTTCGCCGTACAATTGGCAGCATATTTTGGCTGCCGTACGCCTGTAGGTGCACCCAACGGCAATGGGACGAATGCCGCCGTCTCTCTTGCGCAGGGCACATAAGTTAGCCCCGTACAAGACATCGACGACGGCATCATTCACACCGCCGTTGAGCATCAAGTTAATTAGAACCGCAAGCTCCTTCAAAAGTGACTCACCAGCTTCCCCGGCGCCTGAGCTCAATAAGTCTTTTAAATGTTGAGGAGTCAGGCCGTCGAGACCGCCGGCGGAGCCACTTCGGAAGGAGCTCACAGCTGCAATGAGCTGGGGGGCAGTGATGTTAAAAGAATTTGAATCTGGACCGAGAGGGAGAGGGGGGTCGGGGAAGGTGAGACCTACCGCAGGCGCTGGATGTTTACTCTCCAGAGCTGAAATAGTTTCTGGAGAGTAGGGTGCCACCACATCGCTACTGAAAAGTAGCCTGGCCGCTCCCCTGATGTCACCTTCACTTAATTTGTATTCTACATGTGAACATAAGCCTCTTGGTGAAAGGTTATTGGAAACAAGTAATTTTGGATCTAAAATAAGGGTCGAATTAAAACAGTTATCTTTAATTTGGTTTGTTAATGTTTTTTTAGTTGCCAAATTTTTTTGTACATGTAGAATCCTATAAGGGAAGGTAAGTAATTGCTCCCAGGCACTTTGAGAGTTCTCCTGGGTCGCAAGACGGAGACACTGCGCTAAACACAGCGCAACAGACCGTCTTGCGCCCCGGGGAACTCTCTTTAATACTGGGGTAGATTTTTTTAATTTTGCCAATGTTTTCCACAAACTGTAAACTGGAGTTGTTGATGTTGAAGATGTGGCTGGGGGGCACAAAGGTACACTATAAGGTTTATGAACCTTACCATAGTGTATCTGTAGCCCCCGTGCGCCTTTAAAGAAGCGTGGCTGGGAGCAATGGGGACATCTCACCTGGACATCGAGCGATGTGGCAGGTTGACTGGCACTATTATCGGCATCGCTACAGCCGGCATTTAACATAGATATTTAAATACACTTACCTAATAGAAAAATAAATATGAAAACAACACAAAAAACACTTAAATAACTATTTACACGTATAAAAAATTCACTAAACAAAAAAGATGTAACTAAAATTGTCATTTCCCTTGTGACAGCAGCTTGACGGCTGCGGCGCACTGACGCACACGCGCGGGCCTAGGGCGCTGCGGCGCCGCGCGTGCAGATTGCCTTCTTTTTCTTTTCTCTATGTCTGCTCCGCTTAGCAACGTGCCAGCTACCTCTCAGTTTTAACGATGGTCCTTGTAGTTTCAGTAACTTATGCGGCCTACCCAAATGTACGTTCTTTGGTTTTGTTCGTCCAATATAATAGCTCCTTATGTTTTGTTACTGAAAAATGCGTGCACTGACTGGACAGGTCCACTCAATATGTGTGGTTCTTCTTTCTTCAAGAGACCATTTCAGATACCAATCTACATTGTCTTCATATGAACATAATCAAGATTATGTCTGAATTTGTTTATGTAGGCCTTTCTTCTCTTTCTTTCCTTTTTCTTCAGATTTTTCAAATTTAATATATATTTATGACATGTTGATTCATGACATCTCAGACATCAGACTTGAAGAATTTTTTGATGCCCAATGAGCACTTTCCCCTTTTTTTCTTTTTCTTTTTTTTCGTGTAGGTTTAGAGTATAAATATTTTATTTTTAGTTTGTATGTTATTATCAAGAAAAACAACACAAGTGGAAAATAATAAATACATACAACTTAAAAAAAAAAATAAAAAAAAATTATAACTAGGAATATAATTATAACTAAGTATAAACCCAAATGTTTACATGTCACTGTATTATGATTAAGCGTTATGGATCTGTATTTATTTATGTTAAGACCGAAATTGTACCAACACTTATGGCAATTAAATTGATTTGATTTGAGGATCTTTTAAAAGGATTATCTAAGTATGCTTGATCACCTATAATTCGTTGGAAAATCATAGCGAACGATTCGTTAATGCTATGCTCTTCAATCAACTCAGCTTATCGCAGTCCACTGCTGGACATAGGCCTTTTCCAGCTGCGCAAATATGTGAGCACCATGTACCTATCGCATTTATTAATTTTTCTGTCATTACTTCACTTTTCATTCTTTTTGCCAACTGTGGTAAGTAATTTTTATTTTTATTCTAGGTACATCGTCTTCACCTATAATTATTAATTAATGTATACAAACTATTGTTAAAATTTTAAAAGAGTAAGTATGGAGTTTCTAGCCCATTCTTCTCCATACATAACTACCTTATGGAAGGCGCAACTAGAATCAATTAACTATTCATGTAATTTTTGACGTTCAAAAGTGCATCTTCGTGCCTATTTGAAATAAATTATTTGACTTTGACTTTGACTTTGCGCCGCAACGCCCTGTCCTCCAGTCTATCCTAGCCATCTTTTTGTCAAAGTCAAAGTCAAATCATTTATTTCAAATAGGCACGTAAAATGCACATTTGAACGTCAATAATTACATAAATAGTTAATTGATTCTAGTTGCCTCTTCCAAAAGGTAGTTATGTATGGAGAAGAATGGGCAAGAAACTCCATACTTACTCTTTTAAAATGTTAACAATAGTTTGTATACATTAATTAATAATTATAGGTGAAGACGATGTCTAGAATAAAAAATACTTACCACAATTGGTAAAAAGAATGAAAAGTTAAGTAATGTCAGAAAAATTAATAAATGCGATAGGTACATGGTGCTCACATATTTACAAAATTGTATATGATTCGCCAAAAAAAAATGTACATATAATAAGTCAGTGTGTAAGTTAAATTATATTAATCACAGAAAATAAAATGAATATTATAAATTAATATCATTTGAGTTCGTCGGTCCATCTAGCTACGGGGCGTCGCACACTACGCTTGCCGATATGCGGTCTCCACTCCAGGACTCGTCTGCTCCACCGGCCATCGGTCCTTCGACAAACATGCCAGCCCTCTGCCACTTCAGCTTGCTTACTCTGCAAGCTATGTCGGTAACTCCGGTTCTTTTCTGGATAATTTTATCCGATAATTTTTTCTATATTTTTGTACAATTAAAATTAGAACGCTTAGCAGATTACTACTCCCTGTTAGCAAAACCCTCTAATACCTAGAGGGATGACTTAAACTTTTTTGATTATCGTTCGTTAGCTTTATCCAGCATTCCACTGCTGGACGCGGCCTTCGGCTCGCACGCCGTTTGTCTCGATCCTTGGCTTCTCTCATCCAACTACAACCATGAATAGATCGACATATTATACTTACATCATACCAGCTACTGTATTTATTTTTTAAATATCGCAGCATTATGCTGAGATCGGAGCCTTATTTGGCCTAGCACAGATCTATTATTATTATTATTATTTTAATGTAATTTTTTTTATTCTTTGTATTTCATGTGCTTGTCCCAAATAAAATAATAATTATTCTTTCTTTCTATCCAACTATTACTAACTAGGTACCATCAAAGCTTAATATCACTTTGCTTATATTGAATTATATTTTCGTCACACTCCTACGATGACTTTTTTTTTGTTGAAAAAATGCGACAGCCAATCGTTAGAACTTTTCACTCTACAACACGATATAATAATTCTACTTCTATTACTCCTTAGTTTCGCTCGAAGCTGAAGCGGCTGTATAAATATTAGATCAGGTAATAGGCCGGTAACTAGCAGGTAGTTTGTCAGTAATTACAGCCGTTACCGACGTTTGCCTGAGATTCCTTATTCATTGATACCGTGCACTAACTTCTGGACTAGAACTGTGGTTAAGTGTTGTTTTCTAACTTAAAGGAAGTCTATGTTTGTTCCTTTACCTAAACGGATATTAAATTGTTTATTATCCATTATAGTGTTCGTGGGTAAGTAAGAATCATAACCAAGGTAAAAATATATTTAAAAAAAAATATTTTTAATGTTTTAGGTATTTACTTATATAAAAAAATAAGTAACCAACGATAACGTTGCATGCACGATGTTGTTCGTACTAGTTTTACGCAAGGCATTTTTGCAATCTCAAAAAAATTAAGCAGTTCGGTACTCTCAAAAGGCGAAGCGTATGTTATTAAACTTAGACTCCTACAAACAGGCACGACACGCGACGCGACACAAAAACACCGCTCGTTGCGTTACACGCGGTGCCTTTGTGTCGCGTCACGTGTCACGCCTGTATGTAGGAGCCTTTATGTCAAGCAGTGAACTGTAACAAGCTGTATTCAATCTGCCTAGCCTTTACCCAACTATATTGGGGTCGGCTTCTAGTCTAACGAGAAGCACCTGAATACCAGTATTTTGTGTTTAAAGAAATTTATTCTCATAAAAGACTACAGTCATACAATAGGTATAATTTTACATGGAGTGACTACCTATCTGACCTCCACAACTCAGTTCTTGGGTAACACGATACCACTTGGTAAGACTAGTGGACGCATGACTGTCAAAGATCTACGAATGACAGCCGGGACCAACCGCTTAACGTGCTAATAGTACTAAAACCATCAAATACATAAACTTATCAACTTTTCAACAACATTTGGTAGTAGGCAGAAACCAGCAGCTAAAAGCAAGTCATTTAGAAGCAACAATCACGAGCGAATGCATCCACGGTAGCCATTTTTAATTACAAAAGTAAACCAAACCAGCACTCCGTTAAATTCTAAGCGGTCAGGTAGATACATCAAATTCAACGAAGGGTGGACACACAGCCGTGGAGAAGTGCGATTTGTAATATTAGTGAAATTTGGTATAATGTGGAACAGTTTTCAATATCTGAGATACTGATCATGCCTAAAATGTAGTTTGGATAAATAAAATCAAATCATCAAATTATTTATTACTTTGCAAATATAGGCAATTAGTAGATGTTTTATTTTAAAAGTATTCCATTTTTTACGGTCACATGGGAATGCAAAACATATTCAATTTACACAAATTTAAAGACATTTTAATTTTAAATAACAATTAGGAATTTATCTTCGATCAATAATATTGATCGAAGGAATTTATAATAATATAAAATACAAATTGATGTCAAATCGTTCAAATTACAATAAAAACGTCAAATTAATACAAATATGTCAAATTTCTACAAGATTACAGTTATAAAAAGGTAATAAAAAATGTCTAATGGAATAATAGCGTGTCAATCAGTCAGTGATTCATCATTAAGGAAGTCGTCAATTGTGTAAAAAACCAAAGTTTTAATTTAAGCCCGTTTAATTCCATACAGCTGCCAGAAAATGCATCAACGTAAAATTATAACTGACCTTTCTGAGGTCAGCATAATGTCTTGTCCACCGCTGCAGTTTGATTAAACCATACCAATCTTCTTCTCTCACCAAGCAGTAGTAAGTGTCCAGCCTGTAACTGCTTGACTTCTGAAAAGTAAAATGACAACATTTAATTCTAGAAACGCTTGATGGCAAACCCTTTGCCCTTTACCCTTTAAGATGAATAAAGTGGTTACATTGTATCCCATCCAGATGGTGATAATCCAAAAAATAAATACTGTGAGAAATTCTAAGCTAGTTTCAATAGAATCACTCACCCGCTATCCGCTCTGTTAAAGCACCCAAACCTCAGTCCTCATAGTGATGAGATAGCACCCGAAGACAGACAGTTTAATCGGGCCCTTTACTTAATACAATCTGCGCTCAGATCTAAATTAATGCAAGTATAGCCCGTAGTGCGGTGGGACTTTTTATTGTAGTCTTTTTGGTGTAAGCAGAAATAGGGGTTTAGTTGTTGATGGTGATGTTGTAGTGAAAATTGCCTTTCATTGCTATTTCCTCAAATACATTTTTGAAGATACATTTGTTTAAATGGATACTTAAAGTATGCTAATACCTTTTTCATTTCTCATACCTGGAAAGTACGCTTGAAGTTACCTGTTCAGAGGGATGAAAAGAGTACTTAAAAAAAAAGATCCAAGATTTATTAACAGACAAGTGTTATTTATAATTTATGTGACTTCATGAATAGTAGTCCTTAATTGTGACATTTTATGATTAATTTATTTTACTGACTTATCAATGTGTATTACTGACTATTATTACTTGGATTGAAGTGCCTTTAGTAATTAATTTTTATTTCGTAATTATACTTTGTTTTTTTTTTAGTAATTTAAAAAAAATTGTACTCCTTACGGGTGAAACATGTACATACGAAATATTACTATTGTGACATCCTGCATGCTTAATTTGCATGTATACACACGTTTTGACAAATCAAATTATCATTATCTCTATCTTTCGTCCCTGGGAAATGATTTTCCCTGCTGCCAAAAAAATTTAAAACTATGCAAGCTATGTCCCAACTTTTTATACAGCCACTCTGTTAGATCGCGGCGTAAAATTGTAATTAAAAATGTTATCAACAATTTTGTAACATGACTTTATACTTATAATAATTTACTTTTCACTAAATTATTATTTAATTTACATAGATTTGAGCGAAATATTTACCATCATCAATTATAAAAATCGGGAGGTAGGTACTGGAATGGTTTTCCTCTTATCTTCAGGGGCGTCAGCAGTCTGTTCGTTCTGCAGATTCTTCATCGAGTTGGTGTGATCTATGATCATGTGTCCGCGCACCGATTGGTTTTAAAATGGTTGCCCATTCGTCAGCGCAGAGAGTTGAGGGCTCTGTCTATGTTGTTTTCAATACTCGACAAACCCACTTCTCCTTCTTACCTGACTTCCCATGTTCAATACTTATGCTCTGCCCATACTAAAAATCTTCATTCCACCAACAATCGTCTTCTACGATGTCCGTCTCACCGCTCTGGTTTTATTCACTCCTCTTTCTTTGTCCAAGCCGTCTTCCTTTGGAATGCGCTCCCTCTGAATATCAGGATGGCAACCAGTCGGTTATCATTTAAAGTGAAAGCACGTGAACATATTCGTAAGAAATAGGCAGAGTCATCCCAGCGCTGATTCGTTTTCTCCCCTACCAATCGTTATTTCACCTGACACTGTTTATTTTGCTTATATTTATGTATGTATGTATCTATGTATGTGTTAGTATATATTTATTTTTCCGTTTTCGAGTTATCTATCCCTTATGTTGCACCTGCCATGTTTTGTCTCTGCATCACCCTAAGGTTGACTGGTAGAAAATGCCTCTGGCATTAAGTCCGCCTTTGTACAGTATTTTTTTACTTGTGCATTAAGTTTTAATAAATAAAAAATAAAAAATAAAAATACTGGCTGGCAGAATGCCACATAAAAAGAAACATAAAAAAGGCGGGAAAGCGGCAATCCGATCTTCAGTTGTTTTGTCGAGTGCTAATTATTTATACAGATATTTGTATAAAATGAGTTCATTCGATTCAGATATGTATTTGTTTAACTAATCAGGTTTTTATTTACTTTCCTCATATTCGAAATGAAAAGTAGTGTTTACCTCGGGTGAAAGAACCTAATTGACACTAGAACTATACCACAAACTATCTCTTGCCTAAATATAATAGGTCCCTTTCATCCCTTGTATAACAATCTACTATTAATAACTGAGTTTTTATTGTCAAGATTTCAGTCTTCTAGGATATCTACGAGATATATAACGCCTTTTTTAATGCGACGTTCACTGGAAGTGGGTCATTTCTACGAAGACTATTTTTCGCGTGAAAACCGTATTTAATTCATTTTATGGTTCCGTACCCAAAGGGTGCCAACGGACAGCGGAGCCTTAGTAATATAGTCCATAACTAAGGCTACGCTGTCCGTCCGACCATCTGTCCGTTTGTCACTGGAATTAATCTTATGAACCTTAATAGACACTTGAATAATAAATATTATGTAGTGTTAAATATTGTACGGTGATGCGGAACCCTTCGTGTGCAAGTCCGACTCGCACTTGGCTGCTTTTGATATTTAAGGGCGGGTTGTTTCACGTCCACTTGACGCACGCGTATACGTCATAAATGGCGCTAACTATCGTCAAACCAAAAAAACCCTTCGGAAAGCCGCAAGAGGAGGTAGATTTCGAAGAACGTTCCACGAAGAAGCTTTCTCCGCGCTGAAATTCTCATTTGTGAACAGTACCTACCTTCATTATATGAATACTAGCTTCTGCCCGCGACTTCGTCCGCGTTAAATTTCTTGTTCCCCCGACCCACCCCGTCGCAACACATTGCCTGCCCGTGATTTTACTTCATTTTCGCTAAACTTTCATTAAAAAAAATTGTGTCCTAGTTAATAGGAATGTAATTCTTCCTCAAGAATTGGGCTGTAAAGTGCAAAAAGATTTTTTCAAATCCAACTCGCAGTTCCAGAGATTAGCGCGTTAAAAAAACAAAATAACCGGTCAAGTGCGAGTCGGACTCGCGCACGAAGGGTTCCGTACCATCCATACAAATCCTTACTAATATTATAAATGTGAAAGTAACTCTGTCTGTCTGTCTGTCTGTTATGTTACGTTTTCACGCCTAAACCGCTGAACCAATCGACATGAAATTTGGCAGGAATATAGCCTGGGATATAGAGAAGGACATAGGCTACTTTTTTACGCGATAACCGACATCCACGCGGGCGGAGCAAAAATAACGGCAAAAAAATCATGTCCGTTAAATATAATTTTTTCTGTTTTTTAGTATTTGTTGTTATAGCGGCAACATAAATACATCATCTGTGAAAATTTCAACTGTCTAACTATCACGGTTCATGAGATACAGCCTGGTGACAGACGGACAGACAGACAGACAGACAGACGGACAGCGGAGTTTTAGTAATAGGGTCCCATTTTACCCTTTGGGTACGGAACCCTAAAAACTAACTCTTCAGCTTTAGAATAGACTACCTTGCAGAGTTGATCATTATTTTGCTGCGGAGTTATTATAAAACAGTTAGTATATCTCCTAAGATAATTAAATGATGTAAGGGCAACTTTGTTCAAAATTAAATACTTGTGATGAATAATAACGTATTTATTTGGATTAGGATTAATACCATGTTTATGAAAACTCCTTCGCAAATAATGCATTAATTTCGAACAAATTTGATTACCATAAAAAAGGTTATAGTGAGTCAATCTTAAAAGATAGACATATGCTGTCGCGGACTTTTTTTTAGAACATTTAAAGAGGAACAATTACATGATACATGATATTTGCGTAACTTAAACCGTTTACGCAGCACACGCAACGGAAGCTCTCAAAAAGGAATATTTTTTCCCGTTTTTGCAACATTTTTCATTTATGCTCCGCTCCTATTGGTCGTAGCGTGATGTTATATAGCCTATAATATTTCTCAATAAATGGACTATCCAACACAAAAAGAATTCCAACCTGAGATTAGCGCGTTCAAACAAACAAACAAACAAACAAACAAACTCTTCAGCTTTATACTCGTATATTAACAAAAGACTTGGTCGTCAAGGCAACGAGTTTAGCCATGGAAATGCCCTCAATTTTTCAGTTATAATTTTTTATTTCGAAAACTGTAAGTTTTATCGCTAGACTCTTATATAAAAAATTATAGAGTAAACAATTTGCTTTCAAATAAAAATATTTGCGACGCTAAAAATGTTTACAGTTTCGGAGATATGATTTTTTTTCCAAAAACTTTAGAAATTTTAAACTCCTTCCCAAGTTAGGGGTTGCATCAAAAAAGTTTCAATTTAAAAGTTCTCCGTATTCTTACTCGAAATGATAAAAATGTTAAACGGTTCAAAAATTTTCCATAGGAAAAAAGTTATGACCAAATAACTGATTTTCGAAAAACCACCTCCCGCGGCCCCCCATGGACGAATTCCGCCCAATCACGAACTTAACCTAAGATTTAACCCTTTAAATTTTTGGGCTAAGTTTGAAAGCAATCGGTGCATAATTACGACCTGTAGAGTGTGGCTAAATTTTGCTTGTCGCCCCACCAACCAACCAACATACATACGTATACATATATATAAACTTTTTAACCGGCGGCGGTTGATTTGGGTTCTAGGGGTTATAACTAGAACCCTTATGGTGAAATTTTCGGAAAACTCGACTTTAGGTGCAAGACCAATAGGTAGATTTTTTCTGACGAAATCTACCTAAAGAACGTTGTTTCACAAAATTATGCCCTCATTTGTGGATCTTTGACAGTCGTTACGGGTCGTCAGAAGCTCGAAAGTCTGACAACCAGTATTACCGAGTTACTGGGTGGTGGAGTTCAGATAAGCAGTCGCTCCATGTAAAATACTGGTATTCAGCTGCATCCGGTTAGACTGAAAGCCGACCCTAACATATACACCGTAGCATTTTAGTCGTCTTACAAAGACAGCCCACTTCATGTATCCAATGAATACTAATCATTCATGTAAATAAATAATTTTTTTTGAACATTTGAATTTCTTTTTATTTTTTATTATTTATGACGCATGACATAGTTTAAAACACCCTGTTAGGAGTGCAGTCCGAGCCTTATGATACAAAGGCGCCGCAGAATGGATTTAGATTAAGTTTAAGTTGCAATAGTAAGAAACACATTTTTGCGTTAGGGTGAATGAACTCTGATAAAGATGTCGCCGCTCCATTCCGCTGCACCCTTGTAACACAAGGCTCGGACTGTACTCGTAACTGGGTGTTTTAAACTATGTCATGCGTCATAATTAATAAAAATAAAAATAAATAAAATATTCTAATGTTAAAAATAAAAAAATTACATGTATGATTAGTAGTCATTGGATACATGAAGTGGGCTGTCTTTGTAAGACGACTAAAATTCCACGGTGCATAGTTGGGAAAAGGCTAGGCTGATTGGTAGAACTATACTCCTTTTGAAATAAGATTAAATACAGGATAAGTTTTTAACCAGAGCGCAATTTTTTTTTGGTGGTTCAGTATCAGTAATAGAACACATTTCCATTAATTGTTCAATACTTTTTATTGGTCCTACTTGAAATCAGCAAAATATGGATACAATCTTTTCGTAATAATATCAATGGGCGAGCGCACAGCTGATAGGTACTTACTCTGCGTTCTGCTTCACTGACCGCGTCGCAGGCGCGTTGCGCGACAAGTATCCATTATACCAGTTTCAAAATAAACATCTTTTGTTAACGATAATTTATTTTTTTTGTACTAAGACATATCCAAATAAGAAATAAGTGTATAATAAAACACGTTGAAATTTAATTTGTCAAAATTTGCGAACTGATTAAAAACTTTTGCTGTATAAAAAAAAAAACCTTTTTTGCAGTCCACGCAACCGATTTTGACTTCTATTCCGTAAACATAAGGATGGCATTAAAAGCAAAAAAGTGGTTACAATACCAACTGTTTACTGCAGCTGCCATTTGTCATGCTACCAACGCAATAGAAGTTAAAATCGGTTGAACGGACTGTAATATAGGTTTATTTAAATGTCTAATCTTATTTCAAATGGAGTATACGTATGTACGCACGGCTACAAACTAAGCTATACAGTTTCAGTATATGATGAACTCTCATTGTACGGAAATCCTATACAATGCGAGATCAGCTTATAATGGAAATGTATAGCTTGATTTGTAGCCGTGTGTACAACAACTGTTAATCAATGAAAACATAGCTAAGCAAATAAAACCTAACCGTTAAAATACCGAACA
Organism: Dryobota labecula; assembly: GCA_947523025.1. Classification (NCBI taxonomy): domain Eukaryota; kingdom Metazoa; phylum Arthropoda; class Insecta; order Lepidoptera; family Noctuidae; genus Dryobota; species Dryobota labecula. The sequence goes on from OX383300.1 coordinate 1,659,841, forward strand.
ACAAGCAATCCTTACAAATCTAGAATCGAAGTCCAAATGTTCCGTAAAATCAGTTTCATTGGTTCTGTATCGAATATTTTCATGACAAATGCCTGCTATATTTCAGACAGGCTATCTTGGTCGTTCCAACAACTGCTGCTGTTAAACCTTTGCACTTTATAAGTATGTTATGGGAGACCAAAATGTTCCTTTTTCTTTTTCGTGTACCTACGGAGGAGCTGTACATACATATTAGCTCCTGCTTAGATAAAAGAACGTTGTCCGTCCCGGGGCGCCTGGCAGGTGTGATATGATTATATTAAAACCTATATCGAAATATGGAGTATAATAAAGAAAAAATAGAGTTTCGGAAATAAAATTAATTTATTTATTTTATTACTCACACAGAGAAGCAACAAAGTGTATAGTAGACGCGCGCGCACACACAAGGGAGTCGAAAGCGGTGGTGTAGAGGGGACATCACGGCATTACAGTTTCTTGCTTAGAGTATATAATCTTCTATACATATAAAATTCAAAGTCCTGACTGACTGACTGATATATCAAAGCACAGCCCAAACCGCTGGACCTAGAGACTTGAAACTTGGACGGAGTGTTTTTTGTGAAGAGTAAGTATCCACTAAGAAAGGATTTTTGGAAATTCCACCTCTAAAGGGGTAAAATAGGGGATGGAAGTTTATATGAAAGTCCGTCAGTTTTAAAGTTAGGATCTTCAAATTTTGTGTTTAGGCTGATGATTGAAAATTAATTTATACGTGTCTCAGCGATTTTGTTAATTCCACCCTCAAAGAGTTAAAAAGGGGATGAAAAAGTCCTTAATTTTCGAAGAAAAATCACTAAATTTACTATTTGGACAAAAAAAGAAGGATTACGAATTTATGGGATTTTTGAGAATTGATCTCAAACAGGGTAATTAAGTTTTTAGGGGAGAATTTTACTGCGTGCCTTGAATAACTCAAAAGTTTTTATTTTTAAGTTTTTGAATTACTTAAAAGTATTTTTAATCCCGGTCATAGGGTACTTTCAATCCCGATAGAAGGTACGGTCCCGTTGGATTTTTTCCAACATCCACGCGGGCGAAGCTGCGGGCAAAAGCTAGTTACATTATATACTCTAAGGCTTCTTGTCTTGCCGTTGCCTTCACGTCATACGAGTCGGTTTTACTGACAAGGCGCGCCAATAGATGCAAATCAAAATCAATGTCAAGTCGTTTATTACAATTAGGCATATAAAAGGCATTTAAAAATGTATAAATTTACAAGAAAACAGAAATTCCCTTCCAAAAGGCAGTTTCGTAAATGGAGAAGAATGGGCAAGAAACGCCACAGTTACTCTAAAGTAAGTTAGTTTATAGATTATACAGTCAGCAACCCTAGTAGCGTGGCTGACTACCTCAGGGTGCGCCAGTAGAACGGATAGTGGTAGTCACTTGCACAGTTGCACATCATAAAACGACAAGGTCTATTTGTTTGTGACAGTTATGTCGGTAGTTTATTTATTTGCTCTCATGGACATTAAACATTTTACGATACATTTTACAATTGTCGGTGATCAATTTCCGAAAAAATACGTCTAGATGTCGTTATGATGTCCTTTTAACAGTAATAAACAATACACCATAACACAGGTAAAGTCCAATTTAGGTCAGATGATATTATTAGGTAGCGTAGCGAAATATAAAAATGAAAATTCACCACTTTAACACGTACAATAATTTAATAATATTTATAAAGAAATTGAATTAAAATAAGTAAAAACCTTAAGTAAAAAAATAACCCTCCCATCTGGGGCAGTCGGATAAATATGATTAAAAAAAAAAACAAAACTGAACAGTAATTTGGCCTACATGAAAACAGATTACGAGAAAACTCAAGGTACATCAGATATAAATCTTACTTTTGGTTTCCGAACCAAGTAATCGATTGCAATCGTTCTTAAGCTCGTGAATCCTAAATTACGAAACCTTTCAAATGAATAATGTCTTATAAAGAGAGTTAAAAATAGACACATCGTTTTAAAAAATAAACTAGAATTAAAAAAACACTATTGTCTACATTTCTTTTTCATTTCTCCTTTCGCAGGTCTGCTGGAAGAAATTTCTTAAGAAATAAGAATTACCTTTGTACTCAAATTATAATTATGTCGTATCTCTATGTATTTAACTGTGTGTACATACTCGTAAATAATAAAATAAATAAATAAAATGTTAACACAGAAAGTACTCAAAACTACAAATAAAGGCTCGTACAGATTCGGGCGATATTGCGGGCGCGGCAGGCACCGACAAAGAAATTGTGCTACTAGTGTCGCGTCGCGCCCGCGATATCGCACTAGTCTGTACGAGCCTTAAGTGAGAAATTAAAACTCTGTCCTGACGAACTACTACTGCAAGGCGTTACGCGTCTTGACTAAATCGCAGGCGATACGACGATTATGTGTCGCACTCCGAAACGGTCTCGTCGCTCTTCGAAATCCGAGAATTCCAAACGGCTGGTAAGGACACGCAGATTCTATGCGACTGGTAAAAACAAACCGAAGTCCGCATTACTGGTAGATAATCTGATAGCCGGAACAAAAAGGGCTGAAAGCGGCCCTTTTTATCTGGTTTAATATTATACCAAACTTTAAGAAAATATTACATCATTGGTTCCAGTATTTGCAGAATTCAATAAACGATAGGATATATATATATATATATATATGTTTGATTTGAATAGATTTTTTTTATAGAAAAGAGTAATTTAGTTAGCTTTTACATTGTTCGAAATTACTCTTTTCTATAAAAAAAATCAATTCAAATCAAATCAAAATATTTCACATAAACCTACATGGGCACTTATAAAACGTCAGAAGATAGGTGCACGGCTCCAATTAGTCGTTTCCTATGGAGAAGAGCCGGCAAGAAACTCCACGGTTAACTCTTTCAAAAATAATTGGCTTTACAATATTATCAAATAACATTGTTAATAGGTATGGGAGGACAGTGGCTTTACAATTATTATTAAATAACAGTGATAATAGGTATCGGAGGAGAGTGTAGGCCTTTCAACAATTAACAGGTACTTAACAAAATAGAAAAGTGCCAACAAATCTGCACTCTACTAGGCCTACAACGTTCTCACATTCACAAAATTGATGACCAGCTCGGAAAGACAAAGCAATAGGTCTAAACCGCAGAGATAACGCCGCACCGTTATCTCTGCGATTAAAACCTAGGTAGTCAAAAAAATAAGAACAACTGGTCATCAATCAAGTTGTTGTTAGTAATAAAATTGGATTATGGTATGCCATTAATCATTATAACAATATTTAAAAAAAGTTTTAACTTTAGTGAAGTTAAAATTTAATGGGAATAGGGAATATTTAAGTAATTCCAATTCTTTTTCATTATTAAAATACACATTGTTTTTGTTTTTTCATTTAAAATTAATGCATTGCTTATTTTACAATTAATTATTTTATGTTGCGTTTTATTTTGGTGGAACGGAATGCAAACTCGAAACTCGTCGTTTTTGACAGTGCCGGAAGAGACGGAATTACTTGCATATTCCTAGTTGTCAGAAGTGATAAAGCAATACGAGCTTGACTATACTTATCTTCACTCGTTAATACTCTTATACTTACGACCGTTGATTTAATTGATAAGAAAAGAACACCTTTTATACATACCTATAAAACACCGATTTTTCAACAACTGAAAAACAATATTTTCAAGCCAGATTTTACGGAGGTTTTTATGACTTGATCTGGTTTTTCGAAAATGTTAAATTAAATCAATCAGCGCCGTAAATATTTGTTTACAAGAAGAATTGAGTTGGTGAAATGATTCACACATTTTCTATGAATCAGTGAAGCAGAGTTATAATTATACTCAAAAGTAATGCGACACTACTCGAAACCCCACTAGGCATAAACAACAGGCACATATTTATAATATATATCCTAATATATATTGTGCAATTAACCCAAGTTTAACCGTTAACCATAAAATGGGTTAAGGGTTAACAAATTAAATTATTCTAGAGTTATATGCGTGGTTCGTTTTATTGGGAAAGGTGCGGGCTCAGACGCATAGTAGTTATGTCGTTTAATGAGATTGAAATAATTAATATTTAAATGGGCTTTATTAATCAAATAAAACAGGAATGGCGCGATTCTCGCTTTTAGGGTTCCGTAGTCACCCACACCTTACCCGTCTGTGAAAACCATTTTTCGTTTGCGTTTTATTAAATTGCTCATTTTTAGGGTTCCGTACCAAAATGGTAAAAAGGAACCCTTATGGTGTGACTCAGTCTGTCTGTCTGTCTGTCTGTCTGTCACAGCTGAATATCTCAAGAACTACTGATGCTATCAACTTGAAATTTAGAATAGTTTTAGATGACGTTTGCCCAAATATTTTGCAAATAAGAAAGAAACAAAAAAGTTTTTATTTTTTTTGCAACAGGGACTGGAAGTTGGTCTTAAAAATTCGAAATGCCGCTACTAGGGCATGTGGGATATAATACGAGTATGAAAGAGCGCTGTTTGCATATTCTCAATTTTTCTTCTTTTTTCTTTAGGCCGCATAATTTTCGACTTATGATGAAAAATGTAAAAAAAAAATACCGTTCAAAAAAACAATCTGTAATTATTCTATGTGATAGAAGGTTATGTAAAGATTACAGGAAAAATAAAACTACGAGTATGTCTCTAAATAGCACACTTTTTCAGAAATCAACAAAAATTACATTAGTTCCTTTATCTGTGAATAGATGGCGCTGATCTAAAACTGCAATATTCTACACCGTAGTGTTAAAATTAACTGACGAATAAAGGCCTCGCCGATGAAAATTTAAAAACATTTCGCGATTCACAACTAAAATATCCTCCTTCCTACCTACTCGCAGGTTGCTTTTGGGTGAAGCACAGTTGTAGTTTTTTCTGGGCACTACTTATACGAATGAAGCTTATGATGCTATATAATTATGATGGTACGGAACCCTCGGTGCGCGAGTCCCACTCGCCCTTGACCGGTTTTTTGTCAGAGTCAAGTGTTCCCCCAGGAGCCCCTTGCTAGCTAAATGGTAGTTTCTGGATATGTGAAAAAAATTATGGCAGTAGTACGTATAACGAAGTTAAAAGGAAACCTATCACAACTAAGTAGGCTTTAAGTTATCGAGTAGGTAACAGTCGAACAACTTATATTTGCAGTTGAAATTAATGTATGTTAGAACATGTTTTTCAACTACAATGTTAAGTTTTTTCTTGGGATAAATTCATCCCACCTACGGAACCCATCATTGTGCGTGGTTTGACACACCCTCGACCGGTTTTTATAATAATTGGGTAGGGTTATATTTCAATTAACGAAGCAATTAAAAGGTGAAGGCAACATGTCATTCAGTAGGTTTAGTATTTATTATATCGTGCTGCGTAAAAGGCGAATTACAAAATTAATAGCTAGTGTGCAGTTATTATTCGGTGGTAAGTACCCTAAAGGTATTGTAGGCAATACACATTTATATGAAATTAATGATTGAGCTTTAGTAGAAAACGCAGAAAATCTCCTGTGTCACCTAAACAAGCCTTTATGTTGACGGTTTAGCGAATTCTCGCGGAGGTTATAAGTTTATTAGTGCGCAGTTTATAGAGATCCTCGTAAAATGTACTAAACTAATCTTTGTTTGTACTCATGTAAATTGTACTTAATTATTGTTTCTGATGGGTTTCCGCGGTATTCAATTTACAATTACAAGCTATGAATTCTATGTGAGATGAAATGGATAATAAAGGTATTATTTCATATTAAAATTAGTTTAAAGAAAGAATAAATGATTGTAGAACGATGCACTTCCTTTAATGAACATACTTTCATACTTTGGGCAGGTTACCTTGAACGCGACTGGGTCATAAAACCTGAAAAAAAAAATAAAGGAATAAAATCTTTAACATAACCTAAATTCGTATAATATTAAACCTGATGATTAGCATCGACAATTATAATTAAAAAAAAAAAAACAAAATTGCCTAAATTTTTATGTACTTATATACAAACGATAAAAAAACTGAAATGTGTATAAATGCAAGATAGGCCGCACAATATAAATACAAAGTATAAACAACAGCTTGTGTGGAAATAGTGAAGGAAATCCATTTTCACATCAATCCAGTCACGAATGACGGTGTGGCCCCAAAATTAGCAGTTAAACTTTTTAATGTTTCTGCTTGATAATGCTACAAGGTAGAATAGGGACTTGAGATCGTGCGTGAGCTTATTTAGAAAGGGTTTTTGACGTGACAACGTCCAATAAATCGATGAACGCCGGCTGCATGCACGAAAAAGGATGACTCATTGTCCCGTTACGCCCATTGTCCCGTTGCGCTTGCGCTGCATCAATGTTTTGTTATGACGTTGTCACGTTACACTATCGTCCGTAAACCAACTTTACAGACAACCAATTTTTGTTAAGGCCCAATTATGCCTTGTGTCCTTGAGTAGTTAGCTTGCGTGTTCTGTACTGAGCTCACGCAACGCGTTGTACGTCCAGCCAGTAATAGGACTCGCCCATCTACGAGCGCTGTCCCAAATAAGACGCATTGTTAATTTATTATACCTAAAACAAAAAAAATATTTTAGTAAAAAACGTATATTAATAGATCAATAATTAAATTATCTTTAAAAAGGTGAAGGTTTCAGAAAAATATGCTTGATAAATTTTTCGTGATTCTCAGTTAGTTATCCGCGTTAGACATAAATTTACAAATTAATTTCACTATGTAATATAAACATAATCTAAAATTTTCATATATTTAGTTATTAAGAAAATGCGTAATTTAACATATACTTTTTCCAAATCATTAACACTACTCGTTTACGTGATCTTCAGTATAAAATCATTAAAAGTCAAATCATCCTCGCCTTAAATAAAAGCTTGTAAAGACACTACAGTTTTACGTCAAAAGAATCTACAGCAGAGCTTCCTATCCTGCATCAATCAGTCTGCTTTAAGAACGGTGTTTTATGGTAGTATATTATGAACTAATTCCGAAAGGAGGTGTTTTGAATTTTCCCACTGCTGTTTTTGTAAAGAAAACAAACAATGTTTTCATTGATCAATACATACCAGTCAGTAAAAGCCTTAAAATAAATCATAGATATTTATTTTACTTTTCTAAATATTACCAAACCTTTTTCCTGAGTTTGTTTCACCATTTCTCCTCAGGGGTAGTCAGATAGGAAATGTCGACTCCATCTAGCTTATTTTTATTTAAATATGCTGCGTAAAAGTGATTACAATTCTTATCTAATTTACAGAATAAACAATTTTATTATAATTAATTTCACAAGTTCTGTAAATACTCAATAACAAAAAAATATTACGTAACTTGGTTATCAACTCAACAGAAAATACTTAACAAAGCCCTGTATTACTGTAAATTTCAAGGTTTTCATGGAGCTATCACGTTTCGAGTACACAATCAGAATTACCTAGAATTTCCAACTCTGTATTCTGTTATGTATTCAGCTGGTTATTTTGCGCGTTATCAAACGGCCAGGAATTTGATAACAAGACACATGTAATGTATCTTTTTAGATAGGAAAGGTACAAAGTCAGATAGATACACCAACTCTCTATTTGTACACTTAAATAAATTACAATATATTTTTTGGGAATTAACATTTATGCTTATTAGTTTCTTCGTATATATACTGTTCCTTCCATTCAATATTCAACAAATATGGAATAATTTCTATTATAGTTAATAATTGTATTAGGAATACTCAGTCTTGAAATGTATTTTTTTTTTCTAATTTCAGCATTTATTTTCTCTGTTTTTATTACTTAATAGCTTCTGCCCGCGACTTCGTCCGCGTGTTATTTCGGAGCCCGAGCCCAACCCACCACTTGGCATCCCGTGGCTTGCCCGTGCTATAACTTCGTTTTCGCTTAGCGTTCTTTCTGACTTTTTATCTTTTTGTTCGGCTCCTAAGGGTCATAGCGTGATGTTGTTGTTGTTTGTGTGTTGATTGTTGTTGTTGATGCTATAGTTTTCCTCGATAAATGGGCTATCCAACACTAAATTAATTGTTCAGTTCGAACCAGTACTTCCTGAGATTAACGCGTTCAACCTAACAAACAAACTCTTCAGCAGTTTAGATATTTTAAAATTATGATGTCTCTAAGATGTTGATTGAAATCAAGTGATTTCAAGGACAATTTTGTTAACATTTAAATACTTGTGATTAATAACATATTAATATTAATTTGGATAAGGATTAATGTTATGTTGATAAAAGTCCTTCGCAAATAATGCATTAATGTCGAACAAATTTGATTACCATAAAAAAAGGTTATAGTGAGTCAATTTTGAAAGAAAGACATGCTGTCGTGGATTTTTAGAACTTTAAAAGAGTAACAATTCCATCATACATGATATTTGCGTAACTTAAACCGTTTACGCAGCGCACGCAACGGAAGCTCTCAAAAAGGAATATTTTTTCCCCGTTTTTGCAACATTTTTCATTTATGCCTATAATCTTCCTCGATAAATGGATTATTCAACACAAAAATAATTTTTCAATTCCAACCAGTAGTTCCTGAGATTAGCGCGTTCAAACAAACAAAAAAACAAACTCTTCAGCTTGATAATACAAAAATATATTAGTATATATAGATTATTTTAATCCTGTTAACACCTAGCGTACTGTTGTGATTTATAATTTGTCTGTGAATCCTTTGTTGGTGATCCAAAATGAATAAATAAATAGCATAATTATTATCCTATAATATTCCTACTGCTGGGACATAGACCTGTCTGTGAGCGAGAATTTAGTGTCACAATGGACAGACAGTCAAAATTCAAAGTTATCTACCTACCAACCTTTAAAGTATTTTGGACACAAAATTTTCCAAACACTCCATGCTCCTTGTGAAATACAGATATTCAGCTGCAGGTGCATTCGGTTAGACTTGAAGCCGACTCCAACATAGATGGAAAAAGGCAGGCAGATGGATGGATTTTTCACTCAAACAGAAAATTGATTCGTCAAACTAGGTTCGGCTCTTTATCAATCAAGTGTCCCAGGTCCCAAGTTTTAGCAGCCCCCCAGTGGTAGCGTGACATAATCCCATATCTGTCACTATGTCCCATTCGGCGACGGCTAACGTTAAATACTGTGCGTTTACTACGCGTTTACGAGCGTAAAACAAAACAATATAAAGTTTCCCTACAATTTTCTATTGCTTTTAACTAAATTGATACTGCGGAGGTTATATGTAGGTAGAGGATGTTTTTAAAGATGGTGTTTTAGTGTGAAAGTGAATTAATTTAAAACTTTTTTCTGGTCTTGTTTTAAGGCTCGATATCTTAACTAATCGTCTGCGTCGTTGAATTTGACACTCGTACTTATAACTACGAGTAGGTATCTAATTGTGACATCCACTGCTGGACATAGACCTCCCCCAAGCACCGCCATTTCAACCGGTTCTGTGCTTCCCACATCCAGCGGATTCCTGCCGCCTTCACAAGGTCATCAGTCCACCTTACATATACAATTAGGCGTTTGAAGGCCTTCAAATGCCTAATTGTATGTCAGACGTAAACTATAATATTTACTACATAGAGCCGATGAAATTAACAATTGTTAATTATGATAAAATTCATTTGTTAAAACTGTTATTAATTTCTGATAGTCAAAATAAAATATCGACTATCTTAATGGTTGCATTAAGATAGTCGATCTTTTGATACAGTAACTAAATACTCTAGGGTTTTTGACACAGTTAGCCGTGTCAAAAACCTCTTATTTTAATTATCAGAAATTAATAACAGTTTTAACAGATGAATTTTATCATAATTAACTGTAGTACTCATAGCGTTATTTTGTCAAGGTTAGAAAAAGTTAGAAAAAGAAAGGCACCCAGTACTTAAAAGTTTGAATAACGCCTAGTATAGTTGCACTTGCACCAATCTAGACGTAGCCATCTTGCACCCTGACAATGCAAAAACAGTAATATTCGAAAAGTGGACAATTGACATATAGTAAGTTGATAAAAATATCCTACCGGTTTATTGATAATTTGACATCAGATAACCGCCGCCTACACCAATTCTGCTCCGTGTTACACAACTGCCCATCGTTACAGAATTGAGGATACAATTGACAGACTCACGTTCATTGGCCGTGATTGGGGAACGAATGAGTTCGCGCTGGAGTGAAGGACGGTACATTGATAATTGTGGATCGTTCTAGTCTGGCTTGAGGGTTTAATCACACCCTAAGTAATGGACACTCTTATAATCAAAAACCTATATGCTAAGCTGAAGTTGCAGTGGGCTATGATGTGTCGAAGGATTCCCAAAGGATATAATGGTCGTTATATCAGATGACTTTTGGAGTTATAGAAGTACTAGCTTTTGCCCGCGGCTCTGCCCGCGTGGATGTCGGTTATCGCGTAAAAAAGCCTATGTCCTTCTTCATATCCCAGGCTATAACTTTGCAAAATTTCATTACGATCGGTTCAGCGGTTTAGGCATGAAAACGTAACACACAAATAGACAGGGTTATTTTCACATATTAGTATGGATGGATGAGGAACACGGTGTAAAGTTCACTCATCTTCCATAGAAAAGGGAGGTTCCTCCAACCAGACAGGTGACGTGTCTGGTGGGCAAAAGCCCGACGCTTAATGTCGGGATGATGGATCAGTCGCTCGGTAAACTATGCTTGCTTGATGCAGGATTTGTGTGACGTCAGGTCTTAGATGCGTAGTACGCATGTGGCGTTGTAGATGGCGCCACAGAGTCAAGATCGCGGATAGGCAAACATACTATACGTGCACCTCTGCCTTACCCTTGGGGGAACACAGGCGTTATGTTATATTTTATTATTATACATAAGTTTATTCGGCTGTAAAAGAGATACAACAGAAATTGGTACCTATAGCTTAGTTACAAATGTGATTGTGGTTGGTTCGATGATAAAATAATATTGACTGAAGTTGATAACATGAAGGTTGTTGTTATTAGTAAAATTAATTATTTTTTTATCATCTCCACAAAAAAATAAAAAATGCACATAGAAAGAGCTTCTTTGCATAATTGTATGCTAAGCAGTGCCGGGGTGTTACTTTCAGAGCCACTTAAGTTCTAAGCTGTAATCTTACACTAATAATAATAACATAATACAAAACCACAAATTGAGTTATTTTAGAGCCGTTTGTGAAATACTTATAGGACACTATCAGCGTCATAACTTTAACCACCAAGCAAAATGATATCGATATAATAATAAGTCAATTAAGAAAATTGACACCCTACCTTTACCCTTTTATTGCACCCTAGTTAGTGCACCTGCAAAACCAAGGTTTTCCGATACTATAGACACCTATTTATAAGTGACTAGCGACTGGCCCCAGCTGGGGCGAGTCGACATGTCGCCACATATCATACATAACATTCCTATTTCCGTCCTTTATCTAAAATAAACATTAACACATTATACATGTAAATGTTCAGGAATAAAACCTCTCAATGGTAGTGAGAACATACATATAGAAACTCACGCTTTTTTCCCTTGGGGGTAGGCAGAACACCACCTGCTAAGATCCTTACAATATAAGTACTTACTCTTTTTGCTTCGTTCATACATCTGGGCCTCAAGTCTGCAATTACAATAGTGTCAGAATGGTCTCGCCATTGTGAGTATTTGACAGTATTTGCATGGCAAATCTGTCAAAAACTCACAATGAAGAGCCCATTCTAACACTATTGTAATAGCAGACTTGAGGCCCAGGTCACACACGCATCAAAATCCATTGTGTAGATTAATCCTTCTAAGGGGTCACACAGACAGACATGAAAACCGACTTTGTACAGATATTCCTAGATACCTAACCTCCACCAGGTGGACTATCAACCTTGAAACATTAAAACACAAGGAAAAATCAATTACAATTTGTGGCGTAAAACCACAAATACTTAACTAAAATGCGTAGAAAATATTCAGCCGAGTCGTTTTAGACATTTCGTGAGGACACACCGCTTTCCGGCTACAATAAAAATATGTAAATTGAGCCACCGTCGAGGAAACCATTCCGCTTAATTGCAATCCCACCACCAACGGTTTATATATTAAAATCACGCGACAACCTTAATGAGTGTATCTATAGGTATTGTGTTTGTATTGTGCTGGTTGAGGTTTGGAAGTATATTTGAATTAAGGATTTAACATAACATCTCGCTTGTAATCCCTGTAGGGCTAGACTGAGATGTACCTTAAGAGAGCGTACAAGGGTCTACTAGCGCCACTCCTTTAAAAAGTAGTATCTCGTGACTGAGAAGGAATTATGAAAAACGGTTCAATTTGGAACCTCGGTAAGTGTGTCTAGAATTCTCTAATACCTATTATAAAGTTTCATACTGAGACACGAAGCAACAAAAATACGATCTAAAGAAAAGCGGCCACATTTCTTTAGAATGTGGCTGCTTTTCTTTATATCTTCTGATTTGTGGTTCCTGCTCAGTCACGAGATAATATTTTACTAAAGGAGTGGCGCTAGTGGACCTTTGTACGCCCTCTTAACATGTACACTGCAGCGTAACCTCTACGGTTTGACTTTCCTAGCTTGCTATCAATATTTTTCTTGCTATCTTAAGCTGCTTTCAGACTACGCTATAATATAATAGCATATAGTATATAGCTCATAGCACAATAATATCGCTCACCGTACATTCCAATAATATGTAGTACAGTATAGTGTGAACGTGTCCATAATAATGTATGGTGCGCGATATTGTTCTGCTAGCTATATACTATATGCTATTATATTATAGCGTAGTCTGAAAGCAGCTTTAATTATACAGATTTTTGAATCTGCATATGACTTGATCAAGGCTGTTCGTTTTTATTATAGAAAAAAACGTGACTTCTTACAATATGAAGCTAAATCAATTTTAGACGCTATAATGTGAAATTGTATTAAGAGTAAAAGCTGTTACATACATAAATCCTATCGTTTATTCAATGTTGCAAATGCTGGTGCCAATGGTGTAAGAGTTTCTACGAATTTGGTACAAAACCAGATAAATAATAATAATAATAAAAACTTTATTTCGAGCCAAGACTCATAAAGGGTTAGTAACAATGTTCTTACAACTACATGTTAGTAAACAACACAATACGGTGACACATGTAATTGACAACAGTGAACTATATAAGGACAGTCCACTCTGTCCGCTATCATTTTCAGAACCCTGTTGGGGCTGGCCATGACTCGTGCCACCATTGATGCAGCGCGCTTGCGCATTATAGCGTAAAAACAATCCACACGCCTCCCCGCAAACATCCCTGATGCACTGCAGCGCCACGGCAACCCCATCAGTTTTCTGAATGCGTTATTAAATTGGACACGAAGGGTTCCATACGATTCTCGCGAATACTTCTCCTACAGGCTGCACGTGTAGAAGGTGGTACAGAATGCTCTAAAGAGCGTCACCTTTACGTCTGCAGTACAACGTGCAAACCTGCGAGCCAACATATTCGCTCGCACGGACACAGCCCTCCGTTCCTTTTCAATATCAGCATTGTCTTTAAGGTCAGTGGTGACCAAGTGACCTAGGTACTGAAATTGTTCCACTCGCTCAAGAGGAACACCGTTTAGCCGTATGGGAGGCACATCAAGATCGTACTTGGTCCCTGCCTCAAAAACCGCTTTCGGCCTTTTTGTTCCGGGTTTTGGACTATCTACCAGGCATGCGTTCACTCTTAGATCGTTTTTACCAGCCCCATAGAATCTGCGTGCCCTTGCTTCGTTTACCAGCCACATGGAATCGTACTCGAAGAGCGACGACACCGTATTGGGGGGCGACGTGGGTGCGACACATAATCTTCGTATCGTCTGCGATTTAGTCGAGGCACGTTACGCTTTGCAGTAGTAGTTCGTCAGGACCGAGTTTCAACTTAATTTCACACTGAATTACTGTCGTTTTTGGTACTTTCTGAGTTAACATTTTAATACTAGTTGTTTTTTTTTTTTCAAACCAGGTCTATTTGGTCGGGATAACTAAGGTTCATCTTTATAAGATAATTCATTTGAAAGATTACGTAATTTAGGGTTCACGAACTTAAAACCGGATGCAATCGATTCCTCGGAAACCAAATGCGTGACTAAGTATTACCATCTGATTTACCTTAAGTTTTCTCGTAATATGTCTTCATTTAGGCCAAATTATCGGTTCAGCCACTGTTTTGATCATATTTACCCGACTACCCGTGTACCGACTACTGTGTACCGAGTGGTGCCAGACGTAAGGAATAGCATCACCCCATTTCCTCCCGTGGGTGTCGTAAAAGACGACTAAGGGACTTACTAGAGAATGGGTAGCAGCGTTCTCTATGCATTTTTTAACACCATACTGCGATCGCCAACTCGCCTGCCAAGTGTGGCGATTATGGCAAACCCCCCCAATTGGGGAGGCTTATGTCCAGCAGTGGACGTCTTTCGGCTGAAATGATGATGATGATGACCCGACTACCCCAGGAGAGAGGGTTTTTTTTTTTTTTACTTTAGCTTAAGTGAATTTTCATTTTTATATCGCTACAGACCCACATTTCGCCAGTTATGTTTATAAGTCCCATGTAATAGGGGCAACCCTATTAGCCATCAACCGAGCACAAATCCAGACCCCGGGCTGCTACTGAGAAATTCCTGATGGAAAAACTCAATAACACTTTGCCCGACTTGAAAATCAAACCCAAGACCTCATGTTCAGCAGTAGTGCGTGCGACCACTACACCAACGAGGCAGTCTTATTTATGAATTTATAAATTTTATTTTTGTTAAACAAAGTATTGAAATTATCTAGATTTTTCGTGTCGGTATTTATTGAGGGGATTTTAAGTTTTTAAACTGTCATGGTCACTAATATATTATTAACACGAACGGGATATTTACCATGTTTATTACTTGTTGTGAGTGTTAATAATAATATGAGGGGATTTTATTTAAAATGTTTTTTTTTTTTCGTAGAAATTTTACATGTAATAATGTAATGATGAGAATAATATACGTATTATATTATATATGAATGAAAAACGTGTCTCTGATTCCGAGTAAATTCAATTTCCAATGATATTGTATTCATGCCATACATTGTCAGATTTATTATCATTTAATGAATTCTCGAAACCAATGAAGCACTGTAGTTGGGAAATACAAAATAGCAAAAAGATAAATATTCATCATTAAAGTAAAATTCAGCGTACTTTAATAATACGATTTTACAATTTGAAAATCAATTTGTCAATCTCATATTCGTTAAAATACAATGAAAAACACAATACAAGTACAATTTTAAATCCAATATTAGCAAAAATGAAAACTGAATACACTCAACAAATTGTTGCCAAATATAGATCCTCTGTTCCGTTAACCCAACAAATAAAAAAAGTAAACACATATGATTCGTTGAACGGAAATAAAAAATCCATTTACCATGCCTCCTGGCCATGTAAAGGTACCAATTGTCGAAAAACCCGGCTATTCTGACAGCTCTGTGCCATTATACCCGGGTTTGATACTAGAGAAGGGATCACGGCGGGTCAGTTTAAGCTAGCCGCTTCCCGTATACATTATGCCCGTACTATGTTTGCACGGTCGCGAGTGCATAACCGGAGGCGATGCAGTCCTGTTGATTTTTTATTTTTTATACCCGGGTCCGTTGAGAGCTGGGCGTTAATCAATACTTTGTACATGCTGCACGCAAAACAAAAAAAAACACGTATTGTTTTGTACACGGATAACATTTTTATCCGGACCTGCGACCGGATATGGGCAAAATGAAAGAGTGTATTAAATCGATCGTGAACAATATTTAATATTCGCTTTGTGTTGGTTTTTGTGAGGGTGAAAATAGAGCATGGTGCTGCATTATTCGCGAGTAAAAGTTGGCTTAGAAAATGGGTTGACGCTGTGCTTTTGCAAAAAAACGTGAATGGCGCGGCTTTTTGGTTCGCCACGAGGCCTTATTGCTTTTTATTGGAGAATTTTATCGTGATAAAGTATGCTGAGTGTGGATTAGATAGGTACCTGTTTAATCCACAGCTTTGTTGGTCATATTTTCAATCTTTAAACGTCGATTTAACTAATTAATTGAACTTGATATCCATAATAAATATCCATACTAATATTATAAATGTGACAGTAACTCTGTCTGTCTGTTACGTTTTCACGCCTAGACCGCGGAACCGATCGTCATGAAATTTGGCAGAGATATAGCCTGGGATACGGAGAAGGACATAGGCTACTTTTATACGCGATAGCCGATAACCTCGTGGGTGGTGCCGCGGGAAAAAGCTAGTTATTAATAAAGGGAGACCCATGATTTAATAGATAATTACTATATGATTGACCTGCATCGATAATAATTATCACTCCAATTAAGGGTAAGTATAAATACCAATTGAATATTAAAATTACAAAATCATTTTCCCATAATTAAATGCGAGCTTGCATTTAACATCCGAAAATTAATGTGTAGCTACTTACGAAAAATATTTCGTAAAAATGTTTTCTGTAAATTGCACGAAACACGTCACACTACGCATCCCTTGAAAGCTTTTAAATTAACAGAAAAATAAGTAGTGAAAAATGTGTGTTTCAATGAAACATGCAAATGAGAGGCTTAAATATGTTACATAAAGACAAAAAGATACCCTGAGAGCGAGGATTAATGCGCATCAAAAGAGAATTAAACATTTATTTTATGTAAAATATTGTATTTTGGTAAAGCAGAGAATTGGATTTTATCAAGTTTTAAAGGTATTTATTGAAAGGATTAAGAACAGTAAGGCGCCTGTTACACGTAAAGTATTTACTGCGATTCGTCAATTCAGTATTTATTGATAGACGACTGTATTTATTGATGGATTAGTACACCAGACACACTTTCAATATTTAATATGTCAGTATTTAGTCCGGTTTCTTGCTGAATACACGTTACAATGGACATACAGCTGAATATTAAAACTTGTGTGGCTATTATTTTTGCAAACGGTTTAAAAAAAAAGTTCAAAAGAACACTTTGGTTTGGTTAAAAAACTGGTACCTACAAAGAGAAGGGTACACCCATTTGAATTTAATGGTCGAAATGAAACTACATAGCGAAATGGATGATTACGAGAATATTTTCGAAAAAATATAATTTAATAATTTCATTTTTAGTTTAATTTAATTTGAATTTTTTTTTTCCCTTCATCGCTAGTGTGATGCGTACTGACACTACTGACGTGGTAAATACTGACGCGAGATTAGACGTTCAATATTTATCACATTCCGAAGGATCGTCAATACGGAATCAAGAAATCTAGAAATCCATTATTAAATATTGACATTCATCAGTTCGCTAGTTACACGTTCAATAAATACAACGATACATTGGTATTTATTGGCGGAACACAGTAAATACTTTACGTGTAACAGGCGCCTAAAAGATTTTGATTGATCCTTATGAATGACTATTTTGGTTGGTATCATAAAATACAGGATGTTTTTTTTTTCACATTTCACCGGTTCTATTCCCGCCTCAAGAAGGTGATTTTTCAAAAATCTTTAAATGCAGTTTTAATTATTTTTGAAAATAAAGGAATATTTCCTTTCAGTAAAATTTGCCATCATCAATATTAAGGGTACTTTTCCTCCAACCACGGTTTTTTTTTCCATACTGTATATATATCAAACTCATGTTTGTGATGACATTCCAGAGCACAATAATATGTTAACTATAATATGTGACTTGCAACTATTTTTTACCCGACTAGTCCAGAGTCATCTTTTGTCAAGTCAACGTGATAGAAAGACGGTAAATGATAACCGGGTAACTCCAATAATTACCACGCTTGGCTAACGGATTGGTGATCACTGCTTATTGGAGCTGGTGAAGGTCGTGGGAATCCTCTGGATGCGAGAAGCACAAGAGCAGAGGATGTGGCGACACTTTCAGACAAAATGATAATGATGATTATGTACAGACACTGCTAGACGTCATATCGTATCCCATGGTCGGTTGGTACCTCAGGGAGTGATTGTTTAATTTTTGCTATCCCTTCTAGTATACTTAAATCTTCTCCCTACATCTAGAATGATATACAGCACTTTGACAAGTCCCCTCAACGTTAAGTATTTAAAAATTAAAAACAAAGGGAACTTTTTCTCATGAACAGGCTCTCGAGACAAGTTGAGCCTGAACTTGTTGAGCAATGTCGAGTAATGTCGAGGCAGAGTTGAGTGATGTTTATGTTTACCGCAGTCACGAACGAACGCGGATGTTTTTAATTAGAGCACTTTTATTCGCGTCATTAGCGATATTTAGCGTTAAGACAGAACCCTTATAGGATCACTCGTGTCTGTCTGTCTATCTGTCCGCTTGTCACAGCCAATTTTCTCCGAATAAACTGGACCGATTAAGTTGAAATTTGGCACACATATGAACTTCTGTGACCCAAATACGGACGTATAACGTAAATAAATGAATTTTGAATATGGACGTCACTTTTGGGAGGCAAATCAAAAAACGTTAAAAAAAGTTTTGCAAACTGTACTGTGTGACATATCAAATGAAAGGGCTTATTAGAAGGATTTCAGATACTTTTTTTATCCTTTTAAAACAAATACTTATAAAGTTATTAAAGAAAATTGATGAAAATTTACCATTCCCTAGTATAGTGTACCTAAAATCTTGGAAAAAATACAGAATCTAGTTTTAGTAACTCATAGATTACAGAAAAACCTGTAAGAAGTCAATGGTCTTAATATAACATGGTAAACCTCTCAATATAGCGCGTACAAACTTACATTTGCGGTTGGAATGTTTGGGAGAACTTATGTTTCAACTACAATGTTAAGTTTGTTCTTGGAATTAATTCATCCCAATTACGGAACCCTTCATTGTGTGGTCCGACACGCACTTGGCCGGTTTTGTTATTAGGTTTCTGTTGATCTTCGTTTGTTTCTATTGTAATGCAGATTTGGATCGCCACAGATTTTATCAACGCCAGAATATCTTAAATCCGAGGAATAATTTTGAATTTATGAGAGATTGTCTATCGAAAATGTCAATTTTATGAGCCCATAATGGGTTATTTTTCTCGTGGAAGAACGAGTAGTGGTAGACTTACCAGATCTTCATGTCTAGGTATTCCAAACTCTTGGTCATCCTTTCCCGTGAATGACGGATTATAAATAAATATTTGCTGTTTCGGATCTCCGGTGGAAGGCACACCCTTCTGCGCTATACCTTTGGTGTATTCTGGAAAAAACAACAAACAATCAATCTACCAAGAAATGGTCTTTTTATAATTTTACAGATAATATTTACGTAATTTAATAGTGCTATAATAATAATAATTATGTACAAGTATAAAAGGGAGACGAAAGAATCAAAGAGCGTCAAAAATTCGTCCGAATCGCTGTCAACAGGAAATGTACCCAAAAGGCTGGCAGCATTGCCACGTTGTATGGCAAGGCTGAAAGCAATCTAGCAAGCCTTTTCCCAATTAAGTTGGGGTCGGCTACCAGTCTAACCGGCAGCTGAATATCAGTATCTTACATGGAACGACTGCCTATCTGGGTTGTGGAGCAACCTAGTTACTGGATAACGCGATAGCCCTTGGTAAGACTGGTTGCCAGACGACCCGTAACGACTGTCAAAGATGCGCGAATGACAGCCGGGACCAACGACTTAACGTGGTTTCCGAGGCACGGAGGGGTCTCGATATGAAATTGATGGTCACCACGAGCCAACCGCGACAAGCGTAGCTCAACCTTCGATTGACCTGTGCGGCTGCTGTTATCAGTTAGCCACGAGCCCCGGAAAAAACAACAAACAATAATTAATGTTACTATAGAAACAGAATTTTACCTATTGTACTGGTAGTCAAAACTGATCATTTAACCGCTAAATATACACACACAAAAAGCAACCAAATAAGGCATAGAATATTCTACCTACTTTGAATGGCTTGATCGAAGTTGAATGGCTATTAAAATTAACTTTGTATTGTGTGGGCAGGACCACTTTTGACAGCTTATCAATTCAAGGTTCGAGATAAGTCAATATGACATATATGGACATACACAACACACTCCTATTTTAATATATGTCTATATTCGTAAAGACAGGTCGTAGGAAACATTTTAAAGTAATTAATTAAACGAATTTGAATAATTTTGACGTTAGATGCTCCTTAAATGGTAGACCGAGTTCATGTTTGGGAAAAAAACATAGATGCTTACCTACTTAGGAATTAAGTCATCATAATTAGTCTGTTATTGCCGTAATGGTTGTATAGTTGGAAGTGGTAGGCAAACTGAGCAGCCTGGGGGTTACAACTATGATTTCCAAATGTCATAAATTGTCATTCCAAATATCCTCACCAGCCTCAGCAGCCATACATGACCACAGAACATAGAAAATGCATGTAGATAAACCACATGAAGACCATACCGCTTTCTGTTTTACTTTTAAGGTAGAGAATGCTAAAAAATACACTATAGGTGCAGGTTAAAATTAAATTAGCCAGCGACACTCCGCAGACTTGATGGATATCGATATCTAAAGACGATTAAACAAAAGAAAACCGATTTTTTATACTCATACTTCACGACAACACAACCAGCGGGCGTTGACCCCAAAAAAACAATCTAATCTTTTTTATATTATCGTGTTTAGATATCGGTAGCCACCACGTTTGCAGAGTTTCACTAGCTAATTTAATTTGACCCCATATCATTGGCATAAGGACACACCATGTTTAACATGCAAACAAACTCTTGGTCACCGCGGTCAAAAAATGCCCCGTTAACACATTGAGGTCACTAATTATAACAAGTTTCTCCACCGTACTTGCATAAGCGATTGTATGGTAATTACCTTTATGTAATACTGTGTTAGTTGAGAATAAGAAGGTTTCTATTTAATAAGTAATTGTTATGTATTGGGATATTTTTTTAGGTGTTGGCTTGGCTAAGATTTGCAAGTGGTAAAGGCTCGCGCAGACTGGCGCGACAGGCAGCGCGACAGGCAGCGCGACCCTTGTCGCGCCCACGGAATCGAGTTAGTGTGTGAAGCCTTAAAATGAGATTATAATGTTGATCTAAGAGAGAACTTTGTGGATGAATTTAAAAAGTATTACTTGTATAAGTTCTGTCTAGTCCTACACGGAAAGAAAAATAGTCTTAAAACAAGAATATATCTATTGGTCAAGAATAATATAGTTTCATATATAGGGAACACTTTATATTCTTGAATTCAGCATTTTATTGTTTTGAAACTAAAACAATAAAATGCTCAAAACAAACTTATAATATCTCAAATAAAGAGGAAATATTATCCGTTGAAGAAACCAACTAAGTCTTTATAGAAGAAGAGCAGATTTCTTGAACTTTGAGACATCTGATTTTCTCGAACAGAATCAAATTAATTATTTTAATGTAAGTTTTTCTTTTGTCCAAGTAAGAGAATGTTGTCTTCAATAGAAAATATATTGTGCTTCTAACAATAATGTAAGATTTTATTCAGAGAATATGATTTTCTTGGATTGAAGTTCTTTTATTTTCAGTTAAAAATAATGAAATTTCTATCAAAGAATGCAGCTTTTTAAGGTGAATATTAAAATTCTTAATAAGAAAAACCCGAGGTTTTATACCAAAACCAGACTAGTTTTGTTGAATAATTTCTGTGCGTTCTCTTAATAATATTATTTGCTTAGCTCAACATTTCTTTTTAATTTATAGTAAGAAAGTATAAGATTTCAATTAAGAATTCCTCTTCTAAAGATGAGTATATTAATATTCTTAATTTGAATATCCGATGTGTCATACTAAAACCAGAATGAACTTAGGTTAACAATTTATGTGCATTCTCTTAAGAATATAATTTGCTTAGCTCAAGTATTTTATTTATTTAAAGGAAGAAATACTGAAATTCGAACTAAGAATTTTAGTTTTTTGAGGTAAATATATTGATATTCTGAATTTGAACATCCGGATGTTTCATACTAAAATCAGATTGACCTTAATACAACAATTTCTGTGTGTTCTCTAGAGAATACAATTTGCTTAGTTCAAGTATTTTATTTATTTAAAGGAAGAAAGAGTGAAATTCGTACTAAGAATTTTAGTTTTTTGAGGCGAATATGTTGATATTCTTAATTTGAACATCCGGATGTTTCATACTAAAACCAGATTGATCTTAGTTTAACAATTTCCGTGCGTTCTCTAAAGAATAAAATTTGCTTAGCTCAAGTATTTTATTTATTTAAAGGAAGAAAGACTGAAATTTGAACTAAGAATTTTAGTTTTTTGAGGTGAAATGTTGATATTCTTAATTTGAATATCCGGATGTTTCATACTAAAACCAGATTTATTCTTGGTAAATCTGGTTTTAGTATGAAATATCCGGATATTCAAATTAAGAATATCCGGATCTTTAAATGAAACAACAAATTACTTTCATTAAACCTTTTATTTAAATAAAAACTACTAATATTAACATCTTATATCAAGATACATATTGTAGAATGATTGGTAATTGTAACCATTGATTAGTTAGGTACTGAAACAATATTTAAAATCGCAAGTTCTACAAGAGGCAAATATACTAAGTACCTTGATTAATACCTTACTCTTTAACTATACAGCCGTACTTACAAATCTTAAGACTTACAATGATATAAAATACAATTTAATTAGTTTGCTAGCACAACAACCTGTCAATATTACTCACTTTATTAAATAAAAAAGAATGGTAAGTTAGCTGCGTTCAACGGTAAGTATGAATATAGGTGTTAATTATTATTTTTTTATTACAAAAAGATAAATAGGTATATATTAAAATGTTAACAAGATATCATTGAATCAAAGCCATCTTTTAAATCTTTTTGGCGTCACACAACAACAATCATGTAAGGCAACGATTTCTGTAACAATTGTTTCACTAACAAGATAAGCTACATATGTTATGTAATAATAACCTAGCGTTTCCAAAACTGTACCTACGAAAACCACTTTTCTTGTTTTTTTCCGTTTACAATACACGGCGCGGAATTTCATACAAACTTACAAGTCCAAAATTTTGGAAACGGTTTAGGTATTCGTTTCCAAAATTTTGGACTTGTAAGTTTGTATGAAATACCGCGCCGCGTAAACGCTCTTAAATTTAATTCTAAGTTTACAACAAAATATTATGTAGTACTTATTTGGTAACAATAAAACAAATTAGCTTGTGAAAAGAAACAAAATAAAGTTATTCTCTCTTTAACGATAAAGTTTACTTAACTCCTATCCTCTTTCATCCTTACTACCTTATAAAGTTTCCTTAAACAGTAAATAACACTACAGAGACAAAATGTATAATAACTCAGTCTGAATACATTTTGTCGCCATGCGGAACTGTTGCTTCAGTCCGTCTTGATATATCAATACACATACACCCATATAACTAAGGGTAGCCATCATGCCGGGACACTGCTATAATCAATCAACACCCCTTAGGGCCCTCAGTACCAGACATGATGAAGACATTAAAAAAAAATACATTCCTATAAAACCCTAAAACTAAGATATAACTCTTTAATTATACAGCACTTACAAATCTTTATTAATACTCAATTACATCTTACAATTATGTATATAAAATGAATGATACAATTTAATTAGTTTGCAAGCACAACAACCTGTCAACATTACTCACTTTATTAAATAAAATAGAATGGTAAGTTAGCTGCGTTCAACGGTAAGTATGAATATAGGTGTTAATTATTATTTTCTTATTACAAAAAGATAAATAGGTATATATTGAAATGTCAAGACATCATTGAATCAAGGCTATCTTTTAATATAATCTACTTTTGTAGTGGTGTGATTAGGTCCCTCTTTACTGTTATCTATTATAATTTTCTAACTTCATACCTGTGTTTTTCTAAATGTTTTACTTTCTCTTAAAGTTATGATGCGTTGCGAATTAATATCCTACATACATATTTTGATTCACTTTATGAATTATATTTGGTGACACACAACAACAATCATGTAAGTCACAAATGCGTAGCAGCCGCTGGATAGGTGGCGTGCAGAGTATAGTAGATTATCAAACCTGTATTTCACCTTGTCGGTGACCAGATAATATTTACGACGCTGGTTGTCAGTTCCAGGAGACACACAGCTAATAAGAAATGGTTGCAATGTTTGTTTTTGCATGCGTGCTTTAATTTGTAGATCTTAATTTTTTTTGTCTATGTCTCCGTAGCTCTGAAACAAATTGCAATGTTGTATAAACTGGATTTACAAACAGATAATAACACACAGGCAGTAAGTCTGCCTTGGTACAGTATTTTTTTACTTGAGCATATATAAATATTGCATTTTATAAATAAATAATGCTACTGAGTAGTTAGTGATCATGATCACCGTTAGCTATAGACACTAAAAAAAACGCCTAATTGTAATCTCTTCTTTTTTCTCACTAAATGTTTTTTAAGATATTTGTTTAACTGTTTTGTTTCCCGAATTAAAGAAAATAAAAATAAAATTGTTCACAAAAGAAATGGAAATAAAAACACCCACCACCACTCTTAGCTAAAAGTCACCGGGTACCCAGCATTAAGTAGGTTTTGATCGTTTTTTATGTCATTGAAAATTGAATATAGGCATTTTGGATTCAATGATATTTGCACTGGTAGCGGTTTATTAGACTATAGTTTTCTTAAAAAAAAAAAATCTTACCATCATCAGGCTGTTGTCTTTTATTTTCGTATAAACTTGCCAATGTGTCATCTCTGGAACTATCAAATTTGATACTAATAATTTTATTGATGAACGGATGCCACTTTGTATAAAAATTTGTAGAATTTTCCTTGTTTTTGGTCAAAATCCAAGTTGATCTGAAATAAGAAGTTTTAAAATAAATAAAAACAGGCCAAGTATGTGTCAGACTACATAGGGTCCCGTAGTCAGTACTGGTATTTACCTGACCTATGTAATAAAATAAATTAAGACATAACTAAAATTAAATTATAAATAAAATACTGAATTCTGATCTTTTGTAGGTGAACTACAGTAAATTTAATAAGCCTCTACAAAAATGTTCAGGAATGCAGAATACTTACCAACACCTCACCCCTTGGGTCATTTAAAATATTCAATTCTTCTAAAAATTCTGCCACATTTGGTTTGCTGGAGCATTCTCTTAGAGGATAGGTTGAAAGCCAGTACTCAATAACTTGAGCCCAAGGTTCGGAATGGTTTCTTAAGAATGCAATTGTATCTTTTTGATTGTCTGCCAAACACATATAAATAAATTTACAGGTGGTTAAGTACACAGTAGACAGTGAAAAAGCTGAGATGAGCATGATGATGAGATGGTGATGATATGATATAAAAAGTGATCCGGTTGATATGCAGTCATTCTAATGGTATTTTGTCTAACCCTGCATTATACCAAGGTCTAAAACATGTACCTACATATAGGATCTTACTCTCTCTTGTGATGAATGATTCAGGAATGAAAATGTAATATGAAAATTACATATTATCGATATTGAGTAATAATAATTTAATCACAATAATGTACTAGGAGAGCAGTGACATTTTTAGTATCTGGTATTGTTTGGTGATTGAAACATTATTACTTGATGTTGATAAATATGTAGGTGCCATGGCATCAGTGGAACGCACATGACCTATATAATTTTCTATGCTTTCTCTACAATTCCTAAATTAAATACTTTGCCTGTAACACATGCATAACAAGCACTTGTCAACTATTAAATGTTTCTATTCTACCTATAACATTATCTAAAACAACACATAATTTGATATACTGTACACGTAGGTAATGTTAAAAAACCTTTCAATTCTAAATATCAGTATGTAGTAGGTAAGTATCCTATTCCCACATGGTGAAGTGCTGAGAAGTGTTTTTAAATCGAAGTCCGGGAAAGGTGGCCGTACATTTGAAAATATGAAAATAAACTTTCAACAGATGTATTATCCAAGTCGGTCAGATCCGCATTACTCAATGTTATTGTAGTAGCATGATAGCAGTATCAGTCTGCAAATTAGTACATAATATGCCACTGTCATTCTGTAAACATCTCTTCATGAAAACTTAAGTGAAATGAGCTTGAAGTGACCTGTCAAAAATGTTTTTTTTTTTTCTCTGTTTATTCCAGCGTCACAAAAAACTACTAATCCTATTTTGAAAAGGTCGGCTAGTAATCAATTGATGTTCTGATTGCACAGTAGAAAGTAAAAAATCCTTTGAATGGGAATAAGAGGAATAAATATAAACTAAAATTCTACAGGTAGACACTAAAGATGAGTATTAATATACTTAATACCTACATATTAAGATGGAACTTACATGAGCTGTGAAATATTCATTCAATTTTGATTTAATAAGTATTCTGAGGCCTATTAGTGGGCACAGCTCCTTCAGAATTTCATCGCTTAGGGCATTTATTTGATTAAGTTTAATTTCATTTTCTGTAAAATAAAGATATCCTTATTAGGTATACAAGGTCTGCGTGGGTCAGTGAGTCGTCTTGTAGTGTGTTGGGCTTTTTTTTTTCATTTCTTGGGCGTTGTTCTAGAATATCATATTAACTCTATATAAAGAAATAGACCGTTAGTACCTGTAGGCGCGAGTTTTAGCGTACGGCCTCTAGGTACGCCGCTAAAATTCGCATGAGTGCGAACGAACTAACAATTACGGGGGCTAAATTCTGATACTTGCTATAGTCTCAACCCAACCATATGAATATGACCCTTAAAAATGTAGAACACACACATAGGATATATTACATAATCTCAGTAAACACCTAGTACAGTGATGAGAATGTATGTATTTACCTTGAAATCGGTCAATAATTATTTCTGGAACATTCCATGATCGTAAAAGCACATCTATGTCCGGCTCGGGTCTATATTTGCCATCCATCTGATAATGAAAAGCTTTATTAAAAACACTAGAACAAACAACTTAACGGTTGGGTACGTATTAACAACTTTTTTCTTCAATACCTACTCACTTTTGATCAATTTGCTTAAAAAAACAACACAATTTGGCCGCCCAACAAGTCAACAACAAATGAAATATTGGGTGGGATTCGCATCGGTGGCGCGAGCGCCGTTCCTCGCCTTCCGCGCACCCCGCATGCAGCTGCGCTTTGTTGCCAGATAGCGCTCTTGTGTTTCCCCCATAATTCCGTACATTTTTCATACTAAAATTTGTTTAACATAAATTTAAACATGATTAATTGCCATTTTTAATATTATGCTTTCAAACTATGAAAGTACTATGTAATTTTATTGACGGACAGAAAAGACAAAAGTTAAAAAAGATACGTGTCCAGAGACTTCTTTAAAGTCGACATCAATCAATTTTTAACTCATGTAATAAAAAAGATGGTTTTTATGTGGATGCGAACCTACGTATGAAATATTGAAAGCGTAATATTAATAATGTCTTTCATTTTAGTCAGTAAACAGTCATTGGGGTCACTTGTGAATATGGTATGGCAAGATTGCTTATTACTATAGCACTTACCCGCATTATTTTATTACCATAGGTAATTTAAAAGGTAGAAGCCATTACTCGGAAGAGCTTATCCACTCCAAAATGATGCGCGATTTCAGAGTGGACAAGCTCTACTGCATTATGTCGCTGGCGTAAATGGCCAATGTATAGGTGCTTAATGTGGTCTATTTGAGCATCTAAACAAATGTATCAAATTTTGTGGATGTACTCATGTTTGTTTTTCCAGTTTATAATAATTAATTTTTGTAATGGTCTTAGTATTTTCCACTAAGTTCACCAAATAGTTTTTATATTATTTAAGTTCATTACAACCTAACGGAATTAATGGCTTTTGTACCTACTTTATTTCATACACTAAAGAATCGAACATCGTTCCTAAAAACAGATTGGCTTAAACATACTCCCAAAAATTGGGGAAACAATTTGTAAAATTGCAACACTCGTTCCTTTTTCTTTCCGTTACCCGATAGGCGGTTGTGACGTAGCATATATTTCAAAAAACATGAATTTGATTTAAGAATAACGTGTCTTAAATCAAATTCCCGATTCTTGATAGATGCAATAATAATAATGTTAATATTATGAAGTTTTCTATGAGTCGTTATCTTTCCTACGACTTACAGTACCTACCTATAAAATTTCGACGATATTACAGGGAATAAAATGAGGGTTTATTAGAAACTTTACTATTTCCTTTGTCTCCGTACCTAAGTATATAATTCAAACCTACATAGATTAAGTTTTGGTCAGCAACCAGCCTTCATATATTGTAAATAATTTTTAAATGTTATAAAATTAAATAGGTAGGTAGGTAGGTACTTACCAGCATACCATAGGTAGCATTGCCATAACAATAAATATTACGTAGGTATATTATACGAAAACTTACATTCACAAAAAAAAAAACAAACAGGTACCTAATTCTTTTTGGAATAAGGAAGGGAATACCTGCAAAGGTACCTACATAATAGGGTGTTTCGGGACGTTATTCTCGAATAACAGATAGGAATTATGTAGATAGGCAGTGTAATAGTTGTAGGTAGGATATAGTTAAACATAGCACGTTATTGTAAAAATATTATTTTTAAATAAAAATAAGTAAGTATGTGCCTTTTGACCTAGGTACCGTGAAACCTTACAACTTTGCCCGCATTTTTGCTTATTTTTAAGATTACGCAAAAACTATTGATTTAATTTAAAAGTTATGCTACAGTAATATCTAAAACGCAATTAAAAGAATGTTTTTTATCTAATTAAATTGTCATTATGTTAAATTTATATGTACAAAGTGACAGTGACTACACTGACTACCAAAGGGGTATGCAACTTTATCTGCAATTCCTTACAACGTTGTTCACGCTCGATAACTCAGAAACAGTGGTGCAGATTCCCTTGTTCACAAACTAAACTAAATTTAAGCTCAGTGCATCTTTTTCTTTCTATTTCATTAAGAAAAGGACAGAAGATAAATTTTAGTTTACTCCTGTCAAATTAATCAGCTCTTGACGTAAATTGACGTAATTTTAGTAGGCAAGTTTTTAATCACGTCCAAACTTGTATGGAGCAGGAGCTGATTAATTTGCTCCGGGTGGAGTGGAAGGGAGTGTCAAACTCTTACCTGACTAACCCATCCGTGTTCCTTCAAGTGCCCTTTACGTTCCAGGGCCGCGGTGATCTCTTTCTACAACAGCTACCCCCCATGGATTGGGAGTGATATGAAGATTCGAATGACGTTATTGCGACACACGCTATTTCGTAAAAAAATACGAGTGATACGCCAGTTCGAAAACACATTGAGTCGAAAATCATATCTTAACATATAGTATATCATCAAAAATCAGTCAAATATATCGAATGACGCTATCGCGAACACCCTGATTCGAAAAACTGTTTGAATAGTGCGAAAGTCTTGGTATCGAAATCTAATATTGCGAATAGGATAATTCCAATCTGAATTTGTCTGGGGATCGAACTCGCGACCCCGTTATAGCCTTTTCTTTGTATTGGGTTTGAGAAACAAGAGCAATAAGAAGTACCTATTATTTTAAGTTAACTTTTTAATTTCCTTAAGTCAACAAAGAAATCAACAAATTAAAATTATAGGTGGCATTCATTACCAAAAGTGTCATATTGATGACATTGTTTTGCTCACTGTCTTACTAATAAACGTTGTATAGCAGGTGAATAGTTAGTATAGTTGCACACCGATTTCTCTCTTTCAGTCGTCAGTAATTTGACATTCGAAAGAAGACAAAGCGTTGTATAACTATAAGCAGACGCTATACAACGTTTATAAGTAGGTACGGCTGTCAGTGTAAAAATTTGTTAACAGTAAGACATGTGACCCGGCTTTAAAAAAAAATTACATGCCTAGTTCAACACCATAACTTATTTCCACAAAAGAAAAATGTCTTGTTCGAAAACATTTGCCTACCTTTACTTGAGTACCTAATTTAGATTCTTACGTCAACACACCTATTTACTTACTCAAAAACAAACATTTCTTAAACCAAACATATATTTTCTTACTAAAAAACGTTACTATATCTTATTTTGAAACAATTTCGATTCCTAGTTCAACACCATAACTTATTTCCATAAAACAAAAATGTCTTGTTCGAAAACATTTGACTACCTTTACTTGAATAATTTAGATTCTTACGTAAATACAACTATTTACTTACCCAAAAACATTTTTTTCTAAAACCAAACAAGTATTTTGTCAGTTAAAAACGTTAGTATATCTTATTTTGAAACAATTTAGATTCCTAGTTCAACACCATAACTTATTTCCACAAAACAAAAATGTCTTGCTCGAAAACATTTGACTACCTTTACTTGAGTAATTTAGATTCTTACGTCAGCACAACTATTTACTTACACAAAAACAAACATTTCTTAAACCAAACATATATTTTCTTACTAAAAAACGTTAGTATATCTTATTTTGAAACAATTTAGATTCCTAGTTCAACACCATAACTTATTTCCACAAAACAAAAATGTCTTGTTCGAAAACATTTGACTACCTTTACTTGAATAATTTAGATTCTTACGTCAATGCAACTATTTACTTACCCAAACACAAACTTTTTTTAAACCAAACATATATTTTCTTACTAAAAAACGTTACTATATCTTATTTTGAAACATTTAGATTCTTAGTTCAACACCATAACTTATTTCCACAAAACAAAAATGTCTTGTTCGAAAACATTTGAATACCTTTACTTGAATAATTTAGATTCTTACGTCAATGCAACAATTTACTTACCCAAAAACAAACTCTTCTTAAACCAAACGTTTAGTGTATTATTACAAAATCTAAGTCTATCGTATTTCGAATCATTTTAGATTCTTCTTTCAAATCCGTTATTTTCTCACATGAAATGTATTCTTCTTAGAACAAAAATATATTTTTCTTGTTCGAAAACGTTCCTGCTTTTTAATTATGAGAATCGTCAATTACTAACAGGAAGAAAATGAGATTTTGATTTTATGATGTTTTGTTTTTAGTTTAAGTAAATGATACAACTTTTGGTTCAAAATATTAAAGGCTCTTGAACTTAGAATATGTTGTTTTATATTGAAACACATTAAAACTCTTAGTTCAAAAAAGTAACTTATTGTTCAGACAAGACTCAAAACTTCTTAAAGAGAAAACAATTGTTTTGATTCTAGTAAATTTAGGGAGAATATTATTGTTTTTCGTGGAGAATATCATTTCGGTTGGACTAAGACATTATTTTTAGTTCAAGTAAATTTTTATTTGACATTAAACAATATTCCTGAGAATAAAAATATTCTTGGAAGAAAACTAATTCCGCGAGCATTTTTTTCCGTGTACACGAAATATTTTAAGAAATACACCTTTATGTGGTAAAGAAGCCATAGAAACGATTTTATTATCTGTATATATTTTTTTTAAATAAATATAAAATTACTTGATACACAGAATAAATTATGTTTAATTATCAATAGGCACCGCGCCCGCGACGCTGCGTCATCGCCGCGTCGGTGCGGGTCATTCATAGAATATATATACAAAAAAAAAAGGTAAGGTGAGGTTTTAAGGCTCCTAAAACAGGCGTGACACTCGAAGCGACACAAAGAGACCGCTCGTCGCGCGGCACGCGGTCTCTTTGTGTCGCGTCGCGTGTCGGAAAATGCCTGAAGCAATTTGAAAAATACAATAACTACTTAAAAAAATCACGTAGAATTTTATTTTTCGTTGCTGTGGCGTCTTTACTACCAGTTCTCTTAAAATATTTTGTGTATTAACAGATAGACCTTATATAAGATTGAGTTTTGCAAGATTTTACTATAAGGTATAGTAGCTGTAGAGCTCTCTGTGAAGGAGCTCGTCCAGAGATGTCATGTACCATCATACCTATTTTGTTTCGCCATTTCTTCTCAGGGGTGAAATAGGAAATGTTGACTCTATTTATTTATTTATATTACACTTTCTCACACAAATGTACAGAGGCGGACTTAATGCCATAGGCATTTTCTACCAGTCAACCTTTGGGTGATGCAGAGACAAACAGTGGTAGGTGCAATTACGAAAGTTGGGGAACACATTTTATTTAACTATAAGGATAAACCTATACCTTAACTATAAATAAGATATTATATACATTTAGTTTATTTTTAGGGTTCCATTCCCCAAAGGGTGCCAAACGGAACCCGATTACTAAGCGTCCGCTGTTCGTCCGTCCGTCCGTCTGTCTGATTGTCTATCAGCGGGCTGTGTCATGAAACGTAATAGGTAGACAGTTGAAATTTTCACAGATTTTGTATTTCTATTGTAAAAATAAAATAAAGTTAAAAATTAGAGTATCCCCATACGAAAAAGGCCGAAAAGAAAAAACACGTTTAATACGTGTTGTTTTCGGCTTTCGACGGAACCCTCCGGACTCCGACTCACATTTGGCCGGTTTAAAAAAATAAATAAAACTTGTCAATGTGATTCTCAGAAGCTAGAGGCCGAGTAATAACAGCAGCACGGGTTGATCCATGAGTTTAAGCTACGCTTGCAGCGGTTGGTCCGTGGATGGGTGACCATCTTTACATACCGAGACTCGTCCGTGCCTCGGAAAGCACATTAAGCCGTTGATGGACAGTCGTTACGGGTCGTCAGAAGCCCGAAAGTCTGACAACCAGTCTTACTAAGGGATATCGTATTACCCAATTACTGGGTTGTGGAGGTCAGATAGGCAGTCGCTCCATGTAAAATACTGGTATTTAGCTGCATTTGGTTGGACTGGAAGCTATTCTCCACATAGTTGGGAAAAGGCTAGGCAGATTGATTCTGTCAAAGTGATTCCGATATCCTATTTACAAAATAAACAATTTTATTTCATTGTTGCCATACAGCAGCGTTGTTGTGTGCTAAGGCATCTACACATCACACCCGCCGGCCCGCCTGCTTTACCCGGCGGGTTAGGCCGCCGTGTTTTGCGATAAAAAAAACCCGGCGGCCTAAACCAAAGAATATATTAAGCTGCTTTCAGACTACGCTATAATATAAAAGCATATAGTATGTAGCTCATAGCACAATAATATCGCGCACCATACATTCCAATAATATATAGTACAGTACAGTGTGAACGTGTCCATAACAATGTATGGTGCGCGATATTGTTATGCTATTATATTATAGCGTAGTCTGAAAGCAGCTTTAATGAAAAAGGATTGACATAATATATTAGTTGTCTAATAATATGCGTGCGTTCAGAAATTTATTGTGTAAAGTAAGGAAAATATATCAAGCTATTTCATTTGTATACCATATTTCTTGGCCAAAGACGGCGGACTTTGGTTCGTAGAGGCCTCTCGGTTGACGGATATGGGTTCTGGTGCTATAAGAGGCTCATTAGACATTACATTTTCGTCTCAGAGATAGCAACACACCTGCTGCGGCGCCTCAAGCGTTGCAGATGTCCATAGCGGCGGTGGTAACCACATAACATCAGGTGGGTCAACTACTTGACTGCCATCCAATAAAATTAACAAGTGCGTGTCGAACCACGCACAATGAAGGGTTCCGTAGTTGGGATGAATTTATCCCGAGATCAAACTTAACATTGTAGTTGAAAAACAGGTTCATCCATACATTATAACTGCAAATATAATTTTGTACGCACAATATTGAGTGATTTACCATGTTATTTTAAGACCAAAAGTTTTTTTTTGTAATCTATAAGTAAAGAACAATTTTTTTTTTTCAAAATTTTAGGCTCTTTAGTTTCGGATATAAGAGGGAATGTAAATTTTCATCTATGTTCTTTAATAACTCCAAAGCTTATGGTTTTCAAATTATACAAAAAAATGTATGTGAAATCCTCATAACATTCATCATTTATTCATTTCTCATTTGATATGTTGTTCTTTATTTTCAATTTAGGCATGGTGGGATACAACAAGTTGGAAACAAGAAGGGATCTAGCACTGGCGTCGTATATCCTTGTAGTGTTCCGGGGTATCTTAAATAATCCGGGGGTGCTACAGTGGATAGGCTTGTGTGTGCCAGATGGGTACGTGCAGCGCCGACGACGGCCCAACTTGTTCGCGGTGCCGAGCGGTCGAACTAAACTGTTGGGCAACGTACCCCTGACGTGAACAATGCGCACACTAAATT
Organism: Dryobota labecula; assembly: GCA_947523025.1. Lineage (NCBI taxonomy): Eukaryota > Metazoa > Arthropoda > Insecta > Lepidoptera > Noctuidae > Dryobota > Dryobota labecula. The sequence goes on from OX383300.1 coordinate 1,694,056, forward strand.
TGGTTGCTGACAGAGTAGATCTTTTCTCGTGTTCACTGAGCGAGTTCGCAAAAGTAACGTTGCACGTGTTATGTTTTTAATATGTACATATAATATTGTATGGTGCTGTATTTATTGTATTCTATTGTATTTTATTGTATGGCATGACTATTAAGGTTGTATTTATAAAAAAAAAAAAAAAAACTACACTACCGAATTGGGACACTGTGATGGTAGCGTATATGTATGTAAATAAATAAATAAAAAATAAATAAAATAAAATTTTCAAATTTTTCCCCTGAAAGCGAACCCCAATTCAAAATTCATTTATTTGCATTACACGATCGGGTCACAGAAATTCATATGTACACCAAATTTAACTTAATCGGTCCAGTACAAAAGTACAAACATTTTAAAAGAGTAAGTATGGAGTTTCTTGCCCATTCTTCTCCATACATAACTACATTTTGGAAGGCGCAACTAGAATCAATTAACTATTCATGTAATTTTTGACGTTCAAAAGTGCATCTTCGTGCCTATTTGAAATAAATTATTTGACTTTGACTTTGACCAGTTGATTCTGAGCAAAACGGCTGTGACAGACGGACAGAGTGATCATATAAAGGTTTAGTTTTTTCCTTTTGAGGGACGGAATCCTTAAAATAACCTACTAATCAGCTGCTTATGCCTACGCCTATCTTCCTCAAGCCTAATGAGTTTGACAGGATAGATAAACGATAGCATCAAATTCTAAGATATTGCTACGTTTCACCTGTTATGGAAATACCACAGAAAGTCTAAAAGTTTTATAACATCTAGGTGCCCATGCAGGCTATATTCATAGCTATGTTCGCTGTCGAGCACACCTGACAGTGTGTGCTCATCTTAATCAAACATAATTTACAGGAATTTGAGGCCCTAAGCATTAAAAGAAAATAAATCCATCACCATGGTGGTACGGCCAACCACATCTCAAAAAAGAAAGAAAGAAAAAATAATTGATATAAAAACGCGTTCATTAAAAAAAGAACCCTGCAAAGGGAAAAATTACTTTAATTTCGGAAGTCGATAGCAAAAAAACGAAAATACAAAAACAAAGAACTTTTGAAGTTCTTTTGGAAGACATTGCTTTAAAAAAAAAAAACTTTTTACTTGTGGTACCTACAAACTCGCATACCGCCACTTGCTAAGTAAATAACAGGTACAGAAAGTTGTTATATCATCATCAACCTAAACCTAAGTAAAATAAGTATTATTGAAGCTAACTAAAAAACCTCTCATCAGAAAGAGTGGTTTTTATATGAGTATAAGAAAGAAAAGAATTTTCCACATCTATACTTAATATATAAAGCTGAAGAGTTTGATTGTTTGTTTGTTTGTTTGTTTGAACGCGCTAATCTCAGGAACTACTGATTGTAATTGAAAAATTCTTTTTGTGTTGGATAGTCCATTTATTGAGAAATATTATATATCATTACGCTACAACCAAAAGGAGCATAAATGAAAAATGTTGCAAAAACGGGAAAAATTATTCCTTTTTGAGAGCTTCCGTTGCGTGCGCTGCGTAAACGGTTTAAGTTACGAAAATATAATGTATGATGGAATTGTTCCTCTTTAAATTTAAAAAAAAAAAAGTCCGCGACAGCATATGTCTATTTTTTTAAATTGACTCACTATAACCTTTTATATGGTAATCAAATTTGTTCGAAATTAATGCATTATTTGCGAAGGAATTTTCATAAACATGGTATTAATCCTTATCCAAATAAATACGTTATTCATCACAAGTATTTAATTTTGAACAAAGTTGCCCTTACATCATTTAATTTCAATGAATATCTTAGGAGATATAACTGATTTATAATAACTCCGCAGCAAAATAATGATCAACTCTGCGAGGTAGTCTATTCTAAAGCTGAAGAGTTAGTTTTTAGGGTTCCGTACCCAAAGGGTAAAATAGGACCCTATTACTAAAACTCCGCTGTCCGTCTGTCTGTCTGTCTGTCTGTCCGTCTGTCACCAGGCTGTATCTCATGAACCGTGATAGTTAAACAGTTGAAATTTTCACATATGATGTATTTTTATTGCCGCTATAACAACAAATACTAAAAACCAGAAAAAAAAATTTTTAGGGGGGCTCCCATACAACGGACATGATTTTTTTGCCGTTTTTTTTTTTGCTCCGCCCGCGCGGATGTCGGTTATCGCGTAAAAAAGTAGCCTATGTCCTTCTCTATATCCCAGGTCGATCTGTTCAGCGGTTTAGGCGTGAAAAGGTGACATACAGACAGAGCTACTTTCACATTTATAATATTAGTAAGGATAAGGATTTGTATGGATGGTACGGAACCCTTCGTGCGCGAGTCCGACTCGCACTTGGCCGGTTTTTTGTTTTTTGAACGCGCTAATCTCTGGAACTGCGAGTTGGATTTGAAAAAATCTTTTTGCATTTTACAGCCCAATTCTTGAGGAAGAATTACATTCCTATTAACTAGAACACCATTTTTTTTTAATGAAAGTTTATGCGAAAACGAAGTAAAAGCACGAGCAGGCAATGTGTTGCGACGGGGTGGGTCGGGGGAACAAGAAATTTAACGCGGACGAAGTCGCGGGCAGAAGCTAGTCTGTTTATAAATGACGGAGTTCTGAGGTAACAAACATTAAACAAAAACACAACCGTGTTGATAACCTCCTCCTTTTTTAATTCGGTTAAAAATAAGACAAGCAAGACAAGTTAGCGCGTGAACACTTGAACTGCGAAAGCCATCCTTACTGATACAATATAAAGGCACTGTCAAATTCAAATATTTACCATAGACGTGCGTTTGACTGTACTGACTGTACATCACTTATAAACCGTCTGTCACTAGGAAATGTCCCCGAACATGTTTATAACTATTAACTTAACATTTAACTCTCCGATTAACTTAATCGCCGTTCAAGCGACAAGAATTATAGGTTTCTTCATAAAAACGACTAATTAAATAAGTTCATTTTCAACTTGTGCCCTGTCCAATAAATTATTGGTTGAGTCGCTAAATATCGCTAGCCTTCGTATGTTTTCGTCTGTATATGGTTCGTAAATGAGCCGATTGGTAGACGTTAATTAGTGTGTCTGTCTGTACGTTTATTACGGGTAAAACGTCTTTATAGATAGACGGCTGGGTTTATAATTGGTGCTACCTAGTGGACGATTTCAGATATTTTTGTGGAGAAGTTTTTGAAATGTGTTTTGTAATGTCATTGGAATTATTGTTATCGGTAATTGCTGTTATAGGGGAAAAATAAATATAAGCAACACATTATCAACCATACAAAGGTTTGAAGAGCTCTAAAGATCTTCAGGATAGTGGAAAAGATATCTACGGAGAGGTTTGACTAACAGTAAGAAGGAGAGTGGCAGGTGAAACTGATTGACTACCCCTGAGTTTAGTATGATAACGGTTCTGATTTATATCAGCTTATTCAAAGTCAAAGTCAAACTCAAAGTCAAACCATTTATTTCAAATAGGCACATAACAACACTAAAAAGTTGGAGGTCATGGTCTTTGAGGCTGGGGGTAAAAGTCCTGGTGCAGTACCTCCTATATTACTTTATGGTGCACCTTTGCAGAGAGTCTACAGGTTGGTCATATATTGGCTCCCAGTCTCAAAGACGATGATGACATGAGTGTCGGTATTGCGTTGGCCGCTCTCCCTATCCTCTGCGGCCGAAAAGTGGTAGGCGGCGGGGCCACTGATCTGACCCGTCGCAGGGGGACCAAGGGCGCCTAGACACGGGGTCGACTGGCACCCCTGGGGTGGCCACGGCGCGCAGTGTGTTCCGGTGCCGCTTCAGCGACATCGCAACTGAGGCGGGCCGCGATTTGGAATGGGCGACATCGCGGCTGAGGGTGGGAAGCCGCGGCGGGAGAGGAGTGCCGGTATTGCGGTGAGCCGTTCTCCCTACCTTCCGCGGCCTTGACGGGGTCACCACCGTTGGATGGCGGACGCGGTGGGGCCGCAAAGGAAGAGGAGAGTCGGTATTGCGTTGGTCGCTCTTCCTATCCTCTGCGGCCGAAAAGTGGTAGGCGGCGGGGCCACTGACCTGATTCGTCGCGGGGGGACCAGGGGCGCCTGGACGCGGGGTCGTCTGGCGCGGGGTCCCAGGTGGAGGCCAGCAGGCAACGGGTGCGGGAGCACCCTTGCCTGTATTGCGCAGGCCTCCACCAGTGTCGGACGGGAATGGCCAGGTGTTCCCGGCGATTTCCATATCCTCCCCAGCCGGGGGGGCATGCGGGGCCCGCCAGCTAGGTGGGCATGCGCCGGGAGGGTTGTGGATTTAAAGGCTGAGCTGGTTTCCCATGACCCTCCCATCAAGGCGATGAGGGAACTCCGCTGAGTTTTAGTGGGTATACTGCCATTTTGGCCGGGATTCCCACATACCCCGTCTCGTCCCCCGACGAGCGGGCATGCGTAAAGCATTTCTCAGCGTCAAAAAATTCATTTATTTTCTTTGCTTATATAGTTAGTATGTATGTATCTATGTATCTATTATATAGCATATATCTGTGTATCTATTATAGGATATTATACTGTTATACTTTTTATTTGCACCAATGACAACCCCATTTTATGTCCTGAAATTTACTATCCATGCCAAGGTTGCCTGGAAGAGATCGCAGTATGCGATAAGGCCGCCTATTGTTTATTTTATAGTGTATAAGTTTTCCTTTTCTATTGTAATGTGTAATCTGATGTACAATAAAGTGTATATAAAAAATAAATAAATACTTTTATAGAAATCTAGCTTCTGCCCGCGGCTCCGCCCGCGTGGATATCGGTGATCGCGTAAAAAGTAGCCTATGTCCTAAATATCTCAGGCTATATCGCTGCCAAATTTCATGACGATCGGTTCAGCGGTTTAGGCGTGAAAACGTAACATACAGACAGACAGACAGAGTTACTTTCACATTTATAATATTAGTATGGATGTCTGTTAAAATGTACTGACTATTATTACCCATTTATCTTCTTGAATAGTTTGTTTAACTTGAAGGCGGGATATATTCAGACCTTTTACAGATTTATCATGCAAATAAATCATAAAGAAAAAAGCCAACCTTATTATAACCTCAACATTTGATCTCTATCAAACTATCTATATGTAAAACAATACAGAATCGGTAACAGAATTTTATACCAAAGGAAAATCTCCAAAAAAATAGCAATACGGAGACACTATGTGTTTCCAGCTAGGGATTTGTTTTCAGCATTCGTACTAGAAAGAAAGAAAAAGAATGTCGATGTTTTTAACGTTTTTTCTGCCATCGGTACAGGGCCTGAAGCTCTGTGAGCCCCGAACGAACTGAGAGCATTAAGGATGGCACGAGATACTAAAAAGAGTTTGTTAACACGTTTGTGAATTACGATTGGAGAGTGTTTAAAGAGAAATAGTGAGGACATTAGTGAGTGGAGGTAGCGTTTGTTTTGTTTCCGTGAATCTACTTAAATGGAGAGGTGCTTGCTTCACGATTTCCCATATTGGGATTGATATTTATTTGGCTTACTGGCATTGTACTTTTAGTGTCTTTCGTACAAAGATCTATCGCTGTAATTAAAGCTATTTGCCTTAGCAATAACCTAAGTCATTAGCACTAGCAACAACATCAAAACCTGTAATTTTTTTCAGGTTTTATTTTAAATGGGTAATTTGGAACTTACCTATGTTAATGTTTTTCATGTATTATTAACAATATTAAAAAAAAAATACATTTGAGGCACGAATACTCGTCAAATAATTTATTTTGTCTGAGTTTACTCAGAACCCAAAATAATCATTTATTAATAATGATATTCTCATATTTGACAGCCCTACTTGTACTCGTAGTACCTACGTCAATCTAGCCACGGGGCAATTCAACATAAACGAAACAAAAACTGTACAAAGTTAAGATATCGTGAGCATGTCGTGTCGTAACAGTTCGTTAACTTATAATAGCTCCTGAAACTTGTAACCTTGTCCAGTTTTAAATTAAAAGCGGTAGTTTGTTGTAAGTTTGAGTTTTCTTCTTTGGCGCAGAATTTTCTCAACTTATTTTCTAGAACGTGTTTATTGAAAAAAATCCACGTCGATGGTCTAGTGGTCGCAAGCGCTACTGTTGAGCATGAGGTTCTGGGTTCGATTCCCAGGTCGGACAAAATATTATTGGGGTTTTCTCTCTGGAATTTCGTAGAAGCAGCATGGAGTCTGGATTTGTGCCCGGTTGACGGCAATAGGCTCGGCCCTATTACATGGGACTTAAACATAACTGGGGAAATATAGGTATTCTATAGGTAAATCTCTGCCCAACTCTTCGGGGAAACAAAGCGTGATTTTATGTATATAATAATAAGTAGTTCCCCTTGGATAGGTGTTATTATTGACAAATAAAGCATTAACCCTAATACTTCTCACAAATTACCAGTAAAATAATAACATACCGTAATTACCGATTAGTTGGCCAAACGTGATGATAACGGCTTTATCCGGCACGAGATATAAAGATATTCATTGTATCTCGTGCCGGTACGAGGTAAAACGATACACAAGAATAACTCATGCAAGCAGGTAAGTAGCAGGGCTGACGGCCCAGAGAAGTGGTTACACTTATCGACGCTGACTTGAACCGGTCAGAAAAAGCTTTATGTCCATACAATAAAAGGAAAAAGACGTCTTTCGCCTCGTTTCGGTTCGGGAGAAGAGACTCGGCGCGATTTGACACTACGTCGAACTTAAGGCCTACATAATTATATGCCAGTAACCTTGAGTGGTTAGCTTGCGTGTTCTGTACTGAGCTCACGCAACGCTTCGTACGTCCAGCTAGTAATAGGACTCGCCCATCCAGGATCGCTGTCCCAAATAAGACTCATTATTAAATTTATTATAATAAAAATAATAAATATTATGAAAAAGTAACAAAACCAAATAATTTTCCTTTTTATTGGAAAGCAGAAGTTTAAAAAAATACTACTTTGATAAAAAATGAAGGATTAAAATGGTTTCATCTCAACTATTTGGAGGTGATTTGGTGGTTTTTTTGTGATTATTATGTGATACCGATAGAAAAATTATGGCTAAACCAAATTACGTATCATATCATGTAGATTACTAACAATTTTTGCAAACGTAATTTCTCTGTAAATGCCGACGAAAATTTGCTTCATTTGCATACTTTTTTCAAAGTTTTTTCGAGCGGCAAGTGTGGTGATATGTGATCGGCTAAAGCTGATTCCGCATCGATAAGTGTGGTCCCTCCCTATGGGGCCAGTTACAGTGAGGTCCAATTTCAGCATTGGGATCTGAAACTTCATACGAGCACAATCATAATCATAAAGAGAAGTGAAAAAGCTTGATTAACATCACCAATCCAAAAGTCATAATTGAAAATGTGAAACAAGTGAACTGTTTCAATTACAGGTACAACTCACTCATCGCCAGTTATCGAAACAGGACAGAATTAATTCTGCTGAAGGTTTTTAGTTGTGCATTGTTGAGTAAGGAACTGCATATGTTACGATTGCGACTGGTCGTTGAGAGATATGATATTGAGACCTTGTACTTCATGATTAAAGATGATTTTCTTGTCTGATCTAAAGCTACTCTATAGTAGCTTTAGATCAGACAAGAAAATCATCTTTCATAAAGTTTTGGATCAATTTTTAGGGTTCCGTAATCAACAAGGAACCCTTATAGTTTCGCCATCTCCGTCTGTCTGTCTGTTTGCTTGTCCGCGGCTTAGCTAAGAGACTGGAAAGCTGAAATTTGAGGTTTTTTAACGGAACGCTTTGTGCATGGTCTGACACACATTTGGCCAGTTTTTTTACCAATTGAATAATGACTTATGAACATAGAGTCTAGGAGTAGTTATACATGTTAACATTATCTTACTTGAATTCAGACGACAATTAATACCTCAGAGTGAACTGAAATAAAACTCCTTTATTTGATTTTGATGTTTTGTTATCAGTTCGTCAGTTGCAAAAAAATCTTTAAATTGTAGTTTCTTTCAAAGCTCCCACATATCGCACTTACCTAAACTGCTTAATCTCTGCTGACCCCCCAACACAAACTAACACTGAGTCGTGTCGTACTCGCAACGCGGAACCAAAACCCCAACGTCATACTCAATGAAAAACGAACGCTGAAATATCCCTAGTCGGCTCATATTTGAATAGTTCACCGTTTTGTGGCTCCTGGCGTTTCGCTAGAAATATGTATTTCAGCACTAAACTACCTCAACACAGGTACCGACATGAATTTCATCCGAAACTTTCATTGGCCGTAAAATTTAATGAACATTTTTGTTGCGCGTTTTTTTGGTGAAGTCCCGAAGGTTTTACGCTGTTCACACTCGTGGGTTTAACAGAGTTGTGTAACATGAACCAGAATCATGGCTTTATTTGGCTTCGAATATAAGTGAAGTGTGTACCAAACCTTAATTGCCTACCATTCTCCTTCCTCGAACACATACACCTGTATATACCGAAGGGACAGGTAGAACTGTACAGGATACCCACATTTCACCAGATTAGTTAGATGTGTTCCAAAACCGGACAAATTAAAACTCAATAAAACCGGCCAAGTGCGTGTCGGACTACGCAAAATGAAGGGCTCCGTAGTTGGGATGAATTTATCCCAAGAACAAACTTAACATTGTAGTTAAAGTACATGTTAACCCATACATTACAACTGCAAATATAAGTTGGTCGACTATTACTCATTAACTTGTAAAGTCTACTTAGCTGTGATAGTTTTCCTTTTAACGTCTTTATATATACTACCTACTGCCGTGAATTTCTTTCCATATCCAGAAACAACCATTTAGCTAGGATGGTGGGGCTTTGACACTTGACTCTAATAAAAATTTGCATTTCAAAGCTTAATATTACGCAAATTAAATGAAATATTTTAATTAAGTATAATTGATATTTGCACACCTGTTTAGGTAGGATATGGTTTAAAGAACTTTTCTTGTATGTATCCCAATGTACCCATATTCAAGCAAATAAATGAATTGATTTGATTTGGTTTGATGAATTCTTGAATTGAAAAATGGTTTTCGACATCCCACACCATGGGATAGACGGAAAAAAAATACCGTACTCACTTTACGTGTAGGAGAGGTACCCTAAAAAAAATATTTCAAGATTTTATTGTACCACTTTGTCAACGTAATTAATATGTATACCCATGCCGCATTAGAGCTTTCGAATACTAAGATTCTCTGAGCTAAGCCGCGGACAGACAGACAGACAGACGAATATGAAGAAACTATAAGGGTTGCCAGCAGGACTGAATAAATGGGAAAGCCGGAAACACGTGTAAGTATAATTATTAACGCACTAATCACGAACTCGTACTCGTAAAAGGAAATGGGCAAGTCTATTTTGGTCGTACCAACACGACTAAAACAAACGAAGGCCAGAGTTCACAATGCCAATTAGGCATAATACTGGCAGGTGCTAGGTCCCGCCTACACGAATGATAACAGGTTTGCTACCTATTGCGTGGGGTGATCAGGAGCTTGGTGATTTAAGGTCATACTGCCTGTTAGAACACAAGGAGAAGAAATAAATATAAATATAACCTCACGACTTTAATCCGTGAAGTGTTAGACAGAGGTGTACCTATAAAATAACCACATTTTGCCAGTTATGTAACTGGGGGCGAGCCTATTGCCATCAAACGGGGGAAAATCCAGACTACGGGCAACCGGGAGCAAATCTAGACTCCCGGCTGCTACTATGAAATTAACCGCCTCTGTGGTCTAGTGGTAAGACCACCTGTCTCAGACCCAGAGGTCCCGGGTTCGATTCTCAGCGGGGGCAAAATTTCTTCTTGGTTTGGTTGATGGTAGGACTTATTCTAAGTCCGCCACCATCTTATCTAAGTCTGTCGCCATAACAACAACGTTAACAACATTTGTTGTGTTCCGGCGGTTAGAGGTAAGCTAGCCAGTTCCTTTGTGCTTGAGGATTCCGGGTAAAGCTCGCTTCCACCTTCGGCCTTCTCATCATAAGTGATCAGGTGAGATGAAGGTTAAGAGCTCCTAATAATTTTGCCCGACCTGACGATCGAACTCAGGACTTCATGCTCAACAGTCTTGGACCACTAGCCAAACGCGGCAGTCGGCAGGCAACGAGGAGAAGAGATAATTTATTATTATTTATCAGTATTATAATTCTCAGTCCACGCATGTCCACTTCACGGTATGGATAGATATCGTAAAAGAATAAGTCCTTAAGACGCATATATATGTATGTCAGTGACTTTGAGTGGTTAGCTTGTGTGTTCTGTACTGAGCTCACGCAACGCGTCGTACGTCCGGCCAGTAATAGGACTCGCCCATCCAGGAGCGTTGTCGCAAATAAGACGCATTATTAATTTATTGTACATAAAAAAAGGTATTTTAATAAGACAGGTATACTAAAAGATCAATAATTAAATTAGTTTTAAAAAGGAGAAGGTTTCAGAAAAATACGCTTCATAGTTTTTGCATGATTCTCAGTTTTTTATCCGCGTTAAACATAACTTACAAATTAATTTCTCTGTTATTTAAACATAATCTAAAATATTCATATATTAAGTTATTAAGAAAATCATTAACACTACTCGTTTAGACGTGATCTTCAGTATAAAATCATTAAAAGTCGGTTATGAGTCGATTACTGACAAATGTTTGCACTGACTGGACAGTTCCATTTTTGAGGTTCTTTCCTCAAAAGACCATTTCAGACATGGTCCACACATGATCTGACCAAGATTATGTCTGAACTTTAAAAAATACTTTGACCCCTGAGTTTTTTTCTCAGGGGTGTCAGATAGGAAATGTCGACTCAGATAGAGCCTTATTTTTTTTTTTTTAATAAGAAATAGCTAAAAACATCATTATTCTAATAACCATTCATGGTTTTTATTAAACGGATTCATGTATTCAATAAACTTCATCTCGTTGTTTTATGAGAAGACGCCTTTAAACTGCAGTATGATAGTTACAAGACAGCGTTGAGTTGTCCTTATCCAAATTTATTTAAGGTCGGTGCAACTTATCTTTTTCTTCCATACTTCTCTATTAGTCGACATCTCGGTAGTCACGTCTTTTCTAGCCGTGTCATGACTTTTACACAGTCCATCCAACGTTCCTTTGGTCTTCCTCTGCTCTTTTAGTCAGCCATCCTCTATTATAATGAGACGCCTTAAAGTATTTCATGAAATAAACAATCTTTAATAACATCAGAAGGTACCATAAAAAAGAAACAATACCTTAAGGTTGGCAACACGCGACGCAGCTTCGAGTTAGAAAGTTACAAGTTTACAAGATACGCAAGCTCAGCCGACCTTGGCATCAATTCACAACCATAGACTAGGAAATTGTGGATTTAGAGTACGAGTAAAGCAATCCGAAAAACTTAACTATACCAGCGGGGGTAATTGTGTTACACACAGTAGCATGTGGTGCCGGACGTAAATAATAGCACCACCCCATTTCCTTCCGTGGGTATCGTAAAAGGCGACTAAAGGATTTACTAGAGAATGGGCAGCAGCGTTCTCGATGCATTTTTAACACCATACTGCGATCGCCAACCCGCCTGCCAAGCGTGGCGATTATGGCAAACACTCACAATTGGGGGAGCCTTATGTCCAGTAATGGACGTCTTTCGGCTGAAATGATGATGATGATGACACTTCAATGGGTTTCATTTTGACAGTTCAACAAAATTCATTGCGTTATTTATGTTGCTGAGCAGACAAATTTTTCGAACTTATGAAGCAATCAAACCAAAATCAAAATTTATTTATTAGATAACAAAGATCCATAATGTTAGTTTGAAGCATTTTACACAGAAGACCAAGTAAGGTACTAGTTTCTTACCTGGCCATCCTCTCCACAAAATGCCTCAAAATGGAAGAATAGAAACTCTCTGATACTGTTTTCAGAATGCTGTTGCTACTGGCCCGTGTTCTAGCTACCAGTGATGCGATTTTCTTTCGAACGATCGCATGAAAGCCGTCAGTTCGATTCTGTGCTAACATTTCCGACGCATTACAGAAACGGGGCAGTCTCAAGAGCATTCTGAAAGTATTATTATATTGGACGCGCAAGGCATCTAGCAATGGATTAGCAGTATCCTTCAAAATCATTCAGATTGTAATTTATAGTGTGTTACACAATTAGGGTCCTAGTATTACGCATGTGACTAAAAGAGTGATGAATATAAAATTTCGATGGATGGAGTAGGGGAAAAAAGGTCAACGAAATGATGGGTGGACTGTATGTAGAATGATATGAAAGACTTTTCTTTCATATCATTCCTCACACAGTTCATCCATTTTTTACCTTTGTGGGGAATTATGGCGTAACGGTTGACAGGGGAGAATGGCAGAAGAAAACGTATTGTGCCGACCCCGAGTAACATGGGACATGAGCAGGATGAGATAATGATGACTTGGTATTATGACAAGAAGATTAAGAATGAAGCAGTTAATACATTTTCGTGTGTGATTGCCACCTGTCATCAAAATCATCATAGACGCAGTCGCTCCTAGACATAGGCCTCCCCTTAGATTCGCCACATCAACCGTTCCTGTGCTTCAAGCATCAAAGAACTCTTATCCACAACCCACAATTTAAGCTGCATAATCAGCCTATGTTTTCACTGCTGGGATACAATCCAGCACGCGGACCCAGTGCCAGGTTGGTGGAAATCCACCAACCTGGCACTGGGTCCGCGACTCACGATGTTAAAAAGATTAAAAAATATATGCAAATAAACAAAAGTCATCCATAAAGACAGCTAAGAATGATGACAATGCCTGATGAGGCATTTATGCCAGCTGCAAGAAGCATGGTGAGATGACATCTCGAAAGACACGTAAAGATATCTGACCTCCAAGAACAGACCACCCAGAAAAAAAACCATCATACAACCATGTTTAATCTTGTAGACACGTTTAACATTCTACTTCCGCACCTCCACTGCCCCATATCCCCCCACTTCCGTACCTACGTGCAGATCGTACGGTCAGCAAGAAAAACACGTGTAATATCAATATGTCACAATCGGCGCACGCGCACGATACGAACACACCTGGCCGGCCAATTGTCACGTCTTGATACTGCATTCATTCAAACGTATGTTATGATATTAGTTATTGTTTAAATTAGGTGTTAACACGTTTAATTGGGTTAACAGATTTTATTACTAACATCGAATGTAAACATGCATTAAAATAGACACTTTAAGGACGTTTGTCTATGTCAGTCATGAGGTATTTTAATTCGAGCTGATAGAAAAGGAAGAATACTGTCACTAAGTACAGCTGCCTGTTCTGATTAAGAGAAGAGCTTTGATTATCGTGCTTGCACGTTGTGTGTTAGTAAAAAGTATACTCGTATTTATTACAAGTCTAATTTTAAAACCAAAATTGTATGCTAAAAGAAACGTCTTTCGATTATGTAGCAGAATATAATCTCAACTATAATTAAGGACCTAGTTTGGGGTGTTAACGTGAATGATCTGAGTTCTTAATTTTCTGTATGAGAAGAAGCCTTTGTTCTACAGCGGTCTATATACACCTACCTTTCGAATTGCCTGCCTCAACATCCAATATTTTTACCTACAAAAAATCTGAAATCCCATTCCATCCCAAAAACACACGCATCGCTACATTGTAACCAGAATCCTGAAAACTTTTATACACAAGACAATAATTTTAATATTTTCAATAGCTGCCGTACCGAACTGAATTCCTGGAATTATTTTCCAATATTTATTTCAGCGGGTTTTTATTCCGCAGTAGGTACACGATCGCGTTATGCGCTCCTAGTATTTTTCCAATTTCATAAAAGCGTTTTCTGTCTGGTTTGTAGTAGGTACGTAGTGTAGTTTTTTTTTCTATAGTGGTTGCTGTGGTTTCTTTAAGGGTTGTAGGTATGATTCGTTTATGATTGTTGTTATTGCAGTGGTCCTGTTAAATAATGTAGTTTTTAAAATCACTATAAAATGAAATCGAAATTCTGTCAGTTAACAAGCGTGTATATTTGTATGTATAGGTATCGCTCTAACATTTGTTAAGAAACCATTGGCATAATTATGTATTATTCTTATTATCACAATCCTTCTCATAAACGGAGAACAATTAATGCCTGCTGGGAAAATAACCTGGTCATTTCTTGTTTTACCGAATCGTCCCGCTGCACTTTCAATACTGCAATTTTCACACCAAAGAAGTAAATGTCCTTTCTACTGGTAAGCACAAAATATTCTTTGCGCAGCCACAACTGCGAGTCAACAGTACTGTTAGTATCATTTACATGTTACTTGAACTGTAGATTGTTAATTTATTTCTATACAACTTTATTGGGAACAAGTTACCTTTGGCTTGGGCGCTACCTGTCAGTAATTGTAATTGGATAACGAAAGGTTACAGCTGCATTTAATTTTGTTTATTGCTTGCACAAATATATCAGCTAGTATTTGTCCAGTAAAAAGCAACTTTTTTGATGACGCAGTGGAATAAACGTTGATGTTTGGGATTTTAGTCCCATTTAAGTTTAATTTCTGTTTTCCTTCATTATATAAGTGGGTTTGGAGTCTAAACACACACACATAACTATAGTAAGTGTACCTATAGTACACCCTCATTTCACCAGTTATGTTTAAGTCCCATGTAATAGGGGGCGAGTCTATTGCCATCAACCGGGGACAAAAATAAACTTCGGGTTGCTACGGAGAAATTTCACATAGAAAAACCCAACAACTTTGTCGAACCTGGGAATTGAACCCAAGACCTCTAAAAGATCCAAAATTCATGTCCAGGGGGCCAAGTCTACTAATGTACAAACGTTGCAATGGTCTCTTCATTGTGAGTTTTTGACAGATTTGCCATACAAACACTGTCAAATACTCACAATGAAGAGACCATTCTGACACTATTGTAATAGCAGACTTGAGGCCCAGCAGTAGCGCTTGCGAGCACTACACCAACGAGGCGTTTGTTTTCACTAGTTCGATTCATTAGTTCGATCGTCGAATTTGTTTCCAAGCAATAATAAGACTTGCTAAATCTGGATGGTTAAAAAAAAAAAACCATGAAAGGGATGGCGGGGTCTTTGTTCACTAGCTTAGACCCCGCCATCCCCTTCGAACCTAACCTGTCGGAGTCGACCCAAGCCCCGAGCTTCGCTTCGCTCGCTCTTGCAGTAAAATCTCATTAGTTTGACGATCAAACTAATGAATCGAACTAGTGAGAACATGCCCAACGAGGCAGTCGGAAAAACGAGACTATAATTATACGTACTTCTAAAATCACTCAATAAGCAAAGTATCTGGTACCTATATAGTAAGCTTTAGACCACAAAGCTGTTGCCACACAACAAGATAATTAATGTATCATGAATATTGAACAGCACTCGTATTGTTTGCAGGCGTGTGATTATTGAATTAGTCTGCATTTCTAATGCTAAGCTTCTAATTGACCTATGACTTAGTAATACGGTTCTTTGTTGATAGGCTTTTACAAAGATTATATTGAATTCAATTATTTATTTAAAGTAAGGGCTAAGGGCAAAGTAATAATAGCCGCACGCAATCCATCAGGTTAAGCTACACTTGCCGAGGTTGGTCTGTGGATGGGTGACCATCTTTACATACCGAGACTCCTCCGTGCCTTGCAAAAGCACGTTAAGCAGAAGTAGGTAGTTAGAAGCCCGAAAGTCTTACAATCAGTCTTACCAAGGGGTATCGTATTATCTAGTTAGGAACTGGGTTGTGGAAGTCAGATAGGCAGTCGCTTCATGTAAAATACTTACTGGTATTCAGCTGCATCCGGTTAGACTGGAAGCTGACCCCAACGTAGTTGGGAAAAGGCTAGGCAGATAATGATGAATAGAAAGAGCTTAACTGCCTTCCCTGGATGCAGAAGATTCAAGAGTTGTGGAACAGTTGGCCTATGAAAGCCATTGTCGACTTTTCCGCCAGCGTTTTTTTAGAACCTTATCTTATGCTTCGGTTTCCTAGGAAAGCATATTATAATAATATGTCCTTGGGTGCACTTGCATAGTGCGTACAGGGATAATCGTCGGTAGGCGCCTCAGTTCATTAAAAGCGTCTAACGGGCCTCTGCTAGTTGGCTTCGGCTCCACGTACGTCTTACCAAGGTCCGGGACCCCTAGGGTCCCGAGATATGTCAAAGATATTTTTAAATAATAATTATAATAAATCTATTTATTTTCAGTCGACGCAGCCCCATACATAAATACCTTAATATATGATGAGATAGGAGCCTTTTGGCTTCGTACAGGACCCTGTTTTTATTTAGTACCCTGACCTTTAGGACCCTGTTTAGTTTGTGATCTTCCTGTGCGAGTCACAATATATACTTTTTCTTTCTTTCTTTACCTAAACATACATATTTTTACTGTAAACAAAAACTTGTGTTAATAAATAAGAGCTACTACTTTGACTATATGTATAACGGTCGTCATGAAAATCTGTAATTTTCACCCGTATTTGACATTATTGTGTCTAAAAACACTCTGTATTCGGACAGCTGTTACTCTGTGACCATACGTCGCTTTCGCCAAAGCTTTAGTAAAACATGAAGTGTCAACACCGTTATACAAACTAAATAACGACAGTTGACAAGTAACAAGTCTATAATTATGTGACAAAGTTCAAAAGAGATTAACTTTTTCGTAAGGATCTGATATGAGTGTATAATCAACCTTAGACTGAGGTTGGATTGAAGTTTCACATCATCATATGTGGAATATCTTGGATCGTTATCAACCTATGATATTCCCACTGCTGGGACACAGGCATCCTCTCTGTGAGAGGAAGTGGGCTGTAGTCTACCACGTGGACCCAGTGGGAGTAGGCAGATGTCACATGTCTTCCATATTTTGGTTCTAGGATATGTCGGTTTCCTCACGATGGTTTCCCTTCACCGTTTTGAGAGCAATGGTGACGAAATAATTTACATAAAGCGCCTGTTGGGATTAGAATCTATGCTTCTTCTTAATCTTGGCTCACTAATACTTGCATATGGATAGCTTTCTGATTTGGACTACCCCTGAAACCAAAAGCATAGTAGTTATAGCCCATGAAAAAAACCTGTGACTAATTTTCAAAGAAATCGTCGGAAAATTAGTGATTGGGTTGGAAATTACTATTATTATTCATTTATTTTTGGGGGTATCACCATCAGAGCTAATTTTTAAAACATTTTTGCTAAGATTTCTTTTCCAAAAAGACTATGAAATGTTGCCACTAAAATTGTAACTCAAGATGTAGTTAGTTTATGTTTATTTAGCAAAACTAACATTTACCCTTCCATGTTTGGCTTCCATAAATAATATTGTCTCTGCTTTTACAAAGTTAATAAAATAATGTGTGTCAACAAATAAATAAAGGTTGTAACAAATATTTTTTCTTGTTGACATGTGTCTGTTCAGTTTGTTTTTATTACAACTCTGGTTTAAATTGAAATTTTTGAACCTATTTTTGATCATTTTTAAATTTTTATGGTGACTGGCTTCTGCTGATGTGCATTCTATTAAGCTAGCAGGTACGTTAAGCCCCACTTTTATTCTAACCAAATGATCTACTTTCCATAGTTTGATAGCTCCCATTTCCTCCCCAAATGCCCAATTATCATATAAATGATTAAGAATAAATGATAATATAAACCAAACTGCGTTTGTAACTAGTAATATAGAAATAATCCACAGATTCACATTGTGTATATAGTACAAACAATCTAACAATTATTTTGTTATACCTCTATATTGCCAATACCGATGTCCTTGCTTGATTTACCAACTTACATACACTATCACTAGCATCTTTATCGCAACTATCCAAAGCTGAAATTCGAATAAATTACAGATAAGTGTTAACTTTGTATTCGGGTACTTTAGCAAAATTTTATTGCGGTTGCTGTAACTCTTCAAGCGCCCAAATAGAGTTGAAATTGCATTGATGTACATATATGTGCGTTTGTTTGTATAGTTGGTAACCATGAACCGAAGGGCGCCGAAGAACCATACATTAACATTTAGGCTCTATTATGTTTAATGATGAAATTGAGCGCTTATACAAATAGAGTAACGGTTTCTGTTGGAGCCTGAGCTTAGTTGAGACGATTTCATCTTCATTTCCATTTTGCCAAACGCTTGGTACAATTAGGGATCACTGTCGAAGGAAAACGGCGAAATAGGAAACTAGGTCAATGTGTCTTTAATTTGAATTAAATATTACCACTATATCTCTCTATTTACTTTTAAGAAAAAAAAAAAAAAAACATACTATAAAAATAATAATAAAAATTTAATAATATTAATAATTAATAATCCATACTAATATTATAAATGTAAAAGTAACTCTGTCTGTCTGACCGACAGCCACGCGGGCGGAGCCGTGGGAAAAAACTAGTCTGAATATATTTTAAAAATATTCATATATTTTTGACTTTATGTAGGTACAGTAGGACGCATGTCAGTGGTAACAAAGCCAGTATAACAAAAGAAAGAAAGAAAATACGTTTATTTTCGGTAAACATAACGCAAAGAATACAAACACAAAAAAAAAGTTGGGGGAAAATTAAATATGCGTTACATCCACGCAAAAACGCCCATCGCTCAGCATAATGCTGCGGCCCTATGCGAGACGGAGCTCCAGCGCTGGTTCACCTCATATTTTTGTTAAAACTCCGTACTACGCTCGACCAGCTCAAAATCAAACTATTACCGCTAACGTGTGGTTAACTGCACCAATTTGAAAATCACTGTCACCATCCATTTCAAAATCTCCGTAATTTAATACTCCCAGTTCCCACCCATCCCTTTTCCAAACCTACCCGTAACCGACCTGACGAAGCTCCTAATTTACGACGACCATCGACCGTTACCGTTGAACTGCCAACAAACCATAATTATAAGCCACCACCATCAATTGTATACAGCGTGTAACAATAAAAATGTAAACATTACAGATCATACAGTTAGATAATGCTACAATGGATAAGTCGTGGAGTTACGACCGTGAAGTGATAATGGGGAATGAAGGAAAGTTTACGAGTATCAGCTGTGAATGTGGGGTAATTCGTAGGTGATTGTATAATAATCATTGCTTTTGTGCTCTTAAAATCAAAATCAAAATATTTTATTTCACATAAACCTACATGGGCACTTATGAAACGTCTGAAGCTAGGTACAATTATATATATATAAAAAAAAAATATAATTAAAATAAGCTTTTAAATGCTCTAAAAACTTAAAAGGAAGAAAATAAACTTAAAAATTAAATCATGTTACAAAAGCTTGTCGCGAAATTTACTTGTGAGACGTATTTACCTATTTTATAAGATCAAGTTACAAAATTATTATATTCTTGTTTATCTTCACAAGTAAATCTCAAATAAGAGAAAAAAAAAAGGTTTTAAAAATAGAATTGGGAATATTCACCTTACTTGCTGCTGTGTTTGTGTACTGGCGATTTTAGACTTCTAAACTCTGGTTTTTCCTGTTTTTTTTTTTTTTAAGTCGATACTGTTTTTATTAAAACTACCCTACGGACTTTGCCAAAAATAAAAGTATTTTATTCGATTCTATACTAGTTTTAAAATATTGACCAAAAATTTTTTTTTACGTCACTGACAAACGAAGTAGCAAAGCTTGACGGCTGAACCGGTACGCTAGTAGAACTTTTCCTACCGAACTTTTTCTTATTATGCTAAAATGTCGGTATAATTACTGAATGACTGGATTTTTTAAGACGTTCTGTATGCACGTATGACAGCTGTAACATTTCACACTTACACTAAACGTCTCGAACAAAAGGGATTTCTTAGCATTTGGGTACACTCTCTTTCAAAAACTGTTAGGTATAAAAGTCGAATAAATTCAACTTTTTTGGAATAAATTCGGCTTTTTCCACTGGCATGTCGTAAAATTTCCAGCGGGCGAACAATGTAGAGGTTACGCTGACATGGATTAATCTCATGTTTTGAAAACATGAGGCAAAGCGTTTATTTTTTGTAGATCTGGCGCAATTTTTTTTATTAGGTTGTTACAGTCTTTTTAAAATAGTTACAAGTTAAAATGCTGTAGCTACGAAATACATAGCACTTCTTAGAATTTAATTTAGCCTATTATTTTTTTATTAAATTTTTTGATATGCTAAGCACAGCCGATGTCAACCATAATCTGTCAATGTCAATGTGAAATGGTTTCTTACAGTTTAATTTCATATCATTTATTAATTAGCTATCATTTAAATATGGCAGACCCGCTTCTTGGAATTTATTTCTCGTCGTCTGAGTGAATTAGAGTGACACAGCCTCGTGACGATATTATTAATTTCTGAGAACTCTGAAATAAATCCCATTACAATAACATACTGAAAGTTTGAATCAAAATGTTTTGCAAAAAAAAAAAAAATACTTTGCGTTACCTTAAATTACGTGCGTTAGTATTTCAAATAACTGTACTGTAAATTCCCTCGACTTTTAAAATAAAACAGTTCGCTTCTACATTCTTACTCTGTGCGCGAATGATTGACTGTTGCGCTTGCGCATAAAAACTCATCGACCGACAGTTGACATAGAACGATAAATGCCAAAAATTATCGTAAATTATCGCACTAATACCGCCTTATGAGCGACAGGAGAATACGCAGTATAAACTTGTATTATACTTTTGTACTCATAAAAATAATATTTTCAGAATCTTTGTTCATGCATTTGAAAAGTTCTTTGAAATTCGATTTCGGTTTTATGATGCGTTTAAAATGATTTTTATTGTCCTTGCATGGTGGAGATCTCGAATGATTGAGGCGTCAGAGTGCACTTTTACGCGCGTAAATCATTACCGCTAATTTTGGAAAGAGGATTTTACTTTCATTTTCATGTTTACGATCAATTCTTGCAGTTCCTTGTTGGATGTGTCAACAATTCTCGATAAATTATGCATTGCCAAAATTAGCAAAATACGAATATTTTCTTTGAGGTAAATATTGCAGCAACATTTCTGCCTCTCTATGTCGTTTTATTAATATTTATTTTAAAGTTATTTTTGTTCCCTTTCTATTTCCATTTAATAGTCTATGGAGTTGAATATATTTTTTGAACATGCTGTTTATTATATCTAAACGACAAATTTTCTTTCTAAAAACATACCTACTATTTATTTTACCTATTACAACCTATTAAAACTGGTGTCTAAAGTCAAATAAAACATGTACTTTCCCCTATTTCAGCGCATAAAAACCAAGGCCCATACAGAACCGGAAAGCCACAGCAACATAATACTACATAATAATATGTAGTTGAGAAAAAGCTGGGCAGATGATGATGACCGAGAAGGCATTGATCACCTGGTTATTTACGATTTCAGACCATCAAGTCCAGCGGGGTAATTACGTAACACATAGTAGCAAAGGGTTCCATTTTGAAAGTTTAACAATACAGTAGATTGTTATACAAGGGATGAAAGGAACCTATTGAGGCACGAGATGGTTTGGCGCACGAGCGTTGCGAGGGCGCATATAGTTCGAGTGCTTAAATAGGTTCTTTCACCCGAGATAAACACTCTGCATTTCACTTTGAATATGAGGAAAGTAAATAAAAACGTAAAATACATCTGAATTTGATGAACTCATTTTATACAAATATCAGTTTATGTAAATAATTAGCATTCGAAAAAACAACTGAAGATCGAATTGCCACTTTCCCGCCTTTTTAGGGTTCCGTAGTAAACAGAGAACCCTTATAGTTTCACCATGTCCTTCTCTTAGTACTAGAAAGCTGTAATTTTGTATGGGTGTACATAATATATTAATCACGCCAACAAAGTGGTAAAATAAAATATTGAAAAAATAAAAATATTTTTTTTGGTTACCTCCGGTAGGTACACTTAAAGTGGGAGGGAATGGTAAATTATATTTTTGTTTTCGTCTATCCCATAGAGTGGGGTATCGTTGGATAGGGCGTTTAAAAATATTGTGGGTTTGTGAAAATCATTTTTCGATTCAGGGATCCCTTTGCGTAATATTAAGCTTTAAAGTGCTAATTTTTGTTAGAGTCAAGTGTCCCCCCCTGCCACCTAAATGATTGTATTTGGATACGTGAAAAAATCACAACAGTAGTATATATAACGAAGTTAAAAAGAAAATAATCACAGCTAAGTAGGCTTTACAAGTTACCGAATTATAGTCGACCAACTTACATTTTAGAAAAAACTTAACATTGTAGCTGAAAAACATATTTTTCTACTGCAATGTTAAGTTTTTTCTTTGGATAAATTCATCCCACCTAAGGAACCCTTCATGTGCGTGGTCCGACACGCACTTGGCCGGTATTTTATGTTTCTTTTTCTGTGGCATTCTACCAGCCAGTATTTGTTTATCATTGATGATGGTAAATATTTAGTTCAAATCAATGTAAATTAAATAATAATTTAGTGAAAAGTAAATTATAAGTATAAAGTCATGTTACAAAATTGTTGATAATATTTTTTTAATTACAATTTTACGCCGCGATTTAATAGAGTGCCTGTAAAAAGTTGGGACATGGCTTGCATAGTTTTTTATTTTTTGACAGCAGAGAAAATCGTTTCCCAGGGACGAAAAGCACTGTTCAGCTGACTTCAAGCGTACTTTCCAAGAGAAATGAAAAATTCATTGCTTTATCTAATGGATTAGCAATATGCTTCAACATCATTCAGATTGTGATTTTATAGATATCATAGTGTATTACGCAATTAGGGTGCGGAATTGCTGATAACCTAAGACGTGTTCCGTTACAGTAAATCACTTATATACTAGCATATCGTGACAATATGGCGGTACATAATATTTTCCCACGCAAGTCACTCTGTATAAATACATATTGCATGTAAGTAGAGCGAATGCCAGCAACCTATGATTACTAGTGCCATTGTAATCTTTTATAACTAAGACGTTCTGTGTGCTACTTATATTGTTTTATTAATATTTACTTACATACATATCGATTTTTTTCCTAGAAACAGGTCTTTAATTCAATATTAAGATGAGTTTTGAATCATACCTATAATACAGGGTGTAACAAGACCCTTCACGAAACCTTTATCTACGCAATCTGTACATCAAAGTAACTTTGTGCAAAAATAATTGCTGGGAAACGACTTTTATTTTTGAAGTGAAAATTCGCTGTTTACGGTAGAACCTACGCAATGTAACACACTCAAAACATTGTTCTTATAGGTGCATGCATTGGTGATTGTAGGAGTATTTAAAGTTAAGTTACAACATATTTTAATCAACATACAAACTGACACTGGCCTGTAAATTACAAAAAACCTAAGAACATTGGAATTTCGCGGGCTACCTTAGCGCATCCAGTTTTACACTCGTTTTATTAAAATTATGGGACTACAATTTTTTCTTTGGCAAACAGGCTGATGGTCCAGCTAAAGTATAGTTGATGCATTGGAGTCCTTAGCATCAATAAAACTGTAATAAAATCTTAACTTCTAATAATTGAATCGTTAATTTGATTCCCATATATCAATTGTCCGCGTAATTGGCTGAATGAAGACACGTGTAAGTCTTTACTGATGAAACGTTGTTTACTCGAGCTCAAAATACTTATTACGAAGTAGAACTACAGTATTTTCATTCCACGAAGCGACGCGCGTTTTACTTGTGGTTACACACAAACACGCTGTGAATGTGTGTGTAAGCGCAGGAGCTCTCGGTACCGACGGCGACGGAGACAATGGCGAAGTCGAAAGTGTGTGTTTGTGTGTTATATGCTGACGCTACTCGTCTTCACGCACACATTCACAGCGTGTATGTAGTACACTTGTTTACCACAAGATAAACGCGCGTCGCTTCGTGAGATAAAGACACTGTACCTAAAAATAACTCCTCTTTTCCTCAACAGATCATCTTTTCTATCCTTACGACAATTACCATTGGTAAGTTTAACGATCCGTTATTCTCATATAGAAACAGGGTATTCATTGCGTAGTGTTCCAATTATAGCTAGATTGGGACCAAACGGAATATGTATTCTGTTGCCATACCATTTGACAGTGGCTCAATCATCTCTCTTGACATCGATGGGAATAAACATGGTGGTCCCATATAGACGGAAACCGCACAGTTTGGTTTGTTTAATATCGTTATATCATGTTTTAATATAATTTCGTCCACTTTAATATTGTGTCCATGTATGTCGAAAAAGTCGGCTACAGAGGGGACATTGCTACGATGTAGGTGGTCGCGGAGTTATTCCCTTTTTTTTTCATGTGAGAAGGACACAGAACGGTACACGCTTTCTTCTGAAAGCGTGTACCAGTGACCAAAAATCATCTATTATAATAGATGATTTTTATATACTATACATAGAAATGTATATTTCTATGTATAGTATATAAAAATCATCTATTATAATTTTAAGCAGTATCATTACCACCAATATCATTAAGACTTCTTCATCATTACATGGTCACATGTTATTCCCTTTTCTTCATGATGGAAGAATACAGAACGCCGCCACATGCTTTCAGAAATGTAATCTCGTTAGTAAAAAGAAATTTAAGCAGTAGATGGTATTGCTTTCATTTCTTTATCATTATTTCATGGTTATATTTGTATATTGCCTCCAAACGTTAAGAGCGGGTGATTCTTAGGCCTGTGTTCACCAAAATTCAAACCACCGGTTAGGTATTTAAACAGTTGGTTTATGTCAAATTTCCTATGAAATTTTGAGTAATCAACTGATTAAATATCTAAACAGTTGATTTAAATGTTGGTGAACACAGGCCTTAGTATTTTACAAATAAAAAGTCTACCTAAATATTGGCCTACCTATAATAATTTTGTTTAGTTCCAAAGTGTCCCCACACTCATTAGTCGGCTTAGTACACTCGAACAGTTTGTTAAACTCGTTGTTCGTTTGTGGTTCAGCAGTTAAACCATTTTGTGGTCAAACTTCGGTGTTTATGTAAAATAATAAAGTCAGCACAATAGTTAGTTATTTCGACCTAATAGGCTTCATAGGTATTAAAATAGAATTTCAAGTATTTAGGGCAATGAATTTTTTTTATCAACTCGTTAATTAAATAGTGCTACATCATGAAGTTGTTATTACAACTAGGCCTTTTCAAAAAATTCTTAATAATAGCTAAATCAAAATTATTTATACATAAAAATTATGATAATTCCCTTTTGATTTCAATATAAAATTAGAGGAAAATTTTCGAAAGAAAAATCTAATATTTCGTTTTGATAATTCCAAGTTTGAATAAACGTCTTTCGGTACTAATGAACTATTATTACTTTCTAATGACCAGCCTTAAATTGTGATTATAATAAGCGAAAGTTGGTATTTTCTCTATTATATATTCAATATGAATTTTGATATTGTTGGCAAGGTTAGTCTTTAAATGGAAGAACAACATGACGTCTATACGTCTTTACGTACGTTTGTTCGTGAACGGGCGCCGTCAGTTGGGACCTCTTAGCTGCCACGGCTTATTTTAATTTTTGAATTGTTTCTATTACGGACGCTTCTAACGTGCACGTCTTTCTACATTGTTCTCACATGTATAACTTCAACATGAATGATGTAACCCATATTTTGTAACAATATTTTGTTTTAAAAGAGTGTCCATGGAGTTTCTTGTCCGTTCTTCTCCATAGGAACCTACTACGCTTTGGAATGGGCAACTAGCTTCATCTTTCTGACTGACCGACTCCTTGACAATTCAAAAGTGCCTGTAATTGGTTTATTTGAAATAAATGCTTTGAGTTTTGAGTTTTTTTTTTTTTGAGTTTACTGTAGTTGAATAAAATTTGAGCGAAAAATGATTTCTAAAATTGACAAAAATGTTAAGTAATGCTCTCGATTTTAGCCAAAAAAATGTGAAGCAAAGAAATTCTTCACACCAGAAGGCCGTGATTGTTAAAATCGTACAACACCTGAATGACAATGAACGCGGAAAAGATATAAATTACATAATTCATGCAAATTTAACTGTTTTTTTTTGCTCAGAAAAAAAATCGGCCGAAACACTGTGCGGTTTCGTTTAAAATTCCACAAAAATTGTAACGGTTTATATTTATGAAAGAGAATCTTAAATTGAGGCATTGTGAGTGGAATCCGGCACGATTTTCCCGTCAATCATTACGTTTTTTTCGTTAATTTTTCGAGAGACTGTCCCTTGGCGATGAGTCTTTTGGGCTTTGTGAAATGTCAGAAATGCATTGTGCTTTAAATATTTAATACGGACAAATAAGAGCGCTTTTCAAGCGGTATATTTATGTTCAAACTGAGTGCTTTATACAAAACACTTTGAAGTTTATTACAAACTTCAAGCTTTAGAGGAACCCATATCAGAAAAAGTATTTTACTTAGTTTGTAAAAAATATACTTATGTAATAATAATAATAAATTATTTATTTCACCAAAAAGCCATCACATTACAATAACCAAAGATTAAGAGGATATAAGGCTTATAACTACGTCACAATAATTTTAATACTCTGACTCCTAAACTAGGTGTATGTGCCTGTGTCTTAGGAGTCAAACACAAACCCTGTGTTGGGTACATAACACATGTGTATATTTTTTACAAACTAGGAACTAAAAGATTTGAAACTTTGCAAAAACTGTTTAAAACGCCGATTTTGATATTTACAGTTTTTTTTTATACGTATTTAATATAGGATACTTTTAGTGACGAAAAGTGGAATATTTTCCACATCGATACAGTCGCTAGCCACAGTTTATTGTAATGCAAAAGTTATGTCTAAAACCCATTCCGTCGCTAGCTAATAAGATTATATTTATTAGTCGGTTGACTTTTACTACATACGGGGTAATAGCCGACTGATACCATCTCCGATTCCATTACGAATAATATAAGGGTATGTAACTTAATCCTAACAAAAAAATCAAAGCTGGTATTAATTTATTCATATTCAGCTTTACACAGTTCATTAGGCCCGCATTACCTGTAGTAATTGTAATTAATTTTGCACTTTATTTTAATATTCTCATCATTTAAATGGCAAAATATGAGGACTGTTACTTTCAACTTGACTTATTTGATATCATGCATCCATACTAATATTATAAAGAGGTTGTGTGTTTGAATGTAGAGAGAGTATGTGTAGAGAGATCTACTGATTCGCACCCTAATTTCTTAACACACTATCAATAACAATCTCACTGATTTTGAAGGATATTGCTAATCCATTGCTTCTTATGTTCGAAAAAATTGTCTGCTCAACAACGAGTAGGTACATAACGCAATGAATGTCGATAAACTATCAAAATGAAACCCATTAGAAGAAGAAGAAGAAGAATTTTTCTTTATTCGAGTATCCACATCCATTGCTACTGTGTGTTACACAATTACCCCGATTCGAAAAATTATTTTACTAGTTTCCCGAGTATCCTATGATATATTTTATGTTAAAACAATAAATTTCACGCCGATGACGACGCACAGTGGAACGAATGTATGGGAGCGGTTGGACGTAGACATGTCCGAAAAAAAAGAGTAAAATTATGCCAAACTAATGATGCCATCTTATTCGATTACTTTAATGCCTTCATAACTTGTGGTGATGAATTTCTTCATAACTCCCATATTTCGGGAGTAATTTGAGAAAATGTGAAATTTTACTATGAAAATGAGTGTATCGAGCTCTCTCCCTCCTGATTCCGGGCTTGTTTCAAGTAGCGGTCTCTAATATCATAATGCTAATACTAAGAGCTATATTTAATACTAAGACACATAGTGCGCCAAATGTGCACTTTCTGGGATAAAGAGTGATGTTTATTTTATAACACAATTTTTTTATTTTTTGTTTATTTTGTTGATTAAAACCGTTTTTCTAAAGGTTTACCTTATTACAATAACATTTCTGAGCAGCCAATTAGAGAAGATATAAGCTAATTAGGATATATAATTAGGGACTTA
The DNA here is from genome assembly GCA_947523025.1 of Dryobota labecula. Lineage (NCBI taxonomy): Eukaryota > Metazoa > Arthropoda > Insecta > Lepidoptera > Noctuidae > Dryobota > Dryobota labecula. Next base: position 1,722,033 of record OX383300.1, read on the forward strand.
AGGTTTACATATAAAACTGATGCACTAATGATTACTGATAAGAACATTGCTATTATTTAATTACTAAATGGCTCTTAATACACTAATTTAGCATGCATCATTTACTAATTATCACAATAACTAATTACCTTGCAATATTTAACAAAGGATACCTGGGATACCTGGATTTTATATAAATAGGTCACTATTAGTAACTTTAAAATCAGTGTTGATTTACACCTCGTTGTATCCAAGCTAATCTCGCAATGTATTTTCCAAATTTTAATACAAATCTTGATATTCACGTTGCTTTATGCGCACGCGCACATAAAGATTTACGCGACTTTAACTATTTGTTCAGTGTTTTAAAAGATAACAGTTGTGTTCAGTTATGTGAAAGTGCTGAAACAAGTTTAAAAGACTGGTGTCGTCGATTTTGCTACCGCATTTATGCAAAATGGACACAGTCTGGAAGAAGCACAGATAAGTTTCGGAAGAAACATGAGATTTGGCTACAGGCTGCAATTCAATGGCCGGAATTACAGAATGAAAATATGGAACCTTCTACAGAAAATATAAGTGACGTCATCGAGCCCATAATTTCTCCTGCTAAATCTGATGCTTCAACTTGTACACATCCTAGTCCTCGTAAATCTTTTGAGGACCTTAGTAACCGGCAAAAAAGAAGACGCACTGAAGGTAGTCTTTCATGCAGCAGTAGCAGCGCTGAAATTATGTTTTCGGCCGAAAGGGCGCTTCAAAAGGCAGGACAAAGCGATACAGCTTATGTTATGAAATACTTGACGGAGAATCCAGAAGAGGCCTCAAAAATCAAAGCCTTCATTGAAGGTAAATCAATTCAGGTACGGGAAATATCCCCTTTGAAGGCATTGGCTCTTTATGTATCGATGAACTTATCGAAATGGCGCTATAACACTCTTCGGGATTTCAACACTCAAGAAGGAGCTCTTCAATACCCGAGTTACTACATGTTGGTTAAAGAAAAAATTAAGTGCTATCCGGCCAAAGAAGATCTCACAGTTACAGAGAGCTCTGCAAAAATCAAATTACAAGCCTTGATGGATTTAACCTCAAGAAGACTTATTAGGTCGTTAGAAACCCCTGTTGATCCCAATCAACAGCTCGTATTGACCAGCAAATGGGGTTTTGACGGATCATCTAGCCAAAGCATTTATCATCAAAGGACGAGTGAAGATGAGCAAATCGATCTTGCTAGTAATTTTATGATTAGTCTTGTACCACTGCGGCTCGTCTCAAAAGGTGTAACAATTTGGGAAAACGAGCGACCATCTTCCACTTCATTTTGCCGGCCAATATTGTTTAAGTTTATAAAGGAAACCAAAGAAAATGTGCAGAGAGAGATGGCTGAAATCGAAGCAGAGATTGAAGCCTTAACTCCATCCACCATCACTGATGGAATTAGTGTCAAACACCAACTGCTGTTGACAATGATTGATGGTAAAATTCATTCCATTATATCCAATACAGCAGCTTCAGTGTGTGACATATGCAAGGCTTGTCCTAAAGAAATGAATAATTTAGAGTTAATCAAAGATAAACACGCAAACGAGGACATGTATAAATATAGCTTAAGCACCCTTCACGCTTGGATTCGCTCAATGGAATGCTTATTACACATTTCCTACAAATTAGACATAAAATCATGGCAAGTAAGGGGTGATATAGCAAAAAGGCAAGTTGATGACAGGAAGAAAAGAGTTCAAGAGGCTGTAAGAAGAGAAACGGGCTTACTTCTCGATGTTGTGAAACAAGGCAGTGGATCCACCAACAATGGCAACTCGGCAAGGAGATTTTTTGAAAACTACACTAAATCTGCTGAACTGACCGGAATAGATGCTATGCTTTTAAGAAAAATCTGTGTGATCTTGCAGTGTATTTCATCAGGAGAGAAGATCAACGTAACTAAATTCCGAGAGTTCTGCTTTGATACTGCTAAGCTTTACGTGGAGTTATACCCATGGTATTATATGCCTTCTTCACTTCATAAAATTTTAATGCATGGGCCAGACATAGTTCAGAACATGTCAATTGTGCCCATTGGTTTTCTATCCGAAGAGGCATCTGAGGCTAGAAATAAAGATTTTAGAAAATATAGAGAGGGGCATTCTCGAAAGCATAGCAGTATCTCATGCAATGAAGATATTATGCACAATCTTTTACTGTCTTCTGATCCACTTGTTACAAGTATCCGTCCAAAAGGAAATAAGTTTGTAAAAAAATCTTCTTTTAAGGAATTTTATGAGCTTACGGATTCTGAGAAAAGTGATATCGAATTTGTTAACATAAATGATTTAGCGGACATCGATTCTGAATTTGAATTAATTGATGATGATGATGATGACGAAGATAATTAAATGATGTTATTGTTTTAAAATGTGTAACTTAGTAAATTAGAGCTTACATCTTAATTATTTATTGTACTTTTAATGAAACTAGGTAATTTATTATCAACTTACTTAAAAGTCATACTCTCATCAGTTCTTGTGAATATTTTTGTTAATATATATTTCTGTATATATATAATATATTTATAGACCTCTTAATAAGTCTGTCTGCGGTTTAAAGTAAATACAAATGGGGAAAAAACGTTTTTTTTTTTAAATTTTCATTTCCTTTTATCCCAGAAAGTGCACATTTGGCGCACTATGTGTCTTAGTATTAAATATAGCTCTTAGTAATAGCATTACGATATTAGAGACCGCTACTTGAAACAAGCCCGGAATCAGGAGGGAGAGAGCTCGATACACTCATTTTCATAGTAAAATTTCACATTTTCTCAAATTACTCCCGAAATATGGGAGTTATGAAGAAATTCATCACCACAATTTATGAAGGCATTAAGTAATCGAATAAGATGGCATCATTAGTTTGTCATAATTTTACTCTTATTTTTCGGACATGTCTACGTCCAACCGCTCCCATACATTCGTTCCACTGTGCGACGTCGCAATCAGAAGCTAGTCATTTATATGGCTAGCGATAAAGCTATAGTAATACAAATAACGCATCTTTTAGAGTCCGAATATGTACTGTAACAATATTTGTCCATTTCCAAAATTAATCTTTAAGTACCTAACAAAATGTAATCACACGCGTACATTAGACTGGAAGACCATTAATCGCATTACATAATTGAATAATTTATCAAGCACTCAGACAGCTATTAATTAAAAATGTTCTATTTGTATGCCTACTTTAATTCCTCTTCATTATAAATGTAATGAAAGCCTCGAGATTTTTATGAGGCATAAACCTCAAGGGTTCTGATTTGATCTGAAGATGTAAAAATTTTGATGGACACTTCAGAAAATATTATTTTGCTGATCGATTTAGTATTCATTAACATTTTCATCAGTGACCATTTTGCTATTTTATTGATGGACACCACCAGCTTGTAGACTGATAACGATAAGTAATTAAATACATTATTTATACTTGTATATGCAAATACTAGAATGATGCTGTCGCCTTTCTTTGTAATAATTCGTCTACACTAAACAACTTGAGATAGCTAGAAAGTGGTTTATGAGTGTATCTTTACTGGTTAGGGCAAATTTCAGGAAAATTAACACTGAAACAACGTGAAGCGAAAGAGTTATAGATACCAAAATACACGCGTGTCAAGTCAAAAGCAGAAAGGTGCATTTTGATGTAGAATTTCGACATCAAAATATTTGGACAAAGCCACAAATTATCTCCACATAACTTATCAATTATGGTACAAATAGATACGAAAGTAACACTAACCCAGCTATGTACCGCATAGCGACACACATTACAGAGTACAATGCTTCATTTACGATCCAAGTCTTAGATAATACAAAGTTGTGACCTTTGCGTACTTATAATGACTTAATAATTCTCTAGTCGATGCTATCTCTCTAAATGGATTGTGGACCGGACTCACGAGTTTTTGTTGTAATTTTTATGTGTTTTGTTTTTTGTTGGTGACTATACTGTGTTTGCAAATTAGGAGGCGGTTAAAGGCAAGGATTTGGGTTTATTTTCTTTTTTAATTCCTGGTTTTGGTCTCAAAAACAGTTGCAATGGAAAATGCTGTTGAGTGAATGTTATCTCGCTTTTGTTCTCTCACTAGAGTAAAAAACCTTATCATTATCTAGCACCCGATTCGTTTCCGATTTTCTTTTGTTTTTCCTTCGGACTGACTTTGGATTCTTGTGTTGTTATATGACTGAGAGCATCTTTTTCATCATGTCATGCTTCTTATTTTCATCACTTACCTCATTTTCCATTTTTTTTACCATGCCTGTGGTGTCTAGTATTCCTCTTCCTAACCATTGTTAATTTGATTGACTTCAGCTTTACAAATATTACTCTGATTTTTGTATTGATTTTTTCTGCTTTGAATATGATTATATATAATATTCCCGCTGCTGGGACACAGGAAGACTCTTCGAGAGAGAGTGGGCTGTAATTTACTACGCAGACCCAGTGCGGGTTGGTAGACGTCACATTTCTTCGAATTTTTGGTTCTAGGACATGCCGGTTTCCTCACGATGTTTTCCTTCACCGTTTGGAGAGCAGTGGTGACGACATATTTACACAAAGTAAAGCGCCTGCATGGGTTTGAACCTACGACCTACAACTCGTAAGTCAGGGCTGTTACCATTGGGCATTAAATTGTTGGTATTGTTAAAAAAAAAATCGGCAACAGCTGCACTCATTTTATCGTATTTGGAAGTCAACTTTAATAATTGTGTTTACCGCTTGTCTTTCTTTTTGTGTATTTAAGTGTATACAATCCGTACCTGTATGTTGTGCCGGTCCCGAGGCAGCGTGTCGCGAGTCGTGTCCAAACCCGCGCGCGTGTCACGACCAACCATTGTAATGGTCATCTTTATGCCTCCTTTTTTTAGATAATTACATACAGCCGCTAATTGTACCGTACCGCTTGAGGAGAAACTTTTTTACTTTTGAACTTTGATTGGTTTAAACGTTTCCTCGTTAGTAATCATGTTTTGTTGATTGGTGAATTCAGAAATGTTTCTAGCTTTCTTATAGTTCGAGGAAAAAGGTAAAAGTCAAGGCATTGTTAAGAGTATAGCTGCGACAGTAGAATACAGACAGAAGACACTGGTGCCGATTCTCTTGTACACCGAACTAAACTAACTAAACTATCACTAAAATTCCTTACTTTTGGCTATGAGAATCTTAAAGCTATTCTGCAAACAAAATTCTCTAAATTTAAAAATAAGTTTGACACAACTAAATCGAAATTGACAATCGTGACTCCACGTGGTATTTTTTTTTTCTTTTGTCTTCGTAATGTTGTACTTGTTTGCCCATGATTTTTTTTAGAGCCGGAGGCGCGCATGGGCAAAAACACGTCACGCTGCCCGCGTGACGTGTTTTTTAAGGAATTTTTCACTTTTTGTGTGGAAAATGAAAAAAAAGATTACCTGCATGTAGAGTAATAGGGGTTTAAGGGTTTCTAAAAGGGGGTCGAAATTTTCATTATTTTTGCGATAGGACACACCATTTTCCAGATATAAGCAAAAGAAAAGAAAAAAAAATATATAGCGATAAACACGAAATATTTTAAGTGGTACACCTATAGGTGGTAAAGAGGCCATGGAAATGATTTTTTTTTTATGTGAGTATATTATTCAAAAAATTAAATAGTTTAAAATTACTTGATATGATGATTAATTATCAAAATTCACCGCGCCCATACCGCCACCCCACCGCACCATTCGGCGTCACCGCGTCGAGGCGTGTCATTCATAGAATAAGTAAATTATTGTTTTTTTCGCAAAATGTCATAAGCAATTTTAGAATTATAATAATTATGTAAAAATATAAAACACTTAGATTAAAAAAAAAATTCGCTGATATGGCTTTTTTACGACCTAAAGATGTTTATCTTAAAATATTTCGTGTATGATACTCCTTCTATAAAGTACTGGTTTTCCACCAGAAGTCGAGGTGATTGGTGTGAATTTTAGTTCATGAAAACTAATTTTATTCCACACCTTTTTAATCGCGATTAAAAATAGTCAGATTTAGTTAGAAAATCTAAATTTTAGTTTAAAAACGTCAAATTCAGAATAGCAAAATTGCCATTTTCACTAAATTAAAAACTCAGTACCATTTTAGAGCTGTCAAACTAAAATATAGTTAAGTTGTGTCACTTTAGTCAATTTCAGAATAGGAAATGGTCGTTTGACAGGAATAAACTAAATTTTGGTGATTTTTAGTCTAGTTTAGAGAATTTTGTGACAAGAGAATCGGCACCATTGTCTTCTTTTTCTCTAGTGTAAACAGGTACTAGCTATTCAAAAATATTATGTAGGTCATGCTATCATAAAAACTGAGACTTAGAAGAGTTGGTTGGTAGCGCGAAGATAACTTAATTTCCAAGTCAAATGCCTTAGGGCAACATTTTTGGTTAAGAAGAGAACAAACATGGACTACAATAAGACATATAGTGCCAGCTAGACATTGGTTCTCCGACTGACCACCTCAATTACCAGCTGTCTCCTGTAGCTTGTTTTTGAAGCGGTCATTCGTAGACCTTGAGAATTGCGATAGTATAATTAATATATAATGTTGATTTTAGCATATCGTCCTGTTAGGTACGCTGGGGTAACTTCAGCGCTAGGATAAGACCGTATGAATTGAATTCTGCGCGACTTTATTCTGCCCCGACCGGGCCACAATATTACATAATGTTGAAAATCACAATGTTGTCAGCCTAAAAAAATATTAACCAATTAGCCGGGAATTTGATTCGGTCTTACCCCAGCGCCGAACTTACCCCAACATTCTCTAATCCTTTATTTACTCTTTAACATGGAAGTAACAATCTGCTATAGGCTGATCATCATTAGGTAGGTACTGTCCTAAAACCATAATTTAAAAACTACAAAAGAATTTAAATGCGCCTAAAAACAGTATTGCTAACCATTAATCTAAAATCGGGATCTTTACGACTCATCAATATCAAGGTCGAACGATTTCGAATCGATTCTTTAAATCGATACGATCTATCGAGATGTATCGCGATTATATCGAGATCACGACTCGACCCGCAGTTCAATAGATTATCATATTTCTTTCGTAAAGAATGAGGCCTTTTTAATGAAAATTTCGATGGTGTTGTAATCTGTGGAAATATGTTGTTAGTACAATGGCTTAGATCGAGGTTGTATGTGATTAAGTTTGGGAAATAAACAGTTTTACATAATACTAATAGGTATACTTAACTTCAAATTCAAAGCCTCATGGCATGGCTAAGTAACTACCGCGCATTTTAAGTTATAGATATGCGAAGCCGCATTTGCTGCGCTAATCTCGAGGATGGGTGACCAGCCTGCTTTTACCTGTTATAGTGTCTAGTTTAAATTATAAGAATGGACGATCTCAGTAAAGTTGTGTTTTCTAAACCTAGCAACTAGCAAGTACCTGAAGGCCCTAAGACAAGTGGCCATCGCTTTCAAAGTCGACTTTCAACAGAGGGGTAATTCCGTAACACACAGTAGTGATGGCTTTCATTTTGATAGTTCAACAATATTTATTGCGTTGTTTACGTTGTTTAGCAGAGAAATTGTTCAAACATATGAAGCAATGGATTAAAAATCTAATATCCTTCAGATTGTTATTGAAAGTGTGTTACGCAGTTAGGGTGCAGGATCGACACTACTGTTTGGTAGCTTTTGTCAGTCCAGCATTTTTGTCTTTGCCATCATCGTTATCTCTGATAGAATGTCTCATTGTCTAGGCCCTCTGGTACTTTTCGACATTGTGAGGCCACCAGTATGTATGTTGATGTCGCAATGAAGTAGTGGCTCGTGCCTCCGTAAAATAATAATAAGAAATACAAATAAAGTACGAGGATTCTCGCTCCAGTAAGACAAATGCAGTCTAGCATTATCCCCTCAGCTTTGAAGGTCTCTGCCCACACAACCAGATACAAAACCTATACATAGAAGAACCACATTTGTATACATACCTACAGCTAAAGGTTGGTATTGGGTGTATTTATGCGGTCCGTAGGTTGCCGGTACATATCTTATTTTAGATCGCGCCCTTCGCTTGGTCAGCGGGGACCTTTGTACTGAGCGCAAAAACTATTGGTTTTGAGAATTTTTAGAACAATTTAGATTATTGTTTTTGTGCTCCGGTTGTTGACATGACTGTGAACTAGAAATTCTTTCAATTATTTGAGAATAATACTCTTCAAAATGAATAAACTGAAGATCTGTCCACAAAATCGAATTGATAAAATAAAAGTAAGACTGCGTCAAACGCACCAGCAAAAACACACTGCAATTACCAATCAACTGATTATAGAAATTATTCCTTTGACGATTACCCAAAGGAAGGCCAATTTTCTGCAGTTGACGATTTGAATAAAAATAAGCAATCTTTTATTTATTTTATTTTAATTTAACGGCCGTCGGCCAATTACATTAGTAAGAGACGTTATACATTAATTCACCCAATATTAATTATTATACGCTCATCCACAATACTTCTTAGAACGATAAAATTTGACTTCCAATCATACATGCTAATTGCTATCTTCATTTAAGAAACACAAAACATCATTATGCTCCATCTTGTGCTGATGCTAAACTTTTCATCATCATCTGCCTTTTCCCAAGTATTGGGGTCAGCTTCCAGTCTAACCGGATGCAGCTGATTACCAGTATTTACATAGAGCGACTGCCTATCTGACCTCCACAACTCATGATGCTAAACTATCGGCAGATATTATTATTCAACTCAGTTTGTTGCGTCTGAAAATTAAGCGTTTTTATTTTTTTGCTATCCTTACATTTTACCCAATGTTGACCGTACTTATCTTACCGTGAGGTATGTTCTTATTATGTGCGTTTTTTGCCAACGCCCCCGCATGGCTACACTGACTATTACTCAAATGGGAACCCCCCATTGATTGCTACCCATAGAATCTTCCTGGATAGTTTAAATACGAGTTTTTGGCATAACAGAAGGGAAATAATAATAATAATCTTTATTATAAAACACACAAGATTCATGATACACAAGAGAAGATGTAAAAAAAAATAAAAAAAATAACATGATACATATATCTACATAAATCTACACAGATTATGTAACCCTGTCTCCTAAACTAGGTAGTCCTGTATCTTAGGAGACAGTGTTAGGCCATACAGGGCGGTTAGTCATGTAGGTATAGCAGCAGCCAGGGTGTTAGTACGAGGGTGGTTAAGTAATACATTTGTGTGCCGGTGTGTAAAAGTGTAAGTGAGTGAGCTCAAGTATGTGTACGTGTATAAGTGGTGAGTATGGGAGTATGTGCGTGCCTCTAAGGGTGCGTGTGAGAGTGAGTGAGTGTATGCAGTGAGAATGAGTGATAGTGTATTGAGTATGAGAATAGAGTTTACTTCCTGTATTTTAAGAATCTACTCACATTGGGTGCTCGGGAGCCTCACACTTAACTTTGTGGAAATCCATTAAAGGGGATTCACTACAGTAAAGAGTGCGAAATGCAAATTATCTTACGTTTTTTGCAATTTGCAGGCCACTGTCTTGTTGTGTGTCGACTAAAATATGATCGCGACCGTAACAAATATATTGGCTTCACAGAATTATAATCATTAGAATCAGCAATACAACTCCTTAAGTTAAAATTAGCCGCAAATGTCATGATTTCATGAAGTAGTCATTCAATAGGGTAATTGAACTTAGAGAGTTATATTGATGATTTTTGCACAAATAAATATGAAAGCAAGGAATACCTGTACATACATATCCGTAGCCTACAGTAGGATATACATAAATGTCTTCGGGTCAATTATAGTATAAAACATAGTAGCTATGAGAAGGCCTCGATTCATCAGTAGATGGATGGCTATTACATGGGAGTTAAGACTTATAGTTTCATACTGAGACACGAAGCAACAAAATACGATCTAGAGGAATGTGGCCGCTTTTCTTTAGATCGAATTTTGTTGCTTCGTGTCTCAATATGAAACATTATAAAAGGTATTAAAAAATTCTAGACACACTCACCGAGGTTCGTTATTGAGTTGATTTTCATAACTCCTTCTCAGTCACGGGATGATATTTTTTTTTTCAAGTGGCGCTTTTAGACCGTTGTAAGCTCTCTTAAACATAACTGGTGAAATGTGGGTATTTTATAGGTACATCTCTGCCCAACCCTTTGGGGCACAAGGCGTGATGTTATGTTATGTTATGACAATAAACAGAAGAAAATAAGATTTATTGGACTGCGGAACTATAAACTACAGTGTAGTTCGGGTGTTAGTTCCCAATAGCCCTCAGCTGATACCGTGCCATCAATATTTTAAACAAAATATAATAACGAAAACTTCGATATTATTATCATAAAGAAGAAGTAAACAACATACATTCCTCCATTCCCTTTGATCATAAGTACTTACCTATAATGTCCGCCACCTATTCATATACACAGCCCTTCCCATTTAACTAAAGGTTCATGTTCCTTCCCGTCAGACATCACAGTAACTGAATGAATCCTTACATTCTTGCAATAGATCTATTGATTGACAATGGAGACTACCGAACGACCCCTTAATAATGCATTTAGACTACTAAATAGGACTCTAAAACATAGGTATAAGGTTGACAGTTGCTTGAGAATTGAATCTTACCACCTAGACATTCGGCTAGCGGTCATAAAACAGCCTGTTTTCATAAAACTATTTACTACAATGTAACAAAAACTCCTGCAAAATCAAAATTCAACTTTATAACCGAAACGTTATAGTTGAAAATGGTTTAGCGAGTCTCGGCGGGGGTTAAAAACATTTGCTCGTACTATTCGAGTCCGTCAAAAAGATTTATATGACAAAATAAGTTTTTTTTTATTGAGCTATTGAGTCGTTTTTTTATTGATTTCCAATGTGTGCTGTGTAGTTATTTTTATTTTATTTACGGCCCATTACCTGTGGCGTTGTGTTCTTTTTATGTTTATAGTCTAATTTAGTGCGTACCTTGAAGTCGTAGAATAACGATGACATGGGTTTTATTATTTCCTTTTTTGTACTTTTTCATGTAAATAAATAAGTTTGATAATGGACCGAAAAATAAAATGTATTATAGTTTGATTATTATAATTTTATTGATGAAATATGTACAGAGGTTGGAGATTATGTTTCTATAGAAGCTATACCTCTTACAGTTTTCCAATGTTGCATATTATACCATTATTTTAACATAAAATGTAAAATCATAATCTGCCATTTACGACAGCAATTATTAAAAAAAAACATTCATTGAGTAAAAAATCTTCAAAGATCCATCAACAAATTACAAAAAAAAAAAAAAAAATATTGCGAAGCTCCTCATTTCTCTTGCAGTCCATAAGCATTCTATAAACAACTTTTAATCTTAAAAATTTAAAATTCTCGACGCCAATCCTTTTAAGTTTGTAAATCGAAGCACTGTGCAGGCTTCATCTGACTGACGGCATCCAGAACGTCTTGACCCCTGCCATTCCCAAGTTTCAGTCCCTAGAACCTGATTTTACTTGTGACGAGAGGGGTACGGAAGGCCAGGTTATGGGAGCCGAAGTGTATGCAAGCGATCCGATGGCTTGCATAACTTGAGCCCTCATGTTGAGCCTTTTCCCGTTTCTGTAGAACGGATGCAAAGGATTTGCGGGAGGAGCGGGAGGTAATGTAATTCTGGGTACTGCAAGGATCCTTGTACAATGAATTGCATTAAGCGACAGGGCCTCTACGAGCTATGAATGCTCTTAATGTATGGATACGATTTGATCGCTCCGAGCGTTTAGTGCTGTGTATGGTGATCGAGTTGTCGATAAATCTGTCGAACCTAAGCAGATTAGTATTGAGTAGATAGTAGTTTCATCAGCACAGCATGTGCCAACTTACCCATCTAGAAATTAAATGAAAACTATTCTGCAAATAGAATCACTTTTACATATTTTTTTTAATGGGCTAGATGGAGTCGACATTTCCTATCTGACTACCTCTGAGAAAAATCGAAAAAACTCAGGGGTCAAAGTCCAGACATAATCTTGGTCAGATCATGTGAGGACCATGTAGATGAGTGTAATAAGATGGCTACGGTGATGATTTTCATGTCATGGACAGCTCTGTCCAGTTATTGTTTGTATTGGAACAGAATGAAAATCCAAATTAGAAGTCGAAGAGTATGACGATGAGAGAGACTTCTGCGAACATTAGGGAGAAAATTATTATCTCTTGTTACTATAAAAATCAAAACTGCCTATTTCAAGTCAATTGTACACTCACTAATTAAATTCAAACCCATCCATGTGTGCGTCCATGCAGTAAATAATTCACTTACCCAGAATAATAGAGGGGTAACTCGAAAAACTCATTACCGTTCAACCAAACAAATTCGACCCGAAAAACTAGAAAATTGGGGTAAGTACGTAAGCCCGCTTATTTTTTATACACGTATAAATAAGAAAGGATTCAAACAGGCTCCCAAAGATACTGTATCGCATTGTACTGACCCTCGGCTCACAAAAGGATTCTTGAAATACTTATTCTATGAAAGAATTATCTCATTTGTTGGAAATCTTTTGGGTTATTTGTGTTTCCTATTCAGATTATTTGGAGCAATGATTATTAGAATATTCATAGGAGATTGTTTTGTTAACTGCAGTGTGATTTACGATGCTAATTTGGTCCTACTCTACTCTACGATTTAGGAGCTTGTAACTTTATGTAAAAATCTCGACCACTCGTCACTTTCAAAAGATGCACTACCGGGTTTATATCAGCGATCATGTCATCTTTGCTCTCAATATTATTGACTCAAGATTCTTTACCAGCAGCAATCTTAATAGGTATATAAAACAAAGTTCGGTTATTTACACCATATATAACTCAAGAACAGTTGGACCGATTTTTATAACCTTGGATTTGTTGGATTTGTCTTCGCCCCGAACAGCAGAACATGCAACTACTACATGCGAATTTATTTCGAAAAAAAAAAAAATTCTGTAGTTAATTCACTTTTTCATACATTTTGTACAGAACAGATTTTTTTATCATATCTTGAGAACGAATTGGGGAACGGGGAACAAGAAATTTCACGCGGACGAAGTCGCGGGCAGAAGCTGGTGCTCGTATAAAACAAAGTCGCTTTTCGTGTCTGTCTGTGTGACCACTTAGAGATCTTCTAAATGGATTTTGGTGAAGTTTTTACCAGCATTTAGAACATTGTTTTGACATGCGGTCGCCAGAAAGCTAATCATTCTAGACAAATGCTACTTCCCACCTTTTAAAAGGACCAGCACAATATTCGTGCACTTATCGATCTGCATGCGCGGCACGTCACTAGTCGGCGAAAGCTTCAAGTCACGATTGGTTAGGTTACACAAGGATATTATTATTTCTTGCCGTTTCGCCCGTACCGGCAACACATTTTTCAATTTTATGTTATAACAACCAACAATGTTGATTTTTATGTGCCTGTGTTATAACTTCACTGGGATTATCAAACCTTAACACTGTTATCTTGAAAAGCGAATGGATTGATGATAATGCAAGCATGCATTATGGCATTAAATCTGGACTGTGTACCATCATTGTTGTATATAAAGTAAAAATAAATGAATGATGATTATGGTTTTTCAAGTTATGATTATATGTAGTTGATGATGATCCTGTAATTGTGCCCAGCCTTTCTCATCATGACGATGGTCTACTTATGAATTATATGCATAAGTTTGTTCCAAGATTTCTTGGTCCTTCTCGAGACATTCAGGTATATTGTCGAGCAGCACTTTAAGAACAATTTACTGCAATTACCATTTACTTCTTTACTTTGTAGCTTACCATCTTACCCGTCATTATTTTGTAGTGGTCTCCTATCAGCTGATGCACAAAAAGCCATTAAACACTGGTCGCGTGAGGGTTCTTGCAGAAGTCATTTGATGCCGTAACTGTTGTGCTCAAAAGCCTCTGACATGGAACAGGTTTATAAGCTCAATGCCTACCTGTTTCATACAATAGTCCATTGCTCTTAGCCCTGTACGTACATATAGGAGCGATCAGCTGTTACAGCCTCATTTTTAGAGTTCCGTAGTCAACAAGGAACCGTTATAGTTTCGCCATGCCCGTCTGTCTGTCTGTCTGTCCGTAGCCTTAGCTCAGAGACTCTTAGTACTAGAAAGCTGTTTTTTTTTGGGTTCTCCTAAATATTTGTCCCCCTCCCCTGCAAGCTAAATGGTTGTATTTGGATATGTGAAAAATTTCACAGCAGTAGTATTAATATATATCGAAGTTAAAAGGAAAACTGTCACAGCTAAGTAGGCTTTACAAGTTACAGAGTAATAGTCGACCAACTTAAATGTACAGTTGACAAACATGTTCTCCCATACATTCTGTATGGAAAAATATGTTTTTCAACTACAATGTTGTTCTTGGGATAAATTAATTCCAACGACGGAACCCTTTATTGTGCGTGGTGCGACATGCACTTGGCCGGTTTTATTATAGTTTTGTTTTATTTTTGGTCCTTAGAGCCTGTGGTCCTTTCAGGGTGTAGTTTGGTTGATGGAGCTTTGTATCATCTGTCTTGGAATGATTCGTTTTTTAAGGAACGTTGGTCTTATGGCAGCTGTCATCTTTACGTATTCCGATTTTTGCATAATGTGTAGGCGACAGTGGGGATTTATTGGTTAATGTATTTTATCAACTATGAAATGTACAATATTACAAATACGCAAAATATTTACTGTATGCCCACTGTTATTAATAGAAAATGGTGAACTTTACTGCCAAACTCAAACATAATTTACGTCCCATCTTCAAGGACTTTGATACTATCAAACAGTTCTTAAGGACATTTACGTCATAGGCACCAAAAGCATTACTTCCCTCCGATTAAGTCGAGTAACCAAAAACAATTGGTAACCTTAACATTGCTATTGTTTTAACACAATACAATTGCGTACACGCATGCAGGCCTTTGCCCTAAAAAAAATATACTTGTTACGTTGACAAAATTCATTTTGCTGCTCAAAAAAATATTCAGTATCTTATTGAATTGCACTAAGGGTTAGTTTTGTTTGGTCTGTAGGTACAGATGTCTTCGAAATATCTTTGCATTTGATTAACTATTTGATTTGCTCTCAATCTTAAGTAAAAATCTAAGTAGCGTAATAAATACGTTTATTGTATGTTTATTGAATATTTGTTATTTCGAGAACTATGCCCAAGATCTATGGACGACCTTAAGATATCTTCGCGCTCTTTATACGGCTTGGGGTCAACCGAGTTATAAATGATATCGCCAAGAACATCAGAATTGTTCGGAGACATTTATCGGATTTATAGTTTACAGACTGTATAAATAATATTGTAACCCTGTGATTGTCGAAGGGTTAATGGTAGGTGAGATTTACAATGGGAGGTTCACATTTACTTTGTTTATATTGGTTAAAAGCCGCTACGTGTAAGAAAGCATCCTATTTGATGCGCGGAATATTTCTGTGTAATTTATGGGGTTTGACTGACGATTAAGTAAAATCGTTGTATTTGGTGTGTCGTGTTTTTCACAATATTATTCAGAATTAATATAATTATTAAACATTATTGTTGCTTTTTTCAGGTGCAAAGCCGGAATATACCAACTACCATACACCTTCACGCTTCGAGTCGAGCTACCAGATACCTTTAAGAAAACCTAATACATGAACATACAAAAATAAAATAAAACACTATACCAATCTAATAGAATGGCTACAGCTTTTAACCCGTTTGCTCTCAACACGCTCAGATGCACCACAATTCATTAATGTTATGTCACACCACCGAAGTCACTAGCTTATGAAAACACTCCACATGTTCGCATTTCTAAAGAAACAAATATTTTCTTAATTTCCGAGAAATCGGGAACACCACAACAAAAACTTATTCATCTTAGTTTGAGAAGTGTTACTAGTTAAGTGCACGGCAAACAGGGGGTACAAACAGCCAGGCATGATGAATGGCCCGCGAGATAGATAGGGTTAGGTGAAATACTGAGAGTTTTAGCACCACTGTATGGAAGGACTTAGCCAAAATCTGTATTTGGAAAATAGGACCACTTGCCCCTATATATCAACTTTTGTGTATATATTATAAAGAGGTAAAATTTGTTTGTGAGTTTGTATGTAAGGGGTAATCTCCGAAACAATTGAACGAATTCTGAAAATTCTTTCAGTTATATGTAGCTGCTGTATCCCTGATTGCTATCCATACTAATACTAATATTATAAATGTGAAAGTAACTCTGTCTGTCTGTCTGTCTGTCAGTCTGTCTGTCTGTATGTTACGTTTTCACGCCTAAACCGCTTAACTGATCGTCATGAAATTTGGCAGAGATATAGCCTGGGATATGGAGACGGACATAGGCTACTTTTTTACGCGATAACCGACATCTACGCGGGCGGAGCCGCGGGCAAAAGCTAGTATTTTATAATTTATCTTTATATCATGCATATTAGCCGAGCTATCACAATTTTTGTCAAGCAAGTCAAGCAAGTATATACTAATAATAAAGCTCGAAGAATTACCAAACTTAATTGGCAAAAGGCAGGGCGCATTGCGCGCAGAACAGATGGCCTTTGGGGCCGAAAGGTTCTGGAGTGGCGACCGCGTATCGGAAGACGTAGCGATGGAAGGCCTCCCACAAGGTGGACCGGTGACCTTGTGAAAGCCGCAGGAATTCGCTGGATGCGGGAAGCACAGAACCGGTTGAAGTGGCGGTGCTTGGGGGAGGTCTATGTCCAGCAGTGGATGTCTTTCGGCTGAAATTATGATGATAATGATTATTAAAAGCTGAAGAGTTTGTTATTATTCTAATCGCACTAATTTCTGGAACTAACAGTCGAATTTACACAATTATTATTGCATTTGATGGCCCAATCCTTGAGGAAGGCTAAGGATATATAACATCACGCTATAACCCTTAGGAGCCGAGCAAAAAGAAGAAGGAAAAAAGAACGCTAAGTAAAAGCGCGGGCGGGCGGGGCGATGTGACCAGGGCCGAGGGAGTTTTATAAAGATGAGGCTGTTATTTTAGTATATCTTACGACTTTGACGCAAACGAAGTCGCGGGCGGAAGCTAGTTATCTTATAATGAATAAATGTTTATGATAAATCTAGTAAGAGCATATTTAAAGGCAGGGTTTTAGTGACGTATTAATCAAAACCCTGGACAAATTTTGGCGTAGGTCTAAAAGCAGCCACGTTGTAACTATTGCATTCCAAATTTTGCAGAATAATTATGTCCTATGTTTGTAGCACTATTTTTGCATGCGAAAATGTACTCAACTTCCCACAAACCGTAGCCTCCTAGATAATCTATCACAGAATCTCGTACAATCTGAGTAGATTAAACGCTGGTAACGTATTTATTATAGCTCGCATTCAGTCTAACAATACGGTTCGTTTGTTTGAGCGACTCGGCTGTTGCAAGAGGTCACAACGTACGCTTTGAACTACAAGTCGATCAAACGAGGCTTTGAAATCGAGAACATTGGATACCTATAGAACTGAGGTGGATATGGATTATATTGTACCTATATAGTAAACAACATGGGTGTATTTACTCACATAAAAGTACCTAAATTAATATCCGCCTACTAGACAAAAAACTCGCGCAGAAGTAATTTTCAACCGATGAAAAAAAGGAGTCGTACTCGAGTCGACACGTATTTTATTCAATGTATGTCCACGCTAAACTTTTTATAAAGCCAATTTCGAGGATTCTTTTTTTCATTGTATAAGATATTGGTAGCATTTATATATTAAAAAAAACACCCATTTGGGTAAATATTTTTGATAGATTTTTGACCTACTGAATTTTCTGGTGTAGGTATGCCCCGAAAGGGTCGGCAGAGGTGCATTATTTAGTACACCCACATTTCGCCAGTTGAGTTATAAGTCCCATGAATTGAGGGCAAGCCTATTGCCATTAATCGGGCCTGCTAATTCAGGCTCCAGTCTGTAACAAGGATTTTCTAATGAAATACCCATTAAGGTGGTATGACCAGACAGAGACCGCGCTTACTAGTTTTTTGAATTCATGGGAATCATAAAAAAGAGTGTATAAAATTCTGGAAAAAAAAAGAAGTTTTAAGGATCTGGCGGACATGCAATCGTTTTTAATAACACGATTAGATTAACTTTGCAGGATAGAAAAAATATCCCAAAATTACCCCTTTTGGTAATGTTTAATCAAACTCATAGCTACAAAACAGATGTTTTTTTATTTTATTTTATATAAATGAAAATGTACTAAGATAGTTTAGCACAATTCGCTGAGTTTTTCTTGATAAAAAGATTAAAGTAACTACTATGTTTAAATACCTACCAAATGTGCGAGGCAACCACTCGCGACTTCGCGAGCTTAAACCAGTCGGCTCGAGCATAGTACCTTGGCACTATGCTCAGCACGGGCATCAAACGCAGTGCCGCAGTGTTCAACAGTCGCGCTTGCGAAATCCAGACCATTTGACTACCTCGGTGGCAGTCAAATTGAATTAATTGACATAGAGTGGTGGGTAAATAGGTGATCAGTAGTAGTAGTAGTCATTTTCGGCACGATAATAATCATCAAATGACCATAGCAACAAGAAACAAACATGCCTCATTAAAGGCTCGCGCAGACTGGCGCGATATCGCGGGCGCGACAGGCATCGCGTCCCTTGTCGCGCTCGCGATATCGCGCCAGTGTGTGGGATCCTAATAGTTTTGCTAAAGCGATATCAAACGCTTGTTCATTTTGTTTTATTCCACGTTCACACGTCACTGATAAAAATCCATAGAAATGAACGTTCATCTGCTCCTTTCATTTCATTTTTAGATCATTCGGTAGGTGAGTGAAAGATACCGAGTGCTGAAATCCAAATCGTTGGATCGGTTCATTCATATTCTGTTCAGACGTTTCGTTTCGTATATTATTATGTTAATGAATAAAATAAATAAATAAATAAATATCGAGTGAAAGACAAAATGAACAAAAAAGTGAAGAGCCTGATATCTGCTTAACTATTGCTAAACATTTCATTCACTAACCTATACTCCAAGAAAAGTATACTGCTTGTACATAAAACCATCCTGTCCATCGTTCCGCACAGATTGTCAAAGTATACCGAAGGTAACCTTGATTATAGCACTTGTTACCGATGCCGATGAGTTGGCGTTCTGTCGTTACGTACTTACTCATTGTGATTCATTTGTCATTATTAAACACAGCTTGGAAATTACTGGGGCGACATTTCAAAGGTAAAATTGGGAGGGGCTGTGCGTATGTAATACACGGTGGAACACATCATAACGAAAACTTTTACCATGGATTCAATTTAATATAATTCTAGAACCCCAACGGAGTTTAACGTCGGTTCTTTTTAATAAAATCTGTTTTACTAAATCGGTAAAAGCTGCAATTTTGTATGGAACAGCGGTTTTTTAACACAAACAAATATTTTAAAATAATGTGTAATGTCTAGATATGGCTTGTGGCTATTATAAGTAATAACAGACGCACGGATCGATCAATCAGGTTAAGCTCTGCTTGCCGCGGTTATTCCATGGATGGATGGATGGGTTTATCTTTACATATAAAGACCCCTTCGTGCCTCGGAAAGCAAGTTAAGCTGTTGGTCCCGTCTGGCATTTGTGGATTTTTGACAATCGTTACGGGTCGTCAGAAGCCTGAAAGTCGGACAACCAGTCTTACTAAGGGGTATCGTATTTCGTGGTAACTGGGTCGTGGAGGTCAGATAGGCAGTCGCTCCATGTAAAATACTGGTATACAGCTGAATCCGGTCAGACTGGAAGCCGACCCCAACAGAAGTTGGGAAAAGGCTAGGAAGATGATAAACGTATGGTGTCTAGAATCATGTGTACTAAAGCCATGCAAAAGTTATCGTTACGATGTATCTACCGTGTATGCGTGGTTTCAACGTCTATGACAATGACGATACAAATTTTGTATTTAGAACTGATTAATTGTGTTAGAGAAAAACTGTCCTACCGTGATACATGTTTTATATACTTACAGTGTTTTGACTAGTACGGAGGACGGTGTCAATAAAATTCTACAACATAAATATTTTTTTTTTTTTTTTACGTACAACGGGCAAGCTCTTGATCTTCATCTCACCTGATGGTAAGTGATGATAAGGCCAAAGATGGAAGCGAGCTTCACTCGGAATCCACAGAGGAACTGGCTATCTTACCTTTAACTGTCGAAACACAACAAATGCTGTTAACATTGTTGTTTTGGCGACAGACTTAGATAAGATGGTGGTAGCTAGCCAGGCGGACTTAGAATAAGCCCTACCACCAACCAAACCGAGCAGAAGTTTTTGCCCCCGCTGGGAATCGAACCCGGGACCTCTGGATCTGAGACAGGTGATGGTATTACCACTAGACCACAGAGGTGGTTAAACATCAGTGTAAGTAATTATTGGTGAGTGTTTAGTGCTTAAATACGTACTAAATAATTATCATGTAACGTAAGTACTTAACGAACGACATTTATAAGACTTTAGAAAGGTGAAAATTATAATATCTCATTATTGGTTAGTATTTAAATGCAGGAACCTATTTATTTACGGTTGTAGTGTCTACCTCCCAAATGTTAAAAATACTTAATTATATGGTTGTATTTTTATGATGCAAGTAAAGTTACTATTATTATTTTATTAAAAAAACATACAATTAGATCCACCAGTAAATTTTACCAAAGTATTCTAGTTATCAAGACCCTATTTTCCAAAATAATTAATTTCTTCGGTCAATTTATGAACGTTTACGGGTTATTATGCACATATACATAACAGAAAAATAATGGCTTCGTAAGTTCCCCAAATTGCTTAATACATGAAGTTCCATCAATCAACATCGACCTTCATTCACTTTGCCATAAAAATACATTACCGATTCATTATGATGCGCAAGGAATCGCTTCCAAAGTCGGTAGCTTATCTGCTAAAGAGCTAACATTTTAATGGAAATAGGAGCTTTATAGCTAACTACTTTTGAGCTATGGCTGTTGATCATCCACAACAGATGAATGTATAATGTCTAAAACCGTGTGTACTGATATGCTCTAATTTACCCTTCACTATTGTTTGTTTGATAAATAATATAATGATCTTAATTTAGGATAAAGCACTGCAGTGCAGAAATCAACAAGTCGGATCAGGTCTGCCGTGATCAGAAAGCTGAAACCTAAAAAGTAAAGAGTTTAACGCTTAAAAGTTTGACTATACGATTCAAAGTCTAGTTACTGCATTCGAAACACAAACGAAAATCTGAACTTATTCGAAAATGAAAATAGATAACTGATGAGTTACTTGATGACGTACCTACCTAATGATAGTTTAGTCGCAATTCAGAAACCAAATCGTTTTAAGAGCGTTCATCCGTCGCGGGCTGGCAATGTCGCATTTCTAAAGGTTTTTCGTGATTATTCTATTAATTTTAAATCAAAGTGCTTTTTTTTTTCAAGCAAGCAGTAGATCTTAAGTATTTATAAGTATGTATTCTATTTTTTTTACAGTTATTTGGTAATTACTCATAAAAATTGACAATTATTTTCTAATTTCAGTATTACGACGAAATCTTTGTATTTCCTAGAAAGTAAATTTTAAAAATAATAAAATAATATTTGGTAATCTATATATATACTAATATATAAAGCTGAAGAGTTTGTTTGTTTGTTTGTTTGAACGCGCTAATCTCAGGAACTACTGATTGGAATTGAAAAATTGTTTTTGTGTTGGCTAGTCCATTTATAGAGGAAATTTATAGGCTATATAACATCACGCTACAACCAAAAGGAGCGGAGCACAAATGAAAAATTATTCCTTTTTGAGAGCGTCCGTTGCGTGCGCTGCGTGAACGGTTTAAGTTACGCAAATATCATGTATGATGGAATTGTTCCTCTTTAAATGTTCTAAAAAAAAAATGGGGACAGCATATGTCTATCTTTTAAGATTGACTCACTATAACCTTTTTTATGGTAATCAAATTTGTTCGAAATTAATGCATTATTTGCGAAGGAGTTTTCATAAACATGGTATTAATCCTTATCCAAATAAATACGTTATTCATCACAAGTATTTAATTTTGAACAAAGTTGCCCTTACATCATTTCATTTCAATGAATATCTTAGGAGATATAACTGTTTTATAATAACTATGCAGCAAAATAATGATCAACTCTGCGAGGTAGTCTATTCTAAAGCTGAAGAGTTAGTTTTTAGGGTTCCGTACGCAAAGGGTAAAATGGGACCCTATCACTAAAACTCCGCTGTCCGTCTGTCTGTCTGTCCGTTTGTCACCAGGCTGTATCTCATGAAGCGTAATAGTTAGACAGTTGAAATTTTCACAGATCAACAAATACTAAAAAACAGAAAAAAATATATTTAAGGGGGGCTCCCATACAACGGGCATTATTTTTTTGCCATTATTTTTTGCTCCGCCCGCGTGGATGTCGGTTATCGCGTAAAAAAGTAGCCTGTATCCTTCTCCATATCCCAGGCTATATCTCTGCCAAATTTCATGACGATCAGTTCAGCGGTTTAGGCGTGAAAACGTAACATACAGACAGACAGACAGACAGACAGAGTTACTTTTACATTTATAATATTAGTAAGGATTTGTATGGATGGTACGGAACCCGTCCTGCGCGAGTCCGACTCGCACTTGGCCGGTTTTTTGTTTTTTGAACGCGCTAATCTCTGGAACTGCGAGTTGGATTTGAAAAAATCTTTTTGCATTTTACAGCCCAATTCTTGAGGTAGAATTACATTCCTATTAACTAGGACACAATTTTTTTTAATGAAAGTTTTTGCGAAAACGAAGTAAAAGCACGGGCAGGCAATGTGTTGCGACGGGGTGGGTCGGGGGAACAAGAAATTTAAAAATTGTCAATTATTTCCTATTTTAAGTATTACGGCTAAATATTTGTGTTTCCTAGAAAGTAAATGTTAAAAATAATTATATAATATTTAGTAATTACTTATAAAAATTGACAATTATTTTCTATTTTAAGTATTACGACTAAATAGTTGTATTTCCTATAAAGTAAATGTTAAAAATAATTATATAATATAACGACATAGTGGTTGACTGAAAAAAAAATTGTAGGTACTTTGCTTTAAATTTAAAATAATTACGTAAAACCTCTAGAAATGCGACGTTGCCAGCCCGCACAGGATGAACGCTCTTAAGTACTTGTATAAAGAAAACAGCCGCACGGGTCAGTCGACCAGGTTAAGCTACGCTTGCCGCGGTTGATCCGTGGATGGTCAACCATATTTACATACCAAGTCACCTCCGTGCTTCGGAAAACACGCTGAGCCGTTGGTCCCGGCTGTCATTCGTGGACCTTTGACAGTCGTTACGGGTCGTCAGAAGCCCGAAAGTCTGTCAACCAGTCTTACCAAGGGGCATTGTCCCAGTAACTAGGTTGTGGAGTTTAAATAGGCAGTCGCTCCATGTTTGTATTCAGCTGCGTCCGGTTAGACTGGAAGCTGACCCCAACATAGTTGGGAAAAGACTAAAGAAATATGTAAAAAGATACTTCCCAAAATCCTCGTCTCGTTCCCGCTCCGTCAGCTCTAAGCCCCACACTGTATTTTATAGTCATTTTTCTTACTCGACAAGCAATAAATCAAACGTTCGTTACATTACTCCGATTGAGTGATTCCATTACAGTTTTTTGCATAACGATTATTATTTTATTGTAGTTTTTCGCATCCCTAGCGTTGCTTTTATCGAATAATAAATCAAATGGTGATGCAGTATTTATTGATAACTTCGGATTATTTTGTTGAAATGTTACTTGTCTGGTTTTGTGTGTTTGTTATTGAGTTACTGGCATTATGGAGGATGGTAGGATTGTGAAATGTAAAGCCTTTTACATTTTGTAGGATTAACTTTGGGTTTCTGAAAGTTTGATCAATGAATGTGCTGGAATATTTTATGTGGGTACGATGGATTCATTCACTTAATTTGACTAAGTAGACACGAATGGAATTCAAGACCAAAATAAAACATAAACATAACATTCCACATGATTTCCCCGACGGGTTTGGCAGAGGTGTACGTACACAGTACACCCATATTTCGCCATGTTATGGTTAAGGTTAGCAGTTGTAGTTGGTACATAGTTAAGTCTCATGTAATAGGGAGCGAACCTATTGCCATCAAACGGGCACAAACCCAGATGACTACTGAGAAATTCCTGATGGAAAAACCCAAAATTACAATCGTCTAAAAATCAGCACTTTCAGGTTTCTAAAAACCGGACAAGTGCGTATCGGACCCCGCACAATTTCATTTAGTTCAGTAGTTGAGACCAATTTGTCCCAAGTAGTTGAAATACATGTTCTCCCATACGTTCCAACTGAAAATGTAAGTTTGTATGCACAATATTGAGAGATTTCCCATGTTATATTAATGCCATGGACTTTTTATTAATCTACAAATATAGAACTATTTTCTGTATTTTTTTTTCAAAATTTTTGGCTCAGTAGTTTCGGAGTTAGGAGACCGGTAAACTTTCATCAATTTTCTTAAATAACTTTAAACGTATTTACTTTAATATTATTTAAAAAAAAAATAATATCTCTAATCCTTACAATGCCATATTTGATACTTGATTGATATTCGTATGTCACACGGTACAGATTGCAAAACTTTTTATTTTTTTATTTTCTAGTTTACCCCCCAAAAGTGACCCCCATGTTAAAAAATTATTTATTTTCGTTAGACGTCCGTGTCTGGGTCACGAAAGTTCATATGTGTACTAAATTTCAACTTGATCGGTCCAGTAGATCGAGAGCAAATTGGCTGTGACAGACGGACAGACAGACACACGAATGATCCTATAATCGGGTTCTAATTCGGGATCCTAAAAATGAACAATAGAATACGTAACAGCCAAATAAGAATACCATTCATAGTTTCTAGTAAAAGCTTGCATGAAATAAAACAGCAAACCCACAATGTGTGAAGCAAAAAAAATGAATTACATACTATTAATTCCATCCATTCCCTATATTAGCAACAAATACAAACCCACTTAGAGAAAACACTAACCAAGTAACCACACATCCCACTTACATCGCCTACAACTATGTAATCAGTGCACTTATCACTATCATCCTCTAATCATTAGTGCAGAAAGTTGATAAATAGCTGCCCACCTGGCCGAGATTATTTCTTGGCGACAGAGCAGCTTGTAATCAAAGGAAAACATCAGGTTGTAGCAACAAATTGTTGGTGTTGCAAGTAGGCTGTGGCTTTGCAGAAATTATAAGCTTTTAAAAGGTGGCTGTTATTTTGTTAGATTAGTTAAGGCCATGGTAAGGCCAACATTTTTTGTTAGAGAAATTATACATAATCTTCAGGCCACGGTGGTCCTAAAACAAATACCAGGTACAACTATTATAAAATACATAGATGTACGACTTAATTATAATTTTAGTACTAAGGTACTGCTTCTTTCTTAAGAAATTTCTTCCAGCAGACCTGCGAAAGGAGAAATGAAAAAGAAATGTAGGCAATAATGTGTGAGAACAAGAGATAAATATGATTATGCGAAGTCTTAAACTAAAATATAACATATACATATATAAAGCTGAAATATGTAAATACATACATATAAATACATTCTTCTTTATTAACAATCTTCACACAAATGCTTTGGCCGCGTCAAATCCATGATCAGCAGCGTAAAAAATTGGCTCTGACTTTGTATCCCGAGCTTTTTGACTTGGTCACCTTTATGTTTTCTTTTTTCACTCTTTGGTGCAAAAATGTTAAGTTTATTTATTTGTAGTTAATTCAAACGGTACAACACCAATTACATTAATTATCATAGAAACATAAAAAATATTAATATTGAAATTTTTTCGATATAATTTATGGAACAGTAGACTCCCTTGCATACTGTCTCTCACAGAACACCAGATATATACGCATAATTTTACTCCATTCATCCGCAAACCCATCACATTCAGGGTTGGCAGTCAGAAGGGGGTTGAGTATCTTCAAAGTACGACATACTGGGGATTCAGCTCAGGCGACAGTTTTGGTTACCGGTTGCGCAAACAGATTGTGCCGGCGACTCATAAAAACATACTAAGAGAATTACTAAAATGTAGTAATTTTGCACTATTTTCTAGATTGTGATATTTAAACTTTCTGCCACAGCCACAGATCCCCAAACACCACGACATTTAAAAATCCTCTGATCCATTCCCAGTCAAGCCAAGATCTCATGAAACGTTTCCCAAAGTAATGACTGAGCACGTTTCATGGCTACATAAAAGTCTGATGAGAATTTACGTGTCACACCGCCAAGCTCCATGCTTTTAGCGTCTTGTAAAAATTTATGTTCTATCGAGTTATGAGGTCGCCAGTATGGACCCTGATTGCTTCCATTTTGTGCCGGGAATTTAAATTTTGGATCAGAAGTGAGGATTCTCTTGATGTTGGTGGAACTTGTCACGGTAAAAACGTTTTTTTTTGTAATACTTTTTTTGAAGTGAAAACTTCTTTAGCCGCGTTGAGCGAATTTTGGTAGGCGAAAAACTTATGGGTGGTGTCACCGAAATGCGTGACATGCTCGTGACGTGTTGTACCAGACTGTCAGTTATTCCAAAGTTTTGAGTTTTCACTTCTGTCGGCAGTCCTTATGACTACTTATTTTTATTTCTATGGAGCTTTTGAACTTATGTAGGATTTCCTGTGAGTTTGCAATTTTTTCATCTGAACCAACCGTAATATACCTAATCGATCTGTCATAAGAAAGTAGGATGATGGAATCCGCTATTGAATGAAAATAAATTTTGAAGCAATGTGCAGCATCACCAACGTTATCACTAAACAATTATGCTTGCTTAGATGATTGTTTCAAGTGATAAGCGTATACATTTTAAAATTTTCAGAATAAGTAAACGGATCATCACCACATCACAATGACGTACAGCTCCAATTTTCTCTCTAATACAATTTTTCACTTCTTATCCTGTCTCACCGAGTCCTGGGATCAATGTATCGACTGTGACTTTAAGAGCGTATATTTAAAATATTTACGAGTTTAGTACATTCTTTAAAGTTTACGCTTGTGCATTTCTAGGTTCAGGACCAGATATGAATATTAATGGGATTAGGAAAATAAGAATATACAGAGGACTTTCTAGGATACTTACGTTATTTACTGTTATACGAGTTTGTCTTGTAATAGAGTTTGCAAATAACAACGTAGGACTGCTGGCACCAATATGTTCGCCATACCCATTACCATGTATGTATAATATGGTTATGGATATAGAGATTAAAATAATTTTATTTGTGTACAAGAAGGCTTATGTTCTGGAATTTTCAAAAATAGCCAAGATTAATGAGTCTTAGCCCTATCTTAGGCTTGTAGAAAAAATATCAAAGTATTGATACAACAAAATACATCGATATTTTTTTCGATACATCGTTATAAAACATCGAATATCGAAAATGTATCAAATACGATATATTTCCAATAGCAACACCGTTGTCGCCACTGACTAAAACCGCTGGAATTTAGAGACTTTTTTTAATCGATGTTTTATTATTTTAAGATTTTACATCAGAAATTCCTAGTTTGGTAAAAAAATGGATAAAAATCAAACAATAGAATTTCATAAAATACAAATATAAAAATAAAAATAAAAAATCATGTAGCTATATCGATGTGTTTTTTTATTTTTTTTGATAAATCGTAATCGATGTATTTTTTTTTATGTCGGTACGTTATACAGGGTTATGGGTAAAACACTAACAACCTAGCAGGACCAATATCAGGTACCTACCAATTTAATAAACAACAACTTTTGTTCTATGACTTCTTATAAAACATAATACGTATACATTTACCAAAACAAACCGTCATGATTTCGTTGTTCTATGCATTTAGAATGCTGAATTTAAATATTTTTATTTCTGTATGAGTCTGTTGAATTAAAATCTATTGAATTATTAAAAGTAGCATGATTTCCTAGTTTTGTAAGCTTTTTTGTTTCTATGTGAAATTGGAGACCGTAAGAGTCTGAATACGCAGAAACAATAAAACACAAGGAATCATAAATTGCAAAATCTATTGTCAGTAAATTCCAGCTCTCAATTTCCATCACATACATGTAGACTTCTACAGCCATAAAGGTGTCTGTACACTTTCGTAAGACCGTCATATACGGGAGAATTCCCATAAAGTACACCATACCAAATTACACTGGCGTTCAAAATAACTCGGCAATGATATAGCGCCTTTTAAGGCCGTTGATGGTGTGCTAGTGGCATGCACTGTAATTCTGTTTGAAAGTGGTGTACACTTTAATTTGATCCGTAGTGGATGTGAATTTACGGAGCACGTGTGAAAAATAGAAACTGCACTTAAGTTCAGGAGCATGACTTGTTGGTCCGAAGTGGTTGTTACGTAAGTGAGAAGGCTGTGGAGGGTTAGGTAGAGAAATAAGTTCGTATAGAAGCGTGTAATAATGGCTGGTGGTGGTAGACACTTAAACAGTCCTCTAAGCTTTTAAGAATTTGATGTCGATGTTAGTCCATCGACTCGTCACACTCGTAACACGAAACATGAGGCTCCAGGGGCTAGTATGAATCAATTGCCGATTCCCAATTGTACCCCGTCCCCCTCCCAAAATTAGAGCGAAAAAATGCAAAACAGAAAGTAACAAATTTCAGTAATTTTATCGATACAAATAATCGACATTTTGCTCACCGTAACATATATGAGAAATTAATATAATTATGTGAGTGTTCGTCAAACGCAGTATTTGTGTTAGTGTGACAACCAATAGCAAACTCGCGATCTAAGTGCGTGTGGTTTATTTGTGTGCGTAATGCGCGTACGTATTGGTATCTTGCTTGTAGTGGAGTTAGAGAGTGGGAGACAAGGCGATGACACGCGTTTTAATACAAATCAGTAACTATTTCCTTTCTAACCTCTTTTATCTGTTCTGTGGTCGTCACACTCGTATGAGATAATCTCGTCCCTGAGATAAATTTTGTGAAATATTATTAGTTATATCGTCAAAGCAATGCTGATTAGTGGTTTAATCACCAAGACAATAACGAATTACGTCTTTCTTTTGTAATTTTAACGTTAAATGGAAATATAAAAAATATATATAAAAAAACCGACTGCATCATACTGCTTGAAAAGTAAATTTGTGAAACTTTTTAGTTGTTGTTGGCAGACTGGTAAAAATCTGACTTGCTATTTGAACCAGCCCAAGTCAAAACATGACTGTTGTTAAGAGAGATTATAATTCATGCAGTAACCTGGCAAACCTTAACAACAAGGTAGTAACCTACTCTCATCTTAATGAGCAGTAGGAATCAGTGCGATCCCGTGACCCTGATAATCGGGACACTATTAGTATCGGATGAACGAGCCAGGGATAATGCCGTAATGAACCATGGTTCACAGCCTGATTGATGATCGAGGTTTGATGTTATTACCATAGGTAGATGCTGAACATAAAATAAACAACGTAACAACATTTTAGACATCTTATTATTAATTTTCAGTGCAATAACTACTCATTTAAAACAATATGTACATTGTCATCGATTCGAAAATATGAAGTTTAGAGCAAAACAATTGTCAATCGTAAATTATCTCCCTTACGGCCTGTTTTAAAACTGTCAAAATATTTTTTCTATGGTAACAACCTACCGCACATCACCAAACACCCAAATTAGTATATTATGTTATAATCATAATACATACACTAAATTTTTACTATTATATATATAACATTGTTTATTTATTAAATAAGTTATACTGATTTTGGTACCGTGTATTGCCGGACGTAAAGAATAGCATCACCCCATTTCCTCCCGTGAGGGTCGTAAAAGGCGACTATGGGACTTACTAGAGAATAGGGAGCGTTCTCTATGCATTTTTAACACCATACTGCGATCGCCAACCCGCCTGCCAAGCGTGGCGATTATGGCAAACCCCCCAATTGGGATGCTTGGCAGTGGACGTCTTTCGGCTGAAATGATGATGATGATGACTGATTTTGGTAGAAAATCTGTAAACGGGGACACTTTGTTGGCTGAAGTCAAAAAGGAACTTCCCGAAATTTATGGTTTTTTGTGGCAATGTTATAGGTACCCGTCTAAATTATTATACAAGGATAATGTTCTGGAATCTGCAGTAGGATGCCAACAGGGTGACCCTCTTGGGCCAGTCATTTTCAGCTTAGCTATTCATCCAATCATCCAGAAACTAAATTCAAAATTTAACGTATGGTATTTAGACGATGGAACACTAGGAGGTGATGTAGACACCGTTTTGAAAGATCTACAACTAATCAAACAGCAATTTAAATCTATTGGCTTGGACCTAAACCCATCAAAATGTGAAATTTACCTATCTGACATTACTGACAGACATTCGACCCTAGAGAAATTTAATGCAATAGCCCCACAAATAAAAATTCTTGAAAAAAGTTCACTGCACCTCCTGGGTTCCCCAATTTTAGAAGATAGCTTTCCTCAATTCATAGACGATACAATTAAAAATTTCAACGACATTTCAGACAGACTCTCCAAAATTAATTTACATTCGGCATTCACCCTGATTAGATACTGTTGTTTTGGCCCAAATTTTATATATTTTCTACGCTCTTCTCCGTTATGGAAACAACCACACCTGTTGGACAAAATTGACCAAATTATTCGCAGCACACTTACATCCATTTTAAATGTGGCCTTGGACGACCGTGCCTGGTTGCAAGCCACACTACCCATCCGTTTCGGTGGCCTCGGCGTCCGCAAAATTAACAGTATTAGCTTACCGGCGTTCCTGTCCTCTGTCCACGGCACTGAAGAGTTGACCGGGAAAATTTTAGCCCCTTCCCTGATTGTCTCTGAAGTGCCGTGCTTGACCGATGCGGTGCATACCTGGAAAATGGCTTGCCCAGATACAGATCGGCCCGTGAATCCATCTTGCCAGAGACAGTGGGATGAGCCGCTCTGCAGGTTGGTACGGAATAATCTTATTAATACGTCCACCAATACTGCTGAGCGTGCCCGCCTGCTGGCTGTGGGTGAGTGGGAGTCGGGCCTCTGGCTTCAGGCACTACCGTCACCCAACATAGGCACTATGTTGGGTGACACAACCTTCCGGCTTGCTACTTGTCTGCGTCTGGGCGCTCCTTGCGTGGCTCTGCATCGCTGCCAATGCGGCGAAGTTGTCGACTGCCTCGGACATCATGGCCTATCCTGCAGTAGGAGCGCAGGCCGAATTGCACGGCACGCCAGCATCAATGACATTATCCGTCGTGCTCTTGTCACCGCCGGGGTACCAGCTGTTTTAGAACCCAATGGCTTGGCACGCGACGATGGGAAGAGACCGGACGGAATGACCATAATGCCATGGAAGTTAGGTCGGCCTTTGGTGTGGGATGCAACCTGTGTCGACACCCTTGCGCCATCCTATATTCCTAGCACGGCGGGCTGTGCTGGGTCGGCTGCTGCAGGTGCAGAAAACCTCAAACGGCGCAAATATAACAACCTTATTGGGAGCTATATGTTTGAGCCGTTTGGGGTTGAAACTCTAGGACCATGGGGTCCGAGTGCCCACTTGGTTTTTCGAGACATCGCCAAGCGGTTGGTCGACTCTTCTCGTGACCAGAAGGCTGGCCTATTTCTTGGCCAAAGAATTAGCATTGCCATACAACGTGGCAATGCTGCCAGCCTTTTGGGCACTTTTCCTGTTGACAGCGATGCGGATGAATTTTTTGATGCCCTTTGATCCTTTCCCCTCCCATATTTTTATATATTTGTACATATTATTATTACTTAAAAGTGCCTGTAAATGTTTTATATGATGATTGATTATATTTATCAAAAGGCACCGCGCTCGTGCCGCCACCGTCGCCGCGTCCGGGGGGGGGTATTCATAAATTAAAAAAAACAATAAGTAAGTAAAGGTTTTTTTGCAAAATGTCTCAAGCAATTTTAAAATTATAATTATTATATAAAAATATAAAACACTATTTTTTTTCCGTTGCAATGGGTTTTTTGCTACCTATTGATGTTTCTCTTAAAATATTTCGTATATGAATAGATACACCTTCTATACATTATATAAGTTTCAGCATCTTTTTTGAAACATTACAAATAATGTAATGTATCTATGAAGTTTTGCACTTATTTTTGAACAGACCCGTTTTAAAAAATCGTACCCTTGGCCATATATTAAACTTAAAATTGAATTTATGAAGGTTAAAATGTACTTTAAATAATTTAATGTGAAATAATATTGTGTACCGAAACTAGCACCTTGTTTACATACTTTAATATTTGCAAGCCAATTTATGGCGAAATGTGTCATCACACTAACAAATTATATAGGTACCTACCATCTTTTCTAACAAATAAATAACTTTGATTTTGACTTTAATAAGCATAAACCAGTTACAATCTTTGTACAAAAATCAAATTCTAGTCTAGCTTGGGTTTTGCTGTTTTCTGCCAAAGAAAAGTTGAGGTCCAAAATTAAGTCTCCTCCCTCTAAGCCCAAACATCAATATTAAAGCCAAATCCGTCAACATAACATTATAGAACCCAATGACTTTCTACACGAGGATCCTCCAAAGAGGATCTAGTTCGACGGGCCACGATCTCAATGCATTGTGCACAGTGTATCTGATTCCGCTCCATTTGTATTTGTCTACTGTAGCTAGGTGTAGGTACGCTGTGTTGTTATCTTTAGGCTGTAACACATTATGTGGTGATCCGGTTTCGAGAGGTATCGGATGATTAATTTTGATTTTGAAGTGATTAAGGCTGATCTGTTTATGGGTCTTTAGAACGTATGTTTCAAATGCTTCACTCATCCTCTATCGAAAAGGGAGGATCCTCCGACCAGACGGGTGTCGTGTCTGGTGGGCAAATTCCCGACGGTTGATGTCGGGATGTTGTGTATATGCCAGTCGCGCGGTAAACCCTGCTTGCGAGATGCAGGATTTGTGTGACGTCAGGTCTTTGATGCGTAATTCGCATATGGCGTTGTAGATGATTCTTATACTTTACAAAACTTAAGCAACTATTAATTGCATGCACATTACGTAATAAAACTCCTTCTACTGCCCCGTTGGTCTAGTGGTTGCAAGCGCTGTTGCTGAGAATGAGGTCCTGGGTTCGATTCCCGGGTCGGGCAAAGTGTTATTGAGTTGTTCCGTCTGGAATTTCTCAGTAGTAGCCCGGAGTCTGGATTTGTGGCCGGTTGATGGCAATTGTATGAAACACAAGAGGAACGTAAGATAAGGGAAAGCACAACAAGGAAGGATTTCAAACACAAAAGGCACCAAATTTTAACATAGTTAAGCATTGTTCCAGATAATTATCCAGCAGTCGAGTTATTTAATAGGTTACCGACTGATTTAAAATTATTAATTTATAGCTCTCACTCATTTAAAACTAAATTAAAAGCCTCCTTATTGGAAAAATGTATATACTCGGTATCAGAATATATGTCAAATGATAAACGATAAAATGTATATTTATGATTATAATAGTCACCTATAATAATAGCAGTGAAAAATATAAAATATATGATAAATTATCTTTTGACTTAAACACTAGGACCTTTATGAATTTATACTCTCAATTGTTTAAATTTTCTTGACATTGAATTTTACATAATTACCTACTGATATAAAGACATTGTATTTATTTGTTGACTCTTGAACTAACTTTTCACTTCAATTTTAATTAGGCGTTCGAATGTTTTATTTCTGCATGTGATAATTTTATATAATATGTATTGTTCAACACAATGTTCATTGTTAATGAATAAATAAATGAAATCAAATGAAATAGGCTCGGCCCTTATTACATAGGACTTAAACCTAACTGGCGAAATGTGGGTGTACTTTTAGCCCAACCCTTGGGGGAATACTGACGTGATAATATACATATATATAGTTACATTATAAAGACAAGTCGTTTATCTTCCTATAAATCGTTACCATTGCATAGCAAGACGATCCGTTGGCTATAGAACCAGGCATTTTATTTAGAAATTGTGTTTCTAGCAGTATTGTCTCATCAGATACTAATCTAATCTATACTAATAGAAAGAGGTCAAATTTTTAAGTTTGTATGTAGGATAATCTCCGGAACTGCCAGTCTGATTAGAAAAATATTTTTGCATTTGATAGCCCAATTTTTGAGGAAGGTTATAGGCTATTTAACATCACGCGGTGACCCTTAGGAGCCGAGCAAAAAGAAAAAAGTCAGAAAAAACGATATGTGAAAACAAAATAATAACGCGGGCGGGCTCCATAGCCCGATTACCCAATCTTCAGAACTACTACTACTACTACTGATCTGATTCTGTAAATTCATTCTCTAATGGGAAGCTACAGTATTGCCTAGTGTCATAGGATAGATTAAATTGTAAAACAAATAATTTCACGAAGATTTGAATGAAAGAATTTGCAGAAGCTATACATAATACTATAACTTGAACTTCTCATACAATAGATTAGTTATCTTGGATTAGAGACAATACAAGAAGTTGTGTCAGTTGTAGTAAGTTTGGCAATTCATGTACTGTATAGAACTATTATAGTTCTTTAGTCAGGTATGTTTTGAAGCTCATCATTTCTATTGATAAGTTTTACAATAGTCTAGGGACATTTTGAAGAACTTTATCTAATTGTATGTTTTGCGGGTATGAGCTTTCTTATCCGAATGCTGTTTCCTCTGTGGAATGAGCCGGTTTCCAGGACAGCTGCACGTGTAGTTTCGACTATTATTACTAAAGTTGCATAATAAATAGCACTAATTTCGAGACAAGTAGCTATTAATGCTGCTGAAGTTACAGTTCTAGGTTTCGTTTGTTCTTGCAATAGCTATGTACTCTTGTACCTATTATAATAATAATAACAACTTGTTAATGTCTCACTCCAGGGCAAATGCCTCTTCTAATGCAGAGAAGGCATCACGAGTATTGATTACCAAACTTGCACTGGTTGTATTTGTTTTTGTGTAATTTGTAAGTGAAATGGCTATGCTCATGATGCTCATCAGACCGTTAAAATCCACTCCTGAACACTTCTGATGACTATGGTGAGTGGACTAGAAACTCTCAAAATGAGCTGCGCTTAGCATAAAACGCGCTTGTATAAAAATGAGGTTTTTATTTGTTGTTTGTCGTATTTATATTTTACTAACTTTTGCCCGCGGCTCCGCCCGCGTGGATGTCGGATTTCGCGTAAAAAAGTGACTTATATCCTTTTCCATATCCCAGGCAAACTTCTAGCAAAATTCTTGACAGTCGGTTCAGCGGTTTGGGCGTGAGAACGTAACAGATAGACGGAGTTACTTTTACATTTATAATAATTATTAGTAGTATGGAATGTTTTATATTTTTTAATCCCCTAGTAGGACATAAAATATAGATTGGGTGTGGCATTACTGCGGGCCTTACGAGAACACCAGCGCTGCGGAATTTATTTTTAAAATATCGCAGCAATAGGCTGAGACAAGAGCCTTTTTCCCTCGCACAGGTCTTTTTTTAAATGTTTTTATTTTTGCTTTTAATGCAAATTTTGTGAGTTTTAAATGCTCCTTTTTTACTGCTTATATTTCCTGCCAGTCCCAAATAAAATATTTTTCTTTCTTTCTTTAGATGAATTAGTAGTCACACTAATTGTTGTTAGCGTAAGGAAGTTTGCACTGTCGTATTCCATCACATGGTACTCATAAAAAGCCACTGTATGAAAGTACATATCTATACACCTAAATATCTTATTGCTTCCTCAAATCCACCTGCTGAAAGGGCAATTACGATATTAATGCGATATTACTTGAATATCCTTAAAAGTAGCGGTTTCTGGTAAAAGCTCATATTCGCGCTTTCGTCCTGATAAGCCGTATATATGCACATATATTAACATTTGCTACATTATCTCTATCGTTTCCACATTCTCATAAAACACAAATTTACTAGCAAGATATTGTTATCCCGAATTCAATAATTACCGTTGTTAATTCGATATTTATCGAACGTTAATTTTGCATGGTAAAAGTATGATTTTTATCATAATGATTATTACGCAGGCAATGCAAGTTTCATAGCAGTTGTAAGGATCCAATTTCTGTGTGATAAAGATCGTGGGCTCAATTTAAACGTAATTTAATAACCAACGGATAATGTTTTCTAGCTTCTGATGATTTGCATTTAACTTTTGCCCAAAACTCAGGGATGCCTTAAGGCTCCCCAGACAACCGCGACGCGACTCCTGTAGAACAATTTCTATGAAAACTTCATGAAATTTCATTGTTCTACCAGAATCGCGTCGCACCGTCGCGTCGCGCCTATCTGCAGGGGCCTTTAAGCTTAAATATTACAGCGTGTTAAGGTACCTACAAGATTAAGGTACTGTATCAATGGAAAATATTGTTCATATCCCCACAGTACAGTGAGTAGCCATAGGCTTTCCAGTTCCAATTGTTTATGAGGCTTAATGTCAGCAATCTATAGGCTAATTTATTTCCTTGTGTTAGCTAACTAGGTATATGAGAATAGCTTTATGATGGGGTGTATTAATGGAACTTTTATACTTTCGACAGTTAAGGCCTCTCCACAACCAACCATCTTAACTCGGTTAAGTTTAATTTTGTTTAACCAGCAAAGTCAAAATCAAAATATTTTATTTCACATAAACCTACATGGGCACTTAGAAAACGTCAGACGCTTGGTGCACGAATCCAATCGGTCGTTTTCTATGGAGAAGAGCTGGCAATAAACTTCACGAAAGAAACGCCAGCCATTTTCTTATAGCTCTGACTAGCAAGAATGATACTAGAAGGGCGACATGACGTCACTCCAAACGAATCCCTCCTCTTTCCACACTTTTACCTTTCAGAATAGCCTGTTTTTCATGTTTCAATCATCATCAGCGCTACCCAATGCTGAGTAAATCCTGCATGTGTAACAATAGTACATTTTAATACCAGGTGCGAGCCAACCCTGGTCGGATTGCCCCGCGGCGTATCGGACGTGCGTGCCCGCTCTGTTGCTCTTTGTAAGCGGTATTAGCCATAAGCGGAAGCGATTTGGAGTCGAATGTTCCGGTAGCCTTTGGACTAAGACTAGTAGTAGTAGTTTTGCGTGGATGTGACGCATATTTTCACCCAATTTGTTCTTTTTTGTGTTTGTATTCTTTCTTTGCGTCATGTTTACCGCAAAAAAGGGTATTTTCTTTCTTCTTAGTACCTGGAAGAGGTCTGTGTGATAGAACTCGGAGAGTTGCTGTGCTCCGGGTTGAAGTGTGAAGCTTCTGGCATAATTTCAAGCACATAAAACATTTCAGCTTTGCATTTGGCATCTGCAATGCCTCTGGTATTACAATTTTCCTTAAGAGACGATGACTACTCAACATATTGGGATACCAGATAACATTATAATGTGGCCATGACTTTTAATTTTTGGGAGAAGATTGATTCTCATATTCGGATAAACAGAGAAACATTACTCGATTTCCTGGTACGAGTAGGAAGTAGAAAAGTAAGAAGAGGTTTGTTAAATTACTTGGTAAATGTCTTCTTATTACAAAAGATTTAACTGTTTCACGATAAAATGTGAAAAACAGCCGCTGAAATAAAAATTACAAACTGAGCGTAACGGTCACGCGAGTTCAGTGCTTCTTTCCCATCCCAAAAGTGCCCAAAGTGCCTATAAAGTTTTCACTTCAATAAAATCGCCTGGCTACACCAATATCGTGAACTTTCCACCACTCCTCAGAAATCCCCATAATCTCCCCACTTGCACCACTTACAAGCTTTAACGGGGTTTAATACTGGTACATAGACAAAGTGCCAGAGGTTTATTTCACTAGACTTGGCTTTGCGTCTGGATTGCCGTGGCACAGGTCAATTTATGTCAGTAATTGGTGATAGGACTTCGCATAACGTCGACTCTTGCGCTGAATTAGGGTTTAATTTTAGAGTGAATGGTGATTGGTGATCTGAGTTTGATTGCGTTTGTGGATTAGGGCTTTATAGCAATGTGAGTTTAGTGTGTGGCTCTATGTTGAAAGACGAAGTGTGAACTGTTTTCTAATTAAGATGGTTTTTGACCATTTAGTAATGTTGGACACGATGTTTTCTTTCAATATATCATTTGAGGTTAACTTAGCTACTTATCAGGTCCTTAATAAAATAATAATATATATTAGGTATAATAAATATATATTTACAATAGGTATTTCCACTTAGGGTCACATAGTTAGGTAGGTATAGTACTTAGGTAGGTATTTGTTCTATGTTCTATGTTAGAAGGTTTGGTTTCCGCACTTAGTCCTTCAGACGGACCATTGTGCGTGAGCCATAGCGGCCGTCGGTGGTTATTCCAACCAGCCCACCTCCTTCCAAAAGTTAATCACGTCTCCCAGTCTGTCCAGAATATCGATGAAGGATCTGGGTGCCCCGAGGGTTTCTGTTCTAATCTGGGTGACACCTGTGCATTCGAAGAGCACGTGCGTAACGGTTTCTTCCACCTCCATGCAGGCCCTGCACAGAGGGCTGTCCGTTATCCCTATTGTGTGTAGAATGTTTGTTTAGCGAGCAGTGTCCCGTGATGGTCCCTGTCACCAGGCGCAGACTATTCCTTGGTTCCTACTAGGTTTTTATTTATATTTTGGTACATAAAATATTGAATATTACAATTGATTATCCTAGACGTCCATTTGCAGTTTTTGGTTCTATTATGTACGTTCCATATTTCAAAGTCGGATTGTTTTATAAGCTCACAATACTGGTTAGTGGCTTACGTGCAGCGGCAACAGCTAGCCATATTCGTTAGTGGAGTCTGAATTCGAATCTCTGCTGTTGCACTATTCATCATAACACATAACATGTTGTTTCCCCGAAGGCTTAGGTAGAGATGTATTTATTGATGTGAATATCAGATAACATCTCGCATCAGACCATGATATTGAAAAAAATCAGTATAATGAAAGTCAAAGTCAAATCATTTATTTCAAATAGGCACATAAAGTACACTTTTGAACGTCAAAATTTACAACAATAATTAATTGATTCTAGTTCATAATATATGTTGTATATACTTATATATCAGGAATTGTTAAAATATAATGGTCTGATGCTTGACAATTTTGTGATTGGCCATTTTGTAATTAATTTCTGATTTTGCATGTTAGATGCATTTAGTATCCTCCTGGCCTTATTCCAATGCAGTACCATAAACAAGAGGATCAAAGTAATAGGGATGATGACAAAAAAAAAATATTTTTTGTCCATCATGTAGATTATAAAAAAATATTGGACACGTATTTTTTCTTTTTTTATGTAATCAAAACATTACGATGATACATTGAGTTCAAATGTGGCATGACGTCACTTCTCATTAGATTTTATACTGAGCTGTGACGTAACGATCCCCCACTTCCCAAGTTTAATGTGTTTTATCTAAGTCATTTTTTATTAATATAATGAAGCAAAAAATACGTGTCTAATATTTTATTACTCTCTGATTGACGGACTAAACAGTTTTTCTTTTTTTTTACCCAGGCATCATCCCTATTAACAAAATGACTTACTTAAGAGATAAGATATAATATTTAATACATTTTCGATCGACATTAAACTTCTGTTGTGTTTCGAAAGCTGTTGATTGCTCGTGAGATAGTGACTGCATGATGTTAATCATTAACAGCAGCTTGTACTACTGTTATCATATTAATAGTGTCAAAATAAAAATAATTGTGTACTACCAGAATACAGCTGCGGAGATAGTGTACAAGTCAATCATCATAATTAAGACATGAATGTGTGGACATTCTTCTGCATTCGTATTGGCACAAAACGCAAATAGCGTTCATGCTGTAGTAAACATATTTGTCTGTCAGCAAGGTGACTTTATATGTTAAGGTGTTAGGTGTTAAATTTGTATTCATAATGGGTAAAGTTGAGTCACCAAATTGTGTAGAATGCAACCTAATTGAAGATGTTTGTCATATCATCATGGAGTGTGTCCAAAACGCGCCGGAAAGGCGAGAATTGTTAGTAGTATTTAATCATATGTGCGAGACTGGGGTATGTAACAGTGTCCTTGCTGCTCCTGCTTTGAAAGCAGCCAGGGTGCTGTACAGGCTCGTAAACATTGGAATTAATCGTAGAGGTAGATAATTTTAAGTTGTGTAGTAGTAGGTAAAGTCCATTTGTAACGATGAGGGTGACATAATCTGTCTAGATTAAAACCCTCCTTAAATAATAATAAAAAACCGGCCAAGTGCATGTCGGACCACGCACAATGAAGGGTTCCGTAGTTGGAATGAATTTATCCTAAGAACAAACTTATCATGTGGTTGAAAAACATGTTTTCCTATACAGAATGTATGGGAGAACATTTTTTTCAACTGTAAATGTAAGTTGGTCGTCTATTACTCGGTAAATTGTAAAGCCTACTTAGCTGTGATAGTTTTCGTGCGTTTTATAGTTAAAAAAAAAAAAGTATTTTATATTCTATGACAAGAATATTTACTTTGTAAAGTATTATATTATTTTATCTACGCCCATGCTATAAATCCTCTATAAAAGTTTCTGAAACAGTTAACTTATTGACAACATTAAAACACCCAGTGTCATAGTAACCATAATAGCATCCAAACGGGAGTTATAATGTTGTACTGAATTTCATAATGCAACTCCTTTGCTTTTACGAGGATGATGATCCCTTCCTTACTCATCTGTTTGATGAGTAAGGAAGAGATCATCATCCTCCCTTCCATTCTCACTACTCCATTCGTGGTACTCAATCTTTATGAATTTCAAAAAAGCTTTTGCCCGCGGCTTCGCCCGCGTGGGTGTCGGTTATCGCAAAAAAAAGTACCCTATGTCCTTCTCCATATCCCAGGCTATATCTCAAATTTCTAACTTAATATTAATTTTTATGTGATTCACTATGTGAATAGAAACCGAAACAAATGATTTAATATAGTAAAAGTACTTAATATGTTCTGAACGTGAATGAGTCTTTACCTAAAGATAACAAACACAAAATTAAAATACGAAATTTCACTCAAATTCTTA
Organism: Dryobota labecula; assembly: GCA_947523025.1. Classification (NCBI taxonomy): domain Eukaryota; kingdom Metazoa; phylum Arthropoda; class Insecta; order Lepidoptera; family Noctuidae; genus Dryobota; species Dryobota labecula. The sequence continues at coordinate 1,763,195 of OX383300.1, forward strand.
AGCAATCAATTGTACCAAATTACAACACGAAATAAAAATGCGACACAAATAATAATTTTAAAATAATTCACGTAAGTACCAATAATGTGAAAACAAAACGAAATGTCGAATGAACACCATTGGTGCATAACGTTTCTCAGGGTCACTTTCGCAATTGGACGAAATATTTGACATTTACTTTGTACTTGCAATACGATCTGGCTGTAGAATTTGATTAATCGACTAATACTTGACCGGTTGACATTTTAGCGGGAACACCACTAAACGAACGAAAAAAAAAGAAAACAAAATACGTCTGTACTCTGTGGTCGTGTGGCGGTGTGGCGCGATGCATAATGTAAACATTCATCAAGGTAATACGTGCGTAAAGTAATGGATTCAATGAGAAAACGGTTTAATCTTAGAAGAATCTTATGCAGAATTATTGAGAAATAAGTGTAGATTTCGTATTGAGTGTTAGTTTATCGAAAAGTGATAAATATGTCAGTGAAAAAATAACGAAAGTTTTGTAATGCACAAATTTTTGTCATATGGCCGCCGTGTTTAGTAATGTTTTTATGATAAATATTCTTGTATACTGTTTGAAATTCACATAAGTAGCTAGCTTATTTATCTACGAACATAATTTGGCTAATAGCTACTGATATTATAGCGTATTGTCATCTTAATCGTATTTCCAAGAGTAAAATTCGGCATACAAATACCTACAAAAAGACAATAAAATGGGTATACTATGTTATCCTTAAGAGATAGATACATCCCATCGCAGACTTTTTTGAAGACCTTTATAAGATACATAATTCCACTATACATTATTTTGTTACATCTCAAAGGGTTTAGACAGCGTTTTCGTTGGAAGTTCCCAGACGGCTTATTTTTTTCCGACACCTCCAACAAATATCGTTATTTTATACAAAAATGCATACAAAAACTTAACAAATTATATACTAAAACCTTCTTCGAGAACCACGCTATCCATTGGTGAAAACAGCATGAGAATCGGTGCAGTAGTTTTTGAGTTTATCGCGAACAGACAGACAGACAGACGCGGCGGAGGACTTTGTTTTATAATATGTAGTGATTCATGTCATGGGTGTAGATAAAGTCTTGTATGCAACTGTAATAATTAGGTATTAAAACACTCATGTGATACTATTATCACACTTAGCTTCGCCTCGTGTGACAAACCCACATTCGTGTTTTAATACCCCTTATTATACAACAGTTGCATAAATAACTATTAAGAGTCATATAGAATCAAAAACAGCAATCTGACTTTTGACTTATGAACGGTAATATTAGGAAAAGTAGTTTCATTATTACAAAAAGTCGTATGCAGATTGCTGTATTTGATACCAATATGGGTTTTACATTCAGGTTTTTGGTGGAATATTACTGTTTTTGATATGATGTGACTAAATAAGTGAAAAATATTTTAAAAAGACAGTGTTAAGTACCATATTCATAACTCGAATTTCGTAAAACTGACAGATTGCTGTTTTTGATTCTATACGACTCAATTATTGTGAATGTGATGACTATGTAGGTCATTCCTTTTTGTTTTTTTTTTTTTCTCAGTTAGTTTTAATCACAGTAGATAGATACATAGAAAGAATACTCTTTATTGCACACCATAAGAATTACAGATTTGTATGTAGAAATTTTAAAAGGGGTGCCACAATGGGCGGTCTTATCGCTAAAAGCGATCTTTTAAAAACAACCTTTGGATGGATTAAGGGAGAAGGAGAAACATTACTGCAGGTAGTTTTTTCGTCGAATCATTGAACTCCTTAAGTTCTGAGTTGAGCTGCACGATTACCTACTGACAAATACGTGCACTGACTGGATAGGTCCACTCAATCTGTGTGGTTCTTTACTCGGAAGACTATTTCAGACACTGATCTACATGGTCTTCATATGATTTGACCAAGATTGTGTCTGGACTTTAAAAGAGACTGTTACCTGTGAGTTTGTTTCGGCCTTTCTTCTTATAGTAGTCAGATAGGAAACGCAGACCTCATCTAGTTTAAAAAATATGATTGACGTATAAAAGTGTTTGTACAAACCTACTTACAGAAATAAAATCATATAACATTCATCATCTAGTCATCAGGAATTCTCAAAGTGTTGCAGGTGTCCACAACGTTAAAGATATTGACATCCCATTCCCATCAGATGGCCTATTTACCAATGGACCACATATTCTACAAAATAATCTTATCCGAATACCGACCACATTAAGAATTTCATAACTACCCATTATTAAGTAAGTGTTAAGTTTAAAAACTACATAATTAGTCCCGTAATCTTGAAATAACATCTTAATACCATTCCGAAATAATATATCCCGATGTAAACTGGATGCGTGCAATTAAAAAAAAAATGTAATAATGAAGGTATATACATAAGGTATATGACCTATATAAAAATGTAGGACTATTCCTACGTATGCTTTCTTTTTTGATGAGATAAGCCGCGGAACATCTGCTTGTGTCACGCGAATGCGGAATTTATTGATAACTATGTTTCGCTGGCGGTTTTGTTTGGCGTAAAAATAATGTTGTTTTTATTTGCTTGCGTTTTGCGGCGCTGTTGGTTGAAGGTTTTTTTAATTCTTTGTTACATTTAGCCGCGATTTACGAGTTGCAGGTCGTCAGACACGTCTGTCTGACGACCTGCAACTACTTTGTGTAAATAATTCCATCACCACAGCTCTCAAAACGGTGAAGGAAAACATCGTGAGGAAACCGGCATATCCTAGAACCAAAAATTCGAAGACGTGACATCTACCAACTACCACTACTAGCTATCTACTGGGCCGGCGTACAGCCAACTCCCTCTCACAGAGAGTGGGAACTCATTGAGATAGGCTGGATGTGCCATTTCATTTCGGTGGACTTTTCTAGTTTCCTCATGATTGATCAAACTTGATAAAACAATCACTGTTTTGTAAACCATTTCTTTCATATAATTATTAGGGCAGAGATTAACTACCTATTAAAAATTTATCTTAATACGTCGGTATTCCTAAATGCCCAAATATATATTGGTACATAAATACATACAGACAAACGAATCCTTTTCATACCATTGATATAAATAGATTGAAAGTGAAATTCTTCAGCGTACTCTAGCCAATATTAATGCAACAGCTGATACAACTAGACAGACAATTCAGAACTTTATTTTGAAGCAGTAAGATCTTAATTAGCTTGAGGAATGTTTGTGTAAGGCCATCAATATACTATAGGATATTTAATTAAAAAAGTACGATCAGAAATATATTAAAAGGATCAATGTTTCCAGATCTGTTTTGTTTTCATTAAAAAATATATTTAGTGATAAGTTTGCCACCCGTAATTTTAACATGAAAAAGGTTTGTTCAAAGTAAGCTTATTGCAATTTTAATGTTCCGTTTAATTTTAAATGTAAATTACTTTATTTCATTCATTAAGGTTTTATTTTCATTAATTTCGAGTATTATGGTAATGTTATTTCTGGGTTAATTTTAACTGGATAGATTTGTAATAATCGTAACCACAATAAGTATGATGTTATTAACGGATAGATGTCCGTTCGTTCATTGACATTTAAAATGGCAAAGTCGCTTTTCAGTCGGCACAGATGGCGTCACCGATCGTAGAAATAAAGTTGACTGTCTCATGTGCGTTATTAAACCATACCGACATTCATAGCTTTTAAACTACAACTGGACTAAACTGTTGTACGTATTAATATTTCCCGCGATGTACTGTTTTTCGAGGATCACCACAACTTCCAACTTTATAAAGTTCAGATAAAAATTATATCGATTTAAAGATGCTTATATTTATTTTTAACGTAAATACGTCTTTAAATTTGCTTCCAAAGTGAGACAATTGATAAAAACAAAATCGGGGGATACAGTTCGGTGTTACAGCTACATATATCTATTATTGACATCAAAAATTTAATTACACCACTCCATAGCTAAAGGATAAAAATTCGTTACGTTGAGTGGGGACTGACGCATCGCGCGCGGTGGAAGAGAAGCGCCGCCATTTTGAGGTCGTTTCGATGCGTCATATAGTTTCCGTTTAGAATAAGTTTTGTCTCGGAGAAGCTACGACGTTCGTTTGACTTTCAATCCTCAGCTCTTGTCAAGATCAATCGATTTCGTGCCTATTAAATCAGTGTAAAGTAGTTATAGTGAAAGTATACGGAGTTAAAGAAAAAAAAAATGCAATGTCGGCCTATACTCGTCTAAAAGCCAAATCAAATATAGAGATCGTATACGGTTGTAAAGAGCTTTTTAAGAGCAATCCAGTGATACCTATAAACTACCATATAACAGAGTAAAGCGGTGACGGGAATGTCAAAGAATGAAGACTTCCAAGTGGATCAACGACAATGTCAGTACATCTGGCTGAAAATATTACCCGTTACGTACCACGCGTACACGTATTCACGTAAAACACACCCTGATTTATTTTCTTACGTTTTGTCGGCACGAGCTACACAAGAATAATATCAAGGTAATAAGATCAGACAGGAAGGTTGCTAGCCCAGGGAGCCCTAGACATTCTTTAGTTCTTTCAACAAATTAACTAACTAGAAAAGATTATAACCAACGATACGCGTAACAAACTAACAACACAAGCTTTTAATCAGTCACAATCTAACTAATCGTCAAGTTAAACTAAAATTAATCCGAACTCCGATCGCTAATGAATGGTGCATGGAATCAATCTAAATAACTGGCGACGAACCATTATACCATTGTTAATGGTGGCTCGTTTGTATGGGTAATTAATGGTCCTTAAATGGTAACCATCAGTTTTGTTGCGTCTTGTAAACTTGCTTGGTTAAAGGAGACTGTTCATGGAATGTAGTGGCGAAGATTTAATAGGAGAGTGTCACCGAATTGTCAGATACTCCTTTGTATTAGTAAGAACCCGGATAAAAAAAAAAGTTAAAACATAGAATTCTCAAGCTCCAGTTTGTTATTTAATGTCATCATAAGTAACACTGTCTTTCTGTAAAGCGTAACAATTCATTCCTAATGATGTTAAATCACTGTCATCGTCCCACTGATGGAACGAATTACTACTAATTTAGTAAATTTAAGTCCCATTGGTCGACAAGTAAGTAGTTAGTTACCTACTTGAAATATTCGTTTCAAAAACAGTTTTCCCCATCGCTCATCACGTCTGTCGAGTTTCGCTAACTAATTTAATTTGGCCGTGTATATATCTCGTTTATCTAGTTACCCAACATCCATCTGCTAAACCAAACTTCTATGGTGTAATTATTGTTTTCAAGTCAACATCTCAGCCGAACTCCCGTCAGTGCGCAATCTTCTTAACTCTAAGGCCAATTAATTTAATTGAGGGTACTTTTATAATACTCGTAGCTCCAGTATGTATTTGTGCAACAATGGCTTGCTAGACACCTGGACACTCCCGAGTCCGCTTGACAGCGCTGCAGCAACTTGAAGATATTCCTGTAGGACAAGAAGATAATGAATGTAAGAATGTGCTAGTGACAAATAGCGCTTTGTCAGTAATTAATGCTTTATTGTTTGTGATGTATGTCGGTATTCAGGTATTTGTCATATTTTTATTGAGTCTGGACATAAAAAGGTGGTTTTAGATTTGGTTAAGAATGTGGGCTGTTGTGGTCTCCTGTCTGTTAATAACAATATTAAGTAATCACAAAACTTCCATGTTTTACGAGTAATTCATCAAACACGTAAAGCCACCAGCTAGATTATTATTCTTATCTTTCGAAACAAACTATTTATGAGAAAACGCTGGGAAGAGTTTTGATGTCAAAGAATGATTTTAAAATTGAACTTCCTAGTCAAAAAGTTCAAAAGCTCAAACTTGTTTATCATTCAAACGCCATGAGAAATCAGAAACCTTTATCTTGACAAATTAAACTAACACTAATGCTTACATTATGTAATAATATCAAAAATCACATATTCAGAGACCCAATAAAATGAAAAACAACCCTAAAATATTCTTTGACACCACACCAATTTAACTTTGCAGTAGAAAAAGAGAGCTCCTCAAACATTTGTGATGGTGACGTTGATTTTTGGGACGTAAAATTAAGTTGGTCTTTCGGGACATGACAGGACCAAAAGTCGGGCAAAAAACATAGCTATGTTGACTGCTCATTCCAGTCGAGTAGGTTTCAAAAAAATATTATCGAGTTCTGACGTGAAACCAACGCTGGTGAATAAATTAAGTTTCTGTGTTGTTATTTGGGAGTTATGGCGTAGTTTTGTTTAGATTCGGTCCACTTTGAATTAAGGTTACTGGGAAATGATCAGATTGAATTTTAGGTAAATATTCGGAATTCATCCTATCTTTATTTGTAACTACTTCATCTATTGTTGTAGGTAGAACCGTCACTTTATCCGAATAGTATTAAATTAATTATTTATGACCAATTTGTCTTTATTATTATTATAACTATTCTATATTTAATATAGTACAATTATATTTGATACTAGGTTATTTATAAGTTTAAAAATTATGTTTTAGGTATGTTTGTACTCCCCTTCACTTGTCCCTAAAGGTTCATTAGAAAACCAGCGTCAGACAGCATCTGTCTGGCATTAATGCTGAAATAAACCTTTTTGGCGCAGACGTGAGGCACACGCTAAAACATTATTTTCACATTTTATTTTGTAATTTGTTTTTTTTTGTTTCACGAACTGTGACCAAATGAATATTATTCTTTCTTTCAAACATTATTCTTATTTTATGCGACTTTAAACAAAAGCCACATTTTTTTTTTCAGGATTTCATTCACACTGTCAAAGCACAATGCTGCTGCAATGATGTTATTATCACAAATTTTTTGATTAATATCTCTACTTGGCCCTTACAATATCCACAATATAATAATGCTATACTTAGAATTTCCAAGAGATGACTAATAAAAGTGTTTATTTTCATCAATATAATTAACAAAGAAAAATTAAATAGATGACTACCTCGGTGGTCTAGTGACCGCAAGCGCTACTGCTGAGCATGAGGTCTCATTGGTTCGATTCCCAGGTCGTGCAAAGTATAATTGGATTTTTCTGTCTTGAATTTCGCAGTAGCAGTCCGGAGTCTGATTTTTGCTTGGTTGATGGCAATAGGCTCGCCCCTTGTTTTATAAGGAATTAAACATAACTTTCGAAATGTGGGTGTTGCTATAGGTACACCTCTGGTTAACCCTTCGGGGAATACAGGCGTGATATTATCGATGCTTGAAAGGCAATTTTGACCAAACGACATGTTGGCAACTTTACATTAGAGCATCTTAAAGTATTTAATTTAAAAAAAAAAACAACTTTAAAATGGAGTATTTTATATTTTTTTGTGTATACTCTAGTAGAATATACGCAAAAAAAAGCATTTTAATAGTTTTTTTATTGGAAAAAAAAATCTTTAAAATGCTCTAGTGTAAAGTTCCCACATGTCGTTTGGTAAATATTGCCTTTCAAGCGTCGATATGTTTTATTAATTAACAAAGGACCTAGGCAATATCTTTCAAAACATTACGCTTTTCTACAACGACTTTCTACATGATTGACATTAAGGTTTTCGGTAGCTTATGCCAGTCCGATAAATTTTTGACTTTTCCATCATCGTTATCGCGGATAGAGTGTCACTTCGTCCAGGCTCTTGGTCCCAAAGTGGACGAAGACCTATTTCTTGGTCAAAATCAAAATCAAAATATTTTATTTCACATAAACCTACATGGGCACTTATGAAACGTCAGAAGCTAGGTGCACGGTTCCAATTAGTCGTTTCCTATGGAGAAGAGCCGGCAAGAAACTCCACGGTTACTCTTTTAAAAATAATTGGTTTTACAATATTATCAAATAACAGTGATAATAGGTATGGGAGGACAGTGTAGGCCTTTCAACAATTACCAGGTACTTAACAAAATAGAAAAGTGCCAACAAATCTACACTCTACTAGGCCTACAACGTTCTCACATTCACAAAATAGGAAATAATCTAAGTAAATAAAAGATGAATGACATGATTGCAATTACAACTACAGTAACATATCTGAATAAATATCATCTCCACAAAGGCCTCTAATAAAGAATCCTTAGTCACCACAATGAAGGTAGTCATTTTTAGATGAACTGTATGTGTACGTTGTTTTTTATTTTGTTTACTTTTTGAAAGGCCAACACCTCTTATATTAACACTGTTATTTGAAAATATTGTAAAAGCCAATTATCTTTTAAAGAGTAATCGTGAAGTTTCTTGCCGGTTCTTCTCCATAGGAAACGACCAATTGGAACCGTGCACCTAGCTTCTGACGTTTCATAAGTGCCCGTGTAGGTTTATGCGAAATAAACAATTTAGATTTTGATTTTACTGATACGTAAAACATACGATTGACACAGTAGTACAACCATATCATATGTTATGTAATTAAGCTAGGAAATCAATCCGTCAGTAATTCCAACATGTTCCTGGAACCGCTTTGTGTTAGTAACAGTGGAACATTACAAAGGACGATGTTCATCAATGGACAGGGTATTGATATCACGCACAATGCAGGGGTGACTACATGGAGTTAGATAACATACAAAATGTTATGAATGCATTGGTTAGTAGTCGTGTCTGTATTGTCTAGTTTGCTGCCTACGCTTGCTTACAAATTGAGATGATTTTTAACAGAACGGTAGGTTACTCGAAGATAACAAGAAGTGAATAGAAACTATTTGTTTTGCTATCATAACTGTCAGTATGACTTTTTTCCTGCCACGTGTATGATAGTTTCCGGTAAGGAAACGATCACCTTATCTGCTAAAAAGGCGAAATGTGAATAAATAAAGGTAAGGTATTAGATAATAACAAGAAGAAAATCTCAGGTACTAATTATTTCATAATAAAACGATCAGTACGGCTTTTATCTGCCACGTGGCTTATAATTTTCGTTAACCGCCACCTCAAAAACAAAAAAAAGGCATAAAATTTGCATAAGTATTTCAAAACTAAAAACAGCATCAGAGTCCAACTTTCGACTCATAAGAACAGCGATCATCTAACACCATTTGTCAAGCAACAATGAGCAATTTTATAATAATTAGATCGTCGATAGCTGTAATACCGTAGTTAAAGGTACGTCTACGTACGTCTACACGTCGGTCTACGTTCTTCCAACAATCTTCTCCTACTCTGTCCTTCTCATACTTCTGACTTTGTTCATTCTTCCTTTCATATTCAGTCTATTCTTCTCTGGAATGCGCTTCCTCTGGATATCAGGACGGCCACCAGTCGGTATGCATTTAAGCGGAAATTGCAGAGTTATTTTCAAAACAAATAGTGTAGAGTCAACCCAATCATCTCTTTCCCTTGAATTTGTGTATATATATATATACACAATATATATTATATATATATTATATATAATAAGTAGGTATTTATACGTTATAGTAATATGTATTTATGTCTATTATAAGTTTACAACATATTTATGTACTTGTGTACCAATTTTATTTGTTATCTTTTTAATATTTTTATTATTATTATTATTGTTATCTCCTCTGCTCCCTATTAATTAGAGCACTTGCCATCTTATCTCTTCACTACCCTTGGTTGACTGGTAGAGAATGCCTATGGCATTAAGTCCGCCTTTGTACCTTTATTGCGTGAAAAGTTTCAATAAATAAATAAATAAAGGTCCACTTTAACTACGGTATTACACCTATTGACTACATAAACGAAGCCGCAGTCCCAGTTAGTTTCTCGTATATTAAAACAAACATACGCTAGTAAAGGTGTGGCTAGTTAAACTACGCGACAATTATTCACAAAACGCGTCCACGACGTCACGCGCGCACTGAGCGTGATGCGATCAAAGTGGTGCAGAGGCGACACTGTTTTGGAAGTAGAAAGTGTGTTAGTACATTGAAGATAGATTCAAAACTATTTTAGCATTAGACCTAGGGTCAATTCAGTGGCCCAAAAAGTTGTTAGTTTGATCACCAGCCTGTGCACTATTGACATAAGCTCCTGGTGCTCAATGCAGACTATGAGAAAAGGAATAATGTGCCACTTTCTAGTGTAAAACTATCAATTGAGCCACTTGCTTGAAAACAAGAAGACTCCTATAGTTTGACCGATATCGCTGTACCGAGCATTGGGTATGTGCGCGGCGAGACGGGGAGCAGTGCAGACCGCTCATTTGTCTAAGCTCCCGCTGTCCCGCCCCCGCCTCGGCGCGCATTCTTAATGCGTGGTACAGTGGTATCGGTTCAACTTGCTATAGTTGGACCGATACCGGTTACCGGTACAAGCATATTTAGCTTACTTAGGGAAGTTATCAGGTAAAGGAGACATTACTTGCAAACAAAATGTGGTTTGTTTGGGCATTGAAATGTTCATCATATTCACTAATCGCTTCTAAGCGCGGTGATAATATTTGCAAGTTGTTATAAATCGAATATCTGCATATCATTGCAGGCATTCGATTTATCACAAAGAAATAAAGGATAGTTACATTATTTTTTATTTCTGATTAGGCCTGCTCTTGACCACGATCTCGCCTGATGGAAAGCGATGGATGATGTCTATGATGGGACAAGCGTACCTAGACGATGCCTGTTTACTCTTGCTTTGAAGGCAGACGGGTTATTTGTGGAAACACAGACAAGAGACAATCCTAAAAAACTTTTGTGGCGGCATTTACAACGCCTCATGGGAACTACGCATCAAAGACCTGACGTCGCAAATCCTGCATCAAGCAAGCATAGTTTACCGACGCGACTAGCATATATACTACATCCGACATCAACCATCGGGCAGTTGCCCACCAGACACGACACCTGTGAGGTCGGAGGATCCTCCCTTTTCAATAGAGTATAAATTAACTTTACACCCTGTTCCTCATACCGCTATAATTACTTTCATCAATCTGACACAATAAACGAGCCAAACAATCCCGTCCAAACGTCTGTCCCATCTGTAAAGTTTACAAAGTTATTCTATACAACCCCTTACATCGTAAATATCTGAGTGATTTGCATAAGAAACGGCACCAGTCACACTCGGCGCTGCTGAATAAATTACTTACTTTTCACTGCTTTTTTTACTAAGAAACTTTTTTTTATTATATCAGCCTTTTATAGCGTGTCACTCTTTAATATTTCTATAGCAATTTGGTGGAGAATAAAGGAGAGCCGGGGAAAGCGGTGGATTGCTGTGTTTTAATAACTGAGGAAGTTGTGGTGACTTTATTTTAGCTCTTTGTACTTATTTAATTAGGTAGGTGCTTATAATCCAGATAAAATTATAAAACTCTTGACTTTTTTAGTAAATTTTCAAAGGCTTTCATTTACAAGCATAGGTTCCTAGTCGCCTAAATGTTTTAAGCATGCTTGAATAAGTTAGCAAATCGATGTTCATCAGCTTTATTCACTTGTTATGACGAAAATAGATTGTTCTTGACAAGTGAAGATCTTCATAGTAGATAGTCATAGTATAAAACTCGCCGAATGCATAACCTCCTCCTTTTTAAGTCGGTTTAAAACGTATAAATAATGAGCATCACGCACTGCTTATTATTTTTATCTTAAGCGATCCAATGACTACGTTACTTAGACGACAAAAAAAACTAATTGAAACCAGCCCACGCGTTTCCACGACTACGGTATATTCAATAATACCCCATTTGTCAATCTATCAATCAGTTGTCATTCCAGAAAATCGTGAACGTGCAATTAGTTTTTTAATTCAAAGCCTATGGATTTCTTTGAAAATATAGTAAAACTAGCTTCTGCCCGCGGCTTTGCCCACGTGGATGTCGGTTATATCGCGCAAAAAAGTAGCCTATGTCCTTTTCCGTATCCCAGGCTATGTCTCTGCCAAATTTCATGACGATCGGTTCAGCCGTTTAGGCGTGAAAACGTAACATACAGACAGACAGACAGACAGACAGACAGACAGACAGACAGACAGACGGACAGAGTTACTTTCACATTTATAATATTATAGTATATAGTATATATAGTATGTAGTATAATAGTATGGATGGGCTGAGCCCTCGTGACACAGTATTCTACTTTATAATTGTACAAATATAGTTTTTTACGGTTTTGGTTAAAGGAGTATGGCCACTATCTTACACTTCCATTTTTTTTTATAAATGCGAGGGTTTTTATTTTTAGGGAATTCACCATTAGTGCATTTAGGGTTCCTTTTTCTTAATGAAGAATGAGTCATTATACAGTTCAGCCGCCGAGAGAATGCGTTCCTGACATGTTAGTTGGAAAATTTCTAGTTGTAATAAGGATCAAATTCCCAAAACACATATTCGTTAGTATGAAACTGACAGGTGACAAGAACGCATTCTATCGACGGCCGGACTGTAGTTTTACGTTACCATTACAAAGACACCTTGCATGGGCGTTTTGACTTACACTAAGCGTAAGCCTAAATTAATACCGAAATAAAAGCGCGCTGTTCGATTTTCAATGCTCGGCTCAGCGCCGACTGTAGAAAATCAAACCCAGCAGAATCAGTTGGTTATCAACTTATCATTTACAATGAAGGCACGTGAACATATTCGTAAGAAGTTGGCAAAATCATTTCAGCGCTAATTCGTTTTCTCCTCTACCAATTGTTATTTCTCCTGACACTGTTTATTTTGTTTATATGTATGTATGTATTTTTTTTAAACGAGTTATCTATCCCTTATATTACACCTGCCATGTTTCATCTGTCTCACCCTAAGGTTGACTAGTAGAAAATGCCTCGGGCATTAAGTCCGCCTTTTTTCACATGTGCATAAAGTTTTCATAAATAAATAAAGCTATATAAAAATAAAAGATTTTTAAAAATAATTGTGAATTGAATATTTTAATTCTCATTCTAGAAACATAGTAATAGAATTAGCTAGTGTTGCAAAAAAGCTAACAAACTGTGTGGACGGAAAATGAAATAATCGCTGATTGGAGGACCGCATACGTGATCGTTAAGCTTGTTTGTATGTCACAGGGAATCGAATCACACAGTATTATAGTTTTATTAGTAACTAAACAACACATTAAGCTTGTTCCTAAAAAATTTGCAAAATGTAATCGGGTGAAATCTGATTCCGTTAATTTGATTGGCTGTCGGTATTTCCAAGAGTCAATCACAATTGGTAATTATGTAATTTGACCTGCTTTACAGCTGGTCAACCCCAATCGATGACCGACCCAACGATGAACCGTAGACGTGTTCTTGAGTGGAGACCGCGAATCTGTAAACGTAAGGTAGGACACCCTCAGGCTAGGTGGAGCGACGATCTTCGCAGGGTGGCTGGTAGCAGCTGGATGAGAGTTGCCGAGAATCGAGCTGAATGACGTGCTATCGGAGAGGCCTATGTCCAGCAGTGGACTGCTATAGGCTGATAATGATGATGATGGCAGCTGGTCTGAGCTTGAAGTGAACCGTCAATTGTGTCCTTAGCATCAGGTGGAATGACATCGCACTTCACCTAAGTTTTTACGGTGATATTTAACGGAATTGGTCGGCAAATCAGAAGCTTTATGATATCAGTCTGTAATGAGGACTAATCGTGCTTGAATTCGCCGCTAGAGGCGCTAGTGTAGAGTGTGGTCTCAAGTAATTTCAAATGTGAAACTGAACGTTCACTGTTTGCGGAATTTTTTATCGCAAATTGTTACTAATAATTCATTGTTTTTTTTTTTTACTTTGCCCCATACTAGGAATTTCTCCTGTATCGTGGGTGCGTTTACAAACATTTAAAACTCATATACACAAACAGCCAGACCCGGAACAACTACTTGTAGGTCATACAAATATTTGTTCCGTGCGGAAATCGAACCTGCGACACGCAGCACAGCAGTCAATGGCTTAACCACTGCGCCAACCGTGTCATCAATTGTAAAGATTGTGCCATTCCTGATTAGTTAAGGCTTAATATTTTAATTAACAACTTAGATCTAATTTCGTAGCACTTGGAGAAGAATAATATTTGTCTGCTTAATGCTTGCTAATTTTAGGAACATTATGTAAATATTCATTTGATATTTTAACATGTAATAAAATAAACCTTTGATGAAGTAATGAATACTTAAGAGCGTTGTCACCGGTCCACTAGCGCCACTCCTTTAAAAACATATTATCTCGTGACTGAGAATGAATTATGAAAAACGGCTCAATTAACTATATCGGTAAGTGTGTCTAGAATTTTCTAATACCTTTTTTGAAGTTTCATATTGAGACACGAAGCAACAAAATTCGATCTAAATAAAAACGGCCACATTCCACTAGATCGTATTTTGTTGCTTCAAAACGTATAAAATTAAAGTATTGACAGGACCTTACTCAACCCATTGTCTAGGTACTAAGTTTTGATAACCACACTTACGCACTGCATGTTGGCGATTAGCACCATATAGATTTGGCACCATAAAGCTCTAGTTTCATCACAATGTGTCCCTTCACAGCTATGACAATTTACTGAAATTAACACGTCAATAGCATAACCTTACATAACGCCTGTATTCCTCGCAGGGTTAGACGGAGGAGTACCTATAATACACACGCATTCCGCTAGTTATGTTTGCCCCATGATTTTTTTTTAGACTCCGGGCTGCTACTGTGGAATTACAGATGAAAAAACCCAATAATATTTTGCCTGGCCCGGGAATCGAACCCAGGACCTTATGCTGAGCAGTAGCGCTTGCGACCACTAGAACAACGATACCGTTTGCACATGCCAATAACAAATTATTGTAGCCATTTTAGTATACAAGCAGTTAAGTACTAAACCTTTACACAACCATATCATTCCAAAAACCCACTTCTGATTACCTAATTAAACCAAAGACACGTCATAACTTTCTAGCACCATAAACAAAAAGTCTAATCATAAACAAACAAAGGCTTTCCCGTGGCGTTGTACAATTGTCACGTTAATGACGTCATGCGATGATGGCCGCCATCATTGTTCCCATGGCTCGTAATGGGCCATGTAAACATTCTCCCATAATGTTGGCCACGAGGATGTGAAGTATGGAAGAGTAAGAGCGTGGATGCTGTGAGGACTGGATAAGAATGCTTATGTGTGTTTTTGTATAAAATCTATAGTTACTGAGTTTGGCATCGGTTTCGAATAAACATAACATCACGCGTATTTCTCGAAGAAGTACACAGATGTGTTGTTAACCCATATTTTGCCAGTTAAATATGATGGTTTCAGTGCCTGTGAATTCTAGTAGAAGAAAATTTCATCTGATAACAAGAAAGTCGTCGTTATTTTGAAACATTCCCGTGAGTTCTGTCTCTACAGAACAACTAAGCATAGGTGTACCAACAGTAACATAACGAGCTCAACTAAGTGAAGAACAGGAAGTGTGGTGAAAATAATTGTATCATCATCATCATTACAGCTGAAAGACGTCCACTGCTGGACATAGGCCTCCCCCAATTGGGGGGTTTTCCATAATCGCCACGCTTAGGCGGGTTGGCGATCGCAGCATGGTGTTAAGAGAACGCCGCTGCCCATTCTCTAGAAAATCCCTTAGTCGCGTTTTACGACACCCACGGGAGGAAATGGGGTGGTGCTATTCTTTACGTCCGGCGCCATACGGAACCTAAATAATTGTATATGTATCTATATTTTTTAAATCTGTCATTAGACTCTTATGCCAATCAGCATGATGTTGAAATCATGATGTCTATGCAAATAAGTAAAATTGAAGTGTCTGTTTATAATGTGAAAATAACAGCGTTTTACTAAATGCATAATGAAAGTATATACGGTGCATATATGAAAAAATAAAATAAAATTGAAGCATGTCTGTCTGTCTGTCTGCTTGTTCCGGCTAATCTCCGAGACGGTTGGGCTGATTTTGACGTCTAGACTTAGACTACTTTAGACTACTTTTATTTTCAACTAGCTGCTGCTCGCGGCGTGGCACGCGTGGATAAAAAAAAACATACACTTCAATTTTATTTATTTGTATAGAAAAAATAACGCGGGCGTAGCTGCGGGCAGCAGCTAGTATAATAATATATTCTTTTTTTTACATACAACGGGGAAGCTCTTGGCCTTCAACTCACCTCATGGTAAGTGATGATAAGGCCGAAGATGGAAGCGAGCTTCACCCGGAATCCTCAACCACAGAGGAACTGGCTATCTTACCTCTAACTGCCGAAACACAACAAATGCTGTTAACATTGTTGTTTTGGCGACAGACTTAGATAAGATGGTGGTAGCTAGCCAGGCGGACTTAGAACAAGCCCTACCACCAACCGAATATTCAATGAAAAATTCTTACCGGACGATAGAAAAACGTTAAAGGCTCCTTCGTCAAAAAACGTCCTTCCAGCGGTTTAAGGCTCCTACAAACAAGTGCAACACGCGACGCGACACAAAGGCACCGCGTGTCCCGCGACGAGCGGTGCCTTTGTGTCGCGTGCGATTCGCGTCGCGTGTCGCGCCTGTTTGTAGGAGCCTTAAACCGCTGAAAGGACGTTCAACGTTAAAATTATAAATCCGTATGACTTTTGTTGTTTCGTTGGTTTAGTGGTCGCAAACGTGGACAAGGAGCAACTTAGGAAACTTTTATTTCAGAAAAAAAAAACTTGTTAAAAATAATCTATACTACTCGTGACTCTGGTTTGAGTCCACAACTTATTGAAACAATCAAAAATATCAACGTGCCTTACATAAATACAACAAATTACAAAAAGCATGCTCAACCTAAATAACTTCTTATCCTGCCGCCACAATTCTTTGTCTCAAGTCCGCGCGCCGCCGGCACGCATGCTAAGTGATGGCATCTACTTTTTACGTTTTTTTATCTAAATTAAAAATCAGCGCCGCCCCCTTCGCCCCCTGCAAGGTCTAAGGTTATAAACATAAAACATACACAGCTTTGTTTGGCCTATCACAGGTAAAATGATTGAATGTACTGCTATTATCGTAAATTGAGAAGACTAGGTGGTCCGATTTCTGATAGTAGGACATTATTGAGAAAATTGCGATTTCTTTTTGGGCACAGTTTCGTGTTGAAAGTATCTAGGATGATTGCTTTAGGCAAGTACTCAGGTTAACCACGAACCGATTCTTTGGTAGAAGGTTATAATGTTGGCAAGTACTACCGCGGTCTCGCAGATCAAACCACCGTAAGGACTAGTCTTGCTTGCAGAGCTCGGCCGAAATAGTAACGCTCACCTACGCTCATCAACCAATAGCATCGCAGCGTCAGATTTTTGCAGTGTCGTTTGTGGAAATGGAAAAAATAAATAAAAACCGTAGAAATACCAGCCGATGTGATCAGACATTATTTTGTGATCATTGTTACAGAGTCTGATTATACTTAAACAAAAGTAATAGCATGGAAATTATAGCTTGATATGTAACCGTGTGTACGAGGTTGAATGTTTTCACTATGTTTGAGTAAAAGAAAACATCTAAGGAATCTGGACTGAATGGCTGAAATAGCTAACATGCATGATGATCATCATCAACTATTCTTCGTTCTATGTGGGAAAAGATTCGCGCCTGTATTCTCTGAAGGTACACCACCTTTAGTACGACCACATTTCGCCAGATATATTGATTCTCATGTAATAGAGGGCGAACCTACTGCCATCAAACGGGCACAAATCCAGATCTCGGCTGGTACCGAGAAATTTTAGGTGGATACAACCAATGATGATAACTCTCGGTTCAAGACATCTTAAAATGAATCAGGTATCATTTTATATATTATACCTCATTTTATGAAATTTTCTCCAACAATCGTTCAGCTAATAATTCTAAAACTATTACTTAAGTTACATCACTTAAACCGGCAATAAAGATAACTCTAGTGAACACGATAGTAATAAAAAGCTAACAAAATGACTCACAGTACGTAACACCTTACGATGCGCGCACGCATGTGAGTGACTCATGCTTAAGCTACAGGAATGGATGATTTACATCGACTGGTTAGCTAGGTTATGACTTTTTGATTTTTTTGGCCGAAATATGTAGATCGCAACCAGGGCCGTCTTTAACCTATTGGTAGTCTGGGCACATTAGTATGATGGGGCCCCCATGACTGACAGCGGTCCCTGGTCCTGGCCAGTCCCTGGTTTGTAAAAACAGGCAAAAACAGTAAATAAGCAAAATTATGGATTCATTCACCTTTTTTTTTATGTCACAAGAAATTCATACACACAAAATATGTATAACATAATCCGGTAAAGTAACTTTTAACATTCACAGGTTAGGGTTTCAAAATCTATGTTGATTGAAGAGGTACCCTTCTAGTTTTGAGATAAGCAAAATCATCAATTACTTCTTCAAAGTCGATGTCTTTGAGCTTATAACATTATATGGTCACCAGCGACATGTAAAATTGTACCTATTTATTCATCGGTAATAATCAGTTTAATTCTCAATTCTTTATTGCATACCATAATGTTTAAAGTTGGTAGGGACATATTTAGATATACTAGTTACAATTATGGACCCCGTCGGGCACAGCATAGATCAAGTAGGAGAGAGGAGTAAGAACACTGGCTGTTTATGCTTGGTGCTCTGGCAGGAACTAGGGGGCTCCCTACATCCTGGGGCCCTGGGCATTTGCCCAGAGTGCCTACTGGAAAAGAGGGGCCTGGCCTCGTAACTAGAAATAGTTTTGAAAAAAAAAAATCGGTGATCATACATTCAAAATTACATCTTTATGGGCATGATTTTCGAGATGATTGCTTAGCATTTGCGCACACCCAATGAAAATTACCCATAAAATGAGCCTTCAAAGCAACTGCCAAACGTGCGGTGCAGGTTGTCCGTATACCGCAATCGTTCCCTATCGACTAATGAAAACGTTTCCTCGAATACGAGCCCTATGGCATGCTTTACAGAATTCTCCCACGAAAGCCCCATCAACCAATGAAAATGTGCCTTAAACGATGGAGATCAAATCGCAACAATGACAAGAGTCGAGAGGCTGTAAAAGGAAGTGTACTAAATTTGATTTAATACTGTGTTTAATTATTGTTCATGGTTACTTTGGCTACCTCATTGAAATGAATAAATACACCAGGTGTTAATCACATTCACTGGATTTTCGAAGTTTTATTAAAATAGCTTATAGTTGGGTCCGAAGTTAACTTGCAAAGTACCTACTAATGAAAATAGAGATTGAAATTATCATATTGGTATATAATGTGCTAGCTTTGGAAAAAATGATTATATTTCATTAAAAATAATCACATAATCCTGCGAGCTCAGCCCGCAATGAACACCAAACACAGAAACCTCAACGTTGGCGATAACCAGAGCGCGTTGTATCGAAACTGGGTGAAAGTCTGAACTGCCGTCTACTGCAGTGACTCACTCGACGACCGACACTAAATGTGTGATGGACGATCTAACTTACCTACCAATGGAGTCAATGTTAAAATGATGAAATTATATGTACTATTTCGAGGTGGCTTAGAATAAGAAAGTAAGTAAGCTACTGATGGGTAACAACTGACCTAGACAACACCAAATCGCAAGGTTGAATCATCCTATGCAACTTTTTAAAATGTTCCTATTCTACTTCTTCTTTGAGTTGCTGGCATGACAGTTTTTCAAGTTTTTTTGTCCCAAAACTTCGCCGCTTTTACGGCGTTATCGGTGGCAGAGGTAACTTTGGCTGCATGTTTTGGGGCACAAAGAGATAGGAGGTGGAGCATAGTTTGTGACACAGCTCCACATTCACACCCTGCTGCCGTTAAACTTTTTATGGTAATATCATATCATATCCCAGACTCACTACCCAAAAATGAATCCCTCTTAATGGCACGCGATATCGCGGCCGGCCCAGACGGCGATGGCGGGATAAGAAAGAGTCCTTCAAGAAAAACTGGTTTTTCGTCGTTTTACATCAAGAGAAGTGGAAAGCGAGTAGAGAGGCCTTTTCTCTGCAGTGGGGCAACACAGGCACTAATCCATACCAATATTATAAATGTGAAAGTAACTCTGTCTGTCTGTCTGTTACGATTTCACGCTTAAACTGCTGAACCGATCGTCATAAAATTTGGCCTGGGATATGGAGAAGGACATAGGCTAACTCGATAACAAACATTAGTTACAGTGAAGGTACACAAGTTAAGATAACTGAAATGGTTTGAAATTGTAAGCATGCGGTTTGATCAATGCTCACGCTCAAACCCCATAAGTTACCCCAATGTAATTTTTACACAGTATGCAAAATAACAGGTAACCCTTGTAATAACTTCCAAAACATATGCGTTGATAACCATGTAAGCAATTTGCACCCTTACAGTATCGAAGTAAGCATTTCGCACCCCAAAACGCTTGGAACGATCCGTAGTAGCTTTGAGCGAAAACTTGTCAAATCATGAGCATTCAATCTACATTACGAGATGCGACTGTTTTATGAACCTGCCTATTTTAAAACGAATTAATGTCATAGACCTAACAAATTCGGATGGATTTAACAGTACCTATTTATTATCTACTTACTAATCAGAGAAAAGAGTGGACGTGAAAATTTATGGTTGACATTCTTGTATTTAGTTTTGACAGTCGTTACGGATCGCCCGTAAGTCAATACTGGAATTCAGCTGCATCCAGTAAGACTGGAAGCCAACTCCAACATAGTTGGGAAAAGGCTAGGCAGATTTTTTATTTTTTATTAATCAAAAATCTTCTTACAAAAATTTGTTGACACATAAACATACCACACAAAAAAAACATACCACACAAACCATCGCGGGTTTAACAGCGGTATGGCCAGACACGGCAACTCGGTGCCACTAAATATTAATTATAAACTAATTAACAAGTAGGTAGGTAGGTTGGTACGGTGGCCAGCACATCAGGCCACACGAAACCGTCAAATCTCCCCAAACAATTTCAAACCATAAAATGATAGTGGTTAAGTTCAAAATCGAATGAGAAAACTCGTCCGTCTGCGGTAACCAGGTGATGGTTCTTGTATTCAGTTTTCAGGTTTCTGGTAATTTGTGACATCTCGATTTTGCAAGATGTGGACAGCCCTTCATACATCAAATACCTACAGCAATTATTTTTGCAATTTGACATGGAAGTTATCATGTAAATCAATCAATTCATACAACATTAAGTTATCCTCGAACCCTTAAAAACTCCTTCCGTCTTTAAAACTTTTGATAAGTGACGTATTTCACGCCCTAAACACACAAGTGAAATAAGTATATTCTCGTACACACCGGGGGATCTTTATCAACTGCGAAGCGATCTCAATTAGCCTGGAGCGGGAACTTGTCGCTACTAATGCGTCCCTATCTGTTAGGGAGTTCCACATGAAGTGGAGAAGTCCCTGCGATGGATAGGGTTAAGATTATCAAGGATGTAGATGAAGGTGAGGTATAAAAATATAAAAGACGAGTGATTTAGAGACTTTCAATAAACGAAGTCAAATTCCAAAAATTCTTTCGTATGTTACAAAGTAATGTGCTAGACCGTTTTGTTGCAACTATGGCAAGCGTTGGAATGGCTATCATGTGATTATTATTGATGTTTTTCCATCTATGATTTGGCCTTTTTATTTTGTGGTGTACAATTAAGTGTTTAGTAAATAAATAAATGATTGATTGCTCCTTATCCAGATGAGTCAACAGTTGCTTGATTTGACACCCAAGGGATTTTTCTATCGATCCTCTCCAATATAGGCGTAGTAGGCATCCGGAAAATTTCGAAAGTTTTACTTGGAATATTTGTTCTGAAAAGCCGCGCACACAGTAACCGTGTGTAAACCCCTTTACTCACCAGTACGGAGGAGTAATGTGTCGATTTATATGATTTATACCCCCTTCTGTAAACACATACGTTTGATCGTTGCCAGTTGATTAAATTATGCAAAAAACATCGTGTTGCCGACGACTCGTAAACGCGGTTTCTTCAGATGTGTTTGTGTGTGTTGTGTTTGTAGGTAGTTTTATGTATGTATATGTGTGTGTGTAGAAATTGATATGGAAGTGTCTGGAGATGTATGCAACGGATTAAATTGTAAGTGCCTTGTTACTGCTTGGAACTTTTTCTAAATAAAGAGGTTTATCTAGTCATAGTGCGGTATCTCTCCTAGGTACTGCAGGCTTTTATGAATTCGAAAGTGCATCTTCGTTTGCTTTAGTGTTTGGAAGGCTGAATTACTGAACTAATTTTGATTAAAAGTAAAGAGGTGACTAATGACGGACTAAAAAAAAACCTTACGAGTATCACAACAACAGCAGTAGCACTGAAGTGCATTGAAAGTGTTGACACGATATTTTAATTATATTTTATATTATGTTTTGATTTGTATTTTAATGGTATTTTGATGGTATTTTTGATTGTAATTTTAAAATGGATGTGATTTATGTATATTTGTGTGGTAGTAAAACTGCATTGGCATTATAGCTGTTAAGGTGTTATGTGCGAAATTTTGAATAAATAAATAAATAAATTATTTCAGCCGAGATAGATTATAAAAAACTTAACGTAAAGTCTTGTCTTTATTGCTAATACATAGTTATTGAAGTGCCTGTTGGTAAGTCCTCTTAAACACATTAATCACTGGTCCACAGCTGGGCATAAGCATACGCCTACGCATACTAAGTATAAATTCTCATTCGCTGAGTATTCGCATTGTCGAGAGTGTGTGCACTCACTTAATCATAGTTTAGTTGGCAATGTAAAAACAATACGATTGTGTAAATAGGGCAGTGCCGAACTTATAAGGTGTTCGATTTCGAACGCCCGATGACTCACTAGTGTTGTGACTTGTGAATTTGTGATTATTCGACTACTTTGGAATCCGAATAATCGACTACTCGGAAATGGATCAAGAATAAAAATAAAAAGTAACTGAATAACCTGACTCATTAATTGAAAAAGGATTATTTTGAAGGGAATAAAAAGGTTTAATATTATGAGGTGGCTGACCGCAAGTGACTAAGATTACTTCAAATTGCTTTTTTATGTGGTAACCAGATGCTTTAAATACCTAAAGAGTGTTTTTCATAGAAGGTGCAGTATTTTAAAACTTTACAAGTACTAGTCTTTTATTTCTTAAAGAATTGTATGTTTGATTCTCGACAACTTTATTAGCTGATTGGTATGTATGGGAAACTGGTAACTAAAGACAGCTGTCGAATAATCGATCCCGAATTTGAGCCCTGATACCTTTATTTCGGGATCTATCTTACACGTGAAAATTTTTGACGGGTTTGGCCTAATGACCTTAAAAGATAGCGTAGGTATTACAAATGATAAAATCTTGTGGTTCGATTTGAGGTTTCATAATTATAAATACCAACACAAATTTTTAGTTTCTTGGTTAATTTGCGCCTTTGCGGTAAATAAAATAAATAAGTGCCTAGATATTATTTTAAGTGCACAGATAAAATCACGAAACTGCAGATTAAATTGATCGAAATTAATGATCGGTGTATATTTCGCATAAATATCGAAAATTATTTATTGGTGTTTATGCAGTATCCACTTGGATTATCATACTTTTGATATGTTTTTGGGTCATGCTGTTTCTAAATAGCATTATCAAAGCTTTTAGTCCTTGCGTTGTGTATCTGTGCGTTGGTAAACATTTTTCATGAAGTTGGCATATAGCCCTATTTGCAAATTTATCACTGTGCAAATCTATAATCATTCTCAAAAGAATAACAAAAAACGTTATTCCGAAAATCGATTCTAAACATCGAATAATAGCACCTACGCAGATCCCTACGCATCACCCAATAATCTCTTGATAACTGTACTTAATTAAGTTATAGCCAATAAGTTATCTTTTAACGGCTAATCAAAGCCTATTTAGATATGCTATCGGCTGCTCACGAGGTGTTATGTGGCTTTTGCCATTTATCTGGCTCGAAATTGCCCCGCTTATTGGCATAATAAGCTCTGCCTATGGATTTTGAATTCGCATATGGGATCTTGCAAGCGTTTATGGATTTTTTTAGCGTTTCTGTTCCCTGATACCGTTTTCTTGTAAAGATGGAGCTCTGTTGTGTGAACACATGTTTGTGTTGTAAGGTTTTTCCTTGTTTACTCTGAAATCTGTGACTCTTTTAAATGTTGGCACAGACTAAGACTAACTATATTTTAATAAGTGTTGTCAGCAATTTTTTTTTTATTGTTCATGTGTTTATATTTTTATACATTTTATGTCTATTGTAACAGAAAATGAGTTTCAAGTTTTAAAACAATTTTTGAAAGAAGTTACTAAGTCTTGTTTTTAAATCTCATGTATTTGTACTTCACATTTGTCTATTATATTTATTTTTAAGTATCGATAAAGCATTTAAGTTAATCAAGTCGATAATCAAAAGCATGTTGTGGCCACCTGTATTGGAGGAGTGCACTAGACTAAAACTTAATCTCTATAAATTGTGTTTTTATTTGTGTGCATTCTTTGTTGGAGGTGTTCAATCTTCTATCTATAACAAACAAATAAATAAAATTGATTTGTCTGTTTATAATGTCAAAATACTTGTACGGTACCTACTAATAACAAAAAAACAATTTTGCTAGTCTGTCTGATCATCTGATCCAATTTTTGACGGGACTTTCACTGGCAGATAGCTGTTGTATTGATAGATGTTATAAGGAGTGTCTTAGGCTACTTTTATTTTAGAAAAAGCCACGCGGGCGAAGCCGCGGGCATCAGCTAATAAATAAATAAATTCTGTCAAGCATAAGGATAGCATGTTAGGATTTTCTTCTCATGTGTCTGCCGCTGTACTTAGTAGATCTTCAAAGATTAACTAGTCAGTCAGGACGGTAACGAACTAACGAGACTGACTACACAGGGTGCGGATTACATTGTAGTGCCTACTTAGTAAAGCTAAACATCGTAGAGATTAATCAAGCGTACATCATAAGACTGCTGTGATGTCTTCACTAGAATTATCTATCTTAGTAATGAAGATAAGTCTGATAAAGCCGCAGTACCAAAAATAACACATTTTTGACATAAGACTAAACCATGAAAAACTCTCAGTGAATTACGTTCATTAGAGATGCTAAAACTAAACTAAACGAAGCTTCAAATAGAACACAAGTGTCTCTAACGGTCCCTACATCAACGTTGAAGAAATCATCAACAACAACTCTCATCCAAAACCAAGTAGGACAACACACAACACAACATTTTTTATGAAGAACACACCGAAGTACTCATAATTCCGAGACCCAAATTTCCGAGGCGCCACGTCTCGAAATCGTCGAGATTTAATCGCCTAACATATCGAGTGACCAGAAACAAAAAGCAATATACATAAATTATAGTCGGAATCGTATTAGAAACACGTTTTGCGTAGCGCAGTAGTGATCGAGTTGAGGTTTGCTTAGTGTTGACGATATGGTGACGATGTGGTGACGATGACGGGACGACTCTCTGCTCCACTCAAATACAAATTACTACAGCGTACATCCTTTGCTTTACCAAAACAATACAGTTTTGATCTGGCAATAAATAAATAAAATAGATGCTGCTCTAACAGAGACATACATCTTAATAGTATGTCTTACTGGACATCATTACTATTATCTTCTTTATGCAGTAGCATTTAGATATCATGAGTTCTATCTCTTATTATTTTCGTGTGGGATCTTATGGGGATCCACTGTCTGAAAAAGCAGACAACGTCTCCCGAGTACACCGCTAATAACACCGAATAAATCCACTTGCTTTAGCAGAACATTTACTGATTACCTCCTATTAACTGTTTGTATGTCCTAGTTTCGATAAAAATGACTGCAAGGATTGCTTACGAGTTGTCATTAAGATGTATTCTGATGACCTTTTGGTTTAAAATCACAAAAACTTCTTCGTCATTAATGTTGTAACACACATTCGTCGATCTCCTAACTTTAACTCCCCCAATTTATTACCCTCCTATTAATCGTCACGACTTATTCACCAACAAAAAAACTGAGCCACATTTCTTTCAACAAGTCGTGCAATATAAAGAGCTCCTAAACTGGTTTTTATTAGCACACGGCAGTGCCCGAGAGAGCGCGATGGTTTATTGGATAAGCGTCGTGACCAAGGTTTTGGGTTCTATTCCTGGTTTACAAACATTCGTATATACCTGTTTGGTAGGATTTAAAGGCGTTTTCGAAATTTTCTTGAGCTCTGACGTAAGATTTCTAGATTCAAGGTTTGGTAGTTATGGAGAGATCTGAACTATATGCGATGCATGTGTGATTTAAGCTAAATGTGATAGAACTTCTATATCTTCATTATTATCTCATTCTTTAATTATTTTTTTGTTTTTACTTCTTTTAAAATTGTATTTTGTAGCACATAAGTTTGCCTATTCCTATGTTGATATTAGTATCTAAGCCAAATAAAATGGGAGAGGGCGCTGACTCCTGACATACAGGTACACCTAGTTCAGGAATCAGAGGCTCAAACAAGTTTCTGTAACCTATTATGTCAATAAAGAATTATTGTTATTATGATCTCTAGTGACAGTAACAGATCCTTTTATAGCATCCTCTTGTCTGCTAATAATGTTAAACGGTACGCGATCAGCAGTGCAACTACTACAAATGTCAATAATTCTTTTGAGATTGATTATTTATTTACTATATATAAAATGTCATTGCCTAGAACTTAAAATGAGTATTAGAGTCACCATTATTATCAAGACCGTAGTAATTAAGTATACGACTACGATAGTACTACGACAAATGAGGGCAGAAGACAAGTCTTTTGCTCTCATTTATTTTAAAAGTGACTATAAGTTTAAATATAATGGGTTACTTATTGCACTTCGTCACATTCATCATCATCATTATGTATTTCCATATCTAAAAATCTTTTTAGATCGTTTGAGCATTTAAAACTCTTGTGGAAGAAGAAATTATATACCTACCTATTCAACGTTTTTATGATGATGACTGATATCTTGTGATAGAACCTACTCAAGACGTGATTATGTGACTATGGAAAACGAGTATTTCTCATAGAAATAATTTAAATGAAGCTATAAATCTACAATAATATATAGGGCTATAAAATTATGTTCATGATTATGCAAAATTTTGCTAGTGCCTTGGTTTATATTGCTGTTTTAATTAATATTAGTATTAATTGGCAAGATTTGCATTAGGCCTGAGAACAAGTCTTCATAAACATATTTTAAGTGGTGGTTTAAAAATATATGATTGGCATGGGAGATCTGAATTAGGAATGGCTCAAGTATAGTAAGCATATCAGGAAATTATGAGATGAGATTAGGAAAAAAAGTCAGGCCAAACCTAAGTACCTAACTACTATGCTAAAATAGAAAATAAGAGTTCCCTAATTGGAGATACTTTTAGCAGAAAACGAATTAAAATGATAAACTGACATTAAACTGAGTCAAAAAATTACGAAGATGCAGCTTCAAAAGTAATACTCATCGGTTTATCTTAAATCATAATAATAAATAACACACCTTCATATGTTCAACTAACACTTACATACATACAATAACACATACATGCTTATACTCGTAACTACATAATATAATTTACATACAAAACAAAACTCAAAAGTAAATAAACCTCAACATATACACATATATACACTATTGAATGCGTAGTTCGGTAGTAGGACAACTCTTGTACGACCTGTTACAACTTACCTCCAATATTTGCGATTGACATCAACTCTACCAAGAACAAAATAAAGGTGATTTAAGCTTGGGTGGGTAGTTTTCAATTTGGTTTTCATCTCGTCGTCGTAAAGGGCATGAGGACTATGGTAACTGTTCTTCAGACTTATTTAGACGTCGGGTTTTGAAATTGAGTTGAAATTTTTCGACTTTTAAGAGGAGAAAGATTGATGGCTGCAAGGGTTCGGTGATAAATGGGTATTCAATTGCGTTTTAATATGTGAAGATGGGTTTTTGTTGGCGAAATATTGGCTGTGCATGAGTTTATATGTATTTCCATATGGGTTAAAGGTTTTGCTTATTTTGAATGCCATTGATCTCTTGGGTCCAATAGAGCTCTGATTCATATTTGTAACTATTAGATACCTACATAAAAGCTAGTCTGGCAGAACGATTGATAACGATTGACCTCCAACGCATATAAGTTGTAATGGTTCAACTGTTGTGATCTATCAAACTAAGTACCAGTATGTCTGATCCTACAAGTGAAATCGTTAGTCTAGCAGATTCGACTATTGTAAATATAAAAATGCTTATTATTGCTTATTATTGACCAAATGTAGGATTAATCAACGTGACACATGACATGCATGAAGTAGGTTGTAGTTTGTTTTTTCAACTCTTTGCCTACTTATCTGTTCCTGCAAAGAAAAGAAACAAAGAAGGAAACAAAAATTTGTTTATTCTGCACAAAAAAAGTGCATATTACAAGAAAAAAAAACATAAAATACACACATAAAAAGTAGCCAAAAGCTTCGTCCTCAACAAATAAAAGTTAAAGGTTTGACAATTTTGTCCATTGCTTTATGTCAGGGCAGGTCACAATTTAATGGTCACACCAAGACTAAAGACTAAGTAATTACTCTGCTAGATACTTGTCCTATCTTGTCTTGGCCGCTTTAACGCTGGCACCTATTTTGCAAAATCCTTGGTAGCCAGCAGATCCATCCAGATTTACTTTTCAATTACAACCCCGACACTTTAGCCAAACACACACACATACTGGCCAAAGCTCTAAACACAATTTAAACATCCTATCGATTTGTTGTCAAGCTACCAATTTCCTGAGCACATCGACTATGAAAGATTGCTTCCCGTTCCAACACCAAGTCTGCTGTCCCTACTGCGAACATAGCGCAATATCTCAAGTTACTTGGACAAGCATTGTCTGGAGTATGAGATGAATAGGGTAATGGTGGTTGAAAGAATGGGATGTATCAACTAATTGATTAAATTTAGGGGACGCTACTAAAAATAAACTAGCTAATTACAAAATTAAATCACCAATCAGTAGCCAGAATGTCACAGCACTTGTATTTCAATGGTGATTCGTATACGACGCGACTTCCGCTTTATTAACTAGTTTGTAAGAATTGTCTTTTGAGTAGCGTCGTAGACTATGGGCCTTAAAGTTTCAAAGTTTTGCTAATCAATCGTTAGTCACGTTTTCATGACAATTTGTTTGTGTTTTCAGGAACCAAATGCTTACCACTGGAGATCCCAGGTGTGCCAAAGCGAGGGGAATTTAGAAGTAAGTATATCAGAGGAATTCTCCATTATACAGAGACGCATGATTCTTAAAAAAGTCTTGCTCCTTGAAGAAATTTGCTTTTGGAGAGTCCCATGCATAGGTAGAGTACTTACTAGTTAGGTAGGATTATACCAACTAAACTAAACAAATTGCGTTGGTACTTAATAACAAAACAGATACCTACATAACATTTTGAAACTTTCGATAGATTTCTGTTAATCCTATCCAATTTGTGAAACCCAGCAGCCATTAACAACCGTGCATGAAACCAATATGGTGCCAAACCATTTCAAAATTCAGAATAGAAAATATCGCAGAACATTAGAGATCAACAGCATTTCCAATTATGAATCCGCAACCACAACAGGTAGGGCAGGACCCGAGGCCCCGCGGAATACAAGAGTTACCAATTATTGTCCGTAATTTGGACATACGCGGCGTATAGCACTGCCCCCGGGCGATTCCATTTTACGGCTGTGATGTATACGCTTTTGATCTGAGACTCTTTGATTTGACCTGAAATAATTGCACTCTTTGTAAAAAGGTTACCTACGTAGCTCATTGAACAGCTCGTATTTTTTTTACTGACTTTTTTAAAATCTGCAGTGATTGATTTAGGGAATAGGTTAATAATATACAAGTAAAAAGATATCGATGGTCTAGAAGACAAACGTACTAATTACAGATCTAGCAATTATTCAGGAGGACAGTTTTATATTAAAGTAAATTAATTAATTTAAGTTTGAAAAGCTGAAACTCAAAACTGTATATAGGTATGTATGTTATAGTGAATATATTTAGTTAAGTATTATCTGTGTAATTATTGATCATAAATAGAATCGTTCGTTTTCAGAATATTGTGAAAAAAATCAGTTTTATAAAAAAAGCGTGCCTTAGTACTATTGTACACTAAAGTGATTTGTAAATGATTACTTACGATTATTGTGTATTGTCTATTAATTACAATAATTCGAAGGATTGAATAAAAAAACAATAACTATTAATGTTTATTTTTATTTTTACCAAATTAAACATTTTTTATAATCACTTGCATACTGACAATCGGGGACGATTTGGGGCATCTAATATTCAAGGGGGCGAGTAGATACACTTAGGCAATTAGGGGCAAGATCCAAGAGGAGCCCAAATCGTTTCAGTTTACAGTTTTGGAACGAAGTTCCTTTTTGCACGTTATACTCTGCACACTTTTCTAGAGAGCATAAGCTTTATCAGCCTATAATGTTCCCACTGTTGGGACTCAGGCCCTCTCGGTGAGAGAAAGTGAGCCGCAATCCACCACGCGGGCCCAATGCGGGATGGTAGATGTCACATGTCTTCGAATTTTTGCTTCTAGGACATGCCGGTTTCCTCACGATGTTTTCCATCACTGTTTTGAGAGCAGTGGTGATTAAAGAATTCTATCTTTTTATTTTATCTTTTGACTTTATTTACTTATTTAATTAAATTTACGAATTTTAATTTTTTTAACGATGATTTTTAAATGCTACTCTCTGTCAAATATTATAAATTGTTGTGTCCGACAGGGTCCATGTGAACTTTATTTTAATGTTAAAATCTTGTAAAACACATGTG
This sequence comes from Dryobota labecula, assembly GCA_947523025.1. Lineage (NCBI taxonomy): Eukaryota > Metazoa > Arthropoda > Insecta > Lepidoptera > Noctuidae > Dryobota > Dryobota labecula. Next base: position 1,793,992 of record OX383300.1, read on the forward strand.
ATATGCAATAAAGAATTGAATTGAATTAAATTAAATAATTTACACAAAGTAAAGCGCCTGTCAGGGTTCGAACCTATGACCTACAATTCGTAAGTCGCGGCCGTTACTACTAGGCCACCACTGCTCTGCTCTAGTGAGAGCTAATTTTAACAGTGGGCAAAAGGAATTTCGGTCCCACGACTCCTTTCGTTTTTATTAAAATAACTTTTGTGAGTTCAATATTTAAAAAAAACTATTTTCACTTCTCATGCTCTAAAAGTTCGTCTTTATGTTGTGCGTAGGCGACATAAAGTCGCTTTTTATGCTCTATGCATAAAGTTTTTTTCCTTTCTAAGACTAAGATAGTCAGGCCCAACAGCCACACGCACACTAAAACGTCGCAGATTAAAGTCGTTATTTTATTTAATTTGCTTTAATTTATATCACTTCCCTGTTTTCTGTCGTTAGTTTAATAAAACCAGATAAAATAGTTGTCTTTATTATTTAAAAACGCAATGAAACGTTTTTATGACTTGGCAGTATGAACTACCCAAGTCGAATGACACAAATACTGTTATATACTTTATGCGTGTTTCATTTTCTCGTAATCGAAGTGAAAAGCAGAGTGTATAACTCAGGCATAAACGAGCCATTTTACACCTCCACTTAACTATCCAGCCTCGTCTGCGGCTCGGGTAGATATATACATCTCGGGGTAAAATGGCTTCTTTTATGCACTAGCTGAACAGTCTACTATTATGTCTATGAAAATTAAAAACACGTAAAGTAAGGAATGATAAATGATTTTATTGATGTCGACGCTTCGTATCTGACTACTCTGAGAAGAAAGGTCGAAACAAACTCAGAGGTCACAGTCTCTTTTTAAGGCCAGACATAATCTTGGTCAAATCATGTGACGACCATGTAGATTGATGTCTTTAATGGTCTTTTGAGGAAAGAACCACAGAGATTGAGTGAACCTGTTCAGTCGGTGTACGCATTTGTCAGTAATCGTGCAAAACAACTCGGAACTTATGGAGCTCAACGATTCGACGAACAATACCAAAGAAAGGACATTTGGGTAGGCTGCATAAATTACAAAAACTGCCAGACCATGATTTAAAAAACTAAATTAAAAAAAAAAAAACTATAACCCACATAGTCTTCACATTCACAAGAATAAAAATAAAAATATTATACTTCATAAAGCATTCATGTCATTGTGTCTATAATAATCCAAAAAAAAAAAAGTTTGCAAAAACAACAATCAGTAAATATGTAAAAATTGGAGCAGCTTAACCCCAAGCCTTTTTGTCCTCAATATAATCTTTAACGGTATAAAACGTTTTTTGGTACAACTTACGTTTAATTATTTGAATTTATTAAGGCCTAGATCTTGAACGTGGCTTGAAAGTTTATTATAAAAGCATAAACATAGACATCTAAACGAGCCACCTATTTTCTTAAGCCTAGTTGTAGGTACAACAAAATTGTACTTGTTCCTAGTATTTATATTATGGATATCACTGTATTTTTTAAACAATCATGGGCTATTATTATGGGCTTATAGAAGATTTTGAAAGTAATTTTTATAGTTGTAGTGAAGCTGTTCACTTCATTACAAAAACAGCTGACACAAACCTAAAGAAAAAATCCCGAACAACTACATAAGTGAAGAGATCACAAAAACTAAGAGCCCCAACTCACGGTCCAAGTCACGAGTCAAAAGTTTCCACATAGTGAGCGAACGCCTCAACTTGTGTAAGTTACTTTGACTTGGAAGCGGACGCGTGTAATCGGTTCTATTCACTCATATGATCGTGGATGTAGGGCTTTATGGACACGGTTTTGGATTTTTTATGAGAAATTTTATTAATATCATTGGATTGAAAACCAACAATAACCGTAATGGTTGTGATCAAACGGTTAGCTCATTAACTAGGAATTAGTGGAGTCCGCGTATCATGAGTTCACGACGTGCTTATCAGACGATCAGTTTCGTTCAGTCGTCAGTTTATTTAATTCGCTACTTTCGTTAATTAGTCAGTTTCACTGATTTGTCAGTTTTGCTGATTAGACAGTTGAGTTAGCTCGACAGTTTCTAGAGTAGCAGTGGCAGTTTTCGTGAAACTTTTGACGTATTGAATAAACACATAATATAATGTGGATAATTTAACCTTCAGTGGAAGGAAAATTTAAACTTACTAAAATCAAACATCAGTTTGTGTTTAAACTAATTTAAAAAAAAATGTACTGTTGAATAAACACATAACTGAAATCTAAATAAATTAACCGCTACTACTATAACGATAATTTGACAAAATACGTAAATTCAAATAAAATAAAATAGAGTCCATCAAATGGAAATTAATTTAAAAATCAAAATCAAAAGTCATTTATTCAAATTAGGCTGAGAATCAGCACTTTTCGAACATCAAAATTGCATAAGACAGTCCCCCAAAAAGCAAAAAAACTAAAAATGCAAACAAAAAAGACCAATTACCTAAATAAAAGATAAATAATAAATTCGATCGAAGAATTAAAAAAAAATCTTATAATCTCGGATTTTAATAAATTTATTATTTTTACCATCTTTCTATTTATATTAATAAATCTTAACCGACATAAAATCATCCAAACGTAATTTTTTTCGGGTCCGTCTTTTATAAAGTATCCAACACTGTTTTTAATTCGTTCATACAATTTAAGAGATCTTATATATCTATTCATCATTATCATCATCATTTCAGTCGAAAGACGTCTACTGCTGGACATAAGTCTCCCCCAAGCATATATCTATTGCGTTCACTTAAATAAAATGCTTTTTGTCTCATTTTAAAATCAATTAATACAGCCTCTCTTTCGATAACATTAATAAAATAATACAAATGGGGGTTCAATTACCCAACTAAAAGAAAAAAATATATATTTCAATTGGCAGACGTGTGTGCAGTTTTCTACCTAGGTACTGGACTTTGACTGAAGAATCGAATAAAACTGACGAAACGAGGATACTGGCAAACACTGGAAACTGTCGAGTTAACGCAACTGTCTAATTGCAAATATTGACCAATCAGTGAAACTGACTAATCAAAGAAACTACCAGCCGGCCTATAACTGTCCCACTGCTGGGCAAAGGCCTCTTCTCATACAGAGAAAGCACGAGCATTGATCACCACGCTTGCTCAAGACGGGTTGGCGATTTCAAACTTATATAAACTATATATAAGTCCAAGTTTCCTCACGATGTTTTTCCTTCACCGATGTCAGTCATGTCCAAGATAAACTCAGAGAGTACATAATGAATTGAAAAGGTCAAACTGAAGAATGAGATAAACTGACCAGTGATACGCGGACTCCAACTAACTATTTATACGAGATTCTAAATTAAATAATTAACAACACCAAAATGCTTTCTAAACCCTTTTTAAGATTCGATCATGGTGTTAAGAAGATCCTCTCGATATCCTCTAAACATTCAACAGTATCAAACTTTATTTCCTTGTATTCAACCAAACCGACAAAAACCATGTTCTAAATCAAATGTTATCTAGATCAAAGTATCAATACTAATGCCGATCAAATAGGAATAGATTTTAATATTGTAAACGCAAACAGGACGGCACTCGGCGGGTGGTATTGCGACAGCGAGTGCACCGATTCTATTCCCAACTGATGCATTGGATCTGGTGATAACGTCGATGCACAACCGTGGTTTAAAATAATGCTGAAGAGATGCGATAAGGGTAACGTGATAAGTTCAAATTCATGTCGGAGAGGTGAAAGAGATTAGAAGTATTAATTTTGATATGGCATAATTGTGTAGGACTTAGGTAGATAGTGACAAGCGATAAAACAGCATGCTGAAATAAGTAAAAAAATATGTGAAACTAATGATATTTTTATTTAAGACCTTTTTTTATGCAAAATAAAGATTTTACTTTACTTACTTTAAAAAGAGTAATTTCGCTTTAATACTTGCCGTTACTTCGCTACAGTACAAAGAACTCATCAGGGACCCATTTGTTTTTTTTTTTGTTGTGTATTTTTAATTGGTGATATTTTGGTCTACTACCGTAGTACTGAAATATATACAAATAAATAAATTGAAGTGTCTGTTTTTAATGTCAAAATACCAGATTTTTACTCAATGCATAAGAAAGTATAAACAGGCAACAAGAAAAAAAAAAAATTATTTGTCTGTCTGTTTGTTCTGGCTAATCCAAAACGGCTGGACCGATTTTGACGGGACTTACACTGACACATAGCTGATGTTAATAGGAGCGGGCAAAGCCGCGGGCGGCAGCTATTGTACAATAAAAAAATTAACATGTGATGTATATAATTAGCAAAAAAGAAAAGCAGATTATTTTGTTTATGATCTAATAGAATTTTGATCATCTCCACTATACCGCCTAATTAAAACACCGCTGTTGCCCAGATCTGCTCCAAGATAAATCCCATATCAAAAATAGTCAAGTAGGTACATAAACGACTTCTAAATCCACCTTCAGATATAAGCATCGTGATAGGTCAGAGCTGGTCTCCTCGACACCTCGCCTTTCACCACCGATTGATAATTATGGCGCCTATGATAACAGATTAGTTTACCGCTAAAAGTCACCGCGGGCCGATTTTAAAACCGGTTTATTTTGATAAATGATTTTAATGGCGGTTAAATTCTTCGAGTTAAAGTAAAATACGCAGTGAGCGAGATAAATGGTGATAAAATGAATTAAATATCAAAAGATTTGAATCATAGCTACAATGATACGGTAGATATCATCACAATCACCAGGATTGAGAATCGGGAAGGTACCTATAGTTATGAAGATGTGATGAGAATTTTGGCATGTGATATGTGAATTATTTTAATAGGGTCCGTAGTCAATAAGGTACACTTATAGTTTCGCCATGTTTGTCTGTCTGTCTGTCTGTTCATCCGCGGCTTAGCTCAGATACTCTAAGTACTAAAAAGCTGTAATTTGGCATGGGTAAAACATATTAATCGTACCGTGTGGTGCCGGACGTAAAGAATAGCACCACCCCATTTCCTCCCGTGGGTGTCGTAAAAGTCGACTAAGGGTTACTAGAGAATGGGCAGCAGCGTTCTCTATGCATTTTTAACACCATACTGCGATCGCCAACCCGCCTGCCAAGCGTGGCGATTATGGCAAATCCTCCCCTTTTGCGGGAGGCCTATTTCCAGCAGTGGACGTCTTTCGGCTGAAATGATGATGATGATGATACATATTAATCACTCTAATAAACTGGTAATAAAAAAAAATGGTTTTTTCTCGTCTATCCCATGGTGTGGTGTATCGTTGGATAGGCTGTTCAAAAGTATTGCGGGTTTGTGAAAACCATACATCGATTCAGGGATCCGTTTGCGTAATATTAAGCTTTAAAGTGCTAATTTTTGTTAGAGTCAAGTATGCCCCCCTGCCAGCTAAATGGTTGTTTTTGGAAATGTGAAAAAATTCACGGCAGCATATATAACATTAAAAGAAAACTATCACAGCGTATTTTTTCGACCAATATATTTTCAGTTGAAATGTATGGGAGAACATGTTTTTCAACTATAATAATAATAATAATATTTATTTGACGTAAAAAGTACACATACAGAGTGACACTTAATTAAACATGGGAATAGCCTGATACAAAATATTGATCAAAGACCCCTATGCTAGGAAAAACCTGTGTTGTGTTACCTGTGTTAAGTTTGATCTTACGAGTAGAATAAATTCATCCCAACTACGGAACTCTTCATTGAATTTTTAGTTAATTGTAGTTTTTTTTTTACTTATGCATACTTCCATACTAATATTATAAATGTGAAAGTAACTCTGTCTGTCTGTGTATGTTACGTTTTCACGCCTAAACCGCTGAACCGATCGTCATGAAATTTGGCAGAGATATAGCCTGGGATATGGAGAAGGACATAGGCTACTTTTTTACGCGATAACCGACATCCACGCGGGCGGAGCCGTGGGCAAAAGCTAGTAAACTATAAAACGGTTTTTTTTTGTTAACATAATTTTATTTTTGATTAGACACCAAATCACCATGACCTCAATAATGGTACGCTATCAAGAACTTAAAAATTACTGCAGCTGACACCATTTCGCCAAAAAGCCATACACCAAAAACCATAATTCATTGCCACATAAAATTCGTTGTAACATGCAGGCACCTACCCGCTGACTGGTAAGTCGTAAAGATAAATAATCCTAACGCAATCAGTATCATTAAGAGCCAAATGTAATACGTATGTATCGTAAATCAATTTTAGGGTTCCACGGTGTGTTGTAAAAACTGTAACGAGGTTTTATGGCTTTCGTCGCGATTCTGTATGTTGGTATTTGTAATTGGGCGTTAGACGATACTGATATTGATACAGGGGGTTTTTTATGGGGATCGCGCAGTAATCGAGATTATCATCGTGAATTTATTTTTAAATCATTTCCTTTTTTCGTTAGTTACGGTCAGCAACGAAAGTCGATAAACACTGCAACTTTTACACATCATCTAAATTCAGTTCAAATGGTTCAATAATCTTTCTATCATTTCATTATAATAGCAAAGAGTCCTAATATTTTACTTCTGTTACGTTACGTTTAATTTTATAATTAGCACAATTTTTTTTTTTTAACTGAATCAAATTTTCTTACGCAGAACTTTCATGCAATTATCATTTTCGATTATGTAAATCCTGTGCGTCTTAAGCTTATCCTCTTTGTAAGTAGTTATGTAAAAAGGAAAACATATTTGGACATATAATATTAAAACTCGTACTCTTTAATACTCTAAATGAGAAGGTAAATGCTATTGTGGGAAATAACATAGATTCAATTCAATACATAAAGAATCAAAATTCAAATCGTATTCAGCACATTTAATCATTTTCCTTTAATTTACATAATTAGCTGCCACAATCAAACTAATTTAGGAATTACAAAATAGCCTAGGACTATTTGTTACCGTTTTTCACAGATTGTAGGGGAATACTTTTACACAGCTTGCTTGCTTGTTGACAACTGCTCGCAGACGGCTGTGGACTGGATAGACATGGGTAGTTCGCGAACGATTGAAGGAAATGAACTACTTCATTTTTCAAAATAAACTTATCATTCAATCAGTAGTTATTCAAATGTGTCTCTACTTCATTTAGTTCATTCTTTTTTTCATTTTAATTTTTTTGCATTAACTGTGCGCTGCGGCTCTGCCGCATGCCGCACTATTGTCTAGGTTGGCGTATCACGTCAACCTGGACAAAAAGGTTTAACTATCAGTAAAAAAAGAAAACAGAAAACATACTACTTAATAAAAATAGTTTGCTTAGATTTACATTTCATGGTTGAGGTTGACCTTGACAGTCCTAAGCCTGTGTAAAGTATGAAGGAAAATCGAGATATGAGATATAAAATGAACTAGTGAAGTGCATCATTCGTAGTAACTTACCAATCACACTCTGGCTATGGACTCGTTCTGATTTGCTGAACTTAATGAAGTACTGAACTAAATGAGTGGACTAGATCGCTAAGCTAAAAGATATTATACTTCATTAATTTCTTTTCACTGACACATTTTGCGCATGTCTAGGACTGGGGCTCGATCAACTCGTAAAACGCCTTTTACTAAACGCTCGTTTGCTGATCGGTCCGCCGTCAGGTGGCGGACGTGACGTCATGAAGTCTTTTCCAATTAAATAAAACGCCGTCGACAACACCATTACCATTTTCATAACTCATAATCATCTGTTTCACAACGGCCATCAACTTACGTCATTCCACCTCCTTATCACGAAGTGTCTCGAGCTCACCATCTTTCTAAGTGCTCATCGGCTCAAGTGATAAATCACTAAACTCTGACGTCACGCCACACAATATCACCAATTTGTCATCAATATAGTCAAAGAGAAAACAGCTTCTGTGTAGATAAACGAAAAAGCTGTAATTTGTTGTCGCTACAAGACTCTTTAATTTTTCGGGGCATAGATTATGTGACAGATGTGTTAATATGGTGAAATTTTGGTCACGTTTGCTCTGAACGTATTTTTGTTGAATTTTGACCTTTTCATGGATAGTCAGTCATATCATCATAATTTCAGCCCGGAATCACCCACTACTGGGGCTTCAAACATCCCGGTTCCATGCGTCCCTCAACCAGATGTTTCCCTTTTCAGTCATATCAAGGATAGAATAACTACGGCTGGCCAGATGTGTCATAACAGTAATGTTGAAAACCCTGTCTGTATTCGTGCCCGGTTTATGGCAATAGGCTTGCCTTCTATTACGTGGGACTTCAACATAACTGGCGAAATGTGGTTGTACTATAGGTACAACTCTGCTTAGTCCTTTGGAGAAACAAGGCGTGATGCTATATTTGTGAAAACCATGTCTAACTGGCTGATCTTTTCATTAAAGCTCTATATTTTCTGGCTTTTTCAGAGTTGTTTACTAAGAAGACACAATCTGATCAAATGTCATTTCTTTGCAGTTAGCAATCAATGCTTTTCACCAAGTATTTATTTTTACATAATTACAGCACGAAACAATGTGGCTTAATGTGATGAGGGGCTCGTGGCTAAGTAACAACAGCCGCACGGGTCGATCGATCAGGTTAAGCTACACTTGCCGCGGTTGGGCCGTGGATGGGTGACCATTTTTACATACCAAAACCCTTCCGTGCCTCGGAATGCACGTTAAATCGTTGTTCCCGGCTGTTATTCGTGGATCTTTGGCAGTCGTTACGGGTACTCAAAAGCTCGAAAACTGACAACCAGTCTAACTAAGGAGGACGACGGAGGTCAGATAGGCAGTCGCTCCATGTAAGATACTGGTATTCAGCTACATCCGGTTAGACTGGAAGCCAACCCCAACATAGTTGGGAAAAGGCTAGGCAGATGATGATGTCAGCATGAAACAATGTGGCATCTGAATCGTTTTCTGGTAGATGTCAGCTAACATACGTGTTTGTATAAACATTATAGAAAGTATCAAAAACCAGTAAGTTCAAATCAAAACTCATACAATAGGTATTTAAGCAGCTTATACAAGTGTAGCTTTATGATTCCAATATCAATTTTGATCTATGAACCCAAACGTCATTTTGATTGACATTTTGACATAACATGATTTCTACTCAAAATTGCGTAGATGAAATTCAAAGGAGTGTCAGATCTTTATGTTTTTTCAATCATTGACCTAAATGGATCATGTTTTAAACGAACTGTGACTTAAGTTTAGGCGTTAAAAAGCCTATTAACCTATTTCATTTGAAAGTTACTTCACATCTAAAGTACGAACTTATTCAGTGCGATTTAAACTCTACATTTCCGAGAATAAAGTTTAAAATGTGTTTAGTGCAGTACTACATAACGGAGAACGGTAAGTGGATTCTATTGTATGTGTTCTAAGCTACAGAAGCTAATAACCTATTATACTGTTGTGTAAGCCATTTATATTAGAAAACTATCGATGACCCTACGAAACATTGGGTTGAGAAATGTGAGCTTTTTTGTTAGTATGTTTACATTTTGTTATTATTGTACTTGATGGAAAGTTTATAAGGAATCACCTATTGATGTAGTAACTTAAAATTCATTCAATATGTTTCAGGCATAGTAAACCTTAATATTCCAACCCTGAGTGTAGTTTTCGCATAATATGAAAAAGGAAATCAGTAAGTCGCTTATGAAGTTATGACTGATTTCCTCGTCTATCTACTTATATTAGCTTTGAAATCACTAACGTAAACCCTGATAGAAGCAGTATTACCTACAAACTTTTTTTAGAGTGATCCTCCTCTAACACAGTAATCCGATTGTGTGTAGAAAATCAACATTACGACAAAATTAAAACATACCAAAATCATACCAAAGGCAAATTAATACCCTTTTTATTCATAAAGCATGGAAATCACCAATAAATCTTCCCTAAAAATGGAATTAAGACGTAATTTACATCTAAACCCGATACTTTCAAAGCGCAGGTGCACCTAATTGAAAACGTTAATGTAATTTTTTTGTTGCCAGCGTAATTAATTTATATTTTAATGACTTTCTAATGGTTTTTTTATTAATTTATTGGGGTATTATACATTTTTCGTGTTGCGCACACGATTTTGAATGAAAGGGTTGAGTTATTTCAACCCGAGAGGGAGTGAAATTGGAATTGTGGGAGCTAATTAAGAGGGTGATACAAATGACTTGAAAATTAAAGTTTGAGTTCGTTGACTTACTGAATGGAAGATGTTGTGATCTTGTCGTGTGGATTGTATTTGCAATCTCATGATTTCTTAGAAACATAAAATCTAACGAATGAAAACGAAAACAATGAGTGTAATGTTAAAGTGAATTACCTAGATTTCAGATAGATTAAGATTCAGATTCAGATAACTTCAGGGCCTCAAGTCTGCTATTACAATAGTGTCAGAATGGTCTCTTCATTGTGATTTTTTGACAGATTTGCCATACAAACACTGTCAAATACCCACAATGGCGAGACCATTCTGACACTATTGTAATAGCAGACTTGAGGCCCAGATAAACTGCGATGGGTTTCTCTATTTTTTGATTCCTAATTCGATACCTAGCTTAAAGTGTAAGTTTATAGAGTGTTTGGCAAAAGCAAAAGTTGAATTCGAACTTATTATTATTTCCTTTTCTAATCATTTTCGACATATTTAAATTTAAAGACTTAGATTGTCTCTCTCTCACTTTTAGAATACTACAATTAAAAAAAAAACTTTTTTTCGTTTAGTCTATACTGTCTGATTTATTATCTAAACTAAAATTATAAAGACAAAATATAATTATGATGTTTTGAATGTTTGTTTTTGTATGTTACGCTTTCACTTAAAACGGTTGAACGGATTTGAATGAAAGTTGGCACATTGATAGACCACGACCAGGAACACATAATTCTTTTTATTCCGATATTCCTACGGGATCGAGTCTTATGCAGTGAAACCACAGGGCGCAGCTAGTTAATAATATGTATTTCGTTCGACCGATCGATTCTATATACTTCAGGTATGTTTTTCGTCTTATCCCATAATAACAAAAAAACTTCACCTAATTCCAGGAAGTAACAATTACTTATAAAACAAAGTGGATATTAATTAAAAAGTCAAAATAACACACGTTGCCGACATGGCCAGTTATTAGAGGCATGGTGTGAGGCCCAATTTACATAAATTGTTGAGCTAGTACTTATCTGTACACGTTTATAATATTATGTGTTGCACAAGGTACAATATCAAAGTGTCTGAAATGTTGTATATATTTCAACCCATAGGTGAAACTATACATTCAGCATAGAAGTGCTTTGAAAGCGGCTTCCAAATTAATTGGAACATCAGCCTGTATGCGTTTTGTTGCTGAGTTCTAGCATGTAAGCAATGTCAATCAAACTGTCTACCCTTTTCCCAACTATGTTGGAGTTGGCTTCCAGTCTAACCGGACGCAGCTGAATACCAGTATTTTACATGGAGCGACTGCGTATCAGACCTCCACAGCCCAGTAACTTGGTAAGACTGGTTGTCAGACTTTCGGGTTTCTGAAGACCAAAAAAGATAAAAATAGAATATAAAATAACTAATAAATAATGTAAATATAAATGTATAAATATTTATATAAGTATACAGGATTATTGGTAACAAACCTTCAAGATTTCGTCTTTCTATACCCTCTGAAAGCAGTTCGAAGCCCGTTGCCACCGGTAACAAGCCAAAGACAGGCCGATGAAGGCTTTATTCGCGTGGAGAAGAAGAAGAAGAAGAAGAAGCCTGCTTATCGCAATCATTGCGGTACCTACCGCATTGACTGGTCCCGACATGTTGCTGCGTCCCGCTATTCCAACGACGCAACTGTATGTGTCCCGTCTACATCACACCACGAAGGTAGAGGAGGTCGTGGAGTACATCAGGATGAAGACCAAGTTCACCTTAAGAGTCGAGAAGTTGGAGTCGCGCCATAAAATTAATTTCAAATCTATTGTGGTGCGGGTTCCGACTCATCACCTGGACACTTTCATGAAGGAGGAATTTTGGCCGACGGGTGTCGTGTATCGGCGTTTTCGCGGAAGGCTACATGACACCATGACTCAGCGCAATACGTTGCTGACCCAACGTAGTAACTAGGTTTTATAGAAATGTTTTTTTATGATTATGTATAAGTTTATTATTTTTAAATTATTGATGTTAAAGATTATTATTATTATTATATTATATTGTACATACATACATAATTAAAAATATTTTTATTTTTGTATGATAATCTGATGAAAAATTAAAAGTCATAGAACAAAAGTTGTTGTTTATGATGTTAGTAATATAGTTTTGGGAGGCTGTTAGTGTTATACCAATAAACCTGTATATAATATAAATATACGACTGTCAAAGATCCACGAATGACAGCCGGGATCAAAGGCTTAAGGTGCTTTCCGTGGCACGGAGGAGTCTTGGTATGTAAAGACGGTCACCCATCCACGGACCAACCCCGGCAAGCGTAGCTTAATCTGATGGACTTAGCCATGAGCTCCTGAGGATGTAAGCATAAGAAATATGTTATAATATTGCAAGAAGAAGTTTTAATTACGAATAATTCGTCGAGTCCGACTCGGCTGGGCAGTGTTCGGGAAGCTACGCAATATCTTCTCGTCCCACATACCGCAGTGTCTCAAGACGAGTCTTTGACCAGTGCGTGTTGCCCAGTGATGACCTATGGCACTGAAACGTGGTCGCTCACAATGGGCCTTATTAGAAGGCTAAAAGTCACCCAAAGAGCAATAGAGAGGGCTATGCTTGGAGTTTCTCTACGTGATCGAATCAGACATGAAGAGATCCGCAGGAGAACCAAGGAAACCGACATTGCTCGAAAAATAATAATTGACAATGGGCAGGGCACATTGCTCGCAGAACAGATGGCCATTGGGGCTGAAAGGTTCTGGAGTGGCGACCGCGTACCGGAAGACGTAGCGTAGGAAGGCCTCCCACAAGGTGGACTGATGATCTTGTGAAAGCCGCAGGAATCCGCTGGATGCGGGAAGCACGGAATCAGTCGAGGTGGCGGTGCTTGGGGGAGGCCTATGTCCAGCAGTGGACGTCTTTCGGCTGAAATGATGATGATGATGATGACGAATAATTATAAAATATCACCCCGAAAAGACTGTTGCCCTAGGTACTGTGGGGTAGTTGTGTAACACACATTGGAATGACTTTCATTTCGATAGTTCAACAACATTCTTGGAATTCATGGAATATAAATTTTGTATGTTTTTTTTTACTGTTTATAATTTAAATTGTAACTTTACTTATAGTTTTTTTTCTTAAGATTAGTAAATATAAACTAAATACAGAAAAATGCACGGGCATTGCATGTTTACCCATATGATCACAGTATACTATATTAACTCTTAGTTACTCTAATAAGTATACGACAATGATGTGAAAGAGCGGAGCCTTCTAATACAGGCATTGTTTGCTTAAAACGGAGGCTCCAAACACGTTTAAATGGAATGTAATTTTCTATTTGTCACATTGAACTATTTTGTATTCATTGCGTTATTAACGTTGCTGAGCAGACAAATTTTTCGAACATTCGAAGCAATGGATTTGAAATTAGCGTGCTGGATGGGAGTATACCTTCTTTGTCAATAATACTTTGTCAAATGGCAATCGCTTTCAAAGTGTTTTGTATTTTTACGACTTTCAACAGGATTGTCATAGCTTTTCAGTAGCTTATGTCAGGCAAATACATTTTTTTTTAAATTTTCAACATATCACTGATTATGTCACATTGTCTAGGCTCTCTGGACCGACATTTTTAATGGCGAAGCTTTGTTGCATGTTACCAACAACAACAATAGTACAAAATTTAGAACTAAAGTTTATAATTACACCGGCTGAAGACATCACGTCAACGCCGGCTGTCACTGAAAACCAGCGCCGGGATTCTGTCTTTTATGGGGTCCCAGCATTATGCTGAGCAATGGCCGTTACGCGTGGATGCGACGCATATTTTCCCCCAACTTGTTTTGTTTTTGTGTTTGTGTTCTTTCTATGCGTCTTGTTTAGCGCAAAAAACGTATTTTCTTGAATTTTCTTTTACCGATCTGTGAGAATTAGACAAATAATGTTACTGTAGGTCAGTGCAGACTTTCTCCTATATTCTCTTATTTCTCCTATATGGACTTTCATGAAACCCAGCCCAGTATCTTTCTTAAACTCCGTATTGTCAATATATAAAGCAAGCAAACAATTAATTAAATAATAAGTCGAAATAACACATTAGGTAAGTTCCCTGGCATCGCTTGTGATTAAAGTAGCGGTGTGAGGCCGAATTTACATACGCAGTTAAGGCGATGGACGCAACGGAATAAATAGAAAAATTGTTAATCAAGTTAGATTTAGATTTAGTACAAAGTAGTGGCACAGATGCATCAGGTTGTTGTGTATTGAACAAATGGTAAAGATTTGGTAAGAGAGTTTGTCAGTGAAAATAATGTGCTACAATTCAATAATATTAAACATGCCTGCAATCGTATGCCAGTAACCGTCAGTCAGAATAGCGAAAAAAATCTGCTGTTCCATACTAAAGTTTAATACAGGCCTACTGATCTGAACTGTATGGGACAGCTGTTTATTTTTCAAGATTTCAAAGCTGGTCCCATAGTAAAAGTTATTCAGTTCCATGGTCTAAAGCACGTCTTAAAGTAGAGTTATTTTTTTAACACCTTATATAGACGAATTCAGAATCTCCTCCTTTTTTTAAGTCGGTTAAAAATCATTGATATCCAGAGTGCATCCCATTACAATTCCAATAAGCAAACACGGCTAGGGTACATTGTTTTATTTCGGAGTTCCGTTGCCTACCATCCGGCTTCATCATCAGATCAGTTTGGTGGTACCATTTCAATCAGCATTTATTTAAATTTGCTTCGACATAGTCGCTTAACTATCTTAATCGAGATGTCTTAACCCGTAAAATCCGTATCGTTGACAAGTTCCGGTTCACCAAGTGATACTTTCTGAACGCAAATGCTTGATTTGTTGATTAAAATACAAAAATCGCTATATGAATGCCTATAAAATTTGAATTGTTCCCTCAATTCCACATGGATTCCATCACCAGAAGTGGATTCCAAATCGGTTCATAAACGACGGAGTTCTGAGGAAACATACATTTAAAAAAATATAACCGAATTAAGAACCTCCTCCTTTTTGTGAAGTCGGTTAAAAATAGTCTATCATCATAACCTTGTCTTCAGCATAACCCATAAAGCTTAACGCCAGCATTTGATTAACATCAAATAGAAACAATTCTAAGCCCATAGAGAAACTATTTGAATTTAAAACGAATTAAATCAGAATTCCCACTTATCAAACGTATTAACAATACACAAAATTCCCCGAAAGTGTTTCATTAGCACTTCCGCGAAAATCAACAAAAATACTCACAGTAAACAAAAAGTTATCAACAATCAGCTCGAAAACTTAAATTCCACTAAAACTGTATCATTAATTTCCGAGAAACGAGCCTTAACATATACACATTGCGAACTATTTAATTATACGCCGACAAAGCGAACACATAGCATCGATCAACGAAGTCGACATTGCTACACCACTAGGGAAAAAAAAAAATGAAGCGTTGTTAACCCTAATAACATCATGGGTCATTTAAGGCACAATTAAAATAGCTTGATAGTCGGCAAGTGGAGTGTTACATGTTAGATTATAAGGCAGAGATCTCAGATAGTAGTGCTGGTAATGTTGCTTGAACACATAGTAATTTTGAAGTGATGATTCTTAACGGGAAATGAAGAGTTTCTTTAACTCAGCTTGGAAATTTGATCAGCGTAAATACCGTGGAGATTATTTGATACTAGTAGTTTTTTAACTTAGCATAATTATGTGAATAAGATCCACAAATGCGCCAAAAAGTCGAGTTAAATTAAAAATGTACACTTCGCAGTACATTATTCCTATTATAATTACTACAGTACATAGCAATGCTACTGATTACATTCTCTGAGTCACTTGTGATGTCACCCGTGGAAACTCATGGGGTGTTTTATTTTTAACACCGCATATTACCGAACCATGACACAATTTGTCACCAACTAATTTTAATAGCATTCGGAATTCTACACGACGAAAACTCAAGCACAAATAATTTTTCAACACTCCAAACCCCACGCTTACGGCGTCCCTTTTATTTATTATAATATAAACAATTAGGCAGCTATTTATCACTAACGCACATCGTTCCACGGTGAATACATATTAACACTATAAACGTTGCATTTATAATTATGATAAAACCCACTCAGTCGCTGCCGTACTTTTGAAATTAATTACCGGGGTCACGCGAAGCTACCGTCGTTTTTTAAGGGTTAAGGTACCACGATCGATTGACACTATAGGGTTGTGTGTTGTGTGTGTAACCTACTTAGTTTTATTTAATTAGATTTTTACGGTTATATCATTTGTATTGTTTTTTATTTTTATTGTCTATTGTGTTACTGTTAATTTCCGTCGTGATTTAAATGGGTGGTTGTTTTTACACCTTCGTAACAATGGTGTGTGGTTTTAAGATAGTGTAGGGACTTAATGGTCTGCTTAGAAATTAAAGGTCTAACCTGTTATCTGTCTAATTAAACAAACTGCATGTGATTTTAAAACGCTATCTTTACGAACATATCATGCTAGGGTTTTTACACAAAGTAATTGTTAGCAATAAGGTAGCTAAATTAATACTTACGTTATAACTAAAAGAATGAAGAGAATTGCTGTAAAGCGGTACTTTTCTGTCAGTATTTACATTATAGAAAAGTGAATATATTCGTAAGAAGTTGGCTGAATCATCCTCGCGCTGATTTGCTGGATTCGTTTTCTCCTCTACCTATTGTTATTTCTTCTGATAAAGTTTATTATGTTTATAATATAGGTATTAGTGTTACTATCCCTTATGTTGTACTTACCATGTTTTGTCTCTGCATCAGCCTAAGTTTGACTGGCAGAAAATGCCTCGGGCATTAAGTCCGCCTTTGTACATTATTGTTTTTACTTGTGCATAAAGTTTGAATAAATAAATAAAAGTCTGTTATAGAAAACAGCAGTGCCTAAAGCTAAGCAGCTTGTACTTCCCCTGCTACAAATTCATTTAATTTTTAAAAGGAACCTTTTTTCAACTCTTTCTCGAAATAAAATAAATTGCTACCAAAACACTAACATCGTTAGAAGAAAAATAAATTCAACGGGAATAATAGAAAATCTTGAGAAAATTCAATATTCCGGAGGGTGATTTCTTAATAATTTACGAGTATTAGCCGTCCCTTCTCAGGCGCCCTTAATTTTGTATCGCGACGAAAACATAAAAGGGTTGTTCAGAAAAATGATGTAATTTAATTCAATTGAATTAAAATAAAACTCGACTGTTATGATTTGGATTTGATAAAAATAGGGGAAAAGGGATTAGGTTACGAAAACAATCAAATCTAAAGTAAGATAAACTTAAAGATGCCTCTTTCAGTTGTTTATTTTCTCTATGAATTCTAAAGAGATTCCAGAATAAACTCGAATGACTACCAGATTGGCACCTAATTCCATCCTTAATAAACTCGAGATGTATAAAATCAAAATAAACCTACATGGGCACTTATGAAACGTCAGAAGCTAGGTTGCACGGTTCCAATTGGTCGTTTCCTATGGAGAAGAGCCAGCAAGAAACTTCACGGTTACTCTTTTAAAAATAATTGGCTTTTACAATATTTTCAAATTTCAGTGTTAATAGGTATGGAAGGACAGTGCCTTTCAACATGTACCCGGTATTTAATCAAATAGAAAATGGTCAACAAATCTACAGTATAATAATAAGTCGAACGAATGGCTCAGGCGCGGAGATTTATTCCCTGAGACAGAAGGGTTCATGACAGCAATTCAAAACCAAGTTATTGAAACCCGTAACTACCAAAAGCACATCATGCGAATCCCTTTTTCAACAGACATTTGTAGACGATGTCATAGTTCGTCTGAAACTATTCAACACATTACTGGAGCATGTAAAGCAATCGTTCAGACTGACTATAAACACAGGCACGATCAAATAGCCAACGTAATTCATCAAAAACTTGCTATTAAAAATAAATTAATTACTACACCTCCAGTGCCTTACTACAAATATATTCCAGAAACGGTCCTTGAAAACACAACACACAAGCTATACTTTGATCGAGCCATTCTTACAGACAGAACAACACATTACAATAGACCAGACATAATTTTACTAGATAAAATTAATAAAACCGCGCAAATTATTGACATAGCAGTTCCAAACACACACAACCTACAAGACACTATAGCAGAAAAACGGTCAAAATATATAGACTTAAAAATAGAAATAAGCCGGATGTGGCGATTAAGAAGCGTTGCCATTATTCCTGTAGTAATTTCAACCACCGGTGTCATTCCCAAACAACTGCATCAATCTTTAAAAACACTAGACGTAGCTCCCTCCACCTACCAAACCCTACAGAAAGCTGCTATCCTGAACACTTGCAGAATTGTCCGAAAATTTCTGCAGAACGACAATGACGCACAAATATCACACACACAAACATCATTCACCACTGCAATACAAAGGCAAAACATAATATCATCACGCCAATCATCATCATCAATTATCACTTAGTTTAATACTCTCAGGGGTAGCCGGTTTTATAGGGTAACACGGGCCAAAGCCAATTGGCTTTGGCCCGTGTTACCCTATAAAACCGGCAGATCAGTGCCGAGATACAAAAATTTATTAGGTCCATAGTTTTAGGTAACTGGTCCATTTTAACTACCCAAACCCATAGTCCAATATATTTGTTTTCCATATCCTGCAATAGTCCTACACCAACCGGGGGTTGTCGTTGGATGCCCTTGCATAGTGCGTACAAAGATAATCGTCGGTTGGTGCTTAATTTAATTAAAAAGCGTCTAACGGGCCTCTGCGAGTTGGTTTCGGCCCCTCGTACGCCTTCCAAAGGTCTGGGACCCCAGGGTCCCGAGATATGTAAACATATACAAATAAAATAATAATAATAATTCTTTATTTTCAGACAACTTAAGATCCAATGTGTTAGTAAATTTCTTATAATTAATGCAAGTGAAATATTATTTAAAAAAAACATGTTTATAAGAGATCACTTCATGAGGATGACGCACAAGCGAAAGGATTTATTCACTCGTTCATCACCCCCACATAACGTCTCAGAATAGGAGAGTAGATGCTCTCCGCGACTGTCCTCAGAATACTGTTGTCACTGTCCCGCAGTCTTTTTATTTAGGACGAGCTTTTTTTTCGAATGACCGCATAAAAGTCGTCAGTTCGATTCAGCGCAAACATCTCAGATGCGCTACAAAAACGGGGCAGTCCCAACAGCATTCTGAAAAAATGATTATATTGGATGCGCAGGACCTCCAGCGATCTTTTGGTAAACCTGACCCACAGACTTCCCGTGTACATACCCTGACAATAGGCTTTGAAAAGGGTTATTTTAACCTGATTAGTACAACGGTAAAACCTGCGCGCCAACATATTGCCTCTGACCGCCAGTGCCCTACGCTCCCTCTCTATGTCCACATTGTCTTTAAGGTCGTCGGTAAGTATGTGCCCAAGGTATTTAAAATTATACTAGGCCCACAACGTTCACACATTCACAAAATAGAAAATAATCTATAGAATAGAATAGAATATTTTTATTTCAGACAATTTACTCCATACGGTTAGTAAACTTTTTACTTAACATCTAGTGTTAGTACAGACACACAAACAAAAAATCAAACAAACAATTAAAATTAAAATTCAGCGTGGAGCTGCGTCCACCGCATCGGGAAATCCCAGCGATCTGCAAACACACTGATAATACTGTTGGTGCTGCCGCGAAGCCGTGACATCAGAGATGCACATCTTTTTCTAATAATGGCAGAAAACCATAATGTGGTTGTTCGCAAACATCCCTGACGCACTACAACGCCACGGCAACTGCAGCAGTACTCTCAGTGCATTATTGTATTGAACATCGATATAATAGATGTACGTTTATTTAAACCAAATGACCTTAATTGCTATTAGAACTACAGTAACAAATCTGAATAAAAAGAATATAATGTTTTTATTTGCAAAGAATGTAGGTATATACATTAGATGTTACAAATATTAGGGTTCCTGAATAAATATGTTCACAAAAGCCACTAATTAATACAGAGTTTCAATTAGAATTGTATGTATATAATGTCAAATCCTAATGGACAGGAAAGGACAAAATACTTGCTTAAATTTAACAAATTATATGATTAATTAACTGACAGAACAACAACTGGCCTATCATTGACAGTGATCCTTTAATAATGTGACATACTAAACAACATACACATAGTAAAAACTACAAAATGGCATTTTTTAAGTAGTTAGTATTTTTATTACATAGTAATATAATACGTAAAAAAAAAAAACTAATTCATGATGATTTTAATGAAAACAAATACCCCATTTATTTTCTAAGAAGTGTCTATGGCAGACGGACAAACGGACGCGGAAATGAACACTTCCTTCGCCAAATTTTTTAAAAGGCTTCCAAAGAATGAAATAGGAAATATGACAGGCCCAGTTTTTGCCCAGGGGGTTATAATTATCTGGCAGTCAGAATAGGGGCTGATTGGTTCAAATAACTACACGAGTTGGAGAAATAAACTTTAGTTTATGAAAGAGAGATGACTTTAGGAAGGGGTTGTAAAGAGCTAAGTCACTGAGTTTGTGTGAACAACTATCAATTTAGTTCTGAAGGGTGTTTTCATTTTGCCTCTCTTCTTGTTTATATCCAAGGTCAAAAACGAATTAAGTACTTAGATATAAGTATTTTGTGCTAGATTATACTTTGTTTATTATATCTTTAAGGAAATCTCTGCAGAAATTTGAAGGGACTTAATAACAATTTATTTTTCAATAATTTAAACATCCGGTCTGTTACTCTGTTCATGTTTTAAAAGCTTCGTTTCAAACGTTGTTGTTAATATCAGTAGAGTCATGCTCTGAGGGTCATTTGAAAATGGCATCGCCATTTTCGAATTTACTTTACGATCCTAGATTTATAATTCGGGAACGTTCGCTCTGGTGCTCTCGGTAAGGTAACGCTTCGTTACCCAAGCCTTGTTTGGTGTTTAATTTAAAGTACCCTCCAATTGGACCGAACCCTTTTGTTTACGAATTTGGTTTTTTCTTTCTTTTTTCTCGATCAAAGGGATAATTGGTGATTATAATCGGGTTTTAGAACAAATGCGTGCGGTTGTAACAGGTCTAGATAAATTGGAGAGATTTTTTTTCGGTTTAATTTTGTGTTGGTAAATTGTGTTCTATTAGGGTGTTTGCTGGGTATCTAATTGTTACAGTTGATAAATTAAGGTGACAATATAAGCTGAGTGGTTCTTGCTACGAAGGGATACAAATAAATGTAGCAATGAAGCGAGACCCTAGATTAGTAGCCGATGCCAAGTTAGTTCAAAAAAGGCTCTGCAGAAAGAAATGATGTTGCCGTCCCTGATGACTTGCAACTGAATTACATACTGTATGTATGTACATAAACTCACGCTTTCTTCCCATGGGGGTAGGCAGAAATTATAGAACGCGTCCTGCTTCACTCCTTACATACTCCTATTGCTTCGTTTACGTTCAAACATTTGAGGCCCTAGTGTGAGTTTATTTTAACCGTCTCGAATTTACGCATCGAGCGCGTTCAGCACTCCGATTGGTGAAGAGCCAATCGGAGGCCAATCAGAATGCCGAACGCGCTCGATGCGTAAAATCGAGATGGTTAAAGGAAACTCACACTAGGGCCTCTGGTCATATGTACTGCAAGTACTACGCACCTGATCTTTCTAAATAATATCGCCAATTAGGTTACTATGTCTTCCTAGGGCGTCCCCTCTCGGCGCGCAGCGTTTCCACTCACATCTGCCTTGTAAATACCTTTTGTTAGTCGCCTTTCATTCATCCACTATTTGTCGCTGCATCTTTTAAACGGTACCGTTGCCTTATCACTAGAGATCGGATATTTGGATGCATATTCTCTAAGTTTCTGCAATAAACCTTGAATTTGATACATATCTGGCTATCTACTTAGATAGCCAGATATGTATCAAAGTCTATAGTCAAAAGAAAAAAAAAAAAAAAAAACACTAAATGTCGATTCCGGAATCGCGGGATTTTTACGATCGTTACAAAAGTGCGTTCCAACATAAACCAATATTTGAAAGTAAGTAAATGTTGATCTGATTCTATAAACAGAAACCTAAATTTGTCAATCCCGGAACCGCGGGATTTTTTGGATACAAAAGCGTATTCCACATTATCCAACATCTCAACTTTAGGTGAATATCCATCCGAATATCCGTTTTCTACTTATCACATAATTTTTCAGCCTATCATTCATAACGCCACACATGGTTCGCAAGGAAAGTATTAGGTACTTGTACAAAATAATATTATGTATAGTCAAAACACTAGGTACTAGCACTGAGCCATAGTGTGATTGCGACGTCAAAATTACAAGGGAAATAGATTACTCAAAATAGGCACTACCAAGTTTTGATAAAGAATTAATTTATTTCTATAATTAACAATTCTGATCTTTGAACCCGACTTCAATTGAAACTCTAACCTACCAAGTCATTAAAACAAATGAACGCAAAACCATCGAGGCGCACGTAATCACGAGTTATATTGTAAGGGTAACAAAACGCGCTTTAGTTAAGTTTCGAATAACGTTGTAATTAGCGTTCGCTTAGTGACTGAGTATTTTGTATTGGAGTTATTGTTGTGCTCTTGATTCTTGGTTATGTAACGTAGGGGAGGTTTCTAGTGTTTATTGTGTTATTTTAAGAATCTGAATGTAGACTTTATGGAAAATTCTATAGGTACCATTAAATACATACGTTTCAAAAAAAAAAATCTTTTCTCGCAGTTCACTCTGATATTATCAGATTTAATTATTTTCAGATTTAAACACAGTCGAGAGGTGTCTTGGTAGTGTCGTGACGGTCAAAATGTTACACTTTTTTCGGTCTAGCTCTGTAGAGTATAAGATTCGATAAGGAACTTCGTTCCAAAGCTCTCCCCTTCGAAGTCGAACATACCTGCAAAGAGAGCATTACACGTCTTTTCATGTGCCATGAACCATGTTTTCTAAAATCATCACGGGCAACGCAAGTAACTGCCTTCCGTCAACTTCTAAAGACATCATTAACTACCTAATTAAAATCTGGCATCACAGGCCTTTTCACTGAGAGTCATTAACAGAAACAAAATGCTACCAGCACTCATCCAACAATTAAATTTTGAATAACACGAAACGTTGAGGGCTGATTTCATCAAACTCTGTTAAATAATTTTTATTTCTGTAAACTGTTTAAAAAAAAAACTGACAATAAATTACGTTTTAAAATTCCAGTTCGGTGTTTGCTTTCCGACTACTTTGAGAAGAAACACCGAAACAAACTCCAAGTCCAGATCATAATACATAATGTGAGTTGTTAGTTATTAAACGTCTCGTGAAGCCATTTGACGCAGTAACGTCTCACTATAAAAACAGTCCGTCAAAATGCTTAACTAGAGATATAAACAGGGCTTGGTGAAATTGGGCCTTAAGCTTCATCAATTAAGAAAGAGTTAATTGTACATCAAAACGAGGATAAGTTATTCATGGTTTTGAAGCGAATGAGTCGAGTAGGCCCATTGCACAAAGTGAATTCTTAATACACGAAATTATAAACGTTTAAGATGCTAAGCACGGCTATGATTTGAAAGGGGAGTTAAACTAATGTTGTGGAAACTGAAGGGAGGATGGTAAAAGAGATATAAATGCTTTTCAAATGGAGGATTTTATTATTACAATTTTGTCAGTTATGGTGGGTTTTTGAATTCTGAAAATTAGCTCGGAAAAGTTCTTTGGTGAATATAAGCCTTGTAATGTACGGCCATATGATAGGAGTCATTTGTAATTCAAATCACCTTGGTTGGCACATTCACGAGTGATAGTATTATTTATAGCGAGAAAACGCTTCTATTATTTTCCCAGAATTAATCAAGGTCACATCATCTTGATGTAGGACTTACTAGACTTACTAGAGAATGGGCAGCAGCGTTCTCTATGCATTTTTAACACCATACTGCGACCGCCAACCCAAGCGTGGCGATTATGGCAAACCCCCCAATCGGGGGAGGCCTATGTCCAGCAGTGGAAGTCTTTTGGCTGAAATGATGATGAATGATGACATCACCTTGATGTACGATGTCGATCAAACAGCTTACCTTACGGTAGTTGTAGTTGTAAGATTTTATATTTTTACCAATATAAAACTTTAAAACTACGACTCACACTTTCACATAACTGGCAAAATGTAGGTGTATCTATGTACTACAAGTACACCTCTGCCTATACCTTCAGAGATTACAGGCGTGATATTATTACGGTTCCGTACCTTAAAAGGAAAAAAAACTAAACTATTATAGGATCACTCTTGTGTCTGTCTGTTTGTTTGTCCATATGTCTGCCACAGCCAATTTGCTCCGAATATACTGGGCCGATTAAGTTGAAATTTGGCACACATATGAACTTTTAGCCGCAAGAATCCGTTGGATGCGGGAAGCACAAAACCGGTCGAGGTGGCGGTGCTTGGGGGAGGCCTATGTCCAGCAGTGGACGTCTTTCGGCTGAAATGATGATGATGATGAACTTTTATGACCCAAAACACGATGTGTAACAAAAATAAATAAATTTGGAATATGAGTGTCACTTTTGCGGGTTAAATTAGTTAATTGAAAAAAAAAAATCGCAAACTGTACCGTGTGATATATTAAATGAAAGGGCTTATTATAAGGATTTCAGATATTTTTTTTATGATTATAATGTAAATACTTTTAAAGTTATTTAAGAAAATAGATGAAAATTTATTATTCCCCCCCTTACCTCTTAAACT
Organism: Dryobota labecula; assembly: GCA_947523025.1. NCBI lineage: Eukaryota > Metazoa > Arthropoda > Insecta > Lepidoptera > Noctuidae > Dryobota > Dryobota labecula. Next base: position 1,818,997 of record OX383300.1, read on the forward strand.
ACTGAGCCTAAAATTTTGAAATAAAATACTGAAAATAGTACTATAAAACGTCTATTGTCGTAATATAACATGGCACATCTCTCAATATTGTGCGTCCAAACTTACATTTTCAGTTGGAATGTATGGAGAACTTGTTTTTCAACTACAATGTTAATTGTTCTTGGAATAAATTCATCCCAACTACGGAATCCTTCATTGTGTGTGGTGGGATACGCAATTGGCCGGTTTTATTATTTTATAGTGTCTTACAGTTTATTATCTTGCCAGCATCTTCTTTTTCTTTTCTTTTATGCCACTCATGGGCCTCTGACTTGGTTACACATGCCGGCCGTCGAGACATATCTCTCAGGCATTTGGTCCGGAGCGAGAGTACATGGGAGGCTGTCATCTCCTTCTGCGAAGCAGTAATGCTCGCGAAAGAGGAGGTGGAACGCGTGAGGGAGCGGCAGTCTGTGCGCCCTCAGGCCCTCGCGCTCGGCGAGCTATGGGCATCTCGCCGTCCGGTAAGGACCATCGGTGCTATTCTGTAACCATCTCACCGTGAAAACTTGAGTGAAGTGAGTGTGGAGTGAGCTATGAATAGTGTCAATCCCTAGCATCAGTTGGAATTACAGCGGTGCTATTCTGTAACCATATCACCGTGAAAACTTAAGTAAAGCGAGCGTGGAGTGAGCTGTCAATAAGTGTAAATTCCAAGCATCAGGTGGAATCACAGCTCACTTCAAACTCACTTTCACCTAAGTTTTCACCGTGAGATTTTGACAGATTAGCACTACTGGCCCGGGTCGACTGCGCGTTGTGTTCCACGCGCGCCTCAAAGAGATGTCAGCACGCACTGACGTGGTCCGCGAGGACCGGTGTCTGCAAGAGTTGCGGGTTATTCCGAAAGGGATAACGTGGCCCTGGCACACAGGCAACTGAAGAAACACGGGTGGGTTTTAGTCAGAAAAACTCTGACACGCCCTCCTGCTCCGCGCAGAGCGGGAGTAGTTATTTGATCATTTACCATCCAAAAAAAAAGGCGTGCCGGTTTTCTCACGATGTTCCTACCATGATTCGCGGAGATTCGCTTACCAAAACAATATCATAGTCCACAAACATATGTTTGCCCACTTGAAATCTGTCAGTATTCCCCCATCGTATGTCCCATCAGCAACAGATCCTTACCATCTTATTGCGTCGTCTATTGCTCTACAAATACACATCGACACCTCAGTATTTGGACACATTTCTATGTCGTATCCACTAAGTCTTATGTCAATATTTGGTGTGTTCACCTCATTCCTAGTAGGCCCACACTCTTCACAAACAACTGAATCAAGCGAAATTGAACTTTCGTCTTCAGTGATAGAAACTGTATCATACGCATATACAAGTTTGCAAGTACATTGTAAAATATACAAGCGTTACGAATAATGTTTACTTTCGCTGCGATTTTCGACTCTGTTGTCATGATTTAAGGGTGATTTCCTCTTGTTTGCTGAGATGATTTTGTTGTTACTCTTCGGAATTTTTCTTGTGAACTACCAGAATTGTTAATCTTATTTAAGCTTCGTAAGCTCCGAATAATCATTTGTTTGTCTGTATGTCATTTTATCACGGTTTCATATGAAATATATTTTTATTAGTCACATTATCTCTCATAAGACAGAGAATCCAACCATTTTTCTTAACTCTAATCCTTTTATGTAATATTTTTTGCGGTTCAACGGTATGATTTAAATTTTGGTGAATGCTGTTTGTTAGTCCCTATTCTAATGTCAATAAATACACTTCAATCAAGTTTTTCTTTTTCAAAGATGGCAGAATACTAGGTATCTATCTTTTTATTTGATACCTAGTTGCTGGGCACGGCAACGCACGCGTTTTTTTTTTTTTCTGAAATAAAATCCTAAGTTTCTCTTTATAACATCAGCTATCTGCCAATAAAAGTCCCGTCAAAATCGGTCCAACCGTTTCGGGGATTATTCGGAACAAACAGACCGACAGACAGATAGATAAAAATGTTTCAAATAGTTTTTTTGACAAAGTACCGTATATCCTTTCATAATGCATTTAGTAAAAACCTGTTATTTTGACATTAAAAACAGACACTTCAATTTTATTTATTTGTATATAAAGTAGATACTTGTTCATAACCGTACCATAGCCTAAATAAAACACCTTTTTAGCTGCTTATAGTTAAGTAGAAAAACTAAATTCTATTAACTTGTTTCTATTTTCATAATTCTAGAACTCTCATGAAAGAGCATACTTAAGATATTTTCTGAAAAAGAAACTATTCAATAAAAAATTGAGGCCGCCATCCCTGCAACCCCCTGTAGCCGACGAGGGATAAAATAGCACCCAGTCTTCAATCAGGGGTTGATTTCCACCCTATCACTATAGGGCGGTATGTTACTGGTTCGGTGTTCCCTTATTTGCTCTAACTTTGTTGTACTTATACCCAAAGTCTCTAATTCGGTTAATATAAGTAAACAAAGTAATGTCAAGAATTGTCACTGTCAAAATGACAGGACAGTAGTGCAAAACATTTTATCACCTTTTTTTTGTAAATAATCATGTATGAAATTAAAGTGAATTAATTATAAGAACTGTGCAAACTAAATACCGTTGCCAAACAATTTTTTATGTAGTGTGTCGGATACACGGTCTATGATCGTCATAATCAGCCCTTTTAAGTCCACTGCTAGACGTAGGCGTCCCAGAATCGATTTCCACTCGAAACAATTGTCATCCCAAATGTGGCTAGATATACTACATAGAATATGAATCTATGAATGAGAGTTGTAATATTAGTGTTGTTGAAGATGTAACAAATGTGAAAATGTTTGGATCTCCTGCATTATTACCAGTATCATAAAATATTTTATACCAGAAAATCGCCTTTTTATAATAACTTTGTTTAAAACCGAAAATTTATAAAAATAATTACGGTATGATTATTTTTTAATTATTATTTCTTAAATTCAGTACTTAAAAGAAAATGGAACCTTTTTTTCGCCATTTTATGTGAATTACCATTACGAAGATATTTTTTTTGATATGTTATCCCCTTTGTTTACATAAATTATCTGAATTTGAGACTTTGGGTATAATTGAGAATAGCTGTAGTAAAACTTTTGTTTCGGGTAAAACAACAGTATTTCGATTTCTTACAATGTGTGGTTTTTATTCTCAGGCTTTACATGACTTCTCAAGCTTTGATATACATTAGGTATCCTTGAATTGTAGCTCATGGTTTGAAGGTCGAGAATTTTGACTACATCTTTGTCATCAGTCGTATGTAGATAGCCCCATTGTTTGCAATACGATAAAATAAATAATAGTTTGAATCTAAATAGTGTGTGTTCTGATAGCAGCTTATAATTTTCCCACTGCTGGGACACAGGCCTCCTCTCGGTGAGAGGGAGTGGATCCACCACGCGGGCCCAGTGTGGGCTGGTAGAAGTCACATGTCTTCGAATTTTTGGTTCTAGGACATGCCGGTTTCCTCACGATATTTTTCTTCACCGTTTTGAGAGCAGTGGTGATGAAACAATTTACAAAAAGTTAATTGCCTGTCGGGGTTCGAACCTACGACCTATACAGCTCGTAAATTGCGGGCCGTTACCACTTGGTCACCACTGCTAGCTGGGCCGCCACTGCTCCACCTGGTGATATACCACTTTATGGTGATAAGGGTAGCATTTACTTTAGTGCCTCAGCAGATACATACGTACTCGTAGATAATTTGTCAAAAAATTCAGATTTTTAAAGAAACTCCAAGGCGTATTAGGTACTTTCTGATATTGCAGCGTAAGTTTTGAGGCTAATGTTAATGGCACATTAATGTGTAGTGTAAAATAATAGCTGGCACTGTGCTCTACTTAATCTTAAGTGCCAATATTTTATTCATTTTCATACGTGCACTTGAGTGTACATACTACAGAATTTTAAGATCTATGTAACCAGAGTAATAGCATCTTTTTTTAAATCAAACATCTAAAGTAAAGGTTTTAATTAACTTTACTTTTTCACTTTGTAATTCAAGATCAGAAATTCGTGACTGTAGCATAAGCCACGAATTTTCGATCTTGCATCTTTGAATTCATTGCTTCTAGATAAAGCAATCAATCAATTATCTCAGCCTATCGTAGTCCACTGCTGGACTGCCTCTCGCAGGCTGCGCCGCAACACTGTCCTCCGCCTTCCGCATCCAGTCTGTCCCAGCCACCTTTTTAACGTCATCGGTCCATCTAGCTGAGGGGCACACGCTTGCCGATACGCGGTAAACCAGTATCTAACAGATAAATAAAAAAAGCTGTGGATTTTGTGTAACAAGTCTGCCAGTAAAGGTAACCGAAACTTATATGGTGGTGGTAAAAAGATCATAAGAAAAATAAGACATAAAAATCACACAAAAATCTACATTTTTTTCATAAGATCAGAACATAATATGACTTCTGTATTCTCCAAAGGGTAAGGCAGAGATGTACAACCACATTTCGCCAGTTGTGTTTAAGTTTAACGAAATAGGCGGCGAGCCAATTGCAATCAACTGGGCACAAATCCAGAACCGAGACTGCTATTGAGAAATTCCAGGTGGAAAAACCCAATAACACTGCCCAATCCGGGAATCGAACCCAGGACCTCTTGCTCAGCAGTAACGCTTGCGACCACTAGACCAACGAAGCATTAATATTTTTTTATATTTCCGAAATAAATTGTAACCATTCAGGAAAGAGCCGCGAATGCTTCATGAATGTTGACTGATTTGACGTTAGCACAAGGAGTCCTTCACTTTCTTCACGAACTTACTAACGACTTACTAAAATTATAGACTAGCTAAGCTCTGGCTTGTTGGATTCCATATTTTTTTAAGTTAAATTTAAGAAGCGACATAAAAAGTTGTTGCGAAGCTAGTCAGTTAATTTTTCCGTCCGTCCTTAGGAAATATTATTATCGAGTTCGTCTAAACTTAACGTTTTAAAATTTTGCGTCCACACAAACTTTTTTTTTCAGTGTGTAAGGTCAAATAATTACCTACTTGGATACCTAATTATTTTTTGTATTATGCTATTTACACTAGGCTAATAATATTTATTGTATGTGCACTAAATAAACAATTTATGTATCTATCTATAGATCAGAACATGAAGAACAAAGATGACGAATCTATCGACACCTCATATGTTAAAATACATCAAGCCGTTTAGGATACAGACCGTGCCAAAGAACATACATACCTACATATATACATACTCTCGAAAAACATTACCCTCCTTCTAGGGCAGTCGGGTAAAAAGCGCACTGTGAAATCAAAGTAGCTTAATTTGAAGCTTCCTACGCGTTTGCTTCTCTCTTAGGATATTGCTAACAGTTCTAATGGCTCGCCTATGGAGATACTAGCGTCGAAATTAGACCTCTTTGGGCCGCTAAATAAAATTGTAAAGTGTAATAATGGAGTACCAGTTTAGTTATAGGTTTTTAGAGTTGTGTGGTAATGTTATTATCGATATTTGAACTGACTAACGGTGTCTTCATGCATGTTAACATTTTGAGGTGTAGGTATAGTACATTTACTTAATTTCCAGTTAAGTCAGATCTTGTTATCATGCCATGAATGTCATGAAGTGACAAATTTTTGTTTGTGTAAACATTAACATCAACTTTTTGTTGCGTTACCTAACTAGTTCGGGTTTCCTGAATTAGTGTAGTTAAATAGATATTGCTGAGCCCAAAACCTACGCTTCACGTGTTTCCTGCTTACGATTGATTTATTGATTACCAACGGGTTATTTGTGAATTCAAGGTTTTTAATTCATTCGCAAGGTTCTTGGCTGAAGAATAAGTACGAATTCTACATTTATATCTGTAATTTTGTATGTTATACATAATAAAGAGTATTCGATCTATCTGTCTTAAGTCACTAGTTTCTACTGAGACTAAGTGCTACTAAGTTAATAATCATCTGCCTAGTCTTTTCCAACTATGTTGGGGTCGGCTTCCAGTCTAACCGCAGCGGATGCGTCTGAATACACGTATTTTACATGGGGCAACTACGTATCTGAACTTCATAACCCAGTTACTGACTACAGGCTTCTGACGACCCGTAACGAATGTCAAAGATCTACAAATGACAGCCGGAACCAACGGCTTAACGTGCTTTCCGAAGCACGGAGGGGTTTTTGTATGTAAAGGTTACCCATCCATGGAATAACCCCGGCAACCATAACTTAAGCTGATCGATAGACCGGTGCGGTATTTATTAGTTAGCCACAAGTCCCCAAGTACTACTAAGTTAATCCATACTAATATTATAAATGTGGAAGTAACTCTGTCTGTCTGTATGTTACGTTTTCATGTCTAAACCGCTGAACCGAGCGTCATGAAATTTGGCAGAGATATAGCCTGGGATATGGAGCAGGACATAGGCTACTTTTTTACGCGATAACCGATATCCACGCGGGCGGAGCCGCGGGCAAAAGCTAGTAAGAAAATAAAATTCAGTTCGTTTATAATTTGCGATATTTCAAGCCGCTGTAATGTTTCGTTTTTATTCCTGTGTCATGCAGTTTTATTTCATTGACATAAAATTAACATGCAAAACTCCATCCCTGTTACTTCCCATCCTTGATTACGCTGATGTCAGTTATCTCGATCTTACTGAGGCACAACTAGATAAACTTGAGCGACTTCAAAACTTTTGCATTAGATTTATATTTGGCCTGCGCAAATATGATCACATTTCTGAGTTTCGTACAAAGCTCAAGTGGCTTCCCATACGTCTTCGCCGGAATTCTCATATCTTATTTCAGCTCTACAGTATTCTATTCAATCCTAAAACCCCCTCTTATCTTAAAGAACGTTTCAAGTTCCTTCATGACACACATAATAGATATCTGAGGTCATCGGAAAGCTTGAGACTAGAGATGCCAATGCATTCCACTAGTTTTTATGACAAGTCTTTTACAGTTCAAGCAGTACGGTTATGGAATGCCTTGCCCGTCTCGATAAGGCGTGCTCAATCTTTGTCCACTTTTAAAATTTTGGTTAAAAATCACTTCCTCTCTCCTTAAACATCATCATTACTTAAAGTTCCTTGCTCTTGTATCATGTTTATTATTGTGTGTGTATATATATATATATATATATATTTATTTATATGGATAAGTATCTATGTGCTTTGTGTATATGTATTTATTGTATATATGTAAGTGGTACACCACTAAATACCTGCAGTATTGTCTCTCCTTCTACTTTTTGATCCATCCAAAGGTTGTCTGTAAAAGATCGCTTTTAGCGATAAGACCGCCCATTGTGACACCCTATGTAACAGTTCTACATTTATATCTGTAATTTTTATGGTGTACATAATAAAGAGTATTCTATTCTATTCTATTCTAACTTAAAACATATCCATTCATTAATACTAATGATAAGATAATGTGATACTTATTCGTATACATGGTGCTCGTATCGGATAGGTAAAAAAGCAAGAAATAAAGTTCATCAGATTGTAGAGACCTTGATTCACATTTTAAAAGATATGTTCACTATTTCTTGTCAAAAACTCAACTGAAAAGCACTAATGAATAGCACCACCCCATTTCCTCCCGTAGGTGTCGTAAAAGGCGACTAAGGAACGTACTAGAGAATGGGCAGCAGCGTTCTCCATGCGTTTTTTAACACCATACTGCGATCGCCAACGCGCCTGCCAAGCGTGGCGATTATGACAACCCCCGCCCCCATTGGGGGAGGCTTATACGCAGTAGTGGATGTCTTTCGGTTGAAATGATAGTCGTCATCAAACTCAAACTCAAACTCAAATCATTTATTTCAATTAAACCATTTACAGGCACTTTTGAATTGCCAAGCAGTCGGTCAGTAGGTAAGAAAAATTAAGCTACATTCCCATTCCAAAGCGTAGGTATCTATGGAGAAGAAGGAGCAAGAAACTCCATGGACACTCTTTTAAATTAAATTGTTACAAAAGTATTCGTTACATCTATAATGTTGCATTTATAACTAAAAGTGAGAACGATGTAAAAATAAAAATAATAAAAACTTACACATTAAAAGCGTCAAGCGTAGGTACAACAAATAGAAACAAAATAAAATAAAATAACCCGTGACAGCTAAGAGATGACCAGTCCCAACTGACGGCGCCCGTTCACGAACATGACGCATGGATTAGCACCATTCAGCTCAACCATTTTGAAGGGAGCTAAATGATCCAACACACACGCCACCATCAGCGAGACCTTTAAGTGAGCATGACATACTCTCAACCGCCAGGGCACATTCAAGTCAATGAAAGACATATTACCCGGTCAATGGTAGCTCTATAGTACATAGGACTCACACCTGTGCTATGCATTTATATAATACAAGGAGATTGAGTTTATACAATGCAAAGATAGTCTTACACTCTTCAGCAGCTCCAACATGATTGTCAAATGTTAATTAACTAGCTGAGGTTGTGGAGCAGGACCAGCATTCAGCCAAGCATTTTTATCAGCGATGTAATCCCCCAACTTATAATATGCCTGCCTGCATAGTGTGCGTTTTATACAAGATTTAAATTTAGTCTCATTCAGTTGAAGTATGTGGGGAGGAATTTTATTGTAACATTTTAAACAGTACCCCATGAAAGATGAGTCTACTTTAGCCAGTCTGAAACCTGGTTGAGCTAATAGGTCCCTATTAGCTCAACCAATACGACCATCTCGGTAGTCAGCCCCTTTCTATCCATATCATCTTTTACTCAGTCCATCCAACGTTTTTATAGAATTCCCCTACTCTTAAAGCCATCCACATTCATACTTCCTGAACACTCCTCTCAGTTCAGAATCATCCAATTCTTCTATTAGGTTCCTCGACCTGCTTCTACGAGGTTTCCGCAAATAAAAAACCTTGATACAAAACCTTGACTAAGCAACTTCCATAAGATCTTTAAGGTTTTAACACTAATAACAATTTCAAGATTGCAAGAACTCCCTGTATACACATAAGGGGTGTATAAAAACTGCAGCCTGATGAGGCGTATAATAGTCATAGTATCCTATAAATGGATATTACGAGAACCCGAAGTCCATATCGTGGACACTTAAAGTACCTTTTCACGCCTTTGTGAAGAGACTAATAAAATGAAAGAAGTTTTATTTCTTGAATGGCTTTTAAAGTATTCTGAATTCACTTGAGGATGTGCCGACGATATGAATGTATTGTGTTTCATTAGGACGACCAGTTCTCATTTATAAGTAACATTTTAATAGTGATAAAGTACAGTACTGGGCAGTTAATACGGATAGAGTTTTAGAAAAGAGAGAGTATAATTCCCTACAAATTCCAAACTCAAATTCAAATTCAAATGTTTATTGCTCAACACAGAACATAATCATACATTTCTAGATGTCAAATGAATGCGCAGTCCACTGTGTTGCACCAATTCAGGCATGCACCATTATTATTAAAATTATAAGCACCATTAAAATTATACCATTTCATAAATTCACATTAATAAGTTATACAATAATTTTAAAATAGTACCATACACAATGTCATAAATTCAAATCAATAAGCATGTAATGTCAGAATATATAATGTCATGATAACTAAGTAATGTCTAAAGGCTCGTACAGACTAGTGCGATATAACGGGCGCGACGCGACACTACTAGCACAATATCTTTATCGTTGCCTGTCGCGCCCGCGATATCGCGCAAGTCTGTACGAGCCTTTATACAGTTTACACATAGTTTACAATACAAATGAGAATAATTTTAATAAAAATGAATCGGACTCCAGTATTATTATTCCAAAATGTATTATTGTTCCATTTTAAGGCAATGTAACGCGACGGTAACAGACCTTTCTATAGTTTGTTAGTGTAATACTTTGAATTAGATGGTGTTATGTGTATCAACATTTGATTGAAACTTATTACGCGCCAATTTAGAAAAAAAAAATTAGAGTGAACTTTATCAAATATGAAAAAAAAAAGAAAGAAATACCATACCTGTGTTGTAAATTGAGAAGGTAAGTCTATTTTGACTTTTTATTGATAGGAATGCATAATATTTCATAAGTTAGGATTTATTGTCGATAGTTTGTAACAGTTCTGTAACATTGTGTGAAAACGTTCCTTGAGTGTAGTACATTGACCTTTTCGTGAGGAAGTTGCTACGGTATTCTGCAAACGAAGCATTGAAGCACACATCCAGGCAAATAATCGTAAGGGTCCAGCCCAATACATCCCTTCTGAAGCCGTACGTCAATACCAAATTGTACGAGCAGTTTGCGACAGTGTAGCATATCTGTCACACTCCCATTTATTTCATTTTACTAGATTTCAGATAAACTAAAAAAAAACAACTATTTGATAATATACACGAGGTTGAGTTACAAAGGATTGAAGCCTGGGTACTGTCAAGTACTATCTGTTAAGAAAAAACGTGATCACCAATTCATCTAACCTGGACTGATGTTAATGGCAATTTCTCCTGACAGTAGATTCTTTCAAAATGATAAAGTGTCAAATTGATAATCACTGTTTTATTGTAGAAGCAGACAGGTGGATGTTGCTGCCAATACTCTTAACGGAACTCCTTAGTTTAAGATGAATGCGGACGAACCTATACAATAATAATATGATACTAGTACTATTCTCACAAATAATAAAAGGAAAGGACAAATAGAGCAAAATTATTACCCAGTCGTAACCAAGAAACGGCCAAAGAAAGAGAGATAGACCACAGAAAAGATGAGATTACGACAACAAGGTCTCTGGGACGACATGGAGCAGAGTGGTCTGAGGAAGAAGTATGGAGAAGGTTGGAGGAGGCCTTTGCCGACGATGAATGGATATACAAAACATAAATAAACACAAAATACGAGGCTGATACACTTTCTATTTGTCCAAAAGGCTAATAATAATGAAAAAGTATTATTTTACTAATTTTATTCTTTTAATCGAACGTAAAGACTAGGGCATAACTGCATACATATCATAAAGGCACGCGACACTATGGCACCGCGGGTCGCGCGACGAGCGGTGCCTTTGTGTCTACGCGTGTCGCGCCTGTTTGTAGGAGCCTGAATTAACTCCGTCGATTGAATATTATTAGAATGAACAGCTGTGAAACTCGCTACGCACCTGGGACACTAAGTTTTTCTATCGTAATATAAGCGTCAATTACACATTTATACCATTAGAGGGCTTATGCATGCATTATCAAAGCCCCCGGCTGCTTCATTGGAACTTGTTATTAAATAGGTAGAAGCTTTTTCTTGCCCTATGTTTTTTATTATTTTATATTTCACTTTATGTTGTGGATGCAATTACAGCCACAAAACTAACTTGAAAAGATTCAGAAACGAAATATATAGGGCAGAAAAGTCGGTTCTATGTGAAGATAAAAATTGAGCTTGGTCAAGACAGTTGGACAAAATAACGCTACCATCTCCTTGTGGACAAAGTTGAATTGTCATATAGATTTAATTTTACTGACACACACGTCATTCAAACTTATTTCCTGCATGCCGACAAAAATTGATGGTACCTAGAAGTTTCTCCCACAAAACTATTCACAAGAAACTTTAATACTAAATAAACAATCTCACCTCCACAAAGTAAACCCACCCAAAGATGACAAAACACTCGTAGATACAAATACCCAAAGAAAATCAATTCAAAGGAAAAGGTTTCTTCTTAATTGTGTCTCCAATTCCATGTGTATCAGTAATCCGTATATTGGCGATTGTTTTTAGCTAACATTTCTCGTATCTGTTTGAAACACGATTCTTTGTAACGGCGGTATCTCGGCTGCCATGCCGCAATTACGGGAGCTGAGGATTTCATTGCCAAATATTTTCGTTTATCCGTTGAGGAGTGGGTGAAGGGAGAGGTGGTAGCGGTGATAAAGGATTCATGAGTAACAAGATTTTGGCATCGTATAAATTATAAACCCTTATTAATGATTTACTTTTGTGAAGAAAGAGAGAAAGAAGAAAGAAAGTACGTTTGTTTGCGGTAAATATGACGCAAAGAAAGAACACAATCACGAAAAGAACAAGTTGGGGGAAATATGCGTCATATCCATGCAAAACGGCCATCGGTCAGCATAATGTTTGAAGAGATTTTTTTTTTTTTTAATTCTTTTGTTTTTTGTCAATTTCCCATTTACACATAGAACGCTACCCAACCTAAGTACTGTTTCCATAGTATTCTGATTTTAGACACCACGATGAGAAGAGAAAGAGGCCCACTATTTAATACTGAAAAACAGAAAACAAATATCACCGTCATCATTCTCTTACCGTCATGTTTTCTTTTCTTCTCTATTATATAGTCGCCATCCGGGAAGTTACCCAAAAGCAGGAAACCAATTTCAAAACATATTATTGAAGAAAATCGTGTATGAAATACTGACAGACATATGAATGATCTGTGAATCCGTTTTTTGAAATTTTGTGCAAAACACAATAAACTAATTGCATAAATAGCCCACTGTATAGGTAGGTATTCCCGCTTCATCCCTTATCTTAAGCTGATCCAATCCTCCCCCAGTGTTCATTATTGAAAGGTCGCAATATAGCCTGCACCCGCCCATGCCGCGTCCCTTAATTAGGACATCTTCGATATTACGCCCAAAAGGTGTGCGACCAACGACTCGGCGAGATGTGTGACTCGATACTATATGGACCATTCTTCATTCTTATAGTGGTATTTTAGTCCAATTTGTTTAATTTAGTTATTAAACTTTGTGCGATACAAAGGTACAAAGATGGCCTTAATACTACAACCCGTTCTACTATCTCACTACTTCTTTAATTGTCCTTTGTCCCAATTTTTGGTGTCTTTTTGTGGTTTCAACATTAGTGGCTTTGAATGTATTTGCGACCGGTCCAGTCAGCCCCGCTGAAAATTTTCTTGTAAATTTCGACACTACCGTTTTGCCAACTCGCAAATAATATTTTTAGCTATTCTTAATAACATATTTTGTGCCAATACGAGAAATGAAAGTAACTAACCTATTTTTATAAAGAAAGATTTCGAATACAAAGTTCCATTGCTGTTTGACGCAACTCAAGTTATTTATATTTATGTAAATAAATGCCGTGTGGTGCCGCACGTAAAGAATAGCACCACCCCATTTCCTCCCGTGGGTATCGTAAAAGGCGACTAAGGGACTTACTAGAGAATGGGCAGCAGCGTTCTCTATGCATTTTTTAACACCATACTGCGATCGCCAACCCGCCTGCCAAGCGTAGCGATTATGGCAAACCTCCCCGAATTTGGGGAGGCTTATGTATAGCAGTGGACGTCTTTCGGCTGAAATGATGAATGATGATATAAATAATAAACATTTATTTCAGTCTACAATGGCCTATAGACGAACTAACAAATATACCTAAAGCATAAAAAGAACTTGTGTTAATAGAGAGAAAGATAGAATACTATTTATTATGTACACCATAAAAATTACAAATGTAACCGTAGACATTTTACATAGGGTTGATATACCTGCTGCCTATTTTGTAGGTTTGTTTGTGCAGGATTTTCCCGTAAACGAATCGATCGGTGAACTCATTACTTTGTGGGAAATTCCTGCACAATTTATTGGTTAATTCATTTTATTAGGTACCTATTATAATTATGACATCAGCATTATGATTATCAAGTCGATCCGTAAACGGATTTTGCTTCACCACAAAACTTGCAAGGTGATAGGTCCTCTTCTCTCTTTTTTATGATATAAATTTTATTTTCTGTGATTAATTTACTTTAATTAATTCACACACTGACTTATTAATGTTAAAATTTAAGTAAAAACATCTTCTTTTACAATGTTTGTAAATATGTGAGCACCATGTATCTATCGCATACCTAATTAATTTGTCTGTCATTACTTTTTATCCTTTTTACCTAATGTGTTATAGTAATATTATTCTAGGTACATCGTCTTCACATATAAAATATTTTTTTTACATGTGACGACATTAATTTAAAAGAGGAAGTATGGAGTTTCTTGCCCATTCTTCTCCATACGTAACTACCTTTTGGAAGGGGCAACCAGAATCAATTAATTATTTTTGTAGTTTTTTTGCCTTTTATGTGCCTATTTGAAATAAATGATTTGACTTTGACATTGACTTCAGTGCAAATGAGGCCACTATGGAAAATTACAGTAGGTTTTTCTAATGCATACCGTATTTCAATTGTACTACTGTAACTTATGTAATTTACGTTTTATTTAATTTTTTCATTTAAGTACGTTCGATGATTCTTACTTCTGGAAGTGCGCACCTACCTAGTCTTTTTTCCTACTATGTTGGAGTCGGCTTCCAGTCTAACCGCATGCAGCTGAATACCCGTATCTTACAAGGACCGTCTGCTTATCTGACCTACTCAACAAAGATGCTGGTCAGTTACTGGTTACTGGGTTGCTAAGAATTTTGTCGGAACATTTTTCAATAGGGCTACTGCTGAACACGAGCTGCTGGGTTTGATTCCCAGGCCGGGTTTTCCTATCAGAAATTTCAATAGGCCGCCCCCTATTACATAGGACTTAAACATAACTGGTCAAATGTAGTTGTACATCTCTGCCTAACCAACTCTTCTTTCACGTGCCATAATTCTTAACCCCTGTAGGTAAGTGCGAAGAAAAACAAATACAGCTAATCCCCTAGAAACCCCTTTATGTAGGAAAATAAGCCCTTTCCTCAGTCACAGTGGTCGCTCTGTCCCCAATATTGTATCCTACTAAGCTTCCTAATGAAACATCCGCTCATTTCGTCACAGATTTCCTTATAATTGGGACAATGTCACGATTTTTATTCTCTCTCTGAAACGTGTGAGAATGGTATTACTTATTATTTTTGTTTACAAGGTTATTACTTATTATTTTTGTGTACCGTGTGGTGCCGGACGTAAAGAATAGCACCACCCCATTTCCTCCCGTGGGTGTCGTAAAAGGCGACTAAGGGATTCACTAGAGAATGGACAGCACCGTTCTCTATGCAATTTTAACACCATACTGCGATCGCCAACCCGCCTGCCAAGCGTGGCGATTATGGCAAACCCCCCAATTGGAGGAGGCCTATTTCCAGCAGTGGACGTCTTTCGGCTGAAATGATGATGATGATAAAGCAATATTAAGTAAGCATTAAACAATTAAAGAATTGATACAACTTAGTACTTAGAAGTTGATTAAAGATCGCTTTTATTTTAGAAAAACAACTTCATTGTGTAGCACCGCCCTGGTTAAATGGCAGATTACATATCATGGATTAATGATATGTAATCTTATAGAATCACAAATAGCATTTTACCAGAGTGATATTACGATTTGGTGGAATTTAATCCTGATTTTGTAAAATCCCGAGTACAAATAACAAAGTGAAATCTTAGCTAGTTTCCCTTTCAATTTCAAGACATCCCAAAGATCTTAAAGATTCATCATCCTCCTTACATGTGACCAAAAACGTAATCCTTACCCTCCCTTCCTCACTAGTTTAATCGTTAAACAGCTCAATTATTTAAGCATTAACCCGACTTTGTTTATACCCTCATCATTCAGGGAGGCTCATTAATCTGGAGAGAAAAAAAACTTTAAACAAACAGAATCCGTGCAATCCTGTAAGGATCGACGGACAATGGGTAGGACGCGACTTGACGCGAGAAGACGTTGGAAGACGCGGGACATCGCGGGTTAGCGCGTTTTCACGTTACCTTTGTTAAATAAAAAAGCACTATGATAAAGTCCTGGCCTGCCTTATGCTTGTCAAAATCAAAACAACACGTGTATGTAGTATTTTAACATTAATACTAATACCATTACTTAATATGGTATAATATTATCAGAAAGTTACTTAACTCCGCTTGTTAACTTTTTCGCAAAATCCCTTAGCCAAGAGTATTATTGGGAAGTATTCTTGGAGGAAAAACAATAATTTTCTCTCCTAGAGGATTTCCTAAAATTATTGTTTTTCCTATTATATTCCAAGAACTTGTTACACATTATAATAACATAGTCCATGTTATTACTATTTCCTGTAGGTAAACTAAAATAATGTCCTCACATCCTGTTACCAAAATCAAGGTCAATAAATTATTAGACGCTTAGTTTGGCTAAATAGCGCAAAATGTAATAAATTGTGCCTTGAGTCATCTGGGAACTTCTAAACAAAAATAAAATGTATTTGCACTAAACGTGACGCAATAATAATAATACGAGTAGTAATAACCTCCTTTTGGAGAAGCGGCTTGGCCGCAGTCGGGGAAAAACCGCGCGTCTCCAACTTCACTATGCTTTCAAAATTCAAAATATCTTTGTTGTGGGCATATGTTTGTTACAGGTCTTAAAGAAAAAAAATAAGTTCCAATATGTCCTGCCTAATAGGCATACAATAGTTATATGTTTGCATTCATTTTAAAATTAGTTTACATGTCAAATTTAGTTATTATAAATTTAAAATCATCAAAATACAGTGAAATTAATACATGGTCAACAAATCAATCAATAATTTAAGAAATCTTGGATCGCTTTATCAATTAAAAAGTTTCGTAATTTATTTTTAAATACTGGAAGTTCCTTAGTGCTCAGAATGTCAATACCTAGGTATTTTGTTGTACATTTTTTATGGCAATGCTAAAGAAGATTTTGTTAAATAGAGCCGTTTTATGTGGTACCTATATTAGAAATTTTTAACATATATCTTTTCGATTTGAGTTTATCAAATAGATTTTCATTTGTTTTTATAAATACGGTTACTTCATAAATGTAAATTGCAGGAAAGGTAAATATTATAAAATCTTTGAAATATGGTTCACATGAATCAAGAACACGGATACAAGCAATCGCACATACACATCTTTTTTGCGCTTTAAACACTAAATCCCTATTAGTGGCATTGCCCCAATATATGACTACATATCTCAGTGTCGACGAAACATAAGCATGGTATGCGGTCAAAAGAACTGATTGATCAACAATTTTGGATAATTTATATAAAGCATACATATGAGTACTGATTAAGTTTATTGCATATTGTGTCAATCATTGTGCTTCCAGTGCACGTTGTCCTTAATTCTATAGATATAAAGCTATACATTCACGGTCCGACGTAACAATTGTTTTATACAGGAATCGTGTCGTCTCATAGCGAAACTTTGCACGTAAATAACTTTGAGGAAGCTCTGGGGTCCCCGGCTGTGCTCTTTATGATGATAATTTTACTTTTTCTAAACATCACTGAATGAAAAGAAGTTAGATCGGAAAGTGAAAAGTCATCACAGTGTCGCCTACTCTGTTTTTATTTTGTTTCTTTGTTAACATTGCATAGATTCAAATTCAAATTCAGATCTTTATTCCTTAACTCATGTGTGTACAAGATCTTAATAATAGTTACATAGTTCACATGGACCCTGTCGGTCACAACAATTAGTAGATACAATGAGAAGAGTAGCATGCTTGAAATGAATATTGTATGTACGTCGTAATTAAAAAATAGGATATAATTATTATTCAGTTATCATTAAAAATAAAAATAAATAAACTGATGAATTTAATTAAATAATATCTCATTTTAATGATATAATACGTCATTAAAATTATATAATTAAAATTTAATTAATTTGAAGTAAGTAAAATACATAACATAATAATAACAATAATAGATATCATTCAAAGATCAATTAAATTCATTACAAAAAAAAAAGATCACAGATTGTACTGTTATTAAAAATTAAAATCAAACATTAAAAAAATCCAATAAAACAAAAACGTTTAGTACATCGATTACATAGTAGCATAATCAGGCTATAATGTTTCCCCTGCCTGTGCTGTAATGGGCCACAGGCCTCCTCTTTGTGAGAGGAAGTGGGCCGTAATCCACCACGCGAGCCTAGTGCGGATGTCATATGTCTTCTAATGTTTAGCTCTATATTCTGATTTTTAATTTGATAGACCAAAATGACAGCTGCGAACGACCATTTTGTGACAGTGAAGGTCCTCCCGCAGAGAATGATTCAGTGGTCCTTGGTGAGTCACTCGGTAACTAGATTATTTTTATGTCGTCACCAATGTCATTTTAGTCTAGCAAATTAAAAATCAGTGTATAGGACATGCCTTCCTCAATTTGTTTTCCTTCATCGTTTTGAGAGCAGTGGTGATGAAATAATTTATCCAAAGTAACATGCGTGGGTTTGAACCTACAACCTATAAAACTTGTAATACGTCTATTGGCCCACAACTGCTCCTGCTGCTCCACAGTTACGTAATAAAACCAAAACCATGTTGTTCATACCCCTGTTAGAAAAAACTTGAGACTTTCAATTTGGACCCTAGTAACACTAACAGCGAAGAAACGTGAGTTAGCATAACATATTTATTTATATTCAGATTATTTTTTGCATTGCTAAACATGTCTACCGTAAAAACGCTACATGAAAAATGAACAGTAGTTTTTGCTTACAACTTTGTTGTTGCTGCTCACCAACTATTTAGAGACCCCTAACTTAAAAGCCATAGATACGATATTACCAGAGCTGTTTGTTTTTGAATGGTATGAGTAATGTTGTGTTTACGCACACGCAAGGCATAAACTTGAACACCCCTTAGGATTTTTGGCGGGCGATCTAATTTCTCGGAAAATGTGCCCCGTGATGTAACTCGGCAGAATCATAATTTGAATCATTGGGACGTGGCGCGTTGTTTAGGATGGCTGGATACGACCGACTTGTCGGTGCGACTAAACGCTGATGCAATTTGTCGAGTCATTTATTTTTAATATTGCTACAAAATAATTATGCTTCTGTTAAGTATGTACTCCGGATTTACCTCAACAGTACTCTTGTAGACATCGAACTCAAAACCTCTTGCTTATCAGGACGCTCCTATGGGGCTAGTAGGTACCCAGTACCCAATAGGAGATAAGTTACCTGACTCTTCTTCTAAAAGGAAAATTAATTATTTATCTATTTCCAAGAAGTAACATAAAACATTATCTATACACATACACACACACATGCATAGACACACACGCACACACGTACATAATTATTATATCAAAGTAGTTAATTATTTTGAGTCATCTGAAAGTAATGTTCTACATAAGAACGATGACCGGGTAAACTGGTTACTATTTTAGTGCGTATACAAATAAATGTACCAATAAGTAATTTTCCCTGTCTTTGAAAAATCTTTAAAAATAACTTAATCACTTCGTTATTGTAGTTTTATTACCAGTAAAACAATGACCTCATCGTTTTCTTAATCTAGATTTTCAGTTTTTTTTGGCATATGTTGTTATTTACATTATTAATAACTCGCCCCGGCTTCGCACGTATGTACATAATAATTATGTAACCTATGTCCATCTCAAATAATGTACCTATCAAATGGTGAAATATTATTTTAAATAGGAGCTGTGGTTTTGGAGATTACCCTCCATAATATTATTATAGATTTATTACAATATTTTAATAATTTGCTACTAATTGGTAGTTGGTACTACAAATGTCTGAAATAAAGATTTATTAGGTACTATTATAATCTCCTTCGAGTGCAATACCTACAACATTGCCAAGGCTTTCTAATGAGCACATAATGAGGAAAATAAATCCCTACTAAAATTGAACACAGGACGTAACTTTCAGTACCCAGCCTAGCAACAACTAAATTAACACAAAGTTCGCAAAAAACATCACACCACATGAGAATTTTAACAATCATAGTCATCGTCCTTAAATTCCGTTATCACAGTGACATAACCAATATTTACGAATCGCACATGCGCAGGATTCCTCAGATAAAAATTGAGATAATAATATAATATGATCAAGATTCGAATGATTCTCGCCGATGGCATTCCACGTATGTTTACAAGATAACGCTTACTGGTAAACCGTATCAAAATTATTTGTTACACAAATAATAACGCATGGTGGAGATATGTTTTTTTTAGACGGGAGATGAGTTTTCAGTCTTTTGAACAAGTTTCTAGAATAGTGAAAGAGTATGATGAAACTTAAAATTAAAATGATTGATTGAAATTTAAAATTATTAGCCATAAGAAGAAAGTGTCGCCATTTTCGAATTATCCTTTGAGACATATTTGCATTCAACAAGAGACTTACTTATCACTACATAGTATAAAACAAAGTCGCTTTCTCTGTCCCTATGTCCCTTTGTATGCTTAAATCTTTGAAACTACGCAACGGATTTTGATGCGGTTTTTTTTAATAGATAGAGTGATTCAAGAGGAAGGTTTATATGTATAATAACATCCATTAAATAGTGGAGAAGTACTGTTATTTTTGAGGTTTCTAATGTGATGTCGTAAATAATCACATTGCAAACGCAGGCTGAACCCTACGAGTTTTATCAAAATAATGTACTAAGTATTGTACACATTGAAAAGGTCTACAGAAAAGTCCGTGATCGTATATGTCTATCTCTTATGGATAACCCACAATAACTTTTTTTTGTCATTTACTTTTTACGACAAATAATGGCTAATTTTCGAAGCGATTTTAACCAATACAGCATTAATCCTTAACCAATTAAATACCTCGAATACATTGTTCATTTAATATAGATCTATATGGCCCTTTACACCGTATGATTTAAGTGAATATTTTCGAAGATATTACAGATTTAAA
The DNA here is from genome assembly GCA_947523025.1 of Dryobota labecula. Lineage (NCBI taxonomy): Eukaryota > Metazoa > Arthropoda > Insecta > Lepidoptera > Noctuidae > Dryobota > Dryobota labecula. The sequence continues at coordinate 1,839,646 of OX383300.1, forward strand.
AAGTGCGGCAAGAGCGTGCCTTTATAGGCACGCTCTTGCCGCGCTATTTATATAGCGCGTCTGAGGCCGCGGTTTTCCCCCCCCTGGCTGGAGGTGTAAACTTCGTTTAGGAGCTTGGGGCACCACAGGAAAGCCCGGTTAAGGAGCAGGAACCCCCAGTGGTTATACCTAGGAGATGCCATACACAAAAAAAAAAAAAAACCGCGGTTTTCCCTATAGCACTTTGAATTTAGCAGCGATCGGACGCGTTTATTATAAAAACGTGCTTTTCAGCGCGACAACGTATCAGTAACAGTAATGAATAAATCAAAACTACTGAATCGATTTTAATCACATAGGCTATATATTTTATACCCGTGCGAAGCCGGAGCGGGCCGCTATGTTTTTATATACAACGTTCACAGTTTTTCTGTAATGTATTTAGTATCAGCATTGCACCCGTGCGAAGCCGGGGCGGGTCGCTAGTTTCTAATATTTTTTTAATGTCTGCTCCAATATTATTTGAAGGGCAAAATTTTATGAAATTGTTCCTAAGGTCAGACTCGCCCTAATTCTAAAGCCTTAATTAAAATTCTAGTTTTATGTAAATTTGAGACAGTTTAGATCGAGAGCTCTCCAGAATTTTTGGCTTGGAAATTTTTTTGCATAACTTTTTGTTTAATTGAGTTTTAAGAGATAACATTAGGGTTAGGTTAATATTAGGGCTATTCTTATTTACTTTCTCTCTTTGAGTAAGAGGGTGAGTAGAATTAGCTATGAAGTGCCTAAATTCAGCCTATTATTAGGGTTCCGTACCAAAATGGTAAAAAGGAACCCTTATGGTGTGACTCAGTCTGTCTGTCTGTCACAGCTGAATATATCAAGAACTACTAATGCTATCAACTTGAAATTTAGTATAGTTTTAGATTACGTTTGCCCAACAATTTTGCAAATAAAAAAGAAACAAAAAAGTTGTTTTTTTTTTTGCTACAGGGACTGAAAGGTGGTCTTAAACATTCGAAATGCCGCTACTAGGGCATGTGGGGTATCATATGAAAGAGCGTTGTTTGCACATTCTCAAACATTTATTCTTTTTTCTTTAGGCCGCATAAATTTCGACTTTTGATGAAAAATTAAAAAAAAAAGTATCGTTCCTCCCCCCTTATCTCCGAAGTTAGCATAGAGAAAAATCTGAAATTATTCTATGTGATAGAAGCTTATGTAAAGATTACAGAAAATAGAACTATGTCTCTAAATAGCACACTTTTTCAGAAATCAACAAAAATTACATTAGTTCCTTTATCTGTCAATAGATGGCGCTGACTTAAAACTGCAATATTCTACACCGCAGTGTTAAAATTAACTGACGAATAAAGGCCTCGCCGATGAAAATTTAAAAATATTTCGCGATTCACAACCAAAATATTCTCCTTCCTACCTACTCGCAGGTTGCTTTGGGTGAAGCACAGTTGTGGTTTTTTCTGAGCACATAACTATTTAGGTTCTACTTATACGAATGAAGCTTATGAAGCTATATAATTATGATGGTACGGAACCCTCGGTGCGCGAGTCCGACTCGCCCTTGACCGGTTTTTATTTTAAGAAGTCACTATGTTCAATTACAGTGTAAAATGAGAAATCGAGCTCTTTCTCAAAAGTTCGTCCAGAGAAGCAACTAGAATCAATGAATTAATTTTATGCCTATGTGAAATAAATGATTTGACTTTGACTTTGAAGCACTATAATGTGGAACAGTTGAATTAATGCAGTATAGGAGAAGAAAAAAAAACTGAAAATGTAAAAATATTCCGATCATCCATACTAATATTATAAATGTGAAAGTAACTCTGTATCTGTCTATCTGTCTGTCTGTATGTTACGTTTTCACGCCTAAACCGCTGACCCGATCGTCATGAAATTTGGCAGAGATATAGCCTGGGATATGGAGAAGTACTTTTTTACGCGATAACCGACATCTACGCGGGCGAAGCCGCGGGCAAAAGCTAGTTTAGAATAATCTGTTAAAATAAATAATTAAAACATGAGTTCGTAACGTTTCATCCATTTAAATCATTTAATGTTCACGCAGGGTTCGTATCATAACCTAATTGTATCATAACTTTAAATTAAATCTCTTAAAACTATCAGTATGTAATTAAGCCTATAACTAAAATAATTTAGTTTAAAATTGACCTAACTTTGATAATAAATGTTTTCACTTATTAAAAGTTGTAGTAAGCTAAACTTCACTATGAAATATATGTAAGTATACTACTATTCTAAAGATATATAAAGTGCTATGTAAATATTTTGCATTTTAATAACATGGGAATTACATGACTACTTTCATGACCCCTTTATAATTTACCTAAGTTCTGCATGGGAATGTTAGATTTACCTACATTCTATTTATATATTCTGCCGAATCGAATTTTTTTGTACAAAAGTGAACAAGCGCTATATTTTTACATAAAAGTAGTCATTTTTTTTTTCTTTAATAAGTATACTAGGCATCTCAATGTTCATTGAACAAGTTACAAATGATTTATTTTTTACTAAAAACTTAATCCAGGGCTTGGGTTTTAAATCAGCCGTCCCATACATATCGGCCGAGTAGGTATTGAAGTTTTGTATGGGACAGTTGATTTTTTTTTCGCGATAACGATGTTGGTTCTATGGAGGAAGTTATTCAGTTTGATGGTGTGTGCACGCACCCTTACATTTAACCATCTCTTTCTAACACATTCTGTGTATCAAACTAGGCCATGTTAGAAAACCTATAATTTACCAAAGTGCATGCAACATGATGATAATGACATCACCATGAATAGTTCCATGTCCATACAATGAATTCATTTGTTTGATCACATGTTCACGTAATCAGTAATTCAATGTTTATTCGCTTATTGTTACATTTCCATGAAAACGCATACTAATGGGGGATTTTGAATTTTATATTGATTTTGTTTGGTATTTTAATTGTGCCTATTTTATGGTTTAGTTACGAGTTAAGGCTTCTACAAACAGGCGCGACACGCGACGCAAAGAGACCGCTCGTCGCGCGGCACGCGGTGTCTTTGTGTCGTGTCGCGTGTCGACTTGACTTACTACGTCTGACTTGTACTTACTCGTTAAAACTAGTTGGAAGTTAGTCGTTTGAAACTAGGACGGTGCTAGTCGTGACTAGTTTGAAACTAGCCCGGTGTTAGTCGTGACTAGTCTGAAACTAGCCCGGTGCTAGTCGAAACTAGCCCGGTACTAGTCGTAACTAGTTCAAAACTGGTCTGGAACTAATTGTGACAAATCCCAATTCAAAAGTTTAAAGCAAATTATCTAAAAAGATAAAACTTTGACTTGCACACAAGTCCTGTGCTAATAACCCACTGACACACATCATCATTGACTTACTACCGATCATCAGTGATGACTAATTTCTTTTCGGATCACCAAGTTACACCCGCTCCTATTACACAAAGGATCAGTTGTATCAAATTGTATCACACATTATAGTTACTAACGCGACCTCAAATCGTTCGCCTCGAGTTACATGTAAAGTGAAACTTGAATTAGTGCATGTAAACAAATGGGCATGATGTTTCGTGTTAATTGTATAATAACTACTTCATATTTTGTTTAATTAATCGTGATTAATAATAAATTATGATGTCAAAATGATGCCGCGAAGGCCCGAAGGTTCAGTGATCCGCTTCTTAAGAGAGTGATTGCGGGTTCTTAACCATTAATGTGTTCTTATCCTATCCATTAATATGTCCTTTTTTAAATTCGTATATACTTTCAAGTTTAATCTGAATAATCTCTGTCTCAAACCGGGTCCAGACGTGTAATAAAATGAAATGAAATCGTTTATTCTGTAAATAGGATATCGGAATCACTTTTACACGTCATAGAGACAAAAAAATAAGCTAGATGTAGTCGACATTTCCTATCTATCCTTGAGAAGAAATGGCGAAACAAACTCAGGGGTTAAAGTCTCTTTTAAAGTTCAGACATAATCTTGGTCAGATCATATGAGGACCATGTGGATCCGTGTCTGAAATGGTCTTTTGAGGAATGGACCACACAAGTTTGAGTGTACCTGTCCTAAGGTAAGGTAATACCAAAGAAATGATATTTGGGTAAGCCGCAAAATGCCAGACCATCATAAAAACTAAGTGAAAAAGAAAATCTAATGTGTGTAATGTGTAATGTAATGTAATGTATCGTGTAAAGTAACGCGAATTCAGCGTGTGGACGGCACTACGAGCATTAAATGTAACTCTCTAGGGCTGGCGTTGGCGCTCGTGCTGATCCATCGACTGCCGGTTTTTTGCACGATCACAAAAGCTCTCGGAGTCGAACATATACAGGACTAGCCTTTGCCCGCGGCTTCGCCCGCGTAGATGTCGGTTATCGCGTAAAAAAGTAGCCTATGTCCTTCTCCATATCCCAGGCTAATTTCGGCCAAATTTCATGACGATCGGTTCAGCGGCTAACAGGCGTGAAAACGTAACAGACAGACAGACACATGAGTGACAAACTTAGGTACTATAAGGGTTCTGTTGTTTTCTTTAGAGGTGCGGAACCCTAAAAAGAACAAGTTGGGGGAAAATATGCGTCGCATCTAGACAAAACGGCCATCGCTCAGCATAATGATGAAACCCTATACGAGACAGAGCCCCAGCGCTGGTTTGGCTGATAATCATCCCACGCCTATAAGATACGTTGCTTAGCAGGTACTCCTGTATTAATTTAGCTAAGAAGGAGCAAACTACTAGGAAAGTGCAAGCAATATTACTCGTTATCTTTAGAATTAATACACGAACAAGATTTTAATTGCTCTAAACTTCATCCAAACTTAGAATCCATGGTTTTCCAATTACTAGACCGATATTAACTAGACTTTAACTGACAAGTCAAACACTAAACTTCACACGAGTATTAATCCATTTCCATTCTATAAACAGTTTCTGAAAGTATAAACTTTATTCTGTAAGCTGTAGAGTTTTATTTCAATTGGAAGTTAAAGGATTGGAGTTCAGTTTTAGTGTGTTTTGGTGTAACAATTATTATTATTATCACTTTACTAAGTAAGTCAGTGGCGTGAATTGATGATAATGTAACGTGCGCTGACCACTGACGTCAGAGCTTTTGTAGTGTAGATAGTGTTAGGGGCGAGCTCTTTGGCTTTAATCACTGAAATCTTGTCTATGGTTGTGTATGAAAGCTTTGGCTAGCTACACAGTGTTTGTAAAAAGTATTTTCATGAACATCATAATTCATATCATCACGCCTGAATTCCCTGAAGGGATGGCCAGAGGAGTACCTACTGTACACCCACATTTCCGGACTCACTCGAATATACACACAAAATTTCATCATGATTGATCCAGCCGTTGTCACATACACATGCACAGAAGAATTATATATATATAGAGATTATCAGCGTTAAACAGAATACTTTATTGCTTTTCCAAGTAACAAGCTAAGACTCACCTAATTTCATTGAAATCTGTTCGATTTCTGAAAACGTACCAAAAAGATTCACTTTCGTAAATGTAGCTGTAATTATAGTTTATGAAGGAATTACTTCTTAAGAAAGTGTAAAAGGGTCCATTAGAGCTACTCCTTAAAAAAAAAATATTATCTCGTGACTGAGAAGGAATTATCAAAAACTGCTCAATTAGGAAACTCGGTAAGGGTGTCTAGAATTTTCTAATACCTTTTATAAAGTTTAATATTGTAGAAACAACCAGAATTGAAACAGCAGGATAGTTAATTAAGCGTTTTAATCATTTCAATTTACAATAAATGCTTATTATTTCTAGGAGCTCAAGAACAAGAATAATCTTCGAAAGGAATCGTTTCTGCCTGGTCGTAGACTAATCCCCACTACCAAGCCACTACCCCACTAAAACAACGGAATTTCTGACTCAGTGTTGCCAGTAAAACAATTAAGTGTGTATCAAGTCTGTTATAGCCTCAAAAGTTTACAATATTGAGACACGAAGTAACAAAATACGATCTAGAGGAATGTGGCCGCTTTTCTTTAGGTCGAATTTTGTTGCTTCGTGTCTCAATATGAAACATTATAAAAGGTATTAGAAAATTCTAGACACACATACCGAGGTTCCTAATTCAGCCGTTTTTCATAATTCCTTCTCAGTCACGAGATAATATTTTTTAAAGGAGTGGCGCTAGTGGACCCTTGTACGCCCTCTTAAAGAGAAAACTACTCAAAGTCAAAGTCAAATCACTTATTTCAAATAGGCACGAAGATGCACTTTTGAATAATATAATATAATAATAATATTTATTTTCCTACTACCTACGTTAATCATAATATAACTTAATACCCATAGAAAGTTAATTACCAATTATTTGTTACCAATAACAAAGTTGAAAATAAATCTAATGGCTAACTGAATAGGGTCAAAGGTCAGAGGGCAGCCATCTGTCATTCAGAAGCTTCGGAGATCTGTGACTTATATAATGTTTTGATCTTTTGACCTTACGAAGGGGATTTCAATTGGCTTTTGACTCTTGGATCAGAAGTTGGACATTAAAAGTTGTTTTTGATATTGAATCTGATCAACGTGAAGGGAGAATGCCTAAAATATCATAAAACGCCATCTGTCTCACAGTTATAGACTACTTACTAATTCGTAATTAATTTATATAATTTTAATTCGTTCTTTGGCGGGGTTATAGTAGTATCTGTAAATATTATATTTATCTATCTATGTCAAAATGGATGTTGGTAAGTATCATAATTAACCTCATCGTCATCATCATCATTTTAGCCGAAAGACGTCCACTGCTGGACATAGGCCTCCCCAATTGGGGGAGGGTTTGCCATAATCGCCACGCTGGGCAGGCGGGTTGGCGATCGCAGTATGGTGTTTAAAACGCATAGAAAACGCTGCTGCCCATTCTATAGTAAGTTCCTTAGTTGCCTTTTACGATACCTATGGGAGGAAATGGGGTGGTGCTATTCTTTACGTCCGGCACCACACGGTAGATGATGACTAATAGAGAAGTATTTAAGACATGTTTTCCCCAAGCACCGTCACCTCTAACGGTTCTGTGCTTCCCGCATCCAGCGAATTTCTGCGGTCTTCACAAGGTCATCGGTCCACCTTGTGGGAGGCCTTTCAACGCTACGTCTTCCACTCCAGAACCTTTCGGCCCCAACGGCCATCTATTCTGCGAGCAATGTGCCCTGCCAATTCTGCCTGACTTACGTTTGGCAATTCTTCGAGCTATATCGGTTACCTTGGTTCTTCTAATTAGCCTATAATTGTATAATAGACAAGCTTCTGCTAGCGACTTCGTTCGCGTCAAACTCGTAAGATACACAAAATACTAAAATAACGGGCTCATTTTTATAAAACTCCCTCGGCACCCACGCATCGCGTCGGACTGCCGGGTGGGGTTTTATTTCGTTTTCGCTTAGCGTTCTTTTTGACTTTTAGCTCGGCTCCTAAGGGTTACAGCGTGATGTTATATAACCTATAGCCTTCCTCAAGAATGGCCACAATGGTCATTCCAAAGATTAGCAAATAATAAAAATAACAAAATCTTCAGCTTTATTGTTAGTATATTTCCGACTTGCTTGACAAAAATTGTGATAGCTCGGCTAATATGCATGATATAAAGACAAATTATAGCCTATATCAATAAGAGATAAAGCAGCTACATATTAGTGAAATAATTTTCAGAATTCGTTCAGTATATAGTTTCAGAGATTATCTCCTATATTTAAATTTTACCTCTATACAAATTTTACTTCTCTACTTACAAACAAATTTTACCTTAATATAGCTATACATATAGATAGATAGATTTATTTATTTGCATAGAAAGTAGGTAATTCATACAATTAGGTGTTACAATATTTTGAATCCTTGTACATTCTGCCTCATGGCATGCAAAAAAAATTCTATAACTTATACTACAATTTATTTACTTAAAGCTATTTAATTACTTAATAATTATAATATAAAAACATTGTAAACTAAAGAGTCTTGTCATTTAAAAAATCTGATACAGAGTAATAGCATTTTTGAATAAGTAATTTTTTTAAATAATTTTTAAATCTTCTTAAAGGTTGGTGTTTAATAATTTTTGGTTCATGGTTATAAATAAGAGGAGCCATGTACATAACTCTCGCTACAGTTGCCCCAGAATATTATACCAAACCTCAATACAGAAACAACTAGACTGTGGTATGCTATCAATACTGTCTGAATGTCAACTTTTTTTGATAAGCTATATAATGCATAAGCAGCTGAACTTAACTGGACTGGACTTAACAGGATGAAGGGCTATAATCTCACCTGAATTAGGATTGTAGTAGCTTCAGTTTAGTGTAGCATTATAAGCATAAACTGCCTATAATGTTCCCACTGCTGGGACACAGGCCTCCTCTATGTGAGAGGCAGTGGGCCTTATCCACCACGCGGCCCCAGTGCGGGTTAAAAGATGTCACATGTCTTCGAACTTTTGGTTCTAGGACAAGTCGGTTTCCTCACGATGTTTTTCTTCACCGGTTTGAGAACAGTGGTGATGAAATCATTTACAAAAAGTAAAGAGACTGTTTGGGTTTGAAACCACGACTAAAAGTTAAAAAAAAAATATATCGGTAAGTTGCGGCCCTTATCACTGGACCACCACTGCTCTTCCTTCTTGAAGTATATCTGTTTTATATTACCTAATAGACTTCGATACCGTTTGATCGATCACCATAATAAAAGTTGGCTCATCATGTATTTTTTTATGGCAAAGGTTTTCAAAGTTTTCCTTATTTGTCTCCGACATTTGCGCGAACAGAGTCGTGGGCAAAAGCAAGTTAAATACTCGTATAAAAGTGAGCGGCTATACCTTATAAGTTTAGAACTACTCATAAGCCTCAAATATAAACACCCAACTTTGCCCACGTTCCCACATCGAACTAATATCAATTATATTATTTGCCCACGATAACAAACGGGCTCAGTTAATATGTGACTTAGATTGTGTCCGCTACTGATAACTTGACAAAAATAGGACGCCTAATTAGAATAACGGCTTTATTTGACTTTGGCAGACAACCTAATGAACTAAATTGATTATTAAAATAGGTAAGTTGGTTTTTTGCTGTCGCTTAGGAGACGAGAATCATAGTTGATACCTCAAGGGTAAAATGGGTCAGTTTGATTTTTGTCGTTAAAGATAACTGAAAGCCAGAGCAGACAAGTTCTTAAGCGAAAACCCCTAATCAGTAATTAACGCGACTCTGTAGAAATAAGAAATAAACAGTACCTTTGTACTGAAATTGTAATTATGTCGTATCTCTATGTATTTAACTGTGTGTACATAAATAATAAAATAAATAAATAAACAATATCTATGAAAACTTCATGGAAATTGTTCTACTGGAATCGCGTCGCGCCTTCAGTCGTCGCGTATTCAGGAGCCTTCAGTGCAGCATGGAGAGCGCCCAGCTAGATGGATCGACGTGCCACGTCCCTAAAATACTGTCCGGGTACAGCTTGAATAAGGAAGATGGAATACTAGCCCTACGGAGGTAGGTAGCAATGGATGGTTATGGTTTGAGATTATTGTCATAACAGGTTGGTCAAACCTAAAGGCTAATACTTGTAGTACAGAGGAACGGACAGACAGACACATGAGTGATCCCATAAGGTTTACGTTTTTTTCCTTTTGAGGTACGGAACCCTAAAAAGAACAAGTTAGGGGAAAATATGCGTCATATCCACGCAAAACGGCAATCGTACTTACAGAAATAAACATTTCACTTCATATCATAAGCTGTTAAATAAGCTAAGATACAACTCATCACAGCCAGCAGAAAACGAAACAAAAAAAGAGAATCTAAAAACCAAAAAAATTAAATTGGGATAGTCAAAATTCAAATTGCATAAATTTGTAAAAAAAAAAATATATTAACATAAGCCTGGATTTCACATCTGTCGGCAATCCGAGCACATCGGCACACAATAATTATAACGTCATAAAGCTACAGGTATACTGTTATCATTAGCATGTCCGTAACGCAAAACCATAAGATTTTCCCGTACCAAAAAACATTCAATGCGCCGAAAGAAGTTTACACTGAAATAAAACAGTAGATAGAGATAGTCATTAACACAAGCAATATCATACCACGATCAGCAAAACACTTACACAACTGTAATACTTTACCTCTAAAACCAATCGTATTTGTATACGAGGCCTATACCAATATAGCAATAAACCCACTAATTGGGGCATTAAACCATAGGCCAACATTAGAACAGTTATTCGGAATGACGGAGATAATACGAAAACAAATAAGTCATGATTTTATGGGCGTATATTGCAATGGGCCAAGGTTAGTCTTCTGCGTGGCGTGGGTCGCTATTAGTACAGAGGAGAGGCGAAGGTAGCCATCTTGAATACTAGAAGTTGTGCTCCAAGGTAGTATTGTTATGTAATTAGAACAATTAACGTAGCCGTGATCGTTGATGGGGTAAAATGAGACGTTATGTACTCTAAAGTATAACTTAGTAATGATGATATTACCCGTTTCTTAAAATCCATTCGTCATCTGTTATAAAGTGTATACTAGCGTCTTTATTTCTGTGATTACCAATCCGCTGACCACAATCATTCGGACTTTAACGTTTGGTTGTAATCATTTATGGGCTGGGAACATTCCCGTCATTATAATCAGTATGCTACTGGAAAAGTTTTTCACTGATAAAAGGAGCAGTTCGCAATATTTTTTCGATTATCTCTATTGGCTTGATTGGATTTTGATGATTTCTTTATCTAAGATAAGTATATTTTAAAAAGTTTCTTTACGTTTACGTAAATGCATTAATATTTTTTTGAGAATAGAGACCTTCACAATCCCAAATGAATTTAATATTGTAAAAATCAAACAATATATTTATGAGTTTCTCTTCTATTTATTTTATCCCATAATTACGTGGAGCCTTGAGATTCGTTAAACATTCATTAAAACTGCGAGTAATCGCAAATATTTTTATTTTCAATATTTACTTCGGCACACACAAAGAAAAAAGTAAATAGTCGTAACGGTTCTTAAAATTGGACTTTATGTGTATGACAATAAAAGTTATGAATTCATGATGATCAAATATAGGTCGAAACGAAAGCTCTTTTTAAGGTTAAAAGAGGGTATCTGGTCAAGGATAATATGCCCTATATGTTTATCCCTCACGCATTTGTAAATTTTATGGAGTAAGTAGAAATTTTGCGTAAGACTCCTGATGTCACTCATTAAGATTCCCTATCGCCGAAGATAGCATTCCCAGCACCTAGACCGACTGCTACTTACAAGACGCAAGTTAAACTTTCTAAAAGGATACTAATATAACCATCAAAGGGTTAGATTATCTCAGTGATGACAATGTTCAGGTTCTTGGTCCTATTATAGTTCCTTTAGGAAACTCATAAAAGTGTTTTTGCGTATGACGCCTAAATAAAATGATTAATGATTTTATTTCTGTAAGTGGATGTCTACAAACACTTTTACATGTCAATCATATTTAAAAAATTAGATGAGGTCGAAATTTCTTATCTGACTACTCTGAGGAGAAAGGCCAAAATAAACTCAGAGGTCACAGTCTCTTTTAAAGTCCAGACATAATCTTGGTCAGATCATGTGAAGACCATGTAGATTGTTAGTCAGAAATGGTTTTTTAAGGAAAGAACCACACAGATTGAGTGGACCTGTCCAGTCAGTGCACGCATTTGTCAGTAATCGTACTTAAGTTCAAATGTTTGTTGAAGTCCAAATTCTAGCTTCAACGGTTCCTTAGTTAGATTATTTTTGAAACCGACTGTTAAAATTGGACACCTTGGGCGAAAAATAATTCAACCGAATTAATAAACGCATAATATAAGTAGATTCGATCAGTGTAGGACCACAATGTTAAAATATTGCTACTTTTCTACCTTAAAACAGATATTATATGCCTTAGCTCCTTCTAACCGTTACATAGCTTCCCGTAAACATCTTTAGAATCTACCGCTATCTACGGGAATAAGGAAGTTTATTGTTTACCATAAACATGGATTAGCTATACATATGTGTTTAATGTGTAAAACTGCTTATAGTTGATGAAGCTCAAACTAAAGCTGTAGCTGCTAGCAGTACAACACAGATACGCTTAAGGCGACAACTAAGCAAGGAGGAGAGAATAATGTGGATTACGGAGTTGATCTTCAATGGTTGGATTTAGAAACTAAGAATACTAATGCTATGTTAAAAATGAGAGATGGTTTGAAGATTTAAGAGCGAATATTTGTTTTAAATAATTGTTTAAAAACTAAAATGGAAGAAAGAAAGCCATTTTCAAGTATTCGGTGAAGAAAAATGACGGTTCTGGTGTCGCTTAATTTCAGAAGTGTAATATCACTTAAATCGTACTTTTAAGATAAGTATGTAAAGTACCTGTCCTGTAATAAGATAATCACATTGATTTATAGAAAAAAAATATTAAATCTTAGCATTAAATTAATAGAAAGCAGAAGATAATGAACATAAAAATAATATAGGTACATCATACGGAGGACCAAAGTGTAAAGTATAAAGTAAACTAAATTGTATTTGAATACGAGTACAAATTGATAAATTCAAATGCAATTCTAAATGAGCAACATTTGCAATAATCAAACGAGGGAATAAAAATAGACTAAAATAGAGCACATTCGTGTTCAGTCTCCAACTGTGACTAAATAGGACATATAAACTATACAGCGCTTATCAACACAATTCTTTCCAACGTACTGCGAACGTGTCCGAACCGGTTAGTTCGTGTCAGAGCGAGACAGACACACTTCAACAAACGAAGGAAAGAGATGCCTAATCGATGCCCGAGTAAGACCACAACACAAACACGAGAAAGATAAACGAATATAGTATAGCTGGTTGCACGTTGCGTTTTCTGCGGAGGTCAGCGTTAATTTAATTTAGACTTCGCTGTTCCAGTTTTAGGGTCGGTTTTCGGGTGTGCTAGGGAAATATATGATCCTCAGCTGGATAAAGTCTCGATTTTAAGGCCGTGCCCTCGAAAACAGCGGAGTTAAGTTCCTTGAAGTTGGGAGTTGCTTGATTTTAATTTTGCTTATTTATACATCTTTTGTGAAGGTTCTGCTTCCTGTCCTTAGTCCATCTGAACTTGGAATCTTATAACGAGAAAGTATCAGGTTAGTTTAATAAAAAAAGAAGTTAGCTTTTAGCTTACCAGGACTAATAAAAACCAAATGAATGCAGATAGGGGAAAACAATCCTCTCTTCCAAAGAAAATTCTACCCTAGAAAGTTCAGACCCAAAAATTTCAAAAGCAACTTAGAAAATAATTAAACCTTTCAAGAAAGTAGCACTAGTTCATTTGTATAGAAAACCTTTTGAGTTGCTATTATTTTTTTGGTCTGATTTGACTAGTTACAAATTACCAAGTCCGAATTTCTAAATTCTAGGCCAATTTTAAGGCCTCGCTTTTCTCGAGGCCACGGGCCTGCTGACGTGAAGTGCTCGATTCGATTCTATCAGATGTTCGACCAACGTTCGCTTGACTGCTAGAACGCCACTATTTTTTGTACACTGCGTTTTTTTTTAACTCTTTTTACAATGTAAACAAGAAAGGTTTCCTCGTTAATCTGGGGGAAAAGAGGGTGTTAGACGGTTTAGTGCAAATCAGTTTAGATTACAAGTTGTAACTGTTGACTCTATGGGTTTTTGTGATTTTAGTGTTCTCGAAAATAATCACTATGGTTTTATTTTCGTCCTAGACAAATCCTACCTCTGCACCTAAAAACAACCATATATGTAGTTACTTTACCGTGACTGAAAAACATTTTGTATTCCCTAATAGTATGTAACTTATAGTTTTGGCTTTTCTAATATTATAGTAACTTGCCCAGAGCCCGTCCATACCGAGGTATTCAGGTCAAGTTTTAATGTTAACAAGTAAGTATGCTGGTTCAGTATTGCCTAAAAACATATGTTTATTTAATATCTATTAATGTAGAGATTAATTTATAACCAAACTCCAAGTAACTTGCCACAATCTGCCTAGTCTTTTCCCAACTATATTTGGGTCGGCTTCCAGTTTAACCAGATGCAGCTGAATACCAGTATTTTACATGGAGCGACTGCCTATCTGACCTCCATAACCCAGTAGGTATCTGGGTAATACTGGTTGTCAGACTTTTGGGCTTCTGACTGTAAAGACTGTCAAACATCTACGAATGACAGCGGGGACCAACAGCTTAGTTCCAAGTAACTTACCACATTCATTTTAAATAAAATAGTCAATGCAACAAAATGTGCATCTTCTTGGAATGGAAAAAAAATGGTCTTGACTTCACTATAAGTTTTTGACCCTTATCAGTTCAACAAGTTGTGCCCATGTCATTAAAGGGATGATCAGATGAAACTAACATGTAACGAACTCTTTCGGGGATGCCGCTGAATAGAGTCACGTCTCAATGGCCCATAGAACGTAGGTAGCTTGCCCAACTTTAACTTAAGTATAACTTCCGAGATTAAGCTAGAGACGTGGCCGTTTTTTTAATGAGTTCATTGTTCAATTTTGTGTTTTAGTATGTTTAAATGGTTATCGAAGATGTTTGAAGAATTGGACAAACTTAGAGTTTCAAAGTTGGAAAATCCAAACAACAGTTTCGATGTAAACAAGTTTGGCTGTCAATAAACACTCACTGATAAAATCAGGAATAGAATAAGAGTTACCGACATAGCTTGCAGAGTAAGCAAGCTGAAGTGGCAGTGGGCTGGCCATGTCTATCGAAGGACCGATAGCCGGTGGAGCAGAGGAATCCTGGAGTGGAGACCGTGTATCAGCAAGCGTAGCGTGGGACGCTCTCCAGCTAGATGGATCGACGACCTTAAGAAGGTGGCTGGGACATACTGGACATGGAAGACTGAGGACAGGTTGCTATGGCGTAGCCTGGGAGAGGCTTACGACCAGCAGCAGACTGCGAAAGGCTGAGTTGATTGTTTGAATTCGCGCCATGTTTTACATACTTACCTATCTACTGTCTTAATCTGCCCATTGACCTGTTCCTTCAGTGACCAATACCATGTCCGTTACGGATATGGTATTGGACCCCATCACTTCGTGTACCACCTTATAGACTTGGCAGATTTTGAACTATAGACAAAAAAGAGTTTTATCGCCTATGACTCCATGATTATTGAACACAATGGTAATTCCAAGTTACCAATCATACCTCTATTCTGTTTCCAAAAATGCATCCTTTTCTTCATCTACATTTGATTTATCTATGAGAAGCCTCGAAAACCAATCAGTTTTGTAAGCATTATGCGTACAGTTTACAAAACTGATTGGTTTTCGAGACTGAGCTATACAGCTGATTAAGTAGATTACCTATAACTATGCGTCATTGATCATCATTTTACTGACAAAGTTCAATCAAAGTGCAATGATAAACAAACGTACAGACTGATTCATGTCTGATTTTGCTGACTTAGCAACCCGTCATCCAATCACGCTGCGAAGACAATTATTAATGATTTCCGATGGCATGACATCATGTTGTGATAGGTTATTATGCCAATCGTATTATATGAGTTCATTTCCTTTCAATTGTAGAATTAATCCATCGGATTTAGTAGGATCAGTTTTAAAAATCATGATTAAATTTAAATAAAGCGGCACTGCTGGGAGTGGTGTCCTAGATTGAATTCCTGGATTAGGCATAGTTTTATTGGGCTTATCATTAGGGAATTCTGGCAAAATGCGGTCATTAATATTTCGTGTTCCTGAATTTTGGGCCAAACAAATTAAAAAAAAATATATATATATATATTTCTTGTGTTATTTTTGCCATGCTACTCTAAGAAGAAAATATTACTTTTGCCGAATTTCGGGGAATCTTAAACAAAAATTGAATGGATTAAGCCCTTCTGGAATTTTCTTCTTAGAAGAAAAGCTAGACGGCGATGACGATGGAGTCAGTCATGCCCAACTTATAGCTTTATTTTTGTAAAAATAGAATCTGTAGGGCGAAATTAACCAATGAAACTGAACGCGAACAGCACATCTAAAACGCGTTCACGAGGTGTCAGTGTCTAGGGGAGAGTGGTACAAAATGATCCCCCTAAGGGAAAATAGATAAAAAAAGTACATATACAATGAATTTTGTGAAATTGATAAGTTTTATGTAAGGCTAGTATATCAGCCTATAATTTAATAAGAGTAGAATACATTTCTATTGACGAGATCTAAAAACATATACATTTTTGTCAAGGCACAGTAAAGGATCGTTTTGTACACCAGGATGTCTAAAATGATCCCTGGGGTTGGGGTAATATGATCCCTGGGATCATTTAACCCCGCTGTTAAAGTTAGGTAAAACTAAAAATAAAATTTCAAGTAAAAGTGGTTTATTTTTGCAAAAATTTTAACCTTATAAGTACAAACACTTAGTAAAAAAACTAAACTATGTTTCTAATAATTAAATCTTTTTAATAACAGAAACGACCAGTCCAAATTCAGTCTTAAGTACAAAACAAAAACTTACTTTTATAAACTTAGTTATAGCTCTTCTAAAATTTAAAATCACAGTAAAAGTCTTATGAATTATGGTTTGGTGAGATCTAAGCATCTTATATTTGAATACAACTTTACCTTAATTTTACCATTGACATTAATTAAAAAGCTGCGTGCTACGTGCCATAATCGGCACGGAGAATTGCTTACTGGCAGTTTTATACGGCATGCCACGTTTCACAGCATCTAAAGCGTTGACCATCGAGTTTTCACTCCAATTTTGGCGCGTAGTTTTTCTGACGTAATTCCGCGGCATTGTTCCTGAAATAAAAGTTAATCAGATAAGTTACTAATCTAATTTCATATAAAAACACAATATGTATGATTGATAGTTGTTATTGTAATTAACTAAATTATTGTTAACCAGTTCAATAAAAACACTATAAAAATATTGCATTTTAAACCACAAACAATAAACATAACAATGTGGGTTAAATGATCCCTGGGATCATTTTGCCCTCCTACGAGAGGATCGTTTTACCCCAAATGCGTAACTCTATAAAAACATCAAATAATAATCTCATGGTATTCATTTACAACAACGATAATTGCTGATTATATTGTTAGTTAACATTGGAAACTAACATAAACACTCCTATTACATTATAATTACTTAAACTCAAACAACATCAGATTGAATTATTGCTTACCTTACATTAAACAACACTATTTTTATTTTTTGACAAAAAAGTCTTCCATAATGCTCACACCGCCATGACACTTTGACAGAATGCTAAAACCGTTGTGGCCAAGATTATTTTCACTTAAACAACTAGATGACGCTACTAATGTCGGTAAAACAGTAGATAATCGTTTTACCCCGAGGGATCGTTTTGTACCACACTCCCCTATCATTGTAGAGAAATATGATCGCGTTGAGTTTCATTGGTGAATTATACCCAAAGCCTCAAATTCAGATAATTTATGTAAACAAAGGGGATAAAATATCAAAAAAAAAAATATATCTTCGTAATGGTAATTCAGATAAAATGGCGAAAAAAAGGTTCTATTTTCTTTTAAGTACTGATTTAAGAAATAATAATTACAAAATAATCATACCGTAATTATTTTTATAAATTTTCGGTTGTAAACAAAGTTATTAAAAAAGCAGATTTTCTCGTATAAAATATTTTATAATACTGGTATCAATCCAAATTTTTTACATCTTCAACAACACAAATATTACAATCTCTCATTCAATTATCTAGCCACATATTGGATGAAAATAGCTGTATACTGTTCCGAGTGGAAATCAATTTTGGGAGGCCTACGTCTAGCAGTGGACTTAAAAGGGCTGATCATGACGATCATATGCCGTGTCTCCGACACACTACACAAAACATTGTTTGGCAACGGTATTTTCTTTGAACAGTTCGTATAATCAATTTAACTAATAGATAATTTAATTTTATAGATGATTTTGATTATTTACAAAGAAAAATATATATAGCAAAATGTTTTGCACTACCGTCCTGTCATTTTGACAGTGACATTTCTTGACATTACTTTGTTTACATAAATTATCTAAATTAGAGACTTGAGGTAAAGTGTTCTTTAAGAATAAGCTCTAAATCTAGTTACATTATGTTCAATTATTGGATACATCAATCCAATCCCTTAAAAAGCCCATCACATTCAAATGCAAACACATCAACTTTTAATACTACACCTATGACTCAAGTCCAATCAAATCGTAATACAAACAAATTGATTCACAATAATCACATTTCGATTACTTAGTGCGCACGCGATGCTTAGTGGACAATCTGATGGCTTCCGATGACGTCACTGGCCTTGACACGCTGACTCAGAGGTTAGGTCATGTTATGTGGAGTACGTAGAAAGTATGTGGGTAACGTCAGCTTAATTGTTGATAGAGGGGTGATTATGTATTATGTTACGGTGACGTTGACGATAGATGAAGCGATTACTGCGATGGCTTTCTCAGCGTCTTGGTTGAACTCATGATGCATGAGGATTTATCTTTGACCGGTATAATATCCATAGAATAATATCAAATCAAATCAAAAGTCATTTATTTAAACTAGGCTGTGAATCAGCAATTTTTTTAAGTCAAAATTACATGAGACAGTCCCCCAAAACGCGCGTCCTTCACCACTTCTTCTAGTGCTTTAGTTGGGAAGAAAAAGTGGCGCAACAAACTCCGCAGCAGCACAGATATTTGTTCAGGTAGACAAACACTATAGGCAAGTGATGAAGAGGAAAGAAGAAAATGTGAGGAAAGTTTTGAGTATGAATGAGGATGGCAATAAGAGTACGGGCATCCCAAAAACGATCGATGGACTATATGAAAGATTATGTGACTAAACAGGGGGTGACTATCGAGATGACGACTGATAGAGAATTTGGACCCCAAATAAATTGGGATAAGGGCAAGAAAATTATGAAAAACACATACGCATACATGACATTTCATCAAGTTTAGCTTTTTATTTCTCTATACCTACAAAAAAGTACCATAATGAACTTAGAACTTTTGTTGTTTCCATACAGGTGCAGGGTAAGGAAAAGATCTTCGTTACTAAACATTGAGATAGCCCAGATAGCCTTATCAAACAATCAAACCTTTTTTTTTCCTTATCTAGGTATGACAAAAAATTACAAGCAAGCACAAAAGTAACAAACTTTCTATGCGGTCTGTCAGGTTCAGGTACTTATAACGAAATTATCTAAGTTACAAAAGTTAGTTTGGCATGTATATTGGGTTTTTAGGGTTCCGTAGTAAACAAGAAACCCTTATAGTTTCTCTATGTCCGTCTGTCTGTCTGACTGCGGCTTAGCGCAGAGACTCTTAGTACTAGAATGCTGTATATAATTTGCATGGGTATAAATATTAATCATGCCGACAAAGTGCTAAAATAAAATGTTGAAATATGTTTTTTTTTTCGGGTATACGGCCCTACACGTAAAAAGGAGATGATATATTTTTTTCCCATGGTGTGGGATATCGTTGGATAGGCCGTTCAAAATTCAGGTTTCTCGATTCAGGGATCCGTTTGCGAAATATTAAGCTCTAAATTCCATTTGTTGTTAGAGTACAGTGTTCCCGCCTGCCAGCTAAATGGTTCATTTTGGGTATGTGAAAACATTCCCGGCTGTAGAATACCTATATAACGAAGTTAAAAGGAAAACTATCACAGAAAAGTAGGCTTTACAAGATAACGAGCAATAGTCATAACTTTAACTTACATTTGCAGTTGGAGAATTCAATTGGCCATCGCGTATATCGAGAACATGTATTTCAACTACAATGTTAAGTTTGTTCTTGGGATAAATTCGTTCCAACTACGGTACCCTTCATTGTGCGTGGTCCGACACGCACTTGTTTATAATTTTCTACCTGGATTTGTGCTCAGTGGCTGGCAATAGGCTCGCCCCCTATATATAATAACTAGCTTTTGCCCGCGGCTCCGCCCGCGTAGATGTCGGTTATCGCGTAAAAAGTAGCCTATGTCCTTCTCCCTATCCCAGGCTATATCTCTGCTAAATTTCATGACGATCGGTTCAACGGTTTAGGCGTGAAAACGTAACATACAGACAGACAGACAGATAGACAGAGTTACTTTCACATTTATAATATTAGTAAGGATAAGGATAAAACGTTTATTTCGACCAACAAAGGATCATAGGACACAAAGATTACAAAATTAAAATAATAAATAAAAACACATACAATTAAAAACACCACATAAACATATCACATCCTTCGATTTCTCAGTATGGGAACTATACAGCAATGGTTCAGGTACTGAAAACGAACGAACCTCTGCGCGAATGCCCTCAGGATGCCGTTGGAGCTAGCCCGAACCATGCGCACCAGGGATGTGCATCGTTTCCGCATAGTGGAATAGAAACAGTCTACTTGCGACTCGCTGCACATCCCTGATACGCTGCAGAATCGAGGCAGCCCCATCAGCACCCTGAATGCATTATTATATTGCACACGCATATATGGCATATATATGGGAACACCAGCACCTTCAACATAACTGCCAAAATGTGTCTGTACTATAGGTATCTACACCTTTGCCTCACCCATCGGGGAATGTAATTTTAACGTTCAAAAAGTGCTGATTTTCAGCGTAATTTGAATAAAAATACCTATTGATTTGATTTCAAGACAAACTTGGTGTTTTGTAATGTTGTACGTTACAGTCACTTCGATAAATTGACGAGAAGTAACAATACTTCGACCCCAAATTGTCCCAAACATGGACTGAAACAATATTCGTTTCGTAAGTTAAGCATGAGTGAATATAGACAGTCAATATTACGGTCATAAACAAAAAAGTTGGCTAAACAAACTTATGCCTAGTTACTGCACAAGTTAATCTGAAAGCGGAAGGGACAGAGAATTACGACCGTCATCCAAACTTATACTTGTATCAATCATACGATTGGCTATGGATTTGATCGGTTCAGGATATATATGGAATTATGGACGTGTCAGCTACGTTCTTTGGCAGCTGACTTAGACAGAACATTGTGACTGATGGCATAGTCAAAACATAGTTCTGTGCTGCTTGTTTTGGTAGAAAGTTTTTTGAATATGAATAGCAATTTATTTTTAAATTTAAATATCATACTAACTTAATTTTGTATAATTATGCAAACAAATTACACACGCCACCACGCCTGATTTACCCAAAATGTTAGGCAGATGTGTATCTATAGTACTTACTTAGACCCACATTTCGCCAATTATTTTTACGAGTATGTAAGTCCCACGTTATAGGGGGCGAGCCTATTGCCATCAACCCGGCACAAATCCAGACTCCAGGCTGCCGAGAAATCTTGACGGCAAAATCATAAATTCTCCCCTTGAAAGGTCGAATTAAAAGTTCGGAAATTGCCTGAAAAGATCCTTATTCCTTATAATAATTTCTCATTTGCGCTGAGATAGGCGGAAATGTATGTTATCATAAAAACACAATTAATTTATATTAAATTACACCCTAATTCGGAATCGCTATCGTTATATTAAAAAGAGGAATAATAAGGAAAAATACTCGTACCTTAAGGAGGCGCCATTTGTGTTTTTCTTTGCAATCCAGGCAAAAAAGTAAATTTAATTACTCTACCTCTCATATTGAAACAGAATGAAGTATTTAATGAAATTATTACAGTATTTACACAAAAAATGTTTTAAAATTATAAATTAAAAACCATCTTTATGCTTATAATTTTAAACTGGGAATTCCGAGTTTAGACATAATTAAGTACCTACGTAATTTAAAACTTGAATTTTTTTGTATCGATTTTGATATAATAGGCAAAAGTAAATACAAGATTAGTAAACGTTTTCAATTCATTTAATTTTCTTCTCTAACTTCCAAAAAACACTTCCACTTTCAACGATTTCTATCTATAAAACAACAACTGTCACTATTCACCCCTACCCAAAAAACAGCCGTGAAACACAACACATAAAACCGCAGCTTCCAGCCCTTTCAATATTCATAACTTGTTGCGAATTAACGAATTCTGTCAGGTGCGCAGGTTTTGTGCTAATAATCCATGGGATTCCGCCCCACTCTCCAATGTGGTCACCACCATGCTATGGGGGTGCATCTGCTTTAGGTACTGACTTATAGAAAACTAGGTTAGTAAGTTCGACTCCTGTATTAGAAACACGAAACGTCTTTTGTAGCATGTGTTATTGCTAGTCATTTTTATCAAGGTTTACGATAATCTACGGTATTTAGATTCTACTTCAATCATAGAAATAACGATAATTCTTAGAGCTGTTTCGCACTACGTCCGATCCGAATCTGAATACGAGATCCGAGTTCACACCGAATTGGAAATGTTCTTAATTCGGACGGATGGAATTCGTATCTAGTGCGCAACCCTTAAGAGGGCTGTCTCGGGTCCACTAGTGCCACTCCTTTAAAAAAATATTATCTTGTGACTGAATAGGAATTATGAAAAACGGCTCAATCAGGTGCCTCGGTAAGTGTGTCTAGAATTTTCTAATGCCTTTTATAAAGTTTCATATTGAGACACGAAGCAACAAAATTAGATCTAAAGAAAAACGGCCACATTCCTCTAGGTCTAGATCGTATTTTGTTGCTTCGTGTCTCAATATGAAACTTTATAATAGGTATTAGAAAATCCTAGACACACTTACCGCGGCACTTTCTTCTTTTTTCTCGGCTCTTAAGGGTCGTGGCGTGATGTTAAATATCTTCCTTAAGAATTGGGCTATCAAATGCAATAAGAACTTTTCAAATCCGACAGGGAGTTCCAGAGATTAGCCTGTTCAAACAATCAAACAAAGAAAAAAATACTCTTCAGCTTTATTATTGGTACAGATACATATAAATAGATAGATAGAGATAAGGACGTGATTTTTATTAAAATTTATGCTGAACTACGGTATACAGTATTTTAAACAGGGTTTGTGGTAGAAAGTTGAAATAATGTTGTAATCCTGACAAACATTGCGTCATCTAATTTCTTGGAATTAAGTTGCCAGTATATTGAACTACACTTCCGTAATGGGTTTCTGAAGAAGGATGTCAATTTTAAATGTTTCGGGCGTCGGGCGTCCTATCCGTCCCATGTTAATTAGTGTTAAGCTTTTCTGCATAAGTGAATCGAAAGTAAAAGGCTCTAAGAGGTAATTATGATATGCTATAATCTCACGACTGCTAAAACGGAAACAACGCTTTCAAACCCTATCCTGTCATACCCTAATTAAAATAAATATCCAACATGTCCAAGTATATAAATGGTTTATGGTTTTTCCCATCACGACCTTATTTTCCTATCTTATGTCCTTAAATCTCCTAAACCCAAACCTACGTTCCAGTACAGGCGTGCCTTTGCGCGGATGAACAGTGAAAAGCTTGCACAAGATGCTTCTAGTATTGACTGGACACCCCTGGAGGAAGCCACTACAGTTGACGATAAAGTCGCGTTTTTCAACAATGTTGTAGTTAAGCTGTACGACACCCACGCTCCTATCAGGAGAGTCAAGCTAAAGCGCCCACCTGCGCCATGGATGAATGTGGGAGTTCGGATGGCCATGCGACGAAGGGACCGCGCGTTTCGGAAGTTTAAAAAGGATCGGTCGGATGATAATTGGACCCTCTTCAAAACTGCTCGCAATCGTTGTAATCAGATGATACGCAACGCTAAAAGTCGCCACATTCTTGATAACATCACTTCTGCTTCTCTTGCTGATATCTGGAAATTCCTTGGAACTCTAGGTATCGGCAAATCGCGACATTCAGACCTTCCTAGCACATTTGGCTTGGACGATCTAAATCGTCATTTCTCCACTTGTCCCACCCTTGATAATCCAACCAAATGTCAAACCCTTGACTACCTTGCTGGTCTGACGCGACCCAATATTACCCCCTATACCTTCACCCCAGTCGACCCTGGAGAGATCAAAAAGATTATCCTTTCCATTAAATCCAAAGCCGTTGGTTGTGATAACATCAGTCGACACATGATCATGACAGTGGTTGATCAACTCCTTCCTGCAATTTCCCATATAGTTAACTTCTCCCTTTTCTCCGGTGTTTTCCCTTCCCTGTGGCGGAAAGCCCATGTTCGACCACTACCTAAAATTCCTAATCCCACTCTCCTCAGTCACTTTCGTCCAATTTCCATCCTTCCCTTTTTATCCAAAGTACTCGAGGCATGTGTACATAAACAATTCTCCAACTTCATTCACAAAAACTCCCTCATCAGTCCACTCCAATCCGGGTTCAGGCCCGGACACAGTACCGTTTCTGCTCTCCTTAAAGTGACTGACGATATAAGGCGAGGAATGGATGACACTAAGGTAACGGTTTTAGTGTTGATCGATTTTTCAAATGCCTTCAATACCGTCAGTCACGAAGTCCTTTTATCCATCCTCTCCTATCGCATGATCTCTCACGAGGTTCTGGAATGGTTTTCTTCCTATCTTCGGGGGCGTCAGCAATCAGTTTTTGCTGGTGACTCTAACTCCAGCTGGTATGATCTTGATGCTGGCGTCCCTCAAGGCGGCATTTTATCTCCACTTTTGTTCTCTATCTTTATAGATCTCATAACTTCCGAGCTTCAGTGTGCGTATCATCTATACGCTGACGACTTACAGCTCTACTGTCAGGCAGGTGTTGAGGGCTTATCCGGTGCGGTCGAGGAGCTAAATCGGGATTTACGAGTTGTCAAAAACTGGTCCGATCGTTTTGGGGTGGCGGTTAACCCAACCAAGTGTCAGGCTATCATTGTGGGGAGCCCCTATAGCTTGAGGAGGCTGAATGGTTTAACGGTGCCACCGGTTACCTTTGATGGCACAGTGATTCCGTTTAGCTCTGACGTCAAGGATCTGGGTTTGCATGTTGACACTTGCCTCGACTGGCGTAAGCAGGTCGCGATTGTGAGCAAGAAGGTCACTGGAACGCTGCGGTCGCTCTATCGGTTAAAAAATATTCTCCCATCACACATTAAGGCTATGCTTGTACAGTCCCTTATCTTCCCCATAATTGACTATGGTGATATGTGCTACTATGACCTGAATGCAGATCTCCTCAATAAACTTGACCGACTTCTTAATAACTGCATTCGATTTGTTTTCAATCTCCGTAAGTATGATCATGTATCCGCACATCGATCGCTTTTAAAGTGGTTGCCTATCCGGCAGCGCAGAGCGTTGAGGGCTTTGACAACCCTGTTTTCTCTCCTTCACAAACCCACTTCTCCTTCTTATCTGACTTCCCTTTGTCAATATTTATGCGCTGCACACAGCAAGAATCTTCGGTCCGAGAATAATCGTCTTCTTCGTTGTCCTTCTCATCGCTCTGGTTTCATAAAATCCTCTTTCTTTGTCCAGGCGGTTTTCCTTTGGAATGCGCTCCCTCAGAATATCAGGACGGTAACCAATCAGTTCACATTTAAAGTGAAAGCTCGAGAACACATACACAAGAAGTTGGCAGATTCGTCTCAGAATTAAGTTTTTGTAGGTTTTCTTGTTTAACTCTCATAACTTTTTATTTTTAGTTGTATGTATGTATTTATGTATTTATTCTTATATCTTAGCTATAAATATCTTCTAAATTGTTTTTCTGTTATTGCACCTACTGTGTATTATCTCTGCATCACCCTAAGGTAGACTGGTAGATAATGCCCAAGGCATTAAGTCCGCCTTTGTACAGTTTTTACTTGTGCATAAAGTTTTAATAAAAAAAAAAAAAAAAAAAAAAATTGGCTTCATATCGGGGGCGACAGACGGCAGTCTTTGCCCCGCCTCGATCAAATTCTAGATCCGGGGCTGCCCAGTGGTAAAGACCCCTAATACTTTGTGTTTTTAATTTTATCACCACTGCTCTCAAAATGGTGAAAGACAACGCGAGGAAACCGGCATGTCCTAGAACCAAAAATTCCAAGAGATGTGACATCTACCAACCCGCACTGGGCCCACGTGGTGGATTATGGCCCACTCCCTCTCACCAAGAGGAGACCTGTGTCCCAGAAGTGGGAACATTGTAGGCTGATTATTATTATGAGTAAATGTTAGTCTGTTTATGTGGTATCATTCTTTACTTTATAATTAAAATAATGGCGATAAAAAAGAAGAATTAAAAGAAAAGTAATTCTTTTTGTTTTTTAATTTTACGATGGGTTTGCTCTTGACTCTAGGCTAGGTCAGAGGTGACAGAGACAAGTCGCCGATGGAGTGAGCTTACCCAGAAGAAGCCTGTTCCCTCTCACTTTGAATTCATTAGGCTTGTATGCGTTCGGAAACACAGACGCAGACAGAGAGTTCCACTCCTTTGCTGTGCGCATTATAAAAGACGTTTGAAAACGCTTAGTGCGAGTTGGTGGAATATCAACTAGGGTGGTAACTTGCAGTGCGTCTAGATGTCCGATGGTAGAAGGGGGCCGACGACTTTATTGTTGTTAACTAAGACTTTTTTATTGCTTAAGTTAATTTAGTTTTACTAACTTGCATAAAAGAACATTAATTTCGAGTCGACCTACAATTTCTTTTTAAACATTCTTAATTTTAAAAGATACAATTTTACGTCTTTTTAATGTTTCAAATAATGGTCACCACACCCAGAAGGATGCGGGCAAACTGTAACCACACGACAGATGGTAGTCGGGACAGCGCTATTGGACAACATAAAGAAAACTATAGAAGGACCACACAGTGGGCTCCACTGCTGTTCTTTGGAAAGCCATTTGAGTCGTGATAAATAATTGTCATCATGACAAGGAAACGCAAATGACTTCATGATTGCATGATTTTGTTCGGGCATTGGATGGTAAACCAGGCAGTTTTTGCCCGAATTATGACACCTACTCAAGGGGCTGATGTAGCCTGCCCTGCAACTCGATACAATACGAAATAGAAATTCAGTGTAAAAGATTACCAAAGATGTTTCTTCAGGGATCTCTCTATAGGGAAACACGAATTAGGAGGTTGATTGCATCAGTGAATTCAAAGGGCTCATTTTCAGCAGTAGGTATAGCTGCTGTTCACAAGAACTTCTGTACCTTCAATATTTTTGACCGTCGTATCTTTATTGCGTTCCTTTTGAAGTTTTGACTAAAGGTATGAATGGGCTTCATAATTATAGTGAATCTACCCCGTGGGTAAGGGTTTTGTTAAATTGGGCATAATTTCTTGTGCCCAATGTGCTCTTTGGGCAAATTATTGGGTTTTAAGTTGAAATGGAAATAAGAACATTTTATTTGTTTATTTTATTATTCGTTTGTTAAAACTGCCAGACGTACCTCAGTTCGTTACATTGTATCTAAGTACGTAATTTTTAACTTTCCGAGTTTTAAAATTTTAATAACCGACAGGGAACTGTTATAGTAGGTAATATTATGCAATAACTGAACTGTTTGCCATGAAGGTATAATAGATTAACTCAATTACAATAATAATAGGGTTTTCTGACGGAAAAGTCTTAAACACAGATAACTTATTTGCCCTTAAACTAGTTTTAAGAGAACCAGCTGTTTGAAATGATTACTTACATTTTAATTGTAATTCAATATTTACTATTGACGTACAAAGTTAATTATGTGAGTAAATACTTATCTATAAAGATAGGTTGAAGTTATTTAAAAAGTTACCTAGTTACATTGATTTTTTAAACTCGGAAACCCGGATAGGTATTACCTGTTTGGTTTTCGGAGTTTTGTCTTTTATTTTCCTTCGACATTAAGGGCATATCAGATCTGATAGTAATGTTATTTACAGTCCACTCTAAGCCCTTTAACGATAGGTCACATTGTCTATTCAAAATTATTTGCTAATATCGGTTTGTTACCATATCATCGTTCTGAAAGCTTTTAAGCCGACTATATCAACATAGATTTGTAATCGACAATAAAATAGTTTTTTGTTGTCAACAAAAATAACATGATAAGGATTTATATTAGTTCAGGCCTAATTTGAATTTTCCATAGCCATAAAATGTAAATATTATCACATTAATCTGTTTGCGTACAAAAGTATAATAAACATAAACTTTACTGGAAACAGTTGCCAGCACAAGTTCATACTTACGTAAAACTCCAAAATAAGTGTTCATACATCTAAAATTTGCATTTAAAACGGCCACCGTGGGCTGTGTGGGTTACGGTTAGCCGGCCACGGCTCTTAACGACGCCGACGACCGGTTGGACCGGTGCAGCGGGAAGCGCGGAGGAAGCGTGCGCTTCCGCCGGCCGCCGCCGCGAGAGTGCGCTGCGGGGGGAGAGCGGGGCGCTTGCGCGGCGCGGGGCAGGGGCGAACAGCTGAGCGCGCGGGTATATTGACAGCACGTTGCCGCTCAGTCAGTAGGTTCTCTGTCACCGCGGAGTGCGAACGTAGCCGCATAAAGCCCACACCACACGTCGCTCCCGATTGATTATGACACGATCGCCCCGCAGTGCTAACTGAACTGCGGTCGGGACACCGCTAAAATTATGACTTTTGGACTGTTCGCCGGCGACGAAGATAGTAGCAGAAATCTCGTTCTAGAAGAGAAAGCTTTTAGGATAGTGTCCAGGTACTGGGAGGTCTCAGGAGTTTCGTCCGCCGAGAGGCTGCGGTTCAGAAACAAACAGAGGCTCCTCGTTGCCCCCTTCGGACTGTTATAAATATTTTTTTAAGAAACTTATGGATTTTTTTTGGACTTAAACAAATCAGTCTTATAGTGTTTTTAAGTGCAATAGGTGAACTGTGTTTTTTTGTGTTAAGTTTAATTTGGGGTTTATTTTTTTGGATAAACAAAAATGGTGCCCCAACAAGTGTCGGAAGTGAGGTCCCTCTCTCCAACCTCGAGCGGTGGAGTACCCGTGTTCGGGTCCCAGCTCGTCGACAAAAACTCATCAACCCCATACACGGATGCCACACAGGTAAGTCCACACTTACAACATTGTTCAAAGTGACAAAAGTGAGAATAAAAAGTTTAAAAAAGTAAAAATAAAAATTCAAAAACTATATTAAAGCGGTTAGTATATAAAATTAAAACTAAAAATAATGCGTGAAATAAAATAAAGATAAAAAAATCACCCATGAATTTTAAAAGCGCTGCAGAAAAGTTACGTTTAAATAAAAATTGTTAGGAGGTATTCGAAAAATTGTAAATTCACTTCCATCAGAAAAATAAAATTACTTAACTGCGTCTTAAAAAATTAAAGCAATCATAAAAATCCGAATTATCAAAATCTTATCTCAAATTCACTATCAATAACAAAAATATTTACGTACGCGTTCCTAAAAAATAAGTGCGAACCCGCGACATACTCACGTAAATATAACTGTAATGCCACTACGAAAATATACATAAGTAACGCGCAATATAATTTTATCGCTCAGAAAGTAGTCAACACATGGCAAAAGGATATATTTTGTAAACATAATATTGCAGATGACGTGTTTTACATCAATAAAATAATAACGCTAAGGAAAAAGTATAATTCAAGTAACCAACACGGAAAATGTAATAAGGTCAATAAATTTATAATTGTCGGATCTACCTACATTTTTTCCGTCTGTCGACTAATAGCTACGGGAAAAACGTTTAAATTATAATAAGTCACATTTTACAATTCAAAACAACAAAACGGCATATGAGCAGGCATTTGGTAAAATAATTAAATTTCTGCTAGGTCGGTGTGTGAAAATGCTAGTCCTTCAAACGGCCCATTTAACTTAAACAATTTGTAATTTCGGTGTGTTGGTTGCAAAGGGTTAGTCCCCTATTATCTAGGAGATTATCGTAATAAACATTCATTGGCCGACGCAGCCATTACCGAGACACTGAAATTCAATTCGCTCACTAAACTGGTTACTAACGAGGAGTAATGATGCACAGACATGCGATCCAGCAGACCAGCGCAATAAAAAATCCCACGTGGAGTTAAAACACACTTTAAAATCAGAAAATCAGACATTTTAATCGGCGAATAAAATTTAAAATTCGGAAAGTTGGTTCCGATAAATTGAATGAATACATTTTAAGGTTAGCAATACTCGGAAAAAATTCGGTTTAAATGTTAGCGATTGTTTGGGAGTCAATCTAAATTCGTATTTATGTGTTACTCCAAATTAAAATAGTCAAGTCACATAAAAGTAATGCTTTAAATGAAATATAATTTTGAAATTGAAATGGAACCTTACGAGTATCATGGAACTGAAAAAAATCTAGAACAACATCCATGATAGATGGGAAATGTATTCGTATTCTTAATAAAATAAATAATCTGCAGTTCATACTTTTTTTTAACAAAATATTTATAATATTTCGGTCCATAATAATCTGGATAAAATTATAACACATACGAAATTCTTAAATGGGCTATAATGTAAAACCTTGGAACTAAATGTTGAAATTTTTTACAGCTAAACATTACAAAATCTCACATTTGAATACATTATAAAAACCTTGGAAAGACAAAATAAAACGTCCATCATACGCTGCAATTGATATTAATATTGATTATTCCTAAAATTGAAACGAATGAACTTGAAAACGTCTAGGATGACGATGACAACAGTCATTTCATTAGGCAAGGGATGAATAACCAAAAAATGTTGTGAAATAATGCGTCAAGTCACGTTGAGAGATTTTCACAAAACCAAGATTAATGATAGAAAATGCTGCAATAAATTAAGCGACCGTGAAATAAATGAGATGAACACTCAAAATGTAAACGTTTCATAAAACTCGGAAGCCGGTAATGAATAAAATAAACTATCGCACGCTGATGACGGTGATAAATCCACTGCACACACGGGTAACGCGGCCGATACGAAAAACACAGTCGGGAGCAACGACACCGCAACACATTTATGAATTTTTCGCATTATCGTATTATAAACACCGGCTCACGCGATATCGTATGAAATGAAGCTATAGCAGTCAAAACAATCAATAAAATAAAAAGACATATGATATTAAGGCCATGCTGAATCCATGAAATGCGTCGAGCGGAGAGTGCATTAACATTTCAATGTCAACACGTAACAATGTATTTTTAGTCATCCGCTGGCCGAGCGAGTCTTTCTCGAGACTCGAGAGTTCATACACTCCGAGTCGACAGTTTAACTCTCCGAGCATGATAACCTCAGTTTGCGCAGCTCTCGTTACCAATCAGATACAAGGAAATAAAACGAACAAACGTGTGTCGTTGGAAATATAAGGAAACGATTAACAGTATCATTGCAATATTTAATTGTACTGATTGCTCGTAATTAGAGTAGCATTTCTGTCATCACGACTATTGAATATTCTAAAAAAATACGATTGTTTAGATTCTTTTATAGTAGCTGATATCATACGTCTGGTCTGTGACTAATTGCTTCGGGCAAAAAAGGGGTAGCCCATGAAGAATTAAGTTGTCTTAAAATCCGCAACCGAATCGCTGGAAAAAAAACCATCTTCGTAAATTTTTTTGTTAGGTAATAATTATGAAATCGATATGCTTTTATTGGCCAAAAAAGTGGACGTTAAAATTTACCATTTGGATGTGTGCAAAAAAATGCAAAATTAACTAAGGGCGGAGCTTTGGATCATTATGTAGCGAGCGACCGACCGGACTGGCTGTGTTATTTTTTGTTAACGTTTTTTGTTGGACGCGAAGCTAAGAGTACGGCAACAGTTTTGTTCCACAAGGTTATCTATCGTACTTTTATTTAGCCGTTGCTATTCAGCGTTCTTTAGAGTTATTTAGAAAAAATGTTTCACCCTACTTTGGTCTGTTCGCGGAAAATTTAATTTTTACACACTTTCTCAATCAGAATTTTTTACTGCAATAGTTTTTAATTGTTAAGTTTCTGCCTAAACTCTGTCTCATGCTTTAACTTTATTTTGTTCTTGAAGAGCTTATATTCCACACACCGATCTCAAACCCATGAACTCCTATTCCGAACCACGTATCATGACTATTCTCAATATAATTCCCAAGTCCGACTATATCCCATTACCCCTTCATTACTAAAAGCATAAAACTCGCACAACTTTACTCCGCCGAGCACTAAAAAGCGATTAACGTAGTCATTTGCATTAACGCGAAATCTTTGAAACAATTTACATTGAGTTCGTTGAAAAAGTGTCGTACAAGTAGCAACTTCGTGTCTTTTCACTATAATGTTGGCCTTACAACTCTGGCTCACGATATGCAGGCATTTCGAGAATTCTCCGTGTTCGGTATTTCAAGTTCTACCCTAGAATAAGGGCTGATAACGTGATTTATGGAGCTAAGAAATTTTTCAATTGAATTTGTTACTTTGATTAATAGAAACAATGTTGAATTGTGGAGTTCTTCTTGTATATTGTATTTTCTTAGTACTAAGTGACACGCTATTTCTCTGAGTAATTTTCCTTTCCGAGTGGGCTTCAACTTCAAATAATTTTACATCTCAGCTTGGAGCTATTAATTCTATGTTGGTAATATTCAACACATATCGTTCAGAATAAGGTTCTCAACGCTCCATACACCATTATACAAAATTATGGAACTATACAGAATATGGGTCCCTTCCTGTGTATTACAGTAATAAACTTTTATACCTTGCAGCAAATCAACAGAGTTGCTACCCAAAATTTTAATTACCATAGTTTACACCGCATACAAAACAGTGTTGGCAGCTGAAGCAAATCAACATTTGATTGTGCTCAAGCCACTTGCAATTTGCAACTCGTGGGTGTTTTAATAGTACCATTATAGTTGCGCGTTGCTTAAGAAAATTCTTAGTTTACCTGCCTTTTTGTAGCAATATTTTGTATTTATATACTTATTTGGAACGATTTAGAGGATCGCTTCCTTATAGAGAAGGATTAATGTGATGTAGTTAGGAATAATACGAGTGAAATTATGGTACTTAAAAGGTTCTTCTTCTTCAATATTTCTTTTCATTTCAACATTGGTTCCTTTTGAAACTGATATTTAGATCTTCGTTTTGCTTTATAAGGTTTCAGTTTCCTGAGATCAGTAATTAATTCTAAGAATCAATAAAATAAAGCAAAAAAGAGAAATAGGTCCAAGTAAATCTTAGCTTACAGGAGCGTGGAGAAATAAATTCCATAATTAACTTTTTTTGCGTCTGGAACTGAATTTTACTAATTTAAAAATTAATTTGTTTTCAGACCCTTTATTTTGAATGGAATATTTAGGTCCTTTAGAGAATTTTTAATGGATTTCAGTTTTAATTTTCTTTTCTCTGAAATTTTTTAAGCTTCATCGGAGTAAGCCGATTGCTCGCTATTAAAATTCTCTTTCATGTTAAATAATAAATAGTGTTCAGTTTTTAAGGGATGAAGAGAAATTAATTTTCAGAGCATAATTACTCTTTATTTTGTGATTTATTCAAAATGTCAAAACAAAATAATGTTTAGGAGAAAATTAATGGTTATTTAAAAGCACTTAAACAATAAGTCATAGAAAACTTGTATTTACAAGTTTTGATTGACTTAGTTATATTTTGAAAGCTTTGGAACATTCTACAACCAAATTCATCCTACCAATGTCTTTAAAATTTTACACATTGTCAGTAATTTACGATATATGTTATAAATTAAAACCTGAAGCCAAAACTAAATTTCTGGCGAAACTCCCACATGAAAACAGCAAGTCTGAAGAGCAAATAGCTATAAATTCGTTTGGGCTCGCGATGACGGCTCAAGTCGGTGCAGAAACAAAACTGCTGCACATATATCTTTGGTTGGTATTTTCTGCTAGTATTGTTTGTTTCCTTCCCAGTTTTTTACGATAAGTAGGGGATTTTTACTTTTTATTCGGTATACACATAGAAAAATATAAAAAACAGGAGAAGTGGCAAGAGGGCGTGTCTGTGTCCGCGCGCAATGATCAAAATGCTCGCAAAATAGGCAAATGGTGGTCTCCGTGAAGTAGTGCGCTTTCGACTTTGATCGTGATAAATTATAAGAATGCCGTGTTGTTCAGTGATTTCGTGTAAAAACCGAAGCCAAAACAAAATGTTTGTACATCATGGAATCACTTACTACAACTACTCGTATTTACTATATTTGTCATTAAAATCATGAAAAATAACAAGTCATAAAATATTTCTTGCTTTTACTACGTTATTTTTATTTATTTTATTATTATTATTATTTATTTATTTATCTTTCTCGTACATAACAGCGACTTTATTATTTTTGCAATAAATACATTTGTTCATAACCACTACGTAAGTATGACGCTAAGTGACTGGACAAAGTAATGTAAAAATCACAAAACGATACTTTGTGTATGCGGTTTCATCGCATAGTACGGCCGCTGTTTCTTGCCGCGAGCTAATGATGTGCTTATGCAGATCCATACTAACGTAGGCTATCGACAATAATGTCGATTGTCTAATGAATATATTGCTATTATAGTTTATTCTTCATTTTGTCAACCATTTTAACCCAGTTGGAAGATTCATGTGAAATAATCTTTACTACACATCTTTATTTTCTCATATTGTTTTTTTTTCTTTACTTAATATTTTTTTTTTAGCAAAGTATTGTTTATTTATATACCGTTTATTATTTATTTTATTTTCAGGTCCCCCACAAAAGTTTTAATGTGGAAGAATCGATAATCTTTCGATTTAGTCAATCATTTGCGTATATGTAAAATAAATGGCTTTTGCACAGCACAACGATATAGCCTCGATGTTTTCGTGTGAGTGAGTTGTACGGTGCATGGTAAATGTGCGTTGTGTTTGATGCGATAAGGTTTATAATTGATTGTGTAGTAAGTTCCGATTTATGAATTGCGTGTGTGTGCGCGACTTCGTAGCTATTGCTTTTACTGAACTGCATGTGTAGTTGTGGCGATTGGAAGGGACAGACTGGAGACATCGGGTTTCTATACATTTTTAGCTGCCGGGCATATCTCCTTCTTTCTTACATCTATGGAAACCTATACAGTTTTGGTGGGTTCTAAATACCGGTTAGTTATCGTAGAAATGACAATTGTTCAATTGAATGGTGCAATTCATCGTCATTTGCCAAGTCTTTTCCCATCTATGTTTGGGTCGGCTTCCAATCTAACTGGATGCAGCTGAATACCAATATTTTACATGGAGCGACTGCCTATCTGACCTCCACAACCCAGTTACTGGGTAATAAGATACCCTCTTGATAAGACTGGTTGTCAGACTTTCGGGCTTGTGACTACCACTTAGCAGTCTACTAAGCAATTGCAATTGAAATATAAAATTTGAATTTGCTGCTTCTACCTGAATCTACTTTAATATTATTCTAACGTTGACTCGGGTAAAACTTGAACTGTCTCAGCTGCTCATCTTTTCAGTGTTACGAGTATTTTGTCCTAAGTCATAAAAATCAAGAGCCCAGTAGAACTAAATGTTATCATTGAATAGGTGCAGACATTTAGTTGCATACATCAAGACTATCTAATCTTATGCAATCATTATTAATTTGATCACTGATAAATATACCGAATTATCACAGTTACGGTAACATTTATTTTGTATATTATCTCCAAATATATCTTTGCTTTAAAAGGTTGTAGATATACAAACAATCACGGATATACATTTGATAAAATGAAGTCTAAAATACACCTTCAAAATTCATCCTCATCGTGAAATGTTACCACGAAGGATAATTTAGGTTCTTTCAACAGTCCAAAATTTGTAACTCTGACACGCCTATTCCGGACCCATAAATTACAACCCAAACATAACTCTAACCGAAATTTCATCACATTTACAACCCTGGTTAATCCGAACCGTTAAACCGAAAACACCGTACCCGGAACTTAAGCCTTAAATATTCAGCAGCCTTCAAAACGTTAAAACGGCGTCATTAAGCCGACGGAACTCTAAAAACGATAAACTTTACGAGGAACCAAAGGACGACACTCGATCCCAGACACTTTCGAAAAAAAGAAACTTGTCTGCGAACTTCATTTCCCCTGTATAATGAATATGTGCTTTTTGTGTAGGTTAGTCAAATAAGCAGGATTATTTTTTGTTGGTTTTGATAATAAAGAGGATCATATTAAACGAATCGAAATAAACGAATCTTGTTATGTGAGTCAAACTTACAATTCAGTTTCCAATTCACAAGAAAAACCTAATTCAATTACTTCTTCATGCCAAACCTAGTTACATTCGACGCTGTAGTCTGACTACTAATCCAATCTGATTTCCTTGATTCCCAAATAATCTTCGAAATTTGTTCCTAATCCTCATATAATCCCGAAGACTTCCCTAATATCACAATAATAGAACTATTGATCCCGTACTCAGGTCGTAAGTGGTCGTTGGCTCCAAACTTTTTGTTCGTCCTTCTATTCACTTGCGACTTCTAATCGCGTTACTCTATTAACCCGTGGAAACTGTGGACAGCCCCTTTATACAATTAGCTACTTATTGACTTGGAAGAATCCTTCTCTCTTTTAATCTAGTTTTTTGAAAGTTTGCGACTTTTCTCAGCACGTTGACACTGGGTACTCTCCGCTTTTCGGAAAGTTACCATTGACACCGGTTGGGGTGTTTTACTTTAGAAAAGTATCTAACTTAAATTTCCTGTGCGTTAAGCTTTTAAACTAAAAGCCTTTGGGAATTTCCAGAATGAAATAAAATTATACTTGTTAGAGGGTAACTAAAAAAAAAATGAATATAAAACTCTATGCAAAAAGGGTTACTATTACCAAGAAACTCTTGCCAACGTAATTGCAATTCTAAAACGCAACGTTATTTCTATTAAAAGGCTTCCAAGTACAGCTTGAAGCACTCGTGAGCGAGCGAAATGAGCTTAAAGATCTATGCATACATTAAGTTGGATTTAAGTCTAGTCTAAGTGAGGAAGACCTCTGAACTTATAGGTGCGATTGTCCAACCGTTGACCCTGAGGCGTCTAGACAGACTTACTGGTCTGGTCTGGTATTACTTACGGTTTCCTGCTACTGTGAAAGGAATGAATATTGGATTGTATCGAATTCAACTTGAAGAACGGTCTAGTATCAATGAGTGTGAATTCGTACTACAGCATTACGCTGGTCTTATTTTATTACTTGTTGTTCCAAACTATAGAATTGTGGCTATAAAAACTACAACTATACAAATGGTTCTAATGTAAATTCGAAGAACATTGGTTTAAAAAGAACCAATCCAAACTGCCTTTCAATTTGTCCGCTTCCCTTTAAAAGTAGTCAATACCTCCATTTTCGTTTTTTACACGATGTGGGTACAGAATTTAAAACGACACTACCAGTAAACGTCAGCAATAAAGTCTGCCTTAAGCAATCGCATTTCAGGCCCAAAAGTCGGGGTAAAAAGGGAAAAAAATTCGTTCAAACATTTCAACTGCTGTCGTGGAACAAATCGCTCTTTGCAAGCTCAACGTTTGGCTTGAAATTTAAATAGCTTAAAAATAGCTTGAAAAAACAGCATCGGCTGCCGAGGCATTCGCATGATTTATGCCTTCTGTAGCGTGACTATGAGGAACGGCCGGGTAGTTCGGAGAATGCCGGCTAAATTAATCGCTTCGTATTTGGCCGTGTGAATTATCAAAATTCCTCTGGGTCTAACTGAAATAACGGGCGACTAGACTTTCATGAACGCCATAATTTATTGGGGGAAAATGCAAATGTATTTATCCAGCACGAGACTTTGGAAAAATATGTGTAAGCTTGGTTAGGCTCGCTGTAGATTTATTACCCTGTCTTCGAACTTGAATGGGTTTTAAATATAAATTCAAGCGGGTTTGTACGTATACAATCTTGTATCTTAGAACCGGCAAATTAATATATCCAATTCCTTTAGCAGACTTAGGTGTTAAGTTGCACAGTGCATCTCTGTTTGCCGCAGTACATTTCAATTTTCGACGTCGAGATAGGTCAAAGTTACATCCTACCCGGTCATTTCACATAAAACACTACAGCCTACCTCGTTATTAACCAGCTTCAAACGAATAATATTTAAAACTAAAATATCAGGCATGTTCGTGTTAACTACAACTAATGGTGATTAAATTACTTGTCCTAATTATGTGTTAGTAGATAACAAAAGAGCTGTTGCGTTAATGTCACTGATAATAATGATACTACACATTTGGGATTACGTTCTAGATTTGTAGGGGCGTTTGTTTTCGCCTGGTCGTCTTTTATAAAAGAAAAGGTATCGATGATATTATCTTTTTTACTTTCTACATCTTTTGTAGCATCTAAATTTTCATTTGGGTTTTAAAAATGAAAATGATTCTAGATTTTTTTCTGCGGTTCTTTGACGGAATGAGCTGAATGACTGAAATTGTATTTTATTTCATATGAAGTCATCATCATCATCATTTCAGCCGAAATACGTCCACTGATGGACATAGGCCTCCCCCAGGGTTTGCCATAATCGCCACGCATGGCACGCGAGTTGGCGATCGCAGTATGGTGTTAAAAATGCATAGAGAACGCTGCTGCCCATTCTCTAGTAAAAGTCCCTTAGTCGCCTTTTACGACACCCATGGGAGGAAATAGGGTGGTGCTATTCTTTACGAAAAAAATCTTTATGAAGTCATACCAGAGCTGAGTTTACAGACGCTAACAATTTCACCCAGCAGATAGGTGAAATTAGAACGCCAGAAGTCACTCATAGCGGTTAGGAAGTTACAAATTGCACCAACTAAGCTAAAGTTTCAGATCAAGTCCTACCTTACCCCTCTGTATAAATAGCGCGAAGTTTTCTTATAAAAACGGTACCTAACGATATTTAACATCTTGCACTTTGCCGAACTAATCAGGAAGCGAGAGATATATAATAATATCTTCTTGGAAACTTGCACGGTTCTTAAAAACAAGTTATAACATGATTACTGCTGATCGACAGTTTTGCGATGTTCCGGAAAAATGTTCGGTTTGTAGGTTGTTATGGTTCGTGTAATTATTTTGCTGATGTGGGAGGGACTTGGGAGTTAAGAAAGATATTATGGAGGTAGCTAAAAGATAATTGGCTTCTAGGAACTTAGTTTGCTTCGTTCGAACATTCGTAACCTATTTATATAATGTGCAACTCACATTGTACCACCATCAGTATAAAACACTGCCATTCAGCTACACTGGTTCAACTGGAAACGGACCCCAATATAGATGATGATGATGAAATTGTATTGTATCATCACCCTCTCTGCTTATACCAAAACTAAACATAGGTACATGATTCTATCAACGGACACATCCAAACTCGTTGTACAATTAACCTGATTCTTATCAGTTAAGTTCCATAATACGGCCATGAACTTTGAACAATTTTTGGCTAACTATTGATCAACGATAAGAAGTATGCTGTAATAATATTGAATTGGATTTTTAATGCAAAGCGATTCATACACTTGAATATTTATTTATTTATTTAACATCTCATTTGGGTTGATATTTTGAATTATACAGGATGCTAGATCAAAATATAAAAATCGGCCAAGTGCGTGTCGGATCACGCACAAGAAGGGTTCCGTTGTTGGGATGAGTTTATCCTAAGAACAAACTTAACATTGTAGTTGATCGACATGTTCTCCCATACATACCTACTGCAAATGTTAGTTTGTATGCACAATATCGAGAGATTTACCATGTTATTTTAAGACCATAGACTTCTTATAGATTTTCCTGTAATTTATAAGTATAGAACTATTTTCAGTATTTTTTTCAAAATTTTA
The DNA here is from genome assembly GCA_947523025.1 of Dryobota labecula. Taxonomy (NCBI): domain Eukaryota; kingdom Metazoa; phylum Arthropoda; class Insecta; order Lepidoptera; family Noctuidae; genus Dryobota; species Dryobota labecula. The sequence continues at coordinate 1,879,379 of OX383300.1, forward strand.
GCCTCAGTAGTTCCGGAGACAAGGGAGGGAATGGTCAATTTTCGTATATTTTCACTTATAACTTTAAAACAATTTATTTTAAAATTATACAAAAAAAAATAAAAAAATTGAGGTCCTCTTTCATTTAATACGTCACACGGTAACAGTTTACAATTTTTTTTTTTAAATTATCTTATTTGCCCCCCAAAACTGACCCCAATATTCTAAATTAATTTATTTACGGTTCAAGTCCGTGTTTGGGTCACTCAAATTGATATGTATACCAAATTTTAACTTAATCGGTCCATTACATTCAAAGAAAATTGGCTGTGACAGACGGACAGACAGATATACAGACACACGAGTGCTCCTATATGGGTTCCGTTTTTTCCTTTTAAGGTACGGAACCCTAAAAACGGAGTATTTAGAAATAGTTTACGGGCAAAATTATTTTAACATTTATACGTATTTTACATGAGGCAACTACGTATCTGAACTTCATAACCCAGTTACTGACTTCAGGCTTCTGACGACCCGTAACGAATGTCAAAGATCTACAAATGACAGCCGGAACCAACGGCTTAACGTGCTTTCCGAAGCACGGAGGTGTTTTTGTATGTAAAGGTTACCCATCCATGGAATAACCCCGGCAACCGTAACTTAAACTGATCGATCGACCGGTGCGGTATTTATTAGTTAGCCACAAGTCCCCAAGTACTACTAAGTTAATCCATACTAATATTATAAATGTGGAAGTAACTCTGTCTGTCTGTACGTTACGTTTTCATGCCTAAACCGCTGAACCGATCGTCATGAAATTTGGCAGAGATATAGCCTGGGATATGGAGAAGGACATAGGCTACTTTTTTACGCGATAACCGACATATACGCGGGCGGAGCCGCGGGCAAAAGCTATTTACATATAATATTAGTATGGATTATAACATCACGTATTATGTGTATAACATATTAAATCCCGATCATCACGATCACGATCGTAAACTCGTTTTTCTTCTCAAACGTAGCATCATTAATTACGATTTAAGTACAATTTTCACCTTCAATCAAGAGACATGATAATAAAATAATATGATGACATGATTTTCACAAGTTCTTGCTCTAATATTGAGTCGTTATACTAATAACTAAGATGAACTCATAACTTCGCTTTTTGTGCAGTTTTTGTTCAAGTTTCTATGAACTAATCAGCTGGTATTAAATGAACATTAGGGGTTATGCACACGGCTTACGAAACGTACGATGGTAATGACTTGGCACGTAGCTGTTACATACTGCCTTCTATTGGTATTAGTTATAGTCATTTTAATAATAAACTAGCGTTATTATATGTACTTATTTGTTGTTTTATGAGGTAAAGTACCTTCAGTTAGATGCAATGCCATTTGATGATAAACTACTAAGATGGTCTTCTCATTGCAACTTATGTTTTCTCATAAACCATACTAACACCTCCAAATCAAATGACAATCGGTCAGATTTCGCCGCAGCAGATAGAAAAGTCGAGAAAGTAAAAACAAAAGAAAAGCAAACATCAAATTCGTTTGATGAACTCAAGATCCGTCTAGATATACCTGATAATTCTGTCAGCCACCTCTCAAGGCAGGATTGGCCTATTTCCACCCGGACAACACGAGATGATGTCATAAAATGCAGATAAGTATGAATCGAATCAGTATCACAAGAAAACATCCGCTGGGTGACGCGTCCGCGTGCGGAAGAATTATGAGCGCACGCGTGTTTATCTTAAGTGGTTTGTTTCACTAAATCTTGGGCTTAGCCATGCGGATGTGAGATTTAAGCTGTGTAGTTACTTGTTCAAGTTAAGTGTTAAATATAGTCTCTGAATATATGTAGGTAGGTACTTACATAATGTTGGTTAGTTTGGGAGAAGACGAAATTTTAGGTAGACTAGACAACACATCGAGTTGTCTTACATGCCAATTAGCTACTGACACTTCATTATCATTCTTGGTAATTACTATTGCATCGATGATTATACTTAAGTTGTTTCGAAAATATAAAATTACTAGGCTTAACTCGGGGTAACAACAAATAGCTATCAGTACAAGTAGGTGGACTATGTGTCTTCACACTAAAGTAACAAAAAACTGCGTCTTACAAATATCTGGAAAGAAAGACCCTTTGAAACTCAAAAGAAACTGAACCAAAGGAATCATTAACTAAGATGTTTATTAGACCCAAAGCTGGTCTACCAGTTGTCACTCTACTCCGTTCCACCATCAAAACTACACGATCTACTGAACTAAATCAAGAACAAGAAAAAAACATGCACAAAAAACTGCAATTGACTCTCAAGGAAAAACCAACCTTAAAGCAGTCATTACTGAGTTGAATGTACTTTAAGGTGGAAGCCGGCACAAGGAAGCCGAAGCAAAACTTGTATACAATTCTGTGGCCTTGAACTTAAAAATATTCGAGGCGAGCTGTTCAAATGTGACCGGTGTGCCTCGAGGCACTCCCGATATGGCTAAGGTGAGGTTCTCAACGAACAACATAACAATATTCTGACAAGAATTACTGAGGAGTTTTAATTCACTGCGGACAGTGACTGAGACGAAGGCGAAGGATGAAATGAATATGTTGAAGTAGATGAGAAAAGGAACGCTGAAAAGAAGAATAAACATTGCGTGTTTGTTTTACAATTTTTCTGCTTACCTTAAGATAAGATTACAGTGACGATGAAAAAACTGTGGCAACTTTTACTTTTGAATCATTCAAAACGATAATAGATATCTCCAAAAAACGAGTTAAATCATTTTTAACTGGATTCTCAATAACGATGCCTTGGCACTTAATTACACATTCAAGTGCTAACACTGTTCTCTAATTGATGCCTCAGACATATATTTTACGATCTCTGTAACGAGCGAAGCAATTAAATATTTAACGTTAAATCCATTGTTAAAAACATCTAATCCCTGTAAATTAATTGAAATACCTACACAGAACATTAATGTCAAAGGTTAGGGTGTGATGAAAAATGGGAGAGAAAATGAATTAAGATTGGGCAGCTGTGTGAAAATTTGCTCAATTTTCAAATCACTTTTGATTGCAGAGAGTTATAAGAGGGTTCATTAATTTAGTCCACGTTTAATCTAATAATATTGTACAGGGTATAATCATTACAAATTTAAAAATATAAAGAAGCAACTTTCAAATTTCAATCAGACGTAGCTTGTTATGTCGAGACTCGTTGGAGTCTATATTTAGAATCTTCAAAGGACATAAATCTTTTTTATCTTATAAAGCAGGTGCAAATTTCCCAACTATATCCAAAAGTGTTTTGAATTAACTCCTACTTTAGATAGATTAGTCGGAAGTCAGACTCACCTTTCATCCTACGGCACCCGAAAGGTCGCGACAAACCGAATCTACATTCAGACAATCTCCGAGATATGTAGATGAGATTCAATGCTGACGATTTATGAAGAAAGCTGAACGAAATATGGCAGCGAGTCGACCGTTTTCATTGAAACTTTTTTACAACCTCCCCTTTAGATGGCAGATAAAATTGCAAATAGACGGACGGAAAAGGGAATTTTATGTGAAGGTGACTTCACGCTTTTTATTTTTTAAGGGGAGCCGAAGCTGTAAAGACGGTTAGTGAAAACAAATTAAGCTTGAACGGTCTGATATTGCGACGTAGGTTTCTTGTTGCGATTGAAAAGGTTTAGCTGACGATAACGCTTTCTATTTCGTAAACGATAGCATCTATGTTAATAAAATGAAGAACAATTTTTATTTCTATTGTTAAGTCAAGCTTAAGTCTGACATAATCTTGCACTTGCTTTAATATCTCTAAACGTGTGGATAAGCCACTTATAATCCTTGATGGTTAAACAGAAGTCACAATTAGTGCCAATGCGTTACTTGATCCACATTAGGCTTAATCGTTTGGCATTCGACCTGCATGGAATTATAAACAGCTGATATAGTGTTCTATATGCTTGTGTATGTTTCTGTTCTAGTGTGACAAGAGAAACTATTTGTAATAGATGTTTGCATTATTGGTCCATTATGGGGTTTATTCATAAATGTTGCTTAAAGTTAAGTGACGTTCAAACGTCAAAAATGTATGGTTAAACAGTCGCTAATCATTACTTAACTTTAAGCAGCGTTTATAAATAAGCCCCTTTGTGTTTAACTAAATGTAACTAGTCAGTCTTTTCTCCGTCGTCACCACAAAAAGAAAAAAGCGAACTCTCAAACCAAAGCGAAACCTTTATCTTTAAATCAAGGGTATCACAAACCGGTTTTAAACCAAAAAAAGTCAAGCCGAGCTAAGAAGTGACTTGTTACAGCCATGTTCGCTAATACACGACCAATATTTGTTCTGGTGCCAACTCTCAGAGGATTGGACGGGGCTCGGGACGCTCTAGTGAGCAAACAATGTTCTTTAGATGCATTCTGTTTCAGCGTTCGACTCGTCTCGAGGGGCTGGCGACTAATAGTGTTAGTTCCTAGTGCGTTTATGGTATATGCAATTTGGATGGAGAAGTTTTCTTCGAGTTTTGGGTGGAATTTTAATGGGCTGAAATGTGGTTGGTCTGTGTTGTACTCTGTTCTTTAGATTGTTATACATATTATCTTGTGTGTTTTATCTTCAGTATATGCTTTTCATAGTACAATCCATAAAAAAATCTAATGTGTATTAAAAACTGTGTTCAGTCCCATAATCAATGAATTAAACCTACTTCAAATTACAGACCAATTAACTTACAATTTCTTTCCATTCCGACTATTAGGCCTGTGTTCACCAACATTCAAACCACCGATTAGGTATTTAAACAGTTGGTTTATGTCAAATTTCCTATGAAATTTTGAGTAAACAACTGATTAAATATCTAAACAGTTGATTTAAATGTTGGTGAACACAGGCCTAAGGCCTGTGTTCACCAACATTTAAATCAACTGTTTAGATATTTAATCAGTTCTTTACTTAGGCCTGTGTTCACCAACATTCAAACCACCGGTTAGGTATTTAAACACTTGGTTTATGTCAAATTTCCTATGAAATTTTGAGTAATCAACTGATTAAATATCTAACTGTTGATTTAAATGTTGGTGAACACAGGCCTTAGGAAATTTGACATAAATCAACTGTTTAAATACCTAACCGGTGGTTTGAATGTTGGTGAACACAGGCCTTAGAATTACAAATTCTCATAATACTTAACCGGACGTTTATAAAAAGCATAATCTAGTAAAAATAAGTAATAATATCGCAGAGGCTATAAAAGTACCATTAGTAATACCAAACGGACTAAAAACACATACGGGATTCGGGCACTTGAGAACACTTGGCTATGTAGCTGTTGCTACATAGTTTTTTATAAGCGCATGTGAGCGATAAATTCAAACATTTACTTCGGTCGAAAACTTCACTTTGTTTGTTGTAAATAAAAAGTTCCATGTTAAACTACAATGTAGTACAGTTGGGACTCACATCTGCGGTCCAGGGCTGTTTGTTGATTTTCAAGTGTGATTTAAATATGGCTTTGTTATTTTTAAGTTCGATTAGAGTTGCTACATCGAGTATGAGTGGCCTTTTGTTTTCGAATAGATTTATTTGTTTGGTACATTTTAAGATGTGCTCATAACTATTAGATTTATATTGCATACACGTGTTTGTTTCTCTCAATGAACTATTATTCTAAATGTTTTTCTATTTTATTTATTTTAATATTCACGTTGGTTTGACATGCAATTAAAAACAACAATCTGCATCTTTCCAACAATATATTTATGTTTAAATGACGGAAATAGGGTTGAAAATTCTTGAAATAGTTGTTTTCATTTCACTCTCAACCCTAGACTTGATTGGGAGCATCTGGCAATGGTTTTACGACATGCAGCTGATGCATGGCGCCGCGTCAGACTACCAGAGTTTCCCTGGGACGGCACAGCATCGCCTCCCGGGACCTATGCACAACTTCGCCGTAAAGAATTGTGTGATATGAATTTGGTATGCGATTTAGTTTTGTGCAGTTCCTTTATTTGATTTTTCAATACAACGCGACGGCCACAGAATAAGGTCTAGAATATTAAATTGTTTTTGCACAGACTTAATGACAATAACAAAGTTAATTAGATCAATTTGCCACGGTTAATTACAAAGACCCAAAAGAAGCAAATAGAGTTCGTGTTCTAATTCGAAAGTCGACCTTCAGTCACTAGACTACACAACAACTAATTTCATTTAGTCCCAATCTTAACAACTAAACTCAACTTTAATCCCTCACATACTTTTTTCGTTTATTCTTTTTCGGCACTGAACTTGTTTGTTTCCAGCCCTTAAGCCACTTGATTCAACTTAGCTTGTAAGTTTTTTATCCGTTTTTTCGTATCCAGGAATTTTCCTTTATTAAAACTCGTAGCTAAGTTGACTAAACATACGAATTTGGAACGGGGTCAGTAAATTGTGATCCAGCATCCCCGAATGGACCATTACCGCTACTTGCTGTAATTGCTTTGGGAATACCTCGAGATTCGTGTCAGATGTTTAGTGTAACATTTTAGGGACCCTGACCGGATATGTTTAGTGTAACAACGTTTTAGCCACCTGGATCTTTACCTCCTAGACCACATTTTGGTAAATGGCATCGTCCTATTACTTATTTAGCAGACACAGAACGCCATTTGATTCGACCCAACATGCCTCTTGCGTTATTTATTCATTGATACACTCGTGTATATTTATTTGTACAAAATTGGAAAGACATTTACTTACTGTATCTACATGCGTCTTATTATCAGCTCTAGCAATTGGCATGGAAATGTAACGCATTAATATATTCAGAATTAAATTACGGAATTTATTTAAATATTGATGCGAACAGATGCAAACTAAAGTCCTTATGTTGAGCATAAAAGTTAGGCATTACCAATGTAATGATAACAGTTGATTAAACTGACGCAATCAAGGGAAATAGTTTGCAAAATGTTGTATTACGAATTCCAATCACGTCGTAAGCCAGAAGTAAGCTGAAACGAGATCGGCTCAAAAGCGAAGATCTTATTGACTGTTCGGTTCGTACCGGCATCTATTGACTCGGTAATGTCTCCCATTTCCGAATCAGCTCTCGGAATAAGAAAAGTTGGTACAGGGGAAAAGAAAAGAGGCCTTTTCAGAGCGCACTAAACTTAATAGGTACCTTTGATCTTGCAGCCCAAAGTTAGAATTAACTGGAACAAAGACACTGACCATCTGGTTAGGACCCCAAAGAAGGGAGTAACTAATTTCAAGTTTAATGAGAAATTCGCTTGAAAGGAATAATTCAATTTTCTATATTGTTAATTTGTGTGTTCGCTACAGCTTTCAGTTTGGGATTAACAGGATTCCTGGCGAGGGAGTACTTTATTGAAACGCTTTGTACCATTGTTTGAATTGTGCTGATACAATTTTCATTAAAGCGTTGAGGATAATGCGGCCTATTTTAGAACAACTTTATATAATTCAATCAGTGGTTTTAAATTGGATGAGATTTCTATACAGCATTTTATTTGGCTTTGATTGTTGCAACTTAAAATTTTTGTTTGTTTACTTCCTTGCTTTATCATTTAACTTTAAATCAATAAGCTACATAGCTAAAATGATTTTGATTCAAGTACATGGGCACATTAGAATCAGAAATAATTTATTTGCTTATAATATAGGTATTTAAAGGATAATAGTTCAATAATACCTCAGTCAGTATCATTTCATTCTTTCCTACATACCCAATTACCTTCAGAATTTTTACGAGTTTCGGCAAACATACACATTCCCCATTACTTCTACCTTTTACATTTCACCCCCAGCCCAACATGTAAACATTTCCATTGCGAGACATCTCAACATATACACATATGTATGACTATGATTTCTTTATTACGTACCCTTTATCCTTTTGTCCGCCAACGCTCGTTGCCTCTCAAGATATTTCTCTCTCACTGCCTTCTGTATCTTGGAAGATAAGAATGTATTGAATTTTGAAACATAAGGTTTCCCTTTTTATCTCATAGCCGAGATTCTCTTTTATATTTACAGACCAACAAACGTAAAGTGATTCGTCTGAGCACTCTATTATATAAATTGATATTTGTTCCTTTCAAAGTTGAGGATATGTTTAAAAGATTATTTCGTTACAAAGGTTAATATAATGTTATTGAGTTTGCAGCCTTTTGTGAAAAGGTGGTGCTTTATTCTCTAGTTTCCTGGTCTATAGCTACGTTCAACTTTCCTTTTGAACCAATCATGTGTTCTTCAGCTAGCATCTTCATTCAATTCTAGGTCTCTATCGATAAATATATCATCTTTTGAAAGTAAATAAAATATTCTTCCATCTTTACTTTTATTCTTATATTTAACATCCGCGACTTATTAAGTATATTCCTAGATGTTATTGTCCAGAAATCAAATAGTAATTTTCCACCGTCAATAATCGATTGGCATTGACGAATTCGTTCATTCTGCACACAGTGCTAGACGTTTTTGTCTAACATTTATGTCATTACGAACACTGGGTTCCCAGTAACGTGTGTCGATTTTAAGTAATTTTAAGGGGTCACCATTAAAAACTAATTTTGTGCTCATCTGTTTGAGATTTGCTACTTTTTTGTCGTAGGTATTCAGCATTTGAATATTTGATGTGTAAAACATCTAATGTTGAAATTATTATTGTTAGTGCACTATAAATTTGGTTGATATTCATACAATGCTGATTTGTTTAAGCACTACTTGCGTTTGATAAGGCACTTACGTTCGTATCGGTTACATTCTTTATATGGCATTTGACGCCTACAGTTTTTAATGGACACCAAGTTACCGCTAACATTCTAATGAGCTCAGCTAATATCTCACTTAAACGCAACGCCACGCAGCCATCTAACCATGAACTAGAAACGCATCAATGACATAAGATTACAAAAATTACATGTAATTAAATTACGTGTGTTTAACAACCACGTAAGCCATGTTTCCCATGTGTATGGGAGATGCTAGCCCCGTTACTGTGGTGTGCTGTAGAATTATGACTACGTGGAAAATTACTGTACAACACAGCCAGGCTTTTTGTTCTCACAATGTTTATGATACGTGCTTTTTACTGTACTGTATCTTTACTTATTATGATTGGTAGTTCTTTTTTCTTATGAGTTGTCGTTTTCTTTGATTAAATTGTCTTGTTTAATAATTGCTTCTACTTTATTAGTGAGAGATTTAAATTGCTGTTCACTATATAATCATTTTCTATCTACTTCAACTTATATGTTACGATTTTTTTGTAACTTATCCTTCACCCAAGATGCAGTGAACTTTGACTGGCCGAATAGCCTCATATTTTTTTTTTATATTTGGTCAATATCCCATAATTTTGACAGAAATTTCACTTTAACACATTTCACCATAATCGAAATTAATGATCTCCAATTTCTCCGCTAGATTACTTCAAAACAGCCTTCATTCTACTAATCGTTTTAGATAAGCAATTTTATGGCCATTTCTTTAAAAGTTCATGGCAAACCGGTGTTCTGTCCATTATAATCATTGTGACAGCTTGTCACGAAGCAGCCTACATATATGTAATTATAAACGCATTACCGTGCTTTACTGTTATAGTACAACATCATGTTATGGTCTAATATCAAGGCGGAAATTTAAGTTTTTTGTGTGATTGGGATAGCAGGCTTATTTTCGTGGTCATTATCATTATCAAAGTATGGAATCTGCTGGACACAGGCCGGTTTAAAGGCTATCTTGAATTCATTACCAAACATGCTTGCTTAGAGAAAGACTTTTAATACAATACCATATCTTATGATTAGAGATCGGATATTCGGATTCATATTTATCTAAAGTGAATTTTTAGCTATGAAAGTATGTAAGTAGCTTCTTAAATTATGTTTATAAATTTCTGTAAAATAAATAAAATAAAAATCGCCGGATGCCAGGAACACCGTTTTCTTTTTTATTATTTAATTAATTACTGTATCCTGATTGAGCGTAAATATTACCTCGGCTACTTAGGTAGGTAGATATGCATCTGATTCTATAGTCAGAAAAAAACACAAAATTTGTTGAATCCGGAATCGCGGGATTTTTACGATCGATACAAAAGTGCATTCCTTAAAAGCCAAAATTTGAAAGTAAGTAAATATACATCCGATTCTATACAACCAGAAACCTAAAATTGTCGTTCCCGGAACTGCGGGATTTTTTCGATACAAAAGCGCATTCCATATTATTCAACATTTGCTCAACTTTAGGTGAATATGCATCCAGTTGTATATTCATATTAGGTGTGAAAATATATAGGTACAAAAAGTTATGGTTTGTACTCTTTACTCTATTTTTGTCATTTTTAATTCTAATTCTATTAAAAAAAGCTGATCGGTTCTAATAAATAAAATTCAATACTCCTCTAAATTATTTTTTAATAAGATTATTCTTTCAACACATCCGAATATCCGATCTCTACTTATATTATGATGAAGCTAGTTGTATTATGAATAGAGTGAGGTTATAAATTGAACTCCCAACTTGATATAAAAATGAGTGGGTAGTCTGTGTAGGTGTTTCACCTCATTTTTTTGTTAAACGTGACCTCCGTATTTTGCTTTAGGTTAACCACAAATAAAACCGTATTTACTCACAAAATTTACCTATGCATATGACCTTACGTAACCGACCAGCTGACTAGAAAATTATGTCTCTAATTAGGTCTCATGTATTTATAGTTTTCCTTATAAATTAAAAGGATTTTAATTTATAAGGAAAATAATTATTGCTTTAATAATATAAGTATCAATTGTGTGTATTATTTATTGAGTGACTTATGCGTTGTTGCCGATCTTATTTCTGTTATATTTACTGGAGAATAACAAGGCTTGGTTGTATCATGAAGTTAGGCAATATTAATAAGAAATCTATCCAATTTCGGGAACCCACAATCATTTTCGCAGAAAGTGACTGGATATCCACTGCGCCATTTATGAAAATTACACTGTTATAATTATCTACTAAATGAAGGTCATACCTACTCGCTTCAAGAGAAAATACTACGATTTACATGACGCGTAGAAAATAACACGTGCGAGCGGCATCAACACATGGAGCGAACTATTAGACAAAACGCAAAATTACCGCTATTACCCGCTTTGACCGGTATATTCGCTTTCTAAATGTACACTTTGAGAAAATTACAGCGTTTTAGAACCGTCTGTTTAGTGATTTTCCATTTGAATGAATAACACGTGTTTATTTTTGAACGACAATTGCGAAAAATCTAATTTATTTTTTCGCCTCTAATGATTAATTAATGTAACCACCCCTAACGAAAATTGCTCAAATGGTCCCTAGTAAAAAATTCTCTGTTGACACCTTTTCAATAAAACACTAACGTAACAAATACTATGCTACATATCAATCAGCATGCACATACACGCGCTAATTATAACAATTGTATGACAATTTTATCTAACGCGTAACTCATCATCGCAACATTAGTCATACTAGATAATGACTTCTGGAAATATCCCTGTTTAATAAGCAATTCAATGCAAATTAGTTTAATTCGGTACACTAGGTTACTGAGGCGGTTGGTTAATACCGACAGTTTAAATACTGGTTGAAGAGGGAACAAGACCCTCGGTATTATCGAATCAAAATGAGGGATAGTGAGAGGTCAATCTTATTGTGTGACCTCCCGCCATATTTGTGACATTTCTGCTGTCAATTTAACGTCAAATGATGCACGTTCGGAAATAACAGTAATGTTATTCTTTTAAAAGCCACGTTCAAGGTTCTATAAATGTATTAATTGCATTGTGATACACCTTTTGTTGGGCAACCAGGGCCTAGAATTCATAATTGTAAATTGTAGTTAGGGTAATTCCTAAACCTGCTATAATATAGTATTTTTTTCCGTCCAAAAGTGAACACTCACAATTTAAAGTACACTTCCATATAAATATCTATAATTGCAATCACCGAAGCAGGCCCGTCTTAATAAATCTGAGTGTTGGCACGAGGCGAGCTCCGCACGGCTCCAGATCACCATTCGGGGCTATTCTTCGCCAAGATAGCGAATTATTGGTTCCTGATAACATAAGTCAGGTTTATAGGATTTATACTAATGGCGTCTGCGTTTAGTTTGTGGTGCTTTCTATGGTAGTTTAGTGTTTGAGGAAGGCTGTCTGCACTTACTTTTATAAGTAGTTTTTTGTATCACTGAATATAAAATAAATACCTAAGTAATCATGACTGAGGGACAGATTAATTTTTAACTATAATTTCATTAAATTGATTGGCAATGATTTTAGCAAGTTTAAAATTAATTTATCTAGCTCATAAAAAAAAGAACGTTAAAATACATTTAACACGGTTTAGGAACTATTCCGCCGTTTATCAGTAGGGTACATCAAACACGCAATATTTTGCACAGAACTAATGACGGAACTAAAAATAAACCGAATCAGCTGTTCGTCACATGCAACTCGCATGCGCTAGTCAACTGAAAGACGTATGTTATCTCGATGTTCTTAAATGATGAGTTGCTTGATATTATGCACATGTGCATTTGTGCATCTCAGTGTCTCTGTTGTGCCTTTAAGCGGTTAACGGAGCTAGTGGTCGGTACATAAAATGTTGGTAAGATTAACATTTAAATATGAATTAAGTAAATGTTAGTAGTTTCGAGCAGTTTGGTGGTTGAACCGAATTTTAAGTGATATTATGCTTTTTAAGCTGCGGTTTTTTTTTTTCAAAAGGTATTTTTTACGTTGTTTATTTTAGCCATCGCATATGTACGTGTGTATTGTTTCTTTTTTAGTTATGTGTAAATTTTTGTACAAAAATATAGGTATAAGGTCTCTCTTTCTATCATGGGATTAACCTTTTATCGAAAATTGGCAGCATGGCCGTCCCCGTACCAGTGTTCAGTTTACTAATACAGTAGAAAATCCATAACAAGCGTAGTTGCGCAGTTATATGACCGCACGCGCCGCATGCGCCGCTCTGTACACCGAATGTTCGTTATCAATCAACTTCCCTAATCGTCGTCAATAATGTTTGTTATTTACACGTCCTTCATTTACACCTTGACCGTGATAAATAATATTTAAGGTTTGATGACCATGACATGGTAGGATGACCATCCCAGATACTTCCTCAAACCCAAGGAGTAATGCCAGATTGTCTTCTACCTTTTACCCTTAAAGCGTAACGAGCGGAAGTATAAGTAATATTAATGTTCCACCATGTTGTATCTGCGGTCACTGACCCCCATCATCAGTCATGGTTAATTGCACGCTTACTTTTATTTTTTAAAGATTTTTCTATATTATTATGGCTAAGTTTTTAAGAGGACATTAAGTTTCTCTTCCTGATTACCCTAAAAACGGGTTCAGTCCACTAATACGGCTCAAAATCCGTAATAAGCGTAGCTACGCAGTTACATCATTACACGCGCGGCGTTTGCGCAGGGCTTATTAATAAACAGCCACGTGTATGATATTGTGTGCTTCGTGCGGTGTAGTAGATGTGGGTAGCGTAAGCGGGTTTACAAGGAGTAAGGGATTAGGAGCAATTTAGGGTTATATTAGGGATGATTTAAGAAATTTTGGTGAACTAATGTTAGGTGTAGAATTAATGGGATTTTCTTTTATCTTGGTTATGCTGCATGTTAACATTAAAATCAGTGATAAAGAACATACTGTTAAATCAATGGTGGGTAATAGGTAAGTTCTTTTCGGGGTTACCCATTTCCATGTATAACTAAGAAATTATTAATAACACCAAAAGAAAAAAAAAAATAACACTTTCGCCACTAACTTATATTTTAACTATCCTATTAAGATTTTATAGTTTCATATAAAACAGTTAACTGGCGGTTAGTTAACATTCGTCTAACTTAATCTAGGGTTATTGCGAAAACTTGCTCTTATAACCAGCCCCATAATTTTAGACTGGTTTCATAAATGTTGTGATAGGCATGGAGTTTAAGTTATGATTACTGTCTGAACTCTGAGTCATAATATAGTTGGATTACTAAAGAGAGAACTTAGTTTATTTGGCTGTTAACTCAGGTGTAAGCAGTGGTTTAACATTAACAGGTTTTTTTTGTTGTTTAAACACACAGACGTGTTATTTGTTTTATCGTTATTCCTAATTTAAGTTGGTAACATAGTTTTTTTGTCGGATAAAAAAAAAACTAATCTCTCTCCGAGTAAACCGCTACCTCTTATGAACATAGTCGCACCTGAAAAATGCACTGGCGACCATATCTCGTCCGTCCATGATAGCGGGCTAGACTCGGTACCTAATGTTATATAAAATAAACATGCTAATATTTCGATTAAATATAAAAATATTAACACCATGTTTAAGCAAACAGAGAAAATTATGGTACTTGCACTTAAATGAATTGTATGGTCTGGGAATACATCGATGTTTATGAGATGTTTAAGCACTAAATTATTAATATCTTCGGTTTGAATACGAGTTAATAACAGTCTGGTAAGTAACGGTGTACCTACCTATCTTGTTTGCCATTAAGATACATTTTATTTTTTAACTGACTTCAAAACAAGGAGAAGGTTCTCGGTTCGTCGGAACATTTTTTTTTTTGTGTATGTTGCCCGATTACTGGAAGATGGCTGGATCGATTTGGATTATTTTTTTTGTTTGAAAGGGTCCCATGGGTCTTCTCAGGTGGTCCCATGATCATCAAGTCGGGATCTGATGATGGGATCCTGGAGAAATAGAGAGAACTCTTCAAATTTTATAGGCACACTTGAAGTGATTTGAGTAGTTTTTGGAAGAGTACTTTGTCGGAGTGGTCCAATTTCAATTTGGTGAAGATCATGAAAATGGTACCATCGAACTGATCTGAAGATGAATCCGGAAAGTTTGCAGCGTAAATCCGTAATAAAACAATGTATCCTAGCCGTGTTTGAGCTTATTGGAATTGTCATGTCATGCACTCGGGCTATAAATGGTTATTAACCGATTTTTGTTAACTTTACTTGGGTAGTTTTTTTTTGAGTAAGCTTCGATAATGCGTATTTAATCCACTTCTTATATCTTGTGTAGCTGTTGTTTGTGCCGTGTAGCAAGTAGTGGTAATCGAATTGTTGTGGGGTAGGCACCTACCATAACTAAAAAGTGAAAAATAAAAATCTTTCGGAAGTTGGTGGCAAAAAACTAAAATACAGTTCCAAAGACACCGACTTCCGAAATTAAAGTTATTTTTCACTTTGTAGTGTTTTTTTTTTGGAAGTCAGTTTTATTTAAGCTAAAAAGTTTTTTTATCTGCCCGACCTAAAAATATAAATCATCTGCATTATATAAAAAAAATTACTCTCAAAATACCTATACGTGTAACTATTACTCTATATATTAACACTAGGTACTTGACCCTGTAATTAACCTTCAAATGATACAAATAGATAGATTGCAAAAATCTAATTTATGAAATCGAATTTGAAATCCGACTCCCAGTAATCAGTTTCATCTGTCAAAATGAAATTTATTATTTCAGCTACTGAAATTACATCACTTCATCTTTATTCTTACAAAACAATTGATTTGAATAAATACTAACTTTCATGAAGGGTGACCGACATGGAAAATCCATATTGGCAAACACTAGCATATAAATAAGCTACTTCTATACGATAAGCCATTGTATAAGATATAAATAACCAGATACAATATAACCTCTTCGCAGTTAACTCTTTAAACAACCAATTTATATGTGACCTTACGAACGTAGTTGACTAGAAAATAAATTAAATAACATTACTAGTAGCAGGGCTCGTAAACACTTAGAACTAATGATGCTAGTCTTAGTAATACTATGTGGTGTGCCAAAGTCTTCCCTGTTAACGTATAGCATTCATCGGCAGTTTTCATCGGGTCTTCTCAGATTTAAATTAGTTGAGTAAATAAAGCTGATGACACGTCGGGATTTCAGTTTCTCTTAAGTCGAGAATTCAGGGCTCGTCAACAATTCAGTTCAAGCCAAAGTGCTCAGTCCATCCATGAAAATGGGAGTTGTCATGTTTGACGGGTAGCAATTGTCACCATGAACATTTATGCCAATTTCATTAGTGTGTCTGTACTTCTGTAGATGTGATCTTTTTGTAAATGAAGTCCACGGGATGAAATGGACAGTCTTTTTTTGTCGAACCTCGTTCAATTTCCCGATTGACTGTTACAGTTTGTACGGGATGATGTTTGATAGAATGACGCAGCTGTGTTTAGGTGTGTTACAGCTGATCGTTAGCTATTGGATAGTTGATGAAATGGCGATGATATTTGTTTATTTCAGTTTACTTTCGTCGTCATCGGCTTTCACTAGTTCCATAGTTTAGTTTGGCTGCCGCAATCTGGAATAGGACTGCCCTACTTCGTCCGTGGGTGTCGATACTAAAGGATCACGTTAGGAGGATCATCAGAAGCCTGTTGTCTACTAAAACCAACAGTAACTTCACCAATCCCTTTACCAAGCGCGCCGATCCTGGCTCAATCCCGTATTACTACTTTTGTGATGACTGACACAACAAACATCAGGTCTAAATATCATTTCCACCAGGTAGAACCTTCCATTACAAATTGGGAAATAAAAATTACAGCCATTTCTTTTTATAGTACACTTTCGCCATTAACTGCGTATCCGGCACGTTTAAGATCGACGCATGAACGTACTGACGGACGTAAACAATGTTATTATTAGTGATTTGTATCGCTGCACGCGATAACTCCTATGGGAATAGATATAACTGGGCTGGTACTGTACAAGCACACGTGTTGGACTTTTTATCTGTTTACTCGTTAACGTACGCACTACTTGCACGTATGGGGAAAAGTATGTGGAATATTTTATAGGGGTGAATGTTGGTATGTTGAAAGTAAATACAAAAAGCTGCGCGGAAATGTATTGTAATGTTTTGTTGTGAACGGTTTTGCTCTCAAAATGAGGCAATGATTTGGCCTTTAATTCATTACGAGTGATTTATTTTCACAGTTCACAAAATTACGTTTCAATTAATTAAAATTTAAATGCGATTTTTAATTATGACTTCACAATTTTTTTATTCCTTTCATACCCTCACATTTGCACACACTATTACGTTTTTATAATAGCTTTCAAATGTAAAAAAAGTTTAATTGTACCGCATAAAACCTGCGAGTGGTAGCCGTTTTACCACTTTTTACCGCTTTTTTACCGCCGCCATTATGTCATGTGTCAACTGCACCATCATAAAAGTATTCGTGTTGCCAAGGAATAAATTAAACTATACACTTATGGCGCAAGTATGAGCGGGTACGAACTTTTGTATCGATATTTATTTGAAAAAAAAAAGGAGAAAGTAGTAAATAATGACTTAATAATTATGCGTGGAAGACTGATTAATTCGCGTTGTTGTGTAACGTTTGTCGTGAAGAAAGAATTAAGTTTAACAATTTATGGCTTGCAATTTTAGCGAAATAATAGGGTAAGACAAATTAACTATAGTGGATTTTTTTAATTGTTTGCTCCTTCGATTACTATACAAAACCTTACCTTTAACTCATATTTTAGATGGTAATGTTACTAGACATTGGCAACATTACCAAAATTAAAACAATCCACTCCTAACCACCCTTGAAACAAAGTCCCATATTTTTCCTTCGTCACAAACCATTACAAAAATTAAAAAACAGCGAATTCGCCATTCCCGTCGCTCCTTGTACTGCACCTACATATTGAAATTATTGCTGACATTACCACCACAATATATGCATTCGCGACACGCAGGTAGAAAGTTTGTGAACTTTTATGAATCGTAAATTCATGTTTTAATTGAGTAATAACGCTGTATATTTAGCAAATTCTTACTAAGTATAGTTCGTTACGATAATAAGCCATGTTTAACCGATTTAGGTGGAGATAAGAGGGTAATTTCGTGTGTAGGTGTGGGCATTTCATTCTTTGGCTTGATTGTTGAATGATTTTAATGTTTAGTATCGCTGTAAAACTTATTTGGTGCAAATTTTCTTTTTGTCGGTTCAACATTTTCATACCGCTGCATTGTATGTCGTTTTACGACGCGAAAAAGTTTAATGGAGTAAAACAAATTAAATTGCCCGTTTCTTTTCTTTTTGTATTACTCTGTGCAGTGATATATCACTAAAGTACGCTTATTTACAAGCAGTACTGTCCCTAACAAAACAATTTCAATTTATTCCCACGAAATATGGGGCCTTTCGAAATTAAGAAACTTAAAAAGTCTTCAGAAAGTTGTTAAATCTTGAGACGTTGGGACAAGGTGCTCCTCTCGAAGGTCTCACTTGTAATATCAAGGTGGGCTCGAAGATAAAGTTTCGGTTGAGCCAGTATTATAGGATCAGATAGTTAATATGGCCGGGGTTCGGATCTTTCCAGAATTAGTCATTGAAATTGAAGGAGTTTTGAACTTGAAAGGCTGACAAATGGCACAATTTTCAACATCGCTATTTTATTACCTTCTCCTAATGAAGATTTATCTCTGGATTAAGATAGAACATGACTAAGTAACATCAACAAGAACTACTTAACTCATACAGACTTATGTCTGTAACGTGACCCCATAGACCATTGCGAAAAGATCATATATGTTTACTAGTGATGTAGCAATATACATATTATTATATACACAAGTTCAATTTGCGCATAAACGTAAAATCCTTCACACAAACGATCATAGTAGCAACGGATACTAGCAAATTACCTACAATGCTTCATTTAGAGGTTACAATGATTCGCGCACATACTAAAACTGAGCAGTTTGCTTTCAATCAAAGTCAAATTCAAGCAGAGTGCAACATCCTAAACAAATAGGATTATCCTTGAGTTATTATTGGCGGTTCCTATCAAGACATTAGCTCTAGTGATTAAATCAAGTGGTTGATATAAACGATATAGATCGACGGGTAACTATGTGATTACTGCATTGATGTAAAGCATAAACGTCGAGTGACGCCGTGCGATGCAACGTGACCTTCAGCACGTGGATCGTTAGTTGAATTTAAAACAAAATGTCGACTTTGTAATGGAAAAGATATGTAGAGCGTGTCAGTTTCTTACTTTTATGTAATTAGTCTTACTGAGGGATTGGATTATTCAACTTTACCTGTATACATGAAAGACACAAGTGTCACCATGAAAAACTAACTGACGATGCCAAAATTACCATGACTTCGCTTCTCGATAAAGCACAAATCAACTCTTAAACCCATGGTTTACATGGAATTATACTTCCCAGCCAAAGAAAGAATCTATGACCGCATATGGTGAACATTATTGCAACATAAATCATGAAGATCTGACAACATTTGGTCATATATTTTCAGGCAAGCTTCGGTCCGTTTGATCTCACAAATCTACTAAACAAATGTATGCAGCAAAAAAAAACTATCTTACATAAGCAAAAATATTACGTCCACTTTTTTGGACATCATAAAGAGATAGCAGTTGAGATCTCTCATGAGGATATTTCTTCATAACGTTTTGTATTTGGTCATAAATGTCATCGCTGCTTTTTGATCTAGGATCTTGTTTTTGGGAACTTAACGGTGCTTTTTGGCTACTAGTCTTTATGGTTTTTATCTGGAGTCTAGGCTAGTTATTACATATTATCACCTAGACTCTTTTTATGACCAGAAATATAAAAACATCAACTAGTTTTTGCTAAGAAAAATTTTGTAACACCATAACTCTGTTTTTAAAATAACTTGAAGTAACCCAATTTCATTATAGTCCTCATGGTAACATTGTAAGGTCTTTAACTGAGTCCTTAAAGGGTAAGAGGCATATGCATATAGCAAGAGTATTTGTTCGTAGATAACTGCAAGGTTGCAAGACCAAAGCAAATGTTTGTTTTAACAATATTTTCTAGCCACTTGGTGTCGACATCAAAATAAACAAGATTCTCTTTTATTGTATTAAGTTTTTATATTGTTTTCCGAGCTTATCTGAGTGTTTGAGAATATGTACAGTGTATTAGTTACTTGTTACTCATGAATCGTATATAAGTTGTTAGTTGATTTTCATTTATTAAGGAATAGGTACATGGAATCATTTTAAGTACGAATCTTGGTTGTACGGTTTGGTGTCATCAAAACAACATTGGACTTCAGAATTATTAATAAAACGTATTCAAGTAGTTTCAACGTGATTTCTGTCAGCTACAGTTTTCACTTTTCCTTCTGGACAAAATACTAATTACAAAAAACACCAAACACAAGTCCGTCGGATTCGAACTCCCAACAATTTCCTTTCCCCCAGCCACAGAGCCACAGCTTCAAAAACATAAATCCAGATAAAGTTTATGAGACTCATAATAAAGTTAAGTGCTGGTTTTCTTTGATAACGTTAAGTAATAGGATTTCTTTGGGCCTCCCAATTTGTATTAGCTCTGCTTTATCTCAGTCTACATGAGGTTTCATAATAATAGGATGGTTGGCTTCTTTGCGATTGAAATGTGGGTCAGATATTTTGCATCCTACGCTAGTTTCGCCATGCGGGCTACACGTCAAAGGATTACTTTTATCGCTACATTATTTTGATGGACATCTTGGGATGGATCGATACCATTTTCTGGATGCTGGACTGTATTGTTTGGCCCAAATTTGTTAGGAGCTTGAGAGTTGCGTCAAAGTGTATAATGGAACTTTAGAGCATATAACAAACAAACAACTCGTTGGAGAAAACATCGATCATTATTAACACGCTTATAAATAGCAACTTTATTAATTGTACAAAACATTAATTTTATTTCATTTTAAAATTCTAGAACAGTTTAATTTACTATGTCACTACTATGTATTTTGAGCATCCCTCAATTGTTAGTCATGAAAAGAAGCAAATTGTAGGTCGCGATGCCACCTGTCTCTATATTTTTGCAACTGCCGCCGTCCCCATCTGTTGCATACGGAAACGAACAGTTGTCAATGGGAAATGTTTTTTGATTGAACACTTAAACAAATACCTGCTTAATGAGGACTGAATTTGCGGAATTATTTTCTGGAACTATTATGATTTTGGAAATAATTTCTATTCATATACATTTACAGGTATTCTGGGTATAGGTGTAAATATGGTTCTAACAAAATTGAGATCGTTGAACTTTAATGTTCATGAACAAGGTGAGCTGTAATGGTTTCCAAATGATATTTCTTCAAATTAGAACATGAATGTTTACATTTAGAAGAAGAAAGATGCACAGAGATCAAAGTTTGTGACAAGATGAAAGCCATCAGACCGTCTCCTTATCCATCAAATCACATAAGCCGTTTTTATTTCGTCCTTACAAGGAATACATAAATACGTAGACAATGATCGCATATAAAACCCTAATTCAACCGAGATCCGAATCCCGACCCACACCATAAAAAGCCGTCAATAAAACCTGAATATCTATTCATTTCGAAATCACTATAAAATGAAAAAGAATCAATAGTTTAAAGACAAAAGAATTTAAAGACCAAGCTACACACAAGCTTAATCCCTATTCAATTTAAAATAAAGATGAAAATAGTTTGAACAAGCAAGATGTGGGCAAAGCGTAGTGCAGTAGCTTAAAAAATAATCATGAAAGAACGAAAAATGTTTTTAAAACGAAAACATTGTGGAGTAGATAAGAACGCGTTTTATTGTCCCGAAACATGGGGGCGACGAAAAAAACTTACGATACAGGCTGTTTGTGTTCGGAAAAAAGGTTTTATTTGATAATAGCTGTCTATTTTGTGTAGGTGTAGCTACTTTAATAATATTATTTTCTAACTTAACATAATAACTTAACTAAGCGTGTCAGTAGTTAAGTTTTAACTAAGTAAAATCTCTAACTATAATTCTTATAAAATTAAGTACTGAACTTTAACAAAAGACGAAAAAATAATGCTACTTTCAAACTCTGCACGGACAATATTTTATGTTAATCTGCGTACAATAAAATTATGCCCTAGACATTATTTACTAGATAAAGTCTCGTGCAAGTCCATGAAAAAACCGATACATTATACTTAGCTTTCAGATATAAATCAAGATTTGACGGCTCGCAAATTATTTCCCAGACTTTTTTATAGAAAATAGAGTTTCAATGTAAGTCATATCATAATAGATACAGCACATTACTATTATCTATGTAATAGTCAAACATGTAAAACAAGTGATTCGTATCATATTTGATACGGAACGATACATCAAAACGTCCTTTGTATCTGATGGGATAGGGCTGCTCCGAATGCGTCTACTTACTTTTGAAGACAAACTTTTGTATATAGATCTATCCAGATATGAGTTATGAATAAATAGGTTGTCTTTCCTGTGTATATTTGTATCTTACATACTTTGTGGATCATGTTTTCTATGTGCTTCTTTTAACTTTTTAGGCACTACTTTTCGATTTAGATTAAATCTTTCCCACTTCCGTCTCTATATAGCTATGTAATTATTTAACATATCTTTAAAGCTTTCTAGCCCTAACATCAACAACACCTACATCAAAGATTACTTCAATACCGCGTTGTCCTTTATTATTATTATTTCTCTCTATCTCATTTCCTGAGGCCACCCCTACACAATCCGAATTTGGTAGCTATCTCGTCCGAACGTCCCTTCAATCAAACAACCCTAAATCCACTACCTGTCCTCATCAATTATATTTTTTATCGGCTGAGTATCTTCTAACATTGTCTAACATCTGCGTCACGGGCTCACGGCGTGATCGATGTAATTTAAATATCGTTGGTATTGCCAGGTAAAGACCGTTCATTTGGATGATTTTTTTTATTCTGGAGGTCGAAATAATTGGTGATAATAAATTGTCAATAAAAAAAATACTTTTTACCTAATTCTATGGCAGATAGGACTACGAGTATAAGTTTCAACCTAGAGGCTTAGCGACGAATTTGCTTGAAATGTACAAAGAACATAATTTTATCGTGCTCTTTAAACAAACAACTGAATTTAAATACAATATGTGGCAACATTACTCTCACAATCTCCCAAAGTTTCATTTGATAGACCGTCAGTGAAGCTTATACGACCTTATTCCGTTGCATTTACTTTTATAATCGACTGGGGACGAATAATCCTATCTCCTGTTTTGTTTGGAATGGTCGAGATAAGTAACTTTCCGAAACATTAGAAGTTCTGCGTAACATTGCGAAAGAGTTACTGCCCTCGTAAAATTCATAATAATTACCGTCTTTTGACAGGCGATTTTAAGATACAAAGTAGCGAGCTTTATGTAACGAACGTTCGTCAATAACCTTTCAGGAATCGACTATAAAATAAAGTTTGTTAATCTTTCACCAAGAGTTTTAAGGATTACTTTATTCTGCTTCTATCTATAAGCTAATGGACCGACTCGGATTAATCAAAGCTTAATAAACTGCAGTATAAAGCTGACCTTTCCAATAAATCATGAGCTTTCAAACCTTAAACAAAACAAAAGTAATCACATAATTTACGAGGGTATTATTCTCGCCAAAAATCCAGCCAGACCACTTCTTAAAACTGCACATCCACAAATCCAGAAAACAAGCAGAATGCACATTAAAAGCACATTTATCGTCAAAACAAAAACTAAGATCGGAAACATTCGTCCGTGAACAAAAAGAAAAAACACCGTCCGGGCAATCTCGATCAAATTGTATAAGAGGATTAAAAGATTTATCGTACAAGACTGAAGGAAATTTTCGGGGAGGCACTCGCTTTTATATCGTTACATTTCTTCTCGTCTGGTTAGCGGTACGTGAGCCAGCATAACTTAACTGGGTGCTTAAAACATTCGTTTATTTGACATGTTTCATGTAAATGTATATTTGGTAATGCGGTTTCGGTCGCTGGGATGTTTCTTTTGTGTTACTGGGGTGAATAAAAATGTAAGTGGTGCGGCTAGAGTTATAACAGTTAGGTTTGTAATCCCTAAAGATTTAGGCAGAGATTTATTTTTAGTCAACCAGAATTTATTGTTGACGATCGCGATGTTCTTTTATACGTGATAAAAGGTGGAGAGAGAATCCAATTATTTCTCGTCTTGGTATGAAATCGAAAACCTATAATTAGGATACTTAAGGTGATTCTGTTCGTTCAGTTGTAACTTTGTACAAAAAACGCACATTTGTCTACAAGTGGCAATTTGAAAGCCTTCATTTAATGAAAAAGAAAAAGTTTTCTCCGTCATTCCACACGTCTTCTACAAGACAATAGACAGATGATACTTTACATATTTCTCTCATTTACAATTCAGAATATAAATATTATTTATCTTTTTTATCGGTTTATCTGTTCTGACAGTTTTAGGTTCTGGTATTTCCGGATCTTATAAAAAGGTAAATGATTGGGCCTGAGGGTTGACCCCGCTGCGGTCTGGGTCTGAATCACAGGGCAAAAAACTGTGAATCACTTGACATCCTTAACAATTTAATTTTCAATGTGCTATTTTAAAATCCAGTTTCCTTGTCCAAAGACTCATAAAGGAATTCATGCTGCAATATTTCTTACCTATAGACCCTTTATTGCCAAATTGTGCGATATCTAACAAGATATTTTCTATTTTCAGGTAAATAGCAACATTGGCGTGAGCATTACGGTAAGCCGTGGCAATACATAAGAAGGGTAATGCAGTATTTTATATCGACTCCTTAACGGCCACTCAGCCTTTACCTGAAGAAGCTATTGCGTTTCTT
The DNA here is from genome assembly GCA_947523025.1 of Dryobota labecula. Lineage (NCBI taxonomy): Eukaryota > Metazoa > Arthropoda > Insecta > Lepidoptera > Noctuidae > Dryobota > Dryobota labecula. The sequence goes on from OX383300.1 coordinate 1,904,097, forward strand.
AACAAAACTATAACAATAAATTTAGCTGAACTTCGTTCCAGTACAACGTGGAACGTTTAACAGCTCACAGTTTACGTTTACTCTGATATATACTTCATTAGCTTGATTTACAATAACGTTTAGATACGTTTTTAGTTTATAGTGTTGTTGGTAATTAGTTTTGCGAATGTTAGTTGCTGTTTACATGTGAAGATTGCACGTTTCGCGTGAGGTTTTAATTAATGGTCTCAGACATGAAAGTGTGCTGTTTTATTTTATTTTAGACTAATATCATTAATATTATAATGAAAGTAGTAAGTAAGTTCTCGACTGTGCAAAAATTATACTTGTGTTAAACGTTTCATGCCACGATATATTGAGTCTAGTGCTAATAAAGTATTGACTCGCGTAGTCGTAGCGTGAATAGAACGTGCGTAGAGGAACTAAACTTTAGCGAAAAGCTAAAGTTTAATTCCTAACCTGAGCAAAATATGTTTCAGGCCGGTGGCCGGGGGGTGTTTGTTTCTATACCTTCATATATTTATACATTCTTAACCTAGGTGTTTGTGGACATAATTTGTTGGTACAACATCATGTTTGTTGACATGCTTTGCATAAAAACCGTCACCAACGAAAATACTGAATAAATGTATAGGAGTGCTACTTTTATCAGCAATAACTTGACTGTCAGCTCCTATTTCTATTTCGTCTCTTAAAAATAAAATTCTACAAGATACTTTTCAGAAACACTTTCCCAAACCTGCCTCTTCACCGACTCATTCTTTAAACACCCTTTTTTCTAGCAGACGTCGGGAACAAAGTAATTAAAAACTTCCCTCCGTAGTTAGAAAGCACTTCAATGCTACCAGATTAATACGAGTATCGCGTGTGCTAGCTGCTTTTATTTCAACTATTTCATATTACTTATGGCTCATAGTTGAATTTTGTATCAAAAATGCATGCCCATGTTCTATATATAACCTCGCGTGATATGTTTCTCTGTGTTTATTTTTGTCTGTGACAATCCAAATATGTGTTATTGATTTGATTTTTCGTGGATTTCGTTTTCCTATTTTGTGTATTGTTTATCCTTATTTAGGAGTCGAAAGTTCTTAATAGAGTGGGTATTTACACCTTTGGAATAAAATTAGTTGTAACAATAACAGCGTTACTCAATGCGATCAAAAATAGCTTAGGTAAACGTTACCTCACATTAAATTTCCTCATAATACAGTAGCCACTTCTTCGATATCACATAAAACCTATCTACAACAATTATATTCGCCATCAGCGCATTTCCCAGTACTCAATTCAAAGGGCAAGAGTTCACGCTCACCTAACGAGTACTAATCCAGTCTAACATTAAATATTATGGTTTCCTGCTCCTATCTTTTCAAGTGACATGTTAATTTGTCTGCAAGTAGTCACTTCCTCATTAACTGTTAGTTGCACGTTCGGGTTTAGCTGATCAGCTGTATTAGTCCGTTTGTCTCTATTATATGCTGTGTTTATATGTACATAAACTAGTGGTGTGACCCGCTTTTTTAGACTTAGTGATCTAAATTCGTTAATGAAGCTTGTGGGAAGGATTTTTAATGATGTGACAGTATTTTTGCAAATCATAGAGAGAGGTTTTTAAGCTATAGAAGCAATATTAAATGAAAATACTTAAAATCATACAAAAAATACAGCACGGTGCCTGATTTTAGGCTTTACAAGCATAATGTCCTTAATTACAAAGCCCCTTTGATACCAAATGAATGATTTCAGTATCATTTACAGAAAGCAAAGTTATTAAAACACCAAACCAATGATCAAAATAATGAGCAATCTGACACCGAACAATCAATACACATCCTTCGCATCCTCTCCACAACTTTCCCATTGAAATGAATACAAACAGAATCAAAATCGCTCCAACAATTTTGCAGATCATATTACTCATACACACAGACTTCCTTTTGTGCTACATACGTTTTGATGATCCGTATCACCGTTGGCCGTTTGATGTATAAATTGCGGTACTAATTAGTGGACGTAGGCAACTAGAGTCATGGAGTTGATTTAATTTTAGCCGGTTCAATTCCTGTTTGAATCATGGTCTTAGCAAGCTCTGTTTAGCCAGCCAGGGATTATGGCGAATTCGTAATAATGATGTTGTTTGGGACAATGGGGAATTTGCATTTCTAAAATGAATTTGCCGTTTGGAAACTAGTTGTTTAATCATTAAGGCTGAAATGAGTTCGAAGCTAAATATAATGTCGCTTTTGCAAATAGAGCCTTAATATTTATATTATAAGGACAAATTAATGTTAAAATTTGGCCCTGATGAAAACACTAAAAACATACTGATTATTATACTAATATGATGCTAGGATTAATCTGACGAAAGGAACAAAACCTTTGCCGATCTAAAACTCTTTAAATTTATGAATTTGGACAGTCATGATAACAAACATTGTCACCAAAGCAATTGAACTAAAAACAACTTCATAAACTTGCGAAATGAAATAGACATCTTTTGTTTATTATTATGGAACCCCATTGAATTTCCATCGAGGCTCACAAATTGAAACTAACTGCAAAGTCGACTTCCAAAGTTTAGCACAGACTTCAAATTGGGACAGGATTCATTAATTTAGTGTAAGAAGTTGAATTAAATCATTCGAACCTTTAACTCAACAATTTTTGGACACTACCCTTAAATGAAATTGTTCAGTTATTAATTTGTTACGATTTCGAAACAAAAAGTGGATTTCGTTACTTCAAAGAGTTAGATTGTCTTGTACAAGTTATAATTTGATAGAATTGAGTGTAACTTGAAGGGTTGTTGTACTGGAGCGTCATTGAAATTATTGTTAAAGTTTAGAGTGTTTTGCTTGTATAGTTATCTGGTGCTTGCGCCTGCTCTCAAATTTTAAATAGGTTTTTGAATGGTCCTGATCTCAAGAACAACTTTGAGTTGTTCGAGATTTGTTACTCAAAAACTTTTAATGCTTGTAAACGTATTTATTTCGCGCATTCTTAATGAATATCAAAATGTTGTTTGTATACGAAAAACACGTTGTTTTGACAAAAATTATGTAAATAACATTTAGAGCTAACCCAGTCAATTTATTTATACAGTATTCAGTAGGTAGGTACTTCAAGTTGGCCTACTTCTAAACTGGTAATAGAATAGAACGATATAGTTTTATTTAATAGGAGTAGTAGTATTATATATACTCTAGTAGATAACTTGATATGAAAATCAATATTTCAGTATTCAAAACAACGCGAGTAAAAAACAACCATCGAAACCCTTTAGATCACATTTTTTCGCTCAAAAATTATGAAGTATAATGAACCAGCGGGAAGTAAGTTAGCATTAAGTATTCGCATTTCCATAGCTGTCTCTGTCGTAGCAGTTAAAATTTCACTTGGCTAAGCAAAATTTTCTGTCCGCTGCAAAAATCCTTCCCCTTTTAGGGAGAGGGGAGCGCCGAGCGAATTCTTGCATAAAATTTACATCGAGCGGTCCACACAAATTACCATTTCACTTCTTACTCTGATTAAATGTTGTAGAAAAAATATTGCTCTCTAAATGTAAGGGAAAATTCTTGGGTTTTCGACTCATTAAAATTGATGTTTTGTTTTTTTTTTGTTTTTACGGTCTGCTCGTCCCAGAGTGATTCTCTTCGAGTTTTGCATTTGACTTTTCGAGTACGAGTCTCTTTACGTAATTCAATTTGTTTTTCTCCAAAACTGATACGGGCTTTTAAATTCGGCTTCCAAACCGCGTAGTTTCGTACGAAAAACAGCTGTAGCCGACCGCAGGGAATTGCCGACGTAATGTCCTACAAAAAATCTGCCAGAACTTGGCAATGGCCGAGCGGGATTCATCCAAAAAAGGTGTGTGTTACAGCATCTTTCACGCAAAAGGGTGAGAAAACAGCGGAGGCGAAGCAAAGATATTTGGCAGGCCTTTACAGGCTAATGATCCACTTGATTGCGGTTAAGTGTCGCTATAAAAATGTCTGGATGTTGCCAACTAGGGGAAAAAAACAGTTGCTCTTCTAAAGTGACTATTTTTCCTGGCAGCCTCCCGATATCATGAGACAATTGCCTTTGCGAACACTTTAAGTGGACGACAATTGATGTTTTCCCACTTCGCTTACACTAACTTAATTTTGTTGTGCTCTGAAAAACTTTCTTTATATCACACAGGCACTTTTCCTTGTATGTTAGATCAGTTTATGTAGGAAATGTTTATAGAGGTATAAGGAACAGGGTGTAAAGTTTACTCATCCTCCATAGAAAAGGGAGGATACTCCGACCAGACGGGTGTCGTGTCTGGTGGGTAATTGCCCAACGGTTGATGTCGGGATGTTGTATATACGAGTATGCTAGTCGCGCGGTAAACTCTGATTACGCGATGCAGGATTTGTGACGTCAGGTCTTTGATGCGTAGTTCACATGTGGCGTTGTAGATCACATGTTTTTCTACGATGCAAAAATCTAATTTGAATAAACAGGTATATAGATCCTATAGGTACAAAAATAACATGTAAACCGATCACATCATTATTTCAAATTCTATTCCTTAAATCCGTAACATCTGGCACAACAAACTGAAACCATAAAAATATGTCCTCCCAAACTTCTGCAGAACCTAAATTGAGTTCGTAAAAAGGCTTCGTAACTTGAACAATCAAGTTATACCAGCAATACATCAAAGATTGGAAAATAACTTGTATAAGTGGAAAATTTACTATGAAATCATCATGAAATCGAATGTCTTGATTGAATTATTCTTCCGCAAATCGTTCCATTTCTCGGAAACTCACCATCAATCATCAATCTGTTGCTATTATATGACAAGCAGTTACTGTGCCAAGTACGTGATATTTATTTTGATGAAAATCTGACGGTTTGGGGAAAACCAGGTGGATTGGACGAAATTTTGATGAGTAATTTTCTTTTAATCCCGGATGTAGCTTTCTATTTTAATGTACACGAACAATGTAGTTTGAGGTGAGGATAATTGGAAGGAAAAGTTTATAGAATATTGTCTCGGTTTAAAATTGATTGACTATTTTTTCAACAACTCAAATCAAAATATTTCTATTTATCTTGCCTGTATCGTCCCACTGCTGGACAAAGGCGACCCTTTTCCACACCTTTCTATCCTCAGATATTGAATTGACCTTTTCTATTCTTACAGCTTTATCTTACATTTTATTGTGCCATTTAGAACCGCACTGATAATTCAATTAATTGTTTTTAAATGCACCCACAATACAGGATAAATTCCTAGTGTGGGGCAATGTTTAAAAAAAAAATCTCCAAATGTACCAAAACCTTCTGATTTTTTTCCTACACTTTGTCGTAAAACATCCGAATCTTTGGAAATAACTCGCAGCGGGTGAGCCTGTGAATCGATTTTGAATTCATAATTTAATCTGGTCTGGTCGCGTAGCTCGGAAAATGTTTAATTTGTTCTCTCGATACAAGGGGACATGCTGGTATTCCATTGACATTGTGACTGCCAATATTTTCACTGGTTTTCTATGCAGATTTTGAAAATTTAAATGATTTATTTGAATTGTTATTTACCTTCATCAAATGTTGTTTGAGGATTGTGATTAATAATGAAACATATCGAGTGTTAGATGTGTTTCCGAAATTGATTTTCTGTCATTGTTGTTCTTATTGATTTTGTTCAGATTAGGGTATTATATCAAAATCAATTAGAAGTCTATCACTTTTAGCTTCTCAAGATTTTATGGAGTTAAAATTATTTTAATTTGATAACAAGAGGTCAACACCAAAAACAAACAAAATAAAATGGCCTTTACACAAATTAATCTAATAACCCTTTTGTTAAACTCATCGTGAGATACTTGAAAGAGAAACTTGAAGCATCGAAAAATTGTTTAATTAACGCAGTATTCGTAACTCAAAAGTGAGTAATTCCAGGAGCGACTTTATTAAAAGTTGATAGTGTTTCTAAAAGTAATATAATACTTTTGGCGTCGGTCGAATAAACGTTTCAATATTCGAGGGCTTCATTAATCACGGTAATTGACGGGAAGGGGACTTGGATGGTGGACGCCCCCTTTCCCCCTTCAACTGTGGCTGTGCTTTTGTTTTTTGGTAATGGTAAAAAAATTGTTATAATTTCTGGAGGGGCGTCAGTTTGGGGGGCTGTTGTTAACTTTGATTCTAAAAAGGATTATGTAATTTGGTTGGTTAGTGAGTATTAATTTGGGAACAATGGTTTGGTGCTTGTAATACAAATTAATAAATTTGATTGATATGGGAAAGGATGACGGTATGAAAGAAAAAGAAAAGTTTAATGAATTAAAAAAAAACGGTTGCATGGAAATATCTGTAACTTTAAGTACATCGTTTCAATATCAAAAGCTGAGTTAAAATGAAAAAGATAAAGAGAACCGTAGATACTAAAACAAAATCACCTTCAAACTGCAACCCTATCTAGGTACTTCACGAAGCCATTACGATGAGCATCCGATTATTAAGACCGCTATTATCAAAAGGAGTAGACAACCTAATTCACGGAAATAAAATAGAAACAACGATGGGAACCCCTGCTTAATGTTGCTCGACGATAACGATTTGATTGCCCGATTGTTCGAACAACGAATTATCTTGTACAACCAAATACAAAAAGGAATTAAGGAAACTTTTTATAAAATAAAGGAAATCCTGCTATATATAAACATCTCGCTATTTTTAAAAGTCGAATGGATAGAGGCCAGATGTGAACTGATTAGTTAAAATGGAGGAAGTTACGTGGCCTTTTGTTTCTGTTTGCCCTGCCAAGGACGAGTCGTTATGATACGTGTTTGACTTAGCAAAGTAAATTTTAGTACGGCTAGATTAGACAAGATACTTTGTTAAGTTGGTTTTGAAATGCAACATGAAAAAGAGTATCCAAAAGATATTCATAAACTGACTTATAGAAAAGAAATTGAAACATTCATTCTAAATGTAAAAAAGCAAATAAGACCGCGAAATTTTTCCATCTAAAATACTCTATAGTCAATTTCCCTAAGCCTTCCCCAGTATTCGGTTGTCACATTTAATTTGGTCGGAATCGCCTATTAATCATTTATGGAGTCATTAATCAGATATCAGCTTGATATCCTTTCTCATTCCTTCGAACGTTGAGGATTTACTTGACAAATTACTTTTTCGCTTTTCTTGTTTAGAAAGGGTGGATTCCTTTTAAAGTTTAGAAGGAGGGTACTTTTTCTGATAATGCTGTTAAAGTCAAGGTACTTCGTTTTTCAGATTGCAAACTCATTTCGAGAGATAAAGATGGTGTCCAAAAATTTTCCTTAAAAATATAGAAACGTCAAAGCAAATACTATGTACATGGCCAACTTTTTTGAATGCAGTGTTGTCACTAGTAGGTACAAAATTATCCAGAGTCAAACCAAGAATTGTAAACACTAACAAACTCGAACTCACAGCAACGAAACCTTAAATCATTGCAGAATTTCGCCAATTCCACCCAGTACTGGTATGTTTACGTCAAACTTTAGCGTAGTCATTTGGGCACGATTTTTATTAACTCCCGAGTCCCGATGCCTGTAGAAAACTTTTGTTGCGCCTTTTTCTCCTTTTTTACGTTCCAAGCTTTTTATGGTTCTGCAGTTCGGTTTATCGTTTATTAAACTGTGTATAGATTGGATATTAAAGAAGGATTTCGTTCTCGTAAAAATTGAGAGATTCTGGGAGATTTCGAGATTCGGTTTTATTCGAGGCTTGAGTTGAAATCAATCGGAAAGTCGGTGTGTGATGATATTTAATTTGGAGTTTAGAGAGGCTGCGTTAGCTGGATGGTTTTATGGGCTTTTATATGTCAAAGAGTGCTCGCGTGCTTTCGTATTTTCAGGCTTTGCACTTTTATGATGATCTTACACAAATTGTATGGTTATTACACTGCTACACGGAGGTTCTAGCTAGTACTCGTATACAGCTGACAGTCTACAACACAATACAGTTTTGCTCATACACTTCACTTTAATGCATGCTCTATAGGAGCCCTTCTACGTTCACCAAAGGAAATTTTTATATTGTTAAAGAATATCTAAGCCTTTGTAAATACAATTCAAATTATGAAGTTACTAGCGATATCTGAATTGTGTAACGTTCATTATTCCACAGATTGCGTATACTATTGCTAAATATGTCACTGTATGAGGCTTTTAAGCACCCACGCGGGCTTGAGAGTATCAAGGAGGTATTTACATTCAAATCATTATAACATTTATTTTAAAAGCAATAAGATTTAAACTGCTTTGTAAATTCTAAACCAGCTGTCAATAATTTATTACGCTCTTATGAGGGGTAATTTTTATTACGGCGCCAGTAACATTGTATCTAACTAATTGGAATCTTGTATAATTTTAATTGTATTATAGTTTCAATTAATTTAAATAAATATATTGGTGACTTAGATCTTTAATTGCTGTGATTACGTAATGGGTTCGTGATTTAAGATTGGAACCATTAGTCTTAGTTAATTCTTTGAGTATTGGTGCCACTCCTTCTGTAAGTGCTTTAATAACTCACTAAATGGCTGTTTCAAGGGATTTAGCAGTAACATCTATTTATACAACACATTTTATTACATTGGTATCATCAATCCTTTTAACTTTCTTTCCCAAATCTTTAAAAGAACATTGTTCAGCAATTATCTTCTTCAATATTTATTTAGTTCATTATAATATTTTAATCTTACGCCATATACTGGCAAGGCTATCACCAAAATTATAGTGTTTTGAAGTAGTTTTGTGACACAATCCAAGGTGTAATTTATGCACGGATACCTGCAACAGTATATAATATTTTGTTAATGAAATGACATACAAACACAGTTTTGTGGACGTGACTGACTTTTTGGCTACCTATTTCTTTTTTGTTTTTTTTATGTGATTGAACTTTATTGTGGAGGTTAGATATTTTGTATGTGTTACGATTATTAGTGTTAGGTAATAGTGAAGTTAGTCCATATTCGTTGTAATTTTTATCGTCGTCGATAACTGTTGTGTTGTCTTCTTAACCTTTTGCTGTCAATTCGTTTATTCTAACGAGTAGTAATTTATGAGTGTCAGTAGATGACCAGCGACAATAATGATCTTCTTCTGCCTTCCTGCTCTGGTTACAAGTTATTTGAGGTCAGCAAATAATTATCATTCTTCCCTCTTCGCCATTCACTAGGTACTAAATCACAAACGACGTACAATTCTAACACAACACACGTTTTTACTTCAAAACGTTCTCGTTACAATTCCCTTTACTTGCGAGGTGAAGTAAAAAACATCAGAAGGTCAAGCTTCTTATGATCGTACGAGGTAATGACTGTAACACGTCATGACGGCACGCAAATGTTCTAGTGTATAGTGTATCAGTTTTGTAATAAGTGCAAGGTTACTATAATGAGTGATAACGCTTAGTTTTTGTTCGTATTTATTTTTAATTGTGTTTTAGCGAATTTAAGGTTTCAGTTTTAGCTTGTAGGTTGTAAGGGGAATTGCTAGGTTTATCACCACATTCATATATGTATTTGAGGTATAAAAAAAATGTATATGCTTTGAGAAAATTACTGTCAAAAAGATATTTAGAGGGGTTGACTGGCCAGGGTACGATAGACATACTTTAGTATTGCAGCTCAAAGGAAACTACTCTTACAAGAAACAATCAGAGTAAGTTTAACCACTAAATCTAGCTAAAAAACTGATGATTATGTAAAGATAACCAAAACCTCATCAATAATGATAATACACACACATCGCAATTAAATTAGATTAACTAATTATCTAATTAATTAAAATAGAGTTAGCTATATTGCATTTGAGTTAACTGGCCTAAATACATACATACAAAATAATTAATTAATGTTAATTTATAAGTAAGACGACTACTAGGCTTACCCTGATTGAGGAAATGGGACGCAGCAATCTAGTCTTAGTTATTGGATATTATGAAGCTTTAAAACTCTTGGTGGTAGATAAAAAAGCTTTAGTAGTACGCAATCTACAGGCAAAGTGCATGTCTGCAAATTTTCCACTGTAAATCCTTCCCTCTGAATTTGTCATCCATGCCTACTATCTCTTTCCGCTCAAAGGGATTAAGGACTGTCTTTTCAAAGATATTGATTATTGGTAAATGATGCACTTTAGACAAAAATTCGAAATATTTTTTTATAAACTCCAAATAGTTATGGGCCCCTAAAAACACGCAAGATCTTGAAAGTCTTTCAAAGTTAAATGATAAAAGTTATATTTTTTAACGTTTGAAAGTTACTCTATCATTTGTTATGTTAAGCGAATAAAGTTGTAAAAGTACAGTCATACTCATAAATATATGTTGACACATTTGAATTTCAATTGCGTTTAAACGTAAATGTGAGAATTTATACAGATTTTATTAATGTAATGCTATCAACATTGGTTAACCCTTCAACTCTACTAACATTATTTTGGTAATAAAAAATAAGAACCCAAAACGGTTCTGTCCTTCACGGAGAACTTAGGGCCCGAACACATGAACCACAACGACAACACGTGCACTAATTAGTATGAGAATGAATAGTTTATTCACACGAACCACACTTTACCGTCAAAATCAACCGTGTGGGCGATACCGATCACATCAATGCCAAGTTGCGTCGCAGCCACAACGCAACCACCAGCGAGTCCCATAACAACTACTAGCACGACAACGCAACTGTAAGTTGTAGCGACACTACTCACACGTAACCACGACTTGACCACATTTTGTTGCTGCGATGTGATGCGGTTATGGTACGTGTGAACGGGCCCTTATATAAACAGTTACTTTACTACCGAATTAAGTAGCAGGTTTATACTCTGCTATTTGATTCGAATAACAAACAAAATGGTCGTTTCTGTCGCACTACTTTATCATTACCTTCCATGGTGTTCTTAATAGTCGGTTGCCATGACGACGGAAGGCCTTCTCACGGCTCCCAATATCAGGGGAATGGCTAATAAAACTCAAGTATATTCGCTACACAAATTGGTCACTACGTGAGTAAGTAAGTGCTTAAAAATAAATTGGATTTTTTTCAAGTGACTGCGTTTTGCTCGAATTTTTTAAAAGAGCTAGTGATTTAGGGAAACATGGCATTTTCTGTTTTAAAAATAACAATAAAATCTTAAAGTAATGGCTGGCAATTTTTTTTGCCACTAAACTAGAAAGGTTTTTGTGAAAAACAATACAAATAGAAGCCTTTTTCTTTGAATACCTATTTTAAGTGATAAAAAATTTATCACTAGGTATAGGTATTACTGAAAATAAAATTGGAAAAAAATGTTGGTCAAAGAATACGCGTGGATAAAGAAACGTCTTTGCCGTCTCATTTTTATTCGGTCTAGTATTTACAAAAAGGGAACCAGAATTTGTTCAACTCCAATCTTGTTTCTGATTTTTAGAAGATGTCGTGTCTTCTGCGAATTATTAACCAACACAGAATTGCTTACTAATTCTAGAACACACAACCATAAAATAACTTTAAAACTGTATCCATTTTCAAACTACGATAAAAATACACTTACACCGGAACTAAAAAAAAACGCCCTAAATAACAAATCAGCTAATTCATACATTTCATCGTGTCATGAGCCCAACAAAATGAGTGTATCATTATAAAAATCTAAATGTACCCGTTTCTTCAACACTTAAACCCCAACTGCTTGACAAGTAAATACTTGACATTGTAATTACAATTCACGCACCCATTGTTTTATAAAATTGTTAGCCAACTGTGTAAAAAATACAGCGGATTTACATACACCTGAAGCGTTAAAGTTGCTTTTTAATTCGGTGGGGTTATACTACCAAAATTAGACCATAGCGCGGTCAGAACACGCGATGTAATTCTATTTGAGATTTTTATCTGTTCAATTGATGGTTATATAGTTACGAAATGAGCTTAAAAAATACGATACTGTGGGTTTGGGTTGTGGGTTTAGTAACTAAGCATAGCGGTGGAGGGTTGAATAATTAATGTTGTGGGTATTTTTAGTTCACTTAAAACTGTTTTCGTCGTATTGTTACTTACCGAAAATATGCAACTTAGTTTATGTGCCTGTTTTTTTTAAACTTAAATTCCTAGCGTGGGGCAACCCACGTTAGGAATTTCTCCTGTATTGTGGGTGCGTTTACAAACATTTAAACTGACATACGCAAACAGCTAGACCCGAAACAACTACTTGTAGGTCATACAAATATTTGTTCCGTGCGGGAATCGCACCCGCGATATGTAGCGCAGCAGTCAATCGCTTAACCACTGCGCCAACCGTGTCATCAATGTGCCGTGACTGTTAAATTGCAAGGATATAAAAATCTAACGTTACAAAAAACTTTCTGTTAAGTTAGAAAACATTCAACTTCTCTGTTGGCGATTAATTGAATACTTATTTGCTGTCATACTCAAATATGTCATAATACTAATTATGTACCACAAAATATGATCGCCAATATTTTTTATATCGCAAGTAAGTAATGCAACCAAAACTGCACGAACCTCCGGAACCGCTACCGCTTATAAACCCGCTAGATCTTAACTACTAAAACCTCATCCCTAACGCAGTACAGTGCGTGATTTTGTTAATGAAGATCGTTCGAAAAACGTTGTATTTGGTAAAATAACATGTAACGAGTGTGTAAAATCTAATTATTTGTGTTATTATAGCAGGTAGTATGTTATTTGAGAAATCTCAATCTGACAGTGAACGATTAAGGTATTAGAAATTGTATTGTACGTAATGTTTTATATCTTCATTCTTAAGAAGTTGGGAGTTTTTAGGGTTGTTGAGTGCGTTGGCGTTTGTAGCTACGTTTTAGTAGTAAACAAACCGTTCTTTAACGTGGTTCTTACTTTTAAGAATGGTTTCCTTCAGCCAGATGTATAAAGAGTAGGTAAATGAAATGATGATGATTAATGATGTTTATGTTGTGTATGTAAAGTTAATGTTAGGGTAAAGTTACAAGGACACAATATTGTTGGTGATTATGGAAAATCCTTTATTTAGTTTGTTCAGGAACGGACGTTTACCTTTAACATTATAGCTTCATCCGTTTCTACAATAATTTTATATAATAATTAGTTCCTATAGAAAAATAATGCTCCATTTATCCTATATAGAAACAATTAATCTTTTTACTATACGTAACATAATCCAAGCAGTGAAACTAACTTCCTTCTTCTAACTTTAAAAAAAAAAAAACGTATCAAGGTGATTGGACGAGGAAGCGAACCTACGATCCGGCCTTGTTTCGTGAAAGTGTGACCTTTAAGCCATGGTGCCTTTAATATGAGTCCGATGAGGTGCAATAAATTTGATTGTTTTTATGAAATTATAAGTAGTATGCAATTGCTTCACTGCAAGACCTTTCATCTTGTTGAAAACCCTGCGACTTCGTCCGCGTGTTTGTCGTTTTAACATTCAATATTGCCTATGACACTCGGCAATACTCCGCTTCCAATTCGTGAAAGAATTTTCGGAAACGGATCAGTATTTTCGAAGATTACCCTCTACATAGAAACTCATAAATACCTTTTTATAATATTAGTATATATAAAGAAAGAATGAGCATATTTAGCTTATTGCGATTTCAGAATATTAATAAAGGACAATCTAAAATAAATGCACTATACATACACCGATAGGACGCTTAGCCAAAGTATCCAAAAATTATCAACCCTAACCTCTGCACCAACAAAGTCTATTCCTGGCAGCCATTTCTCACAATACCCAGCCAATAGCTACAATAAATTATAAAACCTACACCGCCCATTGCCAAGCGATACGTAAAACTCGACTCGTTCGTTCGGAATGAACGATTAGTGAACGAACGAGATCATATTACCACTGAATAGGTAGGTTCGTTCAGAAGGTTCACGGTGCAACTTAAGTACGTCCGGCGCACCCTGCACTGGGCATTCACCTTTGTAACCGACCTTGCTGTTCTTTTTGTTGTGGCATGAGACATCACACAAAATAAGAACAGAATGATGCATTTTTTTAATTTTTTTTATTTCATTCTATTACTACATAGATAAGTCTTTATTTGCCTTAAACGTGTTTTATTGGTTTTGATATAATGTCCACATGATTAGTTATACAGAATATTGTATCAATTGCATGCAAAATTATTAATAAAGGAGTTAAAGGTGAACTATAGTATGTCGCAGATTAATTGGTAATACAATAATAGTCATACAGATCATACATCACAAGCATTTTCATGAATACCTGTACACACATGTTTTATAATTTCAAGTTAAAGAAATCTTTAAGTTATGTCCATTCAGCCATAAGATTCAAACTGCCAATAATTGAATTAAATCGTAATTTAGTTACTTTAACCATTCCATTTCAATGGTTTTTAAATATTGCGTGCAAAACATCGTTTCCCTTTGTATCACCCATGTTATTTCAAGCCCGCTGTTACACCATAAAGGCTCATACAGACTCAGACAGTGTATCGGATATCTCGCGAGTCTTCACGAGCCTTAACTTTGAAAGTTAAGGCTCATACAGACTAGTGCAATATCGCGGGCGCGATGCGACACTAGTAGCACAATTTCTTTGTCGCTGCCTGTCGCGCCCGCGATATCGCGCGAGTCTGTACGAGCCTTTAATCATTATTCATATGGCTTACAAAGTAATATATTTATCTTTTTGCTTGATGTTTCAATATATTTTTTATAGTTTCAGTGCATTAGAAACCTCCACTAAGTGAAACTTCTGTGTTTAGCTGTTTATTTAGCATTTTACGAAGACCTTGGTCGGAGATCGACCGGGATTGCTCGATATCTTGGTAATCTTGACTTTCACGCCGGAGATTAATTGTGGTACTTTGTGGTTTTTGAGTACGAGACGAAGAATTAAGGCGCATGTGTGTTATTCCGTAGACAGAGAGAGTGACAGCTTTTATTACAATAATGAAAAGGGGCCGTGTATAGGCCTTCTTTATTGCGCTAAAAATATATCTCACTAAAATTCAAAGTTAGTTGCGATTTTGGTGAAAAAAATTATATTTTAACCTCCAAATCTAAATTTGTTGAACAATTTTTCATTTGTTTTTATAATTTTTAATCCTGGCTGTTTTATCATGCTTAATAAAACAGATGTTCAAGAAGAATCCTACCTCTAGGCTGAATTTAAAGCTTGAATAGAATCAGATTTGAACTAACGGTCGACCGAGAATTCAAGCGTTAACGTACCGTCTGCCTGTATTGTGCTCCATTCTCCCAAGAGTCTCTTTTCAGCAACTATTTCAGGAATAGAAACCTTATCTCAGCCCAATAAGCTTCCTGATTTTCTCCCCATTTTCATTCAGACTTTTTTCATATTTAAACACAAAAAGTTCTTCTAAAGCCTTATTAATAAACTCCAGCACTCGTTCTACTGCAATCGCAATATATGAAAACATTGCACAAAATGATTTCACATGAAAATTGTGTACCTACATATTATTATTGGAGTTCAATATCCAAAATACTTTTTCAAAGAGTTTAAGCGAAATAAAAGTTTTCAATTCAACAAAAAGTTGGGCTTATTGACGTAAATCGACTTTATCATAATAAATTTATTGCCCCGGGCATATTACGGGGTCTTTGTGGGGTGAAAACGCACGTTGTCGGTCGTGAGATGTTTATGTATGTGTAAAATATGGAAATTCGGTATGAGATTCATTTTAGATTGATTTTTGCCCGTGTTGTGTTATGTGTAACATTTCGGAACGGATTGCAAAATGATTTTCGATTGTGCGTTTTTATTTTTAGCCAAAACTTGTTTGAGAACCTGTTTTTTGTTTACATTGACTTGTTATGTTTAAAACTGAAATGAAAAGAAAGAGTGACTTGACTCCATACTTGGATTTTCATTAGTTTTTTCGTTTACCAAAAAAAAGTGTGAAAACAGGATATAAGTTGTCAAAAATGAATAAAAATACAAGTTTTAATAGTAGTTTAAACTAAAACGATTAAAATAAACTGGTATTTAAACATTATTATACCAACCAGTTACCATATAAGGGTAAACGTGGGTAGTATTAATAATATCCATTATTTTACTTCGTAACGGTCTTCTAAAGACCAAATGTTAATGGAGGTATTATGTTGGCATTCATAGAAAACCTCTTGATTGTGATTTATGTACCTCTGTAAGTATTAAGGTCATTTTTTGTTGAAAAAGGTGAGCGTTTTGTTGCACCGTCTAGATTTAATTTTATGAGAGGTTCAAATCTTTTAGTTGAGATGAATTTTTGATAAGATTTTTAAGATAACAAATGTTGAATTGTTTTATTCAGAAAGTTTTGTGCTTTTGTTAGTTTTGCATGAGTCATAGAGCTTATAAACATGGGTTTTTAGTTTTATAAATAGCATGTTATAACTGTAAAAATAATTTAAATATAAATAAATGAGTAAAGATGAAGTCTGGTAATTTCAGAAAAAAAAAAAAAAACAATTTCACATTAGAATTTTTAAACAACCAACAATGACGATGACAAGAGATTTCGGAAGAGTACGATCTTATTTTCCACTAATGTAGGGTGAAAGCACATTTTCTCGTCCGTTCACTTAAAATCTAAATAAAACTCATAATGAAACCAGAAGAGTGACTTCGTAAAAATATATTTAAGGTCATATACTTTTATCACGCACCGTCTGAAGGCCCTTAAAACTTGCAAATATTACACCCTTAACGTTTTATATGTATATTTTAAATGATATTCTCGTAAATTCCGTAACTGTTACGTCACGTAAATGTTCAGATTTTTTGTAACTGCGTTTTTTTCGCATTTTTGTAAGTAACATTTACATGTTATTATCAAGTTCAACTTTGAATAAAAAATGAAGGTTTTCTGAAATTATCATTTTGTTGGTACAGTCTACAATATAATGATATTAAAAATAGACTGATGATTATGCACTTTAAGGAGCACGTAGTAAAACGTTAGCTGTAAAAAACTTGTTCACTACATTTTATGGGAAAAGAATCCTCTAGATTATTATGGCACGTAAAAGTTACTAAAATAGTGTAAGACAACTTTGTGATGCAAAGTTTAATGTAATATTTACTACCATTGCTTTTTAATTTTATGACTCACCATAAGAGTAATCCTATGTTTAATGTCCATTTTCTAAATGTTCTATCTCGAAAACTTTTTGAAGTGTTGTTTAAAAACATTATCCTCATAATCTTTCTTATACTTCCTTATATATCTCCAAGTTGTTCATTTAGGGCATTAGCGGAGATCTACGTGGCTATATCTGTCGTCTTATTTTATGTGGTTATCTTGAAAACTGCTAAACCAGTTTAAGTGATTTTTACATAAATGGAAAGCTTATGTCTTCCTGATCAGCATCGAGATAAAGTATATAATTATGCTTCACTTATAAAGGTACATACAAGGTTTTGAGTACTTTAAACTCCACAGATTATTTCCGCACTCATAAACGTATTATTATTGTGCAGTTTGACGCAATTACCAATACCACAATTTAGTACTATTTAGAATTATGCTTTTCTCATAATTGAGGGGATAGTTAAAATATTAATTCACCAGTAAGGCAGTTTCATGGCATAGCTGGAAGGTCATTCGCCTGCTACCGATAAGATAATGCCTAGATAGTTCTAACAGTATCTTTTTCCTGACTTGAGAAACTTGCCACGAAAACCTTATTTGCTAGCATTCGATTTATAAGACTGACTAGCTGCTGCACGAGGCTTCACCCGTGTAGCTTTTCCTAAAATAAAAGTAGCAGTAGAAGCCCTGTTAAAATCGGTCCAGCCGTTTTAGAGGTTATCCGGAACAAACAGACAGACAGACAACGTTGTTGTTTTAAGTACCGTATATACTTTCATATGCGTTTAGTAAAAAGCTGTTATTTTTTAATTACAAACAGACACTTAAATTTTATTTATTTATATAGATTTAAAATATTAAGCCTTCAAGCAACGTCTTTAAACTTTTCCACATTTTGCACACCAAATAAAAATATATAAATCTATATATTTCAGAATAAAAATCCTTATGATCTGAACTTCTTTACGAGTAAGGGGACATTCAATATAGGGACTAAAGGTGGGCTCAGCGAAGCGCCATTTTATAATAACGCTTTATACACATTGGGGTATTACTGTAATTTGGGGGAACTCGCCTGGAAGAAGGTACCTACTGGGGTGCCTCTTGGAACAAAAACTTCAAATTATGGAACGATAAAGGACCATGTTATTAAATTAAGTATTGTTGATGTCCACTCTGAAATTGGATTAAATTAACGGGTTTATGATAGCCGTAGAAGTGAAAATAACATGACAAAATATTATATTTATAACAGCACAATATATACTTATAATTCTTGCTTTGTGATAAATGATTCAAATTAATTATACTATTGACTTTTATAAAAAATATTTACAGTTGGATAATAACTGGTGCATATACCACACACCGTTAAATCTGCATTTTATGCAGATAATGATAACATTTTCAACAAAAAGTCTTATTATAATTGCAAAGTGCAATTAATTATTTTAACAATTTCATATTAAACGGAATTGATAATTTATCAATTTACAGTTCAGTCTTTTCATACACATATTTCGACCACGAAATGTTTCTTTCGTCTTTCTAATATTATTATTTTTATGATACTACAGTAACTACATTTGCATTTTTTTTTTTTGTATTTTTTTTTTAATTTTTCTTATAATTTTTTTTTTTTTTTTTAAACGTTCCCCCACACTAGGAATTTCTCCTGTATCGTGGGTGCGTTTACAAACATTTAAACTCACATACACAAACAGCCAGACCCGGAACAACTAATTGTAGGTCATACAAATATTTGTTCCGTGCGGGAATCGAACCCGCGACACGCAGTGCAGCAGTCAATCGCTTAACCACTGCGCCAACCGGGCCGTGCCAATCTGCATCTTCAATAAATACCCAGGTATCACTATATTTAGTGGTTTAAATTGTGTGTTGCAATCAGTCTGAACTCTCTATACTTATAGCACAAGTCCACTACCTCTGTTCACCGCAAAAAAAAAAAATACAAGCATGAACATAATTCTTTTCCTGGTCCACAATGCATGATAAATCGCACACGTGACAGCTGTAATGAAAACACAGCGACAGACATAAGGGCGTGTAACCATGCATGCGACATAGGAAACGTATATTTTAGCATAGCTTTAATAAACATTGGTGATTATACAACACTCCAACAATATGGTGATGTGAGATTGTAAATAAATCGGAAATATGCCGTGGATTGGCCACTTGGGCTTAGGCGCGGGTTTTCTTTTACAGAAGCAATTTTTACAATGGGAAAACAATTGTATCTATATTTTTCGAACAAAGAACACGTCCTAATAAAATAAGATGCAAACAATTTATCTTATTCCGTAAAAACAAAAAAAAAAAAAAAAAAAAAAACTAAGTTGCCATAAAAATAAAAATTTGAGTCCCTCAGAAAATCGGGTGCGCAAACATTGTTACAAAGTTGGAATTTACAACTATTGACCATGATAAAATATTATTTTGATGCGAGTTGACCCTTAGGGCTCTTATAGATAACAATTAAAGGGTAATGTAGCTACCGATTCACATGTCAAACACGATGTTTTTCGAGAAATTTCATTGGATGAAAAAGTTATATGTGCACATAGGACTTTATGTCCGAAATAATTCGATTATTTTAAGCAAACAAACAAAAAACGTGACTTCTTACCTTAGGTATCAATTACGAATTCCATAAATACACACGCACGGCCGGCCATGTTTTATTCAACTTTTAAATCGTATAATAATTTTTTTCACAAAATGTAGGTTGTGTTTTAAAAATTTGGCCGGTCGTTCAACTGTGTTGTGGGAGAATTCTGTGTAACAATGGATCGTTTTCAAAAATTCGGAATTTTTCGGTAAAAAATGAACCGTTAATGACGATTTTAATGTAGTATTTTTTTCTTGTTTTCAGGTAAGGAGGTCTTCTTTTTGACGTCCGTAAGTGGATGTGTGAATTTTGCTGTTATATTGGTGAGTGCGAGGTGGTGATTAATTCAGCGAAGAACGGTATGGAATTACTTCTATAAAACGAGTATGAAAATGGTTATAAATTAATTAGAAATCTTAATTTTTTGATCTCTTATTCAAAACACTTGAAAAATACGCCTTTTTAGGTACGAAAACCTCTTTTTGTTTTCCAAAAAGTCTCAGATTACTACTGCTAATAAAATTACAGAGAAAAACCTAAACATCAACAATCAGTCTCGTCGAATTGTGTCTAACGCGGTGGGGTGAACCACCTCATTATCGGCCTCTCGTGAATAATATATGGGACGAATTTTGCGATTCCGCCGATGACTGTCGTCAGCGTTGCGTCATCGTCACTCTCATTACAAAAACATAGGTATTCAATGATTGAACTGATTATACAGGTCATATTTATCAAGTTACAACTAGTTAATAGTTTCTAGCCGATAGTGACAGTATTATAATCATAATTTCAAACAAGTACCGACTTGTTCCGTTGACAACCAACCGTTGGATATTGACTATCACAACTCGCAAGGAATAATAATCAGCTTACACTTTTTCATTGCGTTATTTCTTCTGAAAATTTAGGAACTGTGGTCAAAAAAAGAAGCAATGGATATTCAATCGGCAATTTGTAGGGGTAATGTAATACGTTTTCTATTACCCGATCGGTTTAGAAATTCAAAGTTTATCAACCTAAACGAGACCGCGTATTGAATATAAAGAAATATAATGTAACGTTTGAATGCATTCAACGTTCGTTTTGCAAAAGTTATTTTTAACACGAACCTTTTTAAAATTAATATTCCATGCATATGTTATATGTGTGTGTTGACACGGTTTTTGCTCGGCAGGGTAAAGAAAACAACTCTAAAAGGTTTTTCAACATTATTATTTTTTGACCATATATAATACCTAACCAAAGATTTTTGCAAATTGCTGCTGTATCAATAGATTAAAATATGTGGCATTAAGTAGGTACCAATTACTCTAAACTTTAAATAAAGTGATCCGTTATATTATTTAGAGTGACTAATAAAACCCGCTAATTTTAGAGTCATAAATAGAAATCCCAATTTTAGACATTCACAAATTCAGTATTAAAATCAGTGTAAAATTTCAGCATAGTCAAATAAGTCGCAAAGTCAAGCGTTCTTGTCAATGCGGGGTCAAAGGCAAACAACCTGGGGTCGGTTCAATGCCTTCACTTTTTTATTTACGGCTTAAATTTTTGCCTTTATTTAAGCATTTAATCATGAGTTTTTATTGGTAATTTAACTATGGGTTAATTTTAACTGTGATTGCAATTATTTTATTTAACTAATATTCGGATGCATGTACATGATTATATTCAAATCAAATTGAGGTATGTCCTCAGAATGGCTTTAATATGAAGTTTTTTTAGTCTGGTTATCTTAGAATTTATGGATAAACAGAGTTGTTTAGGAAAAATACATCTTCCGAATTTTGGTTCGAATCTCGCATCTTTTGAAACTTTAAAATCAACTAATAACTATGGCATGACATTATTCTTTAGCAATTCCAAATTAAAAATATTCAGACAGCCATTTTCCAGTTATATTATTATCAATTGGGGTCAGCTAGCAACTAAAATATCAGTGTAAATAATTTCAGTCCTATCCCAAGGTATTTTACCATGCGTGCGTTGTTTGTTTAATAATTATAAGTATTATATCAGTATCTAATCTCGCTGAGTTCAGTAACCACTGCAATCTATGTGTGTAATACATAAGTCATTAAGATAACGGTTGTATCATTTGCCAAAAAAGTTTTTATAGATAGGTATATTTATAATGTGATCAAACAAGCTGTGTGCTATATATTTTTTTTATATTATCTACAATGTAAGCGGTAAAGTCCTACGGTTATGGAATGGATTTTCGAGTAAATGGTTTTGGGTTTCTTCCATAATATTATTTCACTTGTTATGTGAAAAATAATTACTTTGTTGTTCCACAACCCACTATAACAGTCATCTAAGAAAATATAATTATTTGAGATTTTTATAAAAAAGTATCTTTTGCCTATAATTGAACTTTCATTCCTTATTTGTTTATTATCGGAACATCTAATGAGGTCGTTAACTCTTGTTTTT
Organism: Dryobota labecula; assembly: GCA_947523025.1. Taxonomy (NCBI): domain Eukaryota; kingdom Metazoa; phylum Arthropoda; class Insecta; order Lepidoptera; family Noctuidae; genus Dryobota; species Dryobota labecula. The sequence continues at coordinate 1,926,283 of OX383300.1, forward strand.
GTTTTTATTAAGATTTAGAAATAGATAATGATTTTACTTGATAAACAAATTAGATTTCTTTAGGTAAGATAATTATCTTTCGAGAAGCAACAAAAAAATTTTTTTTTTAAGAATTCGTAAGTAAAACTTAACCTTTAAACTCTTTTAAAATAATTCAGAATATTTAGCGGTTCATAGCGTAAAACTAATTTTAGAAAAAACGCACATAAATTCTACGAAATAAATCTGAATGTATTTCAATTTAGTGCTTACTACAAGAGATGAGTAGGTGTACGAATAAACACTAGAATCAAGTTCATTGACCCTATTATCTTGGTTAATGTATCGACACGAACCTTTTGCAGCTGTTAGTCACACACTCAATAGATTTTTTCACAATACTATAAGTATTTTACAACAATATTATTAAAAATATTGCCTACATTTGTCAATCAGTAAACACTATTCTCGGTAGAACACAGTCCAATTAGCATTGTATTCCATTAAATTACATTGTAAATTGAATTATGTCATCCTAATTATTAGTTAATGACTAAATGAGCCCGGTTCCTGAAAGCCTATATTCTATTCTATTGATTTTGATGTCCAATGATTTGATGGGCTTTTGTTATTACTGCTATCCAATCACACCAACACATTTGATTTAACAGCAATTTACTGATGAAAAGCCTGAGCCTAACTAAACTTTAGGATATAGAAATATTTGATAAACGTTTTCAGTTTATTAAATCTATTAGAAACTCTAAAAATATATAATCATGTATCTAAAACAAGTCATACGATGTTGAGATGAAAACTTGGCACTATTGGTCTCGTGTTTCGAAGATTCGTTGCAATATTGTGTGAGTTAGAGTATGTTTATCTGTGCGATAGATGGTGCCACGTGTCGCTTGGTAGACGCGTGGATGAGTTTCTTGCCAAGTACTACATGTCAATCGTTATAATAATTTATTACGTCAATTATATTAACAAGTTGTGTAATATCTTATTATGTAGTGTATTTGTAACGTGTGAAATAATAAATTAACTATGATAACTTTTATGATGAGATGGAAAACCTTAAAGGCTCGCGCAGACTGGCGCGACAGGGAGCGCGACCCTTGTCGATGATTTACCTTACTTTCGAGCATGCTGTATAGGAATACAAAAAAGTAAGTCAAAATAGTGCCTATAGATTGTTTAGTGTCGTAAATAAGTGTGAATGAAATAACACAACTTTTAATTTTCAATTGCAGTGTAATTAAACCAATTGCAATTAAAGATATCTCAGCAGGCGGATGGTTCAACAACTACGAAACAAAAACACAATCTGGCCATAAATAGTAGAGTTAATAAATTTATGTTTCCCATTAGAAGAAATCTATTTATTTATTATTTAATAGTTTAACCACTTAAGACTAATTAGCTCTTAAAATTAAATAGTCCAAGTCGTTTGCTAGCTGTCCTCTCGTAATTACTGCGCCATTAATGATCACTCCAGATTTTTCTATAAGTTTCTTTTATGGATTTATTATGGGTCGTATTTCTGAGGTCTAGAACCCATTTAAATATAATAAATTATTTATTACGAACTTTTATGCATAGCATTTTTTGTCCTTTTTATCACAGAATTGTTATCTTCTGTGTCACAGATATTTTACATTTCTACATCCAATCCCTATTCTGGAAAGACTTTATTAAAAATCTTATTCCTTTTTATGCGCCATATTGTTTATTTATGTTCTTTAATAAAAGAGATGTTTGCAAGTATGTTCTGTTGCAAATGTGCTTCTTATCTCGGGGTAAATATTTTTAAGTGCGTATAAAAAGCTGTTGCACTTTTTTATGTGCATTGCAAGTGGATCCAAATGTAGGTAATGTATCAACTTGATACTTTGTAAAAGCTTTTAAGTAATCAAAGGGAGGATTATTTTTAATGGACTAAGTATTAATATTCTTTCTAGGCGCATTTAAGTTAATACCTTGTATTAGTGATTTTAATCACTATAATGTGCGATCAGAAGCAAATAAATAATATTGACTGTTTGTATTAAATTTTCTGTAAATGTAGGAATACCTAAGTTAAAAACTTTTTGATAGTTATGTGTGATTTTAGACGCATTCATAAAACACATCACAACAAACCCAAAAAAAAGTTATAGATTCCTTTTTGTTACAGCATTTTTCATTAAATCAATAAAATATATATTTCGTTTATAGTCGCAGACATATTATCATACTCTATCTAATCTACAAAACCGAATTCTAATTTCCCGTTGTTAAGCCGAAAGCGATCCGACCAGCGTGCTATTTATAGTTTGTGTCGAAGTGACCTACTTAGGAAGTTTGTAGATAACCTAACATGGTCCCAGACTTTATCTTGATGCGACATGTCTATCACTTTCCTGTGTACACTGTTTTCAATATGTAAAGATTATTAATTACGAATAAATTATTTAGATTATATCTACTAATATTATAAAGCTGAAGAATTTGTTTGTTTCGAACTAACACATTGATTTCAGGTTCGAATTGATTTAGTGTTGGATATCCCAATTCTTGAGGAAGGTTATAGGCTAATTAACATCACTCTATGACCCTTAGGAGCCGAGGAAAACGACAAAAAGTCAGAAAGAACGCTAAGCGAAAACGAAGTAATTGCGCGAGCGGGCGATACGATGCGACAGGGTGGGTTGGGGCCGAAATTTTACGCGGACGAAGTCGCGGGCAGAAGCTATTTAAAACTATAAGCAAAAATAAAGTTAGATTTTTTATAACGTTTTATGGGCCTCTCCATCTAGGTTTTGAAAAAAAACATTTTCTATGTTCGCATCACCAAGCCATAAGCCAAACCAGCGGGGTAATTGCGTACCACACTAACAGTAGCAATTGGTTTCATTTTGACAGTTCAACAACACTCATTGCGTTATACACGTTGTTGAGCGACACATTTTTCGAACATAGGAAGCAATGAATTAGCAATTTGCTTCAAAATCATTCAGATTGGGATTGATAGCGTACAGTTCCACAAAATTATTTGTGATAGTTCAGGCTCGAGCAGCTCTCTATTTATCATTACTTTGAAAACACTACTCCTGATTTCATTAAATTCTCTCATGAATGCTAGCTTAAACACTTTTATTTTCAACCATATAAAAGCAAGTTTTCGAGCTAAACATACAAATCTCATGAATGCAAAAATCGGCGCGAAAATATTCAAAATCAGAATGCCATATTAAAAACAAGGCCGGACTTTGCCGGATTAAGGGTGATGTACATCCAGGTTTAATCTACGTTTATCGGCGACGGGCAGGCGGGCACAGTCAATACCGATCGACGGTTTAATCCGTCCGTCCTGCCTGTTATATTGTTTTAATAACTTGTGAATTTATGCCTTTTGAGCTTTTTCGGGGAATCGTGGTGAAATGTTTTGGAGTTTTCTGTGTGGTGGTATTGTTGCAGAGTAGTGCAATATTTTTTTCACTCCTGTTGCTCAAAAAGTCCGTCATTTTAGCGTACCAAAGCGGGGATAAAATAACATATTTTCCTCTTGGCGAAAAGTATTTATTTTTATTTTTGGCGATTTATTTTTATTTTACCAAGGAGCCTACAATAACGAGAAATTCTTTATTCATAAGTAAACATAATCATGAATAAACTCGACTTATTACTGTTTCATAAACAAATAAGAACAATTATGTTTTTTTGAAAATAGAACTTAAAGCGGCGATCTCTTCAGTAGAATGCGTGCATCGCGTTGCAGCTACAGAAGAAATTAAAAAAGGCATTGGCGCGAAATCTTTAGAACTTTCCTCAAATTACAAATTGAATTGATGACCGTAATTTATTTTACAACATTGAAAATGTCATCATCTAGTGAGAATGGAGACCCTAATTTGCAGATGGAAGAGAAAGGAAAAGAAATAATATTCAATCTGTTGCCTTCAAGGTGTATTGGATTATTTTATTTTCTCACAATTGTAGTGAAAAGTAGAGTGTAACACACGGCACTAAAAACCTTTTAAAACTCGGTTTCTATTTACTCCCTCGCTAAAGCTCGGGAGTAAAACTACCTCGTATATAATGGGTAATTTTAGCCCCTTGTAACCCACAAACTAATATTTTTAGAAAAAAAATATATGTGACTAGCTTTTCCCAATTTTTTGTAAATCTTTCCCTAGCATTGCAGTCCTATGTTGGAAATAGGGCTCTTTCAAACTTTAAATGGCACCACTAATAGTACCTCCACCATGCCTAAATCTGTCAAAATATTTCAATACGTTAACTCAGTATTCTGCCCCAGTAATGGAAACAAAAATCAAGTTGATTCAAGGCATCATTTCACTTTGGCAAAGAAAAATAAGTGTAAATTATTTGTGTACACAATTCGCCTATAGATTCGCGAGTGTTTTGGCAAATACTCTTGGTTCGGACAGAGTCGGCGAAAAGTTGTGAATTTAACGACTTTTCTTCTTTGCTAAATGTCTTGTGTTTTTATTTAGGATATTGTGGGATGGAACGGGGTAATCATTTGTAGAATACTAGTGAAATAGGAGAATGATCAAATAATAAGTGTCAAAGTTTAGAAGGCAAATTTATGCTCCTTTTAAGTAACTAATTATGAGTATCAGTCGTTATTTAGGACCTTAATTTACTCTTTAAGCAGTTGAGTAGGATGAAAGAGACAAAAAAATAACAAACATCAAACATAACCTTACGCTTGTATTCCCCGAAGGGTTAGGCGGAGAGTGCCTGTAGACCTAGTCCACATTTCGCCAGTTATGTGTGTGGTATAGGGTCCGTCTCGTATAGGGTCGCAGCATTATGCTGGGCGATAGCCGTTTTGCGTGGATGTGTGTGACGCACATTTTCCCCCAACTTGTTCTTTTTTGTGTTTGTGTACTTTCTTTGCGTCATGTTTACCGCAAATAGGTTTTTTTCTTATCTTTAAGTCCCATATAATCCTATTACATGGGACTTAAACATAAGAAAATGCCTATTGCCATCAACAGGTTACAAATCCAGACTCCGGGCCGGTACTGAAAAATTCTAGGTGGAAAAACACAATAACAGTTTGCCCGGAAAATTAACATGAAAACCGAACACTATGGGTACCGCCCCGCCCCGCACCAATTAGGTTAACAAATAATTTCCAAATCCGAAACCTATAAACCCCATTTTCAATTACCAACCCTGTTTACCAAAAAAATGTTAACCCACCACTCGCTAACGCAACGTTGTAATCTACCGTGGTGTGTTAAGGTTAATGACCGTCGTTACATCGGCAGTAGGGGTTGAATCTGAGCACCGATGGGTTTTCCTCCTATACGTATATATTATTTATCTTTCTAACTGTAAGCACGTGGTGTAATGGGTTTAGTAAATGTACCGGAGATGATAGGGCGAAGATTTTTTTGTTGCGAAGTATTTCGAAGTATTTATGTTAGCAATATGTCTATTTTTTACATCGTTTGTCTAGTGTTATCTTTGGGACCTTCAACATATATAATAATAATAACTAGCTTTTGCCCGCGGCTCCGCCCGCGTGAATGTCGGTTACCGCGTAAAAAAGTATCTTATTTCCTTCTCCATATCCCAGGCTATATCATTGCCAAATTTCATGACGATCAGTTCAGCGGTTAAGGCGTGAAAACGTAAGAGACAGACAGACAGACAGAGTTACTTTCACATTTATAATATTATAATATTAAGTATGGATTGCAGTCGCTTATCGTGTCTGTATGTGTATCTGAACGCAATAAACTCAAAACCTACCAAACTAATTTTCATACGATTTTCACCAATGGGACGGAGTTATTCATTAGGAAGGTTTGGGGTGTAAAATTAATTAATGTTTTCTGTAAATTGGCCCAAATATGACGATGATTATTGAAGATGCCGGAAAAAATCATACCGACTGGGAGCTTTCTGACGTGCGCTGCGTAAACCAATAGTTGTATGAAAACAAGGTACTCGTATTACGATTTAATCCTCTTCTAAAATATTTATTAAACTTTAGCAACGCTATACCTTTGTCTATCTGCATGTTTCATTTCTCTCTGGACCCAATTCTGAAGTCCACACAGACAGACTCGCGGGAAGAAGCTAATACTCGTACATATTATAAATTAAATTCGCTAATCGTGTCTGTGTGTGTGACCGCGTTCTTTTTCTAACTGCGCAACAGATTTTGATGCGGTTTTCACCATCGTTTAGAGAACTTATTCCGGAAGGTTTATAATTATATTACATGTAACAAAATTACATATTTATAATCAAGTAGGTAATATATTTAAAGGTCGCTAGTATATTATAATCAGACTAGCTGCACCTCGCGGTTTCACCCGCATAAGTCTCAATTCCGTGAGAATATCAGGTTGAAAGTATCCTATGTGTTAATTCAGGTTATAAACTATTTGTTTGCCAAATTTCATCGTAATCCGTTTTGCCGTTTTTTCGTGATTGAGTACCAAACACACACCCATCCTCACAAACTGTCGCGTTTATTATATTAGTAGAATTTTAAGAGATTCAATGATTCTTCTACTCGTAGCGCGCCACTTGCTTTGCTTCAAGTGAAAATCTTAGCCATTCAATTCTATTGGTTATGGGATTGATTGGTCAGAATCCGTTTCATAAACCTTTTAGTGTCATAATACGCTATTGAATTTCATTCCAATAATGATTTAAGGTATTACCAATCAGCTCATCACTCATTACTGAAAGACTTCCCATCTATGAAATCGTTCACGTTCCACCTGACCTTTTCAACCCTCACAACAACACTGTAGCATTTAATAAAACAATTGGCTGCTCGATTACTGGCCGAAAACCACCCTAAACTTTAACTGACCCACCATAGTTCACCATGAAAATAATCAAAAAAAAAAAAAAACCGAAACATTGGTACCTACTAACCGAAACTATTAATACTGCTGACCCTAAATTTTGCAGATAACGTACAAGCAGATTAATCCCATGTTATCATTAGGCACACTCGCTGTTCGATAATGTCCTTCAGCCAAGATAAACTGCTTTATCCACCACCTTTATTACTTATGCTATAGAGTTGAAAATTGCAGTTATTGGGTGTATTTGTAGGTTGGCATGCTGGTATTGGGGACACAACAGATTGACGGGTTGATCCTCTTTTGTGATAAATATCTATTGTTCTAGTGTCTTTTCTTTGAAGGCTTATTGGTCTCGGATCTTGACGAAAGTGTATCATTAACTTTAATTATAGGGTAAAGGGCAGATATTGAGATAGATAGAGAAACTAATTGCATGGTGCATTGAGATTCTTTGTAGTGATATCGTCGTAATGAAGCTTTCCATCTGCTTGGGTGTGTGACTCAATGCTTAAGGACTTTTAAAATAAAATGTGTATAGAGAAAAAGCTCTGTCTCCGCTAGCTCTAAACTACATCAATCATAAATAAAATCTAGTACTAAATAATCATAAACATATAAGAGCCTAATCTTTTACACGCTTTTATCCCCTCTGATACATCTTAAAAGATAAGAAATAAAAGCATATTTTTAAAAGCTCTTAAATATTGATACGGCGGCCATTCGGATTGCTTTGGATACTGTCGCCTAAGATCGTGACTGGACAAGCACGAAGCGAAAATTTATTTCGACAGTCCACGAAATGTGACCGAATGCATTTTATGTCATTAACTTTTAACGAGAATTAACGATTGGAAAGGAAGTAGGTAAGGATTTTTTACTTAAAACAACATAATATTTAGGACCTAAAAAGACAAAAAAAGAGGGTTCAAACTTACACAGATTTTAGTATCTTGCCTGTATTTATGCCCTTCTCTAAATTACTGTTTCACACGATGTCCAACCAGCTCTATAAAGACAGATATTAAAATCAAAACTTAAGATAGGGCGTGTACTACCACCTACCATTACCAACTCATCCCCAACCCAATATTAAAATAAACAAAATACAGTCCACCACTCAGCTTTTGTACAATACTCATTATATATAACAGTTGTACAACAATCAATCTTGTGCTGAACGCCCTACTAAATTGTCTTAACACGGACGATCCATTTGTAAGGATTTTGTTAAAAAAATGGTATTACTAATGACATGGAAGTAACAGGAAAAGTGCTTGAACTAGACAGATTGAATATTGTTGAAGTAGAAATAATATTACTGTTAGATTTTTTATGGTGGAGTGTTCTCTCTTAACGTGATTTCTTAGGGTGGCCTCCACCACTTTTACAGTTTTTGTTTTCGATTTAACCAGTTTCCTCCAATGGTGTCTAAGCACATTATGGACACCTAACTCTATCAATCACCTCAACCTATTGGAAAACCGCCTATAGAATTGAATTTGATATAGCTATCTCAATATACTTCTTGCACATTTCCACGCCTCCTCGAAAATGAAGACGCTCTTTCAACTGGCCAACACAACATAAATCTGGCCTCTAGTATCGATCTTTAATGCCACTTGGACTCCTGCCCATCCCATAAAATCACCCTTTTACCATAAAACAGAAACCCATTAAGGAACCCATCAAAATTCACTTATAAACTTTCACATAATTCAAAATACTTATTTGAAAATGTAGATATTATAATATCGCTCTAGTATATTCATCTCGTATTCATTCTGTCCATGTCAATAATCTTAAGTGTCGTCTTGAAGTATTGCCAGACATATATAATTTTAGTTTTAGATGTCTAGACTAAAATTAAGTGTCGGGTATAGAAAAGATTTTAGTAAACACGGCTGGATAGGGCTGAGGAAAGTCGATAGTTGGCGTCAAGCTGTCGATGTTTTAGTTAATTGCAATGGTGATCGGCACATTTTCTATAGCTTTAATTACCTTATAGATACTATTACAAGTATTGAACCTCTAATTAATCAATTTACTTACAACAAACAGCATAATCGTACCTACTTGAAACATTTTCGAAAATATGAGATAGACAAGATAAATAAAGCTCGCAGAAAAACTTTTTAAAAACAGCAGTAGCTTGTACACTATCATAACTTTAGTTTATCATACCGAAAGAAATCCACGAGAAATTGGAGCCCGCTACGAAGTGGGGTTGAAAACATTTTGCTCCGATATATCGGAACGGTAGCAAAAATTGGCACGGAATATATCGTAGTGCATATCTCGATCTCCAAAACCCGTATTTACGTTCGCAGGTAACAGAGGAAAGTTTTAGGGTTCCTTACGAAATTGGAAAAGGACATTTCCGTTTTTGCTTACTGTTTGGCTCGTAAATGAAGATGGGATTTGGTATCTTTACAATGCGTGTCTTTCTTTCTGTTACTCAGCATTTTGCACCTCTGAACACAAAATAGCTATGAAACAAAGTGAGGATACATACATACATACCCTTTGCCCTACAGTGGGACAATATCGGCTGATTATTACTATTATTGTTTTTATAGAAAAGTCAAGTTGCCGATACTATTCCGTTTGAATCCCATCACTAAAACTTAGAAGTAATTTAAGCCAAGCGCATATTTAGTGACTTAATTTATATGATTACTAATTGTTTTATGGTCTAATTTGACAGAATTTTAGAAACAATGCATATAATTTATATTTGAAACTCGATATTAAGGTATAATTTGAATTTAAACGTACATTAGTTATCACGTAGATTATTATTTTTCTCCAGACTGTCTGAGAGTAAGGCACCCACGCAACAGAAGTGACTAGACTTGAAGTACTTTAAATCTTTATAATGTATGCCTGCGTACTAATTAAAAATTTAATGTATTGATGATAAGCTACAAATCTTGCATATAAGTGAGCAACTCTAATTTTAAGCTGATAGCGCACATAATCTTATTTGTTACTTAGGTTAAGCACTATGTTTTGTGTAAAAATCGTGATTTTTTTTAAAAGATTTTTTTTTTTTTTTTTTTGCATCGTTCAGTCAGAGCTTTCCGCGCGACTAGCATATATACAACATCCCGACATCAACCATCAGGCAGTTGCCCACCAGACACAACACCCGTCTGGTCGGAGTATCCTCCCTTTTCCATAGAGTATGAGTGAACTTTACACCCTGTTCCTCATACCTCTATATAACTATTTAAAGGAATAACTTAAAATTATATTTTCTTAACAACATTTCCGCGTGTAAAGAGCCGTTGCATCGATCCAATTTACTCCCTTTTATCGAAGTAAAAAAGAAAATTGACAGCAAAAACCGACGGAACCACAGAGTGAGTTTATATTATTTGTGGAATCGAACGCTGCACATCTGGTCGAGGTGTAGGTTTTTTATTAGGCTGTTATTTCTGCAATCGGAGCCGACCCGCTCCGTTTTACATGTTTACATGCTGTGGGGAATTAAAATTTTGTTGGTGCTTTCGAGTTTTGGTTTCAGAAAATAATGTTAATTGATTTCGTAGTTAGTTTATTTTCTGGAAAAATAGTAGAAGTTTATTTAACTCTAAAATCACATAGGTAATGTTAGTAGCTTTGTATGTAACATCTCGCAATGTTTTCTTCTTTATGTTACGGTTTAAAGTTTGCTAAGAAAACTCATCTGTAATGTAGTTTGCAAAATATACAAATAAAATGGTAGGCAATACTTGAGTACCTAATAAAGTAAGAAAATGATAATAGTTATTAAAAAAAAAACAAAGAAATAGTCAAAAGCTTCAGCCTGCACAACTTCAAGTACAGCCAACAAAGTGATTAGGTCCGCCTTAAAATACCCAAACTTTTGTTCTAAAAGTCACCGAACCATTTACTCCCATACATTTCTCTTAATATCACCACGCTATCGTTCAAAGGAGCAATACAAAAGCATTGTTAAGCCACACATAGCCTTTTCGACGTTGCCTTTAGGCCGATTTCATTTTATAAAGTAACTTTGAAAGGGCGACTAGACAGCTGTCGTATTCCGTAATATTCTGGGGACTAGACTAGACGTGGGGCCAACGCTGTGGCAAATATTTGGATGAATATTAGAGCCAATGTTGGTAGATATAAGTGAAGAAACTTTTGCTCATTTTATAATAACAAAATAAATATGTGATTTTTTATCAATATTCCCGAGGTCTGGTTAAATAAATTACAGCACATTTTTCATCTTATCGGTACAAAGGAAAGGTCTTCCCCTCCGATTCTTTACTTCTTACAATCTGTTTATACTTACGAAGTTAAATTGGAAGTCTTTAAACGGCAAGTTAATTGAAATTCCAAGAAGATGAAACATGAGTAATTTTGCGTATTAAATTATACTCGGTATATTAGAAATACGAGCACTTTGTGATTTTATTTACATTTTAAGTAGCTATGTATTATAAAAGTGACAGTCATTAAACTAGTTACAAATATTGCTCAAACATTTGCCCCAACATTGGCTGCAAACACGTCGCAGACACTCAGTGCACTGCGCTTTATTAAATTCTGGGGAGATTGTTTTTCTGACTGGCATCCTCAAGTTTCAAAAGGGTTGAACTTCGTAACTTTATAGTTAACTTGTTATGATTAATGCTAACTACTCGTAACTATGAATAGATTAGTTTGAGAAACGTTTGAGAATCGCCTCTTTTAGCGTGAGTTTGTGATTAAAGTTTTGCGTCGAAAAATATAAGTTTTTGAGCTGAATTAAGTTGGTTTACGGTTGAAAACATTATGAAAAAGAGATGATGTAGGCAGCTTTGTTATTTGCAGTTTAAAACTATGACTTCGCATTTTTGAGAAAACTGTTCTTTTCTTCCCATTATTGACACTGACTAATAATGGTCCATCTCACTCTTCTGCTAGACATAGGTCTTGCTTATGTTGCGCCACAACGCCCGGTTCTTCTTTTTTATCGAGGATTGCCTAAATTCTCGTGGTCGTCGGTCCATTACCTTCCCGGTCCATTACTTGGCCGGAGGACGTGCCCACGACTACTCTGCTTCTCTCGTTTCTAAGAGCAAATCATGACGAATATCAATAAATCCAATTATAACTTCAGAACTCAATTCGACCGTCAATCGATCGACCGTTGACATGGCAAACTTTATTGTTTGTTTATTTTTTTCATCAATACTAAAAGTAAAATGTCGTAAAATGTTTACGATCAACGTTGAAGTGATATCGCAAGGTTGGTTGAACGAACTTCATTGGTAGGTATTTAAGTGATCAGTTACACACATGTAAACACCTGTTGGTATAATAAAATATAAAGATGCACCACATACTCGTAGATCACAATATTGAAAATAATGTAGCAAACGCACACAACAAAATTATAAATAAAATATCGATGTTTGAATTTTTTGCTTGTTATGACTGTCAAACGTATTTTTATCACGAAATTGACACAGTTTGTAAATAAGAATGTTTAAATTAAAATTCGGGGTTATACTATGTGACTTTTCACCATTTTGACACTGATGATAATACTTGAAAACAAAGTAGTACTAATTAATGCCAATCATGTTACAGAAAAAGTTGGAATTTACTAAAGCTATTATATCCACTGCATTATGTATGATACTTGAGATATTCATCAATAGTTTCCACACCACTAGAAAAATACAATTTGCGTATCAAATATTCGTAGCTTAAAAAATATTTTAAAGTTTAATGTTTCCTTTCGCGTGTTTTCCTTACATTACCTATCGATCACGATAACCGGTTATCTAATCACGCCACCTTTCACCTCCGAGTCAGTGGGTTTTAACGTCTTCTGGCTTACCCTAATGACTGCCATTTCCTTTAATTAAAATTGATTGCTCACCATTCTGCCTAAAAAGTTTCGGTATTTCTTCTAAATCACCAATCGTAACATTGGAAATAGCCACATCTATACTAACACTACCAACATGAATGGACATAAATACTCTATCCCAAGATTATATGATAACATTCTCGACTAAAACATGTCATAAAAACTATCAAATCAGAATAAATAAAGTCCTCATTTCCAATAACGTTAGTGCCATCGGAGACGATCATCTCAAAAAATACATTACGTTTTACCAGAGAATGCCAAGCTAACCGCAAGACAATTGAGTTACGCATATTACGTCAAAACAGCGTTGGTAACGAAACACCGGCGCGGGCGGGGTGATTGGCTGAAGGATAGCATTCAATCTTGGAGATACCACAAGAATAATAGGCTCGTGTTACGGGCTCGATATCTAATAGTAACAGCCTATTAAAGATCTTGTTCCTGTAGCAGATACCGAGAGTTTAACATTTGTAGGATTTGTTGGAGATAAGATTGGTTTCGGATTGTGGTTTCAGGTTGTAGAACTTTAGGACTAGAAATTTTAACTTTTGGGAGATCTGAAATTGTTTTGAGATACATTATAATTTGATTTGCATGTAGTAAATATATATGTACTTCAAATCAAAACATCCAATAATTACCAAAGTTGACGTAAGAAAATCAATAACGCGATCCGCCACCTACTACTACCTAAGAACGGTAAACATCCAAATTAAATTCCAGCCATACATCATTCGCCCCAATTCGTTAGTTGCGAATAAATTGCAAGCGAGGCGTCCGCGGTAGCAAGCCCTCCATAGTCAAATTATTCACTCTCGCAATCCTAGTAAAGCCAGCAGTCTCCGCCCAGAGCGGGCTGTTCGTGTAATATTAAATTATAGTGGGCCAAGTAAGACATTTCGAAATAGAAAATTGTTTCCATTCGTTGTTTGTGGACTGTGCTCTTAATTCAGACGAATGTGTTTATGTTGCTGCTGGTTTTGGCTAGTATTTTTTGTTAGGGCTTCTGAAGTATCGGTTTGGCTGTATTACTTGGGAATAGGTACAGGTCAAGTCTTTAAGGTAGATTGGTTACTTTACTTGTTTCTTAGAATTTGAACGTCTTATATCAATCTATCCACTGTTGAATTTAGGCCCAAAGCGTGTTTTTTTCTCATTATTAGCTTTACCATTAAATATAACAAAGATCTTCTGTTCTACTTACTTTTGATCTTTAATTTTATTCTAGTACCTGCCTTTGTTAATTCAAAGCTCTAAATTCTCGGAATTATTTATTGTCCTTTAATTCGCAAAGCTCATAACATGAATCTCTCTAAGCTTTTATAAAGCGTAGCTGCTTTTTCTACACAAAATAGAATTATACCTGTAAAAAGAGAATTATCAAAGCCATTCCTAGAAAATCTAGCAGCTAATAAGCTTTCAGAGTAAAACAAAAGAGAAAAGTCTACTACTTTGTTCACTACATTTTTAATTCCCGTTATAAAATTCTGTTTGCTCTCGGCTGCATTAATGGCAGGGACACATACATAGACTGCAGTTTCAGCATAAAGGCTCGCGCAGACTGGCGCGATATAGCGGGCGCGACAGGCAGCGCGACCCTTGTTGCGCCCGCGATATCGCGCTAGTCTGTGCGAGCCTTAATGCATGTCTGGAGTTGTTATTTTATATTTATGGTATTAGTTATCGCCATCTTGGAAAAGATTTGCCTTTTTATCGTTAGTTGAGTTGAGTTACTTTTAGTTCAAGGTACTTAGAATTTTAGATTGGGCAATGTGTCTTATGTTAATTTATGGCGAGATGCTAGTTGCTCTAAATTAATTGTTTGTGTTTATTCGTTCTTTATCTTATAAACGGCATAGTTTGAGGCTTGCACTCATAGAAACAGATTCTTTATCAACACGACGGTATAAAACGTTCTTCGTGAAAAAATCGCCTCACATATATAAAAAGCAAGAAAGTCAACATTTAAAAGCGGCACTTTTTCAAACACAATAATTCTTTGCAGTCGTACAAGCAAGTACAAGTTGACAGCAAACTGTTGCCTGCCTTTTATTTTTCCTATAGGCGCTCCTTGCCAAGTGTTCCAAGTTGTGGCTGTTTCGCGGCCCGCCAACTCAGCCGTATCGGCGGGACTTTTAAAACTCAACTCTGATACGTTTAATATAGTGTCTACTGCAGGCAAAACTTAAATAATGCCCATAGAAAACTTGTTTCGTGCAAGTTGCGGGGTACGCCGCTCCCGGCTAACTTTCCTGTTTGCTTTCAACCGTACGTATTTTATTCTTTCCTCTTTTAAATGCGATGCTTTGCATGTCGGTTAGCATCGTAGACGGACCGTGTTTTAAGAGCAAACCTTTTGGGACGTTTTCAAATAGAGGCGTATTGCCTCTGAATGTCGGATTGTTCTTTTAACGTGCGACCCGCGGGGATTCCTTGCCTGTCCATTGTTTACTTGTGAATATTATAATGCTCGTAAACTCACACGAAAAATAGCCTCCCTAAAAGGCAATAAGCATAAACACAACTCTGGAAAGTTGGTTTGAAAAGAGCTTCGCGATATTCAAAACAGGACGAGGGGGCTTAATGTTATTCATGAATGTTAAAGCGTCGCGTTGTTCCCAAACATCGTTTATATTTGTAAGTTACGAAACAATGACACTAACTTAAACTCTGGATGTAAAGACGGGAGTTATCTTGGTTTGATGGCTCACATAAACAACAGATACGGTTTATTGCTTCGCCGCAATTTCGTATTAAATTTCAAAGTTTTGAAGTCTCCGCCTTAATTAAAAGTGACGGTGTATGATAACGATATATATCACCTCGGTTGAGACACAATCTCAACTAGTCCAGATTCACTTAAATTCGGTGCTAACGAGACATTTCAGTAGTCTAGTGTCTTATCTTGGAGATCCGAAACTTTGCAAGTTTAGGCTAACAAGTATCTGTTAAAGAAAACCAAACAAATTTACGTCTTGCGAGAGAACGGTGAATAAATAGCTTTTAGCTGAAACACCAACGGGGAAATAAAAGCATAAGCGTGTTTGTTGCTTTAACGCAAAATGTAATGATGTCCAGTTCACGAACGGAAAGGGAATAAATTAAAAGTAAGGACTCAGTCCGACCATTGCTTTTTGTACACTTCATATGTTTTTATAACAAAACGTAAGCCGCGTTTACGTTTAAAACGGATATTTCGGGGTTTTTGTTTTAACCTATCACGGATGACAGCTCGGATGAAATATGAAAACAAGGACAACTGTTTTTCTCTTGACCAAAACTTGGCTGCAGGCAATTTCGTTTTCTGAATGGCGACTGGTAAAACAGTATGATTCAGTCGTTCGGAATACCTATCTCTTGTCTAAATTCCATTATTTTCCTACAAACGTTTTCGAAGCCAATAATTTTCAAGCTTCATCTGAATTGAAACAACCGCTCCATCATTTCCAATAACCAAGTGATGCCAAAAATTCTTGCCGAAAAAACTCGCAACAGCGTCAGAAAACATAACAAATATTTTAGGATCATCCAATTCGTTTCGTGAAACGTTCAATATCTGGAGCACCATACGTACGGACGTACAGGAACGTGATAAATTCGTTGAGCAGGCGAGGGAATGACACAGTGATCCCCGCTCATATTTCACAATATCCAAGCGACGCTGGCGTTGTTTTAACACGGATAACTTTGTGTACATCCACCATGTTTTATCTTGCCTCTTTGATTTTGTTGAGGCTGCTGACCTTTAGTTTCTTCCAAAATTTACCAAATACTTACAGCAAGCTTTACTTAGAGGTCTTGGTATATTGGACAAAACGTCGTGGTCATTTCAAAATTAAAAAAAAAGAGTTTATTTCTTTCATGTATAGTTTCGTTTTAATGTAATTAACCTCGTTACCCTGGTGGTATTGAAATTCAACACAAAATAAGTTGAATTTATGTATATCATTAGGTTAGTAATAATAACACACATAACTTCCGGCTACTATAATACGAAGGTCATTTCCTATACTCCTTGAAAACGAATTACAATTCAAAGCTTATACTAATCTAAACTCCTCACATATTTCAATGGAACATAGTCTAAGGTCCTCAAAACAAATTGGCTATTCAACTTGATATTTGCCAGAATTCCAACGGATCCCGGAACCCTTTGGGGACAATTTTGACAAATAGTTGGACTAATAAATTTTCATTGAAACCCCTCGATAACTTTTGCTTCAGCCGTTGAAATTGGGACATTTCATTAAGTTACACTTAACTTAATTAAGAGTTCAATTAGTCTTGACTTAAGTATGATTATAACTTCTTAAGATGTTGTGAGTTCTCTTTGACTGTATCTTAATATATATCAAAAGTCCCGCTAAATTTTGAATGTTGTAATGAAACTCCAAATCCTTTTGGTACACGCCGACGCTGTGGGAAGTCATATTTAAAATGTTTGCTCCAGTTTCATTAATTACACAACATTTTGGAACTTTCAATAGGTAAGCAAACGAAATTCATGATAGCAAATACAACATATTAAATATCGATACGCTCATTTATTTTTAGCTCAAATGATCCAAATCTTGAACACGAAATCTTCAATTACAATGATCAATTAATCAAATATGTTTCATGCCCTCAATGCGTGCATCATGTCTGAATAAGTTCAAGGTACAATTAAAAATGTTTTGCATAATTAAAACTGTTTACCGGCTAATATATTCTTTCGCATGTTCGCGATCATATCATGCTGTGGTGTTATTTTTTCTTGGCAACATTACTCGCCCATTATTAGGAGATTGAATCTCGTAGCGTGCACATGAAGCATTTTTTAGTTCACCTCATTTATACGTTACCTTGACGCTGTAATTAACGCAGTGAATTTCGAATGCAGTTTTAGTATTAACATTTAAGGCTCGTACAGACTCGTGCGATATCGCGGCCGCGACAGGCACCGACAAAGAAATTGTGCTACTAGTGTCGCGTCGCGCCCGCGATATCGCGCGAGTCTGTAAGAGCCTTTATTTTGTTCGTTGCAAAAATTTACTGATGTTTTATTTCATCAAATTCTTTTAATTTAAAGTCTTGTTTAATTTAGCGAAGTTTTTTGACCTGCACATGATCGTTCATCTTTGAAGCTGCGAATGGAGAATTAAGTCAGTATTTCAAGATAGGAATCATCTAAATGTTGTGAAACTTCAGCCGTGTCATTTAATTAATTTGATATATTGTTTTCCATTGCAGCGTTAATGTAATCTGAATGTGTTCTGGAAATTGCAGGCTGCATAATATTATCTGAAATTCAAATCAAATTTTAATTAACAAAATCTGACTGCGCCCATTGAAACACACATCTTACCTGAATAAGACTGTTACCTGTTTATTCAGATGGCAGACTGAAACGCAGACATTCGGAGTCTAGCATATTTGCGAAGCTAGCGTTTTTGAATAGAACTGGTCGAGCTACGTATGTTCTATTTAGTATTTGTCAGTAGCAAATGTAATTTCGTTTTGCTTACCGTGTATTTTGGAGTTTGTATTTATGGGTATGAGAATATTCAGTTTTTGGTGCACCTGCTGGATATCTGAGATGATAAAATATAATACGTACCTGTGTTCTAAACAGTTTTTCGATCACACTGAAAAATTGCCAACTATCGGCAACCGTCTGCACACGCCCCTTGCTACCTCTATATTCAGAAACCTGTTTTTACAATTACATAATTATTACAAGAGCTTCATAGTATTTTCTGAAGTTGATAGATCTGGCGAACTGCATTAAAATTTCAAAGACTACTACTAAAACATGCTCAAAATTTTCATAGTTCCACGAAAAATAACTACAGCAACAAACTCAATTAAAACATCAATTGAAAGTCAAAGTATCCGCTTGAACTTTAATCCCCGATCATAAACTATGCAATTCGTTGGCAAGTAACTTTATTAAAGTTCCATATTAAGAGGTGCAGTGGTTTCGTTGGAACTTCTAGTTTTTACTTCGGCAACTTGAAACATTGACAGGGTGGATTTACGAGAGTTCCCGCTTTTCAACGATAACTGAGATGAGCTGAGGAATTCCTTGTAAATATTTTGTTGCTTCTTGTTTTTATGGCACAGTGTTCGAGGGCTTTTGTAATGGAATATTTTAGAAAGTTGAGATACCGAGGATGGTGGATGAAGGGACTTGTTGGCTATATGACTGCGAAAAATGTTAACTATATGAAAACTGAAAATCTATCTAATTGGAATCACGGTGAATTTTCAAGTATATAAATGTAGTCATCACTAAATTACGAGTATTTATAATCTAGTGGTCCTTGACCAAAAATAATTAATTCATTCGCATAACACCGAATTTATACTACGTAATATTATAAAGAGGTAAAGTTTGTTTAGTTTGTAGGGGGTAATATCTGAAACTCCTGAACGGATCCTGAAAATTCTTTATGTATTTGATAGCTCAATTCCTGGGGAAGGATTTAGGCTCTTTAACATCACGCTGTGACCTTAAGGAGCCGAACAAAAAGAAAAAAAGTCAGAAAGAACGCTATGTGAAAACGAAGTAATAGCGCGGGTGGGCAACGGGATGTGACGCGGAGGGTCGGGGGCCGAATTTCACGCGGACGATGTCGCGGGACAGAGGCTAGTAATATATAAATAGCCTAAATGTTTTTTTATAGACTGACGTCTAAACATAGTCGATGTGTAATTAGTTGCTAAAAGACCTAGCATTAAGCTATGTATTGTAATTAAGTTGGAATATTTTCGGTCATTCAAGAATTCCGTAATGTTAGAAGGAATTTTGAATACTTAAAAAACAGTATAATTTTATGAAGAAGTAAAAATATAAGAATTTGAAATATTTTAATATTGAAGCACAAAATCTTATTTCATTGGAGTCTTTATTTTTTTTATGCTACTGAATAGAGCTTCTACAAAGATGAACTTCAGTGGATAAACAGTTTACTTCAGCAAAATTTCGATTACATTACGATCGCAGATTATGCTTCTAGGCTCTTTGAGATTCTACTCTTTTTCAACAAACATCAACTTCTAAATAAGACTATCTAAATAGACTTTTACTATCAAAGGTCACATCACAGTGATCTTAGTATATTTTCTCTCTCTCTCTCTCTATCACCTGTCATAACCTCTCATTCATCTTCACGAAACATGCTTTCTTCAAATGCTCACGAAAAACCTATTCCATCTTACTCTGGTCGAATTTATCTCAGTTTATTGGCTACCATTGTGGTTTAATGGTCTCCGTGACATTTCACATCAACGTCATTTGTCACGTTTATCTCAACCTTATCGTGTTGCGTTATAACAGCGTGAAGTCTGTGCGTAGCTTTAAGCCGTGCGTGAAAACCGTGTCAGAGTTTTATAGCGATTTTAAGAGTATAAGTTATTGGGTTCGTCGGTAACTTGAGTTGAATTGTGACAGTTATTTTGTGTAGTGAATTTTACTTTATATCTGTTTATAATTGCTTCAATAAACTAATTCGTTTTAATTTAACAAAATCTTGTGTGAGAAGCATAAAATCTATTTCGTCTTGGAAGTGTAATGTTTTTTAAGTAGCATCTATCGCAGTAAAAAAATCTCTTACTTCCCAGTACATCTTATGAATGCCATTATCAATTTTGAATTATTATTCTAAGTCGTCATGTATCCAATTTCTAATCGAGTTCATTTCCATAAAGTTAATTACATTCCAGAACAAAAATGTGTAATTACACCAGTATGTCAAAAGTTAAGCAACGTTTGTCACAAGAAACTTTCATTTGATTGTAATTAACAAAGTTCGGTCATACGACTCACGCGTTTGTTGTTAACTTTCTAGATTTATTGTCTAATGTTACCTCAGTTGCTTTAATATTAGATTTTGGATTTAAAAGTTTTCGTTTAATTGTTATACTTTTCGAAAGGGCTTGCAATAAATACACTTCCAATTCAATTTACATTGGTATAATCTAACCAGTAGTTATTGAATCATTTCGTGAGTAATATTTGTCACCTCATATATAAGTAAATTGTGGTTTCATTATAATCCTTTAGTTGGTTAAATTATAAGTATATTCAAAGCATTTTTCTAAACTCTTATTATGGAAAAACCTTAAAGTAATAATCACCTTACTAAATAGTATTTTCTATATCACAAACAGCACCAAAGATTAAACAAAACTAATAAAACTCACAGAATCGTCATTTGCTACTTATAACTTTGCCAAATAACATGTATTTACTAAGAGTGTAGCTACAAAGTCGTAGCTTTATGAGGTAGAAAATTTCAACTCCTTGTCCTATACTTGCTATGGTAATAACTGCATTTATTACGCATGCAGTTACTGAAAGTGCTGTACAGGTATGAGACTGAGTTTTATTGTGACATTAAGACTTTAATGTCTTTGTGGAGGATAGGTATAAAATGCCTTTTTGGTTGTTTTGTAAAAGTAGGTTTTAGTTGCATCGTGCAAAGGTCTATTAAGATATAAAATGTGATATAAACTGTGATAAAACTTTCGATTTTTTTAACTTCACTTGAACCACATAACATTCACTTGAAGTTTTCCCAATATATTACCCAATTTCATTGATCAAATACTTGCACACTGAAAGGACTTCGTATCGAATTATAGAAATACACAACAAAACATATCTACACACAGTCACATGAGAACAACCCCTATTGTCTACAACTATCTCATATTTGACTAAAATCTCATTTCTGAAGGTCATTGCCCTGTCTCCATTTTCAGTAAAGTACTCCCCCTATAAGTTGAAGCCTAAAGTGCATGAAAGTTGGTAAGCGCCGAGGTGTTATTCCAAAGAAGATGCTCGCATACGTTAAAGCAAACAGCAAGTTTGAATGCACTTCACTCCATGTTGTTTTTATCGACCACGAATTTTCCCATCTTTAGAAA
Source organism: Dryobota labecula (assembly GCA_947523025.1). NCBI lineage: Eukaryota > Metazoa > Arthropoda > Insecta > Lepidoptera > Noctuidae > Dryobota > Dryobota labecula. The sequence goes on from OX383300.1 coordinate 1,947,901, forward strand.
ACTTAACTATGAAATACTGAGATATCGGTGATGTTTTCTTTTGGTGTGATTTTTCTTTCATCGAATGGGTGGACATTTTAGACGACGTTTAGCCGAAACTTTTAAATAATGAAATATTTCCTGATATTCCTAATAGTCATCTAGTCGCTAAAAACAAAAAAAATCCGTCCTTAACTTTACCATATTAAAAAATTCCCAAGCTTTCATAACCCATAAAATATTTTCCAAACAACATCCCTAAATTCTCGAAACAAGTCCAACCCTGACTCCTTTTAAAATCTAATCTCACTTCTCTAAACCCTTCACCCCTTGCCACCGTAACTCCGGAACTAAGAGCAGGCGACATTAGTTCAGAACCGCATCCAGTTATAACAAATGATAACACAAATTGCATTAACACAGTTTACTTTGCATTCATATCGCGAGCAGATTTAAATTTCACAGCTGTTCTTGTCTTATAAGTCTTGTTGTTTTATAACTTCGCATTTCCTCGGCGAAGGTGACACAGAAGTTTAAATGTTTCTTTTCTTGCATTTGTTTATAATTTGAATGCCTGAGCTAGGTTTCTGTGTAGGGTTTCACAACTCCGTTTTGTTCATTATCGAGAGTTGGATTTTGGGTATCATTATTATAATTAATATTATTAAGTTTAACAGTACTTTTGATATCAAGCATATTAAACGATTCTACTGATTTAAATTAAAATTCTTTCCATCAGTTACCGCTGCTAGTCCATCAGCTATATGTACAGTTGAAATCACAATTAATAGTTTTTTTTTAAATCCTATGATTATCCCTCAATTGTCTCCAACTTCCAGGAGTAAAACCAACTGATACATTCCCTTTTCATCTTTCAAGTCTAGACCAAAGCAAATTGCATTACAACTGTTTTATTTTACATTCATTTCATTCACGGAGTCCGGATGATTTAAGTTTTACTTGTGTAAGTCTGGTCTCGTTTGTTGAGGTCGGTGTTTGTTGTTGGATGACACCTGTGTAATTCAACTGGTGTTTTGTTATTAGTTAGGAAGTTTCTTATTTAGGTAAAAGTACCTCTATGATAAAATTCTCAAGAATTTCTAATTTCTAATCGATTGCGTTAAGGATATAATCATAAAGGAGAATCATCACTAGCAAGTTAACGATAATAATTACAATGTTCTATTAAAATTTGAATGAATGAAATACGTAGAAGAACAAAATACTACACAACTTTTGTGGCCCTCTAACGTGTAGGAAGATAACCTTTACTCACAATCTACAGAAGATTTTCCTCTCCATCTAAGCTGTAAAATAAATCAGCTGGTAGCACTACCCTCATAGTCTCGTATTAACGACTGTCCCAACCTACATTTGTGTGAATATTACTCCTACCTATATCATACAAAAATGGTTATTAAAGTGATAACTTACGAAAGGGAAGAGGCTTATATCTCTGATAGAGAATATGAGAGGTCTTATATTTTTACGAGCGTTTTTAATGAGGATGTAGTGAGTCGTTCATTTATATTGTCGTCTGTGGTTTAACTCAGGATTTGTCCGTCTTTCCCCATGCTTGGATCTTGTTGAGCAAATGACGGTAAATTGTGATCACCTAACTGTGTGGTGGTGAACAATCACCACTAGCTATAGTATATAGTATACACTAGCTTCTATTTGACCTTTACGAGTAATCATAGCAGTCATTAGGAGTTTCTCTTTATACTTTTTCTCTCTCAATTTCTTTTTCCTGTTTAATTTCCATAATCAAAAAAAAAAAAAAAAAAAACAATATCTAATCATTTTTATTTTAGGCATTGCATAAGTAGGTACACAGAAATACAAATACATTTCACCCATAGTGACTACATGTCATAGATAAGTAAACATTAAGTAGGTACTATTATTATTATTAAGTTACGTTAAATTAAATTAGATAAATTAATTCGTCATTATTACTTGATTATGTCAATAGTCAATACTGAGATTGTACAATTCGGTTCTAGTCACGAAAATTGTGCGCTAAAATAATAATAATATCAGCTTTTCTCCTGTTCGCCCTGTTTTTTCCTGACTAGTTATCTGATACTCAGTTGCAGTTGATTAGCCTGTCTTAGCCATCATTGTTAGTTTAGCCATAGTGATTATTTATTATTTATATTATGTCTACAAATAATTCCATGTCAGTATATATCGGTACTTTAAGGTCACCTTGGATTGTCAAACTCGTCAAAACTTGATGATTTATATGACGGAAGATTCCAGTATATTATGCATATGCATTGTTCTGTAACTGTCAGTTAGCCGTGTATTGGTTTTTAAACAACATTATTATTATTATGACCTTAGACTGATACTGCAAGCAATAAGTTGTATATGTTATGATTTTCCGAAAATAATATGTGCATATTGGGACTTATTGAAAATATTAAAAGTTACTTTGTTTCCCCTTTAACATTGCCGGTAACAAAAATATATGAACAGTAATAATTAAAATATTCATTTTTCTGTCAAAAATTGCCTTGTCTCTGTACTTTACGCACTAACTTCTCAAGCATTCTCGACCTTATATTTACGACACATAATTTAAATCACATAAACATAACGACGTGTCTGTTCCTAACTAGCCTATTTGGCCGTAAGGCCATTCATAGCCACAGTTTTGATCTACGCAAGTCAATGCGAGATTCAATAAACATTACGTGGTGGAGCATAAAAAGCATTCCATTGACATTCGGTGAGCGTTCCCGAGTAATACGTGACGTGTGGGCTAATGACATACAGATGACATACAGATGGTCGTAATTACGCATGTATTATGCCTATGTGTTCTGTAGCGCTTGGAGTAACGTGAGCAGCGTTGAATGTATTTTTTTGTGACTTGATGAAGAATAATTACAGAAAGTCATTATTTTTATAAATCAAATGATGGTGCTGACAGTATTATATTGTTTTCATAGGAAAAGTTTCGCCGTACAGTAAATTGTGGTTTATGATAATGTGGCAATGTAACGCATTAACAAGCTGCTCGCGAATGAATATATTACAATAAATATTTTATTACTATGCTGTAATTTCTACGGCAATAATATAATAATTCAATTGCAATCCTAGCTCGTTAATGTGGAACATAACTCCATATAATCTGTGATTATGTAAAATACTTCGATTGAATAAACACAAATGTTATTATAGAGCTATGTAATATCTGCTTGCCATTTGCCCCAAAGGATTCTCCTGATTCCAAAAACACATGCAAACTGTAATAGTCTTTGACAGCCCAATCTCAAATCACGGAACGTCTTGAACCTATTCCGAAACTTAGGTACAATACCGACTAAGTATAATCGAACTGTCGTATCTACGTAGACTTTAATAGTCTGTGGCAGCCTTTAAAGCCAACAAGCAGTCGTTCGCTCTACAGAATACATTATACTCAGGAAATCACGACCCATACTAGGATCCAATTTATCTTCCAAAATCATAAATTTTGTATGTAATGATATTTCGCATCCGCCATTTTGGTGTTTAAATAATATTTGTTACTTTGAGGGGTGAGCTAGATTCGAGTTCGATGGTAGTTCGATATATAGACTTTTTTTAATGGAACATTCGAACTAGGTTCTTTTTTTATCGTGGAGGAAGTTACAGTCTTTAATATATGACTAGTTTTATAGGCAGTATATACTAAATAATATCTCAGATATTTTAACTGGAACATTTTATCGGCATCACAGCGGAAAGCATGACCGTGTGAAAGCTCTGATTTGTTTTATCGAAATGACGACACATTTATCGGAATAATTATCGGATTTTCATTTCATGACAATTTAAGAAACCAATTTCCCTTATTACACTCTTACATTACAAAACGAATAACATTTTTTTTTATACCTACTATCCTATAAATATGCCCCACAAACGGAAAGCTTTTAAAATTATCTTTATTTCCTTACTATTAAACTTAGAACTGTTCTAGTTAACACTGGGTCAAATTAGAAACGGGCTTCAAACAGGAATCGAACCCGAACAAGACAATTATCGATTATTAACCACTTAGCCGTTGTGAAACTTTATCATGAATAAACTGGTTCTTAAGAAGCTTTCGTTTACGAGTTGAACATGGAGGGATTATTAAATTAACATTTAAAATCTAACCAATACCTTAGTCTGTAAGTTTTAATTTCATAGGTCTATACAGGGTTATTGATAAAACACTAAAAACCTTGCGGGACTGTATTAGTGCATTCATTAATAATAACTTTCGTTTTATGACTTAATACAGAATCTAAAACAAACCTGCAAGACTTCGTGTTCAATTCAACACATTTCAATTCTGTATTTAGGTGTACCTACCTACGCCTCACGTGCACTGTCACTCGTGAGACACGGCAGTTTGTTTTGCTACGCGTAGAGTTCGAAACTTTTAGAGCATAGTTTTTTTTTTTTTAATATGAATATCTGATGAATTATTAGGTTTAAAGAAACTTAATTCTCAATAAAGACATATACATATCACTTACTTGAGAACAATACTAAAACATATATAAATTACACAAATTTCGTCGTCATCAGTTACAAACTAGATACCCATTCAATTCTTTTATTTCTCCAAAAGTGGTCGATCCGCAATTATATACTGACCAAGTTGAGTTTTAAATGCATTGAACGAGTGAAGATTTCATATGCTTTATGTTCGTGTGAATACTCTTGGTAAGAATTATTCTGATGATAATACATGTATTGTAAGTATATAGTTGTTTGATATATTATTTAGTCATAGAACAAAAGTTATTGTTTAAGATGTTAGTAATTTAGTCCTGAGAGGTTAGTGTTTTTCCAATGACCCCTTATAAGCTTAAAATTTTAACTATGTGAGCTTGTGTGGGTTCCAATACTCACATGAGTATTGGAAACCACACAAGCTCACAGAGCTTTGCGACGAGAAAATTTCAAAATGCTCACTATGTGTTGACAAATACATACCATTAAATCTAGTTTTCCTCACGATATTATTTAATGTATAAAAAATAAAAAATAACCGTGATTAAAAACAAAATACACACTAATAAACAAATCAAAACATCCCAACACATGTAGAATACAGCCCGAAGCGTTTGCAAGACATTAATAATATCTTATATTATTATTTTTTCACTGTACATAGAGCCTGAGGCGCCAATCTACCTGTTATAAAGCTGTCGGGCCATTAAAACAGTGATATCAAAGGGCTCTATCGAAAAAATCATTTAACATAAAATTATTCTGTCCTTCCGTATTTAATTTGGTGTAAAGGATAAGCAGTAGCGGTATGTAAGGCTAAACAAGCTATATAGTTTGTATTTCTTCTTGTCCGTAAAGATGGCGGTGAATTTTGGACATGTCAATATGACAGTGTCATTGTCATGTCAATAATCATCAAAAAATAATTCATTGACCGACTGCTTACACTAATTTACATACATACAAAAAGTCACGCCTTGTTCCCATGGGCGTAGGCAGAAACTAAAGAACGCCACCTGCTACGATCTTTACAATTTACATACTCCTTATCAACTCCCCCCCTACTAATTTATTATAATAAGTTAAGATTTCAGAAGCATAAAACCTCCAATAACTAAAAAAACTTCGCTACTGTTTTTTTTTCTAACAGTAGTTCGCTTATTATTTACACCAAAAATAATTACAGCCATTATTAAACAAGTAGAAGACATATAAATTACATTTGTGCCTGTGGGCGAGTTTCGTAGATCAATCGTTACACACAAACCGACAAGGTCGAGTACCGTGCTTAATAGTATAAAATTTATAACTATCATAGTCATAATCATTTAAACCGGTCCTATTATACTGAGGAGATATGTTTTGTATCGTCCGCAAAAATAACTTTCGCATAAATTATTCGAAAAAGAAAAAAAGAATCCATCAATTTAAAAAGTGAGTATAATAACAATAATCTTGGCGTTACTACCTACCTATTTCACATTATTTCTACCATACCAACTTTTCGCATAACTCGAATAATCTTGCTTGTTTCTCTAACTGTACCTCAGTCTAATCACGTCCGCAGAAAATCACTCGGATTATGTTTTTTTACAAGCAAAGCAAATGATTGTTTGTACTGTAACATAAGGATCGTGGAAGAGAATGTCTTGTTACATCGAGTTCGTGGTAACTGACGGACAAAAATATGATTCATTTGGTTTTTAAGAGTGAGTAGGAATGTCCAAATTTAATTATTTAATCTTGGAGAGAACAGAATCTATTATTAAATGGATTAGCTTTTAATGACACACACAATAACAGGTTTAGTGTTTAGAATGCACTGAAGGATAGTCTTTTCATCTCCTTAGTCGGAAAGCACAGTTTTGTTGTCTACACATAAAACAAACTGCGTTTACCTTTTTATATGGATAAGTATCTACATGCTGTATGTATGTATGTATGTATTTATTGTATATGTGAATGGTAAACCACTGACTATCTGCAGTATTGTCTCCTTCTTCTTCTGATCCATCCAAAGGTTGTCTGTAAAATATCGCTTTTAGCGATAAGACCGGCCATTGTGTCACCATATGTAACATTTTCTACATTTACATCTGTAATTTTTATGGTGTACAATAAAGAGTATTAGTAATATTAAGTATATTATTCTATCTATCTATCTATGTTTGCCAAGCATGGTGATTATAGCCTTACAAAATCTTTAAAATAAAAAACCTTTTTTTGCCTAAACTCTATTGACATTTCCCCCACTATACACAGTAACTAAGCATGAATATTAGAATACAAAATGCGCCGTGTTATTGTAACGACAGCTACAATTTGTTCTTTTGACCTGTTTGACGTGACTCTAAGTCATTCCGTCGTTATTCAGCTTTTTGCTGCGTTTTTTACGTTTTCAAACTATATTTTTAGTTCGCCTATTAAAACTAGGAATTGTCTAGTTTCAAGGTGATCTGGGATTATAATAAATAACATCTGGTTGTTACTTAGTGAGTCAGCTGATTTAAACGGGTTTTATGGTCGTAAGTGACGAGGTAATCATCGGTATAGCTACGTTTTCCAAGAAGAGCGGTGGCTGCTACATAACGTCCGCAATGACGCCCGTCATGTAAATGATAACAGCGGGGTTTGACTTTACGGTGTCAAAAAATGCTCTCTAGGGAATACACCAACTAACTTTCATAAATAACGTTTTACTGACGTCATTCGACGGTAAATTGCGGATGCTATATGGTGGCCACCGCAGTCTTAGGAAACCCTACTTGAAATGACGATCGAATCGCCGATTAATCGTGCAATTGTCATGTGAAGTCGAAACGTTGTCAGTTCGATAAGTCGATTGTGAGCCATCTGGACATGAATACATATTAACTGAAGATTAACGTGCCGTTTCCAAAACAGTGGTGGTCCAGTGGAATCGGCTGCGACTGACGAGTCTTAGGTCGAAAGTTCGAACTCAGACATGCGCTTTACTTGGTATAAATTATTTCATCACAACTGCTCTCAAGATGGTGAAGAAAACATCATGAGAAAACCGGCATGTCCTAGAACCAAAAATTCGAAGATATGTGACATCTACCAACCCTCAGTGGACCTGCGTGGTGGATTACGGCCCACTCCTCCCACAGATAGCAGGCCTTTGCCCCAGCTGTGAGAACCGCTCAAGTACGTGCCATCCGTACTTAAAATGTTATGATTTTAAATTATGTTGCTGTTGAATTAGAAAAATATTTAATAGATACAATTTAAAGGCACATATCATTTGAAGTGATATCATACCCAAATGTACTTAAGTGTAATCAAGCAGCTTCAATTGAAGGTCTGTATTGACCAAAATATCAAATCTATCTTGCGTAATGGTAGCAGAAAATAATAATACGCTCCAAAAACATTTTGCCGTACCACCTATCCATCAAGTTTCGTAACAAATCTTTATACTATTACAGTATTGTGTTATATCAATCTGTGTTCTGCATTGTTCGCCTTAACGCTTGACTTTTACTCAAGGTTAATCAAAGGTTAGCAGTTTATATGCCACGGCATCGGTTTATGACATTTTAAAATGTAAGAAATGATATCAAGGATTCCCGTTGATGTAAAATTTTATTTGATTTGAAACAATTGCTTATATTTAAACACGTTTTGTATTTTTTACGGTTTGGTTTATATAAACGAACAATATAAAATCAAAAGTCATTGATTCAAATTAGGCTGAGAATCAGCACTTTTCAGTCCCATAAAACGCTCGCCCTTCACCTATAGCTGCTATATACGAACTCGATCAAATACATATGTTTAGAAAATCAGAAACGCGAAAAACTTGCTTCTATTATTAAAAATTGTTTAAACAATTAATTTGAAACTATGAATATCAAGTTTTACATAAGGCATCTAAAAATAACTCAAAACATTTACACATTGGATGATGAATTTCGCTCCGTATCCAAAAATGGAGCTTTAGAATAAGCGATTTGAAAACGCATGAGCGCCTTCTCTCTGGAATTAAACTTAACAAGACAATAACAAATAGCTCTAATATTACCTTCCGAGTTTTGACTCCTTTCATCTCAAGACATCTTTGATACGCCATTTCAATATATTTGAATGCAGAGCAAAAGGTATATTAAATATTATTTAGGTAGGTAATCTAGCAAAGCACTTAAATAATTCTTAAAGTACTGACATAATACTGAAGCTCTACATACTCCTAAATACTGCACCCGGAAAGCCAATATTCAAAGAATCACGCCACAAACATACACACATCATCTCCTGACACATCGCGTGCTTCGTGGCCCCAGTTTAAAAACCGTGAATTTATTGTAAAAAAATATAAAAAACCCTACGTGATGTACGGATCAACCTTGGCCCACAAATGTCTGCTTCAGCATTACTGAGAACAATGTACAAAATTGGTACTGGTTGGTACTGGGTGCTAGGAGTTCTGTATACATTAAATTATTTTAGAAGAAAAAAAAATGCAATTTCATCGAAACTTTCATAGAATTACAAAGAGGAAAAAATATAACATACTAAAAGCATTCAGAAGACCTCATTCTCTACTAAATTCTAATTTTGGTAAAAAATATTAATTTAATTTGAAAAAAATAAATGTTCCAATCTTAATATTTAAAAAAGATACTAACAGAACTAATGAATAATAAATTAATACTAATGAATTTATCCCAAGAACAAACTTAACATTGTAGTTGAAAAACAAGTTCTCCTATACATTCCAACTGCAAATGTAAGTTTGTACGCCCAATATTCAGAGATTTACCATGTTATTTAAAGACCATAGATTTCTTATAGGTTTTCCTGTAATCTTTACGTAAATAACAATGTTAAGTGTTATTATTCAATTAATGATTTTTTAATGACACTACACTTTAGATTTAATATTTGACATTGTGCGTTTCCTTTTTATTATTATGCTCGCTTTAAATTCTATATATATGTTTTTCAATTTTAATTCGACTGATGTGTTTTTTTTTAATATTTGCTTGGCTAATTTAAGGTAGATTATACAGGGATCACAACAAAAAAAAAATACAACTTTATTTATGTACCTACTACCTCGTTTATTTGCTTAAAAAGTTAATAAACGTTTGATTGATTGATTGATTGCACAATGTAAAATTACATTTACAAGCAACAGAGACAATTTTTTGTTCAATGCATAAGTTTAAAATTATTAAACAAAAACCTTCTCAAAACAAATGACAACCAGGACAGACAGACATTTATCACTTATTTAGCCGCAGAACGCTAAAAAAATCATTCATTGTTATTGATACAAGTCGAGATCGAATCACGTACGAATTTGCCACCTTTGTAATTTTATGCCCTTTGTAAAGGACATTATATCTTTTAGCTTACTACCTACGTATTGTTAAATGTATCGTTATTATAGCCCTTAAGGCACAATTGTGCCACTGCAAACGAGGAAGCGACTAGCTATCAACGATTTTCTTGCTCAAGAAAAGTACAAAAGACGTGGGTTTAGGTTAAAGGCTCGCGCAGACTGGCGCGATATCGCTGGCGCGACAATGGTGACGCTGCCTGTCACAGCCGCGATATCGCGCCAGTCTGCGCGAGCTATAAAGAGATACATTTAATAATAGTTGATTGCTGACTGTTCCCACCGCCGGCGCTGGCACAGGCGAGTACTCGTTTGTCGCAGCGACAAGAGCTATCAAAGAGATCAAAATCAAGTTTCCAAAGACAGTTTCAAAAGACAGTTTCCCAAAACACCCGCCCTTCACCTCTTCCTAGTGCTTTAGCTGGGAAGAAGAAGTGGCGCAACAAACTCCCCAGCAGAAGTAGCAGCTCCCCACAAGAGCGAGCATGGCTGTGCGAGAGTACTCGCACAGCGACGCTTGCTCTGCGGATAGAACATTTGCTGAGAGACTAACGCTTGGTACATGCGCATATCAGCGAATAACCGCTCGTCACGGTCGCGCGTTCGCTGCTCGTTGCTCGCCAACTCGGTTCTAGTTACTAGCTCTATTCGTTTCATTAATCGCCGGCGGTAGGACAGGTGCCTTAAGCCCTTTGAAGTTATATGAACTGTGAGTTCAGATTTGAAGGGTATTTTTGTCCTTTTGTACCGCCAAAAAGGTGATTTGTTCTGGCTGTCAGTCTGATTGTAATTGTGTAGTGATTCAATGTTGTTTGGGTTCATGACATTGTCTGGTAAGATCTTAGGTTGAATCTATCAGTATGATTTGTATTATAGTTATATACAGTAAGACATACAGTCGGATCAATCATAAGGTGATTGTTAGAGGTCTTTAGTGAAACTCATTCTGATATTGGAAAACTGGTTTTACAATATTGTATTGTCAAATAAATACGAGATGAATGTCACATTGACATATTTTTTGTTGCCCAGTATTAGTATCTGAAGTTGATAGCAAAACATTTACAGTATGATTCATTATTACTTGAGTAGTTAATCTTTTTTATGTTTATTCAAATGATCTATCCATTTATGTATTTGTGTAAAAGCTTAACTTTATACGCACTTACTTTGTTATTTATGACTTAAACTTAAAGTCTCTTTTTATTTATGCCACTTTCTCAGTTTTGCTAAACCGCGTTTTGCTTTATTTGCGTTTTCTAGTTAAAACATGAGAGTTTTCTTCTTTTATCACCATCATCACCATAACTTTTTCTTCTTTAATTCGGCTTAACTGCATTCTGAAAAATAACGAAAACAGTCAATGTCAATTTAACGTTGAGAAAATTTCGCCTTTTTCCCAAAGCCACACAGTGTTACCAACCGAAGTAGGTTGCAAGACAAAAGTCGTAAATTTATAATTTATTGATCATTCATCAAGTTAGTAAGCATTGTAGAACAAGACAATCATAATCGCCTGTACTTGGTCATGCCAAATTAGTAGGTACACAAATATGGTCTCCTATTTATATTTGTATAGTGTTTGTGTACATTAGAGCCAAAGAGTGGGTCACAGATGCGTCACTATTTTGGCAGTAAATTCATTTAAATTAACATATTATTTATACGCATTTTAATTTATATAGCAATTGGCAAACAACTTAGGAAAACAAGATTTAAAAAAAAATCTATACTATAAACAAATAAATAAAATTGAAGTCTCTGTTTGTAATGTCAAAATAAAAGCTTTTCACTAAATGCATATGAACCATGAACACGGTACTTATAACAAAAAAAATAAAAATAAATTGTCTGTTTGTATTTCTGTTTGTTCCAGCTAATCTACTAAACGGCTGGACCGATTTTGACGCGACACTCACTGGCAGATAGATTTTATAAGGAGTAACTAAGGCTACTTTTATTTTAGAAAAAGCCACGCGAGCGAAGCCGCTGACAGCAGCTAGTGCAAAATAAATATGAACGTAGTTTCTGATATTTTTACTATCATTCAATTAATTTAGTATTAAAAGACACAATAATATATTTTATTCTCTGTTTTATGACGGTAGACATCTGAAGAAATTGCTAATTGAAGATTTATTATATCTTATTTTTATTATTCAAACAGCAAATCCCTCGGATAGACACAAAAAAATATATTCCGAAATACAACAACAACATAAAAAGTTTAATATTCAGTCCAACAGCATCACAAAACAAAATAGGCAGAAATAAAACCGTGTCACATCTACTAATCCCCAACACATGCTAAAGTGGCACATCTACATACATTTGAGACACGTTAGCACTTTATAGGTCAAAGTTTGTTAAAATTCACGTCATGTACACTTATGAATAGACGATTATGGCCAAAAGTGGGTCAGAAAGGATATTTTTTGAAAAGGTTTTGGCCGGCCATTGGTCTACGTAGTAACTATCGATAATAGTTATGGTGTTGACGGAGAAAGTACTGTGACTTTTGGGGACTAATAACTATGTTTTACCTAAAAATACAAAATAAAAAAGAAAGAAAGAAATATAAGTTTATTTGTCACAGAAACACGTGCATACAAAAATATAACCAACTCGAGTATGTAGGTAAACAGAAAAATAGAACTGAAACTGAACTGAAGAAGACTGACACATCATGTCAAAGTACTTCATTTCAACTAACGAGCCTGTATACATGTATTCTAAGGGTTCATTTTAAGGCTCACAATATCACAATCAAATAGCCTTGAACAACCTTTAATTCCATAAAGTGAACATAACAGAATCCATAAAGGAAATGATTTCCTGATTGCAAGCTAGGTAAATTAATACAGTGTAACAAATCAATTTTACTTATAAGTACCTAACACGGAACCCATGTGTGTGGTCATTAGTCTATGGCTGCGTACCATTTAGAAGTCATTACTTCTTTGTACCCTTGTATCTTTAAAGAGTGAGCAGAGGTTAGGAATAGAAGGATAACTTAGAATGTGTGTTTTTTTATATGTGATACATCTATTGGAGCGCTTTGGCAGTAAAACCGACTTGTATACCGTGACGGCAAACGGCATGACGCTGTTATGCCCTGATGCGGGTTCTACGCCACCGCTCTCGACTCCCTTGTGTGTGTGTGCGCTTATATTTCATTATTTTACTCCTTATTATGTCATAGGTTTTTATTAATTATGAATTCTAATAATAACATAGATATTTCGCATCTGCCGGGCGTCCCATGACTTTTTTTTTTTTTTCAAGATGCATATTATATTTTTGCCAATGGTTGTTGTCAGAACCATAAGATTTCGAATGCTGAAAAGCTGCAAATTAACACATAGGGTTTTTGATATCAACACGCTTGGCCGACGGATTAGTGAGGTTTTTTAGCGATATGAAAATACATTGGCATAGTCTTATTCTGTTTTATAAATAAATAAGGTTTATTTCTAATCACTCGGACAAAGTGTCCCTTAAAGTCCTTGATTTCAAAGTAAGCAAAATAATGAGCTGAAATTTTGATTTAAATCTTTCTACGATCTGAAAAGTGCTTCAAATATTACTAGTTAAAAGAGACACTTGAAATTCTGGAATTGTGCACCCCCCAGTGGGATGAAAGCATTAGGTTGTGGACAAAATATTTTATTCATAATTATCACGTTCTTAGGCATTGAATAAGTCGTTGAAATACTCTTTGTGACTTCGGTTTTTATTTGAGTTTGATTCTGAGTTTTTACATAAAAACCCCTTATTACATTTAGATATTAGTAAGCACTTGCAGTTTTGATGACTAACTTTTCATATGAAAACCGAATTTATGACTGTAACTAAGCCTAAAAATATAAATATTAAGCCCTAAATTATTTTATGCGCCGCTAAAGCCAGCAGTATAAAATAGTGCCGCCATAAAGTAAATAAAATGCATCCCTGTTGCGTTGGGCGACAATCCTTCACTTATACGCAATTTATATTCGCTTCCTAGAGCCAGCATAATCCTGCCTTTTCTCTGCTGCCTGTTTTACATATATCGAGTCAACGCCGCCACTCCACCAGTACATTTAAATTTAAAACCTATATTCTGATATATTTTTTGCCAGATTTTACAGCTTAAAAGATGATTTTGTATTGTTTTCCCTTTTTGCAAGTTAACTTTGTATGCGCTATAATAATCATCAGTATTAAGTTTTGTATCTATCTACTAGACATCATCCTGCACTATGGAAAAATTATAATACATATTTCATGATTCATGATAACAAAAACCAAATTACAATGTTAAATTCCATTATTAATCAAGCCTTCCCCTTCATTCCAAAAATGATTTATTTTGGCCAACCTCACTTTTTCGGAGTAATTTGAATTGCTAATGCATTAATATTAATATTTTAATCAACAATGGACACTTCCTAATCGTAATTTAAACCACCAGTGCTTACAATATTAAATTATTACTAGCACAAAGGAGTTATCTTTTTAAAGAAATGAGTATAACATCTGAAAAAAGTATCTATCATTATTTCATTCCCTCAAGTATTTATAAAAGATAGCTCAGAACAAAAGATCTAGACAATGTTTTGTCTTTAGCTTTAGTACTAAGCTCTATTTTAGCTAAATAAATAGTGCTGAAAAATAAATGAACTAAAATAATCTCAAAGCTCCGAAACACAAAGAAACAGCAAAACGTGTTTTCAATTACCAAATAAAAAATAAATCAAGAATTATTAAGAACAGAAAATCCTCGGGAAATAAAATCAAACTTAATAACTTTCAATATGGCGCCAAATTCCAATCTGTATTCCTTGAACCAGTCAAATTGCTTCAGTAATAAGGGTCCGATTTTAATAAAAAAGGAACTTTCATTTTGACTATTATCCACAAACAAAGTGCGGACATCATCTGGGCCCCTCGACAATGGGGGCCTATAATGGGGCCTTCTTTGTTCCGTGTTAAAAGCCCCAAAAGTGTCGAACATCTTCTTCATTAATATTTCCCGGGAGTTCGGCTTTGTGCCCACTGTGCGGACGACATCGATGTAATCTCTTTATACGAGAGCATCTAATTAATTGTTTTAATCAAGTGCTTTTTTGATAATTGAACTTTTCAATATTGGGCATTTTGTATTATATTAGCATTCGATACCAGTAACACTATTAGAAATACAATATTAAATGTATTAATTATCACTGACACTGAGCTAATCTCTGCAGACTAATTTTGATGTATTAAATTTGCATTGAAACTAATTTAGGAAGAATCGTGCATAACATGAAATGAATTAACCAAATTATATTAATAATAGACCGCTAATCTCTTTCATTCGCATTAATTTCCATATTCCCCTGTTACAATTTGCCTCAAATATTATAGGTATAAATAGGTATTAACACAAATGAACGCCTCGTTAAAACTAATAGATCAATAAAAATACGTATTATGCTCAGAACAAACTTTATATCGATGCCTAACAGCCAAAAAGGGATAAGCGACATATTTTTTTTTTGCGAAATCGACTTTTGTTTTATGGTTAGAAACAGCTTTTTTTTCTGCGTCTATTGTTTGTCGATTTCGCAAAATAATGTCGCTTATCCCTTTTTGGCTGTTAGGCATCGATATGGTATAAACAGCTTACATACGAGGATCGGACATTAATTTTGGCATTTCAAAAACCATTTAGCCGGAGAAAATGCCAATACGACTTTTACGCTAAACAAATGCCAGTTTTCGTTTAAAATAGATAAGACTTCACGTATATAGAAGTATTTAAATATTGTAAGCATTATGTAGTTATCTTAAGTTGCTTCTATCTGATTGGCCATTAATTCCTTTTAAGCTTACTCTTGATGGTAGAAATACAATCGGCAATGGTAGTTTGGTAGTTTTAGTGACAGTTAAAGCGGTAGTTTTTGCATAATAGACTTTAAACTGAAGAAGGTACTTTGGACTAAATAGACTTGACTATAAGTACGTAATTGTACTTGACTTGAATTATCTTAATACTGATGATATTTAGATTCAATAACATTAAGAGCGCTTCGCCTCTTCATGCATTTACGTGAAGAGAATGAGCAGAGACTTATATAATCAAGATTTAATAATAACTGCCACACGGGTCGATCTTCAAGGTTAAGCTACGCTTGCCGAGGTGGGTTCGTGGATGGGTGACCATCCATAAAATACCGAGACCTCTCCGAGTCTCCGAAATGTCGGCTGTCATTCGTGGATCTTTGACAGTCGTTACGGGTAGTCAGACAACCAGTCTTGCCAAGAGTATTGTGTTACCTAGTAACTGCGTTATGGAGGTCAGATAGGCAGTCACTCCATGTAAAATACTGGTATCCAGCTACAGGCTAGGCAGATTGATTTTTTTTACAATGGGTTTGCTCTTGACTCTAGTCTAGGTCTGGGTGACAGAGACAAAGTCTACGATGGAGTGAGCTTATCCAGAAGAAGCCTGTTCCCTCTCACTTTGAATTCATTAGGCTTGTATGCGTTCGGAAACACAGACGCAGGCAGAGAGTTCCACTCCTTTGCTGTGCGCAAATAAATATTAAATAGTGATTTACAAGATCTACTTAAAAAATATGAGCTATTTGTAAGCCACATCAATTTAATCCGATGACTATTTACTTTTATCGATCAAAGGATTTAACTCAGTTTTTTTACAAAGAAAATTCAACCTTCACTCAATAAAAATAAACTACAAATCCATCTAACACATACAGTGTTACACTATCAAAAAGTCGTAAAAAAAAACCGGTCGCATTTAAATAAATTCGTTTCCTCAAAGGAAGTCATTATTAATCATCTTCAAAAACTTTATCCGAGTCGACCTTGTGAGTCGAAGGCTCGCGAAAATTCCGGAACAATATAAAGTGACTAGGAAGTGAGGTAACCTTGGTGAGAACGATACAGGCTGTAACATTAGTTACGTATGTATGTGTACCGCGGAAAATGGCAGTTGTCCACTTTTCAATCTAACTAAGGACTAGAGTATGAAAAGTGGTTAACGTTAAGGCTCATGCTTGGCCGTGTATAGTGGTCACTCCAAGCAATCCATACTAATATTATAAAGAAAGTAACTCTATATGTCTGTATGTTACGTTTTCACGCCTAAACTGCTGAACCGATCATCGTGATATTTGGCAGGGATATAGCCTAGGATATGGAAAAGGAAAGGCTACTTTTTTACGCGATAACCGACATCCACGCAGGCAAAAGCTAGTGATTTATAAATCATTCGATTTTAATGTGCGAATAAATAGTTTATTAAATACTAGCTGCTGCTGCTGCCGCAGCGTTTCGCTCGCGTGGATTTTTCTAAAATAAAAGTCGCCTTCGTTATTCCTTATAAAATTAGCTATCTCCCAGTGAAAATGCCGTCAAAATCGGTCTAGCCGTTCAATTCTATTTATTTGCATAGATTATTATTTATTTCATATTGGTCCGTATTAGGATGCTTTTACAAAAAGGGACTAAAATACTATATTAGAATTATAAATCTTTGCATTTGTACACACGGCTACATATCAAGCTATACATTTCCAGTATAAGCTGACCTCTGATTGAACAGA
Organism: Dryobota labecula; assembly: GCA_947523025.1. Classification (NCBI taxonomy): domain Eukaryota; kingdom Metazoa; phylum Arthropoda; class Insecta; order Lepidoptera; family Noctuidae; genus Dryobota; species Dryobota labecula. The sequence goes on from OX383300.1 coordinate 1,965,343, forward strand.
AATCCTATACAATGCAAGATCAGCTGATACGGGAAATGTTTAGTTTGATGTGTAGCCGTGTGTACTAAGACAAATAATGTGCCTAGAGCAAAATATCAACTTACAAATGACATATAAAACAGAACATAATCAAACAGAATATACTACAGTTTGACTTAAATAAGAGAAAGGAAAACAGTAAGTCTACATCTAAAAATAACATAAATACAGAATGTCAAAGCTAAGGTCACCTAAACTCTCGATTTATCAGACATTGATATATAGAGCCACGGTAGAGCAATCTCTAGTTCTCCAGGAAACTAACTGGATGCCCTTGTAGAGTCGGCTCTACGCGCTTACAATAATAAGCGACTTATAAACATATGGTGTTGCCAACTGATACAGGATGTTCCGTATAGTAACGTGATATATATTTTATGAGTGAGAGATACATATATTTTAGTGCAGGGGTTATTTGATGATGGATAAATAATAAATTAACCCTATAGACTTATGATTTTGATACTATGATAAATGCAAATTACCCTTCTCCTATCCAAAAAATATCGAAATCAAGATATTTTTCTGCCCATTATGTACGGTGCCCAGCACATCAAGCTACCACAAACTGTCAGATTTCCTCGTTGGATTTTGAACTTAATCATCAATTTTAAAGTTTAAAATCGTTTGGAGCAATTTGATAGTTTCGTGAAGCTTGATGTGCTGACAAACATCCAAAATCATAAATTATTAAAATCTTGTACAATGTGTTACTGAATTACTGAACATAATAAAGTAGTTTGATCAGAATTGTTCACTCAATCGATTTCTGTCATTTTTATTATACATTATTTTTGTAATTAAAACTTCTTCGTAAATAAAGGTCACACTTCCGCTATACAGTCAAAACAAATCAAAATGGACGAAGTACGTACGATAGACCCTTAAACATGTGCGACTGTGTGCGTGCGCAGATTTGTAATGGGACCACAATTTTCTCCCGCAATCGGTATGTATGTGGCGGTATCAACAACGCCACATGCGAACTACTCATCAAAGACCTGACGTCACAAATTCTGCATCGCGCTATCAGAGTTTACCGCGCGACTAGGATATATACAACATCCCGACATCAACCGTTGGGCAGTTGCCCACCAGACACAATACCCGTCTGGTCGAAGGATCCTCCCTTTACTATAGAGTATGAGTGAACTTTACACCCTGTTTCTATAACTAATTTAATAAATGAACAATGTTTTATAAATAGCTAGCTGTTGCCCGCGACTTCGTCTGCGATCCAAGAAATGTAGCCCTTCTAATATAATTCAATCATGATTCGAAAGACACGTGGCGCCATCTTTTATCATAAGAAAGTTATTGTTGTTTTCTTCAGGAACAGTACTTTTAATCGAGGATGAAAGGTACCATATGTCCGTTTCTGTACACCTGACAACGTATATACAAAATTTCAGGATGATCGGTTCAGAGGTTTAGGCGGGAAAAGGTAACAAACAAACAAACTTACTTTAATTTTACTTATTTATAATATTAGCTGTTGCCCGCGGCTCCGCCCGCGTGGATGTCGGTTATCGCATAAAAAAGTGGCCTATGTCCTTCTCCATATCCCAGGCTATATCTCTGCCAAATTTCATGACGATCGGTTCAGCGGTTTAGGCGTGAAAACGTAACATACAGACAGACAGACAGACTGACAGATAGACAGACAGATAGACAGACAGAGTTACTTTCACATTTATAATATTAGTATGGATTAGTTAGAATAGTAAAAATTCAGTGTATGTATTAATGATAAATGATAAATGATTTTATTTCTGTAAGTAGGTTTTTACAAACACTTTTACACGTCAATCATATTTTAAAACTAGATGAGGTCGGCATTTCGTATCTGACTACTCTGAGAAGAAATTAAAAAAAAATTATGATTATAACATAATATTCTAATTGGCGTGTTAGGTGTTTCTTCTAGTTTTGGAGATATTATCAATATGGTTATTATAATAATATGTTGACAATATGGAGCTATTATCTATACAGCAACACTACTACCATAAAAGTAAGGCTAGCAAAACACTATAATTTTGCAACGTCCACGTGCAGGGCACGTGTTGTTTAAACCTTAGATCGTGCAAACACTGATAAAATACAAAAAGGGTAAGATACAAGGACTGAACGCACCTTTTCCGGGCAAGCTACAGTAAATAATATGCCAGGAAGTTTTGTGTTAGTATCTAAGGTAATATAATTATATGGCTAATAACATAAGCTTTATTATATATTATGAGTGAATATGTTAATAATTTTTTTGCATATGAATTTCCATAACATGTTTTGATGTTTATTTTCAAATGTTGACTTAAAAACAGTCCTGCTAGACTTTTAAAGAGAATTAATAAAAATAATAATAAATTAAATATCTATAAAAAACAAAGTCGGTTTACTTACACCATTTGTAAGTCAAGAACGGCTGGACCAATTTTTGATTTGTTGGATTGGCTCCGCCCAGAATAACAGAATAACTATTAAAACATTAGAAAAATTCAAGAAAAAAAAAATATGCAGAAATTCAATTTTCTCATACATTTTGTATGGAACGGCTGTTTTGATGATATCTCGAGAACGGATTGGGAAATGGGGGAGCAAGAAATTTCACGCCGATGAAGTCGCGGGCAGAAGCTAGATATATAATAAAAGTTATTTTTCTACGTAAGAAATTAAAAACACTGACAACAAAGAAACAATAAGTACCGTTTAATATTTATTTCATAGGAAAGCAATCATCCGCATAAAATTGTTTGCAATCAAATAGAAAATAAACCTTTTTCTAATACTCCGACCATCAACAAAGAACTTGAGTTCAATCAATCCACAATTACAGGCTATACCTTGCAAGCAAGACTACTAATTTACTCAATTACTTACACCAGTGCGGTCAGTAAATGACTCCTTTTCAAGTTATATCGAAGGAACTTACAATTAACTGAAGTCTAATCGTTCAGCTGTCCTTTCTCGACTCAATTTGTTATAGGCCTCCGTTTGTTTGCTGAAAACTGTTTGAATTGTAAATGTAATAATCGTTTTGTTGGATATTGAGAAATTATATGTATGTAACGAGTACAGGCAACAATAAATCATGGATTTTTTAAATATGTCTAATGAAAAATTGATTCTATCCGTTATTATTTCAGTTGAAAATAACTACTTAGCTATCCAATAGGTAACGACGACTACAGTACTTACTGACTTGCTATAATGAATAGGTGTCATAGCCAAGACATGTAGGTACCTAATAAATACAAAAAACACATGCGACATTTATTGTATTTAAAACATGCACTGAACTATAAAAACTCCGAACGGTCCCGTCATTACGTATCTTACTGAGACAGACATGATTCATCAATGTCATTGAATGATTGGTTCTCCTATATTTAACTCTGAAGTTCAACTATCGTGCATCCGTTAATAATGGTCAGGATTTTACAATAGAGTAAATTATACTGCAGCAAAAACTGGGATAAGTTCGGCTCACTTAAATCACCCGTGACCAACTTGTAAAAAGTTCCTGAATCCCAAAATGGCCGCTAAAAGAAGTTTCATTTCAAACAACCAAAAATACTAAAACCAACACTAGCTAGCCAAACTTAAAACCGTACGGACACGACGAAAAAAGCTGCCTAGCAACAGACTAGTCACGAACACCAAACACGTGATTAATCCAGTCACAGCCGTTGCAATTCTGGCCTAAAACAAATTGTAGGAGACCAAAAAACTTGGCAGTAATAACTGCGTTTTCAACCTGGATAGCGGATCGCAAAAACTGCCTCCTCAGTTCACCTTGAAACTGTGTGGGTGTTCTGAACTTGATTTAGTTGCTATCGTACAAACCCTTTTTTTGTCTTGAATATAAATAAGTTTGGAAAAAACTTTTTGTCGAGTCGCGTTCAACGAAAGTGGTTCGGTTTATGGAACCGAGGTCAAATGATGGTGTGATTTAGCAAAGATCTGATTATAAGGAAGAGTTATTTGCATTGTTAATTTGTTGATATCTGGTGTTAGCCTTGACGGAGCAGCTTTCTTAAGCTAACCTTCACACAATGTTTGACTCATTCAATGTGGTCACTTTTCTATTTGAAGAGACCGCTTCATTTCCTGTGTGTATCATGCTTGTTTGTCTGACAGGACGAGCAATAATTTATTTGTAATTATATTTTATACGTTGGAGAATAATTATGATTAGTATAGTCTTTTTTATTAGTCGGTCCTTCACTCAACCGGCCTCGGTTTTTTATCCGATCTCATGATACTTTCCCTAAACTCGAACTTATCACCAAGGACACACTACCGGCTTCTGTCCTCAGATCACTTCCTTCATGATTTGATAATAACTTCCTGCGTCCTTATACATCCTCGTTAGTCAATGTTTTGTGTAAACAAATTACGGAAATGTTTATTGCACTTGAACGTTTTATAGCTCCAGTTGGAGCTATCGTTTAAATAGAATTTTAAATGGGGTCACTAGTGGCAGACGTTATCGCGGACTGTTTTTGGTCTAATTGCGCTGAGTTTTGTCCGTGTTTCGAGTAAGTTTTGGTTGCCTTATCAACAGATGTATAGTCGCGTGAGAACATAATCTAACGTACACCAAATCTGTGTGAATGCTTATCTAGTTCTACAATATTATATAAAGTTACTAAACTAATCTTGATCAGGGCAAACTCGTAAACTCAATATGTTTCACTAACTTGAACAAAACATACACAAACCGACATAACAGCGCAATAACTGTGACTGTATATAATACTGTAATAGTGTATATTAGTGATTTCGACTTGTTTGTAATAATAATAATTCCTATGATAACAATATCATTAATAGTAAGGACACTGAGTTAATGTTGCACCACCTTGCATACTAATTGGACATGGCCCGGCTCCGCGAATCGGACATGCCTGAAATAATAATAGTGCTCCCACAATTAAACAGATAACGTTGATTTTCCACCTCGAACGCGAATTTACATTATAGTTGGGCACAAATTGCCTGTAAAATTGAAAACGTGATCTCGACTAACAGGATTTTCTCTCTTGTTCACAGACAAAGAAGAACAACCCAAACCACATAAAGAGGCCGATGAACGCGTTCATGGTCTGGTCGCAGATAGAACGCAGGAAAATATGCGAGCAGACACCAGACATGCACAACGCGGAGATCTCCAAGAACCTTGGCCGCGTGTGGAAGACGCTCAACGACGAGGAGCGCCAGCCCTTCATCGACGAGGCGGAGAGGCTGCGGCAGCTACACATGAGGGAATACCCCGACTACAAGTACAGGCCGCGTAAGAAGACCGCCAAGTCAGATAGGTCGGGGCCCAAGACCGGAGGCGTGACGAAGCCAAAACGCAAACAGCGCGCGGACTCCAATAACAACAGGGGCGTTGCCAGGCGAAGGAGACCTGTTCCATCGGTGCCGAGTGTACCCGTGGAGACTCCCGCGCCTCCGCCGCTGCCGGCGAGTCCGGCGGGCTCGCCCGACTCCCCGGAATCAGCCTGCTTCTACGAAGACCACAATCGTCGCGAGCAGGCGGACCTAACAGATCTCTACTCCATCACGGACCTGCTGCCGCTGCCTGCGGACTGCGAGGTAGACCTGGAGGCCCTCACGACGGACATCGACTCGTTCGAGACGGCGTCGTCGTCATCGGGGTCGCACTTCGAGTTCTCGTGCACGCCCGACGTGTCGGACATGCTGAGCGAGATCGGTGTGGCGGGCGACTGGGTCGACCACACGTTCTCGTCGTATCTGACGTCGTCTTAGAGCGGTGTTCGGGTCGCCACGGCCGCTGCCGGCCGGTTCCACTGATCTCATGCGGTCGGCCAACGGGCCGCCCCACGGAGGCCGACGACGCGGCGACCGCTCGCCGCTCCGCCTAGAGAGTGCCTATCCAAAATGACGTGTCGACATTTGGATTTAATGTACAAAGTTATTTAATAAGGATCGAGGGTGAAAATTGTTTTGACAACCGACCTAACGGTCGCGTTCCTCTTCGGTTCGTACGGTTACTTTAATCGTTTAGTTTTAAAGTTTCATTTTCGATAACGGCGACGCTTCGTCTAGGAAGTGGCATCGGGTTTTATAAACGTAGGCTGTGAGTTGGTTCTTGTTTTGTCGTTTTGCTTTCGTTATTAAATTTATGGTTTCGACACATAATGGAGGTAATTTCCAAACGACACGTCTCAGATGCATCTCAGTAATTAAATCCGTCTGCTCTCCGTCGCCTGTTAGTTAGCCACGGGCCAGTCAGGTCGCCCCCCGCGATCGCATCGCGTTGTCGCGCCGTATTCTGTACGTGTACATTACACGACTTGGCTTCTAGTGCATTCTAAAATCGTGAGTTTGCATTCTACGTCACACCTTCTTTTTATTTTATTAACATTTGTACTTTTAAGGGTCGTCTTTTATTTTTGAAATGTCTTAGATTGAAATATGTATCATTCTTCTTGTAATAGAAACATAAGACTAGTTATAGTCGTTTGTCTTGCGTTCGTATATACTGTACGTAAGTTCACTTTATACTTTGATGCACACGTAGAGATAGTTAAACATTATTATTTTACTATTGGAAGCTGATCGGTATGTCATTGGAAGAATTTCGGTGTGCGGGAGTAAGTGTTTGTCTCGGTTGGATGCGGTGGGCCCCTACCAAGTTAGTTGTCACCGGAGCGAGTCGCGCGTACTAGTTCACTTCTGTCGCTGCTGTATGTAAACCGTCTCTTCCGCTACGCGTGTCTCGCTCTCCCAGTAGGAGTGCAATGGCAGGGCCCCACTGTTTGATTTATATTAAATGTTTCGAGTCGGTCTCGTAAGTTAGGATTCGTAAAGTAAGGTAATATTTGTTCAATGGTAAGGTATGAAATTATATTGTAAAGCATGATGGCACCTATGGATCGATGTGAAGGGACACTTTCAATTCTCGTTTCGTTACTCTTCTTGATACATTGACAACACAATAACGTCTATAGAAGATACATATCAATAATTGGAATGCGTTGTACCGCGGGCCGGTGGGTTATAAAGAAATATTATATTGGATGGGTCAACAAATTGTTAGTTTTCAACACAAAATGTTTTGCTAATTCAAACTCTGTGATTTACTTTATGGATTTTCTAAATTATAAGGTTCTAGTGGAGACTGATATCGCATAGATTAGTTTTAGCAGCGCTAGCTTCTCTAACTCTTTTATGTTTTATGTTAATTTTTAATACTGGGCATAACATTTTATATTGTGAAAAATACGTACATATTTTTGATATTTGCGTTGCTGTGGAATACGGACTTCGGACATTTTACAAAATTGTCAATATTATAATAGATAGTCAGAATATTTCAGGGTTAGATAGCCAAAAATAACAATCAAATCATAATATTTTAGGTAATGAAATTAAAATCCATTTTGATTCCTATTTCCACAGCAGAGCATAAGCTAAACAAAATGTATTTAAAGGAATAAAAAATTTTTGCTAAAAAAATCTGTCAATTCATTGAAAATCGTGTCAGTTAAGGGGTAATGTTTAAAGGAATGTTACCTCATTCATTATTAAGATAGATAACCCTTCTACATAATATACCTGTTTTCAAATTGTAACAATATTTGTAGATACTTCTGTGTCCCAAAAAGTATAAGGGATCCGTTGTGCTCTAGGTAAGAAAGAAAATGCTTTACCTATATTATATTCTTTATATAATATATTATATATGTAAAAAAAGTTCATGTATTAATTAGTAAGTGTCTATGAAAACCCATTTAAATAAGATAAAATGCATAAAAAGCGTTATCTATATCTGTCTTGTGTGTCGTAGGGCGATTATATAAGAGAGGACGAAAAATAAATTTGTGCCTAATGAAAAAAAAAAACTTGAAAATTCTTGTAATACTTATTTTAGTGATGCTCAAACAAGTATTTTAAGCGCATAGTGTTTAGACGCTGTTAATGGACAAAACTTGTATAAAAGATATTGTAAGATTATATTATTCGATGCCAGATTTGCATTTTGTTTTCTCATTTTGCTTCGTTCGTATGTGATCTAATGGAATTCCTTATTTATATCTGCAATTGCCGTAAAAGATTTTCATGTAGCCTTTCATGATTTTATTTCAATCATTTCTTTTTCCAGAAGATTTGAATTTTGACGATTTTTTTTTTTCTGGAGCATATTTTTTTGTTGTTTTTTTATCACTTCATAGCCTTCAATAATTTTATCGTGACTATTTTCATTGCTCCTTGTTAACCAAATCAAATTGATTTCGCAGGATGATTGTCATAGGTCGTTAAATGACATACAGCTAATAAAATAGTTTCGTGATAAAATTTTAAAGTTGTGCAGTTGTTTGATTGTTTTTCATTTTGTTCAAAGATATATTCGTGGAATTTTAGTATTAAAATTGTGCTTAATTTAGATACTCTCTCTGCTGGTTCTTTCAAAGGATGTTGTCAATATGTCTTTCGAATGCTCTTTTCAATGGATCGATGTCAAAGAGATCTTCATGTATAAATGTTTTATTTGAATGAGGAATTTCATTAGGTTTATATTTTGACTGTTCAACCAGTCCCTCCGTGTCTTCAACTTTGACAATAAAGGGTCATTTTTTTCTGCTTTATCCTTTGTAAGTTTTTCTGCGGACTTCCTTATAATGTTTGTTTTCAAAGTCGCTATATTTTTCCTTCTTTTCTGCAACTTTCTATATATATAATGGGGTTCATAACCAATAATCAACGATTGAAAGCAATATAATATGTCTACGATTAGTGACATCACGCTCAAATTAGTATAATTCTCTTCTACTAATAAAAATTGTAAGTCGATCTGTCGTTTTCAAACAATAGGCATAGAATAAGACATTCAACTACTATTTTAAATTGTAATATTCAATATTGAAATATTCCGATACAAAACAGTTGTGCTTCGAATGAAAAAAAAATTTCGCATTGTATGCTTGTGTCACTTGTGTGTAATCAAAGTAACATTTAATTTTGATTCGAAACTGGGCGATTTTCCACAGAATTTTAAAGTTATTTTAATAATGTTTGTTTGCAAAGCCGCTGTACAAATCCTGTAAATATGATTTTTATTAGTGGGGGAGTTGTCATAACCCCAAGAGTATTTTATACTGCAACATCGAATTTAAAATGTTGTAAATTAGCGCTTCTCTTTCAATAATTATTGGAATTATCAGGGTTTAATAGTTTTCATTTATGTATTTTAGATGTATAAATGTCCCTAAGATTATCATTGCCTTCCTTGGACAATGTTCTTCTAAATTCTTTGCTTAAGGCTTCCTCTCTTCTTAGCCTTAAAATTGTTTTAATGAATACCATGGAAGTATATTTTAATCTCAGGTATGTAAGTAAGTATTGAAAAAAAAAAAATTGTTTATAATAATGAAGTCAAAATAAAGCGACACTGTGACAAAAAAATTAGAGGGTATATAAAACGTCTTAAGTAAAAATATCATAAAGGACGTAGTTGTTGTAGGTTATATATGTAATTATTATATACTTACATATTAAGTACGTATATCACGGCCAAATACAAAAATTTCAAGATTTGACTGGGTATTGTGCAGAAATGAATAGTATATTTCGCGGGTCGTCTGGTTAATTGTAGAAATAACCAAGTAGTCTGGCCGTGGTATAAGTAACAAATATTGTTGTGTATCAATTTATCGAGATCGCATGAAATTAAGCTTCCAATCTCGCTTTGAACCGACTAGATGTTTATAACCTGGCAGGCGGACGTATTGCGAAGAAGTAATTCACTTGTATCATAAGAATTGGTTATAATAATCTATAAATGCGATTAAAATGTTAGTGAAATCATTCACAGAACTGAAAAGTTGATATTCTCGTTACGTTGTTTAAAAAAATAATCGATCGTAATTATATCTCTGTATCATATGTATCTACGCTATTGTTGATTTATTATAAGCATATTCTATCTTAGTACCTCTCCTTCGGTTTCGAAACAAATGGGAGTTTCAAAGTTTTAAATTAGGACTTTCTCTAGACCCTAACCTGGCCTTTGTAAATACCTTGTACATTGAGACGAATTTGGTCATTAAGGCGAAATTAATATGGTTGATCCTCTTCGATATTGCGTCCACATTTGAAACTATAGAAAGCGACCAACTCTACAACGATGTTGTTTATTTGGTCGCAGTTAAAGCTACAACCAATGGTCGCAATCTAGAGCTGTACGTCCCTAAACCTATTTGCTTCGAAATATTTCAAGACACAACGAATCTTCTGTTCCCTTCTCATTCTTCACGCACTTCATTAATATTAAATAGAAAATAATTGGTGTCTGTAACTCAATATAAACGATAATGTATTATCACCAGACAGTAGTACGCATATATTCGTTGTTATAGTAGAGTGTGTCATAATTATTGGTAACTATAATAACTATTAATAATTAAACAAGAATAATAAAAAATAACGAAAATTTTCGCACAACATGAATCAAGGAACTAACATAAGAGTAAAGTTGATAGTTATAAAACATAATGATTAAGAAAATGTTACTATAAGATGCGATTTTTGTGTTAACGAATTCTTTATCCAGGGGGATACGCCTGCTCTATATAATTATGTATGTATTGTCCAACAATCGCAACGAAAGCTGCTTGTGCGATTGACTCTGTCCTTAATTGTTGAATTGAAAGTTTCAAGTTGATTTACTGTATATAATTACTTTGAACAAATTAGGAACAAAAATGGTCCATTAAATTTTAACAAATAATATTAAGGTAGATGCATGTATACACTCGGAATATATGCTTTGGTGTACAATGCCAAACTTAATACGATGCTAAAAAGCATGGCTTTAACAAATATCGCTAAGGATTGGACTGATGTTTTCATTTTCCAGCTTTTGCCATTGGACTTGTAAATATTTTTGGCCTCGTCGGAAGCTGCATCATTTTTCCGAGACATTCTAGTCTGATAAGACGAACCTTCATCATCAATGGCCCCTGATACCTGATTATTAGTTTGTGTTATTCAATTTATACCAAAAAAATACGAAGCTCTTTCAATACTGTTACCGATGGATCTCTTTGTATGTAGCGATAAAACATTCGGCTTACCAAAAATTGGAAACTGTTGTTTTCAACTTTTTTTTTGTAACATTGGTTTTAAAGATTGTACATATTAGATCAGTTTGGTTTATCTTTAAGTAATTAACCCTAGACGGGTACATTTTATTCACCTTTGTCCAATAATTTAGGAGTTCTATTATGTTTAAGTTTTCATACAAGACATATTTTTAACATCGTTTTCCCCTCGTCCGTTGTATAAATTATTGTCACTGTATCTTTAGGTATATACATAAAATGTATGAGTAGTCTTTTAAATGATAGGTACGATTAAATAATAATGTAGTTATTGATTAATACATAAGACAAACTGTGTAAATTTTGTATTTGTAATTTGTTTCAATGAACATATAATTATTATATATCGTAAAGTAAAACATCCAGTTTTTAAAAAATAAACAGGTTTTTATTGAAAATATCCCCCTATCACCTTTAAACATAATATTGATCACTAGGATAATACCCACGACAAATAAGCACAAATTAAAAAGTGCCACATAAACATTACACACACACACACTCATATAGAAATATAGAGCCAAGACTCTCTGGGTTCACAAGACAAGTAAAAAGTAGTTTTTTTTATTTATTAATACCTGAAGATATAATAACTGCAGTAAATTGAAGCAGAAGGTTGAAAACCGCTGCTACACCATGAAGGGAGCTGATTGCCTGCTGCCTAAGCTTGCTGTGGACCGTGATGAGATCTTTCTGAAACATAAGTAGATATAATTAAGTAAAATATGAGTAAGTATAAATTACAATGATGAGAAATAAATAAGACATGAAAATAATAACATCTAGGTAGTACTGGGTTCGATTCTCGCACGGAACAAATATTTGTATGACCTACAAATAGTTGCTCCGTGTCTGGCTGTTTGTGTATGTGAGTATAAACGTGGCGAAATACCTAGTATGGGGCAATGTTTAAAAAAACGAAAAGCCATCATGTTCTTTCTTTTCAATTAAGAAAAGAAAGAACATGATGGCACGGAAATATTAACGGAATTGAACGGAGAGTCCTAAAGTAATAAAATGTAATGGATACTGAACACTATGGGTAGAAGTAAAATATTGACAGAGGTCAAAGCAGCAAAACCTATTAGCCATTTAGCAATTTATAAAGACAGAGAGTTAGTATTTCAGTACGATGTTATCAATAAACAGGGCTTAGGCAATATCTTATACCGAGGGACAGTGAACGACGATAGGCCGAGCTAAATTTATACCTAATTCTAGAATGTAAGGGCCCAATATAATCCCTTGGGTCACCTCCACGTCACTAGCAAAGATAGTACGACTCTCAGGTCCACTTAGCTAAATGATAATGTTAAGAAATTATCAATACAAGAGCATATTATATTCTCCGTTATGCAATTTCATTAAAGGGGCCTCACAAATAAGGCCTTGGCCGAGGGCCCTATCATGTTATTCAAATTTATAGCTTTAATTTCGTATGCCACAGCGCATTAGACGGATCATTACTCATTTTTGATGACGTCATCATATTTGGAGCCATTTTGCAATGCCCTCAAAATTATAATGTTGAAATGTACGCGGATGGCTTTAATTTTGACTTAATGGTTTCACGTAATGGGTATGGGAATGACCTGAGATGTTTCCATATACGAAATGGGTGGTAAACAAATGTGGGCCTGATGCTACGTTGTAAATTTAATAGGTGAGCGAAGCAAAAGACTTCAGATGTTTGCTTGCTTGTTATTACCGTGATTGATGGTCAAATTGACTATGACCATTACAATTATTGTCTAAAGAAAAATCACTTAATCATATGGTATTTCTTGTGGCTCTTATCACTATGGGTAAAAGGACTGTTCATCAAGTGATATATTATATATACAAAATCAGCAGCAATATTTTCATTTAACATCTGTAATGTATTGAGTTACTTCAAAAGGAAAAGGCTTATTCAATTTAAAATTAAACACAGGAAAACGAAACACAGAAGCATTATTTATTGTTGACAAGGAAATGGCTATCCTATACAAAGAATATTGTTATCTTTTAAACAAGGTTAACGGTAAGTTAATATGTTTACGAAGGTACAATTTATTCTGGAATAAATTATTTATTTGAATACAACACAATTATTGTTGACGCCAATGAGATTCCTCTTCACGTGAAGGAATAAAATGATGTGAGCAGTATAAATAAAACTATCGTCTCTAGATCAAGGTCAAAACAACAGTGTAGTTGAAAATAGAGAAAATCATACATTTACAAAAAATAAATAACTGAAAAATGTGTTAATACAACCTCTCACTCTACGATCCACCTGTAGCTAGGTAAACATAGTAATGTTTCTTTCAAAACACAAAAATAATAATACTAGAACAGAACAGGAAAAACAAACATCCGAATATCCAACCAACACATCGAAATCAAATCAATCAATCAACTGAACCCACCGAGATCCAATGCTACCCGCCACAATACATCAAAGGCATCGCTAAAACCAGAAATCACATTTCAACTACCCGTAAATGTGGCAAAGAAAAAAAAAAGTCCTGCTCGGGAGCATTAAAGCCACTAAAACAACGAGAAACGATTGTCTGGTAAATACAAATTGAAATCGGCTCAACCATCGCCACAACGTATTTTTTCATCACGTTCGATATCTAGGAGCGTTTGCCGTGAATGCTAAACACTGTTTGGTATTCAGAAGCCAGCGTAAGCTTCTTATCTGTTACATTACAGAGTTAAATATTTTCCTCCTACCTACATATTAATTAACTTGATTGATGAAGCCCCTGTTTTACGATACGATGTACTTTTCGGCTCTAAAGTTAGAAGAAAGGTGGGGTGTTGATCTTGAGCTTTTTGAAGGTAGGAATGAATTTAAATAATTTATAGTGTTGGATTTTGTTGGAGTAGCACTCTCAACTAAAATAGAAAATCTATGTATACCTAATGAAATAATAGCTGATAAACAATCAGTATGCAGTAATTCTTATTAATTATCAATTTTCATCATTACCTAAGACAGCAAGCTCAAAAGTGAATAGAAATGGATAACCAAGTTACCGTCATATCTATACTAATATTATAAAGAGGTAAACTTTGTTTATAAGTTTTGTATGTATGGGTAATCTCTGAAACTACTGAACCGATTCTGAAAACTCTTTTTGTATTTGATAAGCTAATTTCTGGAGAAGGTTATAGGCTATTTAATATAACGCTGGGACCCTAAGGAGCCGGGCAAAAAGAAAAAAAGTCAGAAAGTACGCTATGTGAAAACGAAGTAATAGCGCGGGTGGGCAACGGTTTGTGACGCGGAGGGTCGAGAGCCGAAATTTCACGCGGACGAAGTCACGGGACTGAAGCTAGTTCATAATAAAACCATTTGCTTAATAAACCTATTTTAGCTATCGAACTGTTTTGTCCCGTTCTGTCAAACTTCATTTAAACTTGGTTTATTAAGCGAATGGCTTTATTATGAATAAGACGGTACGAGTGCAGCTATTATAATTGCTCTCCAGCACGTTATTTTGTGATATCTTGCCAAGCCGTTAGTTAGTGGAACTGAAATCACGTTGAACCAAGCAGGCATCTTCAGTCTCTTATACAACATATTCTATCGAACCCACTCCAGCAATTTCATCCACCATCCAATCAGTATGTAAAACAGATCCTCAATAAACATCCACTAAGAAATCGAGCGCCAAACTAAATTTTCTCAGCTCTTAATCAACTGGAAGACTTTATCAACAACAGTAAATTAATTCAGCTGTATTAATACAACATGGGGATCGGTTTATACGGAATGAATGCTAAGTAGGTGGGTCCAAATTAATTTCGTATGTTCTTGTAGAGGGTGGTGTTCAAGCGCTTTGTTCTCATGAATATACATAAACAAATTGAACATTCGATTCGCCATATTTAGTGGATGGACTTGGATTTGGGATTAATTGTGGTCGGAGGTTGCTGGTGGTGGTCAATAAAAAGGAAGATAAATAAGAGAGATAAAGGAAAAAAAAGTTCATAGTTGTTTCTGCTCATACTGACTGCATTTCACGAGGCTGGCTCAAGTTAGCTGTTACTGATTTCTAGTGATATTTTCTTATTCTTTTTTGTACTTAATCAATGGCGTCTTCGATTACTCAACTGAAATAGGAACGTCATTGACAGAGTAACATCGGAACAAACTGGTTGTTAAACTTGCAATCAGATCTCTAAAACTGACAACAGTTTCTTTACTATATTGTCTTAAACAACACCTACGTTGATTATGAACCTCCACAAAAAATGGAGTTAAGAACAGTCTACTTAAAATGAAGTCTAAAATGAATAAGCTTGATACATAATAATTTTGGATTTTTAAGATTCATTCAATACAAATACAGTAACAATATTCTAATCAAAGGTCACACTAATATTACAATGCACATCTTAAGTTCTAATTCCATACATATTCAGCGATATGAGTCCATAACAGTCTCGTATCAATTTTATCGCTCGCTCAACAAGCCAGTGTTTCGTTCGCCAATCGGAACGGCAGACAATCTGTCGCTATGATAAGACAACACTGCTTATCTGAGCAATTTTTAGTGTCACATACTCGACGTTTCCTTGAAGGGGTGAGCAGATAAAGTGTGACCTTTTGAGGAGAGGTAGGTATGTGGCACGAAGTCCTTTTAGATCATTGGAATGGATAGATAGTGGACAAAGTTGTAAGGGGAAGTAATAACAGTAATTATGATCTGTCGAAAGTTTTATGGCTTTTTCTATACAAATAAATAAAACTGACGTGTCTGTTTGTAATGTTATATATTTTTTAATCCCCTAGTGGGACATATAAATGTTTGTAGGTGTGTCCATGGCATTACTGCGGGCCCTATCAGAATACTAAGTATATTATTTATAATATATTATATGAATATTGCTACATGTCATTATGCTGAGATAGGAGCCTTTTTGGCCTCGCACAGGTTTTTTTAATTTTTTATTATGTTTTTATTCTTGTCTTTAATGTAAAATTTGTTAGTTTGAAATGCTCATTTTCTTGCTGTTTGTATTTCCTGTGCGTGTCCCAAATAAAAAGAAAACCTTTCTTTGTTCTTCTAATGATTTTTTTTAATCGTCGCGGACGAACCTGCGGGCAGCAGCTAGTCGAAAATGAAAGTAGCCTAAGTTACTTTTTATAACATCAGCTATCAGTGTGAAAGTCCCGTCAAAATTGGTCCAGCCGTTTCGGAGATTAGCCGGAACAAACAGACAGACAGACAACAGACAAAACGACTGACAGAAAGACAAAATTAAAAAAATATATCCATTGTTTTGAGTACCGTATATACCTACTTTCATGTGAATTTAGTAAAAAGTTGATATTTTTTTATATTACAAACAGACTAAACTAATTAACACTAGATTAACTTGCAAATAATTTTGATTACTGAAACAATGGAGTCTTAGAACAACAATCATGGGTAAATTTTCAGGGCTTAATTGGCTAAGTATTTGGCATGTGATTGGAGATACCTATATCCAGCAATAGACTGTTATAAGCTGATGACAATGTTCTCAGGCTAAGTATATACACCTTGTGCAAGGGCGGTTAAAATTGCAAGAACTGAGATGAGTTCAGTGAGGAAGCACGTTCTATGACACGTTGTATATTATTTACAAGAGCTATAATATAATGAAAAAGATGTTGTCCTTGTTTCAGTAATTATCTCATCAATTTACACAGCAATTTAGCACTCATTGCAAAGTGTTAAAGCATTTAGTATTTATTTTGCAATTTTATTGCACGATCAAGTAGATTCAAGAGATTAAAATCGTATGACCTTAGCTTAAGAACGACTATAAAGAGCTAACATTTAGCTAAAATGGTAGTTTATTTTTATTTTGGAATTCAACAAATATCATAAATCACAATATTAAGAAAATTTGATATTAAGATTCAGTAAAAGATTATGTAGCCACGCCTGTGTGAGCCAAAGATGTAGATGTTATTGAACTCGGAATACTACAAGAAAATGGGGATAACCTAAAGTATGATAAATTTACCACTATTGGTTGGACGTTTTTTGCGCAAAGTAAAGAAATTAGGTATGATATTGACAATAAAAAACTTGGTCAAAAGCTAGTCAGATTCATCAAAATCAAGTTTAACCCTGCTGATTCTTTGTCCAAACATAGGCCAGCGATAGGCGTGAGGGGTCGACTAACCGCTTGGCGATGTCTCGAATCACTATATAGGGGTTTATTTATAAACGTTGCTTAAAGTTAAGTAATGATTAGCGACTGTTTAATCATACATTTTTGAAGTTTGAATATCACTTAACTTTAAGCAACGTTTATGAATAAACCCCTAAGTGCGCAGCACGCATACAACGTGGCAATGCTGCCAGCGTTTAGGGCACTTTTCCAATCGATAGTGATGTGGGCGAATTTTTGATGCCCTATGCTTCCTCTACATTTTTAACCGACTTCAAAAAAGGAGGAGGTTTCTCAATTCGACCGTATTTTTTTAAATGTTTGTTTGCGGATAACTTCGTCGTTTATGAACCGATTTTGATGATTCTTTTTTTTTTTAAATGAGATATCCCAAGGGTGGTACCATAATAAGGAAACCATCATTTGATGAAGTGGAACTGATGAAGAAGACCACAAATGGCCACCGAAACTCCTCAATGACAAAAAAAATACTGCAAAATGCAAAATAACTTTAATTTCGGAAGTCGGTGGCAAAAAACTAGAATACAAATCCAAGGACATCCGAAATTAAAGTTATTTTTCACTTAGTAGTGTTTTTTTTTTTTTGGAAGTCGTTTTTTTATTTTTTATTATAAACTTTTCAGCGTGTTGAGCGCGCAAGCCCCACCACGACGTCAACGTAGAGATACTGCGGTGGGGTTATTATTATTATTGTTTTAAGACTGCTAGACCGACGTGACCCTGGCGAATACATTACGACTCATTATCATCAAAATTAACACCTGTTGTACTCGTAGGTAAGAACCTAATCCAAAAAATCATGTTGCATTATCAAATCAATGCATTTCTCAATTACAAATTCTCAATTAGCTCTCCAAACATTTACTTTATTTCTACCACGATAACTTCTGCTGACAATTTGACGTCACGTCAGACGTTAATTTTCTGTCATTGCCGTCATCCTTGCCACTTGATGTCAATACACAATGTGATCTTAGGATATCAGAGTATTTTTGCGTCAGGACTTGACCGATTGTGAACTAATTCCGTGATGATCCATAATCAGCTGATATAAATGCCTGCAGCGTAGATTGAACTATTTACGAGTCAGCTAGAGTTTATCGTTGAACGGCTTTACCTTATCATCGTCTACTTTTTATTGCAGCCTAATGCTGAATGATTTTTTCTCTGACATTTATTTTGTTGACTACCTCGTTGGTCATTAGACCAACGAGGTAGTCAACAAAATAAATACGCGCGACCATTAGGTCGCGCTACTGCTGAGCATGAGGGCCTGGGTTCGATTCCCAGGTCAGGCAAAATGTTATTAGGTTTTTTCATTAGGAATTTCTCAGTAACAGCACGGAGTCTTGTTTTGTTCCAGGTTCATGGCAATAGGCTACCTTAAAGGTGTACACTCTTTGACATAATTAGTAATTATTATAAAAAAAGAACAATCAACATTAAAATAAAATAATTACAACGAAACACAACATAACTTAAGACAGAAAAAAAAAGAAAGAAAAACATTAACAATTGAATATACATACAAATAATGAATAGAAATATAGATAATAATACGTTGTCAAAATTAAATAAATATCAATGTCAAATAACTTACAATTTATCATTAAGGAATTCGTCAACAGTATAATAAAAAAATTCCAATAATAGATGCCTTAATTTGTTTTTAAATTGAATAATATTTAAGTCCTTAATTCCATTTGGTAATTTATTAAATATTTTTGGGGCCATGCAAAGTATGCTTTTGTGCATTAAGGCGGTCTTTGATGGTCGAACGCATAATTCATGTCTATATACTTGTCTAATCATTTTATAGCGATGTTCGGATGCTTTTCTGAATAGATGCATGTTCTTTTTAACAAATAAAGCAGTCTCAAATATGTACAAGCAGGGTAAAGTCATTATTTTTAACAACACAAAATAAGGTGTGCAAGTATCAGTTATTTTTATACCGGTAATAGCTCTAATGCAGCTTTTTTTGCGATTTGATTTGACTATACTGAAATGTTTATAAGTAGCTTAAAGATTATTGGGGTTATGTTAATATTTAGACCTTTTTCATAAAATAAAAAAACTGGTTTCATACTTTCATTAATATTAGATGACACTGGCTGATGTACCTTTATACACAGGATGTCGTTTATGAATCTGAGGCTTAGGCAGTCTAGGCTTTAAATACCGGTTAAATTTTCATAACGTTACCTTTTATTGACAGAGTTAACGTTATTATATTAGAATAACGGCAATCGATTTAACGTTATTTATGCTACATTTTATTTTATCGTTATTTAAAACAAGTGAGATGTAAGTAGTGGGGCCTGAGGCGCGCGGCGCGGCGGCACACAGTGGAACGAATGTATGGGAGCGGTTGGACGTAGACATGTCCGAAAAATAAGAGTAAAATTATGACAAACTAATGATGCCATCTTATTCGATTACTTAATGCCTTCATAAATTGTGGTGATGAATTTCTTCATAACTCCCATATTTCGGGAGTAATTTGAGAAAATGTGAAATTTTACTATGAAAATGAGTGTATCGAGCTCTCTCCCTCCTGATTCCGGGCTTGTTTCAAGTAGCGGTCTCTAATATCGTAATGCTATTACTAAGAGCTATATTTAATACTAAGACACATAGTGCGCCAAATGTGCACTTTCTGGGATAAAAGGAAATGAAAATTTAAAAAAAAAAACGTTTTTTCCCCATTTGTATTTACTTTAAACCGCAGACAGACTTATTAAGAGGTCTATAAATATATTATATATATACAGAAATATATATTAACAAAAATATTCACAAGAACTGATGAGAGTATGACTTTTAAGTAAGTTGATAATAAATTACCTAGTTTCATTAAAAGTACAATAAATAATTAAGATGTAAGCTCTAATTTACTAAGTTACACATTTTAAAACAATAACATCATTTAATTATCTTCGTCATCATCATCATCATCAATTAATTCAAATTCAGAATCGATGTCCGCTAAATCATTTATGTTAACAAATTCGATATCACTTTTCTCAGAATCCGTAAGCTCATAAAATTCCTTAAAAGAAGATTTTTTTACAAACTTATTTCCTTTTGGACGGATACTTGTAACAAGTGGATCAGAAGACAGTAAAAGATTGTGCATAATATCTTCATTGCATGAGATACTGCTATGCTTTCGAGAATGCCCCTCTCTATATTTTCTAAAATCTTTATTTCTAGCCTCAGATGCCTCTTCGGATAGAAAACCAATGGGCACAATTGACATGTTCTGAACTATGTCTGGCCCATGCATTAAAATTTTATGAAGTGAAGAAGGCATATAATACCATGGGTATAACTCCACGTAAAGCTTAGCAGTATCAAAGCAGAACTCTCGGAATTTAGTTACGTTGATCTTCTCTCCTGATGAAATACACTGCAAGATCACACAGATTTTTCTTAAAAGCATAGCATCTATTCCGGTCAGTTCAGCAGATTTAGTGTAGTTTTCAAAAAATCTCCTTGCCGAGTTGCCATTGTTGGTGGATCCACTGCCTTGTTTCACAACATCGAGAAGTAAGCCCGTTTCTCTTCTTACAGCCTCTTGAACTCTTTTCTTCCTGTCATCAACTTGCCTTTTTGCTATATCACCCCTTACTTGCCATGATTTTATGTCTAATTTGTAGGAAATGTGTAATAAGCATTCCATTGAGCGAATCCAAGCGTGAAGGGTGCTTAAGCTATATTTATACATGTCCTCGTTTGCGTGTTTATCTTTGATTAACTCTAAATTATTCATTTCTTTAGGACAAGCCTTGCATATGTCACACACTGAAGCTGCTGTATTGGATATAATGGAATGAATTTTACCATCAATCATTGTCAACAGCAGTTGGTGTTTGACACTAATTCCATCAGTGATGGTGGATGGAGTTAAGGCTTCAATCTCTGCTTCGATTTCAGCCATCTCTCTCTGCACATTTTCTTTGGTTTCCTTTATAAACTTAAACAATATTGGCCGGCAAAATGAAGTGGAAGATGGTCGCTCGTTTTCCCAAATTGTTACACCTTTTGAGACGAGCCGCAGTGGTACAAGACTAATCATAAAATTACTAGCAAGATCGATTTGCTCATCTTCACTCGTCCTTTGATGATAAATGCTTTGGCTAGATGATCCGTCAAAACCCCATTTGCTGGTCAATACGAGCTGTTGATTGGGATCAACAGGGGTTTCTAACGACCTAATAAGTCTTCTTGAGGTTAAATCCATCAAGGCTTGTAATTTGATTTTTGCAGAGCTCTCTGTAACTGTGAGATCTTCTTTGGCCGGATAGCACTTAATTTTTTCTTTAACCAACATGTAGTAACTCGGGTATTGAAGAGCTCCTTCTTGAGTGTTGAAATCCCGAAGAGTGTTATAGCGCCATTTCGATAAGTTCATCGATACATAAAGAGCCAATGCCTTCAAAGGGGATATTTCCCGTACCTGAATTGATTTACCTTCAATGAAGGCTTTGATTTTTGAGGCCTCTTCTGGATTCTCCGTCAAGTATTTCATAACATAAGCTGTATCGCTTTGTCCTGCCTTTTGAAGCGCCCTTTCGGCCGAAAACATAATTTCAGCGCTGCTACTGCTGCATGAAAGACTATCTTCAGTGCGTCTTCTTTTTTGCCGGTTACTAAGGTCCTCAAAAGATTTACGAGGACTAGGATGTGTACAAGTTGAAGCATCAGATTTAGCAGGAGAAATTATGGGCTCGATGACGTCACTTATATTTTCTGTAGAAGGTTCCATATTTTCATTCTGTAATTCCGGCCATTGAATTGCAGCCTGTAGCCAAATCTCATGTTTCTTCCGAAACTTATCTGTGCTTCTTCCAGACTGTGTCCATTTTGCATAAATGCGGTAGCAAAATCGACGACACCAGTCTTTTAAACTTGTTTCAGCACTTTCACATAACTGAACACAACTGTTATCTTTTAAAACACTGAACAAATAGTTAAAGTCGCGTAAATCTTTATGTGCGCGTGCGCATAAAGCAACGTGAATATCAAGATTTGTATTAAAATTTGGAAAATACATTGCGAGATTAGCTTGGATACAACGAGGTGTAAATCAACACTGATTTTAAAGTTACTAATAGTGACCTATTTATATAAAATCCAGGTATCCCAGGTATCCTTTGTTAAATATTGCAAGGTAATTAGTTATTGTGATAATTAGTAAATGATGCATGCTAAATTAGTGTATTAAGAGCCATTTAGTAATTAAATAATAGCAATGTTCTTATCAGTAATCATTAGTGCATCAGTTTTATATGTAAACCTTAAGTCCCTAATTATATATCCTAATTAGCTTATATCTTCTCTAATTGGCTGCTCAGAAATGTTATTGTAATAAGGTAAACCTTTAGAAAAACGGTTTTAATCAACAAAATAAACAAAAAATAAAAAAATTGTGTTATAAAATAAACATCACTCTTTATCCCAGAAAGTGCACATTTGGCGCACTATGTGTCTTAGTATTAAATATAGCTCTTAGTATTAGCATTATGATATTAGAGACCGCTACTTGAAACAAGCCCGGAATCAGGAGGGAGAGAGCTCGATACACTCATTTTCATAGTAAAATTTCACATTTTCTCAAATTACTCCCGAAATATGGGAGTTATGAAGAAATTCATCACCACAAGTTATGAAGGCATTAAGTAATCGAATAAGATGGCATCATTAGTTTGGCATAATTTTACTCTTTTTTTTCGGACATGTCTACGTCCAACCGCTCCCATACATTCGTTCCACTGTGCGGCAGCCCGCCCTCGCGCCTCGTTGACGCCGTGCCGATCAAAACGTTGCCTGAATCTGCCTGATTCTTACCTACAGAACGGCAACGTAGCTAAATTAACGTTAGTTATCGTATTATTGTTAATGTTAATTAACGTTATATTACTGGTAATGTTATCAAGTAACGTTAAATTGTTGTAATGTTAGTAAGGTATAATATTGAAATTTAACGTTACGTAACGGTTATTATTTTATTATTTGGTAACGTTAACAAGCCCTGATAAGTCCTGACTCCTGTAACATAGGTACCACCTAGCAAAAGAGTCAGGGCAAATGTAACACCTTTTTTATGGCGATAATACTTATTGAGTGTTTGTTTAAATATTGAGTGACTGACAGCTTACTAACTATGGTTATCAAAACCACCTGCACATTACCTCATCATTGCATACAACTAGTTAAAACCCTATATATCTACAATTGCTGATTACAAAAATGCGTCTAAAATGTATATTTTGCGCAAAATAAAACAACTTTCTCTAAACCAGACACTGGTGACGAAACTGATAACAGAAAATACAAACAAACAACTCCTTATCAATTATCACCATCTGACCTTGGACAAGGAAGCGTGGCGATGAACTCCTGCGGACATGATCTTGGAATGATGCAGGGTAAAAGGATGATTGATGATCAGACTATAAACAATATTAAATTCAGATTGCCAACTTAATGATAAGGAAATCTTAGTAGGTAGTTGTTCTGGGTTTGAAGGGTAAGCGACGGTAGGCCCTTTATTCCATCATCATATCAGAT
This sequence comes from Dryobota labecula, assembly GCA_947523025.1. NCBI lineage: Eukaryota > Metazoa > Arthropoda > Insecta > Lepidoptera > Noctuidae > Dryobota > Dryobota labecula. The sequence continues at coordinate 1,989,273 of OX383300.1, forward strand.
TATGTTCCAGCTACTGCTGACGTTATAACTTGACGGTAGATTTTTGCTTCAAACTGTATCATTACTCTGACTGTGGGCAGGGAAACCTAGAATCAATGTTCTGGAAATGCAACTTGTAGTCAGCAAATGCGTTGACTGACGCTAATTTTCTTCTCTGTCCCTTTTTTGTCTTCTTAGCCTAGTGGAAAGTGCATGAGGTCTACAATAGAACGAGTGCACTCAAAAGAGAAGTGACTTTGACAGTTGATATTTTCAACATCTACGGAATAGCATCTTGTCCAAATCAGAATCATCACGCATAAGTTACATATTCAATTATTAATTTCTCTATGTATAGGTACAGTGGCCAGCACATCATGCTACTTGAAACTGTCAAATTTCTCCAAACGATTTTAAACTTTAAAATGTTGATAATTTAATTCAAAATCCAACGAGACAATTTGACAGATTGTGGTAACTTGATGTGATGGCTACCGTACATTATCTCCATAACCCGGCAGGTTAAATGATTCATTGGATCCAGATACCTACGTGACTATAGACTTGTAGTCATATCTAGTAATACTAGTAGTTACGTGTTATGATTTGTATGAATTATTTCGTCAGTCTGTAAATTAATTATTTCCATTGTGGAACGTCGACACCTGTGGTTTCTAATGCACCTGATTTTACTGCTTTATCTGTTATTATCGAGGTTTGTTTCTTTGTGTGTATCGTTTTGAATAGTTTGTGTTCTTTAATTAATTTCTTATCTTGCCCATTTATTTCAAGCTGCTGAGGCGAAGATGCCCCACTAATGGAATAATATTATAAACAGAGTTTTTTTTTTATTGCAATTTCTTATGACTTCTTTTCTATTTTGGTGTTAAGTATCCAGTGTGTAGTATGTAAAGTATCTAGGAATTTTAATTTATTTTTCACGGATTTACGTTTTTAAAATATCATGGCTTTTAACCTACACTAACTATTTATTTACTTTATTATAAAAACTATTTATAACTATTTATTTATTTGATTAAAAACGTCTTTTATAATGCGCATAGCAAAGGAGTGGAACTCTCTGCCTGCGTCTGTGTTTCCGAACGCATACAACCTTTATCTATTCAAAGTGGGAGTGAACAGGCTTCTTCTGGGTAAGCTCACTCCATCGTAGACTTTGTCTCTGTCACTCAGACCTAGACCAAAGTCAAGAGCAAACCCATAGTAAAATAAAAAATATTATAAAATACATTGAGATTACAGATACGACATAATTGTGATTTGAGTAGAAAGGTTTTGCTTATTTCTTAAGAAATTTCTTCCAGCAGACCTGCGAAAGGAGAAATGAAAAAGAAATGTAGACAATAGTGTGTGAGAACAAGAAGAGGAAAATATGAATATGCGAAGTCTTAAACTAAAATATGAAATATAACATATACTTAAATAAAGCTAACATTATACGAGTAATATACATAAAATACTTTCACAGTTGAGAGGAAAGGTAATGCTCTTTTACTCGATATTTGAATAGAGACACAGTTTTTAAATCGCGAATGCTAGGTGGAAGAGTTCCACAATCTTATAGCATGGACAGAGAAGGAATAAGAATAGTAGCTAGTTTTATGACGATGAGATTTAAGGAGTGATCTGAAGTGTGATCTAGATGGTGCGTCGCTAGGGCGAGCGTAGGAAAAACGCTCACGTAGTTAGGAAGGATAAGAAGGGTTGTGTAAGATGTTTATGAGGAGACGTAAAATCCGAGTGTTCCTGCGAAGGCGAAGAAACATGGTCATACTTTCGAAAACCGAAAACAAAGCGAATGCACAAGTTTTGGAAGAGCTCAAGCTTGTTTAATAGCTTAGTAGCTTAATAGCGTTTGGGCAAAAGCAATTTTTGTCTTCAAGGGCACTTTGAAGGCTTTTCAGCGAATGACAGGAGAAATGTACCTTTCGACTGACCTCATTGACCTGAGCACGCCACGAAATATTCGAGTTAATAATTACACCCAGATCTTTGGCGGTTTGGGTATAGTCAATGCGAACACCATCGAGATATAAAGGCATCATTATTGATAGTGTCACCGTGTCTGATATCATTCCTTTATCCCATCTGACCACGCATTAAATACAGATGAGGCGTCATCTAAATATCACGACACTGAAACGTAATGATACAGTTAAGCTTGTACAACAGCCACTCATAATAGACCAAAGCAATTATTCCAATACAAATTAGTTCTAAAAAATCATGCAAGGCGAACAATCAGGCAACACTGACCTAGTGTATAGTTATTAAGTATTTAAGTAACATTGAAACGCACGATAGACGAAGGGCGAGTAACCTGAAACCAGCTGCAGTACAGTTTGTGTGTATTGACTCACTTTGAGATAAGGTACAAGGTTGTATGCCATTGCCTAGCGTGTGGACTTGGTTGGATTGGTTTGTATTTATTTTGAGGTAATTTTTTGTAGTAAGCTGGTTTAGTCTAGTTCTTTTAGGGTTCCGTACATCAAAGGCAAAAACGGATTCCTTATAGGATCATTTTTGTGTCTGTCCGTCTAACAAATTGAAATTTGATTCACATAATGAACTTCTGTGACCCAAACACGGACATTTAAATCTAAATATATGAATTATAAATATAATTTTATTGATGGTTCAGATATGTATTTTATAATTTTAAAACAAATACCTACTTTTAAAGTTATTTAAGAAAATAGATGAAAATTGCCTGCCTTGTTTATCTCCATACTTCTTTCTTTCATCTTTTTCTATCTCCTTACTTTTGATAAAGTAGGTCAGATTAAGTAATACCTTCAGTCATGAATGAGGTCCATGTTTAGCAAAAAAGTTAATTAATATAGTATTCCACAGCGTGGTCTTGCAGATCTTCCATATTGTTGGATAAATCTGCTTCAGTGTTCAAGCAGTGTCTCTGAAAATACAAAAATAAGAAAATAAAAAATTGCTGGAAATGTGACGTCCCATAATTCGCATAAATCGTTTTGATCAGTAAATTATATCATTACATTTTTTTTTTGGCATTAGTATAGGTTATTTATATTAGTCTGAGATCCCTGAGAGAGCCTGTAGTTCAGGAATCAGGGCAAGCAGTCAATTTTGAACCAACTTCAAACTTAGCCAAGTGTTAATGCAGCACGCAACCAGTTGATTCACCAGCGTTACTTCCTACATAATTTATAATTTCATGGAGCTTATGCCTCGCTATATCTGGGTTAATTGTTTCGTACAATGATTCATGGACGTCGGCCATTTTGGATTTTTAATCGTATGTTTATTTATCATTAGTTTTTAATTTAGTTTGATGAACATGTCAGATTTTTTTTCATTTTTAAATAATTTCAGCTGAGAACCTTCCAGACTCAGTTGGGCTGTCTGAAATACTCTGGAAGTGTCAGATTTGGGTCTGGAACGAAAAGAAACAAAAATATTTTATTTGGGACACGCACAGGAAATACATATAAATAGTAAAAAAGGAGCATTTCAATCTAACAAAATTTAAATAAAAAAGTTTAAAAAAAAACAATTAAAAAAACCTGTACGAGGCCAAAAAGGCTCCTATTTCAGCATAGTGCCAGTTTATTTATTTTTTAAATAAATACCGCAGCACTGGTATTCTGATAGGGCCCAATATACATAAATATGATAGGGATAAAGCCAACAGTAAAGGCCCTATTAACCACTAGACTAGGGATAAAGCCAAAAGTAAAGGCCTTATTAACCACTAGACTAGGGACAAAGCCAAAAGTAAAGGCCCTATTAACCACTAGACTAGGACAGTCAGGAGCGTTGTTAAGTCTCGTACAGACTAGTACGATATCGCGGGCGCGACGCGATACTTGAAGCACAATTTCTTTGTCAGTGGCTGTCGCGCCCGCGATATCGCGTGAGTCTGTACGAGCCTTTATGAGTTGATACTATAAATGCCGTAAAGTAAACTGTGAGAGAAACACGATTATTGTACGAAATCAAACAATTTTGTAGGTGGAAAGAATTTCCTTTTTAAAACGAGAAATGTGTTGAAGTAAATATGTGTAGGTGCTATATAGGACTAATATTGATATAGTTAGTTTGGTTTTCCTTATTTATAATGATTTATTACTAGCAGTTAGTGTCATAAATTCTAGAGCTTGATAATTATATTGTCAAAATACAAACTTATATCTGTTCAGTTATTAAACCAATAGGGTAGGTACCTAATGTACATACTAAGGAAATAAAAACCCACATAATAAAAAAAAAAACGAAACATTCTAAAACATGGCTAACAAGTCGCATGTAACGCATCGTGATACACTATCGGTGATTCTGAGGTCGCGCTGATAAGGCGGTCATTGAACCGCCGATTATTTTTATCATAGTGTCACCTTGCTGTGTTTATTATCTAATATTTTGATCGTGATGATGTGACGTCACGATCATATGATTGGTGAACGCTTTTTAATTTACTTTCCACGATGACTACGTCAAATTATTGGAAATCTGCAGTGAATTTTGTGGGTTTTTTTATTTCGATTGATTTGAAATAGAAAGTGTTGTAGACGTTATAGTAACTTTTGCAAGTATTAAAACAAACCGGCCAAGTGCGTGTCGGACCACACACAATGAAGGGTTCCGTAGTTACGGGATCAATTGATCCCAAGAACAAACTTAACATTGTACTAGTCGACCAACTTGACCTTGAAAAACATGTTCTCATTCACATCATTCTATATGGGAATACATGTTTTTCAACTGCAAATTCAAGTTGGTCAACTATTACTCGGTAACTTGTAAAGCCACACATCCAAATTTCACATATCCAAATACAACCATTTAGCTGACACACACTTGACTCTAACAAAAATTTGCACTTTAAAGCTTAATATTACCCAAACGGATCCCTGAATCGCAAAACGGTTTTGACAAACCCGCAATATTTTTGAACAGTCTATCTAACGTTACCCAACACAAGGCGATAGACGAGAAAAAAAAATATCATCCCCACTTTACGTGTACGAGATATACCCTAAAAAATATGATTTCAAGGTTTTATCACTTTGTCAGCGTGAATTATCCATGCCAAATTACAGCTTTTTGATACTAAAAGTCTCTGAACTAAGCCACGGACGTCTGTCCGTGGCTTAGTTCAGACAGACGGACATGGCGAAACTATAAGGTTTCTTTCTTGACTACGCAACCCTAAAAACGGGGTAGGGATTAGGAAAAATGTTGATTTTCAGACAAGTCTATAGTCTATATATTTTCAGACAGGTCTGGGTTTAAGACGATTTAGGGCCATGTAAGAAAATGCAAATCGATTTTTTGTTTGACTTTGTTTTGAACCTACGAAAGACGTTCGTTTACAAAGAAGCAACTTATTTAAGTATATTTTCATCATTAATGAAAAGGTAAACGCAACACTATCAGATTTAAGAATACATGATGAATTTCAATATTCATACTTATCGAGAAGCCATTTCAAATAATAAAAATACTACTGTTTTAAAAAAGCCTGAATGGAAATATCTGTAGGTACCGAAAATGGATTCCCAAAAATACAGCTCAATACTGCGTACCTATCTACCTGCGTATGTAAATAAGCGGTAAATAAATAACAAATACACACCAACACGGGCAGAAAGGTAGCTTTTTGTTTTTGTAAAAGTTACAAAACTGAAAATAGCCGTCATTTTAATGTGACGTGGGTAGCTGCCACTCATGCTGGGAGACGGCTCCACAGTTACAAATGTAGGTATTATGTAAAAATAGGTACCTGTAAAAATATATACGAATTAGCTTCGTCTGCCCGCGACATCGTCCGCGTGAAATTTCGGCCCTCGACCTTTACCGTGTCGCATTCCGTCGCTCGCACGCGCTATACTTCGTTTTCGCTTAGCGTTCTTTCTGGCTTATTTTCGTTTTGCTCGGCTCCTAAGGGTCATAGCGTGATATTTGTTGGCAACACCAACAAAGCATAATATGCAAGTAAAGCCGTATATACTTTAATTTTAAGCTTGGTAACATTTGCCATTATTATTTTTTAATTAGAATAAGTTCATTCGTTCTGTTCGCTAAAATTGTGCTCATTCACTCTCTCGAATTTGGAAGCTTGTGATACAGACGTGTTTCTTGTGTGTTCGTTAATAAACTTGATAAAAGTGAAGAAAGCTAGTTTGAAATTCCGCTACCAGTCTCCGCCAACTATCTCCACCACCGACGAAAACCTACAGTCCACGATTCCTTCATTTTGGTCCACTCGAACCGGATAGTGACGGCGTGGCAACGAGTGTGGCGGCAACGCATCGTGGTTTTCTCCATATTTTAAAGAAGACGAGGACTACAAACAAGCGAATAAGAAGCGTTCTGCGGCATCCACGAGGTTCGAGGAGCATAAAGAAATTTCAAAAGCTGCAACGAAAGGGTTCATTATTATCCATTTGCAGTAACATCAGAAAGAAGATACGATTTCGATACGAGACGGTGGAAGCGGCTACAAAACTAAACTAGTACAAATCTTGATTTCCGGTCCCCGTCATACGTCAAGTTCGGTTCGCCAATCAGCGGTCGTCGAGGCGTGCAACGGTTCTTTCTTTAAACGTCAGTTTGCCTGGTCCGCCAATCAGCGGTCTTCGCGGCGTTCAACGGTTCAATTCGTTCGTTCAAGTCACTCATTGAGCAAGCGATTTTTGGCGTCGTCCGCCATTTGCACAGTGAAAAATTATCAACGTGAAGTTTTCAAGTTTCAACAAGATCAAAGTTTTTACTTACTGACTTTAGTGTATAATAGTAATACCTTTAGTTTCTTTCCTTACAAAATAAGTATATTGTTGTTTACTATGGCCGAGCTAAAGAGGCTCATTTCTTCAAGGGGATACGTAAAAGGCAGTATTTCAAGACTGATCCTTCAAAGTTTTACAGACGACACATATCAAAGTTTAATTGCCAAGAGGGAGCGTTTAACCAAAACATTTGCCGAGTATGACGAATATAACAAGTTAATTTTAGCATTGGATCATAGTGATGCAGAGAATTACTCTGAAATTGAGGAAAAATATTTTAACATCATCTCGGTATTAAATGATGAAATCGATAAAAAACAACGCAATACTCAGGTTGTACAGGATAATTCGTCTAATAGTCATACTAAGATACGTCTACCAGCAATACAAATTGCACCCTTTACCGGTAAGTACAGTGAATACACACCGTTTATAAACCTTTTTAAATCTGTGATAAATAAAGATGTAAACTTAGATAATGTCGCAAAACTTTATTATTTAAGGTCATTTCTTAAAAATGAGCCATTTGACTTAATAAAAAACCTTCCACTTAGTAGTGATAGTTATCTAGAAGCCCTAAGATTGCTAGATGAAAGGTATAACAATAGGTATATAATAGTCAATGAACACATTTATTCTTTATTGGATATTAAGGGTTTGTCAAAGTCCTCCCCACAAAACATTCGGGATTTTGTATCCCAAATAAAACAAGTACTTACGGCATTGAAAAATCTAGGTTCTAAAGTTGATTCATGGGATGAGATTGTGTTATGCATTTTATTACGTAAACTAGATACCTACACTTCGCGGGCCTACCAGTTGGAGCGAGATGGTGGGATATATCCTACAATTCAGCAGTTTTTGGAGTTCCTCGAGAAAAGGGCATTGGCTCTAGAGAATTCTGAACCTGTCTTCACACCCAAGAAGGCAGTAGTCAACGTAGCGTCCACCTCATCAGGTAACAAACCATGTTTCTATTGTAATTCTAGTGATCACAAGCTGTTTAATTGTAAAAGTTTCAAATGCTTACCTGCTAAAGAGCGATTTGAATTTGTTCAGGATAAAAAGTTATGTCAAACATGTTTAAATCAACATGAAAAGAAATGTAGGTTCCATTTCAAGTGCAGTGAGTGCAAAAAATCCCACAACTCACTTGTACATTATGAACCATCACCTGTTACATTAATGTCAGGTAACACCTTTAATAATATTTTACTTCCCACAGCTATGGTCAAGCTTGTAGGCAAGGATAATCTTGAAGTTCATGTGAAGGCTATCCTCGATTCAGCGTCTCAAGTATCAATGATTACAAGTAGGGTTGTGGATAAGTTAAAATTGGCTCCTATTCAAAATAGGTTAGATATAATAGGAGTCACGAATTCAAAACATACTTCCATGTTTTCTGTGCCTGTGGAGTTGCGTTCCTTAACATCAAATTATAAAACTTCATTAAATTGTCAGGTGGTTAAGAAAATAACATGCAAGCTCCCCCACAGCAGGATAGATACGTCAAAAATAAAAATTCCTGCCACAACTGTTCTGGCAGATGAGAATTACCACACACCATCTGAAATAGATTTATTAATTGGTGCGGATGTGTTTTTCCAGATCTTGTTGCCGCCTGAGGATGCAAATATAACACAACCACAATTGATTAACACAAGGTTTGGGCATGTTGTGGCAGGAGGTTTGCTTGCACAGCAGGCCTCTAAAACTAAGGTAACCTCTTTGCTTTGCTTCACCTGCAACTCTGATGTTAATGAAACTGTATCACGCTTTTGGAAGGTTGAGCAAGTCCCAGAAACATTTAATGAAAATTTTACTGAACACGAGCTCGCTGAGAGTATTTTTCAAGATTCAGTTCAACTTGTAAACAAAACATTTTATGTTGATATGCCTTTAAAGGTGCCAATAGAGGATGTAAATAATACACTTGGTAAATCATTTGATTCTGCATATCATAGATTTCTTAACTTAGAAAAAAAGTTACAGAAAAATAAAATTTTACAAACTGAATATAACAAATTTATTAATGAGTTTATAACATTAGGCCATGCTGAATATGTGGAGCTTAGCTCTTATAATTTAAATAAGGATTCTGTATATTTTTTACCGCATCATGCTGTCATTAATGAAAACAGTAAAACAACTAAAGTTAGGGCAGTATTTGATGCCTCCATGCAAACAAAAAAGAAAGTTTCACTTAATGATTTAATGTTGAATGGGCCTCTAGTTCAAAAGGAGCTTTTTGATATTGTACTCTTATTTCGCTTTGGAGATTATACTTTTTCAACTGACATTCAAAAAATGTACAGATGTGTAATGCTTAACCCTCAATTTACACCGCTACAAAATATTCTTTTCCGCAATAACACTGAAGAAGAAATAAAATGCTTACGTCTAAAGACCGTTACTTATGGTTTGAAAAGTTCAGCTTACCTAGCTACACGTTGTCTAAAAGAGCTTGCAAAAAGGTTTGGATGTGATTACCCATTAGGAGCTGCTATATTACTCAATAACTGTTATGTTGACGATGTGCTTTATGCGGACTCTAATATAAATACTATGTTAAATGCAATGAAACAGTTACAAGAATTGCTTAGCTTGGGGAACTTTAATACTCATAAATGGGCGTCAAACTCACCCGCAATACTAAATTATATTCCAAATTCTCAAAGGCAGTTTGACGAGCTTGAATTGCAAAAACAAGAGTGTAGCATGAAGGCTTTAGGTTTAACAATTAACATGAAACAAGATTGTTTTAAAATTGGTTATCCTACACTACCTAGTACTGATAGACCTACAAAAAGGGATATTTTAAGCTATATAGCACGTTTCTATGATCCCATGGGTTTTATTAGTCCTATAGTTATTAAGGCCAAGGCAATAATGCAGCGACTTTGGTCAGAAAATATAGGCTGGGATGACACTGCACCTGAATGCATTAGAGTAGATTGGCTTCATTTTATTGAAAGTTTAGCTAAAATGCATCCTATTGAATTACCTAGAAATGTTCCAGTTCCTGAGTCAGCTGTCTCAGTGCAGTTGATTGGTTTCGCTGATGCTTCCAGCACCGTTGGCTATGGATGCTGTGTGTACCTACGTGTAGTCAATGTGTCAGGCAAGGTTACGGTATTGTTACTCTGTTCCAAATCGCGAGTTAATCCGATAAGTAAAAAGTTATCTGTACCTAGATTAGAATTGAATGCTGCTCATTTGCTTTCTTTATTAATTGACAGAGTCTATAATACATTAAAGGTGAAGGTCAAAATTGACAGTGTTATATTATATTCAGATGCTAAGGTTGTTTTAGCTTGGCTAAAAATAGAAATAACAAGATTATTACCTTACGTCGCAAATAGAGTAAAAATAATTACAGAAAAAACATCAGCTTGGAGTTGGCATTATGTAAGGTCACAGGACAATCCTGCTGATTTAGTTAGTAAAGGAGTAGATCCCTGTGAACTGTCCTCATGCGCCCTCTGGTGGCACGGGCCCTCATTTTTGCACTCTCCTACTTATTCATTTGAAGTAGATGTAGATTTAGCATTGCCTGTTGACTTACCTGAGCTGAAGGTTATCCCTGATTCAGCGGTTTCTTTGGTTGTTCAAAGTGATCACGGCTGTTTCCAATTTTTAACCAGATTTTCTAATCTTAATAAGGTAATTAGAATAATGGCGTACGTAATAAGATTCATAAACAATCTCAGACCAAGCAACAACAAGAATTTAGATTCATTTCTTCATAGTTCTGAATTACAACAAGCATTAAAGCTAATTATTAAAAACGAACAACATATTTATTTTAAGGATGAAATAAAGGCTCTAAAAAATTGTGAAAATGTTAAGGGTCCCTTAAAACCATTGCACCCTTTCTTAGATAGTCAAGGGTTAGTTAGAGTGGGGGGTCGCCTTCAAAATACAGACTTTTCATTTGCACAAAAGCATCCAATTATATTACCCAAAGGTTCATTTATAACTGACCTTATCATTAGCCATGAGCATTTAAGATTGTTACATGCCGCACCTAAACTGATGCTGGCTCATCTAAACCAAAAATATTGGATTGTAAATGGTGTACGAGAAATAAAAAAGATAACGCATAAATGTATTACGTGTTTCCGATTAAAGGCCAGCACTGCAAAGCAGCTGATGGGTTCCTTGCCTCAGCAGCGTATCACTGCCGCCCGACCGTTTGAGAGGGTTGGAATAGACTTTGCTGGCCCCGTAAATATAAAAAATTCTCGATTAAGACGCGCCATAATTTCTAAAGGCTACGTTTGTGTTTTCGTTTGCTTTGTTACTAAGGCTGTTCATCTCGAACTTGCTTCTGATTTGTCCACTGACTCGTTTTTAGCCTGTTTTAAACGATTTAGCTCTCGTCGCGGGTTGCCCAGTGAAGTCTTTTGCGACAATGGCGGGTGTTTTAGAGGGGCAAGCAACCAGTTGGCTGAATTATACAAGCTGCACGCTTCTGCCAGTCATCAAACATTGGTACAAGAATATGCTTCTCAACAAGGTATACAATTCCATTTTACACCAAGTTATTCGCCAGTGTTTGCTGGGCTTGCAGAAGCAGCTGTAAAAAGCATGAAATTTCATTTAAAACGAATTGTATTAAAATCGGTATTAACTTATGAACAATTAAGCACTGTCCTGGCTCAAATTGAGGCAGTATTAAATTCTAGGCCTTTGTTACCTATGTCCTCTGATAGTGCTGATTTTAGTTACCTTACGCCAGGGCATTTTTTAATAGGAACCTCTATGGTTGCCTATCCTGAAACCAATGTTGCTGATGAACCTGTTAATAGACTTAAGTATTGGCAATTGTGTAATAAATTAACTCAACAATTTTGGAATGTATGGCACAAATATTATTTAAATACTTTGCAAAATAGGCCTAAGTGGCGTGATGATTTACCCAATGTAACTGAAGGCATGTTAGTTATTTTAAAGGACCCAAATGCGCCACCATTGTTTTGGCCAATGGCAAGAGTGGTAAAAGTTTTTCCTGGCAAGGATGGCAAAGTTAGAGCGTTAAATGTACAAATTCCGAATGGGAAAATCTATTCTCGATCTTTGTCAAGTATCTGTATTCTGCCTTTTAATTATAATATTAACAAGTAAGTAAACATAGTTATTGGTAAGGTTTGTTTAACATTGCGTAAATAATTATTAGTATTATTATTATCTAGATATTATTCTAAAGACTGTCAAAACTTTGTTTAAAATAAATTTATAGTTTATTTGCTTTATTAATAAGAAACTTGTGTTTGGTTTAACATTTTCATATTACGAATTTAAGGTTCTATTATTTTAAATTTAGTTGACCTTCTTTGTGAGTTAAAACTCAAAGTATGACAGGGTGTAAGTAAATATCTATGAAATTGTTTCAATTTCAATGTTTTATTTTGTCAGATCCATAGAATAGCCTGCCGCGTAGCCGGGCAGCATGTTGGCAACACCAACAAAGCATAATATGCAAGTAAAGCCGTATATACTTTAATTTTAAGCTTGGTAACATTTGCCATTATTATTTTTTAATTAGAATAAGTTCATTCGTTCTGTTCGCTAAAATTGTGCTCATTCACTCTCTCGAATTTGGAAGCTTGTGATACAGACGTGTTTCTTGTGTGTTCGTTAATAAACTTGATAAAAGTGAAGAAAGCTAGTTTGAAATTCCGCTACCAGTCTCCGCCAACTATCTCCACCACCGACGAAAACCTACAGTCCACGATTCCTTCAATATTGAATAGCCTATAACCTTGCTCATGAATTGGGCAATCAAATGCAAAAAATAATTTTCCAAATTTAGTGCAAACAAACAAAAAAAAAAAACAAACTCTTTAGCTTTATTATTAGTAGGTATAGATTATTTTAGAGAAAAATGGTATGTAAAAAGGAATAAATATAAACATCAAGCTGTAAATTTCTGTTTGGTTGTTTGAAAAATAAAATGTATGACTTTGACTTGCTTTACTGGAAATTTAAAAAGAATCGGGATTATTTATAAAAGTCCCATCTTATCTGTGTAACTACAATTTATAAGAAAATAAATTATTTATTATTTCTATTTCAAATTCGAACCATGGTGTGGAAATTAAGCAAATTCAGAATTTGTACCATGTGTTTGTCACATTACTTGAAAACTTTGATTTATATCATTACGAAGCATTTCGAATTCATAATAATAACAGCACACAGGAACAGGGTCATTGTATTATTGTACTAATCCGAACAAGTCCTAACATGATTCAAACGGTAGGAAAACTAAATGCCTACATAATTGATAAAAATGTTGCAATATTGTGTAAGGTGTAGTTACTGCGTATTATTTTAAATACATATTTATATTATTATTAATTATTAGTCAACGAATACTAGAAATGTCCTGCTAATCGTAAGTATGATATACTTACGTACGTAGATACCTAAGTAGGTACGTCTGGTACACCCTGAGCGTTGAGCCATCAGCGGGATTACTAATCTACACAAATAAATAAAATTGAAGTGTCTGTTTGTAATGCCAAAATAACAGCTTTTTACAAAAAAAAAAAAATTAATTTTTATTTAAAGAAATTATAATACACAGGTGTTACTTAATTCTAAACTCGCCAAACTTTTACGTTTGATGGCGAGAGGCGCTCTTTTTCATAACAATGAACCACCTTACGTGCATAGCCACTACTTATATATTATACTGTTATGGTTTAATCTTAAACAATGTATTTAGTTCTGTTTGCTATCCTGTAAAAAGTTTTTAAGTTTTGTTTAAAGTGATCCTATACAATTTTTTTCTTTTTCTCTTAATAAATCTATTTTGTTAAACACTTTAGGTACCAAATACTTCGATGTTCTCTTACCATAATAATTTGTTATCTGTGGTTGTTCCAGTCTGTTCTCTCTAACCCTACGTGTGTTGTACTTGTTTTTAACATTAACTTTATATTCTTCATTATAATAATATTCCAGACCTACCAAATAATCCACTTTTTTATCTATCGGCATAATTTTACAGGTGGGAAATAACTTATCATACTCTTTGTTACACTTATCTTTAACATTTTTACTGACCAGACACTTTATCAGTCTTACTTGTATATTTTTAATATCTCTTAAATATGTTATAAAGGTTCGCCCGTACACAAGGAGTCCATAGCTTATTAGCGAGGGATGTTGTATATATGCTAATCGCGCGGTAAACTCTGCTTGCGCGATGCAGGATTTATGTGACGTCAGGTCTTTGATGCGTAGTTCACATGTGGCGTTGTAGATGCCGCCACAGTTCAATTAGATATGAGTACTTCAAGCATGCTTTTCATTCATTGGTTGATAAAATAACGTGATAGCCTTTTACTGTTATTAACTAATTACTTATTCACTTTCTGTTTTATCCAATGAATGGCCAATTTGGAAGAATACAACTTTAAATTTGATTATTTTTATTACAAACGAAAATTACAGGATATTTTTCTATAATTATTTTACTCAGGCTTGCCAATTTTATACGAAAATTAAGATCAGCGTAATATCCTCCTTTTTATACTCAAAAATGCGATGGCTTTTCATTGTGTTTTTCATTAAATTTTCGCATACTTTGTTAGTTATCCCACTAACAAAGTCACAGATATTCTGCTTTTTGTAATCAAGATTGACCACGACACGTCCCTTTGGATAACCCCGTACAAAAAAAGTCAGGACATGTCGCGAAATCCTCTTTGATCAAAATAGTATTCGTTACTCTTAAAGATTTATTAGAGACATTGGTTCTTTTTTAAATTCGTTTAAGAACTTCAGGATAAAATTACTGAAAGTATTGCGGTGGTCTTATAGACTGTGCATAATGAATATGCCGCATTTTAACTAAATAATAAACACCAAACAACTGCAAAATTTGGCTTTAAATCAGAATGGGGGGCTAAAAAAGTTGTATGCATCTTAATTGGCCATCCTGTATAAATTGTTATACAGGGTGGCCAATTCGAGGCCAAGACTTAGCGTTATTTAAGAGTTAGGTATAGTAACGAATAACTTTCTTTTGCATTTTTTATGAATAAAATAAAATAGGTTATTCAAACATGACGTATACTCCGATTGATGAAGAAAATATTGGAATGTAAAAATGTAGGTATCAGACGCAGGGAAGGTCATTGATAAAAGGTCGTTGACCGCGTCTAGGCAGTTATCAATATTATCAGTATTTAAATGAATTTTGATGGCAACTTAGTTCGTCTGTGCGAGAAGGGGCCAACGACTTGCCTTATGCGTATTTGGATTCGATAGAATGATAAAGAAATGTTTTTGCGCATTGACGTATTTATTTTCGTATTAGGCCCAGTAACTGGGTTGTGGAGGTCAGATAGGCAGTCGTTCCATGTTAATTACTGGTATTCAGCTGCATCTGGTTAGACTGGAAGCTGACCCCAAACATAGTTGGAAAAAGGTTAGAAGATATTGATATAGACGTACCTTTTTATTTACAATGTTGTTTACAGTTTTTCCTGAGGTTTTTGCCAGAGACAAAAGGCAGACTATCCGCCAAATCTGACTGCAATGTGTCCGCGGACGAATGGAAGTCGAACCTCAGTATTTCTGAAGTACTGTGAAATGAGCGTATGAATGTTGTGACTTTACGTATCTGTCGATTTTGTTTTTGCCGTTTAAATGCATAAGATGATTAGACGTATTTCCTGTGATACATTTACTCCTTGCAAATGTATCACAGAAAATACATCTCATCATCTACACCCCCCTATTACACACGCACATAATATAAGCATAATAATACTCATAAACAAACACACAAAGACAAATATCTTGCCCGGGCCATGTAACAAGTTAATGACCTGACAAATAAGGAACACGTCCCAAGGTATACTTTACACTACTTACGTCAAAAATAGGTACCTCTACCTTCCTCCGCCCCTCCCTGTGACCTCCGTGAAAATGAAAAGCTCATAAACATTGTTCCCAGAAGGTAACGTTATTTGTATTTAAAGGGTCCAGGAGGTACTGCAAACAAAAATGACCCGTACCCTTGGAAGTCGAAAAGATGGAAGATTAATTGAAGTTAGAAAATGGCTAGGGGAAAGTTATTATATGAATTACAAAGTACATAACACCTATAGGTTTGTGCTTGTCTTTTCTGAAACAGGTAAGCTGTTATGTAAATGAGAACACTTGGACATACACATTTAAGCAATAATTTCCCTGTAAAACACATTTTATGCCTCCAGGCATAAAATCCGTATAATAATCATAATTATCATCATTATCATCCAGCAGCCTGACTTTACCCATTACTGGTCCAAAGCCTATATATTAGAGAGTCTCACAATGCAGCTAAGGAATCAAAATTGGGATACTTCCACTTAGCAAGCACTAGGTGTTTAGCAAAATGCACTTTGAGTTTTGGCTAAAGATCACGAAAATCTTACATTACAACCACTCACTATAGAAATTTCATGGTTAGTGCAGTTTCGTGTTATTCTATAAAGTTTTCAAAACATCTTCGAGTACATCTAGTAAGGACCCAACTGACCCAACCCTTCCGAAGGACACAGGAATGAATAAATAAGTAATGTCAATCAAGCTGCGATGTCCCTTCGACCACCTTCCGTGTTGGGAGGCAATAACAGCGCCGTCTGTGACGCAGGCATGTCACGTTCGGCCACCAATGACATTTGATAAGGAAAAGATAAAACTTCAGTGCCTTTAGACCACCTGCGAGTGAGAATGTGACGGAATGACGAGATATTTCGACGATTGTTTAATTGTCGAAATTAAAGTCACGTGTTTAAATTCCCCAAACCACTAACCACCCTGACTGAACTGTCCGTTACGACCATCCTGAGAGAAGAAGAGAACCGAACGAAGTGGAAGAACATCATACATGGACTTTATGTACAGGCCTTTCAGGGACATGATCTTAAGTAATGAAGTAAGCGACCAAGAAGGCAGCGCGGTCTAGTGCAAACACGTCATCATAATCTGCCTATCCTATCCTTTTCCAATTGCCATCAATCAAAGCACAAATTCAGACTCCGAACTGCTACTGAGAAATTCCTAATGGGTAAACCCTGTACTACTTGACTAGGGTATCGAACCCAGGACCCCCTAGTCAGCTGTCACGCTTGCGACTACTAGATCAACGAGACAGATTTGTGTATGTTTTAATTAAGAAAAATTATAAAATGTTTCAAGTGTTATTATCTTGTTTATTCCATGATTCCCCTCGTACTTTCATACTCGGTTGATATCTTAGTATTGATCTCACCACTTAGCGTAGTAGAGACTAGTAGAAGATGAATTAAAATATGTATACTATGTCTTCCATATATTTTATGTTATGATTTTTTCAATGAATGGATGAAAAATCTGAATTTTTGTACGTGACTCATGTGTTTATTTACTTAATTACTTTAAACACAAAAATGTAGAGAGGAATTAATGCCATCGGCATTTCGTACAAGTCAACCTATGAGTGATGCAGACACAAACAGTGCTAGGTGAAATTAGGAAAAACTGAGGAATAAATATTTATTTAAATATAAAGATACACATATACCCATTACAAACTATAAATTTATTATATGTACCTAATTTAATATAAATATAAGCACAAATAAGTACACACAAATGCACTAAAACAAATAAGACAAACAATGGGAAAACATTAACGTTGTGATGATACTGCCAGCTTCTTACGAATGTGCTCGCGAACTTTAACTTTTTTAAATGATAATCACAGATCCTGATTTTTAGCTCTTATTTTGGTGGTAACAAAATACCTAATTAATATCTATTTTTACATATATCACATGATCTGACCAAGGCTAATTTAAAAGAGACTGTGACCTCTGAGTTTGTTTCGGCCTTTCTTCTCAGATAGTTTTTAAAATATGGTTGACGTGTAAAAGTGTTTGTACAAACCTACTTACAGAAATAAAATAATTTATCTTACGAGTATATCGATAAGACCACCTATTGTGACACCCTATGTAAAATTTGTACATTTACATCTGTAATTTTTATGGTGTACATAATAAAGAGTCAAAAGTCAAAGTCAAAGTATTTATTAGTGCGATTTTTGGTGATATTACAGATATTTGATAGATACCTACTCAAAAACCTACCCTTTAATACACATACACATATAATATATAACATATAGCATACACTATTAATTTAACAATATTAGAAATTACATAAGACATAAACGATACAAGTACGAGTATTCTATCTATCAATCTATTTATCTATCTATCATTTATCATTCATTTATAATGTACATAACGAGTGCTAAGAAAAACGTAAAAGCCTAAGAGTAGAATTATAATAATTTATTTTACTTTAAGGAACCGTACATCGGCCGCCATTTTATTCTGTTGGAACCTTACATCGGCCGCCATTTTATTCTGTTAGAAGCCGATATTCAGTAGTATACGATCACCGGTTATTATGAAATTAATTCACAATTTCGGCCGGCATAATAAAGCGATTGCTAGCACGCATACCATTAAACTAAATTAAAATTGACTATCACTTACGGGGATAACTTTCCATCGAAGTGTTTAGTGGAAAATTGTTAGTATAGTCAACATTAAACGTATTGTTTTGATCATTGCATAAAGTTTAAGGATGAAGCCTTGCCGGTCAATATTTGATTTTAGATTTGGTGCACACAAAAAAACATAACACGTCATACAAAAGAACAATTAAATAATAACAAATAACATATGAATATTAAGAAAATACTTACTAAATGCTATTACACAAAAAAAAAAAAAATACAATAAAAAAGACAGATTTTGAAGACACTATGATAGACTATGAACACTTTATTATTAACTTTAAGCTTTTCGATGATTTTTAGGGTTCCTTACTCAAATAGTGTCAATGGATACCGACTTCTTAGTCCGTCACAGGTCTGAATATTTTAAATCGTAAATAGGTACCAGTTGTGGAGTGGCCTCTATTAAGGCAAATAATAACTAGAGACTAGAGATTTCGATGCACTCCACCAGCTTTTATGAACAGTTCGTCATAATCGTAGAACAGTGACGGATCTGACATTTATGTTGAACTCTGCCGCGCGTGCAATAACAGCAGTAAGTATAATTTTTGTCCAAATTGAGTCAAAAATAGATTCGGAATCAGTGCAATGAGCTGATTCCGAATCAATGCTCAACTAAATTTGGACAAAAATTATACTTACATAAACTTACTTCTGTTATTGCATGCGCGACAGAGTTTAACATAAATGTCAGATCCGTCACTGTTCTACGATGATGACGAGTTTTTTTACAGTTCAAACAGTACGATTATGGAATGCCCTCCCTGCCCGTGTCGATGAGGCATGCACAATCTTTGTCCACTTTTAAAATTCTGGTAAAAAACACTTTCTCTTTCCTTACACATGGTTCCTTGCTCTTGTTTCATGTTTATTATTGCTTACCTTTTTATATATACACACATCAACAGAATCTAGGGATATTTTATATTTCATCAAATATCTATAAATCTATGAAGAATTTTCTGATATAGTAAATGGAAGAATGATAGGTTATTTTAAGGTCTTTAATAAAAAATAAATTCTTCATTTATTCTTATAAAACTATTACTTTTAATAAAATTTTAAAAAATATTATAAATTCTAATTATTAATAATCAAGTGTTGCCACCTCTTACATTAATTACACATCGACATCGATTGTCCATATTTAAAATTAAATTGTCAATTTCTTGCTGCGGTATGAGGTCCCATGTTCTTTGCAAGTGCTCGTAAAGTTGTTGTTCCGTCGTAAAATTTGGCGGGAAATCTCTCAAAGCTTTTCGTTGTAACATGTCCCAGGCATGCTCGATAGGATTTTAGTCGGGCGACTGTGCAGGCTAATCCAAAACTTGAATGCCGTGGTCTCGGAGAGTGGCTGACACCAGCCGCGCCGTATGGGAAGGAGCATTATCGTGCATGAGTAGAAATTCCTGGCCCATTTGGATTCTGTGTAGGACAATAACAGGTTCTACTACTTTCTCGTGGTATTTTTGTGCAGTCATGTTGCCTTGGATCCAAACGAGCTGGGTTCGTCCGCCAAGACGAATTCCTGCCCACACCATGAATGTCCCGCCTTGGTATGAGTGGACCTCCTGAGGGTGCCGTACACGGCTAACTCTCCCTGGAGTTCTCCAAACGCGTGTTCTTCGTGAATCGGGATGAAACCCAAACCGGGACTCATCGGTGAAGAGCATTAAAGACCATTGTTCGTCACTCCATGGTAAATGCTCCCGAGCCCACGAAAGCCGCCGACCGCGATTGCCACGTCGCAATGCTGGAACACGTAGCGGTCTTCGAGCATGAAGACCAACTTCATGCAACCTCCTTCGCACGTTTTGGTCGCTTACCAACAGCTGGTGGTCCACCTGGAGCCTTTTTACTAGTTGCATCGCTGATATCGCGATATTGGGTTGTCTTCTGGCGGTCATTTGGAGAAATCGATCCTGTCTCTGCGTAGTAACACGATATCTACCCGTGTGCCGTTCAGCCACATCCCCAGTACTGCGATAACGTGATCACAACCTTGATATCACGTTTTGGCTGGTGTATAGGGCCTCAGCAACAACGCTTTCAATAGCACCATTTTCTAACATACCCACGGCTCGTAACATTTCATCTCGACTCAAATGACGACGTGACATGACTCTTAAAGCTCACACGGCACGTTAAATTAAAAAAGAAAAACAATCTAATCCCTTTTACGAATTACTAACAATTTTGCAGCAGTATTTTGTTGTTTCTTTTGTTTTTTTAATTTACATTATTAAATTTTGAAAAAAGAATAAAAGAGGTTTCAATCTGTATATAAACTTTTTACGGAAACTAAAAAGATTTTAAACTATAAATTCGTAAATAATTTAGGATTAAGATATCCCTAGATTCTGTTGATGTGTGTATATTTGAGTAGGTCCCTACATGGTTTAGATTCACAATTGGACCCGATAGGTGGCACTGCGATCGAGTTATAGGAAACAGAACAACGTCCTATATCCAACGTGTACTTATCTATATAAATATTGATTTATTTATATAGATAAGTATATCATTTATGTATGTGAAAAGCTCGTGGCTAAGTAATAACAGCCGCACGGGTCGATCCGTCAGGTTAAGCTACGCTTGCCGGGGCTGGTCCGTGGATGGGTGACCATATTTACATACCGAGACTCCTCCGTGCCTCGGAAAGCACGTTAAGCCGTTGGTGCCGGCTGTCATTCGTGGATCTTTGACAGTCGTTACGGGTCGTCAGAAGCCCAAAAGTCTGACAGCCAGTCTTACCAAGGGGTATCGTGTTACCCAGTTACTGGGTTGTGGAGGTCAGATAGGCAGTCGCTCCAGGTAAAATACTGGTATTCAGCTACATCCGGTTAGACTAAAAGCCAACCCCAACATAGTTGGGAAAAGGCTAGGCAGATTCATTATAATTTATGTATGTATGTATTTATACCTGCAGTATTGTCTCTCCTTCTACCTTTAATCCATCCAAAAATTGACCGTAAAATCGCTTTTAGTGATAAGACCGCTCATTGTGTCACTTCTTGTAAAATTGCTACATTTATTATATTAATCATTTATTTCTGAATAAAACATTCCATAAATTGTTATTGTTGTTGTTTGTTTATTTATATCTGTAATTTTTATAGTGTACTTATTAAAGAGTATTCAATCTATCTATCTGTAATGAAAATAAATATTGTGCTAGTCCGAATCGCACATGGTCTTTTTTGTAAATTTAGCCTTTTATTAAGTTAACTAACACAGAACGTAAAAGTTTTTGTTTTGTTAGTGTCTCACAAAATCGATCTTTTTAGTATAAAGTTAAAAACGACTTACAATACTTGCACACATGTCATGCCATTGATAAAATTAAAGCCAGCAATCACTTAGGCGGGTTTCCGACGGAATATTTAGAACAATGGCTGCCCCGTGGTGTTTGATGACGCGTTACGCGTTCGCCCTCGCAGTGTGACGCCCGCCTTATTTTGTATACAGGCTGTTGGTTTATTTGTATTAAATAAAATAATAGTGTTTTAAGAAATTTGTGTTGCAACCTTATTGGTAAACGGTTTCTAGCCATGATTAATCTTATTTTCTTCGTTGAAACGTAGCTGAGCTTTATTTTGTACGATATACATATTAGTAACAAATTTTAAGAAACTTAATAGCTTTATTCACGTATTTACTTTGTATTTAATTCGAGGAATAAATACTATCAACGCGTTTTTAACTTTCAGTAATTTATAGTAAACAAAAAAAATCTAAAGCTTCGAACACGCCTTAAAACCGTGGCTTTTAGTCAAGTAAGGATACTAATAAAATTCAATGCACGCTGCACGACCGTTCTGTGATACAAATTATAAAGTTTTTGCCATTTTTATATACTAATGGAGATGTTTACCATATTTTTAAATAATAATATATAAGGAAGCTGTGCGTGTTATTTTAATACCTTAATTTGCATAGAATTAATGCTTATTTGCACGCTAGTTTGTGTTTTATAACTTAGAGCTTAGATTTATTGAGTGTTTTTTTAATAAGTATTGCCTTTTTGTAGTAATTAATTTTCTGACCTAAGATTGATTAGGATAAGCTTAATTTATTACTTACTAGCTTTTGCCCGTGGCTCCGCCTGCATGGATGATGGTTGTCGCGTAAAAAAGTAGCTCGTGTCCGTTTCCATATCTCTGCTAAATTTCATGACGATGGGTTCAGCGGTTTAGGCTTAAAAACGTAACAGACAGACAGGCAGAGTTACTTTCACATTTATAATAATACCCAGGCTATATCTCTGCCAAATTTCATGACGATTGGTTCAGCAGTTTAGGCGTGAAAACGTAAAAGACACAGAGTTAATTTAACATTTATAATAATATTAGTATGGATTAATGGAAGCTATTAATCCATACTAATATAATAAATGTGAAAGTAACTGTTAAAATTCGGATTCTCTTAGTATAGCTACTGACCAAGGAAACAGAAATAATAATTAAACAAATCAAGGTACGTTTCACAATCATTCTTCAAACTGTCTTATAAAAAAAAAATCCTTCATTTTAAATAACCGAATGAAAACACATTACAAAGAAAAAAGTCCTGACAGCACACATCAAAAATCGAACCCCCTGTACACTCGTCATATTTCTAAGTAATTTTCTTGAAAGGGAAGTGGTGCTTATTTTGTTTATTCATTTGTAAAATAGATTTTCGGTCGGTGGGCTCTCACGTTCGCTGATTCTGTACGTACCTACCTACCTACCAGCACTTTGGGACAATTGGTTTTCGATTGACGCGTTTTGTGTGTGATTTTTTAAGACTATTAACTATTTGTTATGTTAGTGTTACTATAGGAAGTTGGACATAACGAGTATTCTAGATAATTCTGTGGCGAATTATTGTGTAGTGAGAAAAAATCGCAATGAAAAATCGTTATGACTTCAGTGCTTTTACTTGTACTGGGAATAGGTCTGAAATCCACGAAAAAGAAACCATTTAACAATTAAATATGAACTGCCTCCAGGTGTATAAACGTGTAGGTAATTAAATATTAAAAGCTGGTACGTGGTGTGACAGAAATGTGTTTTTGTCTATAGATTATTAAGTTATGAGGTTTTTTATTAAACGATCAGGCATATTTAAATAACGGATTAAGCTAAAAAATCTGGTTCAAGTATAGACATACCGATGTTTGATATAAACCAGCGAAATCGCGTATCGGAGTTTGAAAGAAATCACTTTGAACTTGCCGGCTTCCCATCCCGATAACCTATGGAAATGGCAGCCATCTTAGACCTCATACTTTACGCTGATTAGTCATCGCGCACGTGCTTGACTTTGATAAACACATGACAATGAACATATTGGGATATAAAAGAAATCATCGATGTTAAACGTTATTTCAGTCGTTTTTTTTTTGTGACTTATCTTGAATAGGAATATATAAATATGTATTTTAAAATTTCAAATATGATCCCATTCACAGCTCAATTTCGTGCAGGGATGTGACTTACCGGGTTTTGATACTTAACTACACAAACTAGGTACAACTATATTACCCTAGTAGTATTTTCCGTTGGCATTTAGTTGGGCCAACTTCAGAGGTATGTGGCCCAACCAAACGCCAACAAAAATGCTACTAGGGTAACAACTTTATTGAGGTCTGGATCCACCTGAGAGCCTCTTAGGTGTAGGACGAGATGTTAGTATTTAGATACAAGGCAGAGTACAACATCTTTGTGAAGTTAAGCCAATAAAGTTAGAAAAATCTTTAGTTTTTTATGTCTTCGCTATCTAGGTTACTGACTGGCTAAAGTTTTGACCAATGCTAAAAGCTCGAAATAAATAAAGGCAAAAATAGGTTTGTTAAGGTTATATTACCAAGGAACCTTAGAAACATCACGTCACCCGCCATTTAATCAAAAATTTAACATCTCAACAAACGCCAGCACATAAAACCGTATATTATACGTAAATAAAACTCTTAACAGAGGAAAGAATTACGCAATTTAGTTTAATTAAAATCGTTTGCCGCCATGTTAGGGTACTACTTGATTAACTTGACGTTTCGGGTAGGATCGTAAAAAACTCGGCGGAAATAACGAACGCATCGGGGTTTAGTGGGCAGATAGACTGGGTAACTGAGGTAGAATTAAATAAAAGAATGGAATAAAATAGAATGCAAAAAAAAACTCAGTAGCAGCTCCGAGTCTGGATTTTTGTCAGTTTGATGGCAATAGGCTCGCCTCCTATTACATGGGACTTAAACATTTCTGACGAAATGTGGGTGTACTTAAGGTACACATCTGCCCAAACCTTCAGGGAATACAGGCGTGATATGTTATTTTAAAATATAATGCATTAAAGGTATTTAACTAAACAAAGACTGCTAATAATATATTATCCTATTTATATATTTATTATATTTTTTTATATTTGATCTGACGTTCTATAGAAAATAGGCCATGCCTTCAAAACTGAATAAACAGAATAGGTAGTTAATAATTTGTTTATATTGTGTGGGTACAATAAAGTATTCTAATTCATTAGCATTTATTCATATCCAAATAATCTAAGCCGCATTATGGCAAAGCACCCGCTTCGTAAAATTATTAAATACTTAATTTCATAATGTCATATATAGACAAAACGGATAAATTACCAAAAACCATATAGAACTGTTTGTTTTCAAAGATTTATTAGCATGATAATGAACTACGAGTTTTTAGTACAAGTGAATGTTTAATAATAACTGATGATTTTTTCTTATCGTGAATAATTAAAAAACATATATATCGATTCATTTTTTTTTACTGTCTATCAGGAGATTAGCACTAAGTGTCAAAACATAACCTATTAAACTTTATGCAATTAATATTCAACTAATTTTGATTTAGGTTTTCTGTTTTCTTAGCAGGTTTTGTCGACATTGGCAGAATTGTCGACATTGTTACCATTATCATAGAGAAAAATAGAATAGAATTAAAAAAAAAACAAACAACAAAAACAACAATTATTTATAAACTGTGCATAAAAACAAGTTAAATTCTCCAATAAACCAAACGAAAGAGTATTATCTCAATCACCAATTTTGGTCACGAATCGCAGCAAAGTGCAGTACATATCACAAAAACACAAATCAACCTATTCTGACAACTACTAAAAGTTTTACAACGAAGATCAATCAAACGTTTCCTACAACCAAAATGTTTACTAGTGACAAACCACCACAGATATCGTACCTACCTACCTTTCCCTAAACACAAAAAAAAATAATCTTAAAGAAACCATCCATCATTACCTCAAAAATAACCAGAAGAGAAATAAGGTTCCTTTAGAAGTGGATAAAACCCGCACCGTTATCGCGTCGCCTTGATTCGTTGGTTTTTACGAGCGAACTTACCTTATCAAGTGTGTACACTCCCTAAATTTATATTAGGAACAGTGTCAAAACATTTTCTTGACGTTTTACGAGGTTTTTAAATGAGAAACGGGGTTCCACTAGAGGTCATCATTTTTTTACAGTTGGGTTCCTGGTGCATGGAACCTTTGCTCGAGACTTTCTGGTTGGCTAGTTTTATTGTGGAATTAACATCGGTAAGAAATGGAATTTCAGGGTTGGTGGCAGAATTAATCCTCGGCATGCCTGATGGTAAAATGTTACACGGTATACCTGGTGGGTCTGTCAGACCCGGATTTTTACATGACTATATGTCGTTCTAATTATGATATCTAGTTATGGTAAGTTATGTTAACTACTAGGGGTGAGGTATATAAGGGGTGGAAATAAAGAAATATTTTAAATTAACCACTTATAATAATTATTAATTTCTACAATTAATCTGAGCTGACGTTTTTATCAAATAAATAGTTTTTTTTTTGCCTCTAACAACACAAAATACTTATCAAAACAAAAGAGATTCCGGAAATGGTTCTTGAAAGTGGTTAATAATAAAATAATGAATCCTCAGGACATAGGCAGAGGTTTAAAGTACACTCCACTTCCTACCCTCCACAAATACCAATACCATACACCTTCCGTAAAACAAATTGGCCTGATGTTATATCAGGCGTCAAGTTTCATAATCCATAAAACTTTCTGCCATAACAACTACATTATTTTATGAAAAGCTTCGAGTAGTTTATAACGCCCAGCTACTGAGAGTTTTGATGCATACAATATAAATTTGAAAGAAATAAAACGATTTATGAGCCGAGGTGGGTCTGTCAGACCCTACCAGGCATGCCGAGGGTTAAAGAGAGCATTTAGACAAAAATATTTGCAAATATTCATTACCGTCACTGGTTTTTAAAGACGCGCTATCGTTTTTGGCGCCTGAATGACTTTGACATTGGGGCGTTGGAAAAAATATATATATGTACATACATAGTACATACTAATTCCATGCAATTTTATAAATGTTTACCACATAAGAAATTGCATGGAATTAGTATGTACAATTTTTTTTCCACAACGGGGAAGCTCATGGCCTTCATGTCACCATGGTAAGAGATGATAAGGCCGAAGGTGGAAGCGAGCTTCACCCGGAATACTCAACCATAGTGGAACTGGCTATCTTGCCTCTAACTGCCGAAATACAACAATGTTGTTAGCATTGTTGATCTAGGCGACAGACTTAGATACATAAGATGGTGGTGGGTACCACCATCTTATGTATCGTCGCCTTAGCCAGCCAGGCAGACTAAGAACAAGCCCTACTACCGACCAAACCGAGCAGAAATTTTTCCCCCTCTGTAAATCAAACCAGGGACCTCTGGATCTGAGACAGAAGGTCTTACCACTAGACTACAGAGGCGGTTGAACTATATTGTACAACGTCATAGAACTTTAATTGACAAAACTCTTAGGACAAAACTAAATGGCGCCGTTGATTTCGATTTTGGCAATGAGCCAAAAGAACCTTGTAGCAGTAAACGACAATCGATTTGCAGGAACAAAATTACCAGGTAAGAAAATGTTAGTATAAAAATAACAAGACTGTACAGAACCTTCAAAAAAAGCTCAAAGTTATCTCCCGACGTTTTTTAAACAAATCCCTATTTCAGAGACCTAAGTTTGAGTTGCCAAATTAAGTTGCAACCTACTTACGTCTTTATTAGCCGGTTTATACACCTCATAGGGATTGACAAAGTTTTTCTTGAAACACAGAACCGTAAGACTGAGATTGCTCATCACTATTTTGCTATAGCACCAACTCTTAGGAGTTCAAAAATAGGGTTGGGTTTTGAGTGTTTGAATTTTAGAATAATTTTGCAGACTCTTGAAGTAATAAGCTTAATACTTGGTCTAAATAATGATAAAATGTTTTGTGCGTTGATTTCGTTATGGTGCACAGTATTCTCATTACTTTTTATATATTTCACGTTGGGTAAGGCTTAGCAAAATTCGAGTTTGTAATGGAACTACCTTGTACGGTTTTGGAGAGGTCTTCAACGGAATTGAAGTGAGTTTCCTTGTAACTCGGTTTTCAGTTTAATAATAATATTTGTAGCGGTATTCTGGGAGGAGTTTCCACGTATTTTGGGAAATAGCATGGGTGTGCTAAAGATGTTTGGTGCATAAAACATACTTTGTGAAAATATTATTATTCGTACAGTACCTTTAAAAAAGATTTAGATAGCAAGGATATATATAGTTAAAAACAGTCGTAAAGAGGAGGAGCTTTGCCTTAAACTTATTGTACATCTTCTCATTAAACTATTCTGATACAACCTCCTTTGATTCATAAAATTATTCTTCGAAGTAAAAAGTTCGTAAATCGTTTGTAATGCTAGCCACTAAGAGTCTGATTCATTCTTTTTTCAGATAATTACGCTGACAGTAAAATCGTTTTTGAAAGAAGGAGAAAGGCGTCTGAGATCTATATTATTTTGAAAATATATAAACATGGAATTATGATTGCAGGACTTTAATTTATTTAATAAGAGCAGTCATGATATGTGATGATTCGGGTGAGTTTTTATTTTTTTGGCAGGTTTAATTCTATTCTAGATCTCAGACCAAATAAAAAACCAAGACAGAACGCTATCAACAGTGACGTGAAGCCGGTTTCGTAAACATGTGTGCACTTAATGAGGCGCAGTTTGATTGTAAATGGTTGTAAATGTGTACGTGTGAGGGTGTACGCACAGCGCGGAGGTGTAGTTTCTGTATTGTTCGCAGCGCTCTGTCTTAGGTTTTTTATTTGGTCTGAGTTCTAGATTAAAAATAACCACCAAAACCTTAGATTATAGAACTACTAAAAGAATTACCTAATTACTTACAGAATTACTTATCCATTAGCAGTTTATCCATTCCATCTTCCTAGATGCGTGCTGTGCAGTTCTGGCGCTGCCGCTGCGGCTACCGAAACCTCAAGCTGCGTAAATATCAACATCTGCCTAGCCTTTTTCCAACTATGTCGGGGTTGGCTTCCAGTCTTACTGGATGCAGCTGATTTCCAGTATTTTACATGAAGCGACTGCCTATCTGACCTCCACAATCCAGTTACTGGATAAAACCCCTTGGTATGGTTGTCAGACTTTCGGGCTACTGACGACCCGTAACGATTGCCAAAGAACCGCGAAAGACAGCCGGGACCAACGGCTTAACGTACTTTCCGAGGCACGGAGGGGTCTTGGTATGTAAAGATGGTCATCCATCCACGGACCAACCCTGGAAAGCGTAGCTTAACAAGCCCCCAAATAGAACAACCTTATTGGTAATTATATTTTCGTGGAGTTTTTTAATAATAATCTTCAGTATTTGTGGTTAAAACCCTCGGGCCGTGCTGAGCTTCTTTTTAATTAAATAAATTTTCTAAATGGTTGGTTGACGTCGCAATGCCACCAAGCTACTGGGCATACTACCAGTCGACAGCTATGCGGTAGAATAATTCGAAGCCACCTTTTAGTTTATAGTTAGTTTTAAATTTTTAGGATATTAACTGTATTTTTAAGCGTTTAATAATGTTGCAAATATTGTAACTGAAAAAAGGAACTATCATTTCATTTCATGAATACCTCAGCTTCATAACTTGATAGTCGCCGTTCTAGTCTTTTGCGTTTCTCATAAAATATCTGCAGTAGACGCTGTCCCGAGTGTCACAGACTAAAATATCTGCATTCTGCATCGCAAACATTACCACAGCCAATAAAATCTCGCATGAAGCCATTAAAAGAGTCTTCACACCTAAAATCAATACTTACACAAATACCAGTAGTCCAGGACATTCACGAGTCGGCAGGCGAAGCTGGTTAGAAATAAATTGCTGAAGCCGAAATCTATTATTATGTTAAAGAGGTAGCCAGAACGCTGCACTTTTTGCGCGCCTCCCTCGGATATAAACATGCCGTGTCGCTTTTGCGTTGTCCTTTGTGAATGACACAGTGTAGGAATTGTTCTTGAAAATTGCAGTTGGTCGAGTTAATATTGGTTTCTTTTTGTCTTGCGTGCTTGTAAAACATTAAAATTCTAGAAGATTTTGTTTGTCTGATGGAAGTCTTGTCTTGCTCGTTTGTTTGAACTTGGTATTTTTATATCACACGTTTCCAGAATTCAGCCGTCAGCTGGTTATAAAATCAATATGAAATTAATTAATACGTAATCATTTGTGAGCCAGGTAAATGTATCAACATGAATGATTATTTGAAAATGGGTGTTTTCATATTAGTAAGCAGTTGTGTTTTGTTAACAAAATGTTTTCTTTTTATGCTATGGATATTTGGACTGTTAACCATGTCTGTGCAAAAGTTTTGTTATTTTTGGTTTGTTTTGTTATGCGTCTGTGTTGGTTATATTTTCTTTTATATTTTATTTTTGTTTGTGGAGTTAATGTAGTCTTTAAGAAAAAATATAATTTATTCTTACTTAACCATTTTAACTATCGAATCATTCTCTTTAAAATGAAATTGTCTTACTGAAATTGCCACAATTTCCTACTCTGTAACACCAGAAGAATTCTCGTTACAGTATTCGAGATAAAGTTAAAATATTATCGTACGGTATCGAGGCGGGTTGCATCCAGCGCGAATAAATGTACTAATACATTTTGAGAACAACAGTTCAATTTCCCCACTGTAGATTTGGACGTATCGTCTCAGGGATGCGAAGAAATGCAACGAATTGTTTCTTTGATTTATCTGTTTGGCGAATTGAATAGTTGGAATTATTTGGTGGAAGGTGGGAATTAGAATTCGTCGATCAGTTTTAGGAAATGTTTTTCACTAAAGTAATTTGCCGGTATAAGGGCATTTAAATCTTTGGCTTGTATTCCTAGGTACTGGGAACTTTCAAGGCGTAATTTTCAATTGTTCATTATTGAGCTTATATGTATGGAATCGATTTCCATGTTGTCCTGCGGTGTTTTTTTACATAGATTGTGGCTACAAATCTATTGAAATCAAGAGGCTATTTGGGTCGAACACATTTATTAACACCACAATTATTATAATATACAACGACTTTTACTCCTTGACGGAACAGTTTCAAGTGACATATTCTAAACAGTTTTACTCGAATCTTAAAACACTGTCATGTAGGTATACAACCCTCATCAAAATCAAACTATACATTTCCAGTTCAAGCTGATAGTACGGAAATTCTATACTAAGCAAGATCAGCTTATAGTGGAAATGTACAGCTTGATTTGTAGCCGTATTGAAATCATTTGTTTTCTTTACATGTTGAAAAAGTCGAGGTCTTTCAGATTTGGCATAAAAATCCATACTGTCCATACTAACTACCCACAATCTGTCTGTCTCTCTGTCTCCCTGTTACGTTTTCACGCCTAACCCGCTGAACCGATCGTCATGAAATTTGGCAGTGATATAGCCTGGGATATGGATAAGGACATAGTCTACTTTTATTTTACGCGATAGCCGACATCCACGCGGACGGAGCCGCGGGCAAAAGCTAGTATAATTATAAAACCAACATTTCACGATAATTTCTATCATTAAGTTCCGATATGGAAATTTTATTCCAACTACGAAGCTTTTAATTAAATTGAGCCATATAATTTAATAATAGTAATCAGCGAATTCAGGGAATATGTTTTTGAAATGCGAAACTTGCCAAATTACCGATGATTTGCTAGAATTGACAAGTACGTACCTCTTCATAATTATCAAGCCGTAATTGCAGTTTATGAGCATGACGTCGTGTTCCAATATAATACGAGTATTAATATTTCACGAATCAATGTTTATGAAGAGTGAGCGATGGGCTAAGTATATTTTTTCATCTAAATCATCATTTGATACGTTAGATTAAGAATATACATAGTGGAGATGATACAAAAATAAATTAAAATTCGTATATCTCATAACGTTCCCAGTCTGCATACAAAAATTCAATCAAATATATCCAATAGTTTAGTCACTATAGCTAGTAAAAGATTGGCAAAACTCATCGGTCTGTTGGCCCATCACTCCTATTCAGGTTGTTTGAAAAAATCACTTTGTAAATTTCGATGTTAGGATTTGTTTGTTATTTCCAAAATACTGTTATGCATTAGTATAATTGCCAGTGATTTCATTTATTGTTGTATTATCGTCTCCATATTGTATACACATTAACACGTCTTACGTACAGACATTAAAAGAGGAGAATTAAACATGTACCTAAGTTTTTTTTATTAACTAGGGCGTCTCAGAGTTGACCTTTAGAGATCGTGACTCTTTAACCGGACTTTCCTGCGGTTGCCTTAAGCTCCTAAAAACTTAAAGCCTTCAGCCAGGGCATAAATACTTATAAACTAAACGACTACACGCTAAGGGCACCCCCTGTGAGGTATGAACCTCGGCTTAGGGCAGCGTCGCACGGAGGACTGCAAGGAACAGATGGTGGCTGGATCAAATCAGGGTTTTGATTATTAATAGGGGAATTTAAAGCTACAGGCTCAGCTACGGCATGGTCTGGTGCTTCTTCGAGCAAGGGCCGGGGAGGACTATTTAGTCGGTGATTTCGCGAGGGCGCTCGGCGGCGAGGGCGGAATGACGGTCGTGTTTTGTGTTTTCTAGCTGTACTGGTGGACCTACTGCTCTCCTGGAGGAGGGTTGTGGGGTCGTCTGGGTCGGTCAATGCATGCCGTGGACGGCGGGTTTTGCTAATGCGAAGGCGGTATATTTGGCGGCCTGCACAACTAGAATGTACCGGTGAGTGGCTGCGGAGTGGAAGAAGCGCTTTGAGATGCGTTTCATGAATTGACAGATAGTGGGGATTTTGAGGTCTACGTGGAGGTTAGTGTTCCGAATGAACCAGGGGGCTTCCGTGATTTTACGAAGAAAACGGTTTTGGAGGGTCTGCATTTTATGGATATGACGGGGTTTTGCGTGTGCAGACTGGACTCGCATAGGTCATGATTGGGCGGATACACGCGGTGTAGATGCGCAATTTGCACTTGAGTGACAACTTGCTTTTTGCATTGAGGACGGAATGAAGCCTGTAGAGAGTGAAAGAGGCGCGCGAACGCACCAGCTTTATATGCTCAGAAAACGAGAGATGATGGTCGAGAGTCACAACTAGGTATTTGGCTCGCTTCTTCCAAGGAATCGGCTTGCCGAACATGGTGATCGGTCGAAGCGGGGCGGGGTTTTGACGCGGCTTTGAAAAGAGAACCGCTTGACTTTTATCGGGATTTACTTCTATTATCCACTTTTTTATCCATTCGCCATGCTTGTTGGCTGCGGTCTGAGAGTGATAGTAATCATATTTTGGCTAAGCCCTTTGTAATAGATGGCTGTGTCGTCTGCGTACAGAGCTAACTGCGCCAGCCTACTTTTGGGGATATCGCTGGTGAATAGCGTGAAAGCGAGGGGAGAAATCACAGAGCCCTGAAGGACTCCTGCGCGTATGGGATGGGAGGAAGAGAGCGCTCCTTCGATAAAATAACCGAAGGTGCGATTCGACAAAAAGTCTCGTAAGATGAGCACGAGATTGTCCGGCACACCGAGTTGGTACAGCTTGTATGTTAAGACGTTGTGCCAGACTTTGTCAAACGCCTTCGCTATGTCAAAGAAGATCGCTCCTTTCATAACACTGCATCGGAAACCAAGGCTGATGTCTTCTACAATACGGTGGACCTGATGGGTCAGGGTACGTTGGGTTCGAAAACCAAACTGTTCGTTGGGGATGAGGCCCTTAGTCTCGGCATAATCTCTGAGACGCTTATAAATAAGCCTCTCATAGATTTTGCCGAAAACTTTGAGCAGACTGATGGGTCGGTAGCTCGCGGGCTCCGCCTTAGGTTTACCGAGTTTGTGGATGCCGATGACAATGGCCTCTTTCCATGTTCGTGGAAAGATGTTATTGCTCAGGGCACCATTGAAGATGGTGGCCATTAGCATAATGAAGTGGGCGGAGAACAACTGGAGCACCTGATTGGTGATTCCATCTGATCCAGGGGCTTTACGGGGCTTTAGACCCTTGATGTGTTCGTGCACTTCGTCTGGAGTGACGGGAGGCAGAGGATACTCAGGGTCTTCAACGGGCGGGAGGGAGGCTCTACGTTCAACTTCAGCGTCAACCTCGAAGAGGTGAGTTTGGTCTACTGGTTGAGAGCTGGACATGCACTGGGCCTCTAGACTGTCGGTTAAGCATTCACCTTTGTCGAAGTCATCGAAAGCGATAGACTTATCGGGGCGGTTCAGTGGGGGGCATGCTGGCTGTACCCCCGGAGGTGAGTCTCCTCTGGAGTTGCCAAAAGGCCAGATGGGTCGGCACTAGGTCGCCCACCATCTTGTCCCAATTGGCGCTACGCAGCTCCTCTATGCGTGTCTTTGCAGCACGCTGTAAGTAGCGCATGTGGGCTTTGTTCGCCCTACAGGGAAAATTGCTGTATGCACGGACAGCCGCGTTCTTCTCATTCAGCAGTTCACGTAGATACATCCTCCAACAACTTCCCGCGACGGTCATCCGTTGCTAGAACTTCCCTTGAACAGTCGTTCAGGACAGATTGTACGTGATCTGTGAATGAGTCGATCGCGGCCGTCGTATCAGCGATAGAGTCAAAGAGGTCGGGGATAGAGTCCAAGTGGGGGGACAAACATGTAAGGACTCTCATATCCTACTTATAATTTCGTTGTCTTTATCTTGTCGCTTGTCGGTTTCAGCAGAGGCTAAAGTCGTTGTGATATTATTGGTACGTTAGTCACTGTTTGGAGTGTACTTGACAAAGATAGGAAGCTCTTTTAAATCATTTCAATTACGTAGAAATGAATCCTTATCTGTGAAAATTGTTAGAGAATCCCACTACAAAGCAATGAGCCGTACCAAAGTCCTAAACAACAGCCACACACCCAAAATACAAACTGTAAAATTTAAATTCTTGGAACAATAGAATTCCTTTTCTTCCCCGAAGATATCCGGGTCACCCCTACCCGGTATTTAACCGGATATATCCTGCGAATGTTACGTCTCGTGGCCGATATTAGAATGTCCGGGACGGTTTTAAAGATCAGCCTTCGAGGATGCTGGATTTTCTTTAGTTGGTTGCGTTACATGGTGGCTTTGTGCATGCTCTTTTTATTTATTTGTTTCTCTGCTTGTTTCAAGATGCATATTGAAGGAAATCGAGTGTTCAAGGATAACTTTTCTGTTCTACAAAAGTGTTGTTGTTTATTTTATTATTTATTTATTTTGTAGTCTGTATCTGTCTTAGATTATTTTTATGTAGATATTCATTTATTGCATTACAAATAGGTCGAGGCTTACATACATTTACTGTTACATTTGATTAAAATAACCTTTGTCTCTCTCTAGTAAAGTCCTACAAAAACAAATCCTGAAGTTTGCTGGACATAAATAGGCCTCATCCAAGTTGCAGCATCGCTTGTCTCTCAAACCGTAATGACTTTGAAATGTATACCGTTGGAGTAACCCTGTGTCACTGCATGTCTGTGGCAGAAAGCCTAAACAGTATCTATTTACCAATCAACATGCAACTACGCAAAGCTCTATGTTCGTGGAAGACTCATTATTTGCAGATTAATTGGATGTAGTTTAGCAGAAAGGACTCAGGTAAAAATCAACCTTATCTTTGTAGTGTCACGGATCTTTCCTGCTGAGTGAAAGAATCAACCTTTAGGACCTCTTTGGTTTAATTAAACAAGTAATTTTTGACCATAAAGTGGTCTGAGTCCTTAACATTGGGATTGTTATTATACAGGAGGAGGAATGCTTTGGTTTTGTCTACATTTAGTACCGAAACGCACGTAGTAGTGTTTACATTTTGTCGTCTTTATTTTGGCAGAAATGTTTTTGAAGATTAATGATTATAACAAAAAAAAAAATATTGGAGAAGTGATTTTGATCAAGAAAATAAGAGCTTTTGATTCTTTGTTCTATCACTTTATAAAATAAATTTTGGTTGCATCGTTGTAAATAGAAACCTTAGGTAAATCGGCCTATTATTGCCCCTCTACAGGGTAAAGAGTCTCTTCTCATACACAGAAGGCACGAGCATTGGTCACCACGCTTGCTCAAGACGACTTATTAACTATTAATCCAGGGTTCCTCACGATTTTTTCCAATGTCCAAGATAAACTAAGAAAGTAAAAATATGAATTGATAAAGTCACATTGGTACTCGCCCGGGTTTGAACCTCGCAACCAACGAGCATCTTAGATGATACGAATGTATACAAAACTGTACTTTAATCCACTTTCAAGCTGCATTCATCCCCTTAATAAAACCTTAATACATCAAGCACCAGACGCCATCCCACCGGTCCTACAAATTAAATCTAATCAAAAAACATCCATCTCATTTTATGATGGTAGTAAAACTGTGAAATCCGAGCCATTGGAACTAAAAAGACGTAAAATGCGGCGTCCGAATCCGCTGATACGGGATTAGGATGCGATGTTGCAGGAATCAGGTGGAGTGGACTCGTTGTGATGTCAGCAGAGATGTCGCTTAAAGGAGTATTTGGACAAATAAAATAAAAGCTGTGCTTTGCATAAGTAGATATAACTTTTTCTAGGGTTTTTTCATCGATTCAGATTCAATGGTATTGTTTGTGTTATAGGTCTGTAAAAATATCCATTGGTCTCTAAAACCTTTACTTACATGTCTGTTATGAAGGAGTGATAGGAACATAAAGAAATTATTAACTTCGATGTAAAAAAAATCTCTCCATTATTCCAAGAAGTATCTTGAATTTGTCTTCAAACCTCGACAAACTGCCTAAAAATGAAGCCTGCATTGAGCTCCGGTTGCTCACCCACGTATTATCGAAAATAAGGGTTATAAACCCTCCCGCCGCCACGCGTTCAGATGATACGGGCTTAAATCGATGCCTTGGTGCAGGTAGACTTGAGCCGATTCCCCGGCCAAGCTAGGTTACAATCCTACAGGTTACCTTTCAGACTTTTAGTTAAAAATATTTTCGGTATTCTGTTTTAGATGGTTTTCTAGCTATGAATCTCTTTGGAGAAAATTGAACTTAAATTTTGGAGTTGTAATTTAAGAGTTTGATTTATGATGTATCGGGGTGTCGTGGTGTCGAGCTAGGTTACAATCCTACAAATTATCTTTCAGACTTTTACCTAAAAGATTTTTGATATTCTGTTTTAGATGGTTCGAAATTCGAATCTATTTGGGAAAGATGGAACTTCTAATTTGGAGTTGTAATATGAGAAGTTGGGTTTATGATGTATAGTGGTGTCTCATTTTATTGTTGGTCCAGCCTTTTTAGTGTTGAGAGTGACAAATAAATATTGTGAGTTTTTGTATATTTAGATCCATTTTGTTTTAGTAGTCTTTTTGCCAGAGTTCATTCGTGAAGTTAAAAAAAGAAAGTAAGAATAATTGTTTATTTGTTACAGAAATACGTGCTTATAAAAAGATAACTTCGTAATAGAAATGCCCAATGGTAGTAGTAGATGAAGTGCTATAATCTTACCTGTCTTAGAACTGTATTAGTTTCAGTTTGAAGGATGTAGCATAATATGCATAATCGGCCTATAATGTTCCCACTGCTGGGACACAGGCCTCCTCTCTGTGAGAGGGAGTGGGAGTGAGGGATGGCGGATGTCAAATTTTTGGTTCCAGGAAATGCCGGTTTCCTCACGATGTTTTGAAATAATTTACACAAAGTGCCTGCTTGAGATTCGAACCCACGACCCATAACTCGTGAGTCGTGGGTTCGAACTCTGTAACCACTGGAGCAACACTGCCCATCTCTTTTCTAAGAATATAGGTACCCTTAAAACTAAACGGTTTTTGAACTTTGTCTGTGGGTGATAGATGCAAGGGCACAATGCAATGGGTACGTGACTGATGAGGTGTTGGATTTAAAATGCCAGATCGGTCACTTTCGCAATCAAAAAATACCAGATGGGTACATTTGTCAGAAAAATGATCCGAATAATTTTAGTGCTTTAGCGTAAGGGAATTCCCACCAATTATCTGTTTCAGGACAGGAGAAGTATTTTAGTACGCTATCTAAAAGTCACATTGCACAATTTTTATAATTGTGGAGTAATATGGAGTCATGGTTCAGTGTGGTGCCGGACGTAGAGAATAGCACCACCCTATTTCCTCCCGTGGGTGTCGTAAAAGTCGACTAAGGGACTTACTAGAGAATGGGCAGCAGCGTTCTCTATGCATTTTTAACACCATACTGGGATCGCCAACCTGCCTGCCAAGCGTGGCGATTATGGCAAACCGCCCCAATTGGGGGAGGCCTATGTCCAGCAGTGGAAGATTTCGGCTAAACTGATGACTGACTGACTGACGTTGAGTCAAATATTCAAAACTATCGTACCATTATTGATTTATAGATACTTTTGTTTGCTAATTTGTTATGAGCTATACTCCATCCATACTATCCATACTAATATTATAAATGTGAAAGTAACTCGTGTCTGTCTGTATGTTACGTTTTCACGCCTAAACCGCTGAACCGATCGTCATGAAATTTGGCAGAGATATAGCCTGGGATATGGAGAAGGACATAGGCTACTTTTTACGCGATAACCGGCATCCACGCGGGCGGAGCCGCGGGCAACAGCTAATCTTCTATATATTTATATATAAAATTCAAAGTCCTGACTGACTGACTGATAAACCAACAACGCACAGCCCAAACCGCTGGGTCTAGAGATACCAAATTTGGCACATAAGTTTCTTATGAGTTCTAGGGGTGCACTAAGAAAGGATTTTTGGAAATTCCACCCCTAAGGGAATAAAATAGGGGATAAAAGTTTGTATGAAAAATCTTATTCATTTGGTTGACAAACTTGAAACTTGGCTCGAATATTTGCCTAAGTAAGCAATAACATTTTTCATTATTATTTTTTCAAAACTACCCCTCAAAGGGGGTTTACGGGGTTTCAAAGTAAGGAATTTTAACGCGCGGTTCGATTAACTTGGAACTCAGTAGAAATACTTGTGACCAAAAATAAAGAATAACAGAGTTTTTCAAAACTCTACCCCTGACGGGGTGAAAAGGAGTAGTCAATTTTACAGAAGAAGATTTTACTGCTGTGGCCTGATTAACTCGAAAATAAAACCCATGAAATTCTGGACAAAATCCGATTCAACTAGGGAAGTAATGACATCCACGCGGGCGGAGCCGCGGGCAACAGCTAGTTTGAAATAAGATTAGACATTTAAATAAACCTTTAGTGCAGTCCGTTCAACCGATTTTGACTTCTATTTCGTAAGCATAAGGATGGCATTAAAAGCAAAAAAAATATGTTACAATACCAACTGTTTACTTCAGCTGCCATTTGTCATGCCACCAAACCAACGCAATAGAAGTCAAAATTGGTAGAACGTACTGTACAAAAAGTTTATTTAACCCTTCATATCGAACGTAGATCTACGCGAGACACAATGGGTTTTTAATTGTTATTGAGAGGTCAAATGTCTCATCTCATTTGATTAAGGGCTCGTACAGACTCGCGCGATATCGCGGGCGCGACAGGCACCGGCAAAGAAATTATGCTACTAGTGTCGCGTCGCGCCCGCGATATCGCACTAGTAGTCTGTACGAGCCTTCATTGTGGGTTGGCATAGAAAATATCCTTTTATTACGTAGTTTTAATAGTCTTATGACCAGGTATTGGTCGTCTGGTGTTGCAAGTTGAAAATAAAAATCATCAATATGCTGTATATACGACGGTATTAGAGTTTTTGTATCATCGTAATCGTAGCATATGGGATAATCGTAGTCAGTTCTCTACGTTTGTTGAAACAAGCGTAATTCCTACTTTTTTACTATTTTTTCCGACGTTCTGAATAGAGAGCAGTTTAAAAAACTTCGTATTATGGATGAAGTAACTGGCACGTTTGCTAATTAGCGCTTTTGAAGCAAAGTGGACCGAATTCCAGCTCGGAACTTCATTCATATGGGGCAGTTAAAGTTTTTCATGAAACACTTTTTTCTGGCCCGTGTTGAATCATGGCTACCAATTACGAGTTGAAATTCAACTATATGGGCACTTGATTATATTAGGCCAGGTTTTAGATTATATTTTAACAATTGTCCACAAAATCTAAGGGAAGTTGGGTAGGTAGGTATCTAAGTAAATAGCAGCCATCAAAGCTATAACCGCAATATTGCTTAAGTGAATAAGGGAGTTGTATTGATGATTCTAAGGATTATAATTATTTAAATACATATTTTTTGCGGTCGTGAACCAAACCTGTAAAATGCAGAAAAAACATGAATAAAATTTGATTTTGCGAACTACCACGATGCTTTCGCCTTAACTTTAGACTATGAATAGCTGAGCTTTGCAAAAACTAGCCAACAACATTGAAAGTCTCTCACAAAAACTACAATCTTATAATGTATATAAACATCGCCAAAACGAACACAGATGACAGGTGATACCTGTATTCAAGACATTATCCATTCTGAATGTATTATGAAAACTTGTGGGTTTTCTGCAACGTTTTCCTCAAGTTTTACATATCTGACAAAAAGTGTTACATATTTAACAATATACCATCAGGCTATACATACTCGAACACGTGCCTTTCCCTACTTTTTGCTTTTTTTTACCCAGGAGTTTGACTTTCATCATCTTATATATAAACTTCTCGTGTCACAATGTTAGTTACCATACTCCTCCGAAACGGCTTGACCAATTTTTATGAAATTTTATATGCATATTCAGTAGGTAGGGTAGGGTAGGTAGGGTAGGGTAGGGTAGGTAGGTACGTAGGTAGGTAGGTAGGTAGGTAGGTAGGTAGGTAGGTAGGGTAGGTAGGGTAGGGTATACTATAGCTTTTGACAGAACAAAGTCTGTCGGGTCAGAGTATATTAATATTATAAATGGGGAAAGTAAGTTTGTTTGTTTGTTTGTTACCTTTTTACGCCTAAACCACTGAACCAATCATCCTGAAATTTTGCATGTACGTTGTCAGGTGTACAGAAACGGACACAGGGTACCTTTTATCCCGAAAAAAATTACTGTTCCCGAGAAAAACAACAATAACTTTCTTATGATAATAGATGGCGCCACGTGTCTTTCAAATCATGTTTGAATTATATTATTATAGAAACTTTGGTAGTGTGTTAAGAGTTTTTTCTTAAATCGAAATTAACGCGAGCGAAGCCAATAGGGCTAAATAGGGCTAGTTTCAATATATTTCTGTACCTATACTAACAAAATCGGTCAACTGTGCTTCCGTAGTTGGGATGGTTTTATGCCAAGAACAAAGTTAACAATGTAGTTGCATAACTTGTTCATAACCATACATTCTAACTGCAAATGTAAGTTTGTACGGGCAATAATGAGAGATTTCTGATTTCTTTATAGGTTTTTTATATTTTTTTGTATTTTTTTACATAATTTGAGGCTCTGTATTTTCGGAGTTAAGGCGAATGGTAAATTTTCATAAATCTTTTACAATAACTTTAAAACTATTTATTTTTTATAAAATAAAAAAATGACACCCTCACAGTAAAGCCCTTTCGTTTGTTATGTCACACATAGCTTTTAAAAACTTTTTTAATTGTCTTATTAACTGCCCAAATGTGGCTCCCATATTCAAAACTAATTTATCAACGCTACACGTCCATGTTTGGGTCACAGAAATTCAAATACGTACCATAATTTCAACTTAATAAGTCCATTAGATTCGAAGCAAATTGGCTCTGACATACGAATAGACAGACAGATACCCGCGTGATACTTTAAGGGTTCCGATTTTTCCTTGGGGCGTACGGAACCCTATAAACGGCTACCAGAAAACGTCCTGCGACATCGATGCAGACCCCGGAGTAGAAGGAGGGACGAGCTTAACGCCTTCAGACAGGATTGGTCCACACTAGCTTAAGACAGAGAGGAGTGGAAAGGAGATAGGGGAGCCTTTGCCTTGGCAGTGGGACAACACAGGCGAAAAATTGATAATAATAACCTACTAACAAGTTTTTCTGACACCTTATTATGAGTCAATAAATGAAAATGGTGTGACCTTTAATACCAACATATGCTTATACCTAGTGTTGGAACAATGTGTTGTGAGAAATAATACAGAAGTCAATAGTAATAATAATAGTAGTCAATAGTAATATTCAGAAGTAATCTGTTAAGGATTATAATTAGGTTTTATGAGTCATTAACATAAACTTCTGAATATTTATTTGTGTTTTTACATTCAGAGGCAGTACTTACCATTCACCGTATCACAAGTCACCCATGACTGACTCGCCTGCTTTTTACCATCATTCTAGT
Source organism: Dryobota labecula (assembly GCA_947523025.1). Classification (NCBI taxonomy): domain Eukaryota; kingdom Metazoa; phylum Arthropoda; class Insecta; order Lepidoptera; family Noctuidae; genus Dryobota; species Dryobota labecula. Next base: position 2,031,273 of record OX383300.1, read on the forward strand.
TTTCCCATAAAATTGTGGGCAAATGGTGAAAACACAGTAGGTATAGATTAGTTTTATAAGCAGTTTTATTTTCTACCAAAATCGGCTTTTAAGGACACAAATAAAAGGTAGCAGGTTTTTTTTTAAACGTATGTTTGAAATAACTGCATTTTACCAGAATTAAAGGCATCCTTAATTAAAAAGTCATGCAAAAATTGAGTTTACCCTTACCAACATACAATCGCACAGCCTCGAAATAAAATTTACAATCCATAACTTCCATATCGAGCCCAAAGCGCCAAATTATAAATTCTTCACAACGGCTGCCACAAACAGAATCAAACCCTATTCTATTGAATTGGAAAGCTGTCATTCCCGGCGCGGACTGAAACACTCCAGTTCAATTGTTCCACGGTTTTTCTCGATGTTAGCTTCTTGAAGGCGTATTTCTCCATTTTCGCATGTAAAACAAAAATTTCCCGCATTTTCGTTTGGGTTCACACCGAGTTGCTGGCGGTGACGGGATTTCGGTAGGATGGCCATGGGGCAAGAATTTGTGAGACATCTGGAATTATTATGGTTAAAACTTTAAAAAAATTTGGTAACAATGAAAATAAGTAGTAATGTGTACGAGTAATAAGTTGTAGTAGTAGTACACAGTTTTTACTTGCGTATAAAGTTTTAATAAATAAATAAAGTGCCATAAAATAAAACTAAATAGTATAAAGAGTTTCTTTAAATTATGTTACTGTAATCCCTAAAAATAGGCTTGACCTCATAATATACACGCTGAGTTCCGTCTCTTATTTTTCATTGGAGTGACACACGTAGATTTACTTTGGAATTTAAAGAATTTAGAACGCTTAAATTAGTTTAAATTACGGCTACATAATTTAAAACTTTATAGCTTTAGGCAATCAAGCACAAAAAAAAACTTTTTCGCAATTAAATCACAGATAAACAAAACTAAAAGTTAATAAATACAAAAGTTTAACTATGTCATCTATTACGCACACGCGATTAGAGAAACAACATAATTGTTAAAATGTTTACAAGAAACACAACAAACTGATTCGAAATGCCACTATTAGGCTCGAAGCCAAGAATTTTCACTAGAGGCAGTTTGAACAATTTATTTTCTTCTCGTATTGTTTTATGAGTTATTAATAATGGTGGAACGACTCTATAATTATGGGTCGTTCCGTTAAAAGCTTAATGAATTTGCGAGATTTCTGTTTTTATTGCCCAAATTAAGTGTTATCCCACTTCCTTGGGAATAAAAGAAACGTGGCGTGTCTGAGATGTTGTTTTTTTCGTGCTTTCGGAGGCAAATGATGGACATAAATTTTGTGGGTGATAGCTCGAAAATTGGGTTCTATTTTTACTGTATTGCAGTGGTAAATTGCTTCTGCTTTTAGTGCTATACTTATAGTTAGTGTTATAATAATCTGAATAGCGTGAATACATTGATTTATACATTAAGGTAACTTGTTTGTTTCAGCAAGTGTTTATCATCGTAACCCGAGTGAGAGTGTCAGTAATCAGAGTACGAATCTTCAACAGACTGATTTCAAAAGTCAAATAAGCAGCCAAATATCATTATGTGTGTTTGTGTAAGTTTGGTTTTGAATTTTGTAATTTATGAGCGTGACCTCGTAACCTGTCTTACGGAGCTGTTGGCAAATTTGTAAACGACCTTAGCTGCAAACCCTAGGCTCTTCAAATACTTCACATAGGACCTTATCCTGAAAACTCCCACTCTCATAGTCCCCCTACAATCGCCGGCGAATAGTTTCGCGTCTGTCAGCCGCGTTTGAAGGGGATTTATTATTTTTATTATTGTTTCGCACAACGACTCAGGCTGCCTTATTTCTCTCCTTAAGTTATGACCGGCAAAAATAGAGAGAATTACCCGACGTACGGCGTTATTAAACCTTTTTGCTTCATCCTTGGCTTTTGTTGTTCCTGTAGTGCTGGAATTTATAAAGAAAGGTGATAAACCTCGGGCTTTGACGCAATCATGTTTATTTGGGTGAAGATTGGCGGTTCGGCATCGTGTTTTGGGAAAATTTCGGGAGTAGTGAAGCGTTTTATTCGTTTATACGTGGCGGTAACACAATTGGAATGATTATTGAAATCGTATTGCGTGCGGAGAGATTTGAAAAAACCGGCCTAGTGCGTGTCGGACCACGCACAACGAAGGGATCCGTAGTTGGAATGAATTTATCCCAAGAACAAACTTAACATTGTAGTTGAAAAACATGTTCTTCCATACGGAATGTATGGGAGAACATGTTTTTCAACTGTAAATTTAAGTTGGTCGACTATTACTCGCTGACCTGTAAAACCTACTTAACTGTGATAGTTTTGCTCTTAACTTCGTTATATTTACTACTGCTGTGAATTTTTTCACATATCCAAGTACAGTCGCCATCAAATATATTGTAGCAGACAAGGTGACCAAATACTTCTGAATGATTTAAAGAAAGATTCTTATCAATAATTTCTATACACACAACTAACCAAAAATATCTGAACACTTACAAAGTCAAGTGTGTACCTAATTCGTTACTGCGTGATATAAAGGACGAACTAAAAACGACTATCGACTTGACAAAAATAAATTAAATTCTAGGTAACACCCTTTTTGAACACCAAATGACTGTTCTAGGTATAAATGCGATGAAAAATTAATAAAAATTGTATAGAAAATTATTTGATTAGGATAAAACTGATATTTTATGTTAATGACAATCTATTTTTAGAAAATAGATCTTGGTTTTGTAATGAAATTAAAAATTATTGTAAATATTTTTTTACTTGTTGTGACAAGTAAAAAAATATTTACAATAATTTTTCATAAATAGATAAAATATTAGTATTTTGTGTAACCTCCATCTGCATTTAATACGGCCTGTAACCGTTTTCGCATAGAACCAACAACCTTCTCACAAAAGTATCGTCCTCTGAAAGATTTCTAAACGTTATTTGCATGTTGTCTTAATACTTCCTTTGTTCGACATTGATTCCCATCCCACTCTTGCACCATTTTACCCCATAAGTTCTCAATGGGATTGAGGTCTGGACTTTTTTGGCGCAGTATGTTTAAAGTAAGCTCTCTCTGTTCATTAATTCATGTTTGTACAGTACGAGCATTATGCCCTGAGCTATTGTCTTGAATTAACGTTATGTGTTCATCTTGATAAAATACTTTAGCAGTTGGAAGAAAAGTATCTTCAAGAAGTTCCTTGTAATTCATTGCATTCATTCATCCACTTATTTCTACAAGCTCACCAGGGCCATTTTTGTACATCCATCCCCAGAATCCAATCGTAATACGACCACTCCGACGATTAGGCATCACAATCATTTTGTTCCAAGTACCGTGTATTTTCTGGTCTCCACAAACTCAATCTATCATTATCCGATGAACAGATAACTTTCTCGTCCATAAATATAACTTTATCAAAATTGTGATTTAAATAATCGCAAATTGCAGCCGCTGCATTTTGTGCCTTGGTGTGAGAGTTGGGTTTCTTGCCGGTACTCTATTTTGTATACCTCCTTCTTTTAATCATCTTCTTACGGTGCTACTGGATACTTGAAACGTACTCGAAAACTGTGTAGTATTAATAAATCTTTCACTTCGGGCCTTGTCTAGAATAGCCATGTCTTGGTTTCTTGTTGTTGCACGCGGACGACCAAATGAAACATGATTATTCAAAGTACCCTCTTGCTGCCATCTTCCCAGCCATAAATTCGAGTATACAATATTTCTCTGAAATAAATACAGTTTTACATTAACAGTTGTAATGTGTATTAGGAGTTTGATAGTAACTGTGTTAAATGTTTTTAGCGTTCATCACCATAATACTTACGGCTGTCCCTAGCTCATCGGCGATGTCTGTTACGGATAGACCATCATCCTTTAACTGAATTAATAAATATTTTTATGAATTATTAATTAATTGTTATTATTATTTAATTATTATTAAACATTAATTGTTCATACCGTTGAAGCATCTATACGATATGAACTCATATTACATTAATTAAAATCAATAATACAATATCTATACTCGTAATACGTTGCTTGCCTGAATTTATTTATTGCGTGACTTCACACATGAGTTGCATGACACACTTAACATGACACGACAAGACTGAAAACTACAAAATGTTATTAACTGCCAGGGTCATCATAGTATATTATATAAATTAGCAAAAGAGTTCCTATAGATATTGTACTTATAGTAAAGTTGGAAGCGCTTCCTACTGCAATTTTTCCTCAACTGCTCAGATATCTAAGACTACCCCATCTGCGTAGATACACTTGATGTTGGAAGTGTTCATATATGGACATTAGCGCAGCCTTCGTGCAAGTACTTCAGCGTGACGTCATCCATCACTTCCTCAAGTTTTCGAGCGGCGAGTCACACAGCCAGCCAGCACCCACGGCTTCAACGGGTATTCTGACCACCAGCATGCAGCGAACCCGCATACCTGGTCACCACCCTCAGCCTCATCAGCAACCTTTGGCACAGCACACTGCTCTTTCGGCCGGTCCACAAGCAGAGCCCTTCAACGCTCCCCTGATCGACGCCAGCAGTCAGCCTCAACCTGGCGCTGTACGACGTCCGACTCACTGGATCAAAAAACGCAGCGCAACCCCGACTCACTGGGGAATCACCGCAGACAGTTCCGACTCACCGTGAACTATGCGGCACCCGGTTCCGACTCTCTGGAATCACAACTGGCCCTGGCAAGCATCATATGCACTGACTCAGCCCACTATCGACCTCCGGTCTCCGGAGGGGAGTAATGTGGTGGTATCAACAACGCCACATGCGAAATACGCATCAAAGACCTGACGTCACAAAACCTGCATCGCGCTATCAGAGTTTACCGCGCGACTAGCATATATACAACATCCCGACATCAACCGTCGGACAGTTGCCCACCAGACACAATACCCGTCTGATCGGAGGATCCTCCCTTTGCTATAGAGTAAGAGTGAACTTTACACCCTGTTCCTCATGCCTCTAAAAACAAATGAGTGTTCAGATATTAATGGTAACTTGTAGTGTATGGAACTTATTGACATTTTAAATTGTTCAGAAGTATTTGGTCTCCTTGTCTGCTACAATATATCTGACGGCGACTGTACAGCCAGTAAGCTGGCAGGGGTGGGGGGGACACTTGAATACCAAAAATTAGCACTTCAAAGCTTTATATTACGCAAACGGATTCCTGAATCGAAAAATGGTTTAAAAAAACCAGTAATACTTTTAAACGGCCTATCCAACGATACCCCACACCATAGGATAGGCGAGAAAAAAAATAGCATCCCTACTTTACGTGTAGGGGAGGTACCCCTAAAAAAATATTTCTAGATTTGATTTTATCACTTTGTCGGCGTAATTAATCTGTATATCCTTGCCAAATTACAGCTTTCTAGTACTTAAAGGTCTCTGAGCTAAGCCGCGGACAGACAGACAGACAGACGGACATGGCGAAACTATAAGGGTTCCTTGTTGTCTACGGAACCCTAAAAACGTTAAAAGTCTATTGTTGTTGTTTTGATGTACACTAAGGGACTAAAGTGAAGTGCAGGTAATGTAAACCTGTCATAGTATAATATTTATGTATATCATTCAAATGGAATTCAAAATATTGTTCTGGGGCCATCATCATCTGTCTAGCCTTTTCCCAAATATGTTGGGGTCGGCTTCCAATCTAACCAGATGCAGCTGGATACCAGTATTTTACATGGAGCGACTGCCTATCTGACCTCCACAACCTAGTTACTATGTAACACGATACCCCTTGGTAAGACTGGTTGTCAGACTTTCGGGCTTCTGACCACACGTAACGACTGTCAAAGATCCACGAATGACAGCCGGGACCAATGGTTTAACGTGTTTTCCGAGGCACGGAGGGGTCTCGGTATGTAAAGATGGTCACCCATCCATGGACCAACCGCGGCAATCGACCCATGCGGCTGTTATTACTTAGCCACAAACCCCTATTCGTTTCAGACACACTTTTTTTTATTCTGGGTGTACTTAGGTTCACCTCTGCCGACCGCCTAAGCCTACACGAAATAAAGGCGTGGTGTTATATTATATTATAAAATTACAAAACTAAATTTAAATAAATAGGCTGAAAGGTAATCTGCCTTTCACAGGAACCTGGAAAAGATTATTAATTCTCAACTGGATACACGGTTTGGATCTACGACCACATAGCTAGTATCTTTATAATTCCTATGTACACGATAGTCTTATAATTAAAGCAATGAAAAGGTCCATATTACAAAATTCTCTTTTACTCAAAATTCCATCGTCGCTACCAATTTAGCGTGACTTAATACTTGAAGTCTTAACCCCAGAACAAGTTGCCGACCAAACTCGGAAGCGACTTTATTAAAATTCAAACTAACTGAAACTTATTATTAGCCTTTGTAATTTTGAAGTCTTTTCGGACCTTTTTTGTAAAATTGTAACGTTTCAAGTTGGTTTTGAAAGTTGTGCTAAGTATATTTATTTTGTAAAATGGAATGTTGATAGCTTTTTTTAAACTGGTGAACGGGAGGTCGCGGAATGGATATGTTTAAGTGTTTTATTTAGTACAAGAACATTAATTTTTGTACATAATACATATCGTCATCAGTGACAATAAAAGGATTTGTTTGGCCATCGTTTTGACAAAATCGTACGTCTCTTGCCTCAGATTCTGTTACGTCATGGACCTTTTTGTATACTAGAAACGAACCAACCATACAATTTTTTTTTTTTGTAAATTGTTTTATATCTAAAAAAACCTTACTAAAAAGGTTAAAAATGTCTAAACCCTCGGACAAATACCCAACATCTCGTTCCCAGACGACAAAAATATTCTACCTCCGTCTCACATTCTTTCATTTTTCGCAAATACTTGACAGTTTCATAGCTACAAGTAGTGGGTAAGCTGCAGTGGCACAAAATCAAGTGGCTCGTCGCAGTGTAGGATCGCATAGTTGTACCTACCCGTCGAAGCAAAGGGAAGCTGAGAAAAAAAGCTACTCTTAAACTTCGCTTTTGAGCTGCGGGTTCCGTGTGGCTATGCTTAGTTTCTTCCATTGGTTGGTTGCATTTGTATGTTGTATTGTCTCAAATGACTTCTACATAAGATCTAATCTTATGTAGAAAAGTTCAGGTGACGAGGAGTACCTAGTTTATTGCTGTCCTCAAAGTTAATATCAGAAAACTCTGAGAAACTAAACTACAAAAAAGCTCAGGTTTTACAGACAAACATTATTTTATGAATATTTGTGTTTAAAAATCAGTCAAGCCAAAATTTCTAAATCCGAGAAACCTTACAACAAATTAAAATCCGAAACAGCTCACGGACCCCTAAAAATGGTCCGGGCATAATTGAAAATGCCTAAAATAACCGTCGTGCGACGAGACCTTTGCGATAACTTGACGCTAACAATTTAGATAATTTTCTTTTAACAATATTTCGTTGTCACAAAGGTTAACATATTAGATTCTTTCTGAGAAGCTCTCGAGGTTGTATCGATTTGATTTCTATTGATTTTAGCGAAGGTTGAAACATGTCATTGTGAGGTTCTTGCAATTATAACGATTTGCATGTCGCGTTTTGCGTTGGAAATTATAGAAGTTAGGTCTGCGCAACTTTTCCTTTGTATGTGAATGTTTAAAAACTGCTTGTTAAAGTAATTAAGCTCTTTGGGAGATATGTTTTGTGCTGCTAAGCATCCATGTTGTATTTCGGGTGTGTGTGAAAAGAAAGAAGAAAAAAGTGGATTGCCAATTGTCGCATAAACACACTGAAATGTTATCGTCAAATCTCCCACATATTCGTAACACTACGAGTATAAAAGTCCAGGGAGGCAAGTCTGTTATTTCAAGGCAATTATGCCTTTAAATAAGGAGATTATCAGACTGCCTCGTTGGTCTAGTGACGCGCATAAGGTGTTCGATTCCCAGGTCCGCAGTGTTATTAGATAAGGAATTTCTCAGTAGCAGCCCGAAGTCTGGATTGGTGCCCGCTTAATAGCAATAAGCTCGCCCCCTATTACATGGGACTTAAACATAACTGGCGAAATGTGGGTGTATCTCTGCCCAAACCTTCGGGGCAACAAGGCGTGATGTCATGTTACTATCAGAACTGTCAGAATCAACAATTACGGTGTCAATGATCGGTCACCCTGACACAATTGCGTTAGCAGACTTCAGCCCCATCAATGGACATCGTACACTTAGTAAGCTAAACAGCTCCGCTCTAAATCAAATAGCTCAAGACTCTCAAATAGAAAAGCATTGCAAATATATTCGAGCCACGAAACAAGCGATCGTTCAGGGGACCGTTCGTCGCGTAATTTTGCTTTATGGCGTCATCTCGCGTAATCCCGCTGCGAATTTTACGCGTCGTTTGCGCGCATCAGCCCGAGTTCGCGTTGTACGTAACGTTACGTGGGATTAATAATTGTCTAGTTTTACGTTGTGATAAGTGGTAATTGCTTTTGATGTCTGTTTATTTGTTTGTATTTTGCTTGCTGATTGCTTTTAATTTTCTAATGGGGTAATAGTGTTGTACTCTGGCCTACTTGTGTGGAAAATAATTTACTATAGGCTTTCAGCAAGAAAATGTGTAGAAATTAACCACGTGTTTCTTTCTAGAAGGGACTCAATACGATTTAATCCTTTTATGAACATCAAAGTTAATCAAAAACAGCTGATATTATACTATACTTGAATAAATGTTCGTTTCAGGGGTCCACCCACTTATGTCTAACGTTATAATTAATGGAAATACAGTAGGTCGCGTACAGTCCCGAGCATAAATATATTACTATGAACAGCTCGGCAACAATATCGGATTTTTTTATTCATCCATTAAAATTTGTCGTCGTGATGACGGCTAATATATATGATTACTAGCTTTTGCCCGCGGATCTGCCCGCGTGAATGTCGGTTATCGCGTAAAAAAATAGCCTATATCCTTCTCCATATCCCAGGCTATATCTCTGCCAAATTTTATGACGATCGGTTCTGCGGTTTAGGCGTGAAAATGTAGCATACAGACAGACAGACAGAGTTACTTTCGCATTTATAATATTAGCATGGATTTGGTTTGGTAGCAGCACAAATATGTGATATCAAAGGAACATCAAAAATATCTGACGAGACAAGCGACTAAATTTAGAAGAATGTGATGCCCCGTTGTGATCAAAAATATCTGACGTCACTTTGACAGCATAAAAACCTGTAAGTACAATGTTTCAAGTTTTCTTCTACATTGCATCAATGCCACTCTTAATGCGAAAAAATTGCCACTGGCAACATAAATATCTGATCGGTAATATTTCACAGTAGAAATGTAAAAAAAATAAAAAATTGAAGTTTTTTTTTCCCTTTGGCAATTTTGCTGATGGTGACTATTCTACCAGTATCAACTATGAAATTGACGAGCACCTACTTTAAGATGGGTAATTGATACTGGCAGACTAGTCGACATCGCCTCAGTTTTCAGCATTCTAAACACACACATATTTTTGAAGCCCATGCAGCATCCTATATTTTGGCGTCGCTTGTCTCATCAGTCGTGTCGTTTTGGTGTTCCTTCGATGTCACATATTTGTAATGCCACATGTATATATATGCCTTCCACAAATGATCACGTATATTTGCCTTCATTTTGACGACAGATATTAATGAATGAATCATGAAAACAGATATTATTGCCGAACTGTTCATAGTAATATATTTATGCTCCTCACTAAACATGCACTTGTCAATATTAAAAATAAACTCTCGAAAAGTTTTAGGATATTTTGATAAAGTCTTCTTGTTTTTCCCTGCCAACTTTCTCCGCCATCATTGTCAAGAACATCACTGTCATGTCACATGTACACCAAGATTTAAATATGAGAAGATGTTAAACAGTATGACAGCACAATAAACTCACAATGTAACAGATTACAATAGTGGTATACATACAAACATACTTTCTCACTGTCCTTCGCACTGGTTCAATGTACGATACTGGCTTGCTACCGCGAGGTCTAAGGTAGGAGATGAAGCGGGTATATTGTAGAAAATAATATTAATATTACATGGTCGTTTAGAAGGGTAACGGAGGATATGTATGTGGTAAATAAGAGAAGTTGAAAGCTAAAATAGCACAAATGATGTCTGAGGAGATCGCAATAGCGTCAGTTCGAATTTTCAGAAGCCCAAAAAATGTGGTTGGGGAAAAGGTAGGGCGATGGCTTTCCAGTCTATGCAATATTGTTGGGAGAATTCGGAGTGCCAATGATGTCCTCCGTTCCCAAACAAAGCTTCTCTGAAGTCATTGAAACCACCAAAAATTTTTGTTGTCAAAATTTCGAATGTTGTGTAAAGACCTTTTTCGTTTTTAATACTCGGAAAGTAGCTTTTGTTTGATCCGAGTAGCGGGTGGAAGCAATTTTTTACTTTCCTTTTATTCCAAATGAAAAGTAGTGTTTAACACGGGTGAAAGTCACCAATTCCTACTCGGACTACAGCCGCCCTCGCTGTGCTTGGGCGTCTAAATACTTCGTATGGGAATCGATTCCTTTCGAAACTTGTTAGTTTCCCGGCAATCCTACCAGTATCCTAGCTCCATCACGCAGGGGATTTTATTTCATTGGACATTTTTTTTGCCATCATCCGCTGCTTTTGTTTTCTTTCCAGCTTCAGCTTCTGTCTTGTCCCAAACCCTCAGATAGCTACAACGATAGCGAGTTATCTGGATCGGCTGCCAAGGTGCGCACTACCAGACTAGTCGACGACGCACGATAACACTGTTTTTATTTCGGGAACTAAACATTGACACGGGATTCCGCATGTGTGCGTGTATGATCAGCAGTACGGAGACAGATACATACGAACTAGATGTGGCTTGTGTTTGGAACGCGTGTTAACATTTAATTTAGGATGAAACCCGGATTTAAATGCTTCTAATCTTTACCTTAAGCCTTTCTATATACTTAATAGCTGTCTCGTTAATTTATTTTATAAGATATTTATAAATTTAACAACGATTGTACAATTAACAGATCAATTCACTTTTACATCAAAATTCTAAGGTATAAATAATCAAAACAAATAAAATCAAATAAACTTTATTTCGAGCCAAGACTCATAAAGGGTTAGTAAAATTGTTATTTACACCGTATTGTGTTGTTTACAACTACGTATTAGTAAACAACACAATACGGTGACACATGTAACTGACAACAGTGAACTATATAAGGGCAGTCCACTCTGTCCGCTATCATTTTCAGAACCCTGTTGGGGCTGGTCATGACTCGTGCCACCATTGATGCAGCGCGCTTGCGCATTGTAGTGTAAAAACAATCCACACGCGCCTCCGCAAACATCCCTGATGCACTGTAACGCCATGGCAACCCCATCAGTTTTCTGAACGCGGTATTAATTTGAACACGAAGGGCTCCATACGATGTTCGCGAATACTTCTCCCACAGGCTGCACGTGTAGAAAGTGGTACAGAATGCTCTAAAGAACCTTTACGTCTGCAGTACAACGTGCAAACCTGCGGGCCAACATATTCGCTCGCACGGACAGAGCCCTCCGTTCCCTTAATAGTAGTGAAAATAATTTAAGAATAAAAAGATGCGCATAAAAAGACACACAATCGGCGATAACAGGTGATGATCATAACCTTAGTCATGGGTAATGTGCTATCTAAAGTCTGACAAACTATATGTAAAACTAAAACAATTCGTTATGAACCTAAATTAGTGATTCATAATGTGTTACACGGTATCCAACATAAAAAATGTAGTTACAGAGATGTAACGGAAATGAATGTCAACACCGAACCGAAGTGTCTCGTTACATTAGTGGGGTTTAGCAAAGAATTTTCTATTATTAAGAAAATGCCAGGCAGTCACTCCGTCCGTGCAAAATATTTGTTTCTTGTATCATATCTTAATAGATAGTCATTGTCAGCATCATCAACTATTGTTAACCTTATTCGTCTGTAATATTACCCACATGAAGAAACAAGCTTGTCAATTTATAACCAAAGTCCACACCATAACCATCAGAAAGAAACCCTTTTACGAGAATAACATTTTTGTTATTTGTAGCCATTTTTTCTTTCTTCTAATCTTAAAATATCTATTTTCATCCCTCGTCCAGTCTCCGTTTCTACAATCATAATTCATTCTTTCTCAGAAAGAATAATTCTCGTTGAATATTAACCGATCTAAGGATAATCGTACCTATTAGATATAAAATTCTGTTCTAGATCTTCTGGTGTCAGACAATAATTGCCTCTAAGCTGATTCTTTGAAATGAGAAAATTGAATATAATATTCTTTTTAAATGTACTCTTGACATAATGATTCGGTGTTAGACTGCATTGTGATAATGTAATATTTATAGAACACAGCCTTTGAGTTGTGTCAATTCGATATCCATGATATCTTCATCATCATTGACAACATTGTTCCATGCACTTCTTAGTTTAGATATCCTCCCTTTTGTGCCATGCTTCCCTTCTTCATTATAACATCTGGCTTTTATTTAGAGAATATTTTACTTCGTTTTACAGTTATTTTTCTATAAATGAATAGTTTCGTCATGTCATTATTTTGATGCTGCCTAATGCTGCAGTGACTTTTCCAATCTTTACTATTATATTTTTTGAGAACCTTAATTATCTGGTAATTATCTGGTCGGAGCAGTTTTTCTCTCTGGTGCGGTGGTGGTACAAATGGCAGAGTACGTTCATTAACATTTTGAAACTCCTTTAACTTGTAATGTTTGTAAGAACCTTTTCTAGATCACTGCGAAATTATTATCAGTATGCAAATGGAACAAATTCTCCTATCAAACTGGTTCAAGCCGGCCTCTGTCTATCGCAAACCGGTTGTGTTTATACAAATGTAGGTAGACGCGAAAAATTGTATGTTAGTGAATAACAATTTATAATTAGTATTAACACAGGTGTTAGTGCAGTCAGCGCAACGTTAAGCTTGAATTAAATAATTCCTTTATCCTACTTCCATTGTTTGTTGTTTTTCAAACGTTGTCTTGTTTTCCGTTTTGCTTTGAGGAATTGATTTAGCTCATCGACAAGATTAAAAGTCTGTTTGCTGTTCCTTTTAGTTAGTATGATGCCATTTTTTTGTAAATTTCTCCTTAATTTCAAGATCTTGGATATGGTAGTTCTCCTCCTAAATACTCTGAATAATAAAAATTATCGTTACTGGCCGGTGGCATACACTTCACAAAGTTTGTTATCAAGTATGCCTTTTTTGAGGCCAATAATATTTGCTACTAGACTGGCGTTTGTATGTTTAGCTATAGGTAACAGGCATCTGTACTAATAATATCAAAGTGATTGTCATGGAACCTCCAACATTTATTTTCTGAATAACTTCTTGTTTATAGATTTCCTCTCTATTTTCTCATCTTTAAAAATGTTACAAGGATATCAATTATCCTCTTCGTATTCATACCACTTTCCTCAAAGTCCCAATTTACAGACTCATCTGTGCAAATTAAATAGGTAATTCAATGGTGTTGTGGAATCTGGGTCAGTTAACTGACAAAGTGACCACTTCCAGGGTTTGAAGGGTCATACCCTCACAACCAATGGACAAAAGATTTGTGAATGAACACCTGGTTCGATAAATAAATTGAATGCTGTTACTGGAATTAGTGGCTAAGGGAGATTGGCATGGGATATAGTGACTTGGGTATATCGATCTTATATCTGTTGTAACGCCTGTGTTCAACTGATAAAACTATTACACCTAATTAATAGCAGTTAAAATGAAGGAAAGTTAAAAAATATAACACGATTTGGAAATTGCTTAGTCAGGAATTAGGCTTGTTGATGGTAAAAAATCGTCTTTCATAAAATATGTAATTGTGTCGTTACTGTTTGTGTGACAAGACATTAGCTGAAAATCTCGCTTTTCTGTTTTATCCTTTTTGGTTGTTCTCCCAAAATACTTAAGTTCAGAACTGTATTCATTGAACATTTTATATACCTACCATTTAGTGGTTTTCTTGAGAATATTTAGATGTTCAATAGGGATGTGTCCTGGGTAAAAAGAAGAAAAACTGTTTAGTCCGTCAATCAGATAATAAAAAAATATTAGACACGTATTTTTTGCTTTATCATACACTGAAAAAAATATTTAGCCTAACTACTTCGGCTATTTCAGGAATAATCAAAGTTTGACAAGACTTTATAAAAGTTAACTTGATTTAATAAAAGTGATACACAACAGCCAGCACAGGTTTTGGTTACATTTTGTATAAAGTTATGTGGTCACTTTTTTGTGTTACATTTTGACGAAAGTTTGGTTATGTATAAGTACATTAATAAAAAAAATCAGTGTATTAATAAAAAAAATTACTTAGATAAAACACATTAAACTTGGGGAGTGGGGGCTCGTTACGTCACAGCTACGTATAAAATCTACTGAGAAGTGACGTCATGCCACATTTGAACTCAATGTATCGCCGTAATGTTATGATTACGTAAAAAAAAGAAAAAATACGTGTCCAATATTTTTGAATAATCTACATGACGGACCAAATATATTTTTTTAGTAATCATCCCTATTGTATAATTTGACCACTATAGATAAAAACTTCTACTTTTCTGTCAAATATTGCACATTATTTTTCGAAGATTTTCATGTCATATTCTGTTGCCTAGTTAGCTCTAAACAAGAATTTTTCCAATGCCTATCAAAACTTTTTTTTTCAAACATTTACGATTTCAGGCGTTAACATGATGACTTTTAGTTGGTCCCTTCATTGAACCACAAAAGTACTTAACCCATAGTATCTAATTGTAATGTTTGATGCGTTATTATTACAAGAGAAATAAAATTAATGTAGTTAGTTGTATGTAATAATGTAGTTTATTCTAGCGTAGGTATCAGTTTTGTAGTCACATTGTTCGATATTGAAGTTGGTCTCAAGCTTTTTGTGGTGGATATTCATAGATAGATCAGTAATAGTTTAACGCCAAGTGTCCAATTACAGTTTTTTTTTTTTTTTTTTTACTGAAACCATTTTTACAACACAGTCAGCGTTGTGTTATAAACTAGATAAAATCTCATTATTTTTCTCATCTATAAACCACACGAAACTAGCTGAAATGATTTCGAACAGAACTCTGTTAAAAACCTCGGTCCTTACCATCAAACGAATTTTATAGCTCATTAAAAACATTGCACAAGGAAAGAAAACATGGACCACTTGTGAACCTCATAAATAACTGGCCTAAAACAATCCACTACAAAGTGACCACGGACGCTGAGTGTATCGGCACAATATTTGTGTAGTTTCATCTTAATCCCAGGGTCTGACGCGAGCGATAAATATTTATTGCCACTAAACGTGAAAAGGTGGAAGGTATAAGCGGTAGCGGATTGAGCAGGTTTTAAACCAAAGGCGCTGTTAGGGCTTGGGTCGTACACAAGTTTATAGCAGGTGATTAAATTAAGATTATAATTGTAATAGACACAGTATTGCACTCAAATGTTCATTACATAGCATAGAAGAGCAGTTGTCATCAATGCCATCTTCAAATGACAGTTCTTTGACAATGATATACCGACACATCCGTTTACGTTCATTTTCAACAGGCAGAAGGTACTTAGTGAATCTTTTTACCTCAAAAAAAGTATTATTTGCCTCTAGCATTAACAAGATTGCCTCTAGTTTTGGCTCTTCTCTGCATGGTTCTGTGGCAAATGACTTACATAGTCTGTCTTGATGTCACACGTTCCTGAAACCTTCGTAACCTTCGTATCGTTAACTGCTCCTTTATTCAACTGTCATATTTTCAGTATAGGACCACAGCCTGTGGGTTCAGTCAAATAAGCTTTGACTTCCTGTTCCAAAAATGATGTATGCTCAGTTTTGTACAAAAGGTATTTTCCAACCGCATAAATGAGTTTATTTCAAGACAAGTCACACCTCGAATGTTAACGTGAGTCCACGGTTAATAGGAAAGTAACTACTCGAATTGTTGAAACGCGAACCTTCATAAAAGGATCCTGTGACCCTGCATAGCCATCGGCACATGACGAAGACCTGCGACACCTCTGCGCTACATTATTCCCAACTTACTTACCAACTTGGCCAACTCGAATGTGTAAAACCTTTTTTGGCCACCGTTTTGATTTGACACCAAATTTGACGGTTGTTTAATACCCACTACTTAGTTAAAACGTGGCAAATTCGTTATGTACCATTTATATGATCAAGACTAATTTTATTCTAAAGTTGATGGAGTCACTACGTGATTCCACTACCGGACATAGGCCACCCCCAAAATTATAATAAAGCATTCCTCAATTCCTCATAGCACTGGGTGTTTACATTTGAAACCATGTCACTACTCTCCTCCTCAGCATGACTGGGTATTGGATTAGACTGGTTGTATACAGTCGCGACTATAGTTACTAGTACAATGTCATCCAACATACAATTACGCTGGGTGATTTTATTATACGTATTAGTCTAATAGCAATTATATATTTTTTAATGGATGATAAAAACAATAACATTTTGTACGCAATCATGTTAGGGCGATGGGTGAATGAAGTAGTGACGGCGAAAAGACAGCGTGATAATAGCATCAGACTCAGTACTTTCCAAAGATAAGATAGTCAATTTTCATCAATTTTCTTAAATAAATTTAAAACAATTTATTTTAAAATCATACAAAAACTAAACTTGAGACCTCCACAGAGTAAGCCCTTTCATTTGATATGTCACACGGTACAGTCGGCATATTTTTTTTTCTTACGTAACACACGTGCGTGTTTGGTTCACAGGTTAAGTTGAAATTTGGTACACATGTGTACCAAACTTCAACTTAACCGGTCCATTAGAGTCGGAGCAAATTAACTGTGACAGACGAATAGACGGACACACAGACAGACAAACACACGAGTGATTCTATAAGGGTTCCGTTTTTTTCATTCAGGCATACGGAACCCTAACAAAACGAGGTTAAACTAAGTGCATGAGTAGCGACATCATTATGTCGAACTACAAGACTCATGCCCAAATACTCAAACTTACTTAACTTTAAGACGTTCTTATAAGTGTTTCTGTCGCTACAAAACAGTTTAAAGTGAGAGAGACAGCATTAGACTTAACGGCGACTTAAAATTGAATTGCGTTTGAGTATTCGGCAGTAAGTCCCGTATTACAGAACGTTACTC
Organism: Dryobota labecula; assembly: GCA_947523025.1. Taxonomy (NCBI): domain Eukaryota; kingdom Metazoa; phylum Arthropoda; class Insecta; order Lepidoptera; family Noctuidae; genus Dryobota; species Dryobota labecula. The sequence goes on from OX383300.1 coordinate 2,048,515, forward strand.
AATACTCAAGCATTACATAAAACTAGTTTCAACCAATCAAATGACTTGAATCTAGTCTCAAGTAACGCTTGAGTATTGAGTGACGTTCTATAATACGGGCCTAAGTGTGTAGTGTGTGTGTGTGTAGGCTTGCTAATTTTGAGCTCGAGTATAATTGCAATTAAATGTGTTTTTTTTTTGTATTAAATTTGCATACTGATAGATATCCCTTTTTTTTTGGTGGGAAATTATCAAATAACTTCTCCCGCTCTGGGCGGAGCGGGGAGGGCTTGTCAGACTTTTACTGACTGAAACCCACGCGTGTTCCTTCAGTTGCCTGTGTGCCAGGGCCCCGTTATCCCTTTCAGACAAACCCGCAACCCTGGCAGGTGGTAGATATCCCTGGACTTATAATAATGGAATTATTATCATGAGTATCATGATAATAATTCGCACCCTCAGTGCGACAAAGGCGTAAGAAGAATATACTAACTTTACAGGAGAGGAAAAAAAAAATCTATTTGGTCTGGTATATCTATTTAGCCTTTGATAACAAAATCAAGCTTTTTTTCAACAATATTTCAGATACTGCAAATTGTATAAAGAATAATTAATATTTTAAGTTTTACTTCCGCCCCATGATGACCTATGCGAGTCCTGTCTTTGCACACGCCAAGCCCCATCTCATCCATAAGATGCAAACCCTACAGAACTGAGTCTTACGTAAAATCACGGGAGCCCCCTGGTTCGTTCGTAGCACTAACCTCCACGTTGAACTCAAAACCCCCCCGATAGCTCAATTCATGAAGCGCACTTCAAAGCGCTTCTTCGATTCAGCAGCCACTCATCGCAACGCTCTAGTTGTGAAGGCCGCAACTTATGTCCCCTCAAAAATTAGTTCGACCCGCCGTCCAAGGCATGCACTGACCGACCCAGACGATCCCACTACTCTCCTCCAGGAGAGTCGTAGGGAAACTAGTACAGTTCGCAAAATAAGAGCACACAATACACGATCGTCATTCCGACCTCGCCGCCGAGGCCCCGCGCGAAATCCCCGACTAACGAATAGTCCTCCTCGACCCTTGACTGTAAGTGAAGCGCCAGCACGCGTTTTAGCTGAGCAGCATGTAATCCAAACTCCCCACGATAATAATCAAAACACTGATTTTATCCTGCCACCGTCGGTCCCTTGCCACCCTCCCTCCGACTCAGCTGCCCTAAGCCGAGGTTCGTACCCCACAGTTGGTGCCCTTAGCGAGCAGCAGTCGTTTAGTTTATAGTTTTTACGCCCTGGCTGGAGGCATTAAGTTTCGTTAGGAGCTTAAGGCAGCCACAGGAAAGTCCGGTTAAAGAGTCGGAACCTTAGTGGTTACACTTTGAGATGCCCTAGATAAAAAAAAATAAAAAAATATATAAGTTTTACACACGTTTATGGACCTTTTTATCTGAAAAAATTTAAATCTTATGTGACGCGACAAATGTCTTTATTGGTATAATGGCTTAATACGAAACTGCAATAAAAAAAAAGTGACGTATTCTTACTTACGCCTTTATCGGACTGGGGGTGCGAATTGTCATATTCTAAAGCTAAATAATGTTTCATAATAAGCCAAACCCAATATGTACATCAAAATATAACTGAAAAGCTTCCAACTTGTACCAAACATGAAGATATAAAATCTATTTGTGCGGTACCCGTTGATTTGTCTGTAGATTGTACAGTAATTGTAAGACCCCTTCCACCGATGTTATCAGCATAATGGAGAACATTTGTTGAGCTTTCCAAGATGCCTGATTGACTAAGTTCTATTAATTGTGCTCCGAAATGGAACCACAATTGTTTGAACCGCAACGTTTCTTGATAATTGAATGTTTAAATTTTAAATGGTGATGGTTTCATGGCGATTTAGTTGTCTTTATCTTCCGTGAGGTGTAATGGGAATTGATTAAGTGTATTGATTGTATTTTTGCATTAGAGGAAAGTGGCTGTTATAGTAAATTGTAACTATTATCATCGTACTTAATCATTTATTTACCTACTATAAAGCTGCTTTTTACTGGGTACGTCTTTCATTGACTTGAATGTGCCCTGGCGGCTGAGAGTATGTCATGCTCGTTCTAATGTGTCGCTGATGGTGGCGCGTGTGTTGGATCATTTAGCTGCCTTCAAAATGGTTGAGCTGAATGGTGCTAACCCATACGTCAAATTCGTGAACGGGCGCCGTCAGTAGGTACTGGTAATTTCATAGCTGCCACGACTTATTTTGATTTAATTTAACATAAATATATTATTATTTTTTTATCGATTTATTACGGACGCTTTTAACGTTCTGCGTCGTTCTCACATGTCTATTTTCAATATGAATAATGTAACCAATATTTTGTAACCATACTTTAAAAGAGTGTCCGTAGAGTTTCTTGCCCGTTCTTGTCCATAGTTACATACCTATTTCGGTTTAGAACGTGCAACTAGCTTCATCTTTCTGGCTGACCGACCCCTTGATAATTCAAAAGTGCCTATAATTGGTTTATTTGTAATATATGCTTTGAGCCTAAGTTTGAGTTATGGTCTACTGTTAGGTGTAGGCTTCCTATTTCTACCTCAGAAAGTCATACTAAATCACCCCAGAGAACAGTGTTCTTCAATGCAGCATGTAAATGAAAATAATTGATCTCATTTTCATGTAAGAGCATTTCAATATCAGTTATCCTCATATTAATCTCCTCAACTAAACTAAATATGCCTACAAAAGGAGTGGGTTCACCCCAATAGTTCAATGCGATTGAAATTGAACTCACGGCCTTTACCAGTCCTTAGCCGCTGGGTTATTGTCACTTAAAGTTATTAATATCCCATTAGTACAAAGTATTGCTGTAATTTAGACGTTAATGTCCAGTTTTGCCATAACTTTTATTGTAATACAAGCAGTTGATATAATCTAACTTTTATTTGGTGCGTGAAAAAAGAAATTAGTTCTTCACTAATAATAGAAATGTTTGTGTAGTTTTTGCTTTTTAGGGTCCGTACCCAAAGGGTGCCAACGGGACTCCATTATTAAGGCTCTGCTATCTGTCCGTCAGTCACAGGGCTTTATCTTTTGAACCGTAATAGGTACACACTTGAAATTTTCACAGAGTGCGCACTACTATGGCCGCTAATTTAATATTTACAATAAAATTAATATTTATAAATAAGTTATTATTTATTTTTATACTAGCTTCTGCCTGTGATTTTGTCCGCTTGATTCTTGTTCCCTCATCCTACTCCGTCGCATCACATTGCCCGCCCGCGCTTTTTACATTATTTTTTTAACCATTAACATTTTTGAACGGCCTATACAACCATACCCCACACTGGGATAGCTGCGGACAGCTTCGCTCAGAGACCATTAGTACTAGAAAGCTGTTATTTGGCATGAGTATACATATACATATTAATCACGACAACAAAGTGGAAAACTAAAATCTTGAAATACATTTTTTTTCTTCCCTACACGTAAAGTGGGAATTATATATTTTTTCTCGTCTATCGTCTGTCCCATTTATGTACCTACAAATGTAGACAGATTTATTAAGATAGTTTGTCTTAATAAATACGATAACATGTTATATTCCTGAAATACTTAATAAATTAAAAGTATCAGGATTCTAACATGTGATCAGAATTTAACTTTCAAATAAATACACTTCGTTTTGCTTACCTCAGTATAAAGCTTGATAACAGTATCTAACTACAAGTACCTACAAATTAAAAAATAAACATACATATCTTATCGAAACAATATCAGTTTAATAAATTATTGTTTGCCAAGTCTCCAAGATTAAAAGTCTGACATTCATCTGTACCTTTGTTTATTAGTTCTATAACCCTAACTGTTGATTATGTTTGATCGGCTGGTCAATATTTGTTTAGTCTTGTAGCAATAATTACAATATTCATATTTTTATCGTTTAGCTTAGATTAGAGGGGGGCGTGTGGACTTGTGGCTAAGTGATAACAGCCGCACGGGTCGATTGATCAGGTTAAGCTACGCTTGCAGCGGTTGGTTTGAGGATGGGTGACTATCCTTACATATCAAGACCCCTCCGTGCCTCGGAAAGCACGCTAAGCCGTTGGTCCCGGACAGTCTCTTTTAGATCTTTGACAGTTTTTACGAGTAGTCGGAAGCCTGAAAGTCTGACAACCACTCCTACCAGGGGGTATCGTGTTACAAGACTTGTAAAAAACTGTTAATTTTTTTCTGAAGTAGGTGTTGGAGATTTTAATTCATAATATTGCAACACCAACAGTAAAATGTAAAACGTTATGTAAGCTGTGGCAACACTCTCCCTTATATCTGCGACACTGGTCCAATACAGACGTGTGAATTTTACTTGCGATATTTCATTTCATCTTCCTCGGCATCAATGTACCAGCACCTCATCAGCTACCTACCATTTAACTAAAACACAGTAGGTTTTTAAGAGTATGAAAATAAAGTACAATACAACCCACTCCTTCTCGAAGATAGGAGGTCTGTGTCCCAGCATTGGGAATATTATAGGCCGACTATTCTAAAGTGGTTATTGTTAAATATGAGTTATGATATTTATATATATATTTTTTTTTTTTTGATTAATGCGAGGTTCTTCAAGTTAACCTCTAGGAAATGTAATTTTAATGTCATTTTATTTAGAAACGGTAATGATTAAACACGTGAAAAATTATGAATGTTGCTTTTGAGACCTTTTTATAGGTACGTCGGGTATTCGTTACATAATCGGATAAAGTTCGCTCGATAGAAAAAAAATCTAAACATACCCTTATTTTGTAGATTAAAATCATTTTATTTCAATATTATACCACATTATGTATATCATCAAATTAAACGTCTATGATGATTTAATGTCCGTCGGGTTTAACGATGTTAATATCGTAAAACGTATAATTTTCAACCAAAATTATCGAAATTCACGGCACAATTTACTCGCGCCCAGCTGCCACCTCTAGAACAAAAATGCACGCTCGAAGAACTTCGCCTTAATGAGTATTTTTTTTTTTTTTTTTTGTTAAATATAGGTACCTACATAAATGTCTCAAAGTAATTGGCCCACTGAAGTTTACATTCACGGACAGGAATTTCCCCGATCCCCGTTTGGTTAGTGTTTTGGTTGAATTGCGTGCAGACTGCAGAAAGCGGAGACAGTGAGGGTTAAAGCAAGCGTTGCTACTGATACTGATACAAACGATGGTAACACTGATGAAAATTTATCTATTTTTGAAGTTCATAATACCTGTATAATTTCAAATTTTATTAATTTAAATATAATTTGACTTTAATTAAAAATAAAACAATCAGATTTAGTGTTTAATTCTATTTTAATTACCTATAGTATTTCACTTTTTCTGAGTAAAAAATTCCACAATTTACATCTCTACATGTTACTCAGTTACTCGGTTTTGGAGGTCAGATAGGCAGTCGCTTTAAAATACTAGTATTCAGCTGCATCCGGTTAGACTGGAAGCCGACCTCAATATAGTTTCGAAAAGGCTAGGTAGAGGAGCTTAGATATGGGTTCGCTATTTTATCCGTAAATGTCAAGTGTGATACAAATATTAAATACTAGCTGCGCCGCATACGACGCAATGCCACGTAAAGTAAAAAAAAAGTTTTTTCGACACCCTCCCTAGCTTCCTCAGAACACCCAACCAAAGTTTCATCACAATCTGATCAATGGTTTAGGAACGCATAGAGGACAAATATACAAAAATTGATTTTTATTTATGTAGATAGAAGATTGTACCTATATTTAGTTTTCCTTAAGGTGCGTTCAGACCTGGCAAATGCGCCGCTAACTTCGATCAATAAAGGCCGCTAATGCGCCGCTCGATAGCCGCTCGCGAGCCGCTTGAGAACTGCACGCGTGTTGCTCGCGTGCGGTTACAATCTACATTTGGTGCGCCGCTCTAGTGCAACCCTAGCCCTGCCTCGCCGTTGCACCCCAGCAAGGCTCGAGTGGGGCGCGCGTGCAGCGCGCGCGCAGCTCTTGCGCACATACGCGTGAACTGAGTCTCAGTTGTGAATTTGCTTCGCGCACCTCCTGCGCCGCTCGAGTACGGTGCGTAGCTTGCGCGTGAGCGGCGCGCGGACGACGCAGGGGCTGCGTACGAACATGAAATGCACGAGCGCAGTTCGCAAGCGGCTCGCGAGCGACGCATTCGCCAGGTCTGGACGCACCTTTAGAATGTTTGCCTTCAAGACATTTCGCTTTTATTTCTCCGAAATTATTAAATATCAATGTCAATTGAGATCAAATAGCAATCAAAGGGACAGGTAACGAAGCAAGAAAATATAGCTATGACAAAAGAAAAATAAACAAATACTATTCCAAAAAATAATTTCCTGTCTCATTTTGGAATCTTCGTCTATCAGAAACATCAAAACAAGCCACCTGTCAACCTACAAATGAAATACAGAAAAGTCATAACAAGCTTTTCAGAATCAGTTCTAGGAATAAATATACAAATCTTCACAAATCACTATTTCATAGAACAACCTGAAAACGGATAATCATAGCGACATATTGCTTCCTTCTACTGCTGTATTCAATTCTAAACTTTATCCTGGAGCTTTCATGTTTGATATTCAAACAATCTAACTTTAAATTGGACTTAAAAAAAACGAACGTCTTCTAAGAAACATGTACCATGTTGATGTTTTAATGATATTATAAGATTATGGTTTCTTGTTAAATCTATTATAGTTTTATGTTTCAGTTATCGTATGAAATTAAAGGAGGATTGCAGGAGTCTTGTGGTTTATTTATGAATAGAACTCCTTATTGTGATGTTGTTACACTAGTAACAGAGCAATATTTTGTGTTGTTTGGATGCTGGATGCGGCAAAAATGGTTTCCTTTTAACCATCATTGATATGCCAGACTTGAGAATAATCTTTTTCCTCTTTTTATATAAGCAGTATTGTGATACTATGCAACATAAGTTGTAACTCTAGTAGCAATATAATTATAATAAAGCGACCAGATTTAAAATTTCGGTTCAGCTTCATTCTCACACAATTTCTTGTCATGATACAAAACACCAAGGCTAATTACATAAGGCAAAAATTACCAGAATGTCAAACTGCGACCAAAATAACATAGCCAATAATTCACACGTGATATGTTTATCAATCTATAAATTATCGTGTATATTATTTAATTATTTATTTAAACATTCTGCACAAGTTAAAAAAATACTGTGCAAAGGCGGACTATATTCAAAGTCAAAAGTCAAAGTCAAATAATTTATTTCAAATAGGCACGAAGATGCACTTTTGAACGTCAAAAATTACATGAATAGTTAATTGATTCTATTTACCAGGTATACGTGTGGTATAGTCCCTCTAAACGCTAAAAAGGATCGGCAAACTCTTCACGGTATCCTTAATCGAGATCTTTAACAGAATAAACACCTATCGGCTATATCAATAGCTTGTCTATAAGAACTACCTTCGTAGCCTGTAGTCGTACCCGACCTCCTCCCGCCGCTGACTTTCGTTTGTTTTTCTTCCCCCGAGTCCATTGTCGCAGGTGGCGATACCCGTAGTGTACAGGGCGTAGGAAGATGGTTCAATATTTAATTTAAATTATCCAATCTTAACATTTAAATTCGAAATCAAATATTAACTTGTTAAATGAAAGTAGTTAGTCTTTAAAAATAATAATTATGTTTCGTAGAACAACTGGACTGATTTGGCTATTTTTAGTTTTAAAATGTTCGTGATAGTCCGAATTAGGTGATATGAAAAAAAAAAATGTTTCCCGAAAAAATTTCAAACTCGGGAATAAACTGAATGTCCTTTTTTCTATGGTATTTATTATATGAACTCAAGACATAACGCACGATTCAAATGATGGGTATAGGTAATTTTTATTTTTATTTGGATAGGACAACGTCTGTTGAGTCAGCTAGTATTGATCAAAATTATGTTCTTCGTAAAGGTATAGGTCTAATACCTACATAAATCTTGTTTTCTGTCACCTTATCATAGATTTTTGGCGACCACCAGGGCAGTATGCTACATAATTACGTAGAGATTACTTGTGATAATAAATTAATATAACAAACTTATACTCCATTTATTATAACATTAGACAAATAACTGTTCTCACCCTTTCGTTATTTCGATGTAAACGTTTGATAAACTCCGTTATTTCACGATAAATACAAAGCACTGTAATCTATTTACCATTTACATTAAAAAAATAGCTCAAAAGTGCAGTAATTTCAAAAATATTACACAACATCTGTCGTTATTTTGCCGTTATTTGTCTAATGCTATAGTAAATAGATTATAGAAGATTGCGCTTGTTAATTCATGGTTCCTAAAAGACTAAATGTTTTTGTTAATTCACACATATCTCAATCCTTTAAATCAAGGTAACCTGAGATAAATTAAACCATAATCCAACTAAATAACTAAATGAAACTAAAAACATCACGCTGTATACAAACATTACTAGAGCGGGCACCAAACCAACGCTGGACGCAATTAGCAGGTACATTGAAAACGCATTATTGGACGCCGCGCGAAAAGGATCAGCCTGTTTTTTTTTTTTTTTTTTTTTGTGAAAAAGAACTAATTACGGGTTTTAGTACAGAAAACTTTAGAGTTTGCAGTCAGGACACCTGATGGTTCGTCATCTTTACGGTTTTAGGGACCAATTAGGGATGTTCTTTTGACTTTGCTGTCAATTTTATTCGGGTATACGTCTTTTATTTTAAAACATCTTTGTTAGTCGTTGTATCGGACTTCTTCCTATCGTCTCTCTCACAATCTATCCATGTTTTAGAAACGCGAAAAAACATTATAACAAAAAAAAAAAAAAAACACTACAAACTAAAAAATTACTTTAATTTCAGAAGTTGATGTATTTGGTGTGTATATTTTAGTTTATACTACCGACTTCCGAAAGTAATATACCTAAGGTTATTTTTAATTTTTTTATCATAGTCAAAATCAAAGTAAAATATGTATTTCAAATAGGCACAAAAAAGGCACTTTTAAACGTCAAAAATTACAAAAATAATTAATTGATTGTTACTTATGGGGAAGAATGGCCAAGAAACTTCATACTTACTCTTTTAAAATGTGTAATGTTTGTGGTATATTCTTTTTTTTCAGTTTTTTTTTTTTTTGTGGTACCTATCCCACACAAATTCAAATACCACTACTCGTTATGTACCTAAACAACAGTGATAGGAACTTATAATAACATCGTCAACATACACAAAGTGGATTAAATACGTATTATTGAAGCTACCTCAAAAACTACCCAAGCAAAGTCAATAAAATTTATATGGGACCACCTTCCTATAATGGAAAATTAATCACTTAAATCGGCCCAGTGATCACGGAGAAATCGGTGAAAGTACATACAAAAGAAAACATTTAGTTGAATTGGGAACCTCCTCCATTTTGAAGTCAGTAACAAATTTAGTAAACATCAGTCATGTTTTAAAACCGTGTCATATTCTCTTTCATTTCCATTTCTACAAGCATAGTCAACTTATATTCCCACTGCTGGGACAGGCCTCCTCTCTATGAGAGGATATAATCTACGCGGGCCCAATGCGGATTGGTAGATGTCACTTGTCTTCGATTTTTAGGTTCTAGGACATGCCGGTTTCCTCATGATGGTTTCCTTCACCGTTTTTAGGGTTCTATATAGACCTCAAAAGGAACCCATATAGGATCACTCGTGTGTTAGTCTGACTGTATGTCCGTCCCTCTGACACAGCTGATTTGCTCCGAATCTACTGGGCCGATTAAGTTGAAATTTGGTACACATAGGAACTTCTGTGACCCAAATACGGGCGTGTAACGTAAATAAATAAATTTTGAAAATTTCACTGTTGGTCCCAATTTTGGTCTCAATTAGAAAATTAAAAAAAAAAAGTTTTGCGAATTGTACCCTGTGGCCGATTAAAGGGTTTCAGTTTTTTTTTTAATAATATTAAAACAAAATAGTTTTTGAGTAATTTAAGAAAATATATGAAAATTTACCATTTCCTTTGAATATGGGTCACTTTTGGGGATAAATTAGAAAATTAAAAAAAGGATTTTAGATAAAAAAATATATAATTTTAAAACAAGTACTTTTAAAATTGACCATTCCCCTCTACTTATCTGCGAAACAATTAAACAAATTACAAAAAATACAAAAAAATATTTCTTTACTTTTATAGATTACAGGAAAACCTTTATGAAGTTTATGGTCTTAATATAACATGGTATATCTCTCAATATTGTGCATACAAACTAACATTTGTTGTTGGATTGTATGGGAGAACTTGTTTTTAAACTACCTACAATATTAAGTTTGTTCTTGGGATAAATTCATTGCAACTACGGAACCCTTCATTGTGTGTGGTCCGATACGCACTTGGCTGGTTTTTTCTACAAGGTATGAGAAAATTATTTATTACCCCAAAATTCCAAGACGTGAGTATAGCTTTAAAAACTTAAAATTACCTTCAAAATCACTATCAAAACCGTGGCCATTATTAAAATTATTAACTACTCATAGTATTAAAGTAGAAAACTTTTTAGCCCAAAGTTCAATTAGCTTATAATGAAATTTGATTGCAAAGTTTCATCACGCCGAAGTTTTAAGGGGCTTAGCAGCGAGTTTTTGAACAGACTCGCTTAGTATCGATTCAGGTAGTCCTCTGCCTAGACTCATTGATTTTAGTGGGTAATAGATTTTTATAGCTTATTTTATGTCAATCTAGGGAGCACTAAACGAGTAAGTAGTTAGACGGGCGCTTTAGGATTGTATGTTTGACCTCCACCCGCTGCATTTATTGATCTGCAACATACATTGAGTAATACCATACCTAAAAATTAAGGCGCTATGATTCGACTCAAGTTGCCTCGCGCATTTAGTAGGTATTTAAACATAGTAATTATTTTAATAATTTTGTCAGGACAAACTCAGCGAATTGTGAACAATCTTACCTACTATCTTTTCATTTATATAAAAAAGCGGCCAAGTGCTTGTCGGACTCGCCCATGAAGGGTTCCGTAGCAGAAAGCGCGATTTACGATTTATGACGTATTAAAAATAACCTACTTACTAGATCTCGTTCAAACCAATTTTCGGTGGAAGTTTACATGGTGAAGTACATCATATATTTTTTTTAGTTTTATCTTTCTCTTATTTTAGAAGTTACAGGGGGGGGACACATTTTACCGCTTTGGGGCTCTGTCTCGCATAGGGTCGCAGCATTATGCTGAGCGATGGCCGTTTTGCGTGGATGTGACGCATATTTACCCCAAACAATTTTTTTTTTTTTTTTTTTGTGTTCTTTTTTTTGCGTCATGTTTACCGCAAATAAACGTTTTTTCTTTCTTTTCTTTCTTCTTCTTTCTTTGGAAGTCTCTCGCGCAAACTATTCAGTTTACAAAAAAATGATAATTAGAAACCTCAATATCATTTTTGAAGACCTATCCATGCCCCCACACGTACGGGATTGTTGAAAAAAAAAATTTTTGAGTTTCAGTTCTAAGTATGGGGAATCCCCAAAGTTCATCGTTTTTTTTTTCTATTTTTGTGTGAAAATCTTACGGTTCACAGAATACATCTACTTACCAAGTTTCAACAGTACAGTTCTTATAGTTTCGGAAAAAAGTGGCTGTGACATACGGACGGACAGACAGACAGACAGACATGACGAATCTATAAGGGTTCCGTTTTATGTCATTTGGCTATGGAACCGTAAAAAATTGAGCAAAAAAACATATGTTTCGTAGCTATTGTGATTAATTAAACAATATGATTATTATTATTTTTATTTTTTTCAGAACTTTATATCACTGTTTTTTATGTTTCCCATGGATTCAAAAAACTAGTAAGCGCGGTCTCTGTAGGATCATTCCACTTTTTAGCTTGGAAGGGGGATACACATTTTTAACGCGTGGGAAGAGGCCCAAGACGCCATAGGAATCTTTTGTGACCTCTTCAAGGCATTTGATTGCGTCGATCACGAAACCTTACTTTTGAAACTTGAGCATTACGGACTTGGAAAACTTGCACTTAGTTTAATAAAATCTTATTTAAATGATAGACAACAGCAAGTTCAAATAAATGGTATCAATTCACTCGGTTTAAAAGTAAAAATGGGTGTTCCACAAGGCTCGATATTGGGTCCTTTTCTTTTTTTAGTGTATATAAATGATCTACTCCATTTATTAAAAAATCAACCACAAATGGTGTTATTTGCTGACGATACTTCCTTAATTTTTAAGGTAGATAGACGTGCTACAAATTTTGACGACGTAAATAACGCTCTATTGCAGGTCCAAAATTGGTTTACTGCTAATAATTTAGTATTAAATGGGAAAAAAACGAAGTGCATAAAATTTTCTTTACCAAATGTCAAAAGTAGTGATTGTGAGATAGTATTGAATCAAGAGAAACTAGAATTCGTCGATAAAACTGTTTTCCTGGGGATCACGCTGGATTCAAGACTACAATGGGGTCCTCATTTAACATCTCTTGCAGGACGGCTAAGTTCAGCAGCATATGCTGTCAGAAAAATCCGTCAATTTACTGATGTAGATACCGCGAGGCTAGTCTATTTCAGTTACTTCCATAGTATAATGTCTTACGGTATTTTACTTTGGGGACGGGCTGCAGACATCGAGTCTATTTTTATTCTGCAGAAAAGAGCCATCAGAGCCATATATAATCTCCGCAGGCGCGATTCTCTAAGGGAACTGTTTAAGGATATTAACATCATGACGGTACCTTGTCAATATATCTACGAAAACATCATGTACGTAAGGAAAAATTTACATCTTTTTAGAAAAAGAGGTGAAAGACATAATTATAGTACTAGAAATAGGGACCTATTAGCTCAACCAGGTTTCAGACTGGCTAAAGTAGACTCATCTTTCATGGGGTGCTGTTTAAAATGTTACAATAAAATTCCTCCCCACATACTTCAACTGAATGAGACTAAATTTAAATCTTGTATAAAACGCACACTATGCAGGCAGGCATATTATAAGTTGGGGGATTACATCGCTGATAAAAATGCTTGGCTGAATGCTGGTCCTGCTCCACAACCTCAGCTAGTTAATTAACATTTGACAATCATGTTGGAGCTGCTGAAGATTGTAAACTATTTTTGCATTGTATAAACTCAATGTCCTTGAATTATATAATTGCATAGCACAGGTGTGAGTACTATGTACTATAGAGCTACCATTTACCGGGTAATATGTCTTTTATTGACTTGAATGTGCCCTGGCGGCTGAGAGTATGTCATGCTCACTCAAATGTCTCGCTGGTGGTGGCGTGTGTGTTGGATCATTAAGTTCCCTTCAAAATGGTTGAGCTAAATGGTGCTGATCCATGCGTCATGTTCGTGAACGGGCGCCGTCAGTTGGGACTGGTCATCTCTTAGCTGCCACGGCTTATTTTAATTTTTGAATTGTTTCTATTACGGACGCTTCTAACGTGCACGTCTTTCTACATTGTTCTCACATGTATAACTTCAACATGAATGATGTAACCCATATTTTGTAACAATATTTTGTTTTAAAAGAGTGTCCATGGAGTTTCTTGTCCGTTCTTCTCCATAGGAACCTACTACGCTTTGGAATGGGCAACTAGCTTCATCTTTCTGACTGACCGACCCCTTGACAATTCAAAAGTGCCTGTAATTGGTTTATTTGAAATAAATGCTTTGAGTTTGAGTTTGAGATAAGGAACTCATTGAGTGGATTCGATTCTGAAGAGGCCTCCTTAATTCTACCAATTTATCTGATTGCTTGTCAGCATATAGGTACGCTGTGTAATCCTTCGTAAACAACGTAGCCTGATTTTGATTACAAAAAAATTTCCTCGTTTCTAGAGTCAGAAAGAAATAAAATTAGTACTTACATGTTGGAACGTTACAAAGTAACAATGTAAATTTGCTATCGGCAAAGACATCAAACAAAACGTACCTCTCTAAATCAATTGGAAATACAAGCTGCCAATTCAGTACCTTACAATAAAGACCTTACTTCTTCCTGACACATTTAATATTCCACTTATACCTTAAATTGTCTCGTTTTCAAGATATATCTGTTGCAGACCTACCTATTGTACCCTGAGGACATACAACTGGCCATGCACATGGGCTATTATTTAGAAATTGACACACAATTGATTAAGAACCTTATTCCTAAGTAACTACAACTCAAAATCGAGTGCACTAAAAAATCTTTCGGATGTTTATCGCCCTGCATTCCAAATCCAACTTGGCTTCAATTCATATAAGGTTCAAATTCAGTTGTTCGATGAATGGGTTGCACCGTTTCATTTTACCACGGTTATCGACATTGGATAAAGGGCTGGCCATTAATCGTACTAAGATAATATCAGTTCAGTAATCGCAGATTGCTAAACGCTCTGTTAGTATGCCCGTGCGGTATCGATGGACCTTAGCATAAGATGATACATTTCGACTTACCGGATTTTGGGTTAGCAAAAAATCGTATCGGTTTTGTACCTTTTAGCTGCTATAATTTTATGGAACTGGATTTAAGGAAAATATTTTTAATTGACCCGCAAGTTTACCCGCTGCACAAGAGAGGTAAAGATTTTGTTATTTAAATCCTTTCGTCAGTCGTTTTACTCCAGCAGCCTGTGGATAACATATACGTAAGGGGCTGTCAATGCTCTGTTTTGCAGCGCGTTCGCCATGTTCATGGAGGCATGCACATTATGGTTTCGCGGCAATTTTACGCAAGAAACCGACTTCACTGCTGCACAGAGCGCGTGTGAGTAGCAACAGCATCCTGAGTGTGATAGCGGACAGGTATGACCGTCCGTTCTTCAAGCATTGTATACGTTTATGTGTGAACTAACATAGTTTTTAAGTACTATTATACTAAAGAAATGGATCATGTTGTCTAAAAAATAAATTAATAATAATAATTTAAGGTAACTAGGTAATATTGTTCGTATGCCATTCAAAATCAAAATCGTGTTCGTATGCCAGTACCATCGAAGATGAAACAATGTACTTAGGTAGGTACCTATAGCTAGTCTATGGTGGAGGGTATATTGACCAGTTCAAGCTTTCAAGCGCCTTCCCAGATGATATAAGATCATCTGGGAAGTCGCTTGTGTTGGTCAGTTTCTGATGTATGCATTCTTAATCGTAATATTTTTATATTATATGTGCGATTGGTTGGATACCTTGACAAATTGCACTTTTGAAACCTCAGTCATAAAATGATTACTTAAAGAAAACTTTATCGTATCGTTAACTATTTACCGTCTTACTCGTAGTCATTTTAGCTGTCGAACTGTTTTGTCCTTTTCTATCAAACTTCATTTTAAGGCTTGTACAGAGTCACGCGATATCGCGGGCGCGACAGGCACCGACAAAGAAATTGTGCTTTAAGTATCGCGTCGCGCCCGCGATATCGCACTAGTCTGTACGAGCCTTTAACTTGACAGAACAAGACAAAACAGTACGAAAGCTAAAATAGGTTTATGAAGCCGATAACTTTATTATGAATAAGACGATAATTAGAGTTTATCAGAGCACCTCAGAAACTACACAAGTCGTTTCATGTTTTTTAAGATGACTAACGAGATAAAGCAAGATTTCCAGCCTTTTGCGTCTCATTTTTTCACCCTATATGGCCAAACGATATCAGCCAATTAGCTATAAATATACTGATATATAATTAGCATATAACCTTATTTATAACACGTTTATCGACAAGTGGAAACGGTTCAACATCTCAAACAGGTCGTGACTTGCTCGGGACATGCTCCTGCCTGTCTATCTTTAATATGTCCCGCCCAATCTCCATAACCTTGAATTGTGGAGAACGTTCGTTTCATAAGCAACTTAATTTTGCATCTGAGTTTGCGTACCTAGGAGTAATTGGTTATTAAATTTTGAACTGTTTGAGTTTCTTGCCGGTTCTTCTCTATAGAAAACGACCAATTGGAACCGTGCACCTAGCTTCTGATGTTTCAAAACTGCCCACTTCCACTTGAAATCAGCAAAATATGGATACAATCTATTCGTAATAATATCAATGAGCGAGCGCACAGCTGATAGGTACCTACTACTGCGTTCCACTTCACTGACCGCGCCGCTGCCACTGCGCGACGAGTATCCATTATACCAGTTTCAAAATAAACATCTTTCGTTAACGATAACTTAATTTTTTGTACTAAGACATATCGTCGACCGTAGGTTCAATTGAGGTATGGGAAAAAATACGATTTTTCAGGAGAGGCCGACAAAGTTTTTTTCGAACTAAATCGCGCATAACTTTTTTTGTTATTAACCTTTTTCGGATCTGACTTGACACATAATCTTGTATTTTAGTGCTCTATCTACCTGTGTAACATTTATTTAAATAAGTTATCTATTTAAGAAAATAGACGTCCCTTACACCAACGTATTTTGTTAGTAATGTCCCTTACTGACCAAGTATCTGGTAGTCCCGTCCCTTACATTAAATTGACCTCTACGTTAGATCAAAAATAGTGTAAAAATAGTGAAAAAATAGTGTAAAGAGATTGTTGACAGAAAATTAAGTACACACTTTTGGCGTTTGGATATCTTAAATTTGGAAATCGTTACCTACCTTACCTTATTTGATTCGATTGGCGGCGGTAATTACACCATTTCAAGTTACTATATTGCATGGTTTTTCAGATACATTGTTATTACGGGGCCGATTCGAAATTTGTATCCAAAAAATCTGTAGGGTAAGGGACATTTTTCTTAAGCTAGATTTTTTTCATATACACCATTCGAAAGAGCGAAAAATTCTGAACAAAACTGTATACTCAACTCATTTTGGGTATTTTGTCCCTTACGTCAATTGAACCTACGGTCGACGATATGAAAATAAGAAATAGGTGTATAATAAAACACGTTTAAGTTCAATTTGTCAAAATTTGCGCACAGTATTTTTTTTTTCCTGTATATAGACTGAATATGATGACGATTGCAGGCCCACCTAATTCGAGTTATTCCAATCTATGAACCAAACCAATTTCGAAATGATACAGCTGCTTTACATAAGCCAAATAAGTAAGTAGGTATGAGCCATTTTAGAAAAAGAATTCTAACTATCTTAATGCAGCCGTTTTTCCTTATAGACTTCGTTGAACAGTTACATTCCGGCATCATACGATGCGTTTGTGCCTTTTATGACACATGCATCACTGATGCCTCATTATGTTAGCTATGTTCGATAAATATGCGGATAATTTGATCATAATATTATTAACGATTTGTTTATCTTTCTTTTTTTTTCTTTTGTATCATCGCGAGCTGTGGGAGGACAGTTCAAGGCGTGATAAAGACGTTAGTTAATCAGAAACGCTACAAAGTTAAAAATAACTTTAATTTCGGAAGTTGGTGTCTTTGGTTCTGTGTTTTTATTTTTCACTATGTTATTTTTAAAAAATTTATCTTCTTGTAAAAAAGATTTTTATTTTTCACTTTTTGTGATATCTACCTCAAGTCAATTCGTATCTACCACTACTTCTAATGTAAACAACCATAACAGGAAATTTTAAGTGGATTAACCAAGAAGATTATACCACAAAATGAAAAAAAAAAAAAAATAAGATCGGTACACATTACATATGTAGAGTTAGGATGACAATAATATAATTTGGTATCTTGGAGCTGATCTGATGATGGAGCGAGGAGATCGAGTTTGGACTCGTAGGATTCGTTTTGATGAGATGGATAAATTGCACATTTATAGTTCTTTTTTATTAATAACTAATAAAAGATGGTTTAAAAAAAAATGTATATACACTGACTGCTAGCCGCAGCATCGCCCGCGTGGCCTTTTCTAAAATAAAAGTAGCCAAAGTTACTCCTTATAATATCTGCCACTGAAAGTCTCGTCAAAATTGGTCCACCTGTTTCGAACCCAGAATAAACAGACAGACAGAATAGATGAATAAGTCTAGTTTAATAATCAAAATATGTAAAACAATAATTTACTACGAACAATTTGATTAGCAGTCAATCATAAACCGATCCTTCTTCGAACGAATCTCCCACGTTTTTATACCATAATCTTTATAATATTAAATAACACGCCTCAACATTGTAATTTTACCTACATGCATTAGCATAAAAAAATCCTTGCACAAAAATATTTAACACAGGCATTATTGTGCATCCAGGTAGGTATCCTGCCGGTACCTGGCACAATAAGAGCACTAGATGTGCCACCAATTAACATTATGTTGGACTGACAGACGGAAAATACATTAACTGATTTTAGTAAAGGACTGGATGTTCCATAATTCTGATTTAATTAAAAATTATTTCTATGGCAGTGTATCGTTGAAGTGATCCTTTTGTTGTTAGGTTCTTTGTTTAATTCTGTGACAAATAGGTATTCATTTTAACAAGTAGGTTGTTAATAATAAAGGCTCCTACACACAGGCGCGACACGCGACGCGACACAAAGAGACCGCTCGTCGCGCGGCACGCGGGGTTTTTGTGTCGCGTCGCGTGTCGCGCTTGTTTGCAGGAGCCTTTAATGCAGATTCAATGCCTTTTCTTTTTAATGCATTTGAAATTAGTTTTTTTTATTTTTTATTTTGGTTATAATCAAGGAAAGTTTATGCAGCAATTTTAAATAAGTTGTTTCTATGTTATCTGAGTAAAACGTCGGTTGGAGTCTAACGATATATTTGACACTAGCTAATGCCCCCGGCTTCGCCCACGTAGCTTTTTCTAAATTAAAAGTAAGCCTAAGTTACTCCTTATAACCATGCCAGTGAAAGTCCCGTCAAAATCGGTCCACCCTTTTCGGAGATTAGTCGAAACAAACAGACAGACGGAGAGACAATTTTTATAAGTAGGTACCGTATACACTTTCATATGCATTTAGTAAAAAGCTATTATTTTGACATTACAAACAGATACTTCAGTTTTATTTATTTATAAAGCTATTTGTCTTATCTTCTTCTTTTTTAGGGTTCCGTACATCAAAAGGAAAAAACGGAACCCTTATAGGATCACTCGTGTGTCTGTCTGTCTGTCCGTCTGTCACAGCCAATTTGCTCCGAATGTAATTGGCCGATTAAGTTGAAATTTGGTATACATATTAATTTGAGTGACCCATACACGAACGTGAACCGTAAATAAATGAATTTAGAATATTGGGGGCAAACAAGAAAATTAAAAAAAAAAGTTTTGCAAACTGTACCGTGTGATATATCAAAGGAAAGTGCTTACTGTGAGGGTCTCAAATATTTTTTTTTTAATAATTTTACAATAAATCGTTTTAAAGTTATAAGTGAAAATATACGAAAATTGACCATTCCCCCCCTTATCTCCGTAACTACTAAACCTAAAATTTTGAAAAAAATACAGAATATAGTTCTATACTTATAGATTACAGGAAAATCTATAAGAAGTCTATGGTCTTAAAATAACATGGTAAATCTCTCGATATTGTGCGTACAAACTTACATTTGCAGTTGGAATGTATGGGAAATTATGTTTACCAACTACTATGTTAAGTTTGTTCTTAGGATAAATTCTTTCCAAGTACGGAACCCTTCATTGTGCGTGGTCCGACACGCACTTGGCCGGTTTTTTTTTTCTTAGTTGTTATAGCGCGTTGGTTATTACGAGTATAACCAACGCCCTATAACAACTAAGATAAAGGTTATACATATTTAAATACTCCATATTTTTTCCCCCTTTTTATAAATTGATAAGAATACAATTGTTACTAGGTAGGTACCTAACGCTCTGGCTGATGCTTTAGAGTTTCCACCAAAGGCCCTTCCTATCGTGCAAGTCCTTTGAAAGACATTATTATCCTATCCTCGTCGTCAATGCAGTATCTAAGTAAAACGCCAGTTGGAGACTGATTTATTTGACATAATACAAATGGCAGGTAATAGCTAATCATCATCATCATCATCATTTCAGCCGAAAGACGTCCACTGCTGGACATAGGCCTTCCCCAAACACCGCCACTTCGACCAGTTCTGTGCTTCCCGCATCCAGCGGATTCCTGCGGCTTTCATAAGGTCATCGGTCCACCTTGTGGGAGGCCTTCCAACGCTACGTCTTCCGGCTAGCTAATACTGTAACCTATATCACTAAGAAGGTTGTACATATAATTATTCCAGTTTCATGAAACCATGCTAGTCTATTCAATTATTTCTTTTCACGAATTAAAATATATAATTCCTCACTGAAAGATCTCATTATTTTTACATTATTTTACACTTCCCTCGAAAAATAGAAAAACTATGTCATAAGTGCACATAAATTGCACAACAGCAAACCATAGAATAATGTTGAAGATTGAAAGGCAATTTACAAAAACCCCAAATACCAAAAAAAAAAAAACTGCGTTTCTTAATTTTCTTCTTAAAACTATAATATATCTTTTATTTTGTGCACTTTTGTGCCAAATAAACATATTTTCTTTCATCTTTCTTTTTTAGCTGCTCATTGAAGACACATCTAGCACATTGTGAGTCCTCGCGATTCTCGACCACGTAGGCTCGAGCGGCAAAGACCTGAGGCCAAGGACACGAGTTCGATGCTCGGTGAATAACATCATGTTCACTGCACCCAGCGAACGGTGATGCATTGAAAAATCACTCGGATTGTTTACAGCACTGAAATAAGGTTTTATTTCAATATTCTTTAGCTTTTTTTTAAATTAAAACCTGCTTGGTGGTGATTGGTCGATAATTGGTTTTTTTCAGGCTATCTTTTACTGGAAATGTTAGTAACAATTTTTTTTTTTAAAGTGCTTACATTTCCGTCATTATATGTTCTGGAAATGGCCATGTTTGTAAAGACTAATAAAAACCTATTTTCCACGATGTCAGAAACTAGAAAACGACCTGTCAGAAACCAATACAATTTATTACAAATCGAGTACTGTAACACAGCGTTATTAAGAAAAAAAAAAAAATTGTAAGGGTCCTACCATATTCAATAAATTGGCATATGTACTGAAAAATTATACAATTAAAAACTTAATAGAAAAATATTATTATTCGATCAATGATTGTTTGATGGACAAAACTTTTTAATCAGCAATGTGTATTAAATAGGTATAATTAATATTATTTTGAACTTATGGACCTAACAACACATTAACAGTTCAATTTAACATTTTTCAATATTAATTAATGCATGTTTTTTGTAATAATTCTAACTGTGGCATTTTAATTTGTAATTTTATTTTTAGATTGCTTGTTAATAATTTTTATAAATTTTGCGTGCCTATTTCCAGGCAGAATGTACATGGCTCATCCCTATCTACTCCACCTGTATTTTAATGTAACCTACATTCGTTGCAAATAAATTATTTGATTGATTGATTTGGTTTTTTTGTTGAACTAGAAAAGATTGTAGAGAATTTTACAACAAACTCATCATCATCATCTGCCTACCCTTTTCTGAACTATGTTGGGGTCAGCTTCCAGTCGAACCGGATACAGTTGAATACCAGTATTTTACCTGACCTCCACAACCCAGGTACTGGGTAATACGATACCCCTTGGTAAGACTGGTTGACAGACAAATGGGCTTCTGACGACCTGTTACAACTGTCAAAGATCCACGAATGACAAAGCTGCCACGCCAAAAAAGCAATCAAGAAATTTTTCAACAAACTAAGCTATCTGATAAAAAAAATATATTTTTTATTTATCAAATTCATTCACTTACTTACACACACACAGTTCTTAACCAAACGAGTAACAAAATAAAATAGTAACTAACACAAGACTTTTGACAGATTTAACAGCGGGGCCCAAACTAGGTACAGCCTGTATCTTGATGACTAAGTTAATAATTTAACGTGTTCTGCTAGCGCGATATTAAAATTCATTAGTTCATAACATAAAAGAGAAAAGTTTACAAAAATGTGAGCACAAAGAAACCAAAAGATAACAAAAACAAAATGTATGTAAAAAAAAATACAAAAAACTAGCATGGTACTAAGTCTATGTGCTTTAATCTAAATCTATTTGCTTTAATCCCTCCAAGTAAACTCGTTTATTATGACTGGTACAGATTTCAAAGGATCGGATTTTGACCTTTCGGTCGGTCAAAGACTTTAGGCTTTACGCAAATCAATGCCTCTTGTAAAGTAAGTGCATCTATATTAATGAGTTTTATAGTTATTCAAGGCTGCATACTTACTGATTCATGGTATTTTGTCTTGTGGTGAAGACTTGTTTCATTTACTTTTGAGTGCGGTTGCTGAACGTGGGTCATAGGTTCGATCTCCAGGTTGAAAGTGTTATTGTTTTTTTAATAGGAATTTGGCATTGGAATCCCCATACCTTTCCAGATAATTATTTATTTATTTAATAATTTAGCATAAAAAAATAAAAATAAAAAGTACAGAGGCGGACTTAATGCCATAGGCATTTTCTACCAGTCAACCTTTCTTTTTAAGTTATATTGTTACTTCTCCAGCCAATTGGTCAGGAACGGGCCCAAATCGTCTCGTCAGCGTCTCTTAGGCCTGCCTCGGAATCAAGATTGTACCTCGTATAACAGACTTGGCTTGGGTGTTGTGATTGATTGATAATAGACTTGTCCCTTATTACAATGAGGAATTTAAAGATATCGGCGAAATGTGGGTGTACTACCAATATAGCTCATCCCTGAGGGACGGCGTGACGTTAAAATAAAATGTATTTCTGTTGAAATTTCGTTTCCACCAATTCACTCAAGTTTATGCCTAGGAACATAGTCGCTAAAATACAAAAAAAAAAGTATATTATTATTTTATTTTTATCTATACTAATATATAAAGCTGAAGAGTTTGTTTGTTTGTTTGTTTGAACGCGCTAATCTCAGGAACTACGGGTTGGAATTGAAAAATTCTTTTTGTGTTGGATAGTCCATTTATTGAGGAAGGCTATAGGCTATATAACATCACGCTACAACCAAAAGGAGCGGAGCATAAATGAAAAATGTTGCAAAAACGGGAAAAATTATTCCTTTTTGAGAGCTTCCGTTGCGTGCGCTGCGTAAACGGTTTAAGTTACGCAAATATCATGTATGATGGAATTGTTCCTCTTTAAATTTTCAAAAAAAAAAGTCCACGACAGCATATTTCTATTTTTTAAGATTTACTCACTATAACCTTTTTTATGGTAATCATATTTGTTCGAAATTAATGCATTATTTGCGAAGGAGTTTTCATAAACATGGTATTAATCCTTATCCAAATAAATACGTTATTCATCTCAAGTATTTAATTTTGAACAAAGTTGCCCTTACATCATTTAATTTCAATGAATATCTTAGGAGATATAACTGTTTTATAATAACTCCGCAGCAAAATAATGATCAACTCTGCGAGGTAGTCTATTCTAAAGCTGAAGAGTTAGTTTTTCCGTAACCAAAGGATAAAAGGGGACCCTATTATTAAAACTCCGCTGTCCGTCTGTCTGTCTGTCTGTCTGTCTGTCCGTCTGTCACCAGACTGTATCTCATGAACCGTGGTAGTTAAACAATTGAAATTTTCACATATGATGTACTTCTGTTGCCGCTATAACATTAAATACTAAAAAACAGAAAACAATAATATTTAAGGGGGGCTCCCATACAACGGACATGATTTTTTTGCCGTTTTTTTTGCTCCGCCCGCGTGGATGTCGGTTATCGCGTAAAAAAGTAGCCTATATCCTTGTCTATATCCCAGGTCGATCGGTTCAGCGGTTTAGGCGTGAAAACGTAACATACAGACAGACAGACAGACAAATAGACAGACTGACAGAGTTACTTTCACATTTATAATATTAGTAAGGATAAGGATTTGTATGGATGGTACGGAACCCTTCGTGCGTGAGTCCGACTCGCACTTGGCCGGTTTTTTGTTTTTTGAACGTGCTAATCTCTGGAACTGCGAATTGGATTTGAAAAAATCTTTTTGCATTTTACAGCCCAATTCTTGAGGAAGAATTACATTACTATTAACTAGAACACCATTTAAAAAAAATGAAAGTTTATGCGAAAACGAAGTAAAAGCACGGGCAGGCAATCTGTTGCGACGGGGTGGGTCGGGGGACCAAGAAATTTAACGCGGACGAAGTCGCGGGCAGAAGCTAGTGTTTACATATCTCGGAACCTTGGGGTCTCGGACATTTGGAAGGCGTACGAGGGGCCGAAGCGAACTCGCAGAGGCCCGTTAGACAATTTTAAATGTACAATTTTTATTATTTATTTATTTATTTATTTCGGAGAATCTGCATATAAGTTACATAGTACAGAAAAAAATAATTAAAATGTTAGTAGCGTTAATAGTACCTATACCTAACTGATGCCTATGGCTATAACTATAACTATAACCTATACCTATCCACTGATTTTGTTTGTGTTTTTTTTTTTTTTTTTGTATTTTGTGTTCTCTTCTACTCTTACACACGTTGTCTGCATCTCTTTATCTAATTTCCTATCGCAGTATGCTGGACGAGATTTCTTTAGAAATAAGCATCACCTTTTTACGGGTTTTTGGGGTTTTCTTTTCTTTTTTTTTGTTAATAATGCGGTGTGTAAATAAATGGTTGAATAAATAAAAATTTATAATATTATGCTATAGTGTGGTCTCTTATAATTATATTATCTTTATAATCTATTCAAAGTGAGAGTGAACAGGCTTCTTCTGGGTAAGCTCACTCCATCGTCGACTTTGTCTCTGTCACCTCTGATCTAGACTAGAGTCAAGAGTAAACACATCGTAAATAAAAAATAAAAAAACATTCTCCTCTTTATACATGTTATATTCAAACATTCATGTTGTTTTTGTAATTGATCATTTTAGTACTTTGGCATTATGCTTATAGGGGAGGTTTTCTTTTATCGTTTTGCATTTAGAAAGATACTTAGGTATATGTTTTAGCCAATTTCGAGTACCTAAAATTAATTGGAATTTTCTAAGGATGTTTCCACCCGTACTCCAGTAAGCTTCTGCACTAATTTACGGGCACACCGGGTCGTCGCACCGCCTATAGAAGGCCATCCCACGCCGTGTCTGGGCTGCATGTCTGCTCCTAAACGACCGAAATCGAGCGCTCGCCACAGCTTCGGCTAAGTTCGGCTCTCGACCGAACTTCGTGTCATATTCGTAAAGGCTTTTAATGGGAGATGTTGAACTGTGTTGTATTGACGAAAAATAATCTGAGATTAATATGTAATGTATATGAAGCTTGTAGGAACTATAAAGGATAGATAAAGGTGTTTTTCATTAATTTAAATTTCTCTACTGACAGCATTTGTCGGTTTGACAACTCCACTGGTGTAGTGATTGAGGTACTGGTTTCTGGTCGGTAAATATTCCGGTTCAGATTTTAGTTCTTAAGTGCACCTAGCGTTTAGTAGATTAGAACATTTGCATACGTACTGGTAAAATATGGCTGAACCTATTCCGTATACCACCATATCATATACATATTAGCAAAATTTAAAAAAAAAATCTTCATCTTATCTTTATCTTCTGACGTTTCGTAAGTGCCTAGGTACTCGTAAGTTAAAGAGAAAAAATAAAATGAATTAAGCGGATACTTTTAACTCCATCCCTGATGGCCAATCTACCATTAGTTAACAACATCAGATACAGATATTACCTAAAGAAAACACTATTCCAGGAATCGAACCCGGAACATTACCTTCCACAATCAAACTGGCAATTACTACCATAATATTTTAATAAACACAAACCCGCTAATTTGCAAATTACGGCAGAGCGCCTATTATTTAATAATTAACTTTAAACGCTTCCTTATAGTTAAGAGGAACCGACTTGTGATATAAAACTACTGGCGGGATGTTGAACCAACGCAGCGGTAATTACGTCATAGGTAATATTGTGGCAGTTTTATGATGTAAATAGAGATGCTGTCAGGAGTGACGCATTGAGCTTGTATGTGCAAAAGAACCAACACAACATAGAACGAACTTTTTAGGGCTCCGTGCTCAAAGGGTACCAACGGGACTCTGTTATTAAGGCTACGCTGTTCGTTCAGCTGTCCGTCCGTCTGTCACAGCGATCTTTGAAACCGTAATAGGTAAGTTTTCAGAGTGCGTAACTGTACTAATAGCTAATAAAAATAAAGTCGTCGGAGTTGTCACGTCGTCGTTAACGGCGTCATTTATGAAGTGATATTTTTTTTTTTTTTTCAAAGAATCTTTAGTTGAATAAATATAAGTCGCCTTAGAGTGAAAACCTCGTATATGCGAAAAAAATTGGTTGTCTGTAAAGTTGGTTTACGGACGACAGTTTAACAAGACAACGTCATAATAAAATATTGATGCGGCGCAAGCGTACAATTAGCGTAGCGGGACAATGAGCGTAACGGGACAGTGAGCGTAACGGGAAAATGAGTCATCCTTTTTCGTGCATGCAGCCGGCGTTCATCGATTTATTAAACGTTGTCACGTCAGAAAGCAACTTTACTGGAGGAAGAAAAAACTGCGCCCTGTGAAATATTTCAAACTCGTCATAGGTTGCAAAACTTTTTTTGTGTGAAACTAGAACGTGCGTTGCGAGGTTTACTTTCAAAAAATTTAATAAAATAAAAAAACCGCCCAAGTGCGAGTCGGACTCGCGCGCGAAGGGTTTCGTATCTATAATGAATGAAAGGTAAATTGCGGTTTACGATTTATGACGTATTAAAAAAAAACTAAAAGAAGAAGATCTCGTTCAAACCAATTTTCGGTGGAAGTTTACATGGTAATGTACATCATATATATATATTATTTTTAGTTTTATCATTCTCTTATTTTAGAAGTTACAGGGGGGGGGACACACATTTTACCACTTTGGAAGTGTCTCCCGCGCAAACTATTCAGTTTAGAAAAAAATTATATTAGAAAGCTCAATATCATTTATGAAGACCTATCCATAGATATACCACACGTAAGGGTTAGATGAAAAAAAAAAAATTGAGTTTCAGTTCTAAGTATGGGGAACCCCCAAAAATTTTTTTTTTTTACGATCAAAATCTTATTGCGGTTCACAGAATACATCTACTTACCAAGTTTGAACAGTATAGTTAGTAATCTGTGGTATAGTTCTTATAGTTTCAGAAAAAAGTGGCTGTGACATACGGACGGACAGACAGACAGACATGACGAATCCATAGAGGTTCCGTTTTTGCCATTTAGCTACGGAACCCTAAAAATTACCAAAATTGCATTTCCGAGGTTTTCACTCTAAATTATACAGGCTGAATCTTTCAGGGGACGATAGTAGGTACTCATGAATACGAACTTTCAATTTATATATTTCTTAAAGTAGGGTATGCATAGTTCATTTTCGAATTGATTCACGAAAATTTTCTCATATATTACGTCTATTCAAGGTCCATCAGACTTAGGTGCATAGGTAGGTATTCTGGTAATATCGGTAAGCCTAATATTGATTTTGCACACGTTGATCGTGCAAAGTCCATATCCGTCAAATTACACGTCAAATCATTTATTTCAATTAGACATGAGGCATTTTTGAACATCAAAATGTACAAAATAGAATGGATTCTAGTTGCCCTCTAAGAATGGGCAAGAAATTTCATAACTCCTATTTCAATATCATTAAACATCGCCATTCTCCCTCTCGACAACATGCAGCATTCATCGCCATTCTGAGATACAATTTGACACTCACCTTATAAGATACAATAGGGATGATAATATTTTTAGGTAGCTTGTCAAAGTCAGCATGATTGGTAAAGGTGCTGAGTGCCCAGAGTGCGAAAGGTATACCTACCCAAAATTTCCACTTAGTTTGCCGCCTAAATTCATCAGAGTACCGTTAGGTACCTGTTCATGTCTTATGTTTTTATTATATTTTTCTTCTTCTTCATCGTGTCTTTGGCGCAAAAATTTAATAATACAAAATACAAATAGTTTGAAATACATTAAAACTGTCATAATAATACAAAATGTCAAATATCAACAATGTTACAGTAACAAAAATAAATAAAAAAAGGCAATTGTGAAAAAGGTTACAGTAATAAAAAAAATCAAATGGAATAATACCATGTCAATCAGTCAGTGATTCATCATTAAGGAAGTCATCAATTGTGTAATAACTTTTTCATAATATTTCGTTATTAATTTTTTTATTTTCCCTTTTAAATTTGAATACAGTCATAGTTTTAATCATATTAGGTAGGTACCTACTTTATTATAAATACCTCTTTTTTTTAATAAACTCGATGGAGTCGACAATTCCTATCTGACTACCCCTGAAAAGAAATGGCGAAACAAACTCAGGGGTCAAAGTCTCTTTTAAAGTCCAGACATAATCTTGGTCAGATCATGTGAGTACCATGAATTTTGTTCGCCCAAAACTTTGCCATTTTCACAGCGTCGTCGGTGGCAGCGTAGTGGTCGCTTGGGCTGCATTTTTTTTGACAGGATAGAAGGTGGGACATAGTTTGCGCCACAGATCCACACCCAAACCCTGTTTAATTATTATGCTCGTATTGAACACTCTCACTTGACGGTAAGTGATGATTCGGTCGACGATGGTGAGCGCTTGCCTTGAAGTAACTTATTCCCTTCGTTGTGTACAAGTTCTTACATCGTGAAATCAATTAGTTATGCGAATGTAATGATTATGATCAGTTGATTTATTACTGGAGGTTGATTTCATCGATTGATTTCATACCTGCGTCAGTATATAGTTTAATCACGAATAAATTAAATTATGGACGGCAGTAAAAAAGATTCGAGTCATTGTATGTTGCTATAATTATCTACCGGAGTTAATAATAATTGTGACTTCTTATGTTTATCATCGGTGCCTAGCCTTTTCCCAACTAGGTTGGGGTCAGCTTTCAGTCTGACCGGATGCAGCTGAATACCAGTATTTTACATGGAGTGACTGACTATCTGACCTCCACATCCCAGTTACTGGGTATTACGAGACCATGGTAAGATTGGTTGTCAGACTTTCGGGCTTCTGACGACCCATAACGACTGTCAAAGATCCACGAATGACAGCCAGGACCACCGGCTTGACGTGGTTTCCGAGCCACGGAGGGGTCTTTTTTTTTGGTTGGGAAATTATCAAATAACTTCTCCCGTTCTGGGCAGAGCGAGAGGTCGTGACAGACTTTTACTGGCTAAAACCCACCCGTATTTCTTCAGTTGCCTGTGTGCCAGTACCACGGTATTCCTTTCGGACAAACCCGCAACCCTGGCAGGCACCGGTCCTAGCGGTCCCCGTCAGTGCGTGCTGACATCTCTTTGAGGCGCGCGTGAAACACTACACGGCGTCGACCTTGGCCTGGTCCGTACCGGACGGCGAGCTGCCCATAGCTCGCCGTCCGCAAGCCCGCGCCTACGGTGGCCGGGAATCGGCTACCGATTCCTGCCGCCCAGGGCGTCTCCTGTGGCGACTGCCCAACGGAAGGGTTCTGGGTGTGTAAAGAGAGTCAGCCATCCACGGACCAATCGCGGCAAACGTAGCTTTACCTGATCGAACGACCCGTGGGGCAGTTATTACTTAGCCACAAGCCTCTTATGTTGTTCTTATGTTTATCTTCATGGTATTTAATTCTTATGGTTTAGATAGATTCTTATAGTCAAAAATACTTATCTACCAAGACAGCCCATATATATACTGTAAAGCTTTGGTTTCTAGGAAAGCGGTTCCGTCATATTATAACAACCGTCATGAAGATCAGCCATTTTCACCAGTATTTGATATTAAAGTGTCAAAAAACGCTCTGAATTTGGACAGCCGTTATTGTGTTACCGTTCACCGCTTTCTTAGTACCTAAGCAAAAGCTCAAGCGACCGTCCACGGCCACGACGCTCTACTGTCCGTTATTTTACAGTACAAAAACTTTTACAAAATAAACAACCGACTTCCAAAAAAAAATACTACATAGTCAAAAATACTTTAATTTAGGAATTCGAAGGCAAAAAACGAAAATACAAAACCAAAGACACCGAATTCCGAAATTAAACATATTTTTGACTTTGCAGTGTTTTTTTTTTTATGTAAAAGGTTTCATTTTCCACTTTTTGGTTGTGCAGATATCTAGCCCACACAAATTCGTATATCACTACTTCTAGATATGTAAATAACAGTGACAGGAAGTTATTATAACATCATCAACATACACTTAGTGAAAAAAATACGTATTATATTGAAGCTAAGTTTCTTAGTTTGTAACTTTCGGCAATAAATAAATTTATTATTTATTTAATAGAAGTCAAAAAACACTCATGAAATGAAATGAAATGAAATCGTTTATTCTGTAAAAAATAAACGATTTCATTTCATTTCATGAGTGGTTTTTGACTTCTATTAAATAAATAATAAATTTATTCATCATAATATATATGGGACTACCTCATAACTAATATACTTTCTAATAAAAAAAAAGGATTGTATAATTGGCTCAAGTTCTGATATAAATTAAAGAAGAACAAAAATTTATACATTCATAAATTAATTAAAACAATTTTCTAAATGCTATTACAATATCAATGAATACTTAAATGACAAATTTTAAATAACATGTTATTATTACAACAACTAAGTAGTCAAATAAAAGCCCCTCTTCCTTTCTCCTACTTTTGCTGTGCCCGACGGGGTCCACAATAATCATGTCTTTGTAAAACCTACCACCTAAGTTCACATGTGGAAGCAATAAATATATTGAGTATTGAGTATAATAACCATTAAAAAAAATAAAGATGAAAAAACGAATTGAGAATCTCCCCCTTTTTTTTTAAGTCGGTTCCAAAATGGAATCACACGTCAACATCCCACATTTCATACGATTCAAAACAAATGCTGTATGTATAGGTACAACTGCCATGCAATCCTTAAATTTAAAACAGTAAAAAATCGAATCATTCAACACCTGTTTAACATTAACACCGTATTAATTTTAGCGCATCTACCTCTTTGGTCAGGGCTTCGATCATGCTAATGAGGGTTGTTGCCTACATAAGCACACCGCCATTTTTCAAACGCGAGGTCACCACTTGTAGGTACCTAATATCGATGCTTATTTATAATATGTGAAGTTGCCAGCTACAGAACCGGAGTCCGTCTGATCCACACCACAAATAAAAAGAAAACCCTAAATACAATTAATTCATAACAATCCGAACTTCAACAAAACAACAGATCCGACTTTTCTTCGAAGAGACCTTTTGGCTTTACGTTTGACTACAACAAGGTCATTCTAGCCAATGAATGACCTTTGAAAAACTTTCCGTTTTCTATACATATAAGTATTGTTTGATTAATATGCCCGTCTTTAATAACACCCACGCGATAAGAAAGGTTCAAAAAGTCGCCAATAACTCACTTTCAACGATTCTTAAAACATCTTTATGTTATACACCCACACTCAAGTTAAACTTATGTATATTACTTAACCGTATAGATTTTAACATTATATTCATAAACGTATTAAAGCTAACGGCAGATAATGATGACTGGGTTCACTTGGAGTTAGGTCAGTGATGCACTAATGTGAAACATAACAAACAACTTTAACATGGTAAACTCAAAAAAACTCAATGTATTTCTTACAATTAAACCATATACAGGCACTTTTGAATTGTTAAAGAGTCGGTCGGTCCGAAATATGGAGCTAGTTGCCCATTCCAAAGCATAGTAAGGTACCTATGGAGAAGAACCCTGGTACCATGAAGGTACCATGTTTATTCCTGAAACAAGAAGGACCATGGTCCAATTGTGGCTAGCATATGTAAAATATTGATATATTCAACTATATTTGGTAACATTAGGCCAGTCAAAACAACTGGTGGAATGAAACTTTAAAAAAAATTGCTGATTGGGTCTGCTCTTGACCTTGATCTCGCCGTATGGAAAGTGATGGATGGATCATAGACCTATGATGGATCATAGGTCTATGATCACCTAATGGCACTCGTTCCCACGAGTGTGCCATTAGGTACAACCTAACCTTTCAGAGAATATAAGCGTGATGTTATTTTATTGGAGGCCAACCCCAGACTTCAGACGTACTAGGACATAATGTTTCTTAATTTTTGGATTGGCCCTAGTTACAAGGGTATTTACAACATATTTTTTAGATTCTATCGAAAATGAAAATAGGACCCGTGTATAACATTTTTTACATCCCGAGGGGCATGACTGTTCGCTACGGTGGCCTGTTCGTACGAATCGAGGGTAACCGTCATCAAAAACACTATATACTCGTAGAGCTTACGCACTAGTGGATCAGCGGCTTTACCTTCGGCCTACGCTCTTATTATGAATTATTAAAGGTCTACCACTTTGAGTCTGTATTAGGCTGATCGTTACCTCTGCTGATTGCATGAATGCCTCGGATTATTATAACTTGCATAATTATTGTCTCTTCGATGCACATAGGTAATTACTGTATACCTTGATGTTGTAACTGTTTTTAATGTTAAATCAGAACAAGAACATGTATTTTGATTCTCACATTTCTCACTCACTTTGCTAGTGGTTTGTTTGGTGAAATGGAATAAGTACTGTTCATGACATTTTACTGTGGATTGAGATGTAGGTTGCAAATGGGTTATAAAAATACGTGGCTATGTAGATTTCCGTTTGTTTTGACAGGTTTCAGGGTTTTTTTTTTTTGTATTTTACGCTACAATCGCTAGCTATTGATCATTCAGTAACTAATTGAGCCAGCGTCCTAACCAAAAGCGATAGTCGCGCGAGTACGCGATCGACATGATCGTTTCTTTGAATGTTGACGTACAAACGCGACTTGATTGGTCGCGAGACTATGTCATATTTATTTATAATCGCGCGACGATCATTTTTGGTTATGACGCAGCCTATATAATAGAGGTGTGAGGAACAGGGTGTAATGTTCACTCCTCCTCCATAGAAAAGGATCTTCCAACCAGACGTTTGTTGTGTCTGGTGGGCTACAGCCCGACGGTTAATGTCTGGGAGACAACAATACAACAATAAAAAACTGCGTATACGTAATGTCCTTCCCAGTCAAAGAACACTATAGCTAGTCAAAGATTGGCAAAACCCATAGACGGCCCATCACTCCTATTCAGTTTGTTAGAAAAAGTCGGTTTTTTTTATTCCGATGTTAGGATTTATTCGATGGTTCCAAAATACTCTTAAGGATTAGTATTGCCAGTGTTTTCATTTATTTTCGTATTGTTGTCTCCAAATTCTATAACCAGTCATGCGGTAAACTCTGCCTGCGCGATGCAGGATTTATGTGACGTCAGGTCTTTGATGCGTAGTTCGCATGTGGCGTTTGTAGATGCCGCCACCACATGATTAATTTTAGCAAGTATCATTCTTCAGTGAATAAGGCACCATTGTCCATGAAAATATGTTTACCATTTAATTTGTTTACCTAAACAGTGCAGGATAAATAAACTACCAATTTACGACCAAATACCACAAACCAATTAATACCAATTTACCACCATTTTACACAAATATTTTCCCATATTTTGGCGAAAGATCACAGCAAAATTTACCCTTATTTTTAATACAAAAATTTGGAAAGTTCGTCGACAAACGAATAGGTATCAGTATGTGAAATAAAAAACACCGCAGAGGAGAGATTTATGCGACCAATATTCCGGGGGGATGCAACTCGGGGTGGTTTAAAAATGTATTAGAAAACTTGTATGATTTATTGTTATTGTATTAGGTATGTTTTTGAGTTTGTGTCTGTATCGTTTTAGGATGTTGGGTCGTGAGCATTTGTTAAGGGGTTGAGTTGGAAGTGAAAGTGAACCGTTATTTCGTTCAAACTTTTAGTTTATTGGTAAGAAATTAGTTAACCGTACCCGCATTTTCTTGTTATTCATAATTATTAGTATTTAACCATATTCTTAACTCATTAGTCTCTTCATTAGCAATCCATTCTAATATTATACATGTGAAAGTAACTCTGTCTCTCTATCTGTTACGTTTTCACGCATAAACCGCTGAAACCAATCGTCATGAAATTTGACAGAGATATTATAGCCTGGGATATGGAGGAGGTAAGCTTTGTTTGTGAAATGTAACCCACATCTATTTAAAAAATTATCAGAGGTCAGGAAAAATCCAATACGGACTCAATACGTCAATAAATTATGTCAAGTAAAATGTAAAACCGCTCTAATGCAAAAAAGTTTTTTTTGGTATTGCCCCACTCATCTATAATAGAGTACCTAACATTATAAAAAATATGACTACATTAAAATTTAAAAGGGAACTAAAAGAAATTTTAATTATGAAAACTTATTACACGATTGACGATTTTCTTAATGACGATTCACTAACTGATTGACATTACTGTTACTCTGATTGACATAATTATTGTGATACTGGTTTCACTTACTTTTTATTTCCGTTTGACATTATATAGACTTATTTTATTTTTTATTGCTTTGACCACGCTGAAATTTTTTATTTATAATTTGTAATTCCAATGATCTGTTACTTATTTTTGTTTTTTTTATTATGAATTGTAAACTTTTGCATGCCCATGTGACGGTAAAATATGGAGAACTTTATTATAAAAAACACCTATGTACTATACCCATGTTTGCAAAGAAATAAATGATTTGACTTGATTTGATTTGAGATAGGCTACTTTTTTACGCGATAACCGACATCCACGCGGGTGGAGCCGCGGGCAAAAGCTAGTCTCCTATAAAAAACATAATAGTTTTACGTGCTATCCCAATGTCGATTTATTTGAAATAATAAAAATAAGGCTTGTGGACTGTCAGGACAGGCACCATTTATCAGATTTATTAAAAGATGGGATAGAATTTGTTTGAAATTATGGTCAAGTAATTTATTCAGAAATGGCGTAACGAATTAGTTGTATTTAAGCTGAGAGAAGTTAGATGCTTAGAGACAACCCCCTTTTTAATAGTATATTTAGTAAAAGTTTCCAGAAAAACCGGGAGGGGACGCCCTAAGAGGACATAATTATAGTAGCCATATTGGTGATGTTCTTCACAAAGGTCAGGTGCGTAGTACTCGCAACCTGTGTGCGTGTATGACCAGAGGTCCTAGTGTGAGTTTATTTTAACCATCACGAATTTACGCATCAAGCGCGTTCAGCACACCGATTGGTGAAAGGTCAATCGGAGGCCAATCAGAGAACCGAGCGCGCTCGATGCGTAAAGTCGAGGTGGTTAAGAGAAACTCACACTAGGGCCTCTAATGTATGAACGTAAACGAAGCAAAAGGACTATACAAGAATATATTGGAATATAAAAGACTATTCACCCCACAATCAAGAACTTCCTTATTCACCATCAGTTGAGTCAGCAACAATAACATGAAGTATCAACATACCCGTAACCACATTATATAGAATCGCATATTATAATCAAATAGAAAACAATAGAGGTGTTTGTGAGGTTTGTGAGGTTTTTTATTGCAGGTCGTTAAACCCAGGTCGTCTGACAGTAACCTCTATGATGTTAGTCAGGCAGTGTAAACGCTTGTCGTTTTAAATGTGTTTATGTATATTTCTTGAGGTCTTCATCTTGTGTTAGTGAGAGTTTTTATGCAGCTCATGGGCCTCTGACTTGGCTACACAATGCCGTCGAGAAATATCTCTGAGACATGCCGGTTTCCTCACGATGTTTTCATTCATCGATTTTTAAGAAAAAAAAATTATTTGATGATGACAAAAAAAAAATGATGTCCGTCATGTAGATTATTAAAAAATATTGCACACGTATTTTTGATTTTTTTACGTAATTAAAACATTACGCCGATACATTGAGTTCAAATGTGGCATGACGTCACTTCTCACTAGATTTTATACTGAGCTGTGACGTAACGAGCCCCCACTCCCCAGGTTTAATGTGTTTTATCTAAGTCATTTTTTATTAATATGATGAAGCAAAATATATGTGTCTAATATTTTTTTATTATTTGATTGTCGGACTAAACAGTTTTTTTTTTTTGTACCCAGGTCATATCCCTATAAGATACGCACATAAATACGAAAAGTCAGAGGTGGGCCTTGGGTTTGAACTCGAGAACTTGGCAGTCCGACGGTCACACCACTAGGCTATCACTGCTATGTTAATTTTATATGTTGGCTATCATCGCTTTGTTTTTTTTTTCGAGGTTATAAAATGATTGAAAATATGCCCAAATAATATTGGGTGAAACTTTGTCCATTAATTCAGGCTGAAATTGAGATTTTTTAATGAACAAACATAATCCAACTTTGTCCAACGAGCGGGTAATTGTGTAACACACAGTAGCAATGGGTTTCATTTTGACAGTTGAACAAAATTCATTGCAGTATTTACGTTGTTGAGTGGACAAATTTTTCGAATTTATGAGGCAATAGATTAGCAGTATCCTTCAAAATTATTCAGATTGAGATTGATAATATGTTTGGTATCTACGCAATTAGGGTGCTGGGCTCTATTTAATAAAACTGACAATGCGACTCGTCAAAAAATTACAAATTTATCGCATTTTCTCGACAGTTGCAGTACAAGAAGCAGAAAACGTATGAAAGAAACGTGGTGACTAACGAAAATTCGACAATAAGTTTTATATAACGTTTGTCGGTTCTATTATACAAGGCGGAGACGACAAAATATGACAGTAAATTGAACTTCGTATATCTAATGACGTTCCCAGTTGACATATGAAAATTTAAAATATATCCAATAGTTTATTTTTATGAGACCGCATTGTCCGTAAAAAAAAAGGTGACTTATTTAAAAAAGCTTCAGAGCAAAGTTATCGATCAATAATAGCATTATTGATCGAAGGATCTATAAGGCCAACATACCGACATGAATTATGCCTAAGAAGATCAAAAACCGCCCTTATGTACAAGATCATACTTTGCATGGCTCCGAATTTTTTCAATAAGCTACCAAATGATATAAAAGATTTAAACTTGACTCAATTTAACCGCAAACTAAATAATTTTTTAATGGACAAATGCTACTATACCATTGATGAATTTCTCGTTGACAACATTTCTTGTGACTAATCCTGTATTTATAATGTAATACCAAATGACATACAAGATTTAAACTTGACTCAATTTAACCGCAAACTAAATATTTTTTTTATGGACAAATGCTACTATACCATTGATGAATTTCTTGTTGACAACATTTCTTGTGACTAATCCTGTATTTATAATGTAATATTCCTATCTAAAGATTTATTAGAATTGTATTGAATTTGTTAGAATTGTATCATTTATAATGTCGTATCTAATTTCTAATATAGTTAAATTAATAGTGTATGCCCTAAAGGGTAGATTTTTGAGTATCTTTAAAATATCTGTAAGACCTGTTATATTACCAAAAATCACACTAATAAATACTTTGACTTCGACTTTAGTCACTATAGTCAAATAGCGGCAAAACCCATAGTCGGCCATCAGTACTATTTCGTTTGAAAAAATCACTTTTGTGATTGCGATGTTAGGATTTATTTGATATTTCCAAACTCAGTTCCAAGGTGTCTCTAGTGTAGTAGTAGTAGTAGTAGTAGTAGTGTGTATTTAGTGTGTGTGTCTGTCTCGCATAGGGTCGCAGCATTATGCTGAGCGATGGCCGTTTTGCGCGGATGTGGCGCATAATTTCCCCCAACTTGTTATTTTCGTGTTTGTGTTCTTTCTTTGCGTCATGTTTGCCGCAAATAAACGTATTTTCTAAAAAAAAATTAAGTCCTATGTATTATTGCCAGTGTTTTGATTTACTGTCGTATTGTCGTCTCCACATTGTATATGCCCCCGAATGTCGAACCCAGAACTCCATCCTTGGTAGACGCGCTTGCGACCACTGAATCAACGAGTAGTCAGTTACTTATTCAAACTTAGTCGATAAGCAAACTCCTTGTTGATACAAGTAGTACCTACATAGTCTGCCAAATTATTGCATGAAAACTATTATTCTATTTATGGCCATCGCCGCAGTCGGGTTAAAAGAAATTGCTCTTAACCAACCGACAGATATATCTATTTCTTATTTTAAATTCAGAATCTGTTCACATGCATTCCTAGTGGACTATCTGGCCTATAAATTAGGGCTGGGAGTGTAAGCAATCACAAAGATCCTAACAATTAGTAATTGCGAAGGAGTACTGTATACCTACCTACTCCTTTATACCTTCGTATCTACCTAGATATATAGCAGTAAAATCTGACGATTGACTTGTATTATACAGAAATTAAAATGGTTTAATGATTGTTCTATTGAGCTTTGTAATGGCTGCAATTACTGGATTTAATAAATTAAGTTATGTTTTAATGTTATCGCTCCTAACTACGGTAGTTTTGTTTGTCAAAGTCCTGAAAATGCCATTTCCTACGATACTTAATAAAGACTCGTACAGACTAGTGCGATATCGCGGGCGCGACGCGACACTAGTAGCACAATTTCTTTGTCGGTGCCTGTCGCGCCCGCGATATCGCGCGAGTCTGTACGAGCCTTAACTCGTATGCCTAACGATTGATCAAGATTTATATGATTTTGCCTCAAAGTTAAAGCTTTTAAAAACCAGTCGTTACAATTTATTTTCATCAAAAACTTAACCCAACCCCTTTCCAGTAAAGAGGTCCAAAAATCAACGCCAATTATAACAAGAATTAGTGATGACACACACTCTAATAAATTATCGTTATCGATACTCCGCACGCTCGGGGACAACGTATCGACAGCCGACAGCAACACGAATACAATTTGTAAGATAAAATAATGTTTTGGGTTGCGAAACGTTGCGTCACGAACCGACCGAGAAGCATGATTAAACTTGCAAAAGCAAAATACAGCCGAGTAAAGGTTAGTCGGCGGTTAGTGGTGGAATACGATGTCGATGAAATTATTATTTAATTATATTATGAGTTAATAAAGTCCAGCACAGTTTCAATCACAATCCGAGAGTTTGAAGGATATTTCTAATCCATTGCTTCATAAGTTCCATAAGTTCGTCTGCTCAAGAACGTAAATATCGCAATGAACATGGCTGAGCTGTCAAAATGAATGAAGAAACTTCGATCAATTGTCATTTTATGTGTTACGCATTTACCCCGCTGTATATTTCTCCGAAGTTAGCTTTGCAGAGTTTCAATTAGTGTTGTAGTTAGAATGTCAGGTATTTTAATTAAAGTGTGAAAGCTTGTTTCGTGTTTGTTATTTTATTGCTTGTGTTAAAATTGTTGTTAGGCGCTTGGGACATTTTGTTGTGATCGTTTTATCACGTGTATTTAAGTCTTACTATACTCCATTTATTATAACATTAGACAAATAACTGTTCACGCCCTTTCGTTATTTCGATGTAAACGTTTAATAAACTCCGTTATTTCACGATAAATACAAAGCACTGTAATCTATTTACTAT
This sequence comes from Dryobota labecula, assembly GCA_947523025.1. Lineage (NCBI taxonomy): Eukaryota > Metazoa > Arthropoda > Insecta > Lepidoptera > Noctuidae > Dryobota > Dryobota labecula. Next base: position 2,087,901 of record OX383300.1, read on the forward strand.
TTACATAAAAAAAATAACTCTAAAGTGCAGTAATTTCAACAATATTATACAATAACTGTCGTTATTTAGCCGTTATTTGTCTAATGCTATAGTAAATGGAGTATAGTAAAAGTAAGTAAAGCTTAGTAGTAACTCAACCGAAAAACCTTATTATTTACTGGCTTCCGCCAGCGGCTGTGCCCGCGTGATCCATACAGTAATAATCCATACTAATATTATAAATGTGAAAGTAACTCTGTCTGTCTGTCTGTCTGTCTATCTGTCTGTCTGTCTGTCTGTATGTTACGTTTTCACGCCTAAACCGCTGAACCGACCGTCATGAAATTTGGCAGAGATATAGCCTGGGATATGAAGAAGGACATAGGCTACCTTTTTACGCGATAACAGTAATCGGCGCGGGGGGAGCGCGGTTCTACCCGCGTGGATGTCCACGCGGGCGGAACCGCGGGAAAAAACTAGTATTTTTTATAAATTATAGCCTATTTTACTCAGTGATGATATAGAATTATTTTAGTGAAAGAATTTTAGAATCGGTCGAATAGTTTTTGAGGTTATTCATTACCGACAAAAATACAAATCTTTTCCCTTTTTATTAGTGTAGATTGAAATGACTATTCAATAATCGTCGCTCGCTGGCACTTATACATTTTGTTAAGTTTTTTTTTTTTTGTATACCTATACATTCTTGAAACTTAAATAGAAAACTCACAAACTAACACAAATGTAGAAAATGCAGAAAATTTGTGTTAATACACTGGTTATCTTTCTCATTAAAAAAATAAAATAACAAAGTATTTAATTTTCACACATAATCTGCTTCCGGTGAATCGGACAAAAACTTAGTATCACTATTGAGCATTTAATCATCATAATTTTATTTCATACAATAATTGTCTAAAGTCTATCGATAAGACTGTTTATCGACCCTTCACATCACTAAAATGGCACGGTACCGATCATTGTCAATGGGTTCGTGATCAAAATATACGTATCCGCTTATTATCTTAATAATTTTGTATACAATCTCGAGCAACTGACTCATTTTTAGCCAGCCAAGGTTTTATGCCAAACGATCTGTTTTTAACTAGGCAGTGGTTGTTTTACGGTGTGATTTTTTATGGGGAGTCGTAAAATTTAGTATTGATGGTTATGATGGCATGTTTCGTAAAGAGTGCTTTTTAATGTGTGGTCGATTCGTTGTACAGTAAAAGGTACTTAACCTAGCTTCTTTGAACGTGCCATGTATGGGGGGCTTGGTCTGATGAATTCTTTATGTCTGTAAGTAGTTGTTTCCCCTGTTGTTACATGTGCTACTGTTCAGAATTATTAACTTTTCTATCTAATTCGATAGATCAGCTATCAGTATCCATTTTGTTTTATTTCATGTTCTGTGTAAGATGTTCAGTTTTAAAAAGGTCTTAATTTCTGGAAGTTCTATGCCAATCTCATCAGGACCTTGTATACATGACGTTTATAATCAAACTCAAACTCAAAGCATTTAATTCAAATAAACCAATTACAGGCACTTTTGAATTGTCAAAGGGTCGGTCAGTCAGAAAGATGAAGCTAGTTGCCCATTCCAAAGCGTAGTAGGTTCCTATGGAGAACAACGAGCAAAAAACTCCACGGACACTCTTTTAAAACAAAATATTGTTACAAAATATGGGTTACATCATTCATGTTTACACTGAAAAAACTATTTAGCCTAACTACTTCGGCTATTTCAGGAATAATCAAAGCTTGACAAGACTTTATAAAAGTTAACTTGATTTAATAAAAGTGATACACAACAGCCAGCACAGGTTTTGGTTACATGTTGCATAAAGTTATGTGGTCACTTTTTTGTGTTACATGTTGACGAAAGTTTGGTTATGTATAAGTAAACATTTTTTTCAGTGTAAGTTATACATGTGAGAACAATGTAGAAAGACGTGCAAGTTAGAAGCGTCCGTAATAAAAACAATTCAAAAATTAAAATAAATTAATAATCTACCTTACATTGTCGATGTCAATCGATTCAGCAAACCATTCTGAACAAACTACTTTCATAATCACTTTCGTACCACGACAGAAAAGGGCTATGTTTCGCAACCTCTTATGTCATCCAGCTGGACATAAAGATATTTATATGTAAAATGTGATCAATATGTGTATATTAATTTATAATACAGAAATATAATATAGAGAATGGGCAGCAGCGTTCTCTATGCATTTTTAATACCATACTGCGATCGCCAACCCGCCTGCCAAGCGTGGCGATTATGGCAGCAGTGGACGTCTTTCGGCTGAAGTGATGAATGATGATGATGAATTTATGGTTGCAGGGTAATGTTTTTAAAACAAAATTGTCAGAGTGGTTACAAAAAAAGTGTTTCTACTGCAGTTTCAAGGAATTTTAGAAGTTTAAAATATTTGTTTAGTTCGTTTGTTTAATTGATGAATTTATTGTACATTAATTAATGACATTCGTTTGTGTAATAATGTGTGATAATAATGTACTAATAATATAATGTGTGATAATAATATGATAATAATGTAAAAATAATGTTATAATAATGTACTAACAATATAATCTGCATAATAATTATGACATTTAAACATAAATAATTTTCACGCTTGCTTGCATTGTACCCTATGTATTTTTTTGCAAATAATTCAGTTACACATTGTATATCTTGGTGTATAATGTGATAATAATGTAATAATAATGTTATAATAATGTACTAATAATATAATCTGCAGTGCAGTGCGTCGGGAATGTTTGCTGATGCGCACACTGATGGCTTCGCAGCGATCAGGCGTAAGCGTGCCGCGTCGTTGCTGCAGAGGGTCCGGGGCAGCTCGAACAGTCTCCTGAATGTTATAGCAGGGAAATTAGATTGCCCGCTCGTCCGTTATTTGTCCAACCTGCATGTTTTCTAACATAGTTATTACGGGTTAAATGTTTACTAGCAAATTTATGGATGTTTCTGTATAATAAAATTATTATTTTATTTTCATATTTTTACATATCTCGGGACCCTGGGGTCCCGGATCTTTGGAAGGCGTACGAGGGGCCGAAGCCAACTCGCAGAGGCCCGTTAGGCGCTTTTTAATGAAATGAGGCACCAACCAACGATTATCCCTGTACGCACTATGCAAGTGCACCCAAGGACAACCCCCGGTTGGTGTAGGACTATTACAGGATATGGAAACAAAGATATTGGACTATGGGTTTGGGTGGTTAAAATGGACTGGTTACCAAAAACTATGGAAGGACTATGGCCCCTGCCTGATCAATGTTTTATTTTAAACACGGATAAAATGGCAGAGGGTGACTTGCACACTCAATAATGGGCCCCGAAAACGGTCGCTAGCACATAGTGACGTAGCGACAAGGGGGCAACATATCCTGAGGTGCACGAGGAGTGGAGAGGTATTCCACGGCTCTCAGAACAATCCCAGAGCCCGGAAGATGGTCAAGATCCCTACAAGCACTTACTGGAATACTTCCTTCCTCCGAGCACGTTTGCTCTTGCGAATCTCCACTCAAGCCGGCCAATAAAGGCAAGAATGAGGTGGGAGCTCAGTTCCTCGTTAGTGTTCACTCCAGCCAGCTAATAAAGGCAAGCTAGAGATGAGGAACATGACTTCTCCCGGGAGATGAGGTCCGTGGGGTCGCAACTGCCCAACAGCTCGCCACATGCTGCCCTGCGGGTTTCTGTATCTCTCTTGGTCTGGCTCCTCACCCTAGATATGTTCCGGTAAAGTAAACTCTACCGGCACAGACCTAGAGTTCGGAGCGCGCAAGCCCCACCACGACGTCAACGTAGAGATACGGCGGTATTATTATAATAATAATTATGACATTTAAACACAAATAATTTTCACGCTTGCTTGCAGTGTAAACTATGTATTTTTTTGCAAATAATTCAGTTACACATTGTATATCTTGTTGTAGGTTCTATTTCATTTTTAGTGATAATCAAAACAAACTATATTATGTATGTATGTGAGAAAGCCCGTTTATTATATAGGTTATGAGTTCACATTTATAAAAGTATAAAATTATTATTTTAAACGCGCCATTTCTGTCGTTTATTTCGAAGTATCAATAACTTTTCTTAAATTAATATTCTTAAACTCTTTTCTATGCGTCACGACTATGGTATTTTTTTTTTTTTTTGTGGTTTTGATTGTTCTGTCCAAACACGATATGACGTGTGCTTTTCGTCATTGCAGACTCCCGTGGGATATCTTCGAAATTAGTTATTGACCACATAACTACAGCTAGGTACTTCCGCAAAAACTCCTGTCCGAATTTCAATAGTTTATACAAAAATCCCATAGAAAAATGACGTTCAGTTTTCCCGAATTTGAAAATTTTCCGGGAATCACTTCCAATTTTTCTCATAGTTTTTTTTGTGAATTTTTGGCATGTTTTAATAGTTATTCTGCTATTCGGGGCGGAGACAAATCCAACAAATCAAAGATCATAAAAATCGGTCCAGAAGTTCATGAGTTATAAATGGTGTAATTTATACACCCGACTTAGTTTTATAAATTTAGATAGATATAGATTCCGCTTATTAAGCATTATACCTGTTCGCTTTTAGCAGGATTGGAATAGATTCTTCAATTTACCTAATATTTTTGTAGAGAATAGTACAGTTACATTTGTTATTTTTAATTTTTAAAACTTTCTCGTTTTTTCCATTAATCAAATAATTTCGTACTTTATTGATTTTTGTCGACTTGATTTCTTTGCTTTTATTCTGTATCCAGGAAACCCAGACAGCATCCTTAACAAATATTGGATATACCAGAATTGATTGGTATACTTTCTTTTACCTTATAAATTGTGATTTTCGAAATATCATTATACCTGCTTTAACTTATCCAATGTCACCATAATGGTTTCATCCATCGTCCTTATTTACCTTGTTACCATTTTCGTGAAATAACTTCTTTTAATTGTGCAATTTGAATTTATTTGCACGCAAATCCAATGATAACGTCAATCTTCTAGTATCACAAGGATCTTAATCTTTTTCCTATCCAAAGTCACACCTTTGAATAAACAATGTTTCAAATTACGTCGATGATGAAATTGTACTCCAATGAGCACAAATTAATTAAGATTTTGTATCTTAATTGATTTGTACTGGTTTGTATTTGTATTGGTTTGTTTTGGCTGGATTGACGATTATTTCAAAACTTCTAACAATACATTGCTCTTTCAATTCTTGTATCTTCCAGACAGTTTTGATCAAAATGCGCAATGTATACTATATGTATACTATCTGTGTGTGTATGTGAATGTGTATGTGTAACTATGAAGAATTGTTGCATTATTGGTGCGTAGTGTAACCTGTCCCGACTTGTCGAGCCAGGACAACTCACGCATAACCAATGACCTCGGATACTAAGAGGTGTGTCCACTTAAATGTTTTAAAACACGTTAAGTGTGAATCATTGTTATGCTAATTTTATTTCCACATTAATTTACGATTTGCCCGCAAAATATTCTGCGGTAAGTGCTCCAGTGCGTAATTAAATACAAGTTGAAGTTAAATTACGAATGAAAAGTGTTTTATCTGTTCATTCTGCTATTAATTTCGTGTCTTAGTCATTTTGCTTTCAAAATGGGTGAAAAAATATTGTATATCTTTCAATATATTATTATTGTTCCTCGGTTTTAGGTCGTTTCTTTTGCTTCTCGTTAAACCCATTTTAATAAGCATAACCATCTAGCTTAAAAGGTTATTTTTCATGGGATCTGGAGGCCAATTTTCGTACTTAAAAACCGTTCAAATTCAAGTCATAATCTCACCTCAGTGACAAATGATGTCAGAACTTGTCAAAAATGTAGGTAAATTAGAGGTTTTTTTTTGACAGATTGAGACTGAGACTAGAATACGAACACTCATAAAAATACGGAATTTCTTTATTTATCATCTGCGTACTTTCCATTTTGATTTAGATGAAGGGAAATACCTATCAAATTGTTATACTCGTTCTCTCTATTTTATTAACAATAGTATTTTATTACTAGTCTATCGTTATATTTTATTTAATAGGTATGAGTCTAGTTTATTAATTATAATTATGTTTCCTGATACCATGGAAACGATTTATCCATACAAGTTTTTCTTTTCAATCAATAAACAAACGGATGCAGTGCGAGATTAATATTTAAATGCCAAGTAAATCACGGACCAACACCTCATTATAACTGTCCAAGTAAATTATACCTACAAGTTGTCAGTACTCGTAATTTAACTACCATTATTGCGGAAATGACACCTAATGATACATACAGAAGTAATAAATTGACCTTTCGTCTTAACACTATAAACCTTCCAACATCATTGGTGCCGCTGACTCATCGATGCCCGTTACCAATGACTAAGAATTAATTAAATCTGTAGGAACCGATAATGCAACACACACCAAAGGAAATTCAACCATAAAAATGACACAAAAGATTCAAACTTGATTGGTAAAGATCTACCGTTACGGTCTCACGAAGGATCGGAGAAAATCGCGCCAATTTAGGATTTTGTTTTAGTTGTAACTGTGGTTTTAAATTATTTTGATGAGGTCCCGGGTCGATAGCCGGGCCTAAAACCCGTGTTTATGGAAAGGAAATTAATTTTAAAAGGTTTTTTGTCAAAAGTAATTTGAATGGTCACGATTTAAAATAACGTTTTTGCGTATTGCCTCTTAGTGCGTTGTTGGGTTGGCCGCGGTTGTTGTAAGGATACCTAAATTGTTATCATATTATATAACTATGCATTCTTTGGGTTCCGTAGTAACCAAGGAACCTTTCTAGTTTCGCCAAGTCCGTCTGTCTGTCTGTCTGTCTGTCTGTTTTTCTGTCTGTCTTAGCGGCTTAGCTCAGAGACTCTTAGTACTAGAAAGCTGTAATTTGGTATGGGTATACATAATCTTGCCAACAAAGTGGTAAAATAAAATCTCGTAAAAAATATATTTAGTGTACCTCCCGTACACGTAAAGTGGGGATGATATTTTTTGTCTCGTGTATCACATGCTGTGGAGTTTCGATGGATAGGCTGTTTAAAAATATTGCGGGTTTGTGAAAACCATTTCTTGATTCAGGGAATCGTTTGCGTAATATTAATATTTAAAGTGCTAATTTTTGTTAGAGTCAAGTGTCCTGCCAGCTAAATGGTTATATGCGGATACGTGAAAATATTTACAATAGTAGTATATATATAACGAAGTTAAAAATAAAACTATCACAGAAAAGTAGTATTTACAAGATTACGAGTAATAGTCGACCAACTTACATTTACAGTTGAAAAAAAAAAAGGTCTCCCATAAATTCCGTATAGAAGAACATGTATTTCAACTACAGTGTTAAGTTCGTTCTTGGGATAAATTCATACCACCTAAGAAATCCTTCATTGTGTGTGGTCCGACACGTACTTGGCCGGTTTTTTTTTAGTATCAATCAATAATAAAATACTGATAAACTGATATCAAAATCCTCGTTTTCGTTGCCTTGAATCGGAAACAGTTTACGATAGGTACTTTTTTATAATTTTATAGTAACAGAACATAATTGTTTCAACGCTGAACCTGTCAGCTCGCTAGACCTATACCAAACGATCTCGTTACTTTTTCATTATGTAATAAGTGAAATTATTGCATCACATTCCAAAATATTAAGGACATGATTGCAATCGATTATAAGTTATTACTTCCTCAAGGAGACATTCCAATTCCTGACTAATTATCAGACAACGCGGTCGATAAGATAACTAGTACATTGTCGATCGACAGAAGTACCTAATGATGCAGAAGTGGACGCAGTGACGTCATTCGATGTTTTATCTTATCTCGGGGCAATTGTAAGTAGGATTGGTAGACATTATGGCGATGGTTTAATCAGTAAATATCTTAAGGCGTAGTTCCGTGTTGAGGATAGGAATTCATACAATTTTGGATTTTTATCATTTGGGGGCGTTTTTTTACTGACTTATGTAATTTTAATTTTCAATAAGTACCGATTCTCAGCTTAATTTGAATAAATGACTTTTGATTTAATATTCGTTCTCTTTGGTGTCGATATGAGCTTTACAAGAGAATAAGCAAGAGAATAGCTCTACCCAAGATAAAAAAATTGCCAGGCAATAAGGTTTAACTGTAAGATTCCTAACTTATTGGCTGTTGGGAATATTGTAAACCTATCAAGGGAGCACACTGAGTTTAAAGGCGTCATCTGGTAAATTTGAAATGCTCACTGTGTTTGGTGTATTATTTATTTATTTATAATAGCGACTCGCCCCGGCTTCGCACGAGTGCAATTTACAGGTGAAGACGGTATTCTGTTTACGACACGTAGTGTACAAATTCGTAGTGTACAAATTCGTAGTGTACAAATTCGTAGTGTACAAATTCGTAGTGTCCAAATTCCAAGCAGTAACATAACAAAAAGTACTAGGCTTGCTCATGCAAGCCTAGTACTTTTGAGCTGCACGATTACTGACAAATGCGTGCACTGAATGGACAGGTCCACTCAATCTGTGTGGTTCTTTCTTCAAAAGACCATTTCAGACCCCAGTCTACATGGTCTTCACATGATTTGACCAAGATTATGTCTGGACTTTAAAAGAGACTGTGACCTCTGAGTTTGTTTCGGTCTTTCTTCTCAGAGTAGTCAGATACGAAATGCCGACCTCATCTAGTTTTAAAATATGATTGACGTGTAAAAGTGTTTGTAAAAACCTACTTACAGAAATAAAATCATTTATCATTTAGTACTTTTTGTAATTTGGACACTACGAATATATCTTGAATTCATATTCAAGATATATATTTCATTAGTATTATTAAGTACTTGTTTTTGTATATATTTACATGATATTAAGCCTATGTCCACCTGGAATAATGTACCTTGCAAATGGTGAAATAATTTTTCTAATCGTAGCTGTAGTTCCGGAGATTACCCTCCACATACACAAACTCACAAAATTAGCTCTCTCTCTTTATAATATTAGTATAGATAAGCACACCAACCAACACCACAGTCAATTACAGTTCAAATTAAATTGCAGCTAAAATTGGCTTTTCAGTTACCATGCGAATAAAAGGTAAGTGTGCATGTGATTATGGTATGTTATATTATATATTTTTAGGAGAACAATTAGTTGTATGGGGAGTGCTTTAGGCTGCAACGAGCACAATGTGTCGTTGCTCCCATAACCTAATTGAAGCTATTGATGAGGTGAGTTATTTTTCTGGTTCTCTGATTGCAAGTTCTGTGTTTTATTCAATTTACTCGCGTAGTGGAATCCAGCCAATTCGAAGTTGAAGTGAGCTGTGATTCCACTGATGCTAAATATTGGATCTATTGACAGCTCACTTCAAGCTCACTTCACCCAAGTTTTTATGGTGAGATATTTACTGAATAATTCGATAGGTTCATATGCGTATGAATCACTTACTTTAGCAAATCAAAGTCAAAGTGCGGTCTGAGTGAGTTATTGTTAGTCTGTCCAAAGTAAGTTGCGACTAAGAATACGTAATTCGTTCGTATTCTTCGTCGCAATGAGTTGTAGATCGTGAGTTCGAATCCAAGAAGGCGCTTCATTTTGTATAAATAATTTCATCACCATTGCTCTCAAAACGGTGAAGGAAAACATTGTGAGGAAACCAGCATATCCTAGAACCAACAAATCGACGACATGTGACTTCTACCAACCAGCACTGGGCCCGCGTGGTGGATTATGGCCCACTCCCTCTCACCGAGACGAGGCCTGAGTCCCAGCAGTGGGAATATTATGATCTGATTGTGATGAGGAAAATCTCAACATTTTAACTCTTTCTCTACCATGTAAATGGTAAAAGATAAAATTACTGAGAAAATTGTAAGTAAACTCATTACCAAGAGATGAGAAAGATTACATAAAATAAACATCAATATATCTGTATTAAGTTTAATTACTATAAACTTAGATTAGCAAGAAAAAAGCCTACGTGATGATACAGGCATTGCATGATTTAGTTTTGATTGATCTTTTGAACCTAATTATCTTGTGATGAGTAATTAGCGTCATCTGATTCTTGCTATCATGTTCTTTGATGACCTAACTATAAAGCCCGGAATACGTGAGGCTCAGACACACAACTGGCTCGTTGGTCTAGTGGTAGTAAACGCAACCGCTGAGCATGAGATGCTTAGTACTAGAAATCTGTAATTTGGTTGGGTATACATATTAATCACGCCGACGAAGTGGTAAAATAAAACCTTGAAAAAAACATATTTAGGGTATCTCCGGTACATAATGTGAAGTGGGGATGATGTTTTATCTCACACTCGTATCACACATGGTGTGAAACGTCATTGGTTAGGCCGTTTAAAAAATTGTTATCACAATGAAAACCATTTTTCGATTTAGGGATCCGTTTGCGTAATATTAAGCTTTAAAGTGCTAATTTTTGTTAGAGTCAAGTGTGGAGGACACATGAATCTAACAAAAATTAGCACTCAAGTGACTAGAGCACTAGAGTCAAGTGTCCCCGCCAGTTAAATAGTTGTTTTTGGATAGGTATGTGAAAAAAATCACGGCTGTAGTATACAGGGTCATTGGCAAATAATAGTTTATTAAATTAATTATTATTATTGTTTATTTGTTATTTTTTTTTAATTCATCATATTTTAATTTATCATATTTTCATACAAAAATAAAAATATTTAAATTCAATGCTCTAAATGTTACGAACTCTATGCGTAGCAAACCAAACTGCCGTGTCTAGTGCAAAAGGCAGGGGTGACAGGTGCATGGGAAGCGTAAGTAGGTACAACAAAATACAGAATTGAAATATGTTAGATTACAGGGTCATTGGGAAATAATAATTTATTAAATTAATTATTATTATTGTTTATTTGTTATTTAATTTTTAATAATTCATCAGATTTTAATTTATAATATTTTCATACAAAAATAAAAATATTTAAATTCAACGCTCTAAATGTTACGAACTCTATGCGTAACAAACCAAACTGCCGTGTCTAGTGCAAAAGGCAGGGGTGACAAGTGCATGGGAAGCGTAAGTAGGTACAACAAAATACAGAATTGAAATATGTTAGATTACAGGGTCATTGGGAAATAATAATTTATTAAATTAATTATTATTATTGTTTATTTGTTATTTAATTTTTAATAATTCATCAGATTTTAATTTATCATATTTTCATACAAAATTTAAATATTTAAATTCAACGCTCTAAATGTTACGAACTCTATGCGTAGCAAACCAAACTGCCGTGTCTAGTGCAAAAGGCAGGGGCGACAGGTGCACGGGAAGTGTAAGTAGGTACAACAAAATACAGAATTGAAATATGTTAGATAGAACAACGAAATCTTGGAGGTTTATTTTTGGTAAATGTATTATGTTGTGTAAAAAGTCGTAAAACAAAAGTTGTTTTTTATGATGTTTATGTTACAGTCCTGCAAGGTGTTGTAGTGTCCATATATTTTACCAATAACCCTGTATAAGGAAAACTATCACAGGTAAAAGCCGACTTTACAAGATTATGAGTAACAGCCGACCAACTTACATTTACAGTTGAAAAACTTGTTCTCCCATAAATTCCGTATGGATTAATATATTTTTCAACTACAATGTTAAGTTTTTTCTTGGGATAAATTCATACCAACTACGTAACCCTTCATTGTGCGTGGTCCGACACGCACTTGGCCGGTTTTATTAAATTCACGTTGCCATCAAAATTATACTTCTCAATATCCTACACTAAAATATTTTATCAAAGCCGGGAAATATCGAATCTGACATAATATCTATCTTTACACGCGTTTGTTTTTTTAATAAAGATAACTAGTAAATGCCTACGTGACGCTACCGGCATTGCACTTTGGTTATTTTATGTATTATTTTATTTTTATTTATTAAAAAAATATGTACACACATATAAACAGACAAGAAAGAAACAGAAAAATACGTATATAGGTGATGCTTATTTCTAATGAAATCTCTTCCAGCATACCTACTATAGGAAAGTAGATATAGAGATGTAGACAACGTGTGTAAGAGTATAGAAGAGAAAAAATATGCATAAAATCAAAATAGCTATACACTAATATAAATACATATTTTTAAAATAAATATCACTCAAATATATACTTAGAACTACAATGTAGTGGAAAATAATAATGGCATAATAATATGCAACTATGACGAAGTGGAAAGATACTCGTAGAGTGATCTTTTACTGTTATTTTAAAGGCTGCAACAGTTTGGCAGTCCCTAATGTCAGGTGGCAGTGAATTCTACAACCGAGCTACGTGCACAGTGAAGGAGTAGGAGTAGAAGTCGGATGAGTGGGGAGGGAGTCTAAGGAGATTTCTAAGATGCGAGTCTTTTTGCGATGTCACTATAGAGTAAATAATAACAGCCGCACGGGTTGACCCAAGGTTAAGCTACGCTTGCTGAGGTCAGTCCGTGGATGGGTGACCATTTATGACCCTTAGCACCCCAAAGCACGTTAAACTGATGGTCCCGGCTGTCATTTGTAGATCTTCGACAGTCGTCAGAAGCCCGAAAATCTGACATTCAGTCTTACAAGGGGTATCATATTACCCAGTATCATGGGTTGTGGAAGTCAGATAGGCATTTGCTCCATGTAGAATACTGGTATTCAGCTTCATCCGGTTAGATTGGAAGCCGGCCACTTCAGATTTGGGAAAAAGGTAAAAAAAAAAATATACATATAAGGTGAAAAGGGTAAAACTAGACAGATGATGACTATAGAGTGAATAATTAATTTATTGGCTGAACACATTATTTTGTACGTGATTTGTGGTGATTTCGTATTATTATCTTTAACGTTTTCAAGGCAGGTATTCGTATTGTCAGCTGATTAACGAATTATATGATTTTTCTACATAAACCATTATCTGTGATAATTTTAATGATTGATCAAAATCAAAATATTTTATTTCACATAACCTACATGGGCACTTCTTATGAATAGAAGCTAGGTGCACAATTCCAATTGGTCGTTTCCTATGGGGAAGAACCGGCAAGAAACCCGACGGTTACTCTTTTAAAAATAATTGAATTTTATAATATTTTCAAATAACAGTGTGAATCGGAGGACACGGCCAGTGCAACAAGGACCAGGCACATAACAAAATAGAAAATGGTCAACAAATCTACAGTCTACACTAGGCCTACAACGTTCTCACATTCACAAAATAGAAAAGAAACTATAAAAAAAAAACTATTTTGATTATGATCCGACACAAATCACGAAATATATGTCGACCAATGTAAAGGCCGTCAATATTCATAATACATATTTTAATTACCTAATAAAAAATATAGACTTTCGACGGGTTTTATTTTTACAGTACAGTTGTCAATAATATATGAAAAAAACAGGCATTTGTTTGATTAAAAATATATTATGAGGTGTCATCCTAGCAGTGCTGGCCCCCTTTGTCTACAGAGTTTTATTAAGAACTGAAAGAAGAAGAAACACATTATAGCACAAGACTTGATGTCTTGTGCTATAATGTGTACAATGTTTGTATACCTCATGCAGATTCACTTTCCTACATTTATATTTAAAACAGCATGTACAAATACCAATTTAATCACCTACGGACGATCACAATATAGTCGTAACAATTCGACGTCAGTCAACGACGCAATTCGTTGACGCTGACAACTGGTCCTCTCACCCCATTTAGATAAATACCCACGTGGGGTCAAATCACCAATTATGCGTCATCCGAATCTCGATACCTACGTGACTTAAATCTTGTAGTCATTCATAACTATACAGATCTGCGGTTGGTGTTTTATGTGTGTCTTAACGTAATTTATATTTTGCACCTGTTTAAGCAAGGATCTAGTAAATACTTTAACCATTATCTGTCCTTACAATTTATTAAGTATTTGATTCATTATTATGATTCAGCTGCTGACTTCCGTTTGAAATTACTTGTTTTTAAATCTTAGCCAGTGTTATTAGGTCCTGATAATTAAATAGGTAGCTTATTACTTTATCACCGACTACTTACAGCATAAGCAAATTTTCAACATAAAATTTGACACAATTCAGATCAACCAGAAATGATTTTATGCGCTTACAAAGCCTTTGACGAGAGTCCTTTATGCATCCATTGTTTTGCAATAAGTTGATTGATTGGTAGACAATCTCCGATACCCTTTACTGCTCCGCCGAACCTAACCTAAAAAGCTAAAAGACGTGAAGATACCGGGATCACTTGCAAAAACGTTGTAACTCATAATACAATACATGGGATGGTTAGGTTACAGGACTATCAGATCTGTATTGAAATTAGTGGTATCTTAGGATCAGTCGAGCCCAAATCATTGAACCTAGGAAAATGGGGCAAAAGGACTTTGTTTATGTTCTTGGATACACAATGCAGGATACCCTATAGGCAACGTTTATTGAGCAGTGTTTTTGTTTAATAAGTCTTACTTGTCAAAATAAAAGCGTTTGTCATTACGTTTTTCTTGCCGTGAAATAGTACAGTTTATTCGCCGTGTGTAGGCAAGGTCGTCAGACTTGTATGGATCACTATGAAAGATTTGACAGACACATTTTTTCTACAACGCGGTTTATACGTCGTACTGCAAAGAAACCGTGCCGTGTGGCCTTAAGTCTCGTCTTCGCTAAGCAAAAGTTGTTTCCAAGATTTATTGTTGCTGAAAACATGTTCCAGCCAATATTGCACACAAGATTTGTGCGTAAAATGTTTTCAGCCACAGAAAACCATGTTTCTGAATCAATGTTTGCAGATTTTTTCCTACTCATAATAGGTATACACAATTAAGCTACAGGTCCAAAGGTGTCTACGACATTATGTGTAGGTATTAATTAAAGTACGTATATTAAAATGTGAGTAAACGTTGATAGGTCACGGACGTTTAAAGGAAAACCTATTCAAATCCTTGGATAGTTTAAATGAGAATTTTTACAAAAACTGCAAAAAATATGATAAGTAATAAAATTTCGTAGTAGTTACATGGAGTCATTGTGAATTTAAATATTTAAATTTTGTACGTATTTAATCATTTAAATGTTTCGGAGAATTATGTGATAAACCTCACGTACATGATGAGCAGTTGGTTTTGGGGTTTTTACCCCTTTTTCTTTTACTTACGCTGGGTATTTTCCTTGTTTTAACTATATTTTTGGAAAGTAAAACCGCATTTGAAATGAATCAGCGTTAGTATACCATTATCCTCACAAACTACTGAAAACTTAATACCTTTTTGTGACTATGTACCTACTCGTAGATAGGTCAAGATCGAAACAAGTCGGAAAGTCCTGAGTTGAGGTGTCTACAGCTAAAAAACGCCCAGTATTGGACATGGGCTGGGCCTCCCCTGGAGAATTAACATTAGTGGTCTGTGGATCTATAGCGATACGGTTTAGATATTTGTGTTGGGATACCTCACCTTCTGCAAAGAGGCTTTAAAATCGGACCCGAAAATTTTGAAAAAATACATAGTCTCCTTTGAATAATGCATTCACATTTTTTACCTGCAAGCTCGTCTTCGTACACGTCTCTTTTGCTATGCTGGAAGAATGTAGAAATTACGAACTCCTTTCAATTTGTTCCTGCCTGTAAGACTTTCTTATTAGTGCTCCCGTTGTCTTAACAAGTTGGGTTGTTAACGTTTCTGATCAGCTACAAACTCAATCCATTACTTCCAATCTTGATGATCTTCTTACGACTCTTATTGAATGAAATGAAATGATATCGTTTATTCTGTAAATAAGATATCAGAATCACTTTATTTACACGTCATATTAAAAAAAAAAAATAATCTAGATGGAGTCGACATTTCCTATCTAACTACCCATAGAAGAAATAGCGAAACAAACTCAGGGCAATGCCCTTGTGATCATCAAACAAACTTTAATACTCCGCTGAATCCCCTTTGGCGGATTAATTTTTTAGAAAAGGTACTTCTAATCGTGCAGTTTTACAATACTTATACGTTATATCGTCAGTGACTGCCTCGTTGGTCTAGTCGTCGCAATCGCTACTGCTGAGAACAAGGTTCTGAGTTCAATTCAAGTGTTATTGAGTTTCTCATCTGAATTTTCTCAGTAGCAGCCCGGAGTCTGAATTTGTCAGTTGCCAGGTTGATGGCAATAGGCTAGCCCCCTATTACATGCGACTAGGTACACCTAACTCTTCGGGGAATACTGGCGTGGTGTTATGTATGTATATCGTCAGCCTTTTCCCTACCTACCTTCCTACCGCCACAATAAAACACTACGCAATTATCCTACAACAACATCAATTATAGCACCGCAAATATTAACGTCAACCCGTTTATGTGTCAAGGGTAGATAGAATCAGAGGCAAACAATAAGGCTGTGCCATTAGGACGAGCCACGCCTCTACGTATTGTCGACTAATGATTTGCATTATCTGTGGTTACTGGTTACTGGCTTGTTACTCGTTTAGCACAACAGTAATTTAGTTACCGCTTTTTAGATAGGTAGAGAAAACATCGTAAAAAAACATCGCATTTTGGCAACACATTCATTGTGCGTACTGCTAAGGAGTGGAACTCCTGGCCAGAATCTTTGTTTTTCGATATATCCCGGGAATCTTTAAGTCCCAAGTGCTTACTTCAAGATAAGCGTGCACTATAGTTGTGAAAAAGCGAGACTAAAAGTAGTTTAAATATGTTCTAAAATCGCCAAAATATTTATTTATTTATTTATTAACTCATCATCACTATCATTACAGGAGTTTCCTAATTCAATAGTGTGCCATAATTACAGTTTCATTATTTTCAATAACATATTATGTACATAGTGGTTTTTGTGAACTCACTCAGAGAACTAGTAAAAAGATTTATGCTGTCTGCTACGTCGTTAAGTACGCGCAAGGCACGCCTTATAGGGGCTTTACTAGGTAGATTGGTCCTACTACTGGGCACCGCCAATAGACATGGCCGTCGCCTTCGAAATACATAATTGTCGGGCACACACAGGTTTATTTCTTTCAATATACCTGAGTTTGAAGTCTTGCTACGCAATAATTTAAAAAAATAGGTAGCAAGAGCTATGTCCCTTCTTGTTTCCAATTTATTGTATCCCACCATACCTATAACAAAGTTGAAATAAGTTAAATAGAGATACACCTATAGGTGGTAAAGAAGCCATAAAAACGATTTTTTTTAAATCTGAGTATATTATTCCATAAATTAAATAATATAAAATTACTTGATATGATGATTAATTATCAAAATTCACCACGCTCGTGCCGCGACTGTCGCCGTATCCAGGCGGGTCATTCATAGAATAATTTGAAAATTTTGGAAAATACAACAACTTTGCAAAATGTCTCAAGTAATTTTAAAATTACAATAATTATGTAAAAATATAAAACATTTAGATTAAAAAAAAAAATATTCGTTGTTATGGTTTTTTTACCACATAAAGATGTTCCTCTTAAAATATTTCGTATATGAATAGATACACCTTCCCACACCGAGAGTGTTGAGCAATGCTCGTTTCTTCTCTGTATGAGAAGAGGCCTTCATCCTAAAGTGGGACAAATACAAACAAGGTACGGTATCAGAGTGTTGTATATGCGGTAAAGCGTTTTTACAAAACAGAGTTACAATAAAATAATTAAAAATAGTGTTAGGAAAAATATACAATGTGTGCAAATAAATGGACTCTATGAAAGTAGTTTGTTCAGAATCGTTTACTGAATCGATCTCTGTCATTTTTAACATATAGGTAATTTTTTATCCTAAAAATAATAAAAACTTCGTAAATTACAGTCACAGTTCCGCTATACAGTCAAAATGGACGAAGTACCTACTACCCTAGACCCTTATACGTGTGCGACTAATGTAATGTGACCACAATTTTCTTCCTTCATCAGTATAACTAATAAACAATGTTTTGTACGTAGTAGTCCATCCATCGACCACCATAGTAGTCCATCGTCGACTTTGTCTCTGTCACCCAGACCTAGACTAGAGTCAAGAGCAAACCCATAGTAAAATTATAAATAATAAAAAAAAAGTAGTAGGAACTCAGTGTATGTATTATGATTACAACATGATATTCTAATGAGAGTGTATGGTTGTGTGCGTTAATTCCGGAATATGTTGTATATTAATATAGAGAAGATTGTGACAAGTGACAACCTTTATAGGATTGTTTTTTTTTTTTACAGTCTTACTTGACATAATCTTTTCATTATTTGACATTATTTACCTACAAATCGAATTTCAATTCTTTATTAGAGGCTTTTGTGGACATGATATTTATTCAGATATGTTACTGTAGTTTTAATTGCAATCATGTCATTAATCTTGTATATACTTAGATTATTTTCTATTTTGCGAATGTGAGAACGTTGTAGGCCTAGTAGAGTGTAGATTTGTTGGCACTTTTCTATTTTGCTAAGCACCTGGTAATTTTTGAAAGGCCTACACTGTCCTCCCATATCTATTATCACTGTTATTTCTATTATCACGGCTCTTCTCCATAGGAAACGATTTATTGGAACCGTGCACCTAGCTTCTGACGTTTCATAAGTGCCCATGTAGGTTTATGTGAAATAAAATATTTTGATTTTGATTTTGAGGAAAAAACGAATAAAATAAAAACACATTCTGCTTTATATTATTGCAGCTGTACCATGCTAAAGAGGCTTTAACTTACAGGTGCAGTCACGAGCATAAATATATTACTATGGACAACTCGGCAATAATATCTGATTTCATGATTCATCCATTAATGTCTGTTGTCATTATGACGGCAAAAACATCTATATGAAATCATTTTTGGAAGGCACAATAAGGGCAGCACAAATTTGTCAAACTAAGGAACATCAAAACTATCTGACGAGACAAGCGACGCCAAAATATAGGATGCCGCATCTGCTTCAAAAAGATGTGTCACCTTTTAGAATGCAATTATATCGGACATGTCTTGCGTTATAAATATGTATAGGCCTACTCAGTTAAATTCAGAAGAATGTGATACCTCGTTGTGATCAAAAATATCTGACATCACTTTGGCAGCATAAAAACTTAAGGGCCTTACAAATAAACACGGAATAAAGTTATCCTAGGAATAACTTCGGTATAACCATACATTTTTTGACGTTTATACCTAGCATAACTTTATTCCGCGTTTATTTGTATTGGAAATACAGTATAATGTTTCAAGTTTACTTCTACATCGCAATCAATACCGCTCATATTGAAAAAAATATGTGACATCTCACTGGAAGCATAAATATTTAACAACTATATTAATTCAAGTTATTTCAAAGATCCTGTCTAGACGTATTATTAGGAAATCTAGAATTTTCTGGATAAACAACAACAACATTATTATTTATTATGATTTTACATTTTTCATCATCTTATACTTTATCTTTACCTACAACAAGTTGTCATTATTTTGATTAACCAATTAACGCAATTTACTTATGGGATTTGACAGCAATTCAGAAACTTGGCCATACTTCGAATAAACGAGGGCCAATCTTGCAATTAGGGATCGCTGAAGTTTTGACAGTTTAACAGAATTGAATGACATGGATCAAAACAATGAACATCTTTGAACTGATAAAGAAGCGGTGTTGTTGAATTTTAGAACTACAAACTAGGTATATTACAACTTTTGTGGTCAGCATTTTAAATGCAACGCATTATTTCGGCTATTGTATTAATTTATAAAACAAAATCAAAATCAAAAGTCATTCAAATTATTGTCATATCGCTAGATACTTTTAGTAAGGAGACGTAATAAACAAGAATATTCGACATCTATCGGGATTTCGTGATATCCCTAGGGATTTCGTGAAATCCCTGATATCCTCATTTCCCTGCGACATATACACTTTCATCAATGCACAATAATACATGCTCGTATCTGCTTAACTCTTCGGAACAAAGCTTTCCACATTCCATCATCACTAACGCTACAGTGACAGCACAGCATCTGCGCATCCTTGCTCACTAACCCTCTCACTTCTGTGTCCCAGAAACTAAGTCTTTGCCCCATTTAGATCTGAGCGGCGCAATTATCTGGCGCTCAAACTACACTACGAACATTTAAAGTTTAACTGCATGTCTCATAAACTGCTTTAACAGAACTAGAGATACGATTGTTTAATTAATTACTTAGCTATAGGTTTATCGAAGCTTTTCGAGCTGTTGTTCTGAATTAGCTGCAGTGCCTGCAGTGAGTGTTTTGAGGAAGAATTACAACTTTAAATAATTGGCATGAATTTGTTTACTTGCACTTTAGCATCATTCGCCTGGTTTCACTAGTAAAAAAAAATGGAATTAGATTTGTGGAAAGCCTTAGGATTGGTTATCGTTTAGTGCAGGTACGTACATATCTTTAATGTTTCCCTTTTAAAACAAATAATTTCTTCGTATCGTGTTATTTCTGTAAAGTGTTTTGTTGGTAGTAAACACAAGTACCTACCTAAAATGTTTTTATAGGTTTTCAAAGAACAACTGTAAAATCTATAGGTACATATATTTAACCACTGAAACGTTTTCATGTAAATGGCGGCGGTGCATAGTCATAATTAGATCATAAGCAATGCGCGGGAGTTGCCATTTTGTTCTACATAGATATACAATTCAAATAGAAGTTCCTACTTCCTACTTTTGACAGTAATAATTATGAAGATTTTTGCCTGAAAAATATACAAAGACCTGTGTCCGTTTTTTACTGGAAGTAACATAATTAAAATAGGTACTGCTACAAAACAGCAGAGATGGCCCAGTGGTAACAGCCCCGACTTACGACTTGTAGGTCGCGGGTTTGAATTCTGGTAGGCGCACATGTGACATCTACCACACCGCATTGGGCCCGTGTGGTAGATTACAGTCCACTCATGGACAACAGTCAAACTTTTTTTTTTTTTTTTAATTTTTGTTCTTACATAAGGTTTTGAATACGAGGCTTTTGGTTACTTTGTATTAGTATGTGTATTTTGTCTAATATTCATGTAATATGCGTCTTGTTTGTGCAGAATAAACCATTTTTCTTTCTTCTTTCTTTCTTTCTTTCTTTCTATCACTCCCCCTCGAAGAGAGGAGCCCTGTGTCCCAACAGTCGGAACACGCGCAAAAGCACTACATTTAGTGGGAGAGAAGAACTATTATAATTTAGGTTCTCAAATCCGATTTTATTCTTTCGAAACCTTACGCAACGCTGAAATTCAGACGTCATAAAACATTTTAAAATAACGTCCCTGATTCTTAGCCATGCACAGACACACGCCGCAACACTTAAGTATATTAGCACCGATCAGAAACACGAGTACTTATAACAAGTTAGCTAAAAGCACATAATTATGATAATGCTATTAGTGGGAACTTAATTTATACTCCTCGTGAAACAAGGGGGCATTTAAGTATGTAATCAGGTATTTATCTTGTAACAATGTTCATTAAAATTTTCAATCTCTTTGGAGTTAAATACGGTTGTTAATTGTGCGTTTTCTGGGTTGTTTGGGTCTGTTATCAATAAATCGTTGGTACGTTTGTTTATAGATGTTTTCCTATCTTAAACTTGACGACGCATAGGTATTGCCGACCTCGTAACGGCTTTAAGTTTATATATCACTTGCACGTCATATAACGACAAGGATTATTTTTGCTTTTAAAACCAATGTTCTAACACTTTTGGCGAGTCCAAAAATGGTAGATAACGCAATTAAGAGATCTACTGTACAGTCAGCGTTAATAATAATGGATAAATGATAAATGATTTTATTTCTGTAAGTAGGTTTTTACAAACACTTTTACACGTCAATCATATTTTAAAACTAGATGAGGTCGGCATTTCGTATCCGACTACTCTGAGAAGAAAGACCGAAACAAACTCAGAGGTCACAGTCTCTTTTAAAGTCCAGACAATAATCTTGGTCAAATCATGTGAAGACCATGTAGACTGGTGTCTGAAATGGTCTTTTGAAGAAAGAACCACACAGATTGAGTGGACCTGTCCATTCAGTGCACGCATTTGTCAGTAATCGTGCAGCTCAACTCAGAACATAAGGAGCTCAACGATTCGACGAACAATACCAAAGAAAGGACATTTGGGCAGGCCGCATAAATTACTCAAACTGCCATACCATGATCAGGAAAAAAAAAATGTATATATACTGAGATAAAAAAATAAAAATAAACAAAGACCCACATAGTCTTCACATTCACAATAATTAAAATAATAACATTATACTTCACAAGTAAATATTCATGTCAATGTGTATAAAGCAATCACAATAAAAAAAGTTTCAATATATAAAATTTGGAGCAGCTCAATCCCAAGCCTTTTTGTCCTCAATATAATCTTTAATGGTATAAAAGGCTTTCTGACACAACTTAAGTTTAATGAATGATTTGAATTGATTAATGTTTAGATCTTGAACGTGGCTTGGAAGTTTATTATAAAAGCGTATACATTGACATCTGAACGAACCACCTATTTTCTTGAGCCGTGTTTTAGGTACAACATACATGTGTTTGTTCCTAGTATTTATATTATGGATATCACTGTATTTTTTAAACAATTTTATGTTTTTATGGGCATATAAAAGATTTTCAAAAATATACTGAGAAGGCACAGTCATAACATTAATTTCCTTAAATTTCTCTCTGAGAGAGTGTCTCGAACTTAATTTATAAATTGAACGAACAGCTCTTTTCTGCAAAACAAAGATAGATTGAATGTCGGTGGCATTTCCCCACAACAGAATACCGTACGACATTACACTATGAAAATAACTAAAGTACACTAAACGGGCTGTCTCTATGTCAGTTAAATTACGAATTTTTCTAACGGCGTATGCTGCGGAGCTCAGCTTCTTAGACAATTTATCTATATGTGGGCCCCACTGAAGCTTAGCATCCAAAGTTAAGCCCAAGAATACTGTGCTATCTTCAGGATTCAATTCTCCGCTCTTTATCAACACATTATTTTTCACCTGCCTAACGTGAGGTAGCGTACACTTAATGCATTTGGTTTTTTTTTCATTAAGAAGTAAATTATTAACATTGAACCAATGAACTACTTTTGAGATCGCGCTATTTACATCGTCAGTAACCAGCTCCTGACGTTTAAGTTTAAACAAAAGTGAAGTGTCATCCGCAAACAACACTATTTCATGATTATCCTTTATGAGGTAAGGCAAGTCATTAATATAAATAAGAAACAAAAAAGGACCAAGAATTGAGCCCTGTGGGACTCCCATTGTTACTAAAGATCCGGGAGATCTTTTCCCATTAACGTCAACGCTCTGAAACCTATTACTCAAGTATGAAGCAAGAAGATCCAGAGCGGTGTTCCGGATCCCGTAGTGGCGGAGTTTCCTGATTAACGTTTCATGAAGAACACAATCGAATGCCTTGGACAAATCACAAAAGATGCCCAAAGCATCACATTTATCTTCCCATGCATTATAAATATGTCCTAAAAGTTCAACACCAGCATCAGTAGTTGAACGACCCCTTGTAAAACCGAACTGTTTACTGTGTAATAATTTATTTTTATTAAAAAATCTTTGCAATTGGTCTAACATTAATTTCTCAAAAATTTTACTAAAGGTAGGTAGTACTGAAATAGGTCTATAATTTGTGGGGTCTGATGTACTACCTGATTTAAACAATGATATTATTTTACTATTTTTCATAAGATCGGGAAACTCCCCACAGTCGATACAATTATTAAAGATAAGAGCTAAAGTAGGTGCTACAATGTCAATAATAGACTTAGCAACTTCTACAGAATTACCCCACAGATCCGCAGTCTTTTTTACGTTTAAAGTGTGAAAGGTTTTAATTATATCTCTACAGGTAATATGTTCAAAATTAAATTCCGAATCGCAAACATTAACATTTTCCTTAAGCAAAGACTCAGCAACAGAAGGTGAAGAGTTTAGGGATTTAGTAGTTAAAACGGGAATATCCGAAAAGAAATTTTCAAAGGCCGCGGCGACTTGTGAGTCTGATTTTATTATTTTGTCATTAACTGATAGGCTGTAGTCAGTATTTCGGTTGCTAGACCTTCCCGTTTCACTATTAATAATATTCCAAGTCGTTTTAATAACATTACTACTGTTTTTAATTTTCGAACTCAAATAACGCGACTTGGCCATACAACAAACTTTTTTAAATAATTTTGAATAATTTCTAACATATAAATTAAATTCAGCGGTATTTACACAAGTCCTTTCATTGTACAGCTCATAAAGCCGTGTTCTACTTTTATGAATACCAATGGTAGCCCAATCACTGAAAGATGCGTTACTATTAACCGATATAGTTTTGGGAATAAACGTGGAATGAAATTGTTTACAGTATATATCAAAAAAATCATCATATAGATGAATAGGATCAGCGTGAATAGACAAAGCTGGTAATTTATTAATGAGTTTAACTTTAAAAGCTTCCAAGCGACTTGCAGTTTTGGGGTTAACAGTGATATCCTTTTTTGCCATTTTGTTATTTTGGTTTTGGATAGTAATCCGTTGCCCGCAATGATCAGAATCTAGTAAATTTATAATTTCTTTGTGGCTTGGTACGAGTATAATATCTGTATAAATATTATCTAGGCATGTGGCGCTAGTAGGGGTTATTCTTGTGGGCTCCAAAAATAGGTGTCCAAGATTGTAGGACTGAAAAAGACTTATTATTTTACTACAAGAACCTGATTTTTCTAATAAATTAATATTAAAATCACCGCAAGAGATAATGGACTTGTTCGAGTTACAAATCTTGTGTAACACTTCATCCATTACCTTTTCAAAGCAGTCATACAATCCTGAAGGAGGTCTGTACACACTTAATACAATAAACTGCTCCAATTCTATACAGGCTATTTCAACTATCCGCTCAACAGATAGGCTCACAATATCTTTACGGTCTTTAAATTTAAGCTGGTTACTTACTAAAATTAATGAGCCACCATGTATAGCATTTACTCTGCTGAACGAACTACCAACCTGGTGATTACTAAAATTGAACAAGAACTGGTGGCTTTTAAGCCAATGTTCAGTTATACAAAGAATATCAATACTGTTACAATTCATAAATAATTCTACTTCTAAAACTTTGTTCATAAATCCTTGAATATTTTGATGCACCAGGTTGATACTATTTACTGATTTTAAACTTTTATTTTTGCAATTCTGTACATTATTGCTAGAGGTTGCATCTGTTGTCTTAATTTATAATTTAAATTATTATCAATGTCAATTTTTGAAACCAAATTATTGGCTGAATTATGTAACATGTCATAGCATTGCTCAATAGAAGCAATTTGTTTAGCCAAATTCTTGGCTGTAATAGAAAAATAATATGATAGCGACACAGCTATCTGTCTTTTACAGTACTTTGAAAGATAGTACCTATCCATAAAAAATCTATCTTTTGTCAAATATAAATGATTACCAACATAATTGTTAGTGTCAATTAAATGGAATGAATTGTTATTAAACATCAAATTATGCAATGTCATATTCATTTCAGATCTAAAGTTGTTTTCTTCCTGTGGCAAACTTTGGCTGTATGGGAATGTGAACATAACAATTTTTCTTAAACTAAGGTTGCATAAAGAACTATAATATTGGAGTAATTCTCCTTTATTCACATTACCCCTATTACCAACAAAAATTATTAGAATTGTATCCTGGTTAAAATTGCATTTTATAATTTTTTTCATTATGTCAAATAAAGAACAACCAGGCATACAGTAGTTCATTATTGAGTGTCCCGGATATTTATTTGTCAACAAGTGGCCTAGATCCTTTCCAATTTCATCACAAAATAAAACTATTTCTTTATTTACACTCTGTTTAGGAAAACAATTAGTTGATAGGTTGAGTCTTGTGCCAGTTTGCCAGTATCAATTAATTCTATTGATACTGGCAAACTGGCACAAGACTGCGGTATGGTGGTATCACATATTGTCAATGAATGATCTGGTGTGGGTTCAACAGATGGTGGTTGACAACGTTCACATTTGTTTGTGCTCACCAGCTCATTCATTGCCAATACATATTCCCTCATTTGGTTTTCAGAGGCTGTATATTTGATAAATGATAAATGATAAATGATTTTATTTCTGTAAGTAGGTTTTTACAAACACTTTTACACGTCAATCAAATTTTAAAACTAGATGAGGTCGGCATTTCGTATCTGACTACTCTGAGAAGAAAGACCGAAACAAACTCAGAGGTCACAGTCTCTTTTAAAGTCCAGACATAATCTTGGTCAAATCATGTGAAGACCATGTAGACTGGTGTCTGAAATGGTCTTTTGAAGAAAGAACCACACAGATTGAGTGGACCTGTCCATTCAGTGCACGCATTTGTCAGTAATCGTGCAGCTCAACTCAGAACATAAGGAGCTCAACGATTCGACGAACAATACCAAAGAAAGGACATTTGGGATTTCATAGAAGTAAGTTTCTCTTGTAGTTGGTCAAGTTCATACTGCAAGTCTTCTGTGTCAATTTGGTATTTCCTAGTACTTTTTTCTAAGTTAAATGAATACATATCTAATTGTTTCAGTAGATTTAACCTTTCCCTATTAAGTTTTACATTTTTGATGAAAAACTTTTGTTTTTTGACCATTTTCTTAGTTTTAACTATGTATTTGTTAATTTTTATGTATTTTTTAAGTTTATTTTTACTAGTACCTACCCTCACTAATTTACATGATTTTGAATCATCATGACCTGTTAAATCTATTGTGTAAGAGGGGTTTATTGCAGACACCATTGATGGGGCTATAGGCACCAATTCATTGAAAAGACTTTGATTCAACGAGGCAGTGATGTTAAGGTTTGTTGTCTCAAGTTGTTCAATCTGACTTTGAGCCTCATGTAGCTGCTGTTGTAATAAATATTTGTGATTAAGAGCTTGTTCATACTCATTGCTACACTGGCTGAACCCGTCCACAACAATTTGGAGCCTGTCCCGGGCTGCTATGGCATCAGTGTGTTGAATATATAACTGAGCCATTTCTGTTTTTAACTTGCTATTCCTTTCAAGGACACCAAGGAACTCTATTTCACTTTCATCCTTTTCCCTAATCAGTTGGTCGCAGAGCTTCTTAGACGCTTTTAGTTCGCTCAAAGCCTGAGTGAGTTTTGAATCTTCAAGGCGAGCACGCGCGCTGCGAGTCATAATCATGATTAAAGAGAAAAGAGAAGAGATTGGAACAGAGTAGTGGATTGAATAACAGATGATTAGTTGAACGGAAAATGAAATTTAGATTGTTAAGAAAGAAGTTCTGTCACCAAACTAATTAAGGTTATGTTTACGTTTTTTAAGGTCATTGGCATAAACTTGTAGCCGTAATAAAAGTAATCCAACGAATTGTCGACAAAAAATTAGAACGTAAACAAACTAATACCAAGTAAAATATTTAGTATTGTACCTGATACTTAGATGAAAATGCAACAATTGCTTGAGCCGGTAACTGTCACTGAATCACAATGAAAGTTTTACACTTATTTTGCACTTAATACATAAATTTAACACCGAAAACACAAAATTACGCTGTACATTAGTTAATTTATTGGAAATAGGCCTTATTAAAAAGGAAATCTATTATTTAAAATTAAAATTACAGGGACAAATTCAAATCAGCTGTTAGCTGTAGTGTTGCCACAGGAAAGGAAGTCCTTGGACTGAATGGACGAACAGACTTCAAAATGACCAAAATGAAATATATAACAGCATATTCTATTTCTACAAATAGGATTGCGCTGGACAGCTCCAGTTCTGTGGACGTAGTAAGACGGCGCAGGTGGCTCTCCCGACATCTAGTGTCATTAAAAGATGACCGCTGAACTCTTTAATACAAGCTAGTCACGTAAAAATTATGCTTCTTATTACAGGGGATTGGCAGAAACTATACATGTCTTCACTTCCATAATTTATAAGTCAATAATACAAGCAATAAATAAATTAAAACTAAATATTTAAAATGCATAACATTATATACTTTTATAGGTTCCTATGGGTGCCCATATAGCTTCTACTCTGTCATTACTTATCTGCTGGGCTCTGCTCTCAATATCCCTTAGGCAATGTAGATAAATGGTCAGCGTACAAACAAATAACAAACCTACTATTGTCCTTTTTACAAAGTAAATTTTAAAGGTTCAAATTATATATAAAACATGAGAGAAAACAGCGGTGAAGATATATATTTACAAACTGAATTTAGTTCAACCACAGAACATTACTCAGTAATAAAATGCAACCATGTCCGCAATGTATCCCGCGATACATTTACAGAGCGAGCCATTTTCAACATACCAATTTAGATTTGTTTTATTTTATCTGTTGTTGATATTATTAAAGTATACCGAGAGATGGTAGGAGCAACAGACAGGTGGGTGGACGACCTACAGAATGTCGCGGGAAGGTCCTGGAAGGCCAGGGAAGCAGGGCACAAAAGGGAGGATACAATAGAATATATTAGAAAACTTCATAGTCCATAGGGCTAGTAACAATTTTACTTAAAACCTAGTGTTAGTAGGTACAGACACAGATTTATATGCAAATAAAATTCAGTGTGGAGCTGCATCCACCTTCGCAACATCGGGGAATACTCAGCAGTGTGTGGGATGATGATGATGACAAGTTAATAAGAAACGGCTCTGCTGATTTGTGACTCCACTGATTTTGCTGGACATGGGAAGGTATTTAAGATATTTACTTATTTACTAGTAAAGAGCTTATTACTAGATTATATTTCCTATGCCCCTAAGGAAAAAGGCCCCACTTAATTAGGTACTTAGTTCAAATTCAGCAGCTGAATGATGAGCACCGAATTCAACGGTGCAAAAGGATTGTCTCTGCTGTAGCCATAAATTTACTACAACAGAGACAATCAAATCAACCAGTGCAGAAACCTCTGGAATTTTCCTTGTGTGGACTTCTATAGGCTTTGTTTTTTTAATCTGAAAGCGAGCAAAGAAATCCAATATAAAACATCTGTATAATCCAACTACGAACAAATTGCATTGAACGGCACGTGACATATTTTCGAACACATTTATTTAACTCAAATACCTATTTGTGTGCTATTTCAATGAGTTTTAATTGTATTGAAAAAATTCATTAAAATATTTTTTTAAACAACTACTCTCTAGACACATCTAGTTGTGCACAAGACGGCTATTTTCAGTAGGTAGCCGTTTGTATTTGGGAATGCAATTTATTTATGTATTTATTTTATTTTATTTATGATTCACAAAATCCACAGCTCTTTGAAATTTTAACTTAAAATATAATTATAAGCTAAAAAATTAGTCGTTATAGTAATCGTGTATCTAGTACTATATTATTAGTAGCCATTTTTGTCCCACTTCAGGGCAGGCCTCCCTACCCTCGTTACGCTTATCCCTATCTATTACTGTATCTATCTAATATCATACGTATGTTTAATTACATATATTATACTCGTACAACCTACCTATTTTACGAAAATCAATACACTTGGAATTATGTATTTTTATCCAGAAACACCTAATGTTTACGCTACACACAAAAACAGCTAACCAAACCAGAACCAATACCTACCAGAAACTCATAAACAAGTACGCAATAAAGTGCAACTGCGCTCGCGCCGCTTCCAGCGCGTTCTACCGCCATTTTCAGCCGCCATGTTTACCCGCGCGGTTCGTCGGCCGGGCGACGCACCAATGGCCTTCACCTTAGCTCGAAGGTCCCTTCCCGGAACAGACGCTGATGATTAATCATCGTCATGATCTGCATTCGGAGTGTTTTGTAATGTTTCAGGTTTTCCGAATTTGCGTTTCATAGAATCTTGTGGCGTGGCAGCGTGAGCAACTGTTTTATTAAATTGCGTTGCAGGAAAATAGTATTAGGTTGTGGTTGTGTGTGGTCTCTTTTTATAGTGTATTATTATTAAGTTAACTAAGTAAGGTAACTAGGTAACTAAGGGCTTGTTTTATTATACCAAGCGGGTCAATAAACATCTAGCAGCACCAGATCAAAGTACTTGCTTTTTTCATTACATTATTATCATACTGCATAACTCGGCTTATTCCCAGGCGCTCCATTATTTTATTCCCGGCGGCTCCAAATAAAAAAAATAAAAAAACAATTTTAGTATTTAACTAATAAAACCATGGAGCTCTTGGGAATCAATGTATGGAGAGAATTTTTTTGGAGAACAATAGATTTGGAGCTCCTGGGAACAAGCCCATAAATCATGACAACTTACCGTCTATCTGCAAAAAGGTCCACCAATAATTTATATAAAAATTAATATAAGTAGGTACCTACCCAACAGAGCAGCTGTCATGTCCCTCATTCTTGTAGGTCATTAAGTATCTTCAAAGCGAGTTTTAAACTATAAACACAAAGTTTTCTCTGCTCGTATTGGTAAGACCAAAAGATCTCAGTCAGCATCTGTGCCACAAGCTCAGAAGTCACGGTTCTAAAACATTGACACGTTCCTCCAAAACAAACACAAACTTCGTAAACAGACGTGACCAAACATATTCGATTTCAATCTCAAATACAAGTTACAGCCACGTAAAGACTAAAGGATTAACTTTATATATACTAAGAACAGAATATAGAATATAGTATCTTGTCTAAATCTTAATATAGAAACTATTTAAACTATTACGTAGCTATAAATATATGTAGCTAATCTTTTCAATAATAATTCTAAAATGCAATATTCTTCGACTCTTACTTGCATTACTAGCTGCTGCCGGCGGCATCGCCTAAAAAGCCTAAGTTACTCCATAAATTATCAGCTATTTGCCAGTGAAAGTTCCGTCAAAATCGTTCCTGCCGTTTCTGAGATTAGCCGAAACAAACAGACAGACCGACGAAAAAAAAAAGTTTTTTTTGTTATAAGTACCTACCGTATATACTTTCATAAGCATTTAGTAAAAAGCTGTTATTTTGACATTAAAACAGACATTTCCACTTTAATTGTACAAAATAACATTAAAATTTATAACTGAGGTAACTTTGCTAGGTAAGTTTGTATGTAGGAGGTAATCTCTGGAAGTAGTGACCCGATTTCGAAAATTACTTCACTGGCTGAAAGCTACACTATTGCCGAGTGGCATAGGGTGGTATGTTTTATAGAATAGTTGACTACCACGGGGGCGAAGTCGCGGACAGAAGCTAGTCAATCATAAACTTAAATAAAATAAAATTTTACCTAATACAACAACAGTATTTTTTTCGTGTTTTAATTCGTGTCTCAAACACCATAAATAAAGAATGAAACCAAAGGTTTGTATATTCCTATGTTATACCTATTTGCTGCGTGTACGTATAGAAAACAGTCTAATTCATTTTTATAGATATATTATGACGTTGACAGTCACGTCGGGGTCACCAATTTGCCAACAGCAGTTAGTTATTGCAGTAATTTTTACTTGGAATATTGAATTCCGATAATAAAACAAACCGCATAACATGGTGGGAAAAATCAGGACTTATTTATTTTATATGGAATGTTGTCCAACAAAATTTGTTTAAAAAACTTCATAAATCGAAATGATAAGAATCTGTCAATACTGTGAAGGAACGCCACACATTTAGCAAATGGTCTCTTTCATTATGCAGAATTGAGTAACACTAATTTATAATTTGTAATTAATGGCCTCGGAGATATACATATATATTAAAAAAACTCATCATGAAGTTAGATTAGATTCAGGCACTATCTCGCTGCATTGAATTTAAAATAATAAGAGCAATTTAATTGCCCACCGTCACACTTCAAGTTGGCGTAAAACCACGGACAATCGGGCACTCCTCCATAGTTTCTGCGTATCATTATGCCATGATTGGCAACAGTTGGCACAGCTAGTGACCTTGGCAGGTCCCTATAAACCACTCACCTTGACCTGGCCGGTGATCGCAAGGTCATTGTCACTTGGCAACCGATGAAGGTATGGCCAGGAAGCGTCGCATGAAAATATACTTAAAACCTAATGCTGGGGCCACACATGCGTCTTTCGTCACCAAGGAAAACAATAATTGCTTTATATGTTTTGCTTGCTAAAAATGAATCATGGAAATAAAGAAAGGAAGAAAGGAAAATTGACGTGTAAAACTTTTGTTATTTTACCAATTAAAGAATCGTTTATCATTTAGGGTCATAAAATAAGTTTATTTGCGCCTATTATGACGTGCGTGTCGGACCACGCACAATGAAGGGTTCCGTGGTTGGGATTAATTTACCCCAAGAACAAACTTAACATTGTAGTTGAAAAACATGTTTTTCACGGTATTACTCGGTAACTTGTAAAGCTTACTTAGCAGTGATAGTTTTCCTTTTAACTTCGTTATATATACTACTGCCCTGAATTTTTTCACGTATCCAAATATAACCATTTAGCTGGTAGGGGGGGGGGACACTTTACTCTATTAAAAGTTAGCACTTTAAAGCTTAATATTACTCAAACGGATCCGTGAATCCTGTTACCTTTGTGCACAGCGATCGCAGACAATTTTTTTTTAAATTAATTATTATATCATTATAATTTGTCAGTGTTTCATATTTTACGTAGCTAAATATTAGCATTCAAAATGGCCGACGTGATCAAGATTATTATGAAAGAGACATAATTCTTGATGATCTTCAACGATATTTGCAATTCATAGACTCAGATGAACATCATTACAGTCGCTATGCAAAGTTAAACAAAACTAGGGTGAATTGGATCAATAAATAAGTAAAAGTAATCACAAATATGAGGTGTATATGTCAATGAATTGGGTACTTACGTCTTATAATAAAAATGCAGTAGTCACATTAGCAGCATCGTTATTATTTGATGCACAGTCACCCTTGCGATAACTGGAACTCTGTCTGATCTTTCACTACTATAGCCGATAGTGGTTGTTCACATCATTGCGTGTATCGTGTTGTAGCGCGAATTTTTGAGACAACACACGCAGATGCGGCCTCAGCAAAAGCATATAGAGGTATGAGGAACAGGGGCCTAAGTCTACTAATTTACAAACGTTGCAATGGTCTCGCCATTGTGAGTATTTGACAGTGTTTGTATGGCAAATCTGTCAAAAACTCACAATGAAGAGACCATTACAACGTTTGTACATTAGTAGACTTGGCCCCCTGGTTCGGTACAGGTTTTTGTTCTAAGTCATGCTTGTTTCCGCATGCTATTTTCCTTCACCGTTTTAAAAGCAGTGGTGATGAAATAAATTACACAAAATAAAGTGCCTGCCTGGTTTCGAACCCACGGCATATTACACGTATGTCGAGGCCGTTACCACTGGGCCACTGCAGTATCATTCATTCATCATCAATCATTTCAGCCGAAAGACGTCCACTGCTGGACATAAGCCTCCCCCAATTGGGAGGGTTTGCCATAATCGTCACGCTTGGCAGGCGGGTTGACGATAGAGTATGGTGTTAAAAACGCATAGAGAACGCTGCTGCCCATTCTCTAGTAAGTCCCTTAGTCGCCTTTTACGACACCCACGGGAGGAAATGGGGTGGTGCTATTCTTTACGTCCGGCACCACTTGGTACTGCAGTATAAGTGACACAAAATAATTTAACTTTATCTTGACTATCGTGCTTGGCTCGCTATGCTAATCTCAACTTAAGTTACAGTTCATGTTAATGGGTTAGATTCTGCGGAAAAGTGGAAAAAGTAGTTTCGAAGTCTGGTTAGTTTATTATAGAGGAATATTTAAACAAGGATTTTCTAGGAAATTACTGTGTAAAAGTACTTTAAGATGTTCCATACTATCTTTTGAGCCGGTAAGCCAGGACCTCTAAAGTTATGTCTTCTAAAACTATAGAGAACGCGGTGAATTCAAAAATTTGGAATTCACCGCGTTCTCTATGTTAATGTAATGATAATTATAATCGTTTCTACGGCTTAGACTTTACGGACACGATTTCAAATCGCAAATAATAAGTTTGAAAGGACAAGCGGAAGGGTTTTGCCTAGCAGTGCATTGGATATTATAAAGAGGGTAGTTATCAAGGCTGCATCATTAGCAGTGGAAGCGTACTGGGCCCATTACCTCTTAGAGTTGGGGAAAAATACGAAAAACACAGCTGATATAAATAATAAATATACTAGCAACCCGCCCCTGCTTCGCACGGTTTTTACGTATTGACAAAACATCGAGATTTCTTTATTATATGTAAGTTTACACATACATAAACGTAAAATCACGCCATTCAAGTATTACGTAAGCACCAAATGGGGGGTCTTTGCTTTGATTATTTTTGATGACATGGGGGACGGTCTGGATGGTGATTACGTCAGCAATATTTATTTATTTACTTTTTCAGATTTTTCTGCAAAATTTTTTGATTTTAATTTGAACAAAGATGGCTACCCCATGTTCAGGGATTCCCCAAATAATTGATATTGCTTACTCGCTGTCACGTGGTGTTTTATGGTTAGACAGAACCGAAGTAGGGAAATTACTTATGGGCATTCAATTAATTTATCCATACTAATATTACAAATGTGAAAGTAACTCTGTCTGTCTGTCTGTCTGTTTGTATGTTACGTTTTCACGCCTAAACCACTGAACCGATCGTCATGAAATTTGGCAGAGATATAGCCTGGGATATGTAGAAGGACATAAGCAATTACCGACATCCACGCGGGCGGAGCCGCGGGCAAAAGCTAGTAGTCTATAAATTCCTTATTTCTAGACTAGATTTAAGAAAATACCTCGTTTACTTTGAGCTTTGCTTACTTTTGCTGACAAGAGGGAGGTGGGGGCTCAAAATTACTAAAATTCTGCTTACGTAACTTACATACTCCTTTTTCTTCGTTTACGTTCGTTACGTCAACCCACATCAAAATCTGTTGCATAGTTTAGAAGAACAACGTGATCACACAGACAAACATATGAACCACTTCATGTTTGTCTGTGTGATCAACGCAATCACACAGGATTGCGTTGTTGTAATTTATATAAGGCACCTTAAGATTGTGAGCACCTTTTAGTTCATAATCTAGTTAGATTATAAACCATCGATAAAGTGAAATGTTACAATATAACGCATCAATTTTCGGTAGTTGTGTATCTATCAATCTCAAATCGTCGAATTGTGAATGAACCTGCACTTATCGACAGGGTTCATAATCTGTCAGATTTTATCACCTGTAAACTGTGAACCGTCCCTGATTGGTAGGTCTTGGCAGTAGCCGAATTGGTCTCAGTAACTAAGACAAGGCACCCCGACCATCTGGGTTAGGCTAGGTTAAAACTGTGACCAACCTTGCACGAGCCGAGCGAGCGAAGCGAACGGTGCCGCGGCAATGGCCGGCGAGCGCTTCTTCCAAGTTGGTTTCAGTTACATGGCTATTTAGTAGTAGTGTAAGTTGCGTTCATCGCATGCAAGTTTGATACCAGTTCACAATTTGTGCGTTCGGTGACATATATGTGTGGATTTCGAACTCAAAAAAGTTATTCAAACTTACTGCTACATACATGTGTCAAGTTTTCACAAGAGCGAAAAATATAAATGAACCACTTAGACACTAAAAACTAATTCTGTGTTTGACTTGTTGTGGAGATACCCTCTTTATTTATAATAAACGTTGCTTACTCAGATCTTACGGAAAATACTAGATTTTGTTTCTAAAAGTTTTTAAGAATTCTAGTCAAGTCTAATTAGCGTTAATTTATTCTAACAATCAGCGGATCTATCTTTGACTGATAAGCTTCTCAAGAACGCTATAATCGTCGAATTAGAGGTCAATGATCCTTTGTACAGACTTGTTTTATTTAGTTCCTTGTTGCCGAGTAATATATACATTTTTGAATTTCAAATTTTTTGGACTGATGTCGAGACCTTATCTAGATTTGAAGCTGTCGCATTTACCTGATAACGGTAAGAGGTCAGAGCTATGTTAGAAGAGGTGAGCCTAATGCCTGTTATTGGGCACAGTTCCAAACTGCTGCAGGTAAGTTTTGGCTTAGAAATAGAACCCAAGAATAAAAATATGCATCAGCAATTGCGACCACTTAGTTCATGTCTTCTTCTATCTTCTTATACAGGGTTGCGAATTAGTCACCTGCATCAGTCATGTGGGTGATTCTTTGAAACTTATATCTGACTCTGGGAAAATTACTTAATTCCCATGTAACAGTAGATAGACGCATCTGTAGATGAATCTGTTTTATTTTATTTTACTATCCCCAATCAATTTTCTTTATTTGTAAACACAGGTTTACAAATAAAGAAGTTTTTCTATGTTTTGCCATTTGGCGTACAAATATACATTTAAGGGAGGCTTTTAAAAATTAAGTAAACTCATTTATATTCATTCATGCATTTTTTTTATTCAGTAGTATCAATGTAATTTTTTTAAATGTAATTTAATAAAATGCTAAAAATAAATAATAAATAAATAAATAATAATATAATAAATAAATAATATAATAAATAAAATAAAAAAAACAATATTTAACGAATTGCGATACTGTCAATATCAAAATAATATCAACAAGTTACTGATAAGAAAAATGTTTAAAATTGACATTGTCCACAGAATTACTATTAGAGTCGTCATGCATTCATAGTTATGTTACGAGACAAACATTATTATTATGTTATGTCAAAGAACTGCCATCAAAATAGTCACTGAGAATAGTAACTTTTCTGCGTAATTTACGCTTGTTTACTAAATTTAGAATTTTAATATTCTTTGTTTGGGCCATACAAAAAAGCTTTTTCTCTTTAAAGCCGTACCTGCATAATATGGTATTATAAGCTCTAACTTATTTTTGTCCCGTAGTTTCCTATATTGGCTTTTAAAAGCTATTTCATTTCATATAACGTGATGTTTGTATATCGAAATCTTGTGCAAGAAAATCAGTAAATCTGCCTATGCCCTGCACACATTGTCGTCTATAATAAGTGTGGAGGCATTACTTAAAGCCTACTATGGTTTAACAGAATCTCATCTACGCTATGGTGTCATTTTTTGGGGCAACTCAACAGACACAGACACGGTATTCAAGGCTCAAAAGAGATGCGTTCGTTCAATATTTAAAATTAAACCTACTGATAGTTGCGTGCCTTACTTTAAAAAATATAAAATACTTACTTTGCCATGTCTGTACATTTCAGGAGTAGCTGTTTTTGTCAAAACAAATCCACACCGATTTAAACAATTAGATGAAGTAGTCCCACGTAATAGGCGCGACAATAGCAGGATATGCTCTCATACTGCGAGAACAACCCTCATGCACAAAAGTGTATTCTGTATGGCTCCTATCGTATATAATAAATTACCTACAAGTTGGAGAGAACTGCCCTTGTCACTTTTCAAAAATAAGCTGAGAAATTTTTTAGTTAGTAAAGTGTACTACAATGTTGTAGATTTTTTTAATGAAAAGGACTTTTCATTCCGATTTCTAATATACATAGTTAAGAATAATAATTGAATAATGTGAATCTTAAATCAATTTTGAATTTTTCTATTTGACTAAATAATAATGAATATTCTGGACATAATTTAATCTATTTTGACTATATTATACCTATAATATCTTGACATCAATTATTATGTATTCGTTGTGTATTTTGTAATGAAATTTAGAATGACTAGTATTATGTCAAATGCAATGAAATGTAATTTTCTATACCTACAAAATTTGTACGCCGTTATTAGCAAAACATGGACGCACAAAACATCTATTAGTTCAATACCTTGCATGTCTGATTAGTCAGTTTATGTAAACGCATGTTTGACAAATAAATTATCTTTATCTTTATCTTTGTTTAAAATATATAATTACGAATCGGATATGAGTTTCATAACGAAAGTTGTTTAGAATGCTAGACCGATTTTGTAATTTATTTTTTTAATGTTTGTATGGGAATTATGTTTTTATGGAAAGAAAAATTGAACAAGTTTCCCGTAATATTTTAAAATTCGGGAAATACTGAACGTTCTTTTTTCTATATATCGGACAGGATTTTGACAGGATACCATCTATCGGGTCAGGTACATATGTACATTGAAGTAAAATTGGTAGGTAAGCATAATGTTCAGAAGTTTTTACAGGTTAACAAAATAATGATTATTTTTATTACCAGCACAGTTCTATACACTGCAAGAGAAATTACCATGAAGAACGAATAATTGTCATTCCTCACGTACTTTCCAAATAAAAACTCTCTCACAGTCGCCGTTTTCTTGGAAGAATTATCAACGATCCGCCTCCACGCAGGCGGGTCTCGTTGACAAAATCCCTCTGAAGTTCCCTTTGATGTAATAATTTGTTCCAAAAATCAATTATCGAAGCACATCATAATCTTTTGTTTGAGCACTTGTGAATTTAAAAAAAAATGTTTCTTATGTGTAAAATCAGTGGCACCATTTTACGTTTACGTTTTACGTTTTTGCTCTTTAGCAGATCTTTTTTTTCTGCAATGTAACTAAATGAAAACTTAATTCATTTTGACGAAGTACAATAAGTTGTGCTCTTGTGGACTTAATGCCATAGACATTTTCTACCAGTCAACCTTTGGGAGATGCAGAGCGAGAATTGAGGAATAAATATTTATATTTATATAAACATATACCTTACATTAAGAGAAAGCTTTTAATCTAACCAAGTTAAGCTCTAGGGATTGAAATAAAACCTACGACTTAAGACATTTAACAGATCTGTGCCAACGCTAATTTTCTGCGTCTTCTAACCGTACAAAAAATTAAAACAATGCCTGTTAACGTAATATCTAAAATCGTATGTATTTTATAGCCATTCAATTGTTAAAAATTGCGTAGTTTATAACTATGGGAATTTATTGCATTAGTTACGCCATTATAATCAAAAACTAGTTTATTGTTTAGTGTTATTGGGTTTTTCCATCTGGAATTTCTCAGTAGCAGCCTAGAGCCTGGATATGTGCCTGGTTGATGGCAATAGGCTCGCCCCCTATTACATGGGACTTAAACATAACTGGCGAAATATGGAGTCCTATAGGTACACCTCTGCCTTACCCTTCGGGGATATCGAGGCGTGAGGTTATGTTTGTGTTTGTTAATTTATTATTGGCGGAGGTTCTACATTTTTGAGATTTTATGGAGTTATGTTGTGCTTATGTTGTGCTTGCATCTTTATCAAAGTATGAACAATTTTGTTTTTTGTGGTACTTTAGGTGCTGAAGACTCAAGCTGTTGATGCCTCCTGCGGAGCTACATTGGAAGGAGCATTTGGCTTTGAGCAACTCCCAACCTGTAATGACAAACGCCTAACCTATTATCCAAAATATGCAGGTGTTCGGGAAAAGAAAACTCATCTTTTGGGACAGAGCGTGTTTGCTCTCCAGCTTCGAGTGTATCTGAAGAACATGGTACCTCTATATTGTTGCTGAAAAGGATCCTGGCTGCTGCCTTTAAGTCACCTTGGGTAAACATAGCTTCAAAGATTTTCGCTTATCAGCCTTTGACACCTTATTCCTTATTTGATGACTTATAACTTATAAATTACATCCTTTCGTGAATATTATTTCCTTCTTTAATTTTGAAATTGAATTGCCACTTATTAATCCTAACGTTCCTGCGAATCAGTTCATTCGAAAAGCAATTGAAAACAACTGTTACATTGTGGTTGGATCTGATCCGTTATACTCGTATAATTGCACATTCGGCGTGAAATTTAGATGTTTACAAAAATTTACGATTACTGAAAGATAATAATAAACTCTAATTATTTTTCTACATGCAAGAAATAGTGTCTATGCAATTTGGCGATAATATGTATGGCATTCGAAATGCAGCATTGTTTTAGACCTTACGTGTAAAAATAAAGAAAATTTAGCATGTGGGGCGCGAATCTGGCCCAGACGATCTGAAATAGATTTTTTACACATAATATTATTACCTGATGATTATTCGGTCTGCTGGCTTGAATATCTAAAGCGAATAAATAAAGATTGACGGCCTGATATGAAGCAGGACTGTTTAGGAAATCGGCGTCGAAAGTCATTGAACTGATCCTTTTAGAATTTGTCTTGTATACTGATACAGATCATTTATTTATCCTTCGCTCATCACGTTTTATTTCGGGCTAAAACCGACCTTACTTTCTCGGTGAATCTAAAAATAATTCATGTCTGGGAATAATCAGCCGTATTTTTAGACTTAGTAGTAAACAAAAGAATAGAAAAATATACAACTTTGACGTGTGTATTTCGCAACACATTGGATGGAACATCTGTTGAAGGAATGTCTATCTGAAATTGTACGCTACATTTTTTTTTAGCAATCAGCTTTTTCGTTTATCTTTTAAAGTTTGGTATTAGTAATTATTAATATTATACTAATCTCAGTTGCGTCTAAATATTGCTTTGCGATGCTTTGTCTTTTACTGATGGCCTTTTGAGAAATCAATCTATTCTTTAAAATAATGCAATCCACTATTGCTTCTTTATGCAGTCTTATCTAAATTCATAGCTCATCTTTTCCAATTTCTAGACACAAATATGGAATTTATTCAACACCTCCAATTTTATTTTCAAATTCAGTTCTAGCTGGCACTATCTTATTGTTGATCAATAGCCCTATCAAATTGAATGGCATCATAATCTTTTGTATTGTACTTTTTTCTGGAATCGGTTACGCCCGAAAAACAAATGTTATTCGTTCCGAGTTTTTTTAGGATCTGACTTTTATTGGTCCCAATTATTTTTTGCTAATTGTGGGGCTGGGTCGAAAAGATTATGGCATAATAGCGGGTTGGCGCAAAAAAAGGGCATGACTGAAGTTTAATGTTAATTCTTTGGACACGGTTCAGTTCTCTTAATTTAAAGGATCTATACCGAATACCTATACTGTAAAGTACCCTTTTTTTGCTTAAAGATTTTTTCTGGTTTGTCCTGATTATTGCTGGGGTTCATATTTTTCTTATATACTGGTGATGATTCATGATTACGATTTGAGACCCATTTTTTTATTAACTTTGGATTGGCGTTATTGTCCCTTACCGTTTAGATGAGTCATGTGATTTCAAGTAAATTTTTCTGTTGTTCTATTAAAGTTTCCTTATTTTGTTGTGAGTTTGATATTACTTGATTTAAAGGAGAGGCTTTGTCATAAAAACTCATACAAGCACGTTAACAGTTTGGTTATAATTCTTACATTAGATTTAGAGAAGCTTCTTGATTTCACCATCAACAAACATGCATTGATAATGAAACAATTTCGTTGATCTTGTATACTTATTGACAATATTTTCTGTATTTTTTTTACAATTTTTAAACAGGTCTTTTAAAATATTTCCTTTATTACTCGTATTAATTTTCCATGAGTTTTACTTCACTCCAATATGCTTACCACTATAAATGATTTATTAGCTTGTCGTGAACTTTCTTTTTTATTAAATAAATGTATATTTTTCTTTATACATAGATATTGCACTTTCGTAGTCCCACACTTACTTGCACTAAAGTTCTTCCGTAGTAAAGTTATTTTTTTAACCAACTTCAAAGAAGGCTAAGTATGGTAATGTTACTATAAATTTTCATCCAATTTTCAACTTTTCACGCTTATTTTTTTGTTTTTTCAGCCTCTTATTTATTATTCATAAAACACGAATCTTGGCAATATTTTTCCCCATTACATCGAGTGTTTACGTAGTACCAAGGCAACAGTTGAAGGTCAGAGTTCGACGCTCGTGGTCAATGATACTCGGTGGGCGAGACGTCTACGACGCTTTACCTTAATGGGATTAGCAGTATGTGTGCCGATTGGAAATGTATTAATACTTGTGTTGTGTTACGTCTTTGTGCAGGGTTTAGGATCTTTTTGATAACTTCTGCTTTTCGCAGAGTTGTCTTGTATTTGTTAATCTCAGTTTTTAATTTCAAATCATTACAAAAAGTTTCATAAGTTTATGAAATTTCAAACTTTAATATAAGTACGTACATAATAAAATTTTTAACTTAACCTGGCCAATGTCTAGGCTGTGTGCAGACCTCATTAACACAATTTAAAAACAGATTTGTTACGTGCCTTTTTTATTTGGACCATATTTTGGTACGGTGTTCGCAACAACATTGTTTTCATAGAGAGGGAATATTCTGACTTAAATCTTGAAAATACCTTAGCCTGTCTACCATACAGATAGCTTCTTAAGTAAATTTAATGAAAGTCCATAGCTTATCTATCAAAGTGAAGTAGTAAACAATTCTCCGAGACGTTTTTAACGACTTCTTCTATGATAAGTAGCTGATACACCCTGTATCAGCTGTTTTTACTTCACATGTCAACAACGAATTAGGTGATAATAAAGTCGTAAAAAGTGGTTTATTATCACGTAATTTGTTTTCACTAATGATAGCTGCTTATCATTATTATGAGAACATTAAGATTGAACTGAATGCCC
The DNA here is from genome assembly GCA_947523025.1 of Dryobota labecula. Taxonomy (NCBI): domain Eukaryota; kingdom Metazoa; phylum Arthropoda; class Insecta; order Lepidoptera; family Noctuidae; genus Dryobota; species Dryobota labecula. The sequence goes on from OX383300.1 coordinate 2,130,346, forward strand.
CATTGGTCTAGTCGTCGCAAGTGTAACTACTGACTGGCCCTGGGTTCAAACCGTAGGTTTGGCAAAGTGTTATGTTTTACCATCAGGAATTACTAAGTCTGAATTGGTGCCCGGTTAATGGCAATAATCTCGTCCCTTATTACGTATTTGGAAGAAAATAATACTAGTGAAATACATATATGTAGGTATTTGTTTTATATACCTCTGCTTACCTCTCTCAAATTTATTGAAACTTCCCGTTCTTATGCAGTGTTTGAAAGTTAATTCTTAGTAACGTCGTAGATAATATGACCTCACTAAGTTTACTTTCAACCACTGTTATTCTGCAATTCTGCTTGCCCTGTCTATACCAATGTGATGCGTCATGTTCTAGCTACAATAATATACTTTGATGCATCAGTAACATTTCTATTAGCTCATTCGACCAAGATTAATGTTCGGGTTCGCAATAGTTCAACCGGGATTTGAACCCTCGACCTTCTAGCCGGGACTTGATTTTGTTAGTTTAATAATAGTCTATTTATATTTGGTCAAACTACGAAAAACATAGTAATAAAGACCGTAGTATAAACATAACATCATGACTATTTTCCCCCGGAGTGGTAGGCAGAGCTGCTATATTGGTACCCCCAAGTTTCACTAGTTATGTTTGACTCCCATGTATGAGGGCGAGACATCAACTAGGCACAATTATTGTAAGTAGGTAGAGGTACCTACTATCGCGGGTATCCAGATCGAACCACCGTAATGACTATTCTTGCTTGCAGTGCTCGGCTGCTACAGTAACGCTTACCTGCGCTCATATAGTTACTCTTCTTCTTTTAATTTAGAAAGTTTAAATTTAGTTTTAAAGACTAAAAAGTCTTTAAAACTAAATTTATAATTGTAATTACAAAGAGCATTTTGCATGTGGTGTTTGCCTGTAATTGGTTGTGCAGTGAGACATATGACACAATAAATTACTTGTTTGTTCCTATGTGTAAAATATCTGTAACAACTGTTGGTGAACCTTAATTAAATAAATAAATAAATTATTGTAAGTAGGTAGAGGTACCTACTATCGCGGGTTTCCAGATCGAACCACCGTAAGGACTATTCTTGCTTGCAGCGCTCGGCTGCTACAGTAACGCTTACCTGCGCTCATCAACCAATAGCATCGCAGCATCAGATTTTTACAAAGACCCTTGATTTTGTGCCTAACTGAAAAAAAAAATACATCTGTCATCATTGTTACAGAGCCTGAGAATTTTTTTTTTATTGGTCGTCATAAAAAGGGGGGGTAAACAGATGTGGTATTCGTGTGCACGGGATATAGGATTTATTTTTATGAAATACAATTAATACATTCAAATTAACTAACGAACTAAAAAAATATAATAACCTAACCTAACTAAAACTATTAACAAAATAAACTAAAATATGGCATCGAAAATTCCTCCGCATCGCTGTCAATGAGTAATGTACCCAAGAGACTCTTAAGCATTGCCACGTTGTATTGCAATACTTAACCTCTGGCCAAGGTACAAGCTAGCTCTTGGGTCACAGGAAGTGTAAACCAGCCTTTTGGAGATTTCATTGAACAAAACATGAGCACTGGGATCCCACGGTCCGAGGGTTTAAACCCCAAACTGCTCGAAAATATAGTTACCGATAAAGTTACTATGCTTTTGCCGCTTGAGGTTTTCAGCAGCCGCAGCAGCAGCGCCAGCACAGCACGCCGAGCCAGGAAGATGGGATATTGTTTTCAAGGTTAGATTCTTCTGCCCGCGATAGTACCTACCTAACCGCCGATGGCTTGAATATTACTAAGTACCTACCACGTCGCTAGACAGAGACAGTTCTTGTATATTATTTTCGTCTTTATTTTTGCCTTTTAATATGTACAAAAACACCGTCGAAAATAAAAGACAGCATGGATGAAAAAAATATAGGATATGTTTGCAATGTATTTACGTGACATCTCTCACAGCTTCCGCACGACAAGCAGGCACTCAACATTTTCCTTCATTCCAAAAATATGTGTGTTTTTCCGTGTACATAAAAAAACTCGCTCAATTAACCTGTCGATGGTAACATGGCAAGAGTCCTGAAAATGACATGGTTCACTAAAAACGTAATATTTACGACGCATCTACGCTTACGTCATTTTTGAACCCCAATGTACTATATCGAGCAATTTATTTCCCACGAAAAACGGGAAATTGAGATTTTTATGTGAAGATATTTATAAAGAAATGTGTATTCGTTTGACGAACGCATTCGTCTTTTGCGGTTGAGCTAGGTAGGAACGCGAACATATTTTTGGGGTGAAATCTTGATAAGACGTCACTAATATTTCTTTGCTGAATCGGGAATGAAGGAGAAATGGGGACGGCTTGAAGGTAAACATTTTGATTCCTGATTGCGAAACTGATACATTTTCGGTGTTTATATTTCATGAGTTGGAAAAACACCGTTGAAATTTGAAGAAGCAAGAAAAGGTTATGCCATTGTTGGCACCAAATTGTATTACTTCATATAGTTTTCAATTATCTCGTAGCTTTAAGGACCGTCAGATTATTTTTTGTTTTGTGTTTACAATCTACCCGGAGAGGCGGAGACATCACACCTCTTTTGATCCTATATTTTGAGATCCGAATAGTTTTTTTTTTTTTTTTTTTTTCATATTTACTTTCTGTGTTTTTATATTTATTCATACTCGTACTTACAGATTACTAACAAACAAAAGTAAAAAATATATTTTTTTTTGTCGAAAAATTCCTCCGCATCGCTGTCGACTGGTAATATTATATCCAAGAGACGGACGGCATTGCGACGTTGGTAAAAGCCAGTCCCTGGGTCAGGGGAAGTGTCAACCAGCCATTTGGATATTTCGTTGAACAAATCATGAGCACTCGGACTCCACGGCCCGAGGGTTTAAACCCCGAACGGCTCGAACATGTAATTACTGATGAGGTTATTATACTTTCACCGCTTGAGGATTTCTGCGGCCACAGCAGCAGCGCCAGCACAGCACGAACCAGGAAGATGGGATGGCGCAGGAGTATCGACAAATAGATATAGCTTCTGTTAAATAAACCTACACAGCTTTGTATCCTTAACAAACAAGAACTTACTTCCCGAATAACACCCAAAAAAAGCCGCTGGCAAAAGCTAGTATCTGCATATACATATCCCTATTTATACTAAAACCCTTCTGGTTCCACCCGCAAATAGCCACAGTTATTACAAGGCGGTAAGTCTCTCCTAACTTTGGACTTTACCAAATTACAAGCGTTTAAAATTCAGGAGTTTTGCGCGCTAATCTCTTACTAGTTCGCACCAACCGCGTCCGATGTACAAATATTTACAGGGGCGACCCAGCTGAGGTCAATTTTCTTACTAACCGTAACTGTAACATCATAAAAACCACTAGAATGATGCACAGAATTCAATTTTATCGTCCCAATGTTAGAGTTGAAATTAGAGTGTCCGAGCAACAGTCGTAAAATTGAAGACTGGTGTAATATAATCTACGAAATCGAATTTTAAATTTAGATTGCTAAAGTTCATTTTGGGTTGGTACGATCGTAAAAATCTTTGCTAGTCCAAAATGATGCAGGATTGATAACCTTGCTAAGTGATTTTAGACTGTACGTTGTATTTTCAGAGTATGTTTTTCAATGTTTTTCATGAGATACAAGTGCAGTGCACTTTGCCTGCGGTTCAGTGATGCACCTCAGAGCACGAGACTGATTTATGGTTATAATAAATATATGGGTGTTTAATGTTCAAGATTATCTATAGTGAGTAATAAAAGACGGTGTTTGTATGTAAAATCTGTGTGCTAATGTGAATTTTATGTCTAAGATAATTTTGCTCGGAAGTTGGAAAAAATATGTGACATTGTCTCAGTTTTGACTTTATGAAGAGACGGATTTGAGATACAGAGTCGCAGCTTTATTTACATACTTAGGGCTAATTTCACCAATGAAACTGTACGCGATTAACACATCTAAACTGAATTCTAGGGCTGTCAGTGTCATCATTGCTGTGGAATATTGGCCCTAACAGGTATTGAAGGCGGTTTAGATGTGCTGATCACGTTCAGTTTAATTGGTATAGTGATTAGGTCAATAAACTGCCGTATACACAGGTCTAAGATTTATCAAATCTTGTTAGGCATTTTAGTTTTACTTTACATACTTACTACAGTTTTGGTAACGTAAACGTTTTGTTTTGCATATAAGAACCGATTTTTTTTAATGATGATCGGTTCATGTATTTAGGCGTGAAAACGTAACAGACAGACGGACAGTTACTTTCACGTTTATAATATTAGTATGCATTTCTGACTTTATCGATTTTCGTCACTCCACAAGTCCACACACCTATCTCAATATAGTCATCTCTGCTGCATGCAATCTTTTTTCATTCGTCTTCTTCGGCCCAGCATTCCGATCCATACATTACGACCAAGTATTGTAATAATTTTATAACTTGATCGGTTAATGGTTTACCAAAAGGTACAATGTAATAGTACATTACTTACCAAGGGCTGTAAAAGAAAGAAAGCCCGAAATCGCAGGTATTTGTGACCCGAGCCAAGGGTTGTAAATATGCGATAGAGGGCTTTCTTTTTTTCTGCCCGAGGGGAGTACACAATTTTACGTCTTTACCTGGCCACAATGCGAGTTTTACTGTACGCGTAGTGTGCGGTAAAACTCACATTATAGCCAGGTGTGACGTAAATAGTTTACCAACATTCATAGCAAAAGCTATAAATTTTGTACATGCCTTTAAGTAATGCATTTAGACAGTATTTTAAGATTTGTGATTATTCATTCTTACTATCTTTGTAAATATGTCGTTAATGTGCCTTGCTTAGTAACAAGAACAAACTTAACAATTGTACATAGTTGAAAAACATGTTATCCCATACATTCTAAGTGCAAATATAATTTTGTACGCACAATATTGAGATATTTGCCATGTTATTTTAAGACCATAGACTTAGGTTTTCCAGTAATCTGTAAGTATAGAACTAGCATCGGTATTTTTCCAAAATTTTAGGCTCTGTAGTTTTGGAGATAAGGAAAAATAGAAAGAACTCCTTTTCTAAAATAAATACCCCTACCTAGTTGATATTCCACCAACTCGCACTAAGCGTTTTCAAACGTCTTTTATAATGCGCGCAGCAAAGGAGTGGAACTCTCTGCCTGCGTCTGTGTTTCCGAACGCATACAACCCTAATCTATTCAAAGGGAGAGTGAACAGGCTTCTTCTGGGTAAGCTCACTCCATCGTAGACTTTGTCTCTGTCATCCAGACCTAGACTAAAGTCAAGAGCAAACTCATAGCAGAATAAAAATAAAAATAAAAAACTTTAAAGCATTTTATTTTAAAATGATTGTAACAAAAAAATTGAGACTTAAGCCCTCACGACCAGACGGTACCGTTAGCAAATCGTTTTTTATTTTATTTTCTTATTTGCCACCCAAAAGCCACCCATATTCAAAATTCATTTATTTACCTTAGACGTGTGTGTATGTGTCACAGAAAATCATATGTGTAACAAATTTTATCTTAATCGGTATATTAGATTCGAAGAAAATTGGCTGAAAGAGACACACGAGTAATTTTTAAAGGGTTCCGTTTTTTCATTAGGACGAACGGAACCCTTAAAAATAAAAAATAAGTCCACTATACTACTATTCCTTACAACCTTTCTGGACATTTCCCTAGTAGGCAAATTCTTTCCCGATACCGACGCCATGTTTCGAAAACCATCTATATCAACTCTCATAAAATACATACAGCCGTAATTTATATTGGCTGATGTACGTAAACAGAGTTTGTTTATTTTATTTAGCAATGGTTTACATTAGCAGTGCATGTGATTTCAAAATCACCTTGGATGCAACGAGATGTGAGCTTGTTTCGTTCAGACATTTTGTTTGGTTTTGAACTGCAGATATTTGGTTTCTGTGTAGAATGGTTGGTGAATTTTTAGTGGTGGTACAAATTATACGATGGATGAATCTATACAAATAAACGAAGTGTCTGTTTGTAATGTAAAAATGGTAGTATATATATTTATAGTAAAAATCATTTTTTACTATAAGAAAAAAAAAATTGTCAGTCTGTTCGTTGCGGCTAATCTCCGAAACAGCTGGACCGATTTTGACGGAAGTTTCAGTGACAGATATCTGATATTATAAGAAGTAACTTACTACATTGTAGAATAAGCCACGTGTGTGTAGCCGCGGGCAGCAATAAGTTCATTTCTTTGTGTGGGTGTCGTTAAGCTGTTTAGTAGATTATCGTACGAAAGATACTTTTTTTTCTGCAAAGAGGCTTTGCAATATGAATTAGATAATTCTATTCATTTATACCCCTAGATTTCCCTAACTTTCTCGTTGGTGTCAAGAAGCGAGTAAATAACAAAATGTTAATAATGATTTGTCTTTTTACAGACTCGTATGTTTCTTTTTTTCTTTTTTCTTTCCCATAATTAAATACACCCGTCTCTCCACTATTCCTTTGCCTACTCAAGGATGCATATCCGGTACGGCTCTAATAATCCTTCCATATCCTATGGGCACGTCTTCCCTACCATTATCGTGCCCCCCGGTCTACTCTTGGATATGTAATGGTCACTGTAGCACCATGAAACATGAGGCTCCAGGCGCTAGTGCGAACCTTTGGGTTCATTCGAGTAATCGAGTCTGGTTTAACCACGCTGGGGTCAGTGCATTTCATTCATTCATTCATTTACAGGCTCGTATTTTACTTCATTTTCTCTCTTGATGATAACAACACGGTTGACTAATAGTGCATGCTTATATAGAAGTAAAGTTTCCATTCGAGAGTCCCAGTTATATAGGATAGCTAAGTATTGGGAAACAATTGATTTCGTTTGAGTAACTCCATAAAAAAAGGCCCATAGATATCCTAAACAGTTAAAAGTGTTATGTAGCCCGAATGAATTTAGGAGCATGGAGATTGCGAGAGCGTCGCTTATTTTCACATGGCTTGAATAAAACCAGAGTGTTGGCATCCTACCTTCCTCCCAAGGACCAAGTCGTGATAATACTCCACAAATCGACCGGTATCAGCAGAGATAGCTATAAAAGTTATTTTCGCTACACATTTGCTCGAAATTGTGTTGTTTATACGTAAGGACGTCCGGGTCAAAAGCCGAGCTGTTATTATTGATATATCCCCAAATTTACGAACAGAGAATATTTATAAATTTATAGGCACTTGAAAAATGCAGGGAGGAGCTCGTGGCTAAGTAATAACAGGCGCACGGGTTCCATTAGATTAAGCTACGCTTGTCGGGCGTTGGTCCGTGGATGGGTGACCATCTTTACATACCGAGACTCCTCCGTGCATCGGAAAGCACATTAAGCTGTTGGTTCCCGCTGTCATTCGTGGATCTTTGACAGTCATTACGGGAAGTCAGAAGCCCGAAAGTCCGACAATCAGTCTTACCAAGGGGTACAGTATGACCCAGTTAGTGGGTTGTGAAGGTCAGATAGGCAGTCGCTTCATGTAAAATACTGGCATTCAGCTGCAACCGGTAAGACTGGAAGCCGACCCCAACATAGTTGGGAAAAGGCAAGGCAGATTGTTTGAAAAATGCAGGTTGGAATGCACTGGGAAGTGTGCGTATGCTGTTGGTTCCCGCTGTCATTCGTGGATCTTTGACAGTCGTTACGGGAAGTCAGAAGCCCGAAAGTCCGACAATCAGTCTTACCAAGGGGTACAGTATGACCCAGTTAGTGGGTTGTGAAGGTCAGATAGGCAGTCGCTCCATGTAAAATACTGGCATTCAGCTGCAACCGGTAAGACTGGAAGCCGACCCCAACATAGTTGGGAAAAGGCAAGGCAGATTGTTTGAAAAATGCAGGTTGGAATGCACTGGGAAGTGTGCGTATGTCAGAATCATGTGTGATAGGTGCCAAAGTGTCAACTGCAACTTGTGTAGCGTGCTTCTGATTCAGGGTTGAGTCTGTGTTTTCCAATAGCTGTAATCTTTAAATATTCATTCATATTAAATTCAATATGTACATTTTTGATTGTATCTTTTAATTTTGTAGGTTCTACTTATCATTAATTAATTCATTTCAGCCGAAAGACGTCCACTGCTGGACATAGGCCTCCCCCAAGCACCGCCACCTCGACCGGTTTTATGCTTCCCGCATCCAGCGGATTCCTGCGGCTTTCATAAGGTCATCGGTCCACCTTGTGGGAGGCCTTCCAACGCTACGTCTTCCGGTACGCGGTCGCCACTCCAGAACCTTTCGGCCCCAACGGCCATCTATTCTGCGCGCATGTGCCCTGCCCATTGCCACTTAAGTTTGGTAATTCTTCGAGCTATGTCGGTTACCTTGGTTCTCCTGCGGATCTCTTCATTTCTGATTCGATCACGTAGGGAAACTCCAAGCATAGCCCTCTCTATTGCCCTTTGGGTGACTTTTAGCCTTCTAATAAGGCCCATTGTGAGCCACCACGTTTCAGTGCCATATGTCATCACTGGCAACACGCACTGGTCAAAGACTTTCGTCTTGAGACACTGCGGTATGTGGGACGAGTAGATATTGCGTAGCTTCCCGAACGCTGCCCAGCCGAGTCGGATTCGACGATTGACCTCTTTCTCGAAGTTGGACCTACCTAACTGGACAATTTGTCCTAAGTTCTACTTATACTTAATTCAAATTTTAGACTTTTTTTTTAACTTCAATATCTTAACTCAAACTGTTTTGTAAATTGACATCACAACATCACCCGGCTTTCTTAAAAAGGACTGTGGCGGTATGTATAACGCCACATGCGAACTACGCATCAAAAAAATCAGTACCATGAGTTGTTATCGAAAACTTACTCGGTATCGTTAAACTCGCTAGCGTATTAACGTGGATCGAATAGATTTCGATAATGCTTGCACCATGAGTTTTACGGAGTCTTACGTGGACGCTAACGTAAGCTCGATAGATCGTGTCGTCTAGCTAACTTCACACCATAAGTTTTGTTTCTTTCTTTCTAAGTAATAAGAAGAGAGAAGGCATATACTGAAAATGTAGTGCTACACAGTCAATGATCCAACTAAATAGAAAGGTTGGCGGTTAGTGAACTACTTAAGGTAGGTATTTAGTGGTTGTTGAATTTTTATTCTTTGTAAGTATGTCACTGTTGTGTCATTGAGTTAGTTGACGTTGTGTGGTTCGCGACGTTTTTTAATTTAGTTAAATAAGTTTAAAAGATAACAATACAATGAGGACCAGTGTGGCACAATTTCAACTGATGGTGGAGTTCATGGAAAGGTTCGTTTCTACTTTCTATCAAATTATTTTAAAAATTAGGGGGAAGCGCCAGGGTTGATTGATATTTATTTTCAATGAAATAGATATTCCATTTTATTTTTACATGTTGACTTGAAATTCACGTTGTTCACGTCGTTGGTCTTCTAATTCAGCGGCCGCTAACATATTCCATGCCAAATAATATTTTCCAGACATTATTATTACTTAAATGGACTCATAATCGGTTATAATTTTATTGTAAACTACGTTTCACTCGTCAAAATACTAGTGAGTTACGTAACTACTATCGTAAGCGTATTTTTCGATGGCGTCTGTCAAATTAGTGGCTCATGGTGCTGTTTTGTATGGGTCGCCATTCAAAACAGCACCATGAGCCACTAATTTGAAAAACGTTAGTGACTATCGAATAGATTACGTTAGGTTTCTTAGCTATCGAAATCTATAGTGCTCATGGTACGCATTTTAATTCTTTCAGTGGCCGCTAGGGGCGCTGTACAGTATATCATACATATTATTTACGGAGACGCTAGCGAGTATTGGCTGTGCAAACTCATGGTAGAGCTACTGACGTCACAAATCCTGCAACGCGCAGAGTTTACCGCACGTCTAGCATATATAGAACATCCCAGGACTATCTAAAAACGCCGGGTAATCTGTAACTCAGGACCTTCCTACCTCAAATACCTTTCTCTGTTTAAGATTGTGCATTTTATTAACCAGTATTGTATTAAGATGTTGAGATATATAAATATTTATGATTATGATTCATGTCTGGAGTAAATAATTTCCTTAGAGGAGGTGTACGGGCAGGTATATAAGGTTGAAAAATAAATAAAATAATTCGATGTTAACAGGGAAAATAAATCATAGCGTATATTTTTTAACGACAGATAAAAACAAAAAAGTACATAAAAAGAACGTAAAAATATAAAGTAAATTACGGCACACAAAATAGTTTGTGTAGGTTTTGAATAATCAAGCAAGGATCTTCGTTGATCTTATTAACAATTATTATCGATATCTAAGGATTTATCACTTACCTTCTAGCGAGAAAGAAGGTCATCGCGAGCTTATGAATCAATATTAAAAATTTTAAAAAACATTTTGACTGTGTTGTTTGTTGAAGGTTTGTATGTTGGTTGTTTATTTGGGTTTGATTTCTTGCCAAATAAAGTGCTTTTTCACAAAAAAAATAAAAGCTTTTTGGTTTTCTTTGGAATCGAACCGAGGCATATTTCACAACTTTCGTTCCCTGAACTATTAAACTGAATCATTCATACGATTTTCAACAGAATATAAAACAGCTAATTCTGCAAACATGATACACAGTTTTCCCCGTAATCCCATCTAAACTCACGAGGATTAATAATACAAAAAAAAAACATAATAAAAGACGATTATTTATCATTTCCAGCGAGCCGAAATCTGTCCGTCCGTCCGACCGGAAGTTCGTCATTATCGGACGGATTCTTGCTCTCTGGTACGGAGCCAAGTTCACGGCTGTATACGTAATTGTTAAAAAACAGCACTTGATTTCTTTTACAGATTCTTAGGAAAATCGTCTAGCGTTTGTTTTGACTTTTGTGTCTCAACATATTTATAAAAGTTAATGAGTTGTTGGTGTAACAGTATCAATTATTATTTTATTATTTTTATGTTCTTTGTTGTTTCTCTGCAGCCAGCAGTAATCATCAGTTTCAGGTTGAACCTATATCCACCCATGCTGGGCCACTTAATTCAATCTCTACGGTCATGACTTGCATCTATGGCTATTGAACTTTTGCTTCAAGTAAGCATCGAACTTGCTACGGTCGGAGATACACAAAACCAAAACAAGCTTTAATATTTATTTATTTTATTTTTATTAGCCGGTATTGTCCCACTTCTGGCCAAAGACCTCCCTAATCTTTTTCCACCTTTCTCTGTCCAGAGCTGCCAATGAACAGTCTTTATTAAGGAGTCTAGCTCATGCCGCCATCTCCGACTGGGCCTGTCGCGATGTCGTTTGCCATTAAGCGGGACCCACTGGGTCGTACCTAACTTTGGCCCATTGATCGTCTGACATGCGGCAGATGTGTCCAGCCCAATCACATTTAAGCGTGGCAGCTTTCCGAGTGATATCAGTTATTTTAGTGTCCAATAATTGGGTTGTAATAAAATTTCGATCGATACCTTAGTCGTAAAAGATGTTTAGCTAATCGCTAAGAACAGGTTTTTGCTGGGACATTTCTTGTTGTTTTTTATTTTAGGGTTCCATACCATAATGGTAAAAAAGGAACCTATATGGTGCGACTCAGTCTGTCTGTCCGTCTGTCACAGCTGGATATCTAGAACTACTAATGCTATCAACTTGAAATTTGGAATAGTTTTAGATGACGTTTGTCCAACTATTTCGCAAATAAGAAAGAATTTTCGCAATAGCGACTGAAACCCCCGTGTCTTAAAAATTTGAAGTGGGGCTACTAGGGCATGTGGGATATCATTATGAAAGAGCGCTATTTGCATATTCTCAACAAAACAAAACTTTTTTTTTAGGACGCATAGTTTTCGACTTTTGACAAAAAAAAATACCGTTCACCCCCCCTTATCTCCGAAGTTTCCATAGAGAAAAATCTGAAATTATTCTGTTACAGAAGTTTATGTAAAGATCACAGGAAAAATAAAACGTTGTCTCTAAATAGCACATTTTCTTATATTGCAGTTTTAGGTCATCGCCATCTCTTGACCGATAGTGGAACTAATGTTTTTTTTATAACTTATAAATTTGAATTTTTTTTTTTTTTTGGTTTGGATCCCTCGGTGCGCGAGTCCCACTCGCTCCGGACCGGTTTTTTTATAATTTATATTTGATTACTTGGTTATTTATTTATAAGTATAAAAATTATGTATGTGTATTTATTTTATTTATTTATTTATTTATTGGATCGCCAACAGAGGCTACACAATTACATGCATGTTAATTGCGTGTAATTGTGTAGACACAGGGACAAATACAAGTATGCACTTCCAATTATTATAGGCGACCACATCATTCACTTTAAATCTAGATAGGTAGGTACAATAAGTTTTACAGTACACGAAAATCATAGTTAGGAAAACAAAATGAAATCAAAAGTAAAGCAGTAAGGGTACAAAAATAAAAACAAAAAATAAAAAATAATACAAGCCAATTTCAAAAACAAATCAAAATAAAGTAATAATCAAATAAGTTCAAAAATTACTTGGATACTAGGACTTGTTAAAACTATTTGTTGGTACTCCCCGTCTCTTGTCCCTAAAGGATCATTTGAAAACCAGCGTCAGACAGCATCTGTCTAACATTCATGCTGAAATGTACCTTTTTGGCGCAGTCGTGAGGCACAATTTTTTTTTTTTTTTTAACATTATTTTCAATTTTTATTTTGTTATTTGTATTTTATGTTCCACGAACTGTGACCAAATAAACGTTATTCTTTATTTAATGTGTCATCTAATGTATTTGCAATATTTACTTCAATAAAGACTCACTGTGTATACGGTCAACAGCCATAGAACTCTCAACTAGCTTCCTTATTACAGTAAGTACTGTAACATGTAAACTACTTTATTGCCTAATGATTAATACCAAGTAGGTAATGGTAACTCATTCGATCTGCATACCTAAATACTTGCCAGCGACAGTTGGATGGGTGCCCGATTATAAATGAGGAAAATACTTGGAGCGGAATATGTACTTACGTTCTAAATACTATTATTGTGAAATTGTGAAGAGAAAAATTACGTATTGTATTTATAATTATTTTTAATTAAGAGGGAATTTCACCAATAAAACTGAACTAATCTAAACCGCGTTCAAGAGTTGTCTGTATCAAATATTCCACATTAATGATGATACAGCAAACGCAAGTGTTTTGATATTTTAATTGATGTTTTTTTTTTTTTTTTTTTTATACTTAGCCCCACAGCAATATGTGGAGCTCATTTTTTAGATAGCTGTAAGGCACTGTTCTAAAAACTAAAAATATTACCATTAACATGTCTGTATATTTTGGAAACATGTATTTTTGTAAAAAAATATATATAAATATATAATGAATTCGAAAATATTGGTGACAAGCTAAATAGCCGGACACGACATAAAGACAGACTACGGTTGCCACCAATAAAATTAAGATTATTTAAGAGAAATGCCTACTGCATGTCTATAATAATATATAACCATTTACCAAATTCCCTTCGAAATTTACCATTGCCATTGTTCAAAAAATTACTATTTAAACTCTTACTATACAATAATACATTACTTACCAAGGGCTGTAAAGGAAAGCCCGAAATCGCAGGTATTTGTGACCCGAGCCGCAGACGAGGGTTATAAATATGCGATAGAGGGCTTTCTTTTTTACTGCCCGTGGTGAGTACAGAATTTTACGTCTTCACCTGGCCACAATGCGAATTTTACTGTACGCGTGGCGTGCGGACCTCAAGCTCAGCAGTAGCGCTTGCGAGCACTCGACCAACGAACTCGACCATACATAAATCTGCATTATCTTGTTTCTGATTCTGAAAGCCTATTTAATCTATGATCCATATATTCATATAGGTACTAGGTCTTGACCTATGAAATTGCCGTTTTTCATGAAATAAGTTAACGCTTTTGTTTCTCCATATATTTTTATTTTTATTAATCAAAGTAATTCCCATGCAATCAATGCATTTTTGCCAACGTACCGGTAGCTTATTGATGCCTTTTTTGAAAAAGTCTGCTGGACGGGAGGCAAAAAATTCTAAGATTTTTTTCCCCGCCAAGCAGTTATCCTTATTCTGGAAAAGTAGAAGTCTGTAGGGGCAAGGTCTGATGAGTACGGTGAATGACGGAGAACTTCCAACCCCAGCTCTTGTAACTTGGAGACCGTCTGCTGTGCAGTATGAGGTCGCACATTGTCGTGCAGTAGCAGCGGAGCCGAACGATTGACCAAAGCTGGTTGGAGATGTGCGAGCTTCTCCATCATTATGTTCAGTTCTTCACAGTACACATCTGCAGTAATGCTCATCCCGTTTAATAAGAAGCTGTAATGAATGACACCGGCGCTAGACTACCAAACAGTGACCCTCACTTTTTTAGGGGTCAATTTTCGTTTGGGGCATTGTTTAGGTGCTGAACCAGGATCTAACCAACTTGCTGAGCCCTTGCAATTGTCGAACAGCATCCATCTTTTGTCGTAAGTAACAATGCGATTCAATATGCCTTCGTTTGTGTGCCTGTTGAGCATTGCAAGGCTCAACTCGACGCGTGCTTCGCGCTGGCTATCATTCAATTCGTGGGGCACCCATTTGTCAAGCTTTTTTTACCTTGCCAATTCGACGCAAATGGACCAATATTGTTTTGATGCTAACATCGAAAGCTGCTGCTAATTCAGCTGTAGATTCAGAATCATCAGCTTCCACAATCGCCTTTAATTCGTCATTGTCGACTAGTTTTCGGTCGACCACGGGGTTCATTTCTTAGGTCGAAATTTCCAGAACGGAAGCGGGCAAACCAATAACGGGTGGTGCGATCGTTAGTAGTGTTCGCTCCGTATACTTCGTTGATGTTGCATGCCGCTTCTGCCGCTTTGCTGCCACGACGGTACTCATACTCTATAATCACTCGAATTTTTAACGTAACCATGATGATGAAAAACGTACAAATGCGATGAAAACAGAACGCTAACCTTTAAACAAATGACTAATTTTCAAAAAAGAATTCCATATATTAAAAATAAAAATAATTTGAACTTAGAATATATACCAAAAAAATAAAAAAATGGACTTGAAATAGCCAGTACGGCAGAACGGCAATTTCATAGGTAAAGACCTATTATTATGTATGTGATCTATTATCAAATCTGATGTCAAAAGTGCTTGAATGTTGTTACTTATGTCAAATGACCATAACAATTAACAACATTTGATAGAATTGCCGATATATTCGGTAAAAGTCGACGCGTGAAAACTAAGTGAAGTGAGCTGTCAATCCCTAGCATCATCAAGTAGCTGCTTGCTTGCTGATCAATTTATTTATTTATTTCAAAGTCAAATCAAAGTCAAATCATTTATTTCAAATAGGCACATAAAAGGCACTTTTGAACGACAAAAATTAAAAAAAATATTAATTGATTCTAGTTGCCCCTTCCAAAAGGTAACGTATGAAGAAGAATGGGCAAATACTTACCTACTCTTTTAAAATGTTAACAATATTTTGTATACATTAATTATAGATTATATGGGAAGACGATGTGCCTATACCCAAAGTCTCTAATTCAGATAATTTATGTAAACAAAGTAATGTCAAGAAATGTCACTGTCAAAATGACAGGACAGTGGTACAAAACATTTTACCATATTTTTTTTTTTTTTTTGTAAATTGTCGTCGCTAAAATTAAAGTGAATTAATTATAAAAACTATGCAAACAAAATACCGTTGCCAAATAATGTATTGTGTAGTATGTCGGAGACACAGCATGCACATAATTTGATGTAAACTGGATAAAAATAATAAGTAATAAAAATAGAGAAAATAAATGTCGAAATTAGAAGAAAAAAAAAACATTTCAAGACTGAGCATTCACATATAATATTGTTCAGTATAATAATAACTTTAGTATTGCATAATTAATTGATAAGAGATTTCTACTGCAGTATTTTACCAAAACCGAAGATCTCCCCCATAGCTTTCTATTCTTCCATGTGTCTTATTTAGAAAAATGTCGATAGGTAGGTTCTCTGTTTCTTTAGATAGATTTATCATCTAACTGATCGTCAGATCCTGGTCTTTCTTACACTAAGAAAAATTGAGATATGACAAAAACATAATGGTTATGACAATAATCCTCCTTCTAACATGTCTACTAGTCCATTCGGTCCAAGCTTGATATATCTACTTTCACAGTCGTAAAATAAATCATATTACAAAACAGGACACCGGAATTCAATGTCATAAAGTTTATATGTATCCCTTTGTGAGTTGAGTGTTGACTAATCTGTCCGTCTGTCTGTTATAGATACAATGTTTGTGGTTAAAGATGGTAATAACGCTAGAAAATACACGTTAGTTTTTTTTTCTTTTAATGTATTTCCTAGCATAGGTACCTACCTATGCTAGAAAATACATTGAAGTCTAAAGGCTCGCACGGACCGGCGCGATACCGCGGGCGCGACAGGCAACACCCATGTCGCGCCAGTCTGTGCGAGCCTTAAAGTCAAATCATGTCTAGATCTTAAAAACCCTTATAAGTCAAGAGAACTCTCATTTCATTGGTATGGTCCCATTCCCATTTTAATCATTATTAATTTTACCTAATGGTATCGATGATACCATATCCATACAACACAGCAACACTTATGAAAACAAATTTAATGATTGTGAAAACTTCTAAAAGATTTATTTAGAATATTAACATCTGTGATTAGATTTAAAAAAAAAACCACTTGTCACTGTTACTGCTTGTCCGACCTTAGTGTAATAGCATGATTATAAATATTCTACATACAAGAAAATTATCAAAACAATACAGCTGCTAAAATTGATAACAGTGACATCTATCGTTTTTACCCGATACTAGAGCGAACCTTGACCGAGTAGGGTGTCGTTAACCTGTGAAGCGTGACGCAATAACCTGAAAAGTGCGCAGGAGTCTACTATACATATGTTCTGGCTACAAAAATAATGATTTGCGGTTGTGCTAATGATAATTTTGTCATATTTATTTGGTTGCCATTTTTTAATGAGTAATCAGGCTAGTGATGTTATTATCGATGTTACTATGTGTGTTGTTAGATAACTCATTTAAATTATTGTATGATTGATCTGATGTTTTCTGTTTTACTTATCTTTTCGTTCTTTTGATCTTTCAATATGAGTCGTTTTCAAGCCCATGTAATGGTTTAGATTGGTGAATGGTGAATTTATTCACCTGTTGCTGAATTAATTGCTTCCTAACATAAGGTTATTAGTTATTCCTATTCTATGGATATATTTTTTTTCAGCAGGATTCACCCAGGTTTTTATGAAAAGTGACCATTTCTGTACCATATAGTTCACTATTAAATTACTAGTTCGGTCAGCAGCGATTGTTTAACACTTATTATTATACTATACAAATAAATAAAATTGAAGTATCTGTTTATAATGTCAAAATAACAGATTATATAAAGATGGTTATAACAGACAATTTCTTACTAAATGCATAATTATTATTATGGAAGTAATTATAACAAAAAAAAAAAACATAAAAATGTCTTTGTTCCAGTTAATCTCCGAAACGGCTGGACCGATTTTGACGGGTCTTTCACTGGCAGGTAGCTGATATTATAAGGAGTAGCTTAGACTACTAAGTTTTATTTTAGAAAAAGCCAAGCGGGCGAAGCCGCGCGCATCAGCTAGTTTGAAATATAAAGCATTGGCATTTCACGTAACAATCAAGAGTTGATTTTTCTTTTCAGCACTGTAATGTTACATCTAAACTGGTAAAAGCCTTTTCTTGCTGACCTTAGTTTCTATAATACATACCTACTGTTAGCCGTGATCTAACTAAAGATTAGCACTAACTGTTGTTGATACCGTTGCTTAGAATTTAAATTCATTATTTGTTTAAAATATTTATTATGTTGTTGGCATCAATTGTGGATGTGTTTATATCTTCTATGTATTACTGCAACACGTCTTCCTTAGTCGTATTTATTGATACTTTATTAGCTACCTATAGAACTTGGTATAAAACATTTTCGGGAAATCGTAAAAAAAAAAAAAACATTTATTTTCAGTTTTTGTTCGTGGCTTCATTTAAATCTCCTTTGGATAAAAATGTAGTGGTTGTTGTCTCTATGATACAAAATATCCTCGTGCCAAACATGAGGATTAGGATTGGTTGAGGCTTTAGGGATATGTCAATCAATCTATTAAGCAATTAAATGAAAATATGTTTAAAACAATATTAAAGGTTGACTGGTAGAAAATGCTTATGGATTAAGTCCGCCTCTACATTTATGTGCTAAAGTATTAAATAAATAAATAGGTATAAAAAAAAATGTTAATTGATAATGTATTTTATAATCTGCATGAGTTTTTTGGGAAAAAATTATGTTCGTATGTAATTCATTAATTTGTAATTTGTCTATATTCTATTTGAAATTTGTTTGTCTTGTATTTATTTGTTTTGATCGCTTTTAGCGATAAGACCGCCCATTGTGACATCCTATGTAACAGTTCTACATTTATATCTGTAATTTTTATGGTGTACATAATAAAGAGTATTCTATTCTATTCTGGATGAGTTAAAAAAAAAAGGTTTAATTTGCATATATTCTATTTGCAATTTGTTTTCCTTGTATACTATTGCATATCCGACATGGGTAGACTATTGAGCTTAAAATGTTTACTTTGAAAATAAGAACTTGATGTACACAGTTACGCAATAAATATATCTTTATAATCTACTTAGACTTTTCCCAACTATGTTGGGATCGGCTTCTAGTCTAACCGAAGGCAGCTGAATACCAATTTTTTACATGGGGTGCCTGCCTATCTGACCTCCACAGCCTAAATATTGAGAAATACTATATTCCCTGGATATACTAAAAAAAATACACTCCAATCAAGTAACTTTTTAGCTTGATTGACGATATCTTGTTTGAATTCATCAAAACCTTAGTTAAGTTGATCATCACGACATGATTGCAGCAATACTAGTTCAAATGATTGAACGCTCAAACAAGTTCCTCGATTACCCTTAACATGACAACATTGTAGAAGAGACAAAGTAAGTTAGTTGTGTCAATCAAGCATTTTGATTACTTCAATAAAGATCATTGAAACTTTAATCTAATAATCTTGGTTGGAGCAACTATGTTTTGACTTGATTGCTGCAAATAGGTTTTGTGATAACTCCAATCAAGATCCCGTTTCAAATCTCAATCAAATAAAAGTAGTAGCTGTGATCATTGTGCTTGATAGGCTCAGATGCAAACAAGTTACTTGGTCAATCTAAACAAAATCTTGATTGTGGCAACAACTTTTTTTTTTTTTTCAGTGTAAGATCGGTTGTCAGACTTTTGGGCTATGATCCGTAACTATGATCTAAGAACGACAGCCGCGACCAATGGCTTAACATAGCGGACGAGTCTCAATATACTTATATCATGAATGTTCATTCAACCACGAACTAACCCCGGCCCGCGTAGCTTAACCATCGATCGACTCGCCCGGCTGTTATCAATTAACCATGAGCCCCTTTAGGTTCAGACATAATTATTGTATGATATTCAATGATGATTTGTAAGAATTTAGCGTCTATTTTTAGGGTTCCGTAGTCAACAAGGAACCCTTACTCCTACCTTTTTGTTTGTTTTTTGTTGTTTTATTTGTTTTATCAGTGCTTACTAACATAGTCATAAGTTTTACTAACAGCTTTTGACTCATGGATACTCGAATAAAGAGAAATTCTATTCTATAGTTTCGCCATGTCCGTCGTTCTGTCTGTCTGTCCGCGGCTTAGCTCAAAGATTCATAGGATTTTTCCTCAAACCTCGAGGCTGATGTAAGTAGTGCCATCCAAGACTTGTCTTACGGGTGTGACTCTTAGTTCATCTTGTATCTCCTTTTGGGCTTACAACAAAGTCGTTTGGAACCTATTGGTCGTTTGTTTTCTTATTTTGTTTTTTTTATCGCAATAAATGCTGCACTGATTGACGTCATCACGTCAACGCCGGCTGTCGCTGAAAACCAGCGCTGGGGCTATGTCTCGCATAGGGTCGCAGCATTATGCTGAGCGATGGCCGTATTGCGTGGGTGTGACGCATATTGGAACTTGTTCTTTTCGTGTTTGTGTTCTGTCTTTGCGTCATGTTTACCGCAAATAAACGTTTTTTTTTTTTCTTTTATTGCCGGGTAGTTTTAACCTACAACTCTTACGACAGACGTAACCAGCCTATTTCCATTTCCACAAACAGCCCATAATTATTATAAAGCTCTTATTATTCTGCTCCATTTTCCCCAATAAAATGTTAGAACTTGCTCAATATTAAAGTGGATAATTCGATATCCACAATCAACATACGACCACTTACTCCATAATGATACCAAATGAGTGAAATCATTCAATTAGCGCAATAGGTCGATTTCTTTCGTTTTTGTCAATTCATATCGAGTTTAAGTATACGCAGTGGGATAGGCCTATCGTAATTACTGTGAAAATTATTCTTGAGCAACTTGTGGTACAGTTGCGTGCAGAAGCTCAGTTTTTTTTTAGTTTCTTTTTTTTTACCCCAGCTACTGTTGTATTATGGGTGTATGTACATATAAGCTATTAATATTGTCCTCGTGAGTTTGATGGGGTGATCTCAAATAATATTATAATTTGGACATGTTAGTAGCAAATTACCTTTGCGGTTACTTCCATAATATTTATCGTAAAAGTAACATTAAAAAATTAAAATATATATTTACAATTGCTAACTACACTAAATATACCAATAACTTTTTTAAACTAGGTGACCAGATATACGTTGGCCTGTCCAAATTATATTTGTAAATATATAAACAGTCATTGATTTAGATACATTCTCACATCATGATACTACAGACACATCATCATTCATGTCAGTCCATGAATTATCATCAGTGCAAGTACGCACTTTGCATCGATAAGACATCGAGATCGCTAAGGTTTGCATTTTTATCGATCTTGTTAACGAATTTGGAAGTACGTAACACGTAAAGAAAGTAAATACGGTACTTACTTTAACGATCGGTAGATAAACTCTAAAATTTTAACGAATTTAACGAAAATGCAAGTACGAAATGACATTTTGACAGTTGAGATCGCCAATTTACGCTGTCGAGCTCGGTAATTTATCGACACCATGTAAAAGCCCGATAAGCATAGCGATCATTACTGATCATGGATTTAGGACTTATGAAATTATGACTTTATTACATACTGTTGATGACAGTAATTTTAATTGTTTGTTAAATACTAATTTATCAATATATTTCTTTATCGTTTTCTCATATTATCTGTTTTCCTACATCTCAACCACCTAACTTTAACAGGGTGAATCGAATTTGACAATCGCGACTCCACGTGGTATTTTTTTTAGCTTCGCAACGTTGCACTTGTTTGCCCTATCTCATGATTTTTTTTTAGAGCTGGACGTGCGCAGGGGCGGGGTAGCCTCAACGTGTTTCATATGGAAATTTTAAATTTTAGTATGGAAAAAAAAAAGTTACCTACATGTTGAGTATTACGGGTTTATGGTTTTCCTAAAGGGTGTCGAAATTTTCATTATTTTTGCGATAGGACGCACCATTTTCGAGATATAAGCAAAAGAAAAGAAAGTATATATATATAGGATGTATCTATTCAAACACGAATCATGGAACAGATAAAAAAAAAACTATAATTTAAAATTACTTGATAAAATATGATGATTAATTATCTAAATTCACCGCGCTCGTGCCGCCATAGTCGCCGTGTCCGGGCGGGTCATTCATAGAATAAGTAAGTAAAGGTTTTTTTGCAAAATGTCTCAAGCAATTTTAAAATTATAAGCGTAGCTTAAATTACAGTGTAGCTTCTTTCAATTATACCCATAAATATTGTTTACAATCCAAAAATGTATGAAAAAAAAAAACAAAATCTTAATATCTCTGACATTAGTCGTGCCACAGAAATCCCACCTTAAATGTTTTGTCTGTGGACGTCCTCAGTATTGCCATTTGACAAGCGATCCTTAACGACTCGAATTGGCCCACGATATCTCGATAAGACATCGAGATCGCTAAGGTTTGCATTTTTATCAATCTTGTTCATATTAGTACTTAATGATCGCTATGCTTATCGGGCTTTTACAAGGTGTCGATAAATTACCGAGCTTGACAGCGTAAATTGGCGATCTCAACTGTAAAATTGTCGTTTCGTGGATTTTCTTTAAATTCGTTAAAATTTTAGAGTTTATTTACCGATTGTTAAAGTAGAAGTTACATACTTGCGACATCGATTCGATTCGATAAAAACTCATTTTATCGAGAATAATTGTCAAATTTATCGAATCGAGTCCTACGTACTTGCACTGCATGTACGCGTATATTGTTAAGGCGCACACAATTTTTATAATGTGAGATGCGTCAGCTTGAGGCACGCGTCACATGCGCGGCATTTGAAGTACATGCCTCGCACTGTCTGGATGCACCTTTAGATTTCTAAGAGCGTTCTTCCGTGCGGAAGCAGGATTTTAATTAGTTTCAAGGAAGAACGCAGTTGTTCAAGTTCATAGCCATTCATCAGATGTAGACTGGACGCGGAAGACAGGATTCAGTATGAAAGTACAACTTTTTTGAGGTTTAGGATATGTCAGTTCACAGCAATGAATTAGATGTTTTTATTTTTTATTTATTTTTTTGACCGAAGTTCTTTAACGCGGCTTGCGGTATAAACGCAGCTTGCGGTAGTTGACTGGTAGAAATCGTCACGTAAGGAAAAAGCGTTATGACTTCTTCATGCCACTTTTTTGACTTGCTTTAAAAAGAGAATGTAATACGTGTTTTTAATACAGAGCCATCTTGTGTTCATGTTTAGAAGCTCTCTCCTAAAATCTTATACTGGATGGCTCTGTATTAAAAACGCGTCTGTGGGTAGGTAAAACAGTCCATGCAAGCTAAAAAAAACTTCAAAAAAAAAGTTAGTCTCAAGGTCTCAAGTTTCAAGTGTCAAAAGTTTTTGTTTTTATTTTTAAATAATACGTGAGAAGGAACTTCGTTCCTGACGGGGGTCCCCCGACTGCACACGTTTTTTTTTTTTTTTTCAAATGAGTAACCATGTAGTTTCTTGATTGGAAACGACCAATTGGAACCGTGCACCTTGCTTCTAACGTTTCATAAGTGCCCATGTAGGTTTATGCGAAATAAAATATTTTGATTTTAAATTAAGGGACGTGAACTCAAGCATTATTGCTAACCTGCAATGGACAGTCAAGTATGCCATGGTCAATTTGGTCGTCATGTCTTAGATCTGTCCCTGTTTTTACCGAAATCTTTCAAGGGCAAACCGTAATCCTCGAGACTAGAAAATCGAACTTAATTTTGCCTCACCCTGACGGCAAATATTTTTTGTTTTTGTTTTTACGATTCCGTAACTCAAAAGGAATAAATCGGAAGCCTTATAGGATCACTAGTGTATCTGTCTGTCTTTCCATCTGTCACAGCCAATTTGCTCCGAATCTACTGGACTGATTAAGCTGAAATTTAGTACACTTATGAACTTTCGTATCCCAAAAATGGACGTGTAACGACAATAAATGAATTTTGAATATGGGGGTCACTTTAGGGGGGAAAACTAGAAAAAAAAAATTACAAACTGTACCGTGTGACATATCAAATCATCATATCATTCAGTAATATTTTTATTTATTTATATTTTTCATAAATTAAAAATAAATACTTTTAAAGTTATTTATTAACCGTTTCTAAACACTTTTCCGCCCATCTCTCCCATGAATCGTCCGTTCCTCTGACAGAATATATAAATTAGGCATAATGATAGTCATCAGCCTCTTCGTTCCTCGTTTACATCATTCTACAATCACATTACATACAATTTGTATGAAACCACTTTGGATAGTTAAATGACGAAATAAATTGTTCTCGTCTTATATTGAAAGAGTTGCGTATCTGAGATTGTTGTAAGTGGAATAGGAAGGCTTTGAGTCGAAATGCACTGCCAATCTTGCTCAAATAATTTTACGTGGTATATTTTGCTGCAGAAACCATAAGAGCATTTGTAACATGGATGCCAGCGTCTATGTTCCCTTCCACAGAATACCACAGAATACCCGTCTACCTTCAAAGCAAGAGTGAACAGTCATCTTCTGGGCACGCTCGTTTCATCATAGACCTTATTCATTGCTTTTCATCAAGCGAGATCGAGGTCAAGAGCAAGCCCATTCCATACTAATATTATAAATGTGAAAGTAACTCTGTCTGTCTGTCTGACTGTCTGTCTGTATGTTATGTTTTCAGGCCTAAACCGCTGAATCGATCGTCATGTTTGCCAGAGATATAGCCTGGGATATGGAGAAGGACATAGGCTACTTTTCACGCGATAACCGACATCCACGCGTGCGGAGCCGCGGGCAAAAGCTAGTCAGTAATAAATTAAAAAACCGGTCAAGTACGTGTCGGACCACGCACAATGAAGGGTTCCGTACTTGGAAAAAATTACCCTAAGAACAAACTTAACATTGTAGTTGGTAAACATAAAACAGTCTACCATACATTTTTTATTTTTAAGTTATTTTTAAGATTTTAGTTAAATATTTTGCTAATTTTAATACTGAATTTTTTTTAATCTTTTTTTTTAATTCCTTTTGCAAATGTTAGTTTGTACGCGCAATATCGAAAGATTTACCATGTCATTTTAAGACCATAGACTTCTTATAGATTTTCCTGTGATCTATAAGTATAGAACTATTTTCTGTATTTTTTTCAAAATTTTAGGTTCAGTACTTTCGGAGATAAGGGGGTAAATTAGGTAAATTTTCGTCTATTTTCAGTTATAACTTTAAAACAATTTCTTTTAAAATTATAAAAAAGTATATTTGAGACCCACACAGTAAGCCCTTTCATTTGATATGTCACACGGTACAGTTTGCAAAACTTGTTTGCCCCCAAAATTTTCAAATTAAACATTTTTTTTTTTCAATATTCTAAATTCATTTATTGACGGTTCACGTCCGTGTTTAGGTCACTCAAATTGATATGTGTACCAAATTTCAACTTAATCGGTCCATTACATTCGGAGCAAATTGGCTGTGACAGACGGACAGACAGACAGACACAGAACCCTAAAAAGGATAGGTAGGGGCATTAATAATTTTTAAATCATTTATATCGGAGACATTACCTACAAGTAGTTAATTATTGGAACAGTGCCACCATTATCTGTTTGATAACAGCTAGACTGTTTTTTTTTCTGTTGTTAAACTAAGTTCTTTCTACGGAAATCAAACTGAGGTCGGTTTATCATGTATCTACTTGCTATTTTACAACTGAGAAAGGGATTCACGGTGGATACAGTTTTTTGAGATCTATTCTCTCCTCCTTGGATATTCCATTGAGCAGGATGTGTTCCCATCTAGTACCCAGGTCTTTGGAGAATCCTCCTCCAAATATTTGTAGTAAATGTTTTCAGGCCTTTTGTTCCCTATAAGCCTCTTTTACCTGCCTTTTAGTTGTCTAAAAAACAATTTTATATTACAGACAACCACAAATACTGCTCACCCCTACAAACAATAAATGTACAGCGTAAACATTAAAAGCTAACTATTTGACTAATTCGAGTCGATCAATATTCGGCCACCGTAAATCGTACACTGTAAAGACACACGGAATAGGGAATGGTAAATATTTGCTAAGAAACAATATTATTTTCTTTCGCTACGGCTTCGGAGTCCGCCCAATTTGTAGTCGATATGGGTTCGATGGGCATAGAATAACAATCATAATTTGAACAGATGTGACTATGGTAATTTATGTTGATCACTGAGTTTAAGTATGACCCATACTGAACTTTTTTCCAGAACCGGTCGGACTGGCGGTGCTTGGGGTAGGCCTATGTCCAGCAGTGGACTTCTTTCGGCTGAATTGATGATGATGATAATATTTTATTTTTGTACAACAAACGTTTGACAGAACGACTGTTGATGTAAAAACAGTTTATAATAACATTATGATTGTGAAACAGGATAGTTCAGGGCACTGATACATGTTTAGTAATTGATTTATTGGTGTATTTACTTCTTTCGAATTACAGAAACAATAATCCACTTTTACAAGATTAGAATTTCTCAACCTCAAAACCATTTTGCTAAGCTTTGATTATAAATTACAAAAATAACTAGAAAATAAACAAGAATTTAAAGCTTTAGCATATTTTCACACGAGTCTTGTCTCTCATCTCTCCATTAAAATGTATATGCGTATGTCATAGTTTAGCTAACTAAACTAGTAAGTACAGCAATCAACTGCTTTAAAAATTTATTAATTAATTAATAGTCTCCTTTTATCCCTTCCCAAACGTAGGCACAAACCGCGTACCTAGCCATCACTTCTACACCCTCGTCACATAATCTTTGCCAATTTGTCAACAAGTCCGAGCACGTAGGCAGAGCCGACCGACCACCGTAAGCTCAGTTAGAGCGGTGCATAAAAACTAAGCTTTGCTTTGAACTTTGAAATTCAAATGTATTTCGATACGCCAATACGTCTGCCTGGTGTATTTTGATAGCGTTTTTACGACCACACATTATATGGGGATACCACTGACTGTAGTAATATTGGGTTTTGTGGAAAGCGGTGATCTGGTAAGGTAGGTACAGTCAAGAATCAGGAAATGTAACTTCAACTTTTAGTTGATTTTAATTATTAAATAATATAATTAATAATAAAACTTATGAATTTCGAGTTTTTGTTGTTTTCTACTTTAGGAGCAGTGGTAACGGCCGCGAATTGACAGGTGCTTTAATTCGTGTAAATGATTTAATCACAACTCTAAACACGGTTAAGGAAACCGGCATGTCTTAAAACCAAAAATTCGAAGACATGTGACATCTACCAACCCGCACTGGGCCCGCTTGGTGGATTATGGCCCACTCCCTCTCACCGAGAGGAGGCCTGTGTCCCAGCAGTGGGAACACTGCAGGCTGATTATGCTTATTATTTTCTTCGGTAATAGTACATTGTGATACAAGGGTGAAAAGTAGGTTATTACAAATGAGCTGTCATTAACAAACCCGAGCCGAAGTCGAGGGTTTTTAATGACACGAGTTTGCAATAATCTACACACCCGTGTATCACACGTTTTTCAATACAGTTGTGGGAAATAGTAAAAAACAAATCAAAGAATTAAATATGTTTATCACAAAAAATTAAAATTTTCAGAAAATAGCGCGTTTTTGCAACTAGACATATATATATTTTTTTTACAACGAAATATTTAAATTAAAACTGGTAATTAAATATATTAAATAAACATTTAAAAGACTTTTGAGAATTCAATGCTAAGACTTACGTACTCATTTATTTTTCGTAGTATAAAATCTATCCCATTTTATTGTATGTATGAAAACTCCTTGCTGCTAAACTTTTTAAATTGACTTATAAAATAACTGAGTAATACTGAGTACTTAGTAATTATTATTAGGTGGTATTTGTTAAAATATCTATTAGTTTATTTTACTTGTATATGTGTATTAGTATCAATAAAACTATATAAATTCTCTTAATCAAGAAGTTAGTATTTTTGTCATTATTTTTGTACCCTACCACTGTTTTTATATTTAACCCAAAGGTTGACTGGTAGAGAATGCCTTGTGGCATTAAGTCCGCCTATGTACCACTATTGTACATGAAGTTTAAATAAATAAATAAATAAATTTAAAACTCAACTGCAAAAGTAATGATCGAACTCGTAAAAAAAAAGTCACGACCGCGTAAACGAAAGATGCCTATGCAAAAGATTTAATTTTCGAATCATAATTATAGGCTCTGAAAGTAGGTACGCCATGTTTAACAACTGTATTGAAAATATATTTTTATGTGATGAATTTGAAAAACCAAATACTTATGATACCTAACTGTATTAATGTCTGACCTAAACGTTCCCCACCTAGATAGAACAAAATTCGTGCCCAGAAAATGTCTGCATGCCAAAAACCTTAGCTAAAGCATCAGCATTTATTCGCACAATTCCTAGGTCTTCTTTTTATGACAGCTATATTCTGGCACGGAGAAGAATTTACGTCGGGATCGTAAAAAGGCATGAAATGAGTGGATTTTGCACGTACTTTGCCTCGCTCGTGAAATGCGGCCGATTATTCTGAGCACGCGCCGAATATGGGATAGTTTGCTGTGACATTGACTGCGCCAATTCGGTATTTGAATCAATCTTGATTTTGAGATTTATGTAAAAGAAGCATTATTTTTGTTGGAATTTTTGGTCTGATGTGGTTGAAAAATTAAAACAGTGTAGTTTGCACATTGCTGAAAACTAATAAAAACGGGAATTAATAAAAAAAGAATGTACAGGGCGTCCCACGACTCTGCTACATAGACAGAAAAAATTACTGAATGAAGACTTCCATTAGGGCAGCGTACCAAAATGGTAAAAAGAACATTATGGTGCGACTCAGTCTGTCTGTTCATCTGTCACAGCTGGATATCTCAAGAACTACTTGGTAATGCTATCAACTTCAAATTTGGAATAGTTTTAGATGACGTTTGTATAACTATTTTGCAATTTTTTTTTTTTTTTGCAACAATGACTGAACGGGGGTCTTTAAAATTTTAAGTGGGCTAGTTTGTGGGGTATCATATGAAAGAGCGCTATTTGCAAATTTTCAAATTTTTTTTGAGGCCCCATATTTTTCAACTTTTGACGAAAAAGGTAAAAAATACTACCATTATCTCCGAAGTTTGCGTAGAAAAAAATCTGTAATTATTCTATTGTGATAGAAGTTTATGTAAAGATTACAGCAAAAATAAAACGATGTCTCTAATATCACACTTTTTCTAATATTACAGTTTTTGGTCAGCGTCATCTCTTGACCGATAGTGGAACTAATGTAACTTTTTTGATGATTTTTGATGGAACGGAACCCTCGGTGTACGTGCCCAACTCGCTCTTGACCGGTTTTTATTTTATAAAAATAAATACGAACTGCATTCAAAGAATTTTAACCAGTTATATGTGAAAAAAATACCAGTAATTGTACTGTACCCATCAAAATGCTCAATCATATACATATTTCTTCTAAATAACAAAGCAGCTAAAATAAAAGGAAGACCATAAAATTGAACATTTATTTAAATTAATAAGGTAGGTTTAACTGCAACTTACAATCAATTTAATTTATTATATGCTCAAAATGTCTCCCTTCCTGTTGTATACAAATTAACTCTATGTTAATAATTTTGCTTCCCGTTGATTTCTTTATTTTGTTTATGGTAAATGTTTAAAAATAATATTTCTAAGTTCAGTTTGTAACTCCTGCACCTCTCATACCGGTTCCTGTAAACTAAATCTGAACTGAACAAAATTTTAAATTAAATGTTGTAGCGCGCACAGTTTCAGAACGTCTCAAAACTTTAAATCCAGCGCCGCTGCCGTTAGGTTGACGGTGAGTGCGCCGCCAAGGCGCCAACATGATAAGCCGCGTCCCGCGCCTCATACCCCTCTCGTTCATTTTCTCGGGTAAAACGATACTATACAGACGTGCGCGCCTCGGCCTCGTCCCGAATTCATTATTCTCAAAAGAAAAATTACAAAAAAAACAATTATTTAAATTACTAGCTTTTGCCGGCAGTTCCGCCCGCGTTGATGTCGGTTATCGTGTAAAAAAGTAGCGTATGTCCTTCTCCACATCTCAGGCGATATCTCTGCCAAATTTCATGACGATCGGTTCAGCGGTTTAGGCGTGAAAACGTAACATACAGACAGACAGACAGACAGAGTTACTTCCACATTTATAATATTAGTATGGATTCTTTAAGTAAGTATGGAGTTCCATACATAACTACCTTTTGGAAGGGGCAACTAGAATCAATTAACTATTTTTGACGTTCAAAAGTGCCTTTTACGTGCCTATTTGAAATAAATGATTTGACTTTGACTTCAACTTCCTACCTATGATCTTTTTAAAGATTGTGTAAACTGTGTGTTTTACGAACATTAAACTATTTTATATTTACGAGTGTAAGAACTATTTTAATTCCTCGAACCCCTACAATATTAAATTTCATGTTCTTCCTTTTATAAATTATACGTAAACAATTGAATAATTTCGGCAACAAAAAAACAAGTCACATCTAACAGGTTTTCCGAAATGTTTAATTTCGCGAATGACAAACATTTTGTCATCGCCACATCAAAATTGCACCAATAAAAACGAAAATTATGCTCAGGAACATGAAAGTCAAAACTCGCTTTAGTACAAATTTCTTGAGTAAACATCTTTGGCAGCATTGGGTTCATCAGATAAGTAGGTATGTTTTAGCAGACATGGCAAAATTCCCAAGTTTTCCTTCGCGGCCTCGTAAATTTTCATTACTATACTAAAATGAGAGAAAAAAGCATTTTTGGAGCGCACCGCGGCCTTATAAATGTATCATTGTAATGCATAATTGAGATTAAAATTTTCATAATGGATGAAAGGTCGGAGCTTTGCAATGATTACATTGTTGGCTTTTGCTCGTTTTGGTAATAGTTTTCTGATGGATCTTTGACAGTCGTTACGGGTCGTCAGAAGCCCAAAAAGTCTGACAACCAGTCTTTCGAAGGGGTATCGTGTTACCCAGTTACTGGGTTGTGGGGGTCAGATAGGCAGTCGCTCCATGTAAAATACTGGTATTTAGCTGCATCCGGTTAGACTGGAAGCCGACCCCAACATAGTTGGGAAAAGGCTAGGCAGATTTTTTGGTAATAGTTTTCTGATTTTATCTAAACATATAAAACTTGACTAGAAATTTTGACTGCTCTTTGGTCTAGTGGTCGTATGCGCAACTGCTGAGTATCAGATCCTGAGTTCGATTAACGAGTCGGGTAAAGTGAATTTGTGTGAGTAGCAGCCTGGAGTCTGGATTAGTGGCCGGTTGATGGCATTAGGCTCGCCCCATATTACATGGGACTTGAACATAACTAGCGAAATATGAGTGTACTATCCTCTGCGGAGCCCTTCGGTGAATTCATGCGTGATGTTATGTTTATTGACAGAAAAGTTAGAGTTTGATGAGGGTGGCAGCCACTTCAAGATTTTATTTGCTTATAAGATTTTGAACTTCGACTAAATCATTTGCTACACTAGGTTTGCTATAGATGTTAAATGTCTAAAAGTAGTTATTATATTTAGATACGGCAATTAGTTAATTCATAAACGTTGAAAACCCTTCAATATCGAGAAAAGAAAATGTGTGATGATAGGTATAAGAGTAAGTACTTATGTTTAAGCTGCTACAGAAAAAGCGCGTCCTATTTTTATTTTCCCGAATGCAAAAGTCAGAAAGTCAGCCATTAAAGCATTTTAAATTACTAAAAATGTCTTGCGTTTGATGCACAATCTGACCTGATTTACATAAACGAATTATGTGCTATAAACAGCGATAAAAGAAAATAAGATTTTCGCTTATTTAACACTTATTTTCGAAGCTTTTATTGTTATGTTTTAAAGACCTAAATGTTATCGCAGTGCCCTAATATTGACTTGTGAATGAGGGATACCTAAGAGAGGGAAGCGAATTGAATAAGTAAGAATTTTTTTTTTTTTTTTTCTTAAATATTCAACAACAAGACCTCTTAGATGACAACAAATTCAATAAATAAGACTTCTTATAGGTTTTCCTGTAATATAAAATAATAATAATAAAAATATACATGTAATATTTTTTATCAAAAAAAAATAGATTCAGCAGTTACAAGTTTAAAACTGGTTATTAAAAAATTATATTACATTTTTTTTTAAACTCATTAGGTAGATAATTTGTGGTTTTGATCGTAATATTGTTTTTTTTTATTTTTTAGTGCTACTAACATATTTTTCTAAGTTGTAATACTTTAGAGGTATGAAGAACAGGGTGTAAAGTTCACTCATATTATATAGTAAAGGGAGGATCCTCCGACCAGACGGGTATTGTGTCTGGTGGGCAACTGCCCAACGGTTGATGTCGGGATGTTGTATATATGCTAGTCGCGCGGTAAACTCTGATAGCGCGATGCAGGATTTGTAACGTCAGGTCTTTGTTGCGTAGTTCGCATGTGGCGTTGTTAATACCGCCACATTACTCCCCTCCGGAGACCGGAGGTCGATAGTGGGCTGAGTCAGTGCATATGATGCTTGCCAGGACCAGATGTGATTCCAGTGAGTCGGAACGGGGTGCCGCATAGTTCACGGTGAGTCGGAACTGTCTGCGGTGATTCCCCAGTGAGTCGGGGTGGCGCTGCGTTTGTTGATCCAGTGAATTGGACGTCGTACAGCGCCGGGTTGAGGCTGACTGCTAGCGTCGACCAGGAGAGCGTTGAAGTGCTCTGCTTGTGGACCGGCCGAAAGTACAGTGTGCTGTGCCGAGGCTGCTGATGAGGCTGAGGGTGATGACCAGGTATGCGCGTTCGCTGCATGCTGGTGGTCAGGATACCCCTTGAAGCCGTGGGTGCTGGCTGAATGTGTGACTTGCCGCTCGAAAGCTTGAGGAAGTGATGGATGACGTCACGCTGAAGTAGTTGCACGAAGGCTGCGCTAATGTCCATGTTCGGGGTCACCAATTTAGAGGTATGAGGAACAGGGTGTAAAGTTCACTCATACTCTATAGTAAAAAGAGGATCCTCCGACCAGACGGGTGTTGTGTCTGGTGGGCAACTGCCCGACGGTTGATGTCAGGATGTTGTATATATGCTAGTCGCGCGGTGAACTCTGATAGCGCGATGCAGGATTTGTGACGTCAGGTCTTTGATGCGTAGTTCGCATGTGGCGTTGTTAATACCGCCACAATAATGACACCTTATGGATGTTTTCAGAATTAAATGATTATTATTACTATTATTATCATAAAAAGTTTTTTCATTTGATGTGTCACACGATACAGTGTGAAAAACTTTTTTTGTTTTTCCAATTTGTCCCCAAACAGAAATTCATAATTATGTGTACCAAATTTCAAATTAATCAATCCAGTTGATTTGGAGCAAATCGGCTGTGACAGACGGACATACAGACAGACACACGAGTGATCCTGTATGGGTTCCATTTTTTTCTTTTGAGCTATGGTACCCTAAAAATTAAATATTAAATAATAAACATCGTAATTTTAGGAGCAGAAATAGTCATTTACATATGAGGTACCAGGGAAGCCACATGTGCAGAAGGAATTATTGCCAAACTTCCTTGTCTTCAACGTATATGATGGTAAATCACTGATTGTGTAAGACAGTGGTATAGGTATTATTTTATAACTATAAAAATAGCTTGATGCATTGAGCAGCCATACTACAAATTGAAATGAAACTAATAGGTTTAAATCAGAAAAAGTAAAATAAAAAGTAGAATAGTTCCTTGGAAATACTCTTTATTTATTATAATTACTCTGGTTTTCTTTGACCGCATCAGCACTGAATGTACCTACTAGGTATTGGGACAATTTCGGTGACCCAGTTTATATTGACATTGACACAGTGGTCCGAATTTGTCGCCCTGTGGCACTCCAAGTGCGCAAAACATTTACGGTAAATAACCTATATTTGCTTATAGGCTATATAAAGATTACTGACCGTCTAAAAAAAGATCAATTATGAAAACTAACTTGAGGAATTAAAGCTATCATCAGGCTTCATTAATAATTTACTAAATCTGCCTGTATGAGTGTCATCATAGTAAGCGTTTGAGCATTTAAAACAGTAGGAGTTTTGGTGATCCACTTCCACAAGTAGGTAGGCAGAGAAAGGAAGCAGGAAAAATGTGGACAGTGTTAATGAACTGACAATTCATGACGATGAGTGATGTTTTTGTCTTTTTATGTGGTTTTAACTGGGTTGTGGAGGTCAGATAGGCAGTCGCTCCACGTGAAATACTGGTGCTGCTGCATCTAGTAAGACTGGAAATTGACTCCAAATTAGTTGGAAAAAGGTTATGATGATGAGGTTAATGACAGTGTGAAAAAAAATGTAAGAGTACATATTTAACATATAAAACAATATAAAAATAGCCAGAGTTTTGAATAGACAAAACATTTTTTTTTTTTTTTTTTGCAAAAACGGGCTTGAAGTTACATTTGAATAATAATTGCATTACAACGTCATGTTATGGTGCACCAGGGGTCGGCACTCAGCCCTTACATCTTCGTGGTGATTATAGATGCTTTTACGTCGGACATCCAAGAAAAGGCTCCCTGGTGAATGCTATTCGCCGATGACATTGTGCTGGTTGCCGAGAGCGGCTTAGAGGTCTTGAGAAGATTGGAGGTGTGGTGGAAAAGACTGGAGGCCGTTGGCCTGAGACTGAGTCGGACCAAAACAGAGTACCTGTTTTGTCACTTTGGCGGTCTGTCCAGTCCTGTGCCCGTATCAAATCGGGATGTATGAAATGGCGACAGGCCACAGGACGAACTTGCGACCCACAGATGCCCCTTAAGTTAAAAAGGAAAATCAACAAGTCCGTGATAAGGCTTGTCGTATTGTATGGATCGGAATGCTGGGCCGTGAAGGATGAAAAAAGGTTCCATGTAGCGGAGATGAGAATTTTGAGATGGATGTGTAGAGTGACGAAAATGGATAAAGTCAGAAATGAGTATATATGGGGAAGTTTGAAAGTGGCGCCGGTGACAGAAAAGTTGAAAGGAAATCGTTTGGCATGGTATGGGCATGTGATGAGGAGGGAGGAAATGCATGTGACGAGGATAGTTATGAATATAAATTTGGATGGATGGAGAGGGAGAGGAAAGCTAAAAAAAAGATGGATGGATTGTGTGAGGAATGATATGAAAGAGAAGGGATTGAATGACAGCGTGACGGCTGACAGGGGAGAATGGAAAATGAAAACGTGTTGTGCCAACCCCAAGTAACATGGGAGAAGGGTAGGAATATGATGAATATCATGATATGGTACAAATTGGCTTGGCAAAATTTATTTTATTGACTGAAAACCATTTTTGTTGAGATAGTCCACGTTCATGTGTTTATCCCATTCCTCCCTAAAACCTGCAACCACTAACTTCTTCTTTCGCGGTGTCATTCGCAAAATCGTTGATAAAGTATCATTAAAACGCAAAAACTTGTGTAAATTGTCACCCACGAAATTGCTATCGCAACTGTCCTCAGTGAAGGCCAACACCTAATTTACCAATTTTATTTTGAATACAAATTTAGTCGTGCGCTAGTATTTGTGACCTTGAGCGTAGAATAACGTATGTACATATGAGATTAAACTGTCTCAGTATATCGTGGTTGGCCGTAGCGGATGCGTGATATGAATTCGGAGCATTTCTTCTGAGGTCAATGCTGCACGATTGGTTCCTTTAAGAATTCTCGCAATGGGCTGGAAAATGCGAATGGTTTCATCGTGGTCGCTTAATTGATATTTTTGTTATTGAAGTTCCTTATTTTCAATTCGATGTCAACCCCAGATATGAAGGGTTTTACTTCGAAAGTTAAATTTTTACGTAAAACACAGTTACAATTTTATTGTGTAATGGTGTTTTACAAAAAAAAAAAAATAATACTAACTTCGAACTTTGAGCTGTCTGAACATATCTTCATGTTGCCTAATATCAATCACTTAGGTGACATTTTCCAAAACACGTTGGATACAGATTTCAGTAGGTTTTTAGCAATTATAGGTGATATAAGTGACAGGACCATTCTGGTTCACCCTGGTTTATTGTCGTATTCATTGAGGACGTCTCTTAAGTCCTGTGGCAACTTAATAATTACCAAGTCCTGCGATATAAGCTCCTGCTTCAGTTGCAACTTTGGCTAAATATTGAAGAAATGAGATCGCAAAGTAGTTTATTATACTAGCACTGTGTCTATGTGTCTGTGTGCGTTTCTTTATGTTCGTGTAATGATAGTTGCATTTGTTTCTTTAGTAGCAGAATAAAAGGCAGTGCTGGAATCGGTTGTGAACTTGTGAACTTCTTAAAACTAGGCCTTGATAAAATCAGCGCTGTTTCTAGTTCCCGAGCTCTCCAGTCCTATTATCATGGGTTTACTCTCATGGGGTAATCAAGCCAAAATGAGTTCAACCACTCATCATTTACTTCAAAGCCTTTATTTATAAGCTTGTGCGCAGCATTCATAACTCTACTGACATACCTTTTATTGATCATATTTAGTGGCACACTATGCCTCACGATACCATCATTTCACCTGATGATAATTATCTATAAGCTGGTCGGGGCACCTACTTTCAGTAGAATTTGTCTACATCCGAGATCGCAGTCTATAATAATACATTTAGTTCTAAATAAACCAATTCCCATCGTCGTCAAACTTTAAATACTACGTAGGTATTTTCAAAGGAATTTCAAAAGGTTCAGTCGCAATATGTACCTTTCGCAAAATGCACCCCGTACCATTCGCAAAATGCACCTTTCACAAAATATATCTTTCTCATAATGCACCTTTCTCCTATTGTACCTTTCTCATAATGCACCTTTCGCAAAACGTACCTTTTTTACCTTTATTCCCATCTGCCCCCTTCGACCTTGCCACCGGGGTGGTGACTGACACTAACTATAGGCGTTTACCACCCCGATGGTCATTATTTTATTTATATTTTATTTTATATATTATTATTTTACATTATGTTTTATCCGACCATTGATTACTATTGAATAATAAGGCTTAGTCGACGGAGCCCCGCTTCGCGGGCCTATTTCCGTCTGCAAGGTTTAAAGGAACCTAACCAAATTGAACCTCGGGGTGACGTCGACCGTCTTCTTCTGGTTCAAAAGCACAAAGGTACGTTTTGCGAAAGGTGCATTATAAGAAAGGTGCATTATGAGAAAGGTACATTATGAGAAAGGTACATATTGAGAAATGTACATTTTGAGAATGGGGTGCATTTTGCGAAAGGTACATTCTGCGACTGAACTTTTCAAATTAGGTTTAAAGCATGACAAGGGTCAATAAACACGTGGATAGTTCTGTCACTCCAGTTGATATAAAGCAATTAGTTCCAATATTAATTGAACAGGCTTATTATCGCTTACGTATACAAAACGATAAGTGTCTGTATCAAAACCCCTCTTCTATTCACTTCATAATATTTTACTCAGTAATTTTCATTTTCAATCAGAATATAAACCCCACAAAGCAACGTTCTACCACAACACAGCTAACGACGCAACAATAATAGTGTTATTCAATCCATCGTGTCACATAACTTATTCATCGCCATTTCGCATGGCAACGGACACAAAACCATGGTGTATGCTTTATTTACCCCTTCTTTGTAACATTTGCAAACCCATTTTACCAGCCCTATCACGGTTAATAGAATCTATGTCGCTGGCGTAAGGTTCAATTTGGAATTTATCATCGTTGAGCCTCTAATAACCGTCTATTTCCGCCGATAATTGCGACGGAGGCACATCAAGTGTGCGTTTTCCCTCGCTTGGTGCGCCAAGACATGTATTTATGGAGTCCTCTGTAATATACAGAAATTTCGCCCTTGCATATTTCATTTGTGTCTTGATTTTAGTTTTGTTAACTTTCCAGTTTGATATTTAAGGAGCTGAGACGTTTCGAGAGTTCGGAATTACCTACTTGAGTGATTAATTGTGGTGTGTTTCTTGATTCATCATAATTAATTTCTCTTTCTTGCACATTATTTACAGTCGTTATGCGTTTTACGTCAGTACATAACGAGTGTACTGAAATAGTTTTAAGTACACACACAAGGAACACTATATTATTATGATCATCTTCAAAATTCCATTTAGTACATTTTACTTTTGCAATTTAATTTGATCTCATTTACACCTTACTACATAATATATACTTAAACTGATTCTATTTGTTCGTTATAATCAATATTTGATTTTATTTCAAGCTTACACTCACTACTGCCTTAAATTACCAAATTAGTTCACTTTCCTGAAAGATTACTTCGCATTTCTTTCTTTCCAGCTATTGAAAATGGATCGGGGACAGTAAGTGAATATTTAATAGTACGGACTGGTGGTCTTTATTAGAGTCCAGCGTTTTCGATGAGCCTAACAACTTAATTGTGTTCTGAGGCTAGCGTTCAAGTTATGAGCTGTTCGCTGTATAGTATAATGCGGTGCCTTAGGCTACACAGTCCGTAGGAGGGTCACTCTAATGCGTTATTTCAAGAATCATAAAGTTGACTTACAAGGTTTTTATAAGGGCAGCGCATAAGTGCAAAAAATGCCAAGCTTCAATTTCTTTTTCATATTTTCATTCTTTCACTTCTTTGTTAAGTATAAAAATAGTTCACGTTGGCTTAAACGCTAAAAGATACTACTGAGGTGTAAATAAAAGTCAGATTTTAAAAACGTATAAATATTATATTCTGTTTATCAATCTTACTTACCACAGTTGTGGAAAAGTGACACATGACAGTTTCACCTAACACGAGTAATATGGTTATCAAAAGAGTTTATGACTTTGCACATTAAAACATTCTTTAAAATTCTACCATAGTTCTCCTTAGATGATAGATCCTTTAATGTGAATTTTTCTATCAACTCGCTTTTCCAAATAAAATGTGACGTTGTTTCTTCCACTTACACCACACCAAGACGCAGCGATTAATGATTCGTAATTTCCAAGGCTGGCAATGCAGTTTCGAACTTATTTATTGATAGGGGCCTTTGATTGGCCCATTAAATTGATAATTAAATTTTATACATTAGATAAATAATACATTTTATTATATCACGTGGAGAATAGAGATTTGAAATATGTGATTGTTGACCTAAGTTTGAATCAAGGGCCAATTAGTTAAAATGAGGAGCAATTACGATTTGCTCTACTAACGACATGACATGGGAAAATATTGGGTGATTATAAGTGGAAGATTTCTTTACGTGTCAAATAACTTTCAAGATTTGATTGTTGCTATTGATAGAATTCTTATTTTGTTGTGGATAATTTTTTGATTTCTAATCGTAATCTTAATAAGTCTTGTCTAAGAATTTGAATGGTTGTAATTCAATAAAACTGTGTTAGCATTACTATCTCTACATAGTTTGTACAGTCAGCTGCAGAGAAATCTCACCCCCTAACAATGTTTTTATATATTGCTAGGGGGTGAGATTTCTCTGTAGCTGACCGAACATATGAGAAGTAGGATTATTTGTTAAAAAAGCACTCAGAGCTATATAAAAAAGCAAAGAAAATTTAAAAAAAATCCAGAAATCCATCTCGACTGGCTATCACAAGATGTAGGGGCACACTATATCCGAACAATTAATTGTTATAATATGTCTGTCAAAATCTACAACCGAATACCTAAACATATCAGAGAGCTACCACTTAATTACTTTAAAAAGAAACTTAAGATAAGAAATGGCGTTCTACACAATAAGTGAATTATTATATTATAAGCAAAGTTCCAAATATGATCTCACTAGTAATATAATTATATAATGTAATTTTAAAGATTTATTTCTTTACCACATGATCTCAATAATAACAATTGTAGTGTTTTTTTTATTATAAGTTTATTTTAAGGTATTTTTTTTCATGCTGAATTTATAATGAAAGTTAGACCTTCTGTGTACCATATTTATGCAAAATAAAGATATTACTATTACTGTAAACCGTTTTCTATTTTTTTAGACGACTATATTCTAGTCCTGCTGCTCTAGTATAATTGATTATTAAAATTAATAATCAATTAATAATCAATTATAATTAATATAATTGATTATAATTGATTATTATAGTCCTGCGGCCTCTAGTATAATTGATTATTCCACACATTCATTATGCACTTTTTTATTTGATTCTGTTTCTCAATATGCTTACATTTGAGTGGTGACGCAGTTTCTGAGTTCGTCGTTTAGTCCTTCCCCACTTCGTGAATGTACAATGTCATAATATATCTTCATCTTCATCCTAGTGTATTCTTGGCCTTTTGCCACCGTCCGTTTTACTTTGGGGAAGTCATATTTCTGGAGCATGTTGCCACCACTATTTTAGGTAAACGCTATCAATAATTTCTTGGTTCTCCGTATTATCAACACTTATGGTGTACGTTGGTAGCTTTATTTTTTGGTTGTTTGCTTTATTGTTCTTTTGCCTGATATAATAGTTTATATTCAGTGTTAAAAAAACTCATGTCTGTACCTTTTAACAGCTCTTTATATGGAAAAATACAATCATTTGGCTCTCTAATATTTTCTACCGACTTTTTCTATATATATGGCCTAAATTATTTCAAACTAGCTGCTGCCTGTGGCTTCGCCTGCGGCGCTTTTTCTGAAATAAAAGTGGCCTAAGTTACTCCTTATAACATCGGCTATCTGCCAGTGTAAGTCCTGTCAACATTGGTCTAGCCTTTTCGGAGATTATCCGGAACAAACAGACAGCCAGACAAAGCTTTTTTAATTGTTATTTTTTTTTTTGTTCCTTAGTACTATAATGTATTATGTGCATAAGCATTTAGTAAAAAGCTATTGTTTTGACACTACAAACAGACACTTCAATTCTATTTATTTGTATAGATATGAACAAAAAGTATTTAATTCGGTTGGACAATCATAATGATGATAGATTTTTCAAGTAAATAGTTGTATCTATTCAATATTCCTTTATTTCTATTCGCAAATACTTGAATAGGTACTGCGAGCCATAAACGTCACGCTATCAGAATCATTCCTTAAATGATTTCAGGTCATGAGTTCAACGCACAGCCGATAATTTATTTACCACTAAAACAGAGAATCCTTTTGAAGAACAATGGCCCAATAAAATGGTGTTATCGCGGTATCGGTCAGCAAGTTTATGGTAGCAATTGATAGTATTATCTGCTTCATTCTAATTTGCTTTCCTTTTAATGTTGATTTGTTTGCAAGTAGCTCATTGTAGGCCTTTTAAGGGAGCACCTTTAAAGGAGCAGGAAAAAGTTTTTTATAGGATGACGATGAAATTGAAGGAGAAATTATTGATATTGCAAATAGTGATAATTGCAAGGATGTAATGAAGAGTAAGTTTAATGGTTATAATCTAGGGCCGTATACGGAATTAACAAAATTATCACTGTTTTTGTGCATAATGGGATGGCGCTATACAGGAGGAATAGCACCATCTCTTACTTCTTCATACGACCCCTGGTCTATAAACTACATAAATTGCTTGTTTCTGTGATTGTAGGTTTTGGGTTTCATCCTTGCACAAGCAAACACTTGACTTGAAATAGTTTTACCACTTGAGTGAACTTTTGATAAAAAAAATCTTATGTGCTACCAGGCCATGAAAG
The DNA here is from genome assembly GCA_947523025.1 of Dryobota labecula. NCBI lineage: Eukaryota > Metazoa > Arthropoda > Insecta > Lepidoptera > Noctuidae > Dryobota > Dryobota labecula. The sequence continues at coordinate 2,171,648 of OX383300.1, forward strand.
TTTATTCCTACGCTATTTCTACTCCAAGATCATCAGGCCCATGACGTACAGGACAGGTGCTATGTCTCACAGTACATACCCTCACTGGAACATAATTATGCACATACTAAGTCCATGGCGTGACAAATAGTCACATTGTTCGTTGTTTTGCATACTAGTGCGTACGGTAGGTTTGTCTGAGCTTTGTTTGTGTTGATGGTTTTGAACTTTGAAAATTATTATGGTATAAGTTTGTCTTCATTTTGCTTTTGATCGTTGATTTTAGATTTTTGTGTAGTGTTTGGGGTGGTTATTTGTTATGATTTATTAAGGGCAGCTACCTAAATCATTGAAACAATCTGGAAAACTTTTTTAGGAGACCACCCCGTACTTCTAGTGTATATGCCAACTACATTTACAGATTTGAAGGTTATATCCTGTTCAATGTGTAGGTTCATTTCCCAGATTTTCACGATTCCTACCATAATCAATATCACGTTACACACATAGTACATTTTTATTACTAGATGCAAAGCATTGGCAATGAACGTTCAATGTCATGCGGGCTGGAATTCCGTTCGTGGTGTAACGTTGAAAAAATCCGGAAGAGCGCGGCTTCAATGCGCAGGAGCATGTTTTATGCTAATCAACACATAACTATGACAGAAAGCATTTCTATGTAACATCCTTGTGACGTTGGCAGGTTGCCGCGTTCCGGGTTTGTTTTAAAGATTTAAATGATTGTATTGTTATTGTAGAAAATAACAATATAACTGCGAAATAGGAAATAACTTTTTAATATAAAATAATTAGTAACACAATATAATAATACACAGCTACCAAATTTTGTAAGCCTCTTGAAATTAGAAGTATCCTGAAGAATCACACCTGAGACGAGGATTTAAATTGGTGTGAATGAGAACAATAAATAAGAATAGGATCCTGGTAAGACCAACATGCTACTGGCACCAGACTCAACAGCACAACTGAAGAGAGGAAACAAGTTGTTATTAAAATGATAAAAGATAATGAAAATGTTGATAAAATAAACCAAGAGCTGCCCCTTGCGATATGTATAATTGTATACAATGCAACGTTGGCAGTTTGCCTTCTTCCGGGTTTAGGTATAATTGTTTGTACATACGGAAATGACATAAACACTATCTAACAGTAAGAGCCCGATGTTTATACAACAATAAATTAACTAGCGTACTAAATATAATGTGTAAAAGTACTCAGATATGGATACTAGATTGGGTTTTGGGATACAAATTGTCCTTCTAGAAGAAACCTGTTGGCGAAGAAAACATTTCGAAAAATTTCGATATGACATAACATTTTCTACTTAAATGCTCATTATTACATAAAAGCGATAAGAATCAAAGACTGGAAGTTGCAGCATCCGCAGCTAACGGCACCATACAAATAAAATACATTTATAAAAATATTCTCAATGATACCGCAGAGCACTGTTATAATATTCGTCATTCGGTCAATCACTCTCAAGAAAATATCAAGTCAAACATATAAATAACATAAATTCATCTCCAGCCGCATCGCCAGCAAAATAACGATCGCTAATTTGACAAATGTCAAAAAGGAGGAGTGCACACAACCTTGGTGAGCGCAGTTTACATTATGATCCAGAAATAAACGTGCTCACTTCCTTTTGATCTCAGTGAGACATACTGCACTGAATATATGTGTCCGTAGCTTTACACAGACGTTTTAGTGCTCTCGTGTGCATTTCGAAATATGGCCGATATTGCCCTCGATATACTCTGCCTAGTTCCTGGAAATGAGAGAAGTAACGCTATCAACTCAGCGGCGATGATCGATGAAACATAACTCAGTATCTCACAGACTTTGGCGGATATAAAACACAAGCCTAAGTAAAGCTTCTTTGCATAAAATCAGAACCTCATCAAGGTATACCATGTATGAATTGGAAACTGATAGAATACTTACTATTAATTAATCTAGTACAGAAAATTCTCAAATTTCCGGATACTGTCTCTTTATAGTCTGAAACTGTAATCTACCAGAAAATGTCATAGTCATCATGAGTCGACAAAATGATCGTGTCAATGACATTATCATACAGTTTAGTGAAGTTAATTGTGTGTGCGCTATTATTGTACAGCCATTAACTACGTTACTTTCCAACGTATAAATCTTTTGAGTTGAAGCGGCAATTGACTATAGCCAAGATGGAGGACTTACGGAGAGAGGTCGTGGGAGATCCCACCTATATTTATTTATTTAAGTAACACTTTATCGTATAATACCAAATATTAATGAAAAAAAAAGTGCAATATGGGCGGTCAATCGAACAAAACGATTTCTTCAACAAAAAAAAAACAAAACAATCTTTAGAAAATCTGAAAGAAAGGAGCACTATGTATCCTAGCCTTGCCTATTGCAGCTTATCTAAGATACCATATTTACCTTAGTTGCAAAGACTGCTATGTATCGTATCATATGGTGGAGCTTTCCCAAAATCTGGACGGGTTCTGGAATCTTCCAGATCTTCTCTTAATCCTTCAGAGTCACCTACTCCTCAACCCTGAGGGGTCACCCACCCTTATCCAATAATAATCCCACCGAGGTCGTTTCACTTGCGATCATTTACGTTGTAAACGTTAATAAGCTAAAGTTTTTTTATTTCGTCTGCCGTGTATCCTGTGCGAGCTATCCGTCAATTTGTCTGTCTGTTCGTTTAGGTGTTCGTTATGGGTGCTAAGAGATGGCTGGTGCTACATATTATAGTGTAGTGAGTTTGGAGGGAATTAATTTTGAACGCAGTGTTTTTTTTTTTGTCCTAATATAATTTTGGAAATAAAAAAGAGAAGATTTTTTTTTGGGACACGCACAGGAAAGCAACAATAAAAAAAAACATTAAAACTAAAAAAAATATGAAAACACAAAAATAAAACCTGTGCGAGGCCAAAACGGCTACTATCTCAGCATGATGCTGTGATATTTGAAAAAATAAATAAACATACAGCAGCGCTGCTGCTGGTATTCTGAGAGGGCAGTGAGTAGGAAATCCAGTTTTAACTTCCATACAATTATGCACCTGTGATTACTTTTCACTTTTTTTTAAGGACAGTTTGGACCCTGTAATCCCCACAGCGGAAAACAGCTGGTTATTGTTAAGAAATATTGATTGCTCGTAAGTACATAATTTATTATTACATCTGAAACCTACTTCGGTGTCGACCGAAATGGGGATATAATAGTATGAAATAAAGTAAGCCACGAAACAGTATATTTTAGGTCTACGATCCCCACCTACCAAAAAACTTAAGGAAAACATTCAGGAAACTCGTCTAACAAGAAATTGGTGTGAGGTTGTCACACAAAAGACATTTGGTAGGTATGTATAGAAGGTGCACCCACACATACATGTTACATCATTCAATCAAAAACATAGTTCTTTTTCGTTCATATTTCCATAATTCATACAAAAATCCCATAGACAAAACCATATCAGTTATTTCCGAATTTTCTAAATTTTTCAGGCAACTATGTCAATTCTATTTCCGCTAAAACCGTATTCGAACTACAAGGGATATTTAAAAACAAAAATTAATGAAATCGATGGGAAAAAAATGAAACATAAAAATATAGATTTAATAAAGGGAAAACATAGTTCTTAAGGCCCTTTGTACACTGCTCGGTTTCTCTTGTATACGGTGTATAAACCACGCCGTAGAAAAAGCGTATCCGTCAACAAGCTTCCATAGTGATCCATACAACACTCAAAACTTAAACTCAAAGCATTTATATTAATTAAACCATTTATTTACACGCACTTTTCCAGGGCACAGTCGGTCGGTTAGTTTCAAAATTGAAGCTAGTTGCTCATTCCGCAACGTAGATCTCTGTGGAGAAGAAGAGACAAGAAACTCCAAGGAAACTCTTATAAATAAAGATATTAAAACATCCTGTGTATTGACCACTGACGACGATGTCCACCCACGGCAAATAAACCTTAGTTTTTCACGGCAAGAAAAACGTGTACATAGTACATAGTACATAGGGTCTAACTACCGCATAACCAGCTACTGTAATTTTTCGATTTATCATCATTCATTTCAAATCATAACAACATATGGTTATATAAAGAGCAATATGTGAATAAGATCATGTTATCATTACAAAAATGACGAAATATACCTTATTCACACATTCTTCTATACTACCGGAATCCTGTGGTGTTGTATTCATAAAATCTTTAAGTAAACCGATCTTTTAGAGCATACCCGAGTCCTGGAAAGTGCGAGTTTAATTTATTGTCCCATCTCTTTTGCCGACTTGGCGTCTTGGTTTATGAGCATAAATAATACATTGTCTATCAGTAGATCAACTACGTACCTTTCTTATCTTTACGTCAATGATTAATAAAGTTAAAAAAGCGTGAGTAACTACCAATATATTATTGAAGAAGACTATATTCACGAAAACACTGTCTACAAACTGTACTGCAGATTGTCATGAGATTTGTGTATTACGAATATGTTCACCTTCTATGAATAAATGACCAAAAAAAACTAGACTGTGCCTTTTTATCCTTATTCGGATCTTTGGATGTCTCCTCCACTCCCTCAGTTCTTCATGCTTTAAATAAGCTTTTACTGCAAAGCTCAAGATCCAGGTGTCGAGACACCTGGATCTTGAGCTTTGCAGTAAAAGCTTAATAATTTGCAATAATTGGCAATAATTTGCTCACTAGCCGAGGCTAGTGAGCAAATTATTGCCTGAATTATTGTCCTTATTGCCTCATTAATGCTGAAAAACTGGAAAATCAGACACCAGAGAGGTACGACTATGACTATGACTACGGTATTTACATTTAGTCGATTTATATTGTAGGTACTAGATGTACTACCCGCCACTTTGTCTGCATGTATTTTATATTTTACGTTTTTATTAAAAATGTCTAGTATGAAAAGTAGCCTATGTCCTTCTCCAGCTCTCAGGCTACCTATCAGTAAAATTTAATAACGATACAATTTATTCCTTTCTCTGCAGGCGGGGTACTGTAGCATAATAATAATTAATCGATTTCATAAAGTAACTAATTATCTGTGGCAGTGTTTGGTCTATAGCAAAAAGCTGTCACATCTCTTAAGTGTTCTAGAATGTTCTCATAAGAGACTATAAAAGTCCTTGGAACTTGGAAATCATGCCTTTCCACGTCTAAGCCGCCTAGTACTATATAGAACGAACCCCTTGAGAATAGGGGTTTTACTACCTACCTTCATCTACCCGACGCTGCCGGCTATTCTACGGCTCGACGCTGCTACAGCGTCAGCCGGGAACAGCTAGTACCCTTCATCACAAGAGCCTTGTGAGCCGCTACTGGCTCCCACGTGGCCACCACAGCCACTGCCACCGCTCCACCTGCACCGAGGGCGGTGAGCGCCGTGCCACGTGGGCACTACAGCAACCACCTACCGCTCCACTACCTGCACCGAAGGCAACGAGCACCGTCTGCTCCCTGCCTACACTACTTCTGCGGTGCCAGCCGGACGGTCCAGCCCAGGACAGTACTTTCCCTTGCTAATCTCTGCCAGTGAAAGAACTCTTAGAACTCTTAAGCCTACGAACCTACACCCTGAATCTGTGAACCTAACTAATAAACGTGATAACAAGTGGTATCTGTCTTTTTATTTATACCACCAAATCCACAACGTCACACGATTACACACAGACTGACAAACAAACAGACAGAGTTACTTTCACATTTTGTAATATTAGATTGAATACTGTATTATTTTCGATACGTATATGTGGTCATTAATATTAAATGTGTCATTATAAAAGTAAAAGGTGATAAAAAGTGAAATAAGCTGTAATGCTTAGGTATAAGTGAATCTAGTTTTGTTTGGAGTCGGTCTTCTGTAAATTCTTATCAGTAGTGTTGACAAATAATGCCATCATGCCATTGGTCATGAACTCGTATGAAGTGCCAAGTTCGGTAACGGAAGATTTAGTAATTCTGCTTACTACACAGGGAAATCGTCGTCGTTTGGTAATTTTAACTTTTTCGTTGTACTTGCTGATTGCACTTTCATTTATTTTAATCGTTGACAGGAAAGTAGCTTTCATTTTTATATTAGAGTTTTTAGCATTGCTTTATGTTATAGAATAATCAGCTAGTAGTAGTAAGTAATAATAAATAATAAAGACTATTTCCAAAACTTATTTTTTTACGAAACTTATGTTACAGAACATTGTTATGTTCCCCTCTTGGGTATAGGCCTCCTCCAACATTTGTCTATGTTTTTTGCTTGCTCCATCCAACTTTTACCGGTTAGTACCTAGTAAGTACATACGCAGAATCCGTCAGCATTATGCTAAGCTGGATGTTGTTCCCATTACAGGGCAGAGGTCTCCCTAATCTCCTTCCACTTCTCTGTGTAGGGCTATTATGGACCAGTCTTTATCAAAGGAGTCCAGTTCATCTCGCCTTTGGAATCTTATTTGCAAAACAAGTGTGCGTCGGACCATGCACAATGAATGGTTCCGTAGTTAGGACGAATTTATCCCAAGAACACAATTAACATTTGTAGTAGAAATACATGTTCTCCCATACATTCCAACTGAAAATGTCAGTTTATACGCGCAATATTGAGAGATTTACCATGTTGTATTGAGAACTTAGACTTCTTATTTATTTTCCTGTAATCTATAACTATAAAACTTTTGCGGTACTTTTTTCAAAATTTTAGGCATAGTAGTTTCGGAGATATAAATGGTTAATTTTCATAAATTTTCTTAAATAACTTTAAAATTATTTATTAATAAATTACAAGTTTAATCCTGACAATAAGCCCTTTCATTTGATATGTCACACGGTACAGTTTTCAATATTCAAAATTCATTTATTTTCGTTACACGTCCGTGTTTGGGTCATGAAAATTCATAGTGTACTAAATTTGAACTTAATCGATCCAGTAGATTCGGAGCAAATTGGCTGTGACAGACGGACACACAGACAGACACACGAGTGATCCTATAAGGACTCCGTTTTTACCTTTTGAGGTATGGAACTGCACTAAAAAAAAGAATCTTTATTACGATTTTGCTCCTTATTCACAAAACCTATCCAGAAGTGGTAATTACTGGTCAAAACAAACAGTCTCATCCCACATTCACACATATCTCCATTTTATCAGAAGTTGTCAAAATCTCCGGAATATCCGGAAAATTCGCCCACAACAATTTACAGTTTACAGAAACTACATAATCACTCCGCACATACCGTTAAAGGGTCAATCCAAACCCCGAGACAGTTAACAGTGTAAATGCACAAAATTAATCCGGTGTAAAAGTAAGGGGTCCGGACCGTTCGGGCCGGTGCGGAATCCGGCGACGGCTAATGCGACGGCGAGTTGTTCACGCGACGATTTTGGCAAACTCTCAACTGTCACACGCATCGTACATGCCGACTGCGGGTAAAGTTGTCGTGTAGTGCAAGATATGGGAAATACAAAGCTTTTAAAAATATGTTTGATAGTGTACAATGACTGCCTTGTACTCTACATACACACATCAAGAAAAGTTTGTGATCACTAGCATAAGCTGATTTAATTTTAACTTTATCAAGAAAAATTCTTTGTAGTGTGTTTTCTTTAAATAAAAATACCCTGTTTGAAATTAAAAAATAAAACTATTTTATATTTTTTATAAAAATATTTGAGTAATTAATCATAATGTAATTGTAACAGAAATTTGATAACAAAGAAAAATATTGTTTAACCAAATTTAAACAAAAATGTATAAATAAAAGGTTTATATTCAATATAATATAATTCCTCCCCTGGCTCGAACACATGCGGTGATTCTCCTGGGTATGCTGAGAATCAAGTTATCCAGCATTTCTTGGGGTATCCTGTCCCATTCTTGAATAGTGGCTTCCCTGAGCTCTGGCACTGTCTGGGGACGTAGCTGACGGTTCCAAACAGCTCGCTTAAGAGCATCCCACGCGTGCTCTATTGGGTTTAAGTCAGGCTATATTTTAAAATAAAGAATTTAAAAAGAAGAAGTTATCATAATATAATCTACCGTAACAAAAAGATTTCGATTTATCCAAGTGATCGCAAACTTTTTTTGATGTGTGTAATCAGCCTATACTATTCCTACTGCGTGGACACAGGCCTTTTCTCTATGAGAAGCTTTCTGACTTTTTTCTTTATGCCTGGCTCCTAAGGGTCGTAGCATGATATTAAATAACCTTCCTCAAGAATTGGGTTATCAAATTGTTTGTAAGTTGAAGATATTTCTGCCATATGTCACTATTGAAACACGGAGTGGGTCGTAATCAGTCGTAATCTACCACGCGGGCCAAGTGCGGGTTGGTAGATATCTTCGAATTTTTGGCTTTAGGACATGCCGGTTTCCTCACGATGTTTTCCTTCACCGTTAAAGCAGTGGTGATGAAATTATTAACACCAATTTAAGCGCTTGGCTGGGTTCGAACCCACGACCTACAAGTACAACTCGTAAGTCGGGGCCGTTATAACTGGGCCACCACTGATCTCCTCCTTCCTCCTTGTGGTCTAGTGGGGTTTAAAGCGGTGCTGTTGTCTGTTTGGATTCGATCCCCCGGGTCCAGCGAAGTGTTTGAGCTTCAAGATGCATACAGCCGGAACCACTTCTAAACAATCTCACCATTACCTCGTAAGAAACCGATCTGGTCAAACTGACGCAGGTTCGAAAATTCAGTTCGAATATTCAGTTTTTTTGTTTTCGGTTTAATTAGGTTTTATCATTAGGAAATTTTCCACAGCACTTCATGTTATAAAAAGAGGATCTTTACTATAATCGTGAAAATGTATGCCAATGCACAACATGCATCCAAAGCTTTTATAATGGGTAAAGAAAACTCAGGTTAAATAAACGTGCTATTTTATATTTTGTGAATTTTAAAATGATATATATAAAAGGAGAAACTGACTGACTTGGTAACATATCAACGCATAGCTGAAACTACTGGGACTAGGAACGTGAAATTTTGGACATGGCTTCCTTTTATAATGTAGGGGTGCACTAAGAAGGGGTTTTTGGAAATTCGAACTTAAAAGGCTAAAAAGTGTGTAAAGCTTGTTGGTGTGTATTCCTAGAGAGCGTTTTTGACATCGTAAAGTAAAACCCAATATTTATTCCTCAATTTTCGTTACTGCACCTACCACTGTTTGTCTCTGCCTCACCCAAAGGATGACTGGTAGAAAATGCCTGTGGCTGTATGCATTTGTGTGCTTAAAGTATTAAATAAATAAACCCCGCTGCCATCATTTTCATGACGGCGTTGTTAGGCGGCCACCGCTCTTCGACGAAACCGTAGCTTATTATCTGATAAAGTAAGAAAGAAAATACGTTTATTTGCAATAAACATGACGCAAAGACAGAACAAAAACACGACCAGAAATCATCATTTCAGCCGAAAGACGTCCACTGCTAGACATAAGCCTCCCCCGGGTTGCCATAATCGCCACGCTTGGCAGGCGGGTTGGCGATCAACGTTGGTTGACGACCAGAAATAGTAAGGGGAAAATATGCATCACATCCATGCAAAACGGCCATCGTTCAGCATAATGCTGCGACCCTTTGCGAGACAAAGCCCCAGCGCTGGTTTTCAGCGACCAGACCAGACTTTGCTAAATCATAGATCTCAAGTTCGAACCCAAGGCACGCACCTCTGACTTTTCGGATTCATATACATATTATATTATATTATCACTTGCTTAAAAAACGGTAAACAAAGACATCATGAGGAAACCGGCATGCCTGAGAGATATTTCTCGACGGCATGTGAAGCCAAGTCAGAAGGCCATGGGTGGCATACAAAAAAAACTCTGACACCAGGTAAACCACTAACCACACGAAAAGAAGAGAAGAAGCGACAGCCCGCGTTAACTTATGTAGCTCCTACGCTAGAGTAGGTACATTTATAGTCATGTTACAGCACCATGCAACTTGCAAATTGCTGCGCTTGACTCGGTGGAATGCAGAGCTAAGAGGCTCATTGGCGACGTAAAACTGGTGGATGCCAAGCTTCACAGCTTGGCTCATCGCCGCAAGGTTGCCTGCTTGTCGGTCTTCTACAGATTGTACTTCGGCGAGTGTGCCCATGAACTCCACGACCTCATTCCACCGGCCCCCTTCTACCATCGGACATCTAGACGCACTGCAAGTTACCACCCCTACCTAGTTGATATTCCACCAACTCGCACTAAGCGTTTTCAAACGTCTTTTATAATGCGCACAGCAAAGGAGTGGAACTCTCTGCCTGCGTCTGTGTTTCCGAACGCATACAACCCTAATCTATTCAAAGTTAGAGTGAACAGGCTTCTTCTGGGTAAGCTCACTCCATCGTCGACTTTGTCTCTGTCACCTCTGACCTAGACTAGAGTCAAGAGCAAACACATCGTAAAATAAAAATAAACATTATCACATCGCTATACAGCATGCAGTGCAGTCCCACCCTAAGACGCGTTGCAAAGGAATTCCTATTCAGCACGGGTCATATTAATCTCTTTCACATTTCCGCGCTAGACGCCGGGATATTGCCAAACGTACCAGCTAATAGTTGGAATTGTTCTGTTTTAATTAATACGTCATACGACCAGATTTTGGCTTACTGCAGTAGTTTTAAGTGTCTTCGTTTATGATGAACATTTTGGATAATGTACTGGAATGCAGGCTTTTTGAATTAACTAGATTTGTTAAACAGAAGCATTATGTTTGGCACAAAAGCGAGAAATACCGTTCTGCCATAACTTCTTCTGTATTGTAAAGGTAATATAGACACTAAGGCTGCTTGTACACTAAACGAAATTGCCAGATGATTTGCGTGAAAATCAATCAAAATTTCCTCAAAATTTCGTCCAAGCGGCCTTAGTATCTAAATTACCTTCAGAATTTGATTCCACTTATTAAAAGACTACGTGTAGCAAGCAGTAGGTTCCATGGAAAAAAAGAGAAATAATGACACCTGATTAATAACCAAATGCCAAAAAATCATAACTAAAACATCTGAAAGTTGCCACAGTAATTTTCCAATCCCGAAATTAGTACCAATTTTTTCCTAACCACAATTGCTCCGACCTTTCGTATCCAATTCCGGTTTCTGCTACCCGCATCCAAACCTTCGAGGAAGGTAAAGCCACAAACCATAGGCCGTACCATGGGATGAGTGACAGCCTAGCGTGCCCAATAGTTTTCTATTGCACACGCAGGGTTAATTCTACGAGTAATCTGTTTCCTTAGGGGACCCATTTTGTTTTTTAATGTTTTTAACATGCGATCAACTGCATTTGTGGCTACTGTTTAATTAAAAAAAAAATCAAATAAACAAAATTGAATCGTCTGTTTTTAACGCCAAATAACAGATTTTTACAAAATGCATAAGAACAGTACGGTATGGAACATAAACCATTTTTTTTTAATAATATTAGTTAGGATTAGGATTAGGATGCTTACTAGCGACCAGCCCCAGCTTCGCACGGTTTTACAACTTGACATAAATGTAGATTTCTTTATCTGTACTAACTATATTATCTATATCTATAATAATAAAGCTGAAGAGTTTGTTTTTGTGTTTGTTTGAACGCGCTAATCTCTACACTAAACTACCAATCGGATTTGAAAAAATATTTTTGTTTTAATAGCCTAATTCTTGAGGAAGACTCTTGAGGAGGCTATTAAACATCACGCTAAGACTTAGGAACCGAGCAAGTAGTTCCAGATATTACCGCATTCAAACAAAAAACAAACTCTTCAGCTTTAGATATTATTAGTATATACTCGTAGATTACAAGTCGCTTTTCGTCTCTGTCTGTGTGATCGCGTTGTTCTTCTAAACTACGCAACACGATTTTCAACATCTTCTAGAGAATTTATTCCGGAAGGTTTATGTGTATAATACGTTCGTAAATACCTACGTACTTACATAAATATATAAATATAACTTAATATAAAACTTAACAACCGGTCGAAGCAAGGGTGAGTCGCTAAAAAAACAAATACCGGCGGCGCTACATCAAGGCAGGTCATCAACCAATTAGTTCCAGAAACGTGCCATAAAACAAAGTTTATTAGAAAAGCCACAAACATTATTTATTACAAAATTATCATAGTACCTCGATGGCGATTCTTCGAAATAATAAAACATTGCGATGATAAGCAGAATTCAGTGGAAAGTGAATCATGGAGGCGATAGCTTGGAACTTAGGTCAAGAGACGATTTTAATAATTATTAAATTGCAGTGTTTTGGTATGAAATAAAAGTAATAACAGCCTGTGTATTGAGAGCCGTGGTAGCCCAGTGGCAACGGTCCCGACTTACAACTTGTTGGTCGTGTGTTCGAACCCAGGCAGGCGCTTTACTTTGTGTTAATAATTTCTCATCATTTCTCTCCACTGCTCTCAAAACGGTGAAGTAGAACATCGTCAGGAAATCGGCATGTCCTAAAACCAAAATTTGAAGATATGTGACATCTGCCAACCCGCGCTGGGCTCGCTTGGGGTAGATTGCAAGCTTCGAAGAGAGGAGGCTTATGTCCCAGCTGTGGGCACATTATAGTCTGATTATTATTATTGCGAACCAAGTCATATACTTGATTTGTTTATTTATTTATTATTATTTCCTTTATTATTATTTATTATTATTAGCCTGTGAAGCTAAGGTTTCTTGCTAAATTGAGAAGGAATGGCTCGGAATGAGAATTTATACAATTTCTTAGATTGCAGTGCTTAGTAAGTTCACCACAATTAATTCTTTAATTTGTGACATTTCCCGGTTTACCAATATTTTGTAAAAAATTCACAGTAAAACACTTTGATTTTTTTTTATCTTTTCAGAAAATGCAATAGGCTTTGCGTCATATTTCTTACGTTCATTAATTCATAACAACAAAAGAAAAGGTGACCCTTTAAACAGATTCCAATGCTGTGAACTTTAATTACGTGTAAAAACCATATCTTTATCAAGTAACAAACATCACCATACAAATTTTAGTGTAGTGTTGTCAAATATATACCGAAAAACATCCTTGTTTACCTTATTATACGACAGACAATTACCGACTAAATTACTAATAGTATTGGCTCAGCATAGTTCGCTGTTTGCTCAGCGGAAATTAATTCTCGGCTTTCGGCGACGCGGATTTACTTTGACTGAAGATTATATGTGAGAATACACATCACTAGATTAGAGGCAATTTAAATTCAGGCTGTAAAATTTACTCAAATAGTAAAACATGTCTTCTCATCAGAGTAGGAAGGAGCATTGATCACCATGTTTGTTTGCTTACTAAGTTTTGGCGATTTCAGAACATTTTTATTTTATGGTAAGGTACATAAGTTGTGTTGTGTGGTGTGTTGTGTTGTATTGTGTATTTTATGAAGTTAAAAGAAAAGAAGCAGACCAAAGAAAAGATGGAAGGATTGTCTGAAAGAAAATACGGTGAACTCTGAGATGACGGCTGATAGAGATGTGTGGAAGATTGCTTTGTCGACCCCAAATTGGGAAAAGTGTAGGAGGAAAGTGGTGATTTAGGAGTATCCAAGATCGATGATTAAAATATATAAAGTCAAAGTAAAATCATTTATTTCAAATAGTCACATAAAAGGCACTCTGAACGTCAAAGTTTAAATTTTATTTTATTTTATGAATTGATCCTAGTAGGTTCCAAATAGTAGTTTCGTATAGTGAAAACCGGCCAAGTGCGTGTCGGACCACCCACAATCAAGGATTCCGTAGTTGGTATGAATTTATCCCAAGAACAAACTTAACACCGTTGTTGAAAAACATGTTCTTCCATACGGAATGTATGGGAAAACATGTTTTTCAACTGTAAATGTAAGTTGGTTGACTATTACTCGGTAACTTGTGACGCCCACTTAGCTGTGATAGTTTTCCTTTTAACTTGATGTAACATATACTACTGATGTGATTTTTTTTTACATATCCAAGTACATCCATTTAGCTGGCAGGGGGGGAACACTTAATTCTTACAAAAATTAGCACTTTAAAGCCTAATATTTCAGAAACTGATTCATTAATCGAAAAATTGTTTTCGCAAACCAGCAATATTTTTGAAAGACCCATCCAACAATATCCCACACCATAGGGTAGGCGAAAAAAAAAACATCCCCACTTTACATGTAAATAGGTACAGAAGCTAGGATGTACCCTAAATAACTATTTTTTTTTTCATGATTTTATTTTACCACTTTGTCGGCGTGATTAATATATATTATACTAGCTTCTGCCCGCGACTTCGTCCGCGTTAAATTTCTTGTTCCCCCGACCCACCCCGTCGCAACACATTGCCTGCCCGTGATTTTACTTCATTTTCGCATAAACTTTCATTTAAAAAAATTGTGTCCTAGTTAATAGGAATGTTATTCTTCCTCAAGAATTGGGCTGTAAAATGCAAAAAGATTTTTTCAAATCCAACTCGCAGTTCCAGAGATTAGCGCGTTCAAAAAACAAAAAACCGGCCAAGTGCGAGTCGGACTCGCGCACGAAGGGTTTCGTACCATCCATACAAATCCTTACTAATATTATAAATGTGAAAGTAACTCTGTCTGTCTGGTCTGTCTGTCTGTATGTAACGTTTTCACGCCTAAACCGCTGAGATACCGCCGATAGACCGCCTGGGATATAGAGAAGGACATAGGCTACTTTTTTACGCGATAACCGACATCCACGCGGGCGGGGCAAAAAAAACGGCAAAAAAAATCATGTCCGTTGTATGGGAGCCCCCCTTAAATATTTTTTTTTTTTCTGTTTTTTAGTATTTGTTGTTATAGCGGCAACATAAATACATCATCTGTGAAAATTTCAACTGTCTAACTATCACGGTTCATGAGATACAGCCTGGTGACAGACGGACAGACAGACAGACAGACAGACGGACAGCGGAGTTTTAGTAATAGGGTCCCATTTTACCCTTTGGGTACGGAACCCTAAAAACTAACTCTTCAACTTTAGAATAGACTACCTCGCAGAGTTGATCATTATTTTGCTGCGGAGTTATTATAAAACAGTTATATCTCCTAAGATATTCATTGAAATTAAATGATGTAAGGGCAACTTTGTTCAAAATTAAATACTTGTGATGAATAACGTATTTATTTGGATAAGGATTAATACCATGTTTATGAAAACTCCTTCGCAAATAATGCATTAATTTCGAACAAATTTGATTACCATAAAAAAGGTTATAGCGAGTTAATCTTAAAAGATAGACATATGCTGTCGCGGACTTTTTTTTAGAACATTTAAAGAGGAACAATTCCATCATACATGATATTTGCGTAACTTAAACCGTTTACGCAGCGCACGCAACGGAAGCTCTCAAAAAGGAATATTTTTTCCCGTTTTTGCAACATTTTTCATTTATGCTCCGCTCCTATTGGTCGTAGCGTGATGTTATATAGCCTATAACATTCCTCAATAAATTGACTATCCAACACAAAAAGAATTTTTCAATTCCAACCAGTAGTTCCTGAGATTAGCGCGTTCAAACAAACAAACAAACAAACAAACAAACTCTTCAGCTTTATATATTAGTATAGATACCCATGCCAAATTATAGCTTTCTAGTACTAAGAGTCTCTGAGCTAAGCTGGAGACGGACAGACGGACGGATATGGCGAAACTATAAGGGTTCCTTGTTGACTACGGAACCCTAAAAATGAGCAAAAAATTCCATCGTTACTCTTTTAAAATACAATATTTTATATACATTAATTAATTATATAGGTGAAGACATTGCACTTAGTATAAACTTACTATTAAAAATGAACCAATGATAGATAAATTAATTATAATTGACTAGCTTTTGCCCGCGGCTCCGCCCGCGTGGGTGTCGGTTATCGCATAAAAAAGTAGCCTATGTCCTTCTCCATATCCCAGGCTATATCTCTGCAAAATTTTATGACGATCGGTTCAGTGGTTTAGACGTGAAAACGTAACATACAGACAGACAGAGTTATTTTCACATTTATAATATTAGTATGGATAGATACATGGTGCTCACATACTTTTTACAAACATTGTAAAAGTATACGATTTTACTAAAATTTTAACAAGTAATAAGTCAGTGTGTGAGAGTTATCACAGAATGTAAAATAATTAATTAAAAAAATTAAATTAGCACACAGTTTGATCTTCTCTAGACTAGATTGTCCTTTGGAGCAGGACCAGCATGTTTCCAAGCATTCTTTGGATATAATCCTCGATAAAAATTATAAATATTTTACGAGGTTTTTAGCTACTGTGCATGATTGAGTGTATTTTATTTTTGCAATTTGTGTTTTGTTCGTACATAATAAACAATTTTTCCTTATTTCTTTTATTTTTTCTTTATAAAAAATAAAAGATATAAATTATAAAGTTGCTGTACCACTGGCAACCCAGTGCTTAAGAATCATAAGGTTACAGGTCAACAGCACAAATCCTTAACCAGCGTATCGCATCCTAATTCTCGGAAACATTTATTATACGCACGTTGCGCCAACTCTTTTGTGTGGACAAAAAACCAGTGCGAAAGAGACGAAAAAAATTCGCAATCATTTGTCCATCAGGTACAATGGTCCACCGTTACCCGTTATAATGCAGGATGCTAAATAATTACACATTCATACTCAAATGTACGGTACTGTATTGAAAATGGCACACTTACTGTCGTTTTGAAGAGCGTTGCACTGTGATCTGAGCGTTTGTTAAACTGTGGAGAAAAATTGTTTGTTCTTTTTGTTGTCGTTGCTCAGTGCAACGTTTGAGATGTAGGTTACGACCCCAAGATGTCTCTGTGTGATTGATATTGGCTTTATTTTTGTGATTTTCTGGTGTTTTATAAAAATAACAACCTAAGGAGAGTATGATCTACTATTTTTTAATTCTTTATTTAACACGATGACGGACAGTATTCTCTCACTGGTTGAACGTGTTATGTCACTACAAAATTTCATACATTGCCTAGAGGCGTTGTGCGTGTCACATCGCAACATAGGACACTTTTGTACAATGTTTTTTTTTTTTAACGTCACGATATGACAGTAAAAGGTTATAATTCAATTTGTGGTAACGCTACAGAATTCTTGTATTGGAATAGAAAATAAAACGCCATAAGGCGTAATGATTTTTTATTATTTTTTTCAAAACTTTTACATCGAACAGGCGTACTGTCGTATCATTTTTTTTAGAGACAAAATTTATGAAATGTGTCTAATTCAAGTCGGTTCAACCTCAAGACTTCAAACAGATCATTTCTATCAGACTCATATCGAACACATTGATCAAATAAGTTACATTAGTCTTCCACAACTTCACAATCCAACGGTCTACTATGAGAGACTGAATGAAGAAGAGAAATCTATAAGTGACGGAAGATAAATTTTTCGCACTGTACCCATATTTGGATACCTTGCATAGTTTATTGGGGTCTGAGAATTTGTCTGTCTCTGTAAATCGGTAGCGTCATTTTTAACTGACTTCATAAATGGAGGTTACATGTTCGTCTGTGTGTATTTTTTTTATGTTCATCGATATTTTCGTTAATTGTGGACCGATTTTGAAAATTCATCTTGCGTGGTCCCATATAAATTTTATTAACTTTGCTTGGGTAATTTTTGAGTACCTATCTAAGCTTCGATAATACGTAATTAATCCACTTTGTGTATCTAGATGATGTTATAATACTTCCTGTCACTGTTGTTTACATAGCATACAAATTGATGTGGGGTAGGTACCACATACCTAACTCAAACGTGAAAATGAATAAATATTTTTACGAAAATAAAAATACATCTGATTTCCATAAAAACACTACAAAGTGAAAAATAACTTTAAATGTCTGCAGTGTTTTTTTGGATGCCGGTTTTTTTTTTTTTAAATTACCGAAGTTGGGCAAATATGGTCGTGTAGCATTTTTGAGAAAGTAATTAGAGGGAATATATATTTCTAGAAAAGTTGTCCAAAATGAATCCTCGCCCTTTGCCATTGTTGTAAATATGAGAACATCCTCAAAATATTCTACCCAGACAACGAAAAAAACAATGTAGACATTTTAACAGTTTTCAGAATACCCATGCATATAAAATCTACGAGAATATTGTCTATTCGCGTGGCGAGTAAAACGTCCGCTTCGGCGAGTCGACGTCAAAAGATAATTTGACAAGTAACGCCGCAGTATGGTATTATCTTCTATACATGCTCAGACATGCTCTGTCTCGCCACTAAGTTACCTAACTATGGTTGGAGTTATACATTTGTAGTCGCTATCTCATATTTACTTTATTTAAAAAGGTAAGAGTATGAGAAGTAGTTTTGCCTTACAGTGGGTCAGTTACAGCCTGTCTATTTTTTTACCTGAATATTTCCTTTGTAAAGAAAGAAAGAAAGAAAAAGCATTTATTGGGACTCGTACAGGAAGATCAAGATCATTTCAAACTAAACACACTCATAGCAACATGAATGAAAATAAAAAAACGAATGTAAAATGAAAACAGGGGATCAGGGGAACAGGGTATTCGGTGGCTCAGGTATTATAATGAGCAGTGGTGGCCCAGTGGTAACGGACGCGAATTTTAAGTTTTATTTTATTTTATTTTTTGGCAGGATTGGGAAATCCTCGTGGACGCCCAGACTGCCTCACTTATGAGCCAGTCAGGGCAGTGCCGGACTCTTACCGGCTAAAACCCACTCCTGCCGCAATTATCAATATTGCCAATATTTTTTCGGCACTTAATTCTAGATCTTAATAATACTCTTAACAATTTCTATACCTACCTAAAAACTAACTTAACTTGCTAACATATATAAATATTATTATTTTTCTGTCCATATTTATTTGTTTGAGTCGGATAAAAATTGTCTCTTTTTTTACAACACAACACAATAAAAACTATAACAATTAATAAGCGACTTACGAGTTATAGGTCGTGGGTTCGAACCCAGACAGGTCCTTTACTTTGTGTACATTATTTCATCACATATGTGAACTTAGTGGTGTACAATTAAGAGGTTTTCAGTTTCGTCATAAGTCAGCTTATGAATGTACTCAAACACTTACAACTTCTGCTATTTAAGGCAAATATATCGACAAAACTATCAATCTTGCCATACTCGTAAAGGTACGGACCTAGGAAGCAGAAATACCTATTAAAGAATGAGTGTTTAAACATGGATCTGTTGGTATTGGGTATAGGTTTTCGTCGCCTGGATGGTATAGCTGGTTTTTCAAAGTTCACTCTCATTATTTTGTGGTCGATATTTGATTGAGCTCTTTATGTTCTGAGTTGAGTTGCACGCGAGCACTGACAACTGCGTGCACTGACATATCTGTGTGGTTCTTTCCTCAAAAGACCATGTCAGACACCAATCTACATGGTCTTCACATGATCAGTCCAAGATTATGTCTAAACTTTAAAGAGACTGTGAGCTCTGAGTTTGTTTCGGCCTTTCTTCTCAGAGTAGTCAGACAGAAAACGCCGACCTCATCTAGTTTTAACATACGATTGACTTGTAAAAATGTTTGTACAAACCTACTTGTTGTTGTGATTTTGATCTCGTTTTTAGCTGTAATAATCTACTTTTCATTTATTTTATTTGCTTATTTAGTTAGTATGTATGTATCTATGTATCTATTATATAGCATATAATCTGTGTATAAAATTTTCTTTTCTGTTGTAATGTGTAATCTGAAGTACAAAAAAGTAAAAAAAAAAAAAAAACAGAAATAAAATCATTTATCATTTAATTTAACACAATAATGGTAATTCAACCATTAGTATGATAAATACCGCTGAAAAGTCAAGCAAGCCGGTCTTTAAAAACAAAACAAAAGCTAGCCTTGAGTTAACCTAGACTGAAATAACAAATTAGTGTAGTATCATGTTTCTACTGCGTTCTCCCTTAGCACAGCTCTATATTAGACATAATTGCTAGTTAGCTGTTAAAAAGTCATATCAGTAATTTTCCTGGCTTTTATCTCAATTTAGCTCATTGAATGTTGTTAGTAGGTAGGTACTTAGTTTATTATTAACATTACTGTAGCCTTTTCTTTGTGTCTACAATAGAGTAATGGAGTTGGGGAATTATGAGATTAATTTAGCCAAAGTATCTAAACCACTAGCTAATGTCCGGCGTTGCATGCGTTGCAATGCCCTTTTATTTTAGGAACCTTTTGCGGCGCGCACACAACTACTTACCAGTTTCATCACAATCGGTCAAGCCATTCTCGAGTTTTTGCGAGAATAAACCACGGCAATTGATTTTTATATAGGTCTATTCTGGCGCACTAACGAAAAATGCAATAACTCGATTTTGCCGCTTCCAAGAATTGTATTTTTGATTATTGATTTTGTTATGAAGTTTTAGTTATTACATTCTTGCTTACTGAAAACCGAGTTCTGAAGGATCAATAAAAAGTTGCTTAGAGAGAGTTAATAGATTTTGATTCGCTGACTCCAAATATATAACTCAACGAATATATAACTCAAAATCGTTGAAAATCGAATTATTGCATTCTTCGTTAGCGCGGCAGTATTGTACCTATGCTAAACAAATGAATAAATTACTTATGACTCATGAAAAGAATCAGTAATAGTTTGTGGAGTGCGTCATGGTTTCCTGAAGTTCACTTGTCTTAAGAACGTTATAATTTTTGACCGATGCACTGTTGTTGTACAAGAGAACCATTGTCCAAAGAACGTTCAGCCGAATGGTCATTCGACTGATGAACTGTTGGTCGAAAGAATTGACCGAAGAATTTCAGGCAATCGTAACGCACTTCATCAACATTTCGTCAACATCATCTTGACTGACTTGATACACCCACTGCTTTAGACAAGCAATTTCTCATTGGATTCATGCTTCCCTGGCCTTTACAAATCCGATCCAAGTTTTCCCATGGTCAGCTAAAGAATCATCCAAGTCTCTACATTGTGATTTTTGACAGATTTGTCATACAAAATCTGCCAAATCTTACAATGGCGAGATTATTGCAACGTTTGTTAATTAGTAGACTAAGTTCCCAGGACTGTTGGTCTGTCAACATTTCGTCTGTTGTCTATCGGCTGTCCAGTTACAGCTCTGCTCCAACTACCATTCCCACCTTGATTAATTAACTTAACAATTTTGGATAGATAAAACCGAAAACGTACCGAAATAAATACTTGAGTAGAATCATAAATAAAGTGTCTAGAACTTTCGTATCTATATAACAGCTCATACGTAATTCCTTAACAATGGAACATGAGGTCGATGAGGCGCAACCTACACCAATTAATTGTCAAAGCGAACAAAAGCAAAGCTATACGAACTGTATTATCTTAATAATTCATTCAACCATCTTCATTGACCCATAGCTCTATACTAAATAATTCGACCTAGGGTCCAACTTATACTGGTCGTAAGTTCTTCGCAGTACAGTGACTATATTGACCTTTATTGTCTTATTAAATGTTCGGAATGAGAGCTCAAGTTATAGTTGGTGAGTCCTTCACTACGCAGTATCGTCACCCATGTTAGTTTCTGCGCAGTGTTTACGTATTGTAGGGAATGCAGTAAAACAATGGATCCTGGTTTTACCCGACAGTCCCAGAAGGAGGGTAATGGTTTTCGAGAGTATATGTATGTACATACATATATACATACTCTCGAAGACAAAGCGTGCCAAAAAAATATACATACAATCATATTATGTACGTCCATTTCTTTGGCACGCTCTGTAGCCTAAACAGCTTGATGGATTTTAACATATGAGGTGTCGTTAGATTCGTCTTAATTATGGGAGTGTAATATATAATGTATAATATGACTATGTAATATTGCATCTGCGAATAAAAAAAAATAGGGAGGGTAGGGTTTAAAAAAAAAATAACAACAATATTGGTATTAAATAAAAGCTTGTAAAGTGATAATTCCAAAAAAAAAAGTGAAAAAACCCGACTGCAAAAACACAACAGAAAAGAGAAAAATTTACGTCATCCAGAGACAGCCGGAAACGCTTTTGATACACGATCTGAGCGTGGTAATGGAAAGATGACAGTCGCTGAGCATCCACCAATTGGAAAACCTGTGTCCAGCATGTGATGACTTATGGCACTGAAACGTGAGCGCTCATAATGGGCCTTATTAGAAGGCTAAAAATGAGCCAAAGGACAATGGCTATGCTTGGAATTTCCCTATGTGATCGAATCAGAAATGAAGAGATCCGCAGGAGAACCAAGGTAACCGACATATAGCTCGAAGAATTGCCAAACTTAAGTGGCAATGGGCAGGGCATATTGCTCGCAGGACAGATGGCCGCTGGAGCTGAAAGGTTCTGGAATGGCGACCGCGTATCGGAAGACGTAGCGTGGGAAGGCCTCCCACAAGGTGGACTGATGACCTTGTGAAAACCGCAGGAATCCGCTCGATGCGGGAAGCACAGAACCGGTCGAAGTGGCGGTGCTTGGGGGAGACATATGTCCAGCAGTCGACGTCTTTCGGCTGAAATGATGATGATGATCATGTCCAGCAATTAACTGGTCCCCTTATTCCCTTATGCTTCACTCGAGAAAAAGGAATACATGTGTCTTTTTCGGGTGACCACTGAAAATCAGCGCTGTGCTGTGGGACACAGCTCAGCATCATGCTGAGTGGAAGCCTTCTCATCACAGTCATGACGTGCAGCTGCCGACTATTTCGATTTTGTGCTCGTGATTATAATGTAGATCTATTTTCATCAATTTTTCTGTTTACCTACCTACTCGAGTTAATCTATCTAATATCTTTTTGTATGCACGTGTTTCTGTGACAAATAAACCAATTTTTTTTTTCTTTCTTTCTAATAGTTCACTCGAGCGAATAGTTGATTGACGGTTCATTTTTGAATCATTCCACGTCCTCACAACACCGACTTTTCGCTCCTTTCATTTCATTTTGGATTATACTGTAGGCTAGGGAAAGATACCGAGTTCCGAAATCCAACATCACTCGGTTCACTAATAAATCCATTTTTCAATTCTGATTAATTTTGTGTTCAGACGTTTCACGATAAGTGACAGATACCGAATGAAACGCAAAAAATAATGAAAAGTGAAGCATCTGAGATTGGCTTTACTGAAAATGTTACTAGAATGCCTGATGGGTCTAGTAGTCGTAAGCGCTAAGTACTGCTGAGCATGAGGTTCTAGGCTCGGTCAGAAATTTCTCAGTAGCAGCCCAGAGTCTAGATTTCTGCCCGGTTGATGGCAATAGGCTTGCCCCCTATTGCATGGGACATAAAAATAAGTAGCGATATGTCGGTGCTACTGTAGTACAGTTCTACCCTACCCTTCGGGGATTACAGGCCCGATGTTATTTTACTAGACTGATCCTTCTGCCTGCCCCACATCGTGGTGGGAGTGCAATGCGCGGGCGTTCCCTCGTTGCACTCATTATTAGATAATTCGAGTTAATCTGCGTGTGCTCTCCAATAGGTGTGGGGTTCGCTGAACTGCTCATAAATTGGCCAAGTTGTTAGTTTAATGGCTTCATGTTTGTAGCCAGTTAGAGCTGTCAACTGATGTTTTTTTGTTTCTCATGATCTTAGTCTCATGATCAGGGACAACTTGTTGCGAAATGTTAAAGCTTTTTTGTTAATACCAATGTGTCGCACCGTGTGGTGCCGGACGTAAAGAATAGCACCACCCCATTTCTTCCCGTGGGTGTCGTAAAAGGCGACTAAGGGACTTACTAGAGAATAGGCAGCAGCATTCTCTATGCACTTTTAACAACATACTGCGATCGCCAACCCGCCTGCCAAGCGTGGCGATTATGGCAAACCCCCCAATTAGGGGAGGCTTATGTCCAGCAGTGGACGTCTTTCGGCTGAAATGATGAATGTGTCGAGAAGGAACGTGAAAAATTGTTAGTCATCCATTTTGTACTCTTTGAAAATATTTTTCAGTGTTACTCAACCATGTCGCTCCACATACAACACACACACCCTCACACGCACCCTCTCACACGCTTACACGCTCTATACACTTTGTCATTTGTGGGACAGTTAATTTATAATTTCTATATAATAAAATAATTAATTTAAAATATTAATAATTAATTATTAATATTTTTACTTATAATTTTTTTTTTTTTTTTGTTATTTTAAATTCCTATTAAAAAATCTGAAAAGCTTGAAATATACCTCAGTGCTAATTAAAAAAAAAAAAATGTTTATTGTGTCCCAAACAGTTACATTTACACATGTGAATGAAGCAGCCCCAGCCTTGGGGTTGACTAATAAACCCAAAAGCGTGAAAACATTCTTCAGAATCACAAAATTGTAACAAAAGAAACGTATTTTCTAAAACTATATGACACTTAACATAAAACGCACACCACTTACTCACGACTGCAATTTGCGCTCAACTTTACGTATACGTTTGACGGCCGTACAAATCCGCTTACATTTCTCGTGTTTACGTTACTGGGTACGCGCCGTTTGTTCTGGCTATTTGCGAATATTTATTGCGGATTTAAATGAGTGTTCTCTTAAATTCGTACGTTTGTGTGTGTTGGGTCAAATATCAATTATTTTATGCTTGTGCTTGTACTTTATTTGGTCGTGAAAGGCAAGTATGCTTTTACTTCAAGAGGTTAGGCGGTAGCGTCTTCCTGTCTGCCAATAACCTCAAGCTGACCAATTCTTTTGTCAAGTGTGGTTATTACGATTTTTTTTTATTGTTCGTTTCGGGTTAAATACCGCTGTTATGGTCAAAAAAGGTTCGGAGTGAAAGAAAATAGCGAATATTAAATTGTAAACAAACTTTAATTTAGAACAATTTCAAAATTCTGCCACAATGTGTGGTCTTGAACAATCTGCCTCTGATAGTGGGTATCGTTAGCCAAAAATTGAACAGAGCATAATACCTAAAACTAAATATGAACAAACATAACTACAATTTCAACATAGGCACTTTCAAATAAAACTTGCAGCTAATCCAGTCACATTTATAATTTAAATAACTTTGGTTATAACTAATAAAGTTATAATAAAGGATTTATAGCAATGATATTATATAGTACATTACTTACCAAGGGCTGTAAAAGAAAGAAAGCCCGAAATCGCAGGTATTTGTGATCCGAGCCGCAGACGAGGGTTGTAAATATGCGATAGAGGGCTTTCTTTTTTACTGCCCGTATTGAGTACACAATTTTACGTCTTCACCTGGCCACAATGCGAGTTTTATTGTACGCGTAGCGTGCGGTAAAACTCACATTATGGCCAGGTGTGACGTAAAATATGGTTACTTATACCCAAAGTCTCAAATTCAGATAATTTATGTAAACAAAGGGGATAACATATCAAAAAAATATTTTCGTAATGGTAACTAACATAAAATGGCGAAAAAAAAAGGTGCCATTTTCTTTTAAGTACTGAATTTAAGAAATAGGTTATAATAAATAAATAAAAAAAAATCGGCTTTAATCAAAGTTATTAAAATAAGAAGATTTTCTGGTATAAAATATTTTATGATACTGGTAACAATGCAGGAGATCCAAACCTTTTCACATTTTTTACATCTTCAACAACAACTCAACAACTCTCATTCATAGATTCATATTGTAAGTAGCTTATCTAGCCACATTTTGGATGAAAACTGTTTTGAGTGGAAATCTATTTTGCGAGGCCTACGTCTAGTAGTGGACTCAAAAGGGCTGATTATGACGATCGTATGCCGTGTATCCGACACACCACACAAAACATTGTTTGGCAACGGTATTTTGTTTGCATAGTTCTTATAATTAATTCACCCTAATTTCATAGATGATTATTTACAAAAAAAAATAATGATAAAATGTTTTGTACCACTGTCCTGTCATTTTGACAGTGACATTTCTTGACATTACTTTGTTTACATAAATTATCTGAATTAGAGACTTTGGGTATATATTATCATTAATATGTATGATGACACGTAAAATGTGATCGAAAAAAAATTATTGGAAAAAGTGATCGGATCTTTGAGATCCGCCAGAGGACAGAGGGACTGGAATTCTGAGTCCCTCAGATCAAAGGGATCACAAACGTCTCTTATCCTTTCTCTTTACAATTTCCCGCGTCTTTTTTTTTAGGGTTCCGTAGTCAACATGGAACCCTTATAATTTCGCCATGTCCATCTGTCTGTCCGCGGCTTAGCTCAGAGACTCTTAGTACTAGAAAGCTGTAATTTGGTACGAATATATATATTATATTAATTATACTGACAAAGTAGCACAATAAAATCTTGAAACATTTTTGTTTAGGCGTAAACTACTACCCTACTCGTAAAGTGGGGATGGTATTTTTTTATCTCGTCTATCCCATAGTGTGACCCTACTCGTAAAGTGGGGATGGTATTTTTTTATCTCGTCTATCCCATAGTGTGTGGTATCGTTGGACAAGTCGTTCAAAAATATTGCGAGTTTGTGCAAACCACTTTTCAATTCAGGGATCCGTTTGTGTAATATTAAGCATTAAAGTTCTAATTATTGTTAGAGTCAAGTGTCCTCCCCCTGTCAGCTAAATGTTTGTTCTTGGATATGTGAAAACATTCACAGCAGTAGTACCTACATAATTACAATGAAGTTAAAAGAAAAACTATCACAGCTAAATAGGCTTTAGAAGTTAACGAGTGATTATTATTATTCATTTATTTCGAACACAAGCGATTCATATTGTTGTTAGTAACACTTATAAAACTATGTTAGTAACATTTTTCATTAAAATAAATAAATAAATAAAACATAATATATATAATAGTCGACCAACTTATATTTGCAGTTGGAATGTATGGGAGAACATATAATTCAACTGCAATGTTAAGTTTATTCTTGGTTAAAATTCGTCCCAACTACAGAACCCTTAATTGTGTGTGGTGCGACATGCACTTGTTTTATTTTTTATTTTTTTCTAATAGCGTTCTTAAATAATTATAATACGGAACTGCCATTTTTAGTAAATAATGCTTAAAGCTAAAAATTTAAATCAACAATTTTTTTATTGAATTTTAAATCAACAAGCAACCAAAATTAACTCTCTTTCTCGTCGTCAAAATTTACAACGAGAAAAATCATGACATTACTCAAAAGTAAAAGTGTCAAAATTCGTTAAAAATAAGAAGCCATGCGCTGCCATGTTGAGGTTTGAAGACTAATTTGTCACAGTCTCTTTAGTCTAAAGACAGAATGAGACTAGTTTTTTATGCAGTCATTCATGTTAGCACCAGAAGATAAAAAATCATATCTCGTTTTAAGCGTACAGTGATCAATGTACTCTTTTGTTGGACTTTTCGTAGAACTTGTTAGTATTGTCTCAGTTGGTCCTGCAGAATCATCACAAATCACTTCTTTGGGTTTTGCAGTCTTTCTGTCCCACTTTTCTGTCACTGATGTATTGTTTCAAGCTTTTGACCGCCAGATATTTTAGCAACAAAACACGAAAATTAGCACTTTAAAGCTTTATATTACCCAAACGTATCCCTGAATCGAAAATGGTTTTCACAGACCCTTAATATTTTTGAACGGCCTATCCAACGATACCCAACACCATAGGATAAACGAGAATAAAAGTATCATCCCCACTTTACGTGGAAGGCTAAAAAAAATGTTTCAAGACTTTATTGTAGGTACCACTTTGTCGGCATAGTTAAAAAAAAAATGTATGGAGGCACCCTACAATATTTTTTTTTTTTCAAGATTTTATTTTACTACTTTGTCGGCGTGATTAATATGCCAAATTACAGCTTTCTAGTACCAAGAGTCTATAAGGGTTGCGTGTTTACTACGGAACCCTAAAAACAATCAAAAGGTTGACATCAAAAAGAGTTTCACTATGTTAGGAAAGAACCCTCCTTCAGCGATTTCAACAAAGGTGTTTGTCGTTTTCACCTTCGGCAGTCGTTTTCTAGAATAAGTGTGAATGGGCTTCTAGGTCATTCTATTTGTGTTTTACTAATTTTGGTCAAATGTCTTGCAACATAATATGTATATTCCCCAAAAATGTCTTAGGATCCTTCAAGGTTTTTATCGCTTCACCAAAGAAAACATCGAGCTCAGAATGAGAGACAAATATTTATACTATAACAAGAAGGGTTCATGGAGTCGTGGGAACGATTCAGCGGAAGGTCAAAAATATACAACGCCATTTACCGAGGCAGAGGTAAATAAAAATAATAATATTAATATTGATAAAAAGTGTTAAATGTCAACTGTATCAAGTTGCTGTATTTGTACATCATCTAATTCGGGACTAGTATTACCGTGGGAATTAAAACTAGCACTAACTAAAACTTAGACATTGGTGCCGATTCTCTTGTCACAAAATTCTCTAAACTAGACTAAAAATCACCATAATTTTGTTTATTTCTATCAAAAGATGATTTTCCATTCTGAAATTGACTGAAGTGATACAACTTAACTATATTTTAGTTTGACAGCACTAAGATGGCACTGAGTTATTTCGTTAAGTGAAAATTGCAATTTTGCTATTCTGAATTTGACGTGTTTCACCTATTTAGATTTTCTAACTAAATCTGACTATTTTTAATCGCGATTAAAAAGGTGTGAAATAAAATTAGTTGTCATGAACTAAATTCACACCAACACCTCGACTTCAGGTGCAAAAACAGTCCTGTATCTTTTTTTCTTTTCTTTTCTTTTGCTTATATCTCGAAAATGGTGTGTCCTATCGCAAAAATAATGAACCCCTAAAACGCAACTTGTAGGTAATCATTTTTTTTTATATTTTCCATACAAAAACTAAAAAATTCCATATAAAATACGTCGAGGCTGGCCACCTTTGCGCGCCTCCGGCTCTAAAATTATTCATGAGGTAGGACAAATAAGTACCACGTTGCGAAGCCAAAAGAAAAAAAATACCGCGTGGAGTCGCGGTTGTCAAATTCGATTTTAGTAGTGCCAAAACTATTTGTAAATTTAGAGATTTTTTTTTGCAGAATAGTTAGCTTACGATTCTCATAGCCAAAAGTAAGGAATTTTAATGATAGTTTAGTTAGTTTAGTTGGTGTACAAGAGAATCGGCACCATTGACCCTTGTCTTGATTAACGGCTCCTCAGACATAATTTTTTGATGTTTAGACGTATCTTAACTTTAAGCAATGTTTATAAATAAAGGGTTAAATGCCACTACTTTTCGTAAACATTTCACCGCATAACTTAAATACATACGTGTGCAAAATAAACGCAAAACTGCGCTACAAACGCAGATGGTACATTTTCGAGATGGACGCAAATAAACGGACGCACACAATTTACGACAGTGCTCAGCGCACGTGGCGTTTACTGAGTTTTTTTATTGGTGCAATAAGTGATGGTATTGTTTCGTATTTATGCAATTAAGTTTATTTATGTTTACGGAATTTGTTTATTGGTATGTAGATTGGTGAACTTTGAATGACCTCGTCATTCTGAGTTTATTTGCTCTGAGGTTGTTTCGGTCTTTCTTCTCAGAAACACCGAACTCATTAAATGTTATAATAATTTATTTTTGAAGTTTTTATTAACCAATTTACAGACATAAATTTCTTTAAAATAGGTATAATTTATTTTCACTAGTAGGTAAAATAGATAGTACTTAGGTATGTAAAAAAAATTGAAGAAATGTTTTGCAGAGGTTCTGGATAAGTAATTACAGTACAATCTCGGTAATTCGGCACTAATTCAGACACAAGGGTGCCGGATTAGTGGAAAATTCGGATTAGTGGAATATGGGAAAATAATGCCAAATATTGGGACATGTGTGTATATTTCTTATTTCAGAAACAAGAAACTAATGTTTCTTGAAATAATCCAATATAACCTTTCGATTTTTGCC
This sequence comes from Dryobota labecula, assembly GCA_947523025.1. Classification (NCBI taxonomy): domain Eukaryota; kingdom Metazoa; phylum Arthropoda; class Insecta; order Lepidoptera; family Noctuidae; genus Dryobota; species Dryobota labecula. The sequence goes on from OX383300.1 coordinate 2,201,494, forward strand.
CACCTTTTGACGTAGATATCTGAGAACTACAAGTGTATTAAACTATCAGCGAAAATCAATCTTAAATCAATCTCGTGTTTACGGTTTTGGTGCACACTCGCGTTATCGCCAAGGAAACTGACCTAGCAATACAAAAAATGAGAAGTAATACTGTGCCGGATTACTGGACGTGTCGGTGTATTGAAGTGCCGGATTACTGAGATTCTACTGTATATTCATTGACAATTTTTTTTTTTTTTACTAGTCGATTCCATTTTCGTTTTCCTTTGCCGGAAATCGGGACTCCTTGAGATACAATTTATCTCGAAACTACAAAACTCTTAACTTTTGTAATTTTTGCATGTAAATCTTAAAAAAAAGAATTGTATTTAATTATGTATTCAAAGCATGTGTATTTTGAGTTCGCATTACAGATATGTTATACAAGTTTTTATCATTTGTAATGTATCTTGTTGGTAATCCTTAAATAAATAAATAATGATACTGAATTATATTTTCCTGTATTTTTCGTAATGTCCTGTGTAAAAAGAAGTCGCTACACTTAAAAAAAAAAAAACATTGGTATTTAATTATGTATTCAAAGCATGTGTACTCGACAATGTATAAGCTGTGGTTACCTGTAATTATTTAGTTCAGATCACAGGTACATATATTAGACAAGTTTTTATTATTGTAAAAGATAATTTATAATGTACTAGCTTTTGCCCGCGGCTCCGCCCGCGTGGATGTCGGTTATCGCGTAAAAAAGTAGCCTATGTCCTTCTCCATATCCCAGACTATATCTCTGCCAAATTTCATGACGATCGGTTCAGCGGTTTAGGCGTTAAAACGTAACATACAGACAGACAGACAGACAGAGTTACTTTCGAATTTATAATATTAGTATGGATGTCGTTGGTAATCCATAAATAAATAAATAAATACATAAAGATACTGAATTATATTTTCCTGATGTCCTATGTACAAATATGTCCTTATAGGTACCTACTCTGCCCACTTACAACCCAAGAGACTGGGCTCATTAAGTCCGAAGTAGTACCCCTCTATAGATAACCATAACTTCTTCTCAGAGTAGTCGAATAGGAAACACCGAACTCATCTAGTTTTTAAACATAATTCATTTTTGATAAGCTGCTGCCCGCGGCTTCGTTTTTCGTGTTTTTTCGAATAAAAGGATTCTAATTTACTCGTTATAATATCAGCTATCTGCCAGTGAAAGTCCCGTCAAAATCGGTCCAGCTGTTTTGTAGACTAGACAGAACAAACAGACAGACACACAACAAAAATGTTTTTTTATTATTTATACCGTATTTAATTTCATGTGCATTTAGTAAAAAGTTGTTGTTTTGACATTACAAACACAATTAAATTTTATTTATTTGTATGTATAGATGTGTAAAAGTTTCAGTAACAAACGTACTTACAGAAATAAATACTTTTTCTGGTAATCCCGTCATCTAACATTCGTTAACGTCACTCTAATCAGTCATTTGCACCTGAAATATCATAAAACGAAATCATTGTGAGCCATAAAAAAGCTAACGCGATATGCGACGGTAAAAAAGATATCAAAAACACATTCTGCCAAAAATACTATATTTAATAATACCTTTGACAGTGTCGGATGTAAACTCAGCCCGTACACATAATAAGTGTCTGTCTGTCAGTCATCAAACGATTTCTCGGAAACGTAACACGACAAAGGGATTGTCACTTTGTGCCGAATTCGGTTTTATGGACGATAAATTATATGAGAGCCGAAATTGCGAAGTCGCGAAGGAATTAAAAATAATTGTTGGGCTTTAGTTATTGTGTAGCTTAAAACAGATTGGGCTAACTGTACTTTAACATCACGAAAATTACGTCATTAAAAGGCATAAGGCCTTTTTTATGACCTTTTTTTGAGGTAGACTGAATATGAGGTGTGGTTTTTAGTGCAATGACTACTTACTTTTTTAGTGGTTATCGGGTTAATGATTTAGCATGGAGTTTATGCAGGTCGGAGAAGTTACTGTCATTATTTTCATTATTGTCATTCTGTTGTCCTTATTCCAATTTATTTGGGGTCGGCACAACATACTTATGCTCATACATATGCTCTGCCCATAGTAAAAATCTTCGTTCCACCAGCAATCGTCTTCTACGATGTTCTTCTCACCGTTCTGGCTTCATTCATTCTTCTTTCTTTGTCCAGGCGGTCTTTCTTTGGAATGCACTCTCTCTGAATATCAGACGGCAACCACCCGGTTATCTTTTAAAGTGAAGGCACGTGAACATATTCGTAAGAAGTTGGCAGAATCGTCCCAGCGCTGATTTGCTGGATTCGTTTTCTGAGTTACCTATCACTTATGTTGCACCTGCCATGTTTTATCTCTGCATCATCCTAAGGTTGACTGGTAGAAAATGCAGGCATTAAGTCCGCGTATATAGAGTACATTTTTATTTGTGAATAAAAGTTTTAATAATTAAATATATATTTCTTTCATATTTCTCTATTAGTCGACATCTCGGTAGTCACTCCCATTTCTCGCTTCTTCCATTACTCTTATTTGGTTAGTTTAAAACTTTCCCTACAATATTTTCCAGAAATCACTCTCATAGTATGAATCAATCGTTCATTCTATCACAGCCTACTGCTGGACCTATAGTCTCTCCCAAATGCCATTACAACACTCGATCAGTGCCATGTTTCACCTTTGCGGGAATCAAATACTTTCTGGTCTTTCAAACCAAATAAGTCACTAACGATTTTCTAAAATTAATTTAAATTGTACTTGGTAATTTTTTGCCAGTCGACGCAGCTTAGAAGCAACCATCCGTCATGCTTTTAAATGTAACCTCACGTGACGAATTGAGTTGTAGGAAGCAAAAATAATACAACATAGTCATATTTTTCGTGCGTCCAAAGTTAATATTCGTATGAAAAATATTTAATTTTACAACTTCACTAAAGGTTCCGCACATATAAAGTGTTTTAACGGTTGTCATGGTTTTATTACTTCAAAGATTATGCAATATCATTAGTAATTTTGTTTTTAATAGATGCTACAAGTACCTACAATGTATCAACGTTTGGTACTTAGACTTCCGAGGCTACAGTACCGTTATCCATAATAAAACCCCATAAAAGACTCTGGGCCTAAGAAAACACGGCTTTCCATTCAAATTTTACACTTAACAAAATGCAAATGATGAAGAAACATAAAATTTGTATTGCAAACAACCAAGTTGTAAGCTATTCTTTAGGTTCGACTCAAATTTTAAGGAAGATAATACGTTGTAAAATGTCCCGTTTGCTTTTCAAACGTCATTAGCAGGTCGTAAACGTCAATATTGCTGAATATGAGATTTCGACTTCCAATGAACTTGGTAATATTGCTATAATCAGTTTACTGGGTAATCAAGTTTTAATAGAAGCGTAGGATAGGATGCGTGGATAGGAGTTTCTTGCCCGTTCTTCTCCATAGGTACCTACTACTCTTTGGAATGAGCAACTAGCTCCATCTTTCTGACTTACCGACTCCGTGACAATAATTCAAAAGTGTCTATAATTGGTTTTGTGGCGGCATCTACAACGCCTTAGGCGAATTACGTATCAAAGACCTGATGTCACACAAATCCTGCATCGCGCAGGGTTTACCGCGCGACTGGCATTTATACAACATCCCTACATGAACCATCGGGCAGTTGCCCACCAGACACAACACCCGTCTGATCGGAGGACCCTCTCTTTTCTGTGAAGGATGAATGAACTTTACACCCTGTTCCTTATACCTCTATAGTTTAAATAAAATAAATGCTTCGAGTTTTAGTTTTATATTAATTAGCTTTTTTCTCTACTAATCCCTTGGCTAATAATGATTTGAAAAATATGTAAGTAAACGCACTGACCGACCCAGACGACCCCGTCACTCTCCTCCAGCAGAGTCATAGGGAAACTAGTACAGTTCGCAAGAGAATACACACTACACGATCGTCATTCCGACCTCGCCGCCGAGGCCCCGCGCGAAATCCTCGACTAAATAGTCCTCCCCGACCCTTGCTTGTAAGTGAAGCGCCAGCACGCGCTGAGCCTGTAGCTTTAAATCCCCAGGTTAATAATCATAACTCCACAGGGGGTGCCCTTAGCGTGCAGTCGTTTAGTTTATAAGTTTTTATGCCCTGGCTGGAGGCTTTCAGTTTTTAGAAGCTTAAGGCAACCACAGGAAATTCCGGTTAAAGAATCTCAACCCCTCGTGGTTAACTCTGAGATGCCGTAGACAAAAAAAAAAAAAAATTAAGACAAGTTTATGCGTTCTTCGTTAAAATTCACTCCATTATTTGAACGTGTGGAACCTAAAACCAACCGGTGCAATGTAAACTTTATATCGTGACGAATCGCAAAACGTTCAGAAATTTTACTAAACGCGGCGCTTTTGATGTTTTAATTATTATTTTGGTTTATTACCCGTAAACGGTTATTACTTGTTGGTTATCGCAACCTTCCTGTTTTTATTAGTTTGTGTCAGTAATTGAGTAACTGTTTTGACTCCTGCAGAAGTCGGTTATAAAAGCTGCGCTTTGAGGTTATACGAAATTATTGCCGGTAAGGAAATGGTGATGCTTTAACGGTTAAGAATATTTTTTTACTTTTTAATATACGTAAAAAAGACAAGGAATACGTCCCAGAACTTTCCGTTTGAGTGACAGAAATGAGACTTTGCAATCAACAATTAATACAACCATCAAGCCTGTAAGCCCCGAAGGGCTAGGCAGAGGTGCATGTAATGGGGGCGAGCCTTTTGCCATCAACCGGGCACAAATCCAGACTCCGGGCTGCTACAGAGATCCAGATAGAAAGCCCAATAACACTGTCCGGGACTCGAGCCCACGACCACATCGACAGCAATAGCGCTTGCGACCACTAGAACTTTGCAATCAATTCCGGGTAAAGACTTAGCTTAGTCTATCATAGACCTTATACATGTCACTCCACCTGGCCCTATCGTAATCAGGAGCAGGCCCATCCATATTATATGTATATATATTCATACTAATATCATAAATGTGAAAGTGAATTTGTATGTCTGTCTGTTACATTTTCACGCGTAAACCGCTAAACCGATCGTCCTGAAATTTGGTAGAGATATAGCCTAGGATATGGAGAAGGACATAGGTTACTTTTTTATGCGATAACCGACATCCACGCGGGCGGAGCCGCGGGCAAAAGCTAGTTTATTCATAAAATAAAACAAAACAACTCAACGATTCTCCAAAAGATAATATTAATGTTCTAATATTGATGTTCGAATTGTGATTATTTATTTAGGATCTCCCAACAAAAGATATGCAAGAAACAATGACATGAAGAGAGAGAGCAGTTTGTTATAAAAACATCACAAAACCGATGACTCAAAGTTGTCTTATGATGGTGTACCTTAAGAATCTTGCAACCTCATAAAATCTTTTCGGTCCTTTCAGTATTTCTAGAATCTTTAGTAAACAATAACAATTGAATCACTTCAGATTTATAAACAGGAACACTCTCATCACCATCCTGCGTAGGTACATAATTCATCTCCAATTGACGCTTACAACTGGCACGCGACGTTTACAATTTCACGTTATATCTGCCCTACATCAGAAGGAAAATTTCCTTTTGACTCACTCACTGTTTCATCTGAATTATGTGTTGCACTTTTAGCCTTTATTGTAGTGAGAACTTCAAGCGGAACTGAATAGTTTGTAGTATTTGAAAGTATGCTATTTTGTGATGCGTCAATGGTATTCCCATTTCGCGTTAGCCCAGTAGGTACTAGTTTAGCTATGTTAATTTTAACTTTCTTTGGGAAGTCTGGAACAATGTCTTAGTACCTATATATTTCAGGGTTGGGTGTTGATAGCTGCGCCACAGTATTTTACTTTTGTGGTTATCTTCGTTTTCCTTTGTAAATTGTAAACTTAAGTTGTTCCAAATAAATTTTATTATTATTATTTTCTGCTGAGTTACAAAACTTTCACTACGGCATGTGCTTCCGGTGGTGTCCCAGTAGTACGAGTAACAGCCGCGACTTACGAGTTGTAGGTCATAGGTTCGAACCCAGACAGGTGCTTTAGTTTGTGTAAATTATTTCATCATCACTGCTCTCAAAACGGTAAAGGAAAACATCGTGAGGCAACCGGCATGTCCTAGAACCAAAAATTCAAAGATGTGACATCTACCAACTCGCACTGGGCTCGCGTGGTGGATTACGGTGCTCTCTCTCTCACTGAGAGAAGGCCTGAGTCCCATCAGTGCGAAAATTAAATGCTGATTATGTATGTGCTTTCCAGAAATATGTAGCTTGTGCCAATGTACTAGAAAGGAAGAAAACCCTGAAAAATGTAATGTCTAGTTAAATCACTCAAAAATAAAACAAACGGCAAGTTTAATGATTGTTATACCCATCCATTTTACTAAACAACCTCTTTGTTAATATTATGTTGGTACATCGCAAGTACCTAGGGACACATAAAAGCAAAACAAAAAATGAAATACTGGTGGTGGTGGTTGGTGGTAGGGCTTATTCTAAGTCCGCCTGGCTAGTTACCCATCCATACCATCTTATCTAAGTCTGTCGCCAAAACAACAATGTTAACAGCATTTGTTGTGTTTCGGCAGTTACAGGTAAGATAGCCAGTTCCTCTGTGGTTGAGGATTCCGGGTAAAGCTCGCTTCCATCTTCGGCCTTATCATCACTTACTATCAGGTGAGATGCAGGCCAAGAGCTTCCCCGTTGTAAGTTAAAAAAAAATACTTTTACCCAAGTCCGACTAAACCTTAATATTCTTAGGTTTACAGCCCGACACTGGTGGAGGCCTGTGCAATACAGGCAAGGGTGCCCCTGCACCCGTTGCTTGCTGGCCTCCACCTGGGACCCCACGCCAGACGACCCTGCGTCCAGGCGCCCCCCGCGACGGGTCAGGTCAGTGGCCCCGCCGCCTACCACTTTTCGGCCGCAGAGGATAGGGAGAGCGGCCAACGCAATACCGACACTTCTCTTCCTCTGCGGCCCCACCGCGTCCGCCATCCAACGGTCGCGACCCCGTCAAGGCCGCGGAAGGTAGGGAGAACGGCTCACCGCAATACTGGCACTCCTCTCCCGCCGCGGCCTCCCACCCTCAGCCGCGATGTCACCCATTCCACATCGCGGCCCGCCTCAGTTGCGATGTCGCCGAAGCGGCACCGCAACCTACGGCCGCTACGTCGTCGGCTTATCCGCAAAAGCCCCGACGAGCAGCCCCCTCCTCGGGTTCCTCTTAGCTTCACCGTGACCCTCCAAGCCACGGCTACTGAGCCCCCCCGTTCCCGTTCCGTTCCCGGCCATTCCCGTATCCCCTCCAGCCGGGGGGGCATTCGGGTCCCGCCAGGCTAGGCGGGCATGCGCCGGGAGGGTTGTGGATGTAAAGGCTGAGCCGGTTTCCCATGACCCTCCCATCAAGGCGATGAGGGAACTCCGCAGAGTTTTAGTGGGTATACTGCCATTTTGGCAGGGAGTCCCACATACCCCGTCTCGTCCCCCGACGAGCAGGCATGCGTAATGGATTTCTCAGCGTCAAAAAAAGTATACAGCCAACACAAGTGAAGAAGAAATATACTTGATATTATCTACACATTTACATCCTTATTATATACCAATAAATAAAATTGAAGTGTTCATATTTTCTCTATCCTGATTTTTAAATATTGGAATGACAATGGATAGTTTTAATTTTGATGGAAAGACCCCTTCTTCAATGCACTTAGGTACTACATAGTAGGCATGCAAAAGTTACAGAATCATTATAAACTACATAATCCACTAAACTAATCTAGTAACACTCTACACTCCACTATCTTTCACAAACAGAACAAATTAATAAACAAACGAAACAAAAAAAATGTTTTAAAACTAGCTTTTATTAGTTGTTAATAAAAAACAACAACTCCAACTCACACTAAGCGTTTTCAAACGTCTTTTATAATGCGCACAGCAAAGGAGTGGAACTCTCTGCCTGCGTCTGTGTTTCCGAACGCATACAATCCTAATCTATTCAAAGTGAGAGTGAACAGGTTTCTTCAGGGTAAGCTCACTCTATCGTCGACATTGTCTCTGTCACCCAGACCTAGACTAGAGTCAAGAGCAAACCCATGTAAAAAAAAAAGTAAAAAAAAAAACTATATTTATTTTTAACTGTTCAGTATTTGATGTTAAATAACTAATCAGAATCCACATCTATACAAATAAATAAAAAGTTTCTGATTATAAAGTCAAAACAACAGTTTTTTACTAATTGCATATGAAAGTATTATAATTATACGGTACCTATTTTAATAAAAACAAATTTTAAATTTTTTGTCGGACTCTTGGTCCGTTGATGGGACGGTCACTGGCTGATAGCTGATGTTATAAAGAGCAGGGCTTTAAATACCGGTAAATTTTCATAACGTTACCTTGTACTGACAGAGTTAAAGTTATTATTAAAATAACGGTAATCGATTTAACGTTATTAATGCGAATATTAATTTTACCGTTATTTTAAACGTGTGAGATGTACATAAGTAGTGGGGCCTGAGACGTGCGGCGCGGCAGGATCCCGCCCTCGCGCCTCTCTGATGCCATGCCGATCAAAACGTTGCCTGAATCTGCCTGATTCTTACCCACAGAACGGCAACGTAGCTAAATTAACGTTAGTTATCGTATTTTTGTTAATGTTAATTGACGTTATATTACTGGTACATTATCAAGTAACGTTAAATTTTTGTAACGTTAGTAGGTATAACATTGAAATTTAACGTTACATACCGGTTATTATTATGTTATTTGGTAACGTTAACAAGCCCTGATAAAGAGTAACTTAGGCTACTACATTTATTTTAGAAAAAGCCACGCGGGCAAAGCCGCGAGCAGTAGTTAGTCTTCAATATACTTAAAACTTTAATATGCAGGCTGATAATGATTACAGGAAACCCAGCTGCCTCATCTCACTTTCATCCACATTCGAGGAAGAAGTCATTACTGAATATAACGCAATTACTAACAAGTATGATCTGTTATCGCTCGTTACACAGGGACACGCGATTTATTTCCACGAAGTTTAGTCGTAAGTTTTCCTCATCCTGAAAAACTGTGGGGGAATTCCGATGATGAGTCTAATCACATGTGATAGTGACTTAAACGGAGGCAGTGTTGCGTATAATTACTTAGTGATGAGAGATACCATTTAATTTCGTACATACTTAGTATTTATTGCACTTTTTCCTCGTGTAAAATGATCAGGTATCTGGTGACGTTGCGTTTTGTAAAGTCGAACATAAATTTTATACAACTCACTGTGAAAGATCATTAGGTAAGAGTAGCATCTCATACGGTTTATTATGACGTTGGGTTTAAACCAAACGAAAATAGAACCAGAACCATCATCAACTGCCTAGTCTTTTCCCGACTATGTTGAGGTCGACTTCCAGTAGTAAGATTATTTAGCGCAATTCGCTGAGTTTGTCTTGACAAAATGATTAAAATAATTACTATGTTTAAATACCTACATAACAAAAAAAAAAAAAGAAATGCGCGAGGCAACCACTCGCGACTTTGCGAGCCTACTATAGTCAGCTCGAGCGATCATAGCGTCTTAAAAACTTATCTTTGTACCTAAACCTTCATGGTTACAAACCAAATAAGTCCTTTACAGTAATAATGAAAGTGATAACACAACTATCTGTTAACCTATGCTTCTTGACACTTGCTTTGATCGTAAAAACTAGTATCTAGTCTAAAGCTAAATGCTCAATTCATTACGAACGGTTTTTATTTAATTACTTAACTCCGTAATTACATAGGAGATTGTTTACAAGCTAGTTATTAATTCCACAGTTTAATTATTACCAATTATACTCAATAGGTTGGTTATGGCCGTTGTTTTGCATAAATATACGATTTTAAGTATTAGTTTAAAATTATAAACCTATTGATGTGTGCATTATTACGTAAATATAATTAGTCATTATATAGTATTTCAAATTAGTTTAGTTATAATATTTAAGCGATATTTAGAGTACCTACTTATAACAAAGCATTAAAATGGACATAAACGTTTGGTTTTTATGAGATAGGTAATTATATAACAGAAACATTTTTCTATCGAAACATTATAGCTTCTATGTTAAAAGCGTAGGTATCTTGTTTTGGGTCAAAACAACACGCATGATTTTCTAAAGCCACTAATTTTGTATGTTGGTATAGCGTAACGAAACGTTACGTACCGAAACGTTTGTGGCTAGGCTCCACAGCCTGACTCATCGGCGTAATGTTGCTTGCTTATCGGTCTTCTACAGACTGTGCTTCGGAGAGTGTGCTCTGGAGCTCTACGACCTGATCCCACCATCGCCGTTTTATTACCGGACTACCAGACGTACTGCAGGGTACCACCCGGATTTGGTTGATGTCCCGTCCAGTCGTACTCAGCGCTTCTCCTCCACGTTTATTATGCGCACAGCCAAAGTGTGAAACTCTCTGCCAGCGTCTGTGTTCCCATCCACATATAACCCGTCTGCCTTCAAAGAAAGAAAAGAAAAAATGTTTATTCTGCACAAACAAGACGCATGACCAAAGACAATAATCAAAGTCAAATCATTTATTTCAAACTAACTTTTGCCCGCGGCTCCGCCCGCGTAGATGTCGGTTATCGCGTAAAAAAGTAGCCTATGTCCTTCTCCATATCCCAGGCTATATCTCTGCCAAATTTCATGACGATCGGTTCAGCGGTTTAGGCGTTAAAACGTAACATACAGACAGACAGACAGACAGAGTTACTTTCACATTTATAATATTAGTATGGATAGGCACGTAAAAGGCACTTTTGAACGTCAAAATGCCAAAAATTGTTCATTGATTCTAGTTGCCCCTTCCTAAAGGTAGTTATGTATGGAGAAGAATGGGCAAGAAACTCCATACTTACTCTTTTAAAATGTTAACAATAGTTTGTATAGGTACATTAAATAATAATTATAGGTGAAGACGATGTACCTTGAACAAAAATTACTATACCGCGATTACTATAATAGATATTGCGTAATAAAATGCGTTGTGCATCAATGGTAAATGACAACAAACAAACAAAACAGAAACGAAATGCCTATTGCAGTGGAAATTATCTACCTTTAAAAGCAAGAGTGAACAGGCATCTTCTGGGCACGCTCTTTCCATCATAGACCTCATCCATCGCTTTCTTTCAGCCGAGATCGAGGTCAAGAGCAGGCCCAGTCAGTAATAAAAAATAAAGTTTACTATAAAAAAATAGTGAAAACAAAACAAAAATAAAAATCCGAACGTAAGGACCAAATAGTACAGCCAACGCCATCTACCGGCCGTCTCAAAAGACCAGTTAGTTGTATGCACATATAATTGCGATTTAAACATAACAACGAGCACGGAAAGTAAACACTGGTCGACCTCGGGTTATCGAACCCGTAGTACTACGGATACCTTCTGCGCTTATACCTACACATTTAACATAAATATTATTTTAATACTTTGGTAATAAAGGTACCAATGCAATTCTTTATATTTAAACTGACTGTGTAAACCAATTTGCGGTCACTAACTCACTTGTTAGGAGTCAACACTTGTGACACTCTATAAGCATTATTTTATGTAGTTAGATATAGACAGAATGCTCATGTTTGTATCCAAAAAGTTACGATCTAATTTGAGCTGCATAATTACTGACAAATGCGTGCACTGACTGGACAAATCCACTCAATCTGTGTGGTTCTATTCTCAAAAGACCATTTCAGATACCAATCTACATGGTCTCCACATCATCTGACCAAGATTATGTCTGGACTGTGTGGTTCTTTTCTCAAAAAACCATTACAGACACCAACATGGTCCCCATATGATCTGACCAAGATTATGTCTCGACTTTAAAAGAGACTGTGACCTCTGAGTTTGTTTCGGCCTTTCTTCTCAGAATAGTCAGATAGGAAACGCCGAGCTCATCTAGTTTTTAGAATATAATTGACGTGTAAAAAAATGTGTTTGTACAAGTTTCAGAAATAAAATCATTTATCAGAAGTTTTTGAAGTAATGCCCTAGCCTAATCTTCTATAGAAAAATTGAGTACGCAAGAATGAGAATTTACTGTAGATCTCAGAAGCACGGTGGCAATTTTTTATGCTGTTATACTGGAGAGGTAGGTACTAGCAGTTAGTTGTTATTCGTAGGCAGAGATGACTCTTCATCCTTCATCTGTGGAAGGTATCTGTTAATCACATTTCACATTAGCCTGGGAAGTCTTCGTACCTTACCTACACCAGAAGCTATGTTGCAGAGTAAGCTAGAAGAAAGTATGCGCGTAGAAGATGTCGTGATGGCCTCGCCTCTCATGCATGAGGTTGTTGTTGGTTGAAATCTGGGCAAGTTCCAATACGACTATTTCAATTCATATTTACTTTCTAACTGTTGCTAAGCGTTTGATCCCGGCTGTCATTTGTAGATCTTTGACAGTTGTTACGGGTCGTTAGAAGCCCGAAAGTCTGACAACCAGACTTACCAAGGGTATCGTGGGTATCGTGTTACCCAGTAGCTGGGTTGTGGAGGTTCGATAGGCAGTCGATCCATGTAAAATACTAGTATTCAGCGGCATCTAGTTAGACTGGAAGCCGACTCCAACATAATTGGGAAAAGGCTAGGCAGATCATGATGTACTATCGCGGACATCGAACCACCATAAGGAATATTTCTGCTTGCAGCGCTCGATCATCGGTCGGTTTTTCGTCCTTGGGACTTATATATGTAGTTCTATTCCTATTGGTCGAAAAAGGATGGTCAGACTGTGATCATTGTAACAGAGGCTAAGAAATTTATTAAAAAAAAAATCCTATACATTTTCATTGGTCGATGCAAAACGGGAACGTAAACAGATGTGGGTACCGTGAGCACGGGATTTTGTTTTGAAGGTGAGCCGATTCGACTGTCCGCGATAGTACTTTCCGACTTTATCTTAAACATTAATGACTTCGGTTAAGGAAAACATCGTGAGAAAACCTGGATTTAAAGCTAACTATAAGCCTGAAATCACCGACCCGTTTTGAGCAAGCGTGGTGATCAATGCTCGTGCCTTCTGTGTATGAGAAGAGGGCTTTGCCCTGCATGCAGTAGGACAATAGACCGGTATTATTATTATTAAGCTAAAAGGATCCCTTGTTTACACTTGCAGCAAAATAATGAACACGTGTGCATACCTACAATAAATGATTAAACCCACATACAGTTATAGCTATTGTAGATAACGCAAGGATGCGTCATCGGCTGGTGCGAAAAATTGAGATTTGCACGCAATTTTATTGTGTTGTTAAGCTGATTGATTAGGTTCAAGGATTTTGGTAAAGGTGATCGCTGATTACGGTTTCAGTGTTAATAATTTAACGCCAGAACTAAATATTACTAGCTTAAGTCCTGGTACTTACGGACGATTTTTGACGTGGCGATTATTTTATAGCACACTGAATTTTCAACGCACTGCTTAGCGTCGAGAGTTGTAAATTCAACAGTGTATTTTTTGACAATACACTTCGTTGGATTCTCAATGATCGGCTGAATACCGATTTAAAAAACAATCGCGTAGCCGGCCAGAGCTTAAAGAATATTGTGTTTTTATTGTTGTTGTACTGAAATTCGCAGATCGTAGTAGCATTAGAGATTTTCGCTGTGAAGAAGATCATACCGGGAAGTACTATCAGTCTACCACCAAAGGTACTTATATCTGCCAACATAAGCTACGTTGTTGTGCTCCGGTTTGAAGAGTACAGGCACATCTGACGTTTCAGTTTTAAACAGACTTAAAAAAAAGGAGGCAATTCGTGTATATGAGTAGTAAAATACAGGATGGCAGAGGTACGTCTCTCTCATTATCATCAGCCATATTTAAACAACTGTGGGCGTACTATGGGAAGTGTCAGTTATTACTCAATAGAGAAACCGTTTGCAGTTCAAATCAAATTATAATTTACGGTCAAATTAATCATTAAATGTATTTGTTTTAGAAGTCGGTTGTTGTTTTATGTAAAAAAAAGATTTTTGTCTCTCGCAACAGCGCGATGGCTCTGGTATTGTTTATGTGTATAAGAGGTTGTATCAACTTTCAACAAAAAAAAAAAATCGAGTAGTAAATGCATCAGAATCCCCAATGGAATGCACAGTATTATAGGAAGTTGGATTTTTTCAAAGTACTTGAACCCTTGCATATTTTTTTTTTTGAAACGTTCATTGAAACCCTTACGAGCCGAGGCTCAAATCAGTCGAAGCAGAAATATGTTACAGACGGCCGGCGTTTTGTTGATATGTTGCACCGTAGATAAGAAATAAAATGTAATTTATTCTCTCTTTACAATTGGTTGCCTTAGAATTTAACATTGTTTTTTGGCTTGACACGACTATATTCCACCATTGTCAGAGACCTACACCAGGTACCGGACCTGGTGTAGGTTTTTTATTTAAAAAAATGAGTTACGGGTCACCAAATCAGGGCTTCATCTTATATTTTTTGTGTGCTTCAACACTTGTACGCGATAGTAGGAATACATGATTTTTAACAAAGCTGAAGCGCAAAAGAAAATTGTACTGAAGTCAACAAAAACGCCTGAAATAATAACTTTCACGTCAATCAAATCCGTTTTCAGCAAATCAACACATTAAAATGCACCTATCATTTATTCATGTATTTTTAGTATTTACGTATCTTGAGTTGTTTAACATTTTTTTCAATAAGTGTGAGCTTTTTGTTTTCTCCTCCGACTTCCTTATTACCTACCATATTACTACCTGCTTATGTTTAAAGTATTACTTATTGACTTTCACAACCTATAAATAAATATAATATTCCTTGCACGCCTCGTGTTGATCACCTGACTATCATATGATTTCATGCGCACGCGCTTATTGCGTTCTTACGCTGCACAGTGGATACAAAGTATCGAATTGTCGGTATCTAAAGATAATTATTATCTTATAATTTGTATAACCCACTCACGAGGACTATACGGTTTTAAATTAATCATAACATTTAAAAAAATATTTGTGCGTAAAATCATGACTAGATCCAATTAAATCCTGCATGCTCCTACGCAGTTAATAGTCCTATAATACACATCGGAAATGATCGGGACCACTCGTGCAAATTCGGTTAGGGTAAAAAAATATTAATCACAATATTTAAATAGATATTAGTGCGTAAAATCATGACTAGATCCAATGAAATCCTGCATGCTTCTACGCAGTTAATAATCGTAAACTGCAGATCGTAAATGATCGGGACCACTCGTGCAGATTCGGTTAGGTTTTAAATATTAATCACAACATTTAAATAGATATTAGTGCGTAAAATCATGACTAGATCCAATTAAATCCAGCATGCTCCTACGCAGTTAATAGTCCTATAATACAGATCGGAAATGATCGGGACCACTCGTGCAGATTCGGTAAATATCGAGCGGTATTTAGAGTGCACTTGCCCTTATTCATGCTCGTGTAAGTACAGTCAGTAAGACAAATTTTCTTTTTAAATATTTTTGTTGCTATTTCTAGAGAATATTATATTAGCTTAAATAAACAATCAGCTGCAATCTATACATCTGTAAAAATAAATCTTTCCTCTTTCTTTTTTTCTTTTTTTAAAAAAGCGTTGCCCTACACTAGGAATTTCTCATGTATCGTGGGTGCGTTTACAAACATTTAAACTCACATACACAAACAGCCAGACCCAGAACAACTACAAAAAAAATTTAAGTGTCTGTTTGTAATGTCAAAATAACAGCTTTTTACTAAATGCATATGATAGTATATACAGTACTTTTGTTCAATACATGATTGAACATGAATGGCAGCAATGCAGAATTATATTTTTAATTAGTGAAAACATTTTGTCATCTTAGTTGTCATCTGCCTGGCAACACTAAGTTCCAAAAAAGCCATTTTTCTTGACACAAAAAGCTCAGCAAAGCTGGCAAAAAATATTGTTTTCAAGTGTTTATGGTATAATAAACTTATTATAATTCTACTCTGGTTTATTTATTGAACAAAGTAAGTGGTCCTTCGAGCCGGATCTGCAAGACGTCTATTACACATGGGTTCCAATAGTTTAATTCCATTATATGCCTCCAGTCTATTTTGCTTAAGCATTAGATCCCCTACAGAATAAAGCTTACCAACTCTCCTCCAATCATTTGGTTTGAATCTTTCATTAGCTCTGTTACACATTGGATAACATGGTCTGGAAACGTGCAATCGCTATATCTTTTATCATTAGAAGGGAGTTCCGATCTAAAAGTAGTACTATGTGTGTCTGTACTATGATCAATAATCAGAATCAGATGTTTGGTTACCATGACATTCCCTAGTGACTCTGTTGACATGACGTTAATGTCATCACTATCAGCTTCATTGATTGTGATTATTCGATTATTAGTTTTCAAGTTAGTTATTGATCTCTTCTGTCGATTCTGAGTTTGCTAAGAGTGACCCTCTTACTTGTGCGTGTCAAGGAACAATGTTCTCCACCGTAATATGTCATCAATTAGTTTTGTCATTTTTTACTTTTTTTTTCTTCCAAGTAATAATAAGTTTTTTGAAAAACTATGTTTTTAATGTCATTGTGATTGAAGGTAACTTTTATGTTGGCCGTACTTATGAGAACAACATGTTTTGAATGTAAAAAAAAAATAAACATTATCTAAACATAGTTTCGTTGCGGTTTTGTACAATGAATAATATTTGTGATACCTAGTATTTGTTGATGTAAACATTGTAACACTAGACTTATTGATTTGTTATTTACTAAAGTTTCGTGTATTCGTATGTATGTTATGTTTTGATATACTTTTCAATGGCAATATTTAGGTGTATTGAATGCGAAGTATATTTAATTTTATTACTAGCTGATCTGACAGACACCCTGTCAAAATTTCAATATGGTCATACAAAAATTCAAATTTATTTTTTTCTGGGCATCTTTTCCAATTTTTCTTTCCTTAAAAATCTAATACGGACTATTACAAACATTTAAAAACAAAAAATACCCAAACCGGTCTAGCCGTTCTAAAGCGTTTACCAACGAACAGCATTTTGTTTTTATTTATATATATTTTCATGTATTAAAAGATTACTTTTACGAATGCATTGTTTTTGTATAGGTACAGATGTGTAACTACAGTGGGTTTTTAAAATATGGCTGGCTAAATTGACAAGATTAATTATGATTGGTACAGTGCCGGATTTACACATTATCCAAGTATAGGCTGTAAAATTTTCGCCGCGCTGCCTTGTTGTCAGTTTCTAGATTATTTTTAAAATTCAACAATTTGGTTGAAATTGCACAAGAATTAGTTATTGGGTATATTTCTGAGCTAATCAAAGCTCAATTATGTACCACTAATAAGGCATAATGTAAGGCGGCAAAACATTCTTCTGAGTTTATGTTGGCATTTCTAATAACATTTTGCAAAAGTTGAATAATGACAAAAAAAAAAAAACTATTCACGGACATTTTAATCAAAAAGCAAGAATGTGGGATGCAAGAGCGGTTGCGTCGAGCTCGAAATTGAAAGGGAAGGGAAGAAAGAAAAGTCTTCGGAAAGATTTAAGGAAGAATCAAAAGAAGAGAAAAAGCCTGTCGCCTTTGCCGCCCCTAAAATCTGCCGCCCTAGGCTCAAGCCTACTCAGCCTACTGGTAAATCCGCCACTGGATTGGTACTTAATTACTGGAGGTGGTAGGTGTGTTCTTATCCTGAGCCTAGGAGTTGACAAGAAAGATATGCAATAACATCGTCAAATTATCACAAACACAACTCTCAACTCTAACGAGAGTTCGTGTCAAACTCTTGAAAGTGTAGACACAGCCGACACCAACGTATCGTAGACCGTACCGAGTAATAATACTTGCAATTAGAGCAAATAGCAGTTGCAAGTGTCATCGCGCTCGCAGACGGTCTACACGCGTAACGTGACACTTGGCGTGTCGGGCGCACAGCACTGTGGGTGAAACGAGGACAAAAAAGGGAAAAGGGAGGATTTTGGTTTTATTTTTTGGTTGTGTTTTCTGGTTTTCGGTAGAGAGGCGGATATGTCATCGGTTTAATTTTAATGGGAGTCGTAAGAGGTATCTGTCGATCTGGAAGTTGTAAAGGGAGTCGTAAGAGGTATCTGTCGATCTGGAAGTTGGTGTGCAACTCTGTTGCAGAGTAAATGGCTGCGAAATGATACAGTAGGATTGGAATATCTGTAAAACAGTATTAATACTTAACAGGTTTTTTTATTTATCAGTATTTTAGAATAATGTGTAGGAATAAGAACATCAACAATGTAATGATAACATTTAACAGTGCATGGTAGAAATAATATTTTTTCGTATATACCCACATTCCCGTTTAAAGTTTAAATAGATTTTAATTTATTTTTTATCTTTAGAGAGAACGTTGAAGGCCTCGTAGACTAGATTTGTTGAACTATTTATATTTTGTTAAGTATCTGGTAATTGTTGAAAGGCCTACACTTTCCTCCCATACCTTAACGCTGTTATTTGAAAATATTGAAAAATCAATTATTTTTAAAAGAGTAACCGTGCAGTTTCTTGCCGGTTCTTCTCCATAGGAAACGACCAATAAAATATTTAGATTTTGATTTTGAAAGAAATAAACACACCAATTCAAAACAATAGTAAATAGGACTTAAACATACTGGCGAAATGTGGGGTGTACACCTCTGCCGAACCCTTCGAGGAAACAAGGCGTGATGTTATCCTATGTTATTCCAAAGAACCAGAATAAAATTCGCATCAAACCTTACAAACTTCTTAAAGCGAACAAAACTTTCACTCCTCAACGAAACAAAACCTTTACAAGAAATAAAAATAAATGAAAAATTCCACTTTTTCCAAACATATTTTGTGTGGCGCACTGTGCGCTCGGTCTCTAGCGACGACTTACGCCATAATCTGTCTTGCTATTCAGCTCAAAGCTGGCGTGTTCAGGTACATTCTTGAAATTCAGCCGCTGAAAGTAGAATTTCAGAGGACATTTTCAGTACTGGTTTTGCACGATATTTTTTGTTTTTACCTGCTTGTTTCTTGACTCTTTTTTTTTTGTTTCAAGGACTTCAGTCTACAAGCAGGGTTTGTAAGGATAAGGAGGTAAAAGGATATACATAAATTCATAGCTGAGTTTTAGGTTTTTAGCTTTGCCGTCTGGATGGGTAATGTTTTCACCCGGGATGTTTTGTATAACATAATTATTATTTTTGTACAATTAGTAAATAACTATGGCAATTTTATCAGATTATCCTTAAAGGTTTTACCACAAATGATCACACTCAACAGATTTATAATCACATAAAATTTTTGCGCACTATACCATCGTTTTAATTTTGATCCTTATTGAGAATATAGTCATTATATGTATGTTTTACCTTGTTCCAAAGGGATTTTACTCTTTGACCATTCATTGCATCATATTTAGGTAGAGGCTTATAATAATGTGGTTTGATGAATAATACATTTTATTCCTGAACTAAAAGCTCCCGCAGACAGGCGCGACGCGGCGGTGCAACACGATTCTGGTACAACAATTTCCATGAATTTTTCATAGAAATTGTTCTACTGCCTGTCTGCGAGAGCCTTTATTCCGGTTAACAATTTTATGTGTACATACCTACAGCTTAGTGATCATTAGGTAGCCTAACTTTAGGTAAGTTCTAAGTGCTCCCATGGACTTTGGTGAAGTTCCAAAGTACTTACCTAAACTGATGCAAGCATACAATATAATGATGTTATTAGAATAATCCTCATATTTATACAATTATTTCCATATTCCACTCTATTAAACATAAACAATAGGCATGAGTTGTTGTCAATTAATAAATGGAACGTATTTTGTTTTGTTTTTATAGCTATCAATAAAATTATTGCGGTTACCAGTATTCTTACCGGATAGGTATTCTATGGGCTACAAGCCGCGGCATGATCAAAAGCATACCGACAAAGAATAAGTAATGAAATAGATTTGTTAATATATTTCTGGAATGTTTTCGACATTTGCATTTGAATGTATATTAATTTTTAAGAAAAGATAATTTAAAAATGATCATAAATTATTCTTTTACGAAACTGCTATGGGATCGTTTAATAAACTAGTTTTTTTATTTATTTCTATTTAGGTTTATATTGAAGTTAATATTGAACTTACTATTGCTCAGAAATACCTAGAAAAAAGCTGCCATGTTTTTCCTGTAACAAACAACTTTTTGTTCAGATTAAACTATTGTTTTTATTTTTGCTGATTTAGGTTGACGATCTCTGGATTTGTGGTGGATTATGAAATCTTGCAGGGGTTTTGAACATTGGTAATGTAAATAACTAGTCCATACGGCTACAAATCAAGCTATAACTTTCCAGTATAAGCTGATCTCTCATTGTACGGAAATCCTATACAATGCGAGACCAGCGTAAACTGGATTTTTATAGCTTGATATGTAGCCGTGTGTACCTATTCAGTTGCCAGGAGTAACTGAATAGGACTGGAAGCCAACTCCACATTGTTGGGAAAAGGCTTGGGTAATTGATTGCATTATTTTTTATTTATTTTAAATAAATACATACGTAAGTACCTTATTATCTAAATCATCCAGTTTTTTCCTACCTAATCGATTAGGCATAAACCCATACAACATTCAATTGTCTCATCTACACGAAATACTTGCTCAGCAACTCAACAACTGACTCACCAGCACAGCTGCGGCCGCGCAGATAGTCATTTTAATTTCAATCTCCACACGCATTCGTTGGAAAACTGCGGTGTCTGTAATTGTTTACATTACATCGTATTGACTTATCTCTGTGACC
The DNA here is from genome assembly GCA_947523025.1 of Dryobota labecula. Lineage (NCBI taxonomy): Eukaryota > Metazoa > Arthropoda > Insecta > Lepidoptera > Noctuidae > Dryobota > Dryobota labecula. The sequence goes on from OX383300.1 coordinate 2,222,383, forward strand.
TTATTATCTCCTGGTACTATTTATTGCTAACTAGCGACCCGCTCCTGCTTTGCACGGTATTTACGACTTGACAAATTCTTTTTAACCTTCGGCATGCCTATTGGTAACATGTTACACGGTATGCCTGGTGGTTCCCAAATTTTTACATGACTCGTACTAAATTATGATAACTAGTTGTGGCAAGTTATGGTAACTAAATACTAGGGGTGGGGTATATACGGAATAGAAATATTAAAATATAATAACTTAACCACTTTTAATAATTATTTTTCTAATTAATGTCAGCTGAAGTTTTTAACAAATAAATGACATATTTTCTCTTACAACATAAAATACTTACCAAAACAAAAGAGATTCCGGAAATGGTCCTTGAAAGTGGTTAATAATAAAATAATGAAACCTCAGAGCATAGGCCCCTACTGTCCGCAAATACCTATAGGCCTGATGTTATGTCAGGCGTCAATTTCATAATCTAAAAACATTCTTTCAGAACAACTACATTATTATATGAAATGCTTTGAGGGTTTCATATCAGATTTGGTGCATAATATTAAAATTTGAAAGAAATACAAGGCTTTTTTTTTCCTACGTAGGTAGGCATTACCTATACAAGTAATTTAGTAGCTTCCTTATTTGATATTTATTTTAAAATAGTTAATTGTTCTTGTATACTATATTTATGTGCTAAAAAACTAGTAAACCCACCTTCGCTTTGAACTTTCCTTTCACTTTCACTCTTCAACAACCACAACACTTGAAATATTCCAACTAAACATGGACAGCAAGCTTGTGCATAGTATGGAGGAATTAGAAAAGCTGTTTAGCTCCCGCATGTGTGAGTATGAAGATAAGCAGCAGAGAGCTACAGCTGGTGCTGACCCTGCACACTCTGATCTTGCTGCGCTGTCCCTGGACTTCACTGAGTTTAAAGCATTTGTATGCAAAACTTTCACCCACTTCAAAATTCAGATTGAACTCCTGTCATTGAGCCTGGATACTCATGAGACTGCGATGCGCAGAAAGGTTCTTCTGTTTCACGGTATTCCTGAGAAACCTAATGAAATGCTGAGCAACTCGATTCTCCAGATCATATCCAAAAAATTGATGATTGACGACATTAAACTGGAACATTTAGACATCTGCCACAGATTAGGAGCTTCCCAGGGTAAAACCCACCCTGTGCTGGTGCGGTTTAATGAAATAGAATATCGCCGGTTAGTTTATTAAAAAATAATTTTTACTGTACCGTTTGACATATCAAATGAGAGGGCTTATTGTAAGGATTTCAGACAGTTATTTAAGAAAATAGATGAAAATTTAACACTCCCCCTTGAACCCCCCCCCCTTATCTACGAAAATACTAAGCCAAAAATTATAAAAAAAATACAAAAATAGTTCATCACTTATATATTACAGGAAAACCTATAAAAAGTCTTAAAACAACATGGTAAATTTCTCAATATTGTGCGTACAAACTTACATTTGCAGTTATCGATAGATAAATTTATCCTTAATACGGAACCCTTCATTGTGTGTGGTCTGATATGCACTTGGCCGGTTTTTTGTTAGTTTAATATTATAAAGACTCAGATCGAATCTTGCGAGTTTGTGTATATGTGGAGGGTAATCTCCGGAACCACAGCTCCTGTTTGAAAAATTCGTTCACCATTTGAAAGGTACATTATTATAGATGGACAACAGCTATAATTATATTATGTAAATATATTATATACAAAAATAAGTACTTAACAATACTAATGAAATACTATCTTTAATTTATGCTAACCTAGTACTTTTGGTCAAGTTTCTGCTCAGAACTTGTGAACTTGGAACGTAGAAGGTTTTTGGTTATAGTCGAATTGCCCGCGGTCCATTCGCTTTGAGTTGATCAGACTAAATACCCGACCTTTGTAGATAATATTGTTTTTAGATTAATTCATTAGGAAATAAAATTCAGATGAGCATAGGAAATAAGTCAAATGAAACGGATAAGTAGGCTGTAGGTACTCGTATAACAATCGAATGCGTTTAGTTTCTTGCACGCTGTTTCGTTTTCAAAACACATGCCTACTTACTTTTAAACGGTGCAAAGCTCATAATAATGTGTCCAAAATACAATACAATAATAAATGTTATGTGGCTATGAGCAAATACCAAGTTCTTAGATTAAACTAGAACACGTAAAAGGCGACCGAGTTTTGAGTTTGAGAATTAACTAAATAATAAGTCGCGAGTATTGGTATCAGCGTCCTTCTGTCTGTTATTAGCAAAACATTGCAATTGCCAATCGGTCTACCAACTGCGTTGACTTAGCCATTCGTTGCCCATTTGTACAGACACAGACTCGGCTATATTATTCAGCGTTTGACACGATAAAGATAATTAGCTATAAATCTTGCAACCATAAGACGCCTTACTTGGCCGCCTGCTTACCTCAAATTGTAAAACTACGTACCCAAGCCTCGGTGCTAATTTAGCAAATGAAATCTAAACTCGGTCACTCCGTAGCTGCGTGGATTACTCACGAACATTACAGTCTTGTTGTTCAAAAAGGACCAAACGGTAACTTAGGACCAAAAGACCGTTTCGGTATTAATGGCGCGCCCCGATGTGTGCAGAAATTCGAGGATTTTAATGATTGTGAGTAAGGCCGGTATGGCTTTGTAGATGTTGCTTAAAGAGTTATTAATTTGCCAGATAAAATTCTTTTAGACACGATGTCGATGGTAAATATTTAGAACAAGCTGCTGCCTCCGGATTCGCCCGTGTTGCGTTTTCAAAAATAAAGGTAAAAGCCTAAGTTACCCCTTATAATATCAGCTATCTGCCAGTGAAAGTCCCAACAAAAGAAACAAACAGACTATATAAAATAATCTTTTACAAAAAAGTGTGTGCCTCACGGTTGCGCCAAAAAGGTTAATTTCAGTGTGAATGCCAGACAGATACTGTCTGACGCTGGTTTTCTAATGAACCTTTAGGGACAAGTGAAGGGGAGCACATATCTAATGACAGAGGAGAATGATTCTCTTAAGCAATCAAAGCCATAAGCTAATTTCCACTTCACCTTCTTTCTAAAGCAAACGTGGTCCTTTATGTGTATACATACGTAATAATTGGATGGGGAATTTCCCATCCAATTATTAAGTGCCCTAGTTTGAAATCCCACAGGAAGAAAGGCTTATTTATTTTTAGCCAAGGACAATTAAATACATCTGCAAGGATGTGTTTGTGTGTTTCTAATTCCAGGATTTAACTGTTTGTGTGTCAGGAAGATAGTCGAGTAAAATAATTAGTCCCAGGTGTTAAGTTTTCTTGGAAACATTATTCAGTTACCTTGTTGTGATTTTCCACGCTTATAATGGGAGACATAAATTATTTATGATGATCGTATCGGTCGATTGTAATCAAGTGTGATGTTAATCCAATATAGCTGTATTAATCTTAAAGTTTTACTTTTTACAAAAATCTACATGTTGGACAAGCATGGGTGATGAACTGATGAATGACTGATGACATGGCTTCTTCTGAAGTTTTTTTGTTGAACACTAGAAAACACCAACGATAAAAAATTGTAGTGTTGTTACTTCTTTCTCTGTTAATGAAAGCAAAGTTTTAAGTATTTTCAACGATTTATAAGTATGTAACCTTCTGCATCAAAAGTTCTCGTAAACAATGCATTTAATGTCCATTTTAATGTAGCCAAACGTACGGCTAGCAACAAAAGTGGCTAAACGGATTTTGTTTAAACTTTTCCAAAACATTCAAGTTAAAACAATTCAAACACCTCTATGAAAAGTTCTTTCTTTTAAATTACTTTTATTAAAAAAAAACGTTGCCCCAGGACTTTCTCCTTTATTGTGGGTGCATTCACAAACATTTAAAATCACATATACAAGCACCCAGACCCGGAACAAACTACTTGTAGGTCATACAAATATTTTTTCCGTGCGGGAATCGATCCCGCGACACGCAGAGCAGCAGTCAATTGCTTAACCACTGCGCCAACCGTGCCGGCAAAATTGAAAGTTACAGTGAAAGAAAGAAAGAAAGAAAGAAAAATAGGTTTATTTGTCACAGAAACACGTGCATACAAAAAGATAATTAACTTGAGTAGGTAGGTATACAGAAAAATAAAAATAAAAAAACAAAATAGATCTACATTCCAATCACGAGCACAAAACAAAATAGTCGGCAGCTGCACGTCATGACTGTGACAAGAAAGCTTCCACTCAGCATGATGCTGTGCTATGAGGGACCCACAGCACAGCGCTGATTTTCAGTGGATATTTTATAAATTCCAACTATTTTTGCTGACCATACAAATTGCGCAGTTTAATAATCAAGCAGCTGACAAGATCTGTTTTCCGTCACCGGGATGATCATCAAAACAATCGGGAATTATACCGACATGTTAATGTCATAAAGAAGGATTGACTCCATAAATAAGTTGGCAACATTTTAAAGGATTACTCACACACACGCAGCTCGTGATTGTGTGCAAAACGACCAGTGTGTGGTATGCTTTATTTGGTGCAAAGGAAGGTTTATTTGTGTGTCGGATTAGTAATTTACATTTACGATTTAATTTAGAAAGAAAGTAGCAAAATACACTTTGGATAGTTATATTCAGGAAAAGTTTTTAATCAGTTCGCAAATTTTGACAAATTAAACTTAAACGTGTTATATTATACACCTATTTCTTATTTTGATATATCTTAGTACAAAAAAATGAAGTTATCGTCAACAAAAGATGTTTATATTGAAACTGGTATAATGGATACTCGTCGCGTAACGGCGGCGCGGTCAGTGAAGCGGAACGCAATAGTTAGTACCTATCAGCTGTGCGCTCGCCCATTGATATAATTACGAATAGATTGTATCCATATTTTGCTGATTTCAAGTGGACCAAACAAAAAGTACCTATTAAACAATTATGGAAATGTGTTCTGATACTGAACCACCAAAAAAAAATTGCGCACTGGTTATAAAATTATCCTGTATAGGCCGACCCAAACTGGTATTAGATAAAATTAAATCATAATATTTTATTTCACATAAACCTACACGACTCCAATTGGTCGTTTCCTATGGAGAAGAGCCGGCAAGAAACTCCACGGTTACTCTTTTAAAAATAATTCCTGCAGTATGCAGCAAAGATTCTAATAAGTATCTTAAATTTTAACTATAGAGCAATTCCGTTTATGTAGCTACTATACTCCATTTATAATAGCATTAGACAGAAGTTAAAAAAGGTTATTTTTGATGCACACTTTATAACAAAAGTACAATAAACTTGTTATAGTTACGATTAACGCCAAATCGATTAAAATGAATTTACATATCAGCTATCACACTTAATTGTAATCATTTAAAAAAACAACCATATGAAATTAAGTAGCTTTCATTTAGATATATTATTTCATTCCAATTTAAAATTACAGTGCCTATGCTAAAAACCTAAAAGAAGCAGGAGTCAACAATACTGCAACGCTTTTTGTTTCACTATAATTCTACCAAATCTAAAATGTTACTTAATCCCTTCATAAGCTGTGACAGCCGGGGATTTCTAATTTTACTGGTTTATGTTGTCTGTGAAATTGACTTGACAATGTTCTAAGATTGTCATGTATGTCATTTACTTGTGAATACTTTGTTTGTTATTGTTTAATTTTCGTGATTTTGTTGTTATTTATTAAAATAATAAATAATATTTAGTTATTTCTTTATTATTGTATTGTTATCAGTGTTGTCATTGGGTTGTTTGTACAAAACGTAACTTTTTTTTTTGAGCTATGAGTGATCCCGGTGCGGGACCGAGTGGCTTACAACTTAAAAGTGCTGAGTCTGACCAAAGCCAACGGCGAAAAAAACGTTGTCTAAAAGTTGACTCCGACGAAATAATAATGTCTCCCAAAAAAAAAGAAGGCTGCGTGCTGTAGAAAAACAACTTGTGATAAATATTTTTAAGCAATTGGAGTCCTGGCCTGCAGATACTCCTCATTATAGGACTGAGATGATAAACAAAATCGCAGAAGTTGCCGGTAAGGATGATTCATAAAATTATTACTATAAAAATATTTGAAACTAACATGCATTGTGATAAAATGTATTATATTTTAGAAACTCCGTACATGATTTTATTATTTACAGGCGTATCTCGGGCTACTCTGTCCAATATTCTCAAAGAGTACAACATAAGAAGTCGCCTGCAATCTCCCCCTCCTCAACAGAAGCACATGAAACGTGATGATTTTGATGACATCACATTTAGTGGAATATGCAGGAAAATTCATTCCTTCTTCTTTAATAATGAGTTGCCCACCTTGGACAAGATGCTGGAAGCAGTTAACAGTGACGAGTCTCTGCCAGATTTTAAAAAAAGCAGTCTGTATAAAATAATTAAATAAACATTAAAGTTCACATAAATCAAACGGAGCAGAAAAAGTGCACTCATAGAAGTCATAGACAAGCAGGAGATCGTCCTTTGGAGACTAAAATATCTTCATGAAATAAAAAGGCTAAGGAATAAAGGAAGGAAAATATATTATTATTTAGATGACACTTGGCTAAATGAAGGTACAGTGCTTCTAAATTTCTTAACAGCTATTTATGCACTAAGCAGTGTATGACCTCTTGCATTCAATAACATTATAATTAATTATACAGTTAAACATAATTTCATAAAATTGGTTCGTGAAATGAATGGTATTTATATTAATAACCTTTTATCATACAAACAGGTCACACGAAAAGCCTAATATGGCATGACACTAATAATAAGTCTTCAAAAGAAGCACATTGGGAAGGTCTATCTGCTGGTTTAAAAAATCCAACTTATAATCGGTCATACTGGTATGTATTTTATGGACTGTCCTCGCCATAAAAAAATGAACACCCCATTGTTATTGACTATTAATTAAGTAATACATATTATATTGTATTATGAATTAACGTATGCAAAGCGAACTTTTAAAGTTATAAATTTTGTTATAGTATTTATCTATGAACTATTTCCAGCAGTGAAATTATATAGGGGGTACGGAATAATTGACTTGTATTAATTTTATTTCACAGGGTTTGTGAAGGGTTTTTAATGGATGCTGCATTAATATTTGATGCAAAGAAAGGTGATGAAGATGGCCACTCCGAAATGGACGCCTTCAACTTTAATAATAATAATAATTTATTTATTTACACTTCAAGACACAATCATCTGTGTAGCCCTGACTCTTGTACTAGGATTTCCTGTTTTATAAGAGCCAGACCTCTCAATTTACAGAGAATATGTTATAGAAGCGCGATAGACAAAAGTGAAAATGGTTCAAGTTAATTTTGTCAAAAATTGAGAGTGGCACTGTAATTGTTATGGACAATGCGCTATACCACTCAAGGACATTGGAGAAGCTGCCAACCACAGCTACACGAAAGGCAGATATACAGGAATGGTTTAAAAGCAAAAATATTCCTTTTGAGGAAAAAGATCTTAGGGCAACTTTATTAGAAAAAGCAAAAATACAAAGACATTTATACCAAAAGTTTGTTGTAGATGAGATGGCTAGAGAGAAGGGTATTTCAGTATTGCGCCTCCCACCCTACCACTGCGAGTTCAACCCTATAGAATTAATATGGGCTCAAATGATGGGGTATGTGGCTCAACATAACAAAACGTTCAAATTAGACAAGGAGAAACAATTACTCCCACTAGATCTGGATAGTATTACGCTAGAACGATGGCAGTCTTGCGTTGCTCATGCAATTAAAGAAGAGGAAAAGTTAAAGCATAATGGATGATGTGGTAGAAAGATTTATTATTAGGTAACGTCGGTGAAACTTCTTCATCTTTATTCTCTGATGATAGTGACTAAATTATATGATGAAGACGAAGAAGTTACACCAACTATTCTGTGTTGAAAGTTGTTGTTTTAAATAAAATATTGTAAAAAAAAAAGACTTTTATTTCCTTTAATCTTAATTAAATTTAAATCATCACGGCGTAATCGTTTGTTTCATTCATTCGTTTTGTTGTAAGTAATGTGTGATGAAGATATTATTACGACCTATTTATCAAAGTTATGTTAAAACATTTTTAGTTTAATTGTTTAAACTTTTAACTTTGAATAAAATGTTTCGCACTCCTGCTTCTACGAGCCTCTTTTTTCTAATGCTATAGTAAATGGAGTATAGATACACCTTATATTCTTGATCTTCGATACATTAAGAAAATAACCGAATAATATAAAAAAACATACAGACCACTCATAAAATTTGTCCGAAAAACATTTGTTTTTCTTGGCTGAAGTCTTTCGTATGTAAATTTTAATTTTTTCGTTAAAACCGTTTCTCTCATTGGGAAATACTTCACCTGTTTTCGCAAATTGTAAATAAAAGACTTTCAAATAATATATTCCTTTTTTCTCAAAAGGATTGCAAAACTTTAACGTAACATACATACTTATGGAATTATACCTTCGGGGCATTTCACGGAATTAAACTGAAGGCCTTGTTGAATAACGAGAAAGAAATATACATTTACAAATTAAATAAATGTTAAAGAAGAAGAAAAACCGGCCAAGTGTGTGTCGGACCAAGCGCAATGAAGGGTTCCGTAGATGGGATGAATTGATCCCAACAACAAACGTAACATTGTAATTGAAAAACCTGTTCACCCATACAAAATGTATGGGAGAACATGTTTTTCAACTGCAAAAAGTTTGTCGACTATTACTCGGTAACTTGTAAAGCCTACTTAGCGATAGTTTTCCTTTCAACTTCGTTATAAATACTACTGCTGGTATTTTTTTCACTGTATATCCAAATACAATCATTTAGACGGACATGGCGAAACTATAAGGGTTCCTTGTTGACTACGGAACCCTAAAAAGAAGATATTTTGGAAATGCTAATGTGCCTTTTGTTAGCAAGCATATTTTCACCAAAAAAATGCTCAACGCACAACGCTTTTCTTTCGCAGTATGAAAAGAGGAATCCTGATCTCAATTATCTTAGAATTAGTACAATTTCAAAAATATTTTTTTTTTTTTTAAATGGCATCTCGGAGTGTAACCACGAGGGGCTCGGACTCTTTAACCGGACTATCCTGTGGTGCCTTAAGCTCCTAACGGATTTTAAGGCCTCCAGCCAGGGGCATACTTATAAGCTAAATAGTTTCCGTCTGCTCGCTAAGGGCACCCCTTGCGGGTTACGAACCTCGGCTTAGGGCAGAGTCGAAGGAGGGGGGAGGGTGGCAAGGGACTGTCGGTGGCTGGATAAAATCATTGTTTTGATTATTATCATGGGGAGTTTGGACTAAATGCTGCTCAGCTAAAACGCGTGCTGGCGCTTCGTTTGAAAGCAAGGGTCGGGGAGGACTGATTAGTCGAGGATTTCGCGCTCGGCGGCGAGGTCGGAATGACGATCGTGTAGTGTGTGCTCTTTTACGAACTGTACTAGTAGACCTATGACTCTCCTGGAGGAGAGTGATAGGGTCGTCTGGGTCAGTCAGTGCATGCCGTGAACGGCGGGTCCTGCTAATAGTAGAAAGAGTATAGTTGGCGGCCTTTACAACCAGGGGGTTGCGGTGAGTGGCGGCAGAATCAAAGAAATGCTTTAAAGTGCGTTTTATGAATTGGGCTATGGTAGGGATTTTAAGCTCCAAGTGGAGGTTAGTGTTCCGAACGAACCAGGGGGCTCCCGTGATCTTACGGAGGAATCGATTTTGGAGGGTCTGCATCTTATGGATGATATAGGGTTTGGCTTGGGCAAAGACTGGACTCGCATATGTCATGATGGGGCGGATGCAAGCTGTGTAAATGCGCAATTTGCACCTAAGTGACAATTTGCTTTTAACATTTAGGACGGAGTGGAGTCTATAGAGAGCGAAAGCGGCGCGCGAGCGCACCGTCTTTGTATGCTTCGAAAAAGAGAGATGATGGTCGAGGGTCAAACCTAGATATTTGGCTTGCTTCTCCCAAGGGATAGGCTTGCCTAACATGGTGATCGGTAGGTGAAAAAAAAAGAAAAAAAGATAAATAAATTGCAGTGAGTACTTATGCTTAGGTGGTTTGCTCATCTTGAGAGGATAAATGGAAGGCGACTAACAAAAGGTAGGTAGGTAAGGTTGGGGACGCCCTAAGAAGACTTATAGTGACCTAATTGGTGTTCTTCAGAAAGGTCAGGTGCGTAGTATTCGCAACCGGCGTGTGTGTATATTGTATAACCAAATGTATGAACATAAACGAAGCAAATGGAGTATGTCAGGAGCGTAGCGTACCGTGTGGTGCCGGACGTAACGAATAGCGCCACCCCATTTCCTCCCATGGGAGTCGTAAAAGTCGACTAAGGGACTTACTAGAGAATGGGCAGCAGCGTTCTATGTGCATTTTTAACACCATACTGCGATCGCCAACCCGCCTGCCAAGTGTGGCGATTATGGCAAATTCCCTCCTTTTGGGGGAGGCCTATGTCCAGCAGTGGACGTCTTTCGGCTGAAATCATGATGATAATGAAGGAGCGTAGCAGATGGCGTTCTATAGTTTTTGCCTACCCTCATGGGAAAATGGCGTGAGTTTATGTATGTATGTAAATAAATTGCTGGCTGAAATTATTGTTTCATCATTCTCCTGCCCTTATCCTAATTTATTTGTGGTTGGCGCGACATGTCTTTTTCTTCCATACTTCTCTATTAGACGTCATCCCGGTAGTCACTCCCTTTCTAGCCATATCATCTTTCACATAGTCCATCCATCGTTTCTTTGGTCTTCCCCTACTCGTCCATCCATCCATCCATATTCATCCTAAAAACTTTCCTGACGATATTTCCCTCATTCCTCCGCATCACAACCCCATGACAACCTATTTCCACACACCTTTTCAGACACCGGTGTCATTTGCAGATTTCCTCTTATATACTGAATTGTATTTAATTTAAAGTTCATAATTTTTTCCACCCTAAGTATTTTGATATTCAGTCATAAATTCTCTACCTACCTCAAGACGTTTTACATAAAATGATACGTATTAAATAACATGCCATATTAATTTGCCTTTCCAATGAGCATCAGATCGATCGCTAATCCATATTCATACCAGGAAATATCATAACATAATGACGCATCGAGACCCATATTACGATAATTAAATCAGAGTGCGACCCTAAGCGGTCCTATATTCAAGGGAGCAGGGCAAAGACTCTACCAAACAAATATAGTGCGCAAGAGTTGAATACTCGAGAATATTTTATTATCTGTAAACATTCACACACGCGAGGGTATAGAAGGATCGAGTAGTCTTGGTCGGCTGATTATTATTGTTGCTTGCTATTATTGAGTGTGCAAGTCACCCCCCGCCATTTTCTTCGTGTATAATAAAACATTGATCAGGCAGGGGCCATAGTCTTTCCATAGTTTTAGGTAACCAGTCCATTTTAACCACCCAAACCCATAGTCCAAAATCTTTGGTTCCATATCCTGCAATAGTCCTACACCAACCGGTGGTTGTCCTTGGGTGCACTTGCATAGAGCGTATGGAGATAATCGTCGGTTAGTGCCTCATTTCATTAAAAGCGTTTATGGGGCTTCTGCGAGTTGGCTTCGGCCCTTTGTACGCCTTCCAAAGGCCCGGGACCCCAGGGTCCCGAGATACGGCAAAGAAATAGTAATAATAAAATTTATTCAAAAATATAAGGTATAAAGTATAATACAGTTTATCTTAAATCTACGTCAAGTTCACCCATGATTTGTGCCTGAAATAGGTAATCCTGTGTTTCAAGCGATTGGAGGTAACATTAATTGATTAAATAATAGTCAAGTGAAGTTGGTCGGTGGCGGTCAAGCAGTGAATACGTTTAGAAACTATCGTGCGTCGTGTCTAGTTGTGTAGTGTACCTACATTAATTACTTTGCATAACCATTACTGTATAGAATCAAGTTCTTCTAACTGAACAGGCAGCTGTGCTGCTGGGGAGTTTACTGCGCCACTTCTTCTTCCCAGCTAAAGCACTAGAAGTGCTAATTCTCAGTCTAAGATGAGTAATCATCTTAGGATGAGAATCAGCACTTCAAAATTACATAATACAGTCTTCCAGACCGCCCTTCACCACTTCCTAGTGCTTTAGCTGGGAAGAAGTGGCGCAATAAACTCCCCAGCAGCACAGCTGTCTGTTTAGTTAGAAGAACTTGATTCTATACAGTAGTGGGTATGCAAAGTAGGTAATGTCGGTACCCTACACAACTAGACACAACGCACAATAGTTTCTAAACATATTCACTGCTTGACCACCACCGACCAACTTCACTTGTTGAGTGTGTTGTTGTGTGTGTGTCGTGTCTGCAGAATGACAAGCTTTGTACAGTTTCTCAAGGTTATCGGGTAATTAAACTAAGTGCTAATTTGACATATTTTCTATACAGAAGGTGCCTAACCGCCATATTTATTCCAGGGTACTATTGTAAAATCAGCCTGCTTAAAAGAACAAACATCGGGTTATGTTAAGGAGCAGAAGCATTTTCTTAAGGCATTATGATCCCGCTCGAGCCGACTGAAGTAGGCTCACGTAGATACAAGCACGAGGCGCGAATTTTAATCATTTTATCAAGACAAACTCAGCGAATTGTGCTAAACAATCTTAATATCCTTTCATTTATATAAAAAAATCTATTTGGTACTCGTAGCTATGAGATTGATTAAACATTACACGAAAAGGATTAACTTAGGGATTTTTTTCATCCAGGAAAGTTAATCTAATCGCTTTTAATAATAATTAAAAGCGATTGTATGTTCAGCAGATCCTTAAATAGGATATATCTTTTTTCTGAATTTTGTAACACTGTCTTTTATGTTTCCCATGGATTCAAAAAAATTGTTAGCGCGGTCTCTGTCGGATCAAACCGCCAGAAGCGGTCTGCTTGCCTAGCGAGTCGACTATCTTCGTCATTACAAAAGCTTTAGCTTTTCAGGCCACAATTCAACTTCGTTTGCTTATGCTTTCCATTTGATAACATTGTAGTTTAGTGGGTAGGTAGGTAACCTGTTCTTTAGGTGAAGGGTTACTCAGCAGATATAGGAAAATTAGCAAACAAATAAATTACCTAATAACCACAAACCACGCGACACGAACGAATAACAATGTATAAATGATGTAGTGGTTTTCTTCACAGCCAATTAAAAACGATGAATCAAATTTAATAAACTACTGCTCTAGCAAAGTAACTAAAAGTTATCTAGTAATATTCAACCTAAATTAAAGTAAAACATTGAAAATTGAAAAAGTTTTGTAATGAAATTGTAATTTCAGTTCGGAGAAACTGTTCTCCCTATAAAAATATTTAGGTATTCAAGAAGTTGTTTTGTTTAACTTTGATTAATGATAACTCCAATATTATTCTGAGAAAGCAGATATTTATTACAGACAGACAATCAATAATACTAAGTTAATCAGGAAATATATTTTTATTTACTACCTGGCCTCAAGATTTGTTCTAGACAGGACGAGGTACCTACAATTTCTAGATAAAAAAAATCGTAGTTTTGTTCATATAATTAGGTAAGTGCGACAACTACAGCAACATACGGATACTAAAACACGTATATTCTTTTAATTGACACCCCACTCTTATACTAATCCTACAATCATCTTTACTCAGCTTACCTACCTATTACGCCTTGGAATGGGCAACTAACTTCATATTTCTGACTAACTCCCTGACAATTCAAAAGTGTCTCTATTTGGTTTAATTGTAATAAATGATTTGTGTTTGAGTTTGCTTAGCTTGACAACTAAAATCACGAACTGTCTCTTTTTTTATAAGACCGATAAAAAATATATACAATATTGCTGCAAATCGATCAAAACCATACATCGCACTACACCTACATTTGTGTTGATGTAAACAAGCCGTCGACACGCGCTCACTCACACACGCTCACTTCCGTGTGTGTGCATCACATGTATGCGCGTAGCATTGAGCCAGGTCGTGGCACCCGCGCGTGCGCAGGGTTTATTTGTACGTTTATGCGCGCGTATCTACGTTAAGCCTGTCACACACGGCAGCTATAATGTATAGTACATCCTGGGATGTACATTTAACATTACCGTAAAGTAATGCACATTTAGCATGTATTAATGTCCTCATAAGTTTTCTTAATTTGAATGCTGGGTCTAGATTCCGCACGTTTAAAAGTTTCTCTACAAACAGGCGCGACACGCGACGCGACATAAAGTTACCGCTTGTCGCGCGACGAGTGGTAGCTTTGAGTCGCGTCACGTACTATTTTTCCGTGTCGCTCGGTACCCAATGAAAGGTCCAAAAATATACCTACAGTTTTACTGCTATGTTGTGGCTTCAATAAATGATAAAGTATATTATTTTTGTTTGTACGTTTGTACGAACACTTTTACACGTCAATCATATTTTAAAACTTGATGAGGTCGGCGTTTCGTATCTAACTACTCTGTGAAGAAAGGCCTAAACAAACTCAGAGGTCACAGTATATTTTAAAGTCCAGACATTATCTTGGTCAAAACATGTGAAGACCATGTAGATTGGTGTCTGAAATGGTCTTGTGAAGAATGAACCACACAGATTGAGTGGACCTGTCCAGTCAGTGCACGCTTTTGTCAGTAATCGTGCAGCTCAACACAGAACATAAGGAGCTCAACGATTCGACGATCAATACCAATAATAGGTAATATCCTTCTGGTCATACGGCATGATGTATTGAAATAAATATGTCTAGCCATAATATACATTTTTGCATTACAGGTGCCGTGTGTGACGGCCTTAACTAGTATATAACAACAGATTGGCTCTGTGATTGAACTTATTACGATGTAATGGAATACTAAATTTTGAAATTGTGATTTGATTAAGGGCGCTTTGGTTTTATTATCTGGGGTAATTGTGACAGCTATGGTTGCTGGTAGAAGTGTATTGAGAAAACTGGTTTAGAACGAAGGTTTTTACTAATCAAAGTTAGGAAACTAGCGCCATCTAGTTCGTAACTCTTAACTTAAAAATGTAGAGTAATATTTACAATCAATCACAATATTTTTTTTTTTTCAAAGGTATTGTTATAGGAATGTTTAAGATATCTATATGTATTAGAAATAGAATCATTTGGAGAATTTATTCCCGAAGGTTCATGTGTATAATAAAATAATAATTAATTTAGCGGCTATATATTACCGTTGCCGTTATATTGCACCCGCGTGTAGCAGGGGCGGGTCACTAGTTATTACTAAATTAACAATGCTTTAAAGTAGGTTAACTATCACATGTTGGTAGGTATCTAAATTTCGAACGCAAAGGAAAACTTCGCAGCATCCATGGATATGGATAAATTAATTTATTCATAGAAATAATTTACGCTTTTGCAAAGATTACCATTCATTGGTTAGAAAATCGGTTCGTTATAGATATCATAGTCATATGACCTCGCTAACGCGTTCGGAAATGGTCTTATATAATGGAGTGCCACGTTAATACATATAATGGAAATATACCACAAAGTTTTTTTTTTTTTTTTTTTTGTAATCAACCCAGTTTTTGCCAGCAGTAAATAGGTCTGACTAATAAAACATGGTTTTCCTCAATCATTGCATTTAATAATTGCATATTCCAATCTAGCTTATCAGGAAAATACCTCAATTTATTTCATTATTATTGCAGTAACTTGAGAAATGATAAAAAAAAAAAAAAAAAATTAAAATAAATTTTTTAAATTAAAATTTGGTATTAGCGGGAAGCCTCTAATCAGCAGTTTTACAGCTATAGATGCAGTTTAGAGCCTCCATCTGTCGTTAGGTTCGCTCTTTGGTCCACCCTGAGAAGTAAGCCTCACAAACCAACTTTGGTAACTGATTTAAGCAGGCTTTATGAAAGCAGTAGTTGAAAAATATAGATATGACATTCTATAATGGGTCTTTATGGAAACGAGGATAAGATTATGAACTAACTCAATCCATACTAAGGACCACAGAAGAACCACGGCCAGAACATGAACACAATCCCACTGCTGAAACTTAGGCTTCCTCTCTCTAAGCAATCTGAGCAAACCTCTCTTAGGCCTGAAACTGCGTTGAGCGGTACCCGCGCAACTGGGCTCGCCTCCATGCGACGGAACCCGTCACGGAGGCACACGCCGGGCCCGCCAGCACCAGCTTACTGGCTGTTTTGCCACTTAATAATATTTTAAGCTCTCCACGAGACACGACTGTACATGCACACCCTTAAAATTAAACTACGGGTAATTAATTGCGTTGGGTACCCGCGACGGGGACCGCCGCTTTCCCATGAAGTCCACCCGCATGTCCACGCGTGTAGACACGCAGAGGGTGCCCATCTCGGAGCCTGCTTAATGCAGTTTCAGGCTTTAGTTTCATCTAACTATCAATATTCATATTAAAAGAGTGTATGTATACGTTTATTTACTTCCTCCAAATTAAAGAGGAAGGAAATCCTCCTTTCCGTCATGTTTCCTCAGGAAGAGGAACTTTGTTATAAATACTGAATTATGTTAACAGCCTGAGCCTTGTAGGTGTGTTAGTAAATGTTTCCTCCTATCTATAGGCAGCGTTGTTTAGTGTGAAAATGTCAGAATAAAAAGGTATTTTTGGTATTTAAGGTTTTGAATACGAGACTTTTGGATAGTTTGTATTAGTGATTGTATTTTGTCTATTTTATTTTTGTAATGTGCCTCTTGTTTTTACAGAATAAACAATTTCTCTTTATTAATAAAAAAAAAATAAGTACATAAACCTATTTTATTCTGACATCTTCACAGTACAGACTACCTCGTTGGTCTAATGGTCGCAAATGCTACTGCTGAGTATGAGGTCCTGGGTTCGATTCCCAGTTCAGGAAAAGTGTTATTGGGTTTTTCCATTATGAATTTCTGAGTAGCAGCCTGTAGTCTGGATCTGTGCCCGGTTGATGACATTAGGCGCGCCCCCTATACATGGGACTTAACTGGAGAGATAGTACCTACTACTTATAGGTCACCCCTGCTTAACCCTTCGGGGAATACAGGCGTGATATTATTATATTGGCTTTTTTAGACCAAACGATTTTAATATTATTCCCTAGTCTACCACTTCAAAACATGGGTGTCTTTTTGTAAAGTAACTATAGTCAGTATTGTATAAAAAATATCGACAGTCCTAGATAAGTAAAGATCATTGCACTTACAGTTAGTGTATATCTACCTGCGAGACACAATGACAAAACAGTTCTTAAATATCGTAGTACCCTACTGACCTACTGTTTATTTTTATACTGCATCAAGGTCGTCACTAGGTCAAAATTTCAAGGACTTCCAAGTTAGGTCTTCCGCATTTAATTCGTCCCACACTGATACAGGATTCAGTTTTTGGATATTTTTTACACTGTGACTAAGATGGAGTGAACAGATCGACGCGAGGTAAATGTTGCATGAAGTAATCGGTTTTAAATGCATTGGGTTCGTTTTTTCTTCAGTTTTGGTACTAATATGAATTTTTGGTATTATAGGGTACGAAAGCGATTCATTTTCATCATTATTTCAGCCATAAGATGTCCACTACTGGACATGTGACTTGCCCATTGAAGGCCAGAGTTATGGTCCTGGACGTCCTTGACATATCAGGCTCGAAGGACTATTTTGTTTACACTAAGCTAGTCTATTATTATTATTATTTTTTTTTTAATAAAAAAATCAGATTATTAGAGGGCCTAACAAATAAACGCGTAATAAAGTTATACTATGAATACCTTCGGTATAACCATTTTTTTTTTTTTCACCTCAGAGACATTTCTCTATTTAATTGTTCATTTTAATAACCAGTTCCTGTAATATTATATTGAGATAAATAAAGAATTTATTATTATTATTATTTTTGACGTTCATACCTAGTACGAGTATAACTTTATTCCGCGTTTATAAGTAAGGCGGTTACAGTTTAAATTAATTATCACAAGCAAAGTGAACGTCTTTAACATCTTCTTACACATAATAATCAATCATCTGCACATGACCTAAATCCACATGCAATCTTAAACAAACGAACAAACATGCAGACATGCAACTTCTATCTCGTGTTTAACGCCCCGCGGAAGACCACGGTGATTAACATTCTGTTCACGAGGAAACAATTGAAAAGGTCATACATACGATACTCTGTGGCTGTGGTAGGAACACGCACGGAAAAGTGGCGACCGTGAATATTCACGCCTTCATTATCTATGGGTAGGGCAGTAGGTAGGTAGGCTTGTAAGTTCAGGGACTTTTCCTATTTACAGCATCGCATTGCTGGGAAAAATTACACCTGGTAAAATACCACTACTTGTACTACTAGTACCTGCCCAGCAAACATTTTTGTCATATAATTAAACATTTATATGACCTTGAGTCTTATTCAAGTTATTTTACAGTATTTTTTTTTACTCTTCGTCATGTACTGGTGCATTATGTGCCCGAATAGTCATAAACATTTTTTATCGTATAATAATATCATATAGACGTTATTTCGACATTTTTTTACAATCGTCATATAATAGCGACTACGACGACATCTATAAAACTTACTTATATAACTTTTCGTAGTGTAAACGTTTTCGTAGTATAAACGTCATAATACTGTCAATTTTGTCATATAATTACCTTTTAAACATCTGCTAAATGGATAATAATTGTTTACACGTAGTATTTGTAAACATTATATATAAGTCGAATAAGTATTATGAGTGCAACCTGTATACATCCTAAAGTATCACAAACATGATAATACGACCGCAATTTAATTAATACTCATATTAAAAGGTTTACAATAACCTTGTATACAACTTCCACCATTTTGAAATCAAATTTATCATATTTATTTACATGGATCGAAAAAAGTGGAAAAGTATTAAAAGAAGTGGTGCATTCAAAAGAAAAGTTAAAAACAACTATCGTTCACTTCAAACACGTACTTTAATACAAAGTAATAGAGCTCAAGCTGAAAGTGAGGAAAATGAGAAGGGTTCCGTATCACATTTAAATGCAAATTTAACCAATCAATTTAACCAAAATGCTACGAGTACACCCTGCAGTTCATTTGCCGAAGTTCAGGACCCTTGTTCATTTTTCGAAGTTGAAGACAGTTATTCATCGTCCGAAAATGAAGATTATGTTGATAAAGAAGACACTTCAACCAACAATGATGACTTCAGAGATCATTATAAAAAGTGGGCTATTGATTTTAATATTCCACAAGTTGCATTAAAGCAATTAAATGTAATTCTGAACAAAAGAATTCGAGGAGATATTCTTGGAATAGAAACATCGCGGAATCGGCCGGCCTAAAGAGCGAGCGAGACCGACATATTGGTTCCGTGTATCTAAGTACAGAGCGCCATCTAGTGACTCGGGATAATAGTTAAAACTCTATTCGGATTCAATAGATAAATTACGCTACTAACTTTTAACTAGTTAAAATTTTTCTAACACAATAAATAAAAGTTATGAAAAATGCTAAACTCAGTTTTTATAGCTAATTGTGTGAGAGGCGTAAAAATAATTACAACTGTAGATATTTTTTTAACTCTAACCTATTAAGTTGAAGCGTGTTTCTAAAATTCTTACCATGTATTTAATGATTCAAATTTAAATGGGTAGGTATGATTAACTGACTAATTACAATATTCGCATTCGTCTTCTGGAAAATGATTATAGATAGCAAAATATTTGCAATGGGGGCACCAAAATAAACCGTAACGTAATAAATGATTTACATTGTTGTCTGTTAGAACAAAATGTAACGGTCTATTTCCACGGACTATCTGGAAACCACATCCATAACAACGAGACCAAAAGATAAAATGAGTTAATGACCACGGCCATTTCAAATGTGCGCGGATCATCTCGATGAAGTCCATCTTTGACAAAAACTTATCAACATCTGCATAATTATAGATCATTGTGGGGTTTACCTAAAACAAAAGTATTATTTAGACTTAACTAAGTTAAATGTCACGCAAATCGCAATTCTTAAAATATAAATTATTTGAACTAACTTAGCTAGGCGTTTATTATTTCATTATTGATCCCTAAATCAACTGTGATGGCGTACTCATTTACATTGAACACGCAGTTTATACGTCGGGAAGCTATATAGTTGTCATATAACGCATTCACTTAATTAATAATGAATATAAATATATGAAAACATTAAAATTTTAAAAGCGCATAAAAAATTAGTTACAAACTTACCTCACATTAATCAGTAAACTTGATTGCACAATGGTTTACAACTGATGAAATGGTTATATCACCTCAAGCAACAAAGAAAAAAATGCAATATTAACTCTGCTGTCAAAAACACTGCCAAATTATATTAACGTTACGTGATACAATCTGTTATAATATAATTCGTTCAATTAATATAAGCATCATCTTTAAATGACAATAACACAACGATTACATTTTATAAAAGTCATAATGTGTGCCATTACTCGACAAGAAGTCGAATACACGCCGCGACAGCTATCATTACATGACATGTAATCAAATCGCCGACGTGTATATGACTACTATACGACTAAGTAGGTATTTATATGACTTTTACACGAAACTCTTAGCGCCTTAAATTGAATAAAATGGGCCCTAATGCCGTCGAGTAAACGTCCTTATGACATTTATACGATTATTATAAATAACATTAAGTAGCCAACAAAACGTCTACTCAACGTCATAAATGTTTGCTGGGTGTACTGGGCTTTAGATACAGTAAAGTCGAGTTCCTATGGTTTTTCGAGCTCTTCAAAATTTCCTGAGGGAATAAGGGCTGAGTTCAGAGGAAACGAACTATAAATATATAAACTATAATAATATGACATAATTATTTCATTTAAAACTAGTTGCTGCCCGAGGCTTCTCCCACGTTGCTTTTTCTAAAATTAATAAAAATTACTCCTTATAACATCAGTTATCTGCCAGTGAAAGTCCTGTCGAAATCGGTCCAGCCGTTTCGGAGATTAGTCGACATACAGAACGGCCAAATTTTTATATATATATTTGTTTTTTATATGTAGCGTATACACTTCCTGCGTTTAGTAAAAAGCTGTTATTTTGACGTTACAAACAGACATTTCAATTTATTTATTTGTATAGATTGTATAGATAAGACTTTAGATACACTGTAGAGTTCCCTTGGTTTTTCAAGCCCTTTAAAATTAATTTTATAATATATTCGGAATAAGGGCTGAGGTCAGAGGAAACAAACCATAAATAATATGACAAAACTGTTTTATTTAAAATAAACCTATGAATCCAAAAATTTCATGTTTAAATAAAAATCACCCATCAATGGAATGGCATCCCACTGCTACGAAAAGCCAATCAGCCAATAATTCCAAGCCAGACAACAAAAGAGCCAATGCTAATCAAAAGCAAGCCAATTCTTGGATGGTATTGTTGGGCGTTAACTACCCTGAAAATTTGATATGTTTTTAAGCCCTTTATTGAAGTCTATATTACCCACCAGAAACAAAACATAAAAGAAGGAACTACTCGCGCTGATTCAGTATCACGGACACTAACAATAAGCCAGCAAACGCTACAAGAAGTACTAACGGCCGCACTCACAAATATAATTTCATTACTTAAGCTTGTTTATTTTGACCGAGTATTCACCGTTTTCACCTCTCGTAATAGATTCAGGCAATACGGGGTATACCCGTATAAAATACGGGGGGGTCACATGCCCATGAGCGGCATTGTATAATGCCGCCCATGGGCATGTGATCCCCCCTACTTTTCTGAATATTCATGAAAAATTATCGAAAATTAACTTTAAATGGGGGGTCTAACTATCTGTGTGCCAAATTTCATCCAAATCAATTCTGCGGTTTTGTCGTGATTGAGTAACAAACATCCATCCATCCTCACAAACTTTCACATTTATAATATTTTTGTAGGATTATTCGGATTTTATGGTTCCTGACAATACTCCATCACTTTTTCGTGCACTTTTACATACTTCTCTCGATGTTTCATCTTCAGCCAGGCGAGTAGTTAGTCAAGGAATGTTTAATACACAAACTCACGCTTTCTATTCATGGGGGTGGGCAGAAACTACAGAAAACCACCTGCCACGATCCTTACATACTCCTTTTGCGTCGTTTACTTTCATTCAAGCACGCCGGTTTCGAGTAGGATAAATGATAAATGATTTTATTTCTGTAAGTAGGTTTTTACAAACACTTTTACACGTCAATCATATTTTAAAACTAGATGAGGTCGGCATTTCGTATCTGACTACTCTGAGAAGAAAGACCGAAACAAACTCAGAGGTCACAGTCTCTTTTAAAGTCCAGACATAATCTTGGTCAAATCATGTGAAGACCATGTAGATTGGTGTCTGAAATGGTCTTTTGAAGAAAGAACCACACAGATTGAGTGGACCTGTCCATTCAGTGCACGCATTTGTCAGTAATCGTGCAGCTCAACTCAGAACATAAGGAGCTCAACGATTCGACGAACAATACCAAAGAAAGGACATTTGGGCATGCCGCATAAATTACTCAAACTGCCATAACATGATCAGAAAAAAAAAATATACTGAGAAGAAAAAAAATAAAAATAAACAAAGACCCACCACATAGTCTTCACATTCACAATAATTAAAATAATAACATTATACTTCACAAGTAAATATTCATATCAATGTGCATAAAGCAATCGCAATAAAAAAAGTTTCAATATATAAAATTTGGAGCAGCTCAATCCCAAGCCTTTTTGTCCTCAATATAATCTTTAATGGTATAAAAGGCTTTCTGGCACAACTTACGTATAATGAATGATTTGAATTTATTAATGCTTAGATCTTGAACGTGGCTTGGAAGTTTATTATAAAAGCGTATACATTGACATCTGAACGAGGTACTATGCACCTGACCTTTCTGAAGAACATCTCCAATGAGGTCACAATGTCCTTCAAGGGTGATTCTCTCGGCGTTTCCACTCACACCTGCCTTGTAGATACCTTTTGTTAATCACCTTTCATTCATCCTTTCAAGATGACCAAATCATCTAAGCATACACGTTTAAATTTTTGTCACTACATCTTCTTTTAACCGCAACGTTGCCTTATCATTAGAGATCGGATATTCGGATGCATATTCACCTAAAGTTGAGATGTATGCTATTATGGAAAGCGGTTTTGTATCGAATAAATCCCGTGGTTGCGGTGTTTTATTTATATTTTAACTAACACACACCACCCCTACTCTTACACCCTACACACACATATTTGCATAGGGGTTAAAATAATTTTAAATAAATATGCATCTGAATAGTTATGCAATCCAAGAATCCCGGGTTTTTTTTATTTTTTAATAAATAATATATTAGAAGTCGCTTCCATACTATACACCCGACTAGTTATGCATTGCCGGTATTCCTGGCATCACGGGATATTTTCTTACAAAAAATATATTTTAAGAAGCTGCTTCCATACTTTCATAGCTAATAATTAACTTTAGGTAAATATGCATTCCATTATCCGATCTCTACTTATCATAATTATCATTCCTCAGCCTATCATTGTTGTTTAATATTATCTTTAAAATTATGTCTCACGCTACGGGCGTTAGCCATAACACTTGTTAGTCTAAAAACTGCAAGTAGAGGAAACAATTGTTAAGGTCATGCACGCCACATTAGTTATAGTACGAGGACCTAAAATGGTATGTTTTGACGTTGTGTTCCGCGTTGCCACTAGATATGGTTCTGACAGAAAAGTAAGGCATAAGTTATGTGGTTAGTTCATTGGAACACCAAGATCGTGTGGTATTGGGGAGGGAGAGAGGCTGTGTTATGCTTTTGATGTTAAAAGGGTAGTTCATACTTACTTGTTAGGTTCGGCTTCCAGTCTAAACGAATGCAGCTGAATACCAGTATTTTACATGGAGCGACTGCCTATCTCAAAGACAAAGTCAAAGTCAAATCATTTATTTCAAATAGGCACATAAAATACACTTTTGAACGTCAAAATGTACAAAAATAATTAATTCATTCTAGTTGCCCCTTCCAAAAGGTAGTTACGTATGGGGAAGAATGGGCAAGAAACTCCATACTTACTCGTACTCTTTTAAAATGTTAAAAATATTTTGTGTACATGAATTATTAATTATATTTGAAGACTATGCACTTACTTAGAATAAAATTACTATACCACAATAGGTAAAAACAATGAAAAGTGAAGCAATGACAGACAAATTAATTATGCGATAGATACACATGTACTCACATATTTAAAAATAGAGTAAAAGTAGATGATTTCCCTAAAATTTTAGCATTTAATAACCTATGTCAGTGTGTAGTTAAAGTATTTTAATCACAAAAAATAAAATTAATATCATAAAAATTATAAATTATACAATTAAATTAGCAACCAGTTTGATTTTGTCTAGAAAATAAATAAATGGTCCTATGGAGCAGGACCAGCATGTTTTCAAGCATTCTTATCTTGGATATAATCCTCTAATTTGTAATATGCTAGTTTACAAAGTGTGCTTTTAATGGGACCTACACAACCCAATTACTAGGTAACACGATACCCCTTGGTAGACAGATTTCTAGACTTTCGTGCTTCTGATAACCCGTAACGATTGTCAAGATCTGAATGTCAGCCGGGACCAATGGCTCATGCTTTCTGAGGCACGAGGGGGTGTCGATATGTAATGTATGGTCACCCATCCACGAACCGACCGCAGCAAGCGTAGCTTAACATTCGATCGATCCGTGGGGCTGTTATTATTTAGTCACGAGCGATACCTTATGAAGTGGAAATAAATTGGCGAGGTTGGTAGTGAAGCTAACTGACGTTTTAAGTATCTTCGAAAATTGTCTGAAGTTTCCTGAATATGCACCCTAAAATCTCAGTAGTTTACACAGGTTTTTTTTTTCGAGGTTCCTGTACTACCCTGCTCTAAATCACATAATCGCCTTTTACCAAGATGAGATAGTGGTCAAAAATAACCCTCAACATTTAAAATAAATGCTCTATCAAAATAAAGGAGAACAGATGGAAGCCTTGTGGGTGTGAAGCAACATTTTCCGCGGCCGATAATCGGATGGGTGACCTAGCGAATACTTTACTTGACCTCCGCCGGACATTTAGATGCAAATATCTCTTTAACAATGCAATGGGCAGGCAGTTATGATAATGATAGGATAAATTCCTTTGAGATGATCTCATTATTTTATGCACAAGTTTTCATGATCATCCAGGAATGACGGGGGAAAATATTTTGTGTGATAGGCATTTGTTATTTAGTTTTTATTCTTAAAGAATCATGAAGATAACGTGGAAGTCTCTTCATTCTACCAGACTCCATTCAATTTCATGAAACCTAAAAACAAGCATAGTTATTTCATGTATATTTCTACAGAAAAACTCTTGAAAGAAGCTCTTATGCCAAGTTATTATCCTATCGCCTATATTTATAACTAGACTAGCTTTTGCCCGCGGCTCCACCCGCGTGGGTGCTGGTTATCGCGTAAAAAAGTAGCCTACGTCCTTCTCCATATCCCAGGCTATATCTCTGCCAAATTTCATGACGATCGGTTCAGCGGTATATACGTGAAAACGTAACATACAGACAGACAGTTACTTTCACATTTATAATATTAGGTAGTATGGTGGATATGGATATAGTATATAGTATGGATGCTGCCCGCGGTTTTGCCTGCGCGGCTTTTTCTAAAATAAAAGTAGCCTATGTTGCTTCTTATAATATCAGCTATCTGCCAGTGAAAGTCCCGTCAAAATAGGTCAAGCATTTCGGAGATTAGCCAGAACAAACAGACAGACAGACAGACACAAATTAAAAAAAATGTTTTTCTTATAAGTGTACTTTTATATGCGTTTAGTGACAAGCTGTTATTTTGACATTACAAACAGACACTTCTTTATTTATTAAACACTAGCTTTTTCCCGCGGCTCCGCCCGCGTGGATGTCGGTTCTCGCGTAAAAAAGTAGCCTATGTCCTTCTCCATATCCCAGGTTATATCTGTGCCAAATTTCATGACGATCGGTTCAGCTATTTAGGCGTGAAAACGTAACATACAGACAGACAGACAGAGTTACTTTCACATTTATAATATTAGTATGGATTGCACAATTTTCCACTATTACCAGATCACACTTACATAATCCTAACCACAAGATCTAGTTCTCAAAACCTGACTTTACACACGCTACTTACTTTCAATAAACGTACATTTCCACGGCAATGATATCTTATTATTAAGCTAATTATTAATTTTAATTACAGTATTGAGTACTCAGAAGTCTAGTACTAGTTATATTTCTCATAAAAATAAACGGTGGAAACAGAATTTCCCATCTGTATTATATTCAAATTCAGTGACCCTGAAAATGGGTACCACGAGTTTTTAGTATACGCAAGAAATACAGATGATTTTTGAATGTGTGTCATTTCCAAGGCATTATTTATTTAATACTTTAAGCACACAAAATATACAGAGGCGGACTTAATGCCATAGGCATTTTCTACCAGTCAACCTTTGGGTGATGAAGAGACAAACAGTAGTAGGTGCAATAGCGAGAATTGAGGAACGAATATTCATTTAACTATAAAGATATACATATACCTATTATCTAGTTATATATAAATATAAGCACAAGTAAATATACTAAAACAAATAAGACAAACAATGAGAAAACATTACTTTATTATTACAAGTTGTTCAGTAACTTCTTCTCCAGATGTTAAATATTAGATGTTAATGTGATGTTTGTTTTTTATGTTTTGATTTTCTTCTTGTCAAAGCGTGTGTTTCAAAAAAACCTGAAACAAAGATATTTTGATGGTACGCAATATGGCTAGATCCCAGATATGTGATGCTTTCAATGGTTGAGGTATATTTCCATCGGTCACTTTTGTTATGGCATTGTTAATTGGAATACAGGATGATAAAACCCCTCTCTATTTATAAAACAGTATTTACTTAATATCGTTAATAAACGTTTATCTGGAGATTAAACGTTTAATACTCTCGTTTACAGCATGGCTAGCTTAGCATCAATTAATGCTCAATTAATAGGCTGAAATGACAACTAAACGCACATAAACTCATCTTATTATCAATTAACATATCATAACAATCATAATGACGTCTATAAATTGATTTTTATACTCATTGTTCTTTTATGTGCAAACCGCGCGTATACTACGCCATGTTTTTTTCCATTGTTTACGTTTTCATCGGAAGCACTCGTAAGTGTTCGAGTTTTTCCGGTGTAACTGGCTTTTGTTAATAATTTGTCGACTTATTCCTGTTTAATAAAGAAAACTAGCAGATTGTGATTAATTGGCATGAGATGAGGGTATAATTTTCTTTCTGTGTTCAGATATAATTGGCGGTTACATTATGCTATGGAAACACGTGTAGAGCTGCGTAGTTAATAGGTATTATGAGTTTATCTACTTTATCTCTATATTTTATAAGTATATACGGGCTAAATGGCTTCCGTATTGTCTTAGATAGATATAGTTTGTCATTATATTCAGTGTTGTGAGTGACTTATACCAACGTCGATTTATCTTTAGAAATTATTAATTCTGTTTGGTGATTGGGTACTTTGTTCCTTTCCATGGTCGTTAGGTAGGTTAGTTAGCCGCTTCATTTAAATATTATATTAGTAAACAGATCTGATTTCATTTATAAATAGCTTTCTGAGCCGACATCTTTAACTTCAATACCGGAATAAATGTACAGATCTATTTATCAGATAACCTTCCAATACCTGGTTGCGCCTGCGCCTCGACAAATGAACAACAATCTCAGGTTCAATAGCTCATCAAGGTCAAAAGAACATTATTTTTATACTCTTTTATCGTTCCTTGACAAACACTAAATATATTCGCAAAAGGAGTTGATGGACCTTATACAAAAGTGCAGGTGCACAGAGTAGTTACAGATACTTCAAATAAATCAGAAGGCCAATTCTCGTACTTTAAAAAAACGTTTAAATTCAAGCCTCAGTGCTGCAAAAGTGTCTAACTTTAGTCTGCAATGATTCTTTATTTCTGTGCATTCTTAAAATAGATAGACAATCTTTTTCTTTATTTTTATTTTTTTTCTTTCTTTATGAATTATCCATACAGACGCAGACGCATGTTTTAACGTCAATGTCATTTAAACTCAAGGAAGTATAAAGTACTATCGTGGTCAACCGTAGTACTATCGGTCCTTGTTTGAACCAGAGATTTGTTAAAGAATTTAAATCGTTATGGTTATTCCAAACACGAAAACTATGTAAAATGTTCCCAGAATTGTGAAAACGGAAAAGAAACGGAGCAATTAAAGCGTTGTTTTGTCTTTTTCTGTTGATGTTAACTTGGCAAAGTGTTCGGAGGGTATCGTCGCTGGAGACATACAGTTAGGCAATGGACGGACTGCAGGAGTTAGGTCTTGGGAGCTGATGGTAATTGCCTCCAGTTCTGGTAATGGATTGCACGCTTGTTCGACGTTCTGAGCCAAATTACCTTTGGTGGCTGAAAGGCACCGACCAGATGCTATGCCAGAACGAACACATGGAGTCATCATCCAGCAGGCGCGTGTCAGCCACACCTTGGTCCGGACCCTTCCAAGCCCTATAAACCCACCTTTCATCGCTCTGGGATGTGCGATTCTGAGTGTATCGCTCCACTCGCCGCTTGTACCAAAAAGTGAGATTATCTGTCATTTTGTGTTCACTAACAGAGACGCCCGCGCCGTCACTGAGCCAGGCCAGGTTGTGGGATTGATTGACTATAGAAATTGCGTCTGAGTGAGCAAGAGAATACATTTTCTACATAGGGGTCGGCTTCCAGTCTAACCATAAGTATTTTATATAAAGCGACTGCCTATCTGACCTCCACAACGCAGTTACTGAATACCACATAATATTAATTATAATATGACATATACATAATTATGTCAATTTTTTTTATTAGTCAGAGAAAGTTTTAAGTAGAGTGTTCAATAGTTTCTCAAAAGTCAGCAGTAAACGGCAATAAATCTAAACTGGTTTTTTTTATAAACGTAGGTATTTTGGACACACACTAGTTTCATATTAGATTCTCTACTATTTATGTAACTAAACATTACCCTTCTGCTGGGGCAATCCGGTAAAAATAGTAAGATTTTCCTTTTTTCTCTAAACAGATCCGTCAAGTATTAGAATCCCATAGTCGGCCTTACTTTACCCATTATCTTGACGATGATAGTACGTGATTTGAATTGGATGTTAAACCATGGGTTTCGATGCTGTTTTCCTTGATCGATTTATAGTATTGATACTAATGTCCATACAAGTTTTATAGCATGGAATTTTAATTTTTTAAGCATTTAGGTTTAATTTTATTTATTAAACTTTCTGCTCAATAAAGGTAGGTACATCAGGTAACAATTTAGAAACTAAATACTTAATTACTCATTTTATTTTATTTTACTAAAATATCTTAATTAAGCTTGCTAAAAACCAATTGCTCAAAAATAAAAACATTTAAAAAAGCTCATTTTGCAGCATCTAATAATAATAAAAGACTGTTTTCAAATTTAAAAGTTGTGCGACCTCTGTTTCAACTTCTCTGTGGCACCGAAATGGAGTTAGCAGCAAGTTGGCTGCATTCGTATACCGCTTTGCAAATATTGATTTTGTGATTTAAACTCCATGATTAATTACCTGCCAAGTTTATTGTCTTGCTGCCTTGTTTGAACGAGAATATTGGTAGTTGGTACTGTGTAAATTGCTTGAGAGCGTTGACTTGGTACAATGTCAGACAGGGTTTGGGTGGAATGTACAGGACCAGGTCGTAAATATGGTACATTGAGTTCTGCAATAAAATCGGTTTTGTAGAGTGTTGCCTCTTTTACTCATACCATCATGAGATTTGTTTTCGAAGCCTCGAGGTGTCACATAAAGCTGGCAGAGCCTGGGTAGGACCCCTAGGTCTGGAGATGTGTTTGTGGATTTTTAATTTTGGAAATTCTCGTACATCCCCGGCGGTATCTGGACTTGTACCTGGTTTATGGCAATAGGCTCGTCCATTATTACAAGGGACTTAACTGGTGGTTTATGTGGGAGTACTATTCTCCTCTGATTACATCAATAACAAACACATTTATGCACACAATCTAACTACAAACATTTTAAAACCCACTTTTAAAAGTTGTCTACCTGAGAACCGAACCCCAATGCTATCAACTAACGACACTAATGAAACATGTAATTAAATTTATAAATATTAATCAAGCGACAGTATAAGTACGGTCAGCACGCGAACACGAACGGTGGAAAGTTTCCAACGTAAAGTGCAGGAAAAATTAGGTTTAACGTTCAAAAATGCATTTTTAAAATGTTTGTGCATGTGTTTGACGTAGAGCTAGAAATTAACCAATTAAAATGTTTTAATGCATTTTTTACATCTACAAATCTAATTTTCTAGTGTACCTGTAGACCTTATAATAGAATAGAATATTGTTCATTGTTGCTACGGGTGGTCAGCAAATAAAATTGGTCAAAATTAAAAAAAAAAGTATCTCAACAACACACCTCTAGGGTGTACCATGATAACTGATACTAATCTAGGTAACAGGGAAGTATAGATCTATAAGTTAGGAACAGGTAGGTATACATAATAAATAAACAAAAACTTTATTCAGTTTAGAAAAAACACAGTATAATATTAAAAACCGGCCAAGTGCGTGTCGTCAGCACAATGAAGGGTTCCGTAATTGGGATGAATTGATCCGAAGAACAAACTTTTTCAAATCGGTCTAGCCATCTTCGAGTAATCGGGGAATATACATTAAAAAAAAAGATTCCAAACAACTGAGAACCTCCTCCTTTTTTTGAAGTCGGTTAAAAAGCAAAAAATAAAAAACACTACAAAGTGAAAATCGGAAGTCGGTGGCAAAAAACTAAAATACAGATCCAAAGACACTTCTAAAATTAAAGTTATTTTTCACTTTGTAGTTTTTTTTTTTTTTTTTTTTTAATATATTGTGTTCTCTTGATCTGACTAGTAGCTTATTATCAACTAGCGACCTCTTCTTACGCCTCTGCGCTTGTGCCTCTGCGTACGGTTTCTGCGAATTGATAAAACATTTAGGTTTCTTTATTTTATGTTAGTTTAATATAAGTAGGTACAAACCTTTCGGAAAAAATTAAAATAATGGGGAAAGCTGCATCAAAATCTGTTGCGTAGTTTAGAAGAACAATGCATTGTTCTTAGAAGATAATATAATTATGTACCTTTTATCAGAGTCCCGTTTCTATCTTCGTTTATGTGTTCATGACATAGACTTTTCATCTTATCTATTATCGGCAAACTATATCTAAGAATAGCCCATGCGATGTTAAAAAAAAAGCTTGTCAGAAAGTTAGCCTGGCTGCCTTCATAGGCTGCACCGGATATTCATTTAAGGATCTCCAGTTTATTTTTATTTCAATGTCATCGAGGAAAACCAGAGACGGAGACCTAGTAGTACGGGAGTCGCCATTTCATTTCTGCGAGGAATTTTATCTATTACATATACACACACGGTACGGCTGGTCCATAAATTCAAGGTCGCTCAGCGAGCTATGGAACGGGCTATGCTTGGAGTTTCTCTGAGAGATCGAATCCGGAACGAGGTGATTCGGCAGAGAACCAAAGTTGTCGACATAGCTCACAGAATAAGCAAGCTGAAGTGGCAATGGGCCGGCCATATTAGCCGTAGAACCGATGACCGTTGGGGTAGACGTGTTCTTGAGTGGAGACCGCGAATCGGCAAACGTAAGGTAGGACGCCCTCAGGCTAGGTGGAACGACGATCTTCGCAGGGTGGTTGGTAGCAGCTGGATGGGACTTGCCGAGAATCGAGCTGAATGGCGTGCAATTGGAGAGACCTAGCTGCTATAGGCTGATGATGATGATACATAAACTCACGCCTTTTTCTCATAAGTAGCTAGAACGCCACCTGCTACGCTCCTTACATACTGCTTTTGCTACGTTTACGTTCATACATCTGGTCATACACGCACGCTGGTTAGAGTGCTACGAATCTGACCTTTCTGAAGAACATTACCAATTAGTTCACTATATTTATGTTCTCCTAGGGCGTGGCTCTCGGCGTTTCCACTCACATCTGCCTCGTGATAGTTGCCTTTCATTCGTCCTCTCAACATGACCGAAATTATCTTAGCATACTTTTTTTTACTTTTTTTTTTTACTAAATCTTCTTTTAAACCACACCGTTTTATTAGCCTACCTTTCATAGTCACGTGACCATTAATTATGTCGTGTTTCTTGATGATTGACAAGATGTTTTTTGTTATTATTACGATCTTATTTATACGTACACAATATACAGCAAGACAAATCTAAGAAAACGAAAAGAAACTACGACTAATGCATACCCTGTAATTGTTTCTTATATGTAGTGTAGATACTGAACGCTTCTTGAATTAAGAACCCCACCCCAGAACTGCCATGCTTCTATGTAATGCGGATATACTTACTAAAACCAACATAATTTCACTCCGCACATAACACTTCTTCATAAAATTAATTCTCGTAATTCTCGTCTGCTGCACTGCAGGGATACAGCAGAATATCAGCGTCAGGTATTTAGGTTTGCCTGACACATGCTGAGCTGGACTCCCATTTGATGCAATCTTGAAAGGCACATCGCACTTTGTTCTTTATTAAAATTTAACTATAGCATCACTAAGGGCGGGTTGTTTCACGTACACTTGACGCACGCGTATCCGTCATAAATGGCGCTAACTATCGTCAAACCGTTGTTTCACAAAATTATGCCCTTGACGTTCGTTAAAAAATAACGATTACAGTAACCCACTGGTTAACGTCATTTTATTCTTCGACATTTGAAGTTTGACGATCGGTTTTTTATGCAGTGAAACAACGTTTTGTATTTGAAGTACGTTAAACATCATAATGTAATCGTTAATATTTGACGTACGTATGTTATGATAACGAACTGTTTGAAACAACCGGCCCTAAATGACAAATGTGGAAAACTTTCTTGAAAATACAAAAAAAAGAAGAAATACATTGACTAAATGTGTTTCTTTTATTATTTTGTATTTTGGCAAGATGTTAATTGTACTCTCAAAATATTAATCCATTTCGCAATTTCTTTTGTGTACACTAATTAAATAATTAATCTTTCCATCTTGCTCGAAATAATAAATGCTATATACTACTACGCTAAGCTACTATCTATGCTTGATATAATGTACTGACGGCTATCATGCGATCATTCGAAAAAAATCATTGCATCATGTGTCATTAGTACAAGGGCCGGTAGCAACAGCATTCTGAAAACAGTAACAGAGCGTTTCTATTTTCGCATTTTGAGGCTTTTTATGGGAGGATGGCCACGTGAGAAACTTGTAACGTACTTTGTCATCTTCTGTGCAAAATGCTTCAAACTCAAATAATAATAATATTATTTACTAACACTAGCTATAAAGCATTACAAATTTTCTGGATCTTTGTTGTCTGAATAAAGAAATTTTGATTTGTTTTTTTTTTTTTTTTTGTAATTACTACAGAAAGTTGTTTTAGCTCAGGCTTATTGTGGATTTCATACATTTGTTTATAAGCGTACCTACTAGTCCATGATACAGAGTATATTGTTATTCTAGTTTACCCCAGTTGTTGTATTAAAGAAAATATTCACACTCAAAATCAAACTCAAAGCATTTATTTCAAATAAACCGATTACAGGCACTTTTGAATTGTCAATAGTTTACCCCGGTTTGTATTAAATAAATATTCACACTCAAACTCAAAGCATTTTTTTCATATAAGCCGATTACAGGCACTTTTGAATTGTCAAGGGCTCGGTCAGTCAGAAAGATGAAACTAGTTCTATTTCTCCACCTAAATTTCAAGTTCTCTAGACGCATGTAATAACTACCATACTCATATACATACTTACTTAATAATAGATATTTGAAATTCCCCCAGACTGACGATGGCAGCCGTAACGCTGCCACGCGGACACCTCGAGTATTCGCCACTTATATTAATTACTCACACTTGTAATTATCTACGGAACGTTTAAAATTGATACCATTGTGATGATAAAATATTTATTGTTGTTTTTTTTTTTTTTGCCTTTTCAGGTGGAATTTCTTTATTAATACCTACTCGTAGGCAGGGTTGGACAGCATTTGAATTACAAATACGTATTTGAAATACAAATACGTATTTGGGATTTGAAATACAAATACTTATTGGGTATTTGTATTTCAATTTCATAATACCTGACGCTGTGGTATTTTTTTTTTTTTTTCATAGAATTGAATCATATAAGCATACCCTAGCCGGGTACTGCCCCTAAGATACAGGCCTAGCCTATATAGTTTAGGGGATAGGGTTGAACCTATTGCACTTATCTAAAAAAAACAAACAAAACACACGATTCTATATTCTTTTTGTATAATATCACCTTACGAGCTCTTAATTTCCGTAAGGGTTTATAGTGTCCAAGTGGCAGTAGTACACTGATTCCTAAGTCACAGGTATTCCTAGTTTAACAAAAAAACACGATTCCCAGTCACTCATCAACCACACAGTAATTTTCTTTTTAATTTAAACTTTTAAATTAATTTTTTACTTTTATTTTCCTTTTAAATTTTTTTTTCTTTCTTAAAATCACAACATAATAATATATTCTTCTTGTATAATATCACCTTACGAGCTCTTAATTTCCGTAAGGGTTTATAGTGTCCAAGTGGCAATAAAACACTAATTCCTAAGTCAAAGGTATTCCTAGTTTAGGAGTCAGGGTTTCAATTTTTGTGCGCCTTTAATTATTGTGAACTTTAGCTAGATATTAAGCAAATTTTAAGAACTTGTATCAATAAAATATTATTATTATGACGTTTATTAATTTTTTTTCATATAAAATATATTTTTAAATATTTCTTAAAAAAAGATATAAAAAACATTTAAAAATATAAAATATAGTGGTCCGCCGGTGTCGGGAGCACGGTCCAAGCTACCGGTGGTTAGGGCTGCAGAGACAGGAACCTCGTCACAATACGAGCCGTATCAAGGAGTACCTACTGCCTTCTGAATCAGGCCCTTGATCCAACCGTCTAACGAAAGCCTCGAGAGATGTTGATCGAGGCTTTCGGCTATCGGGCCATTGGCCGTCACGACAATCGGCATAATGATGGCTGAGCTCACATTCCACATGTCAACAACCTCGTGTGCTAAGTCGAGATACTTTATTTGTTTCTCTTTCTCAGCTTTCACGAGGTTCTCGTCATGTGGAATGGTAACATCAACTATCATTGCGTGGCGCGCTAATCGATCTATCACCACCATATCAGGGGGCCAAGTCTACTAATGTACAAACGTTGCAATGGTCTCTTCATTGTGAGTTTTTGACAGATTTGCCATACAAAAACTGTCAAATACTCACAATGGCGAGACCATTCTGACACTATTGTAATAGCAGACTTGAGGCCCAGGTTTATTGGCAACTATAGTCCTATCAGTAATGATAGACCAGTACAAGTATTATTATTATTAATAATACTTGTACTTGTAGTTTATAATGTTGATATTTCTTGTTTTTAAATATATAATGATTTTATCTAGTAATGCGAGTCCTAAAATTATCCGCATAAAAAACATCATAAAAGTATTAGTTTTTATTTCGATTTGCTATTATTAAAATAACATAGTTTTTTTTTTTTTTTTTTTTTTCACGCACGTGTTGTAACATGTCATAGGCATGACATTAAAAAAATAAAAAATATCCACTCGGACGCCTTCATTATTTTACGTACCTTTATTATTTTACCTCTTCACTTTGTCATAAAATATGGTGTTTTACGGGTATCACTGGATTGCTCTTGAGAAGCCCCTTTACAACCGTATATGGTTTCTACATTTTGATTTGGCTTTTTGACGAGTATAGGCCGACATAGCATTTTTTTTAACTTTAATTCCTTATATTTTCACTATATTTCACACTAATGTTTTATATACGTAATTAATAGAACTTAACGAGAGCTGAAAATTGAATCTCAAACGAACGTTGTATCTTCTCCGAGACAAAATGTATACTTAAGGAATATTATGTGACGCAGCAAACGACATAAAAATGGCGGCACTTCCCCCTTCACCGCGCGCGATGCGTCGCAGTCCTTACTCAACGTAACAAATATTTTGATCCTTTAGCTGCCGAGTGGTGTAATTAAATTTTGGATGTAGATAATAATAATAATAATTCTTTATTGGCATAAAAAATGTGTACAAACAAAGTGAAAGCCCTGATTCCTGCGCTAGGTAAAACACCTGTGTTACAGGAGCCAAGATATAGGAGGATGATAGATACGAGTATGTAGCTGCAACACAAAACCGTATCCCCCGATTTTGTTATGATCAGTTTTCTAATTGCCTCCCACTATAGAAAAAAATTTAGAGACGTATTCACGTCAAAACCTAAATCTTCTAACACGGAAAGCATAAGAACGACCTATATAATTAATTATTTTAAACCTACCTCAATCAAACAATCCGAACCTTAGACGATGCATGTAAACCTTGATTCAATTAACCGATATAAAGTAAAACTTGACCTCGAATCGATTAATCAGATTCTAAACGATTCTCGATTGGTATTCGGTTCTCGTGTTGAGACCGGTCGTGTTAAGGTTCATCGCCCATAGCAAGGTTATTAGGAAGAACCGAGGTAATTAGTGCAATAACCGTGCATTACAGTCAGGGAAATAAATTGTTTATCAAAATGACATACTACGTCAAACCATAATATCACGCTTTTTTTTTATGGATAAGTTGGCTACTATGGGTGTGTATGGCAGCATTCGCGATGTTCTTGCCAAAGAGACATTTCCCAACATTTTTAGATGGTTAAAAAAAATTATCTTGACTTTATAATACACTTTTGATATTTTCATAATTATGTTTAAGAGTGTATAACGTAAATTAGTAGTCCGTTTACTAAATGTTGTGGTACTTGAGTCACTGACAGACAAACACTTACCTGCGAAACACGTGTTAAGCGATTAATACGTTCATTGAGACTAGGTATAAAATGACAAACCGATTGACTTGAAGACAAAAAGGTTGTATCAGCCTCTGCAGTTCCATTGCAGGGTAAAGGACTTTCTTATTTATTTATATAAACTTTGCGCACACAATAAGGTACAAAGGCGGATTTAATACCTTTATAGGCATTCTCTACCAGTCAACCAAGGGTGGTGAAAGATGAGATGGCAGGTGCTCTGTTTAAGAAAATATAATAATAGTAATAAAAAGAACCCAATATAAAAAAAATGGTACACAAGTACATAAATAGGTTATAAAACTTACATATTTACCAATATACTACTTTTTTATATATAAATATAAATATAGATACAAATTTAAGGAAAACCTCCCGGTCCCAGTTTCCTCTTTCTCCGGTCTACTGCGATTTTTTCCAATCCTTTTAAAAGTGGTCCAGTTCATCCCACTATCTTTTTTTGGGCCTGCCGCATTATCGTTTCCTGCCATTTTACTGCTGGAAAACCACTGAGTAGTTGTTTTTGTTACCCATTACTCCTCCGACATGTGACAGATGTAATCATCTCATTCAGTAATATTTGACAAGCAAAAGGCTCACGCCCCTTACATAAGAATTAGGTTGACATTAATAATATATATATATAGTATAGAAGATAGAAGATAAACCAATTACAGGCACTTTAGAATTGTCAAGGGGTCGATCAGTCATAAAGATGATGTTCGTTGCCCATTCCAAAGCGTAGTAGGTACCTATGGCGCAGAACGGGCAAGAAACTCCACGGACACCCTATTAAATCAAATAGTTACAAAAAATATTGGTTACATCATTCATGTTGAAGTTATACATGTAAGAACGATGCAAAACATTAAAAGCGTCTGTAATAAATAGTAAAAAAATAAATAAGCCATGGCAACTAAGAGATGAACAATCTCTACTGACCGTGATGTTAGCGCCATTCAGCTCAAACATTATGAAGGCAGTTAAATTACCAAACACACGCGCCACCATCAGCGAGACATTAGCATTAGCATACTCCGCCAGGGCACATTCAAGTCAATGAAAGACATGCCCAGTGAATGATATTGTGGCTTTATATTAGGGACATATTTTGTTACTCACGAACTGTTACCAAATAAATATTATTATTATTATTTATATTTTATATGTTTACATATCTCGAGGTCCCGGACGTTTGGAAGGCGTACGAGGGGCCTAAGCCAACTCGCAGAGATCCGGTTAATACGCTTTTTGATTAAATGAGGCACCAACCGACGATTATCCATGTACGCACTATGCAAGTGCACCCAAGGACAACCCCAGGTTGGTGTAGCACTATTGCAGGATATGGAAACAAAGATATTGGACTATGGGTTTCGGGGACTGGTTACCTAAAACTGGAAGGACTATGGCAGGGGCCTGATCAATGTTTTATTGTACATGGATAAAATGGCAGGGGGTGACTTGCACACTCAATAATGGGCCCCCGGAAATGGTCGCTAGCACTTAGTGCTGTAGCAACAAGGGGGCAACTTATCCTGAGGTGCCTGAGGACTGGAGAGGTATTCCACGACTATCAGAACAATCCTAGAGCCCGGAAGATGGTCAAGATCCCTACCAGCACTTACTGGAATACTTCCTTCCTCCTAGCACGTTTGCTCTTGCGAATCTCCACTCAAGCCGGCCAATTAAGGCAAGAATGAGGTGGGAGCTCAGTTCCTCGTCAGTGTTCACTCCAGCCAGCCAATAAAGGTAAGCCAGAGATGAGAAACATGACTTCGGCCGGGAGATAGGGTCCGTGGGGTCGCTACTGCCCATCAGCTCGCCACTTGCTGCCCTGCGGGTTTCTGTATCCCTCTGTTCCGCCAAAGTAAACTCAACCAGCACAGACCTAGAGCTCGGAGCGCGCAAGCCCCACCACGACGTCAACGTAGAGATACGGTGGTGGAGTTTTTTTTAATTGTTTCTTTCTTTACTCCATTGGGAAATACAGGTGTGATGATATTTACGTATGTAATGTAGGTATATATATCGTATGAATCTCGATAACTTCCTGCATGTGTGAAGATACGGCGGTGGTTTTTTTTTTTTTTTTTTTTGTTTTTGTTTTTGTTTCTTCCTTTACCCCATTGGGAAATACAGGCGTGACGATATTTACGTATGTAATGTAGGTATATACATCGTATAAATCTCGATAACTTCCTGCATGTGTGAAGAAACGGCGGTGAGATTATTTTTTATTTTTTTTTTGTATTTTTTATTGTTTCTTCCTTTACCCCATTGGGAAATACAGGCGTGATGATATTTACGTATGTAATGTATATACATCGTATAAATCTCGATTACTTCCTGCATATGTGAAGCATCGTAGTAATTACAATGACAAGGTTATAGGAAGAGCTGCAAGGTAATTGGTACACCAACCACCCGAGTGCACACCTACAATATTAACATACATGAATATGTCAGTAAACTGTGGGTTATTATATTTTATGAGTTGTGGCGACTCGCTGTCTAATATATTTTGTTCTGATATTTTATGTAATAACTATCATATTATTATTTATTATATTATTACTTACTATTATATTATTAGTATTATCGTCGTTATTATTGTCTGTCGCCATAACAACAATGTCGACAGCATTGTTGTGTTTCGGCAGTTACAGGTAAGATAGCTTGTTCCTCCGTGGTTGAGGATTCCGGGCGAAGCTCATCTTCGGCCTTATTATTACTTACCATCAGGTGAGATTAACGCCAAAAACTGCCCCGTTGCAGACAAAAAAAAATATGCCCCTAATCTTCAATTACCCCTAAGATCCACTCTGGAATTTTCTTACCATATGTAAGTCAGACAGTCGAATCAGTTTAAGACTGTTTTGTGTCTTGCAACTTTATTGGTACCGTTAAATAAGGTAGCTAAACATACAACTTTAAACGACAAACTTGCACAAAATCTACTCGTAAATTCGAAAGAAATAGTATGGTGCAACTGCGTCTCTAGTTTCTCAGAAAAAAATTGTAAGGGTCAAACAAATGTTATTGCTACCCAAGAATTTTCACCTTTTTAAATTGGTTAATTAGCGAGTTCTAGAGCAGGGATAGCCGTCTATACCGTCGAACTGCCAAGTCATAAGTCTCGAGTTCGAACCCAAGGCACGCACCTCTGACTTTTCAGATTCATGTGCGTATTGTATAATTATCACTTGCTTAAAAAACGGTGAAGAAAAACATCGTGAATTGCCTGAGAGATATTTGTCGACGGCATGTGTAGCCAAGCCAGAGGCCCATGGGCGACATAAAAACTCTGACACCAGGTTAATCACTAATCACACGAAAAGAAGAAGTTTAAAAGATTTCCACATTAATTTTATACTGTAACATTGATATTATAACATAAGGTCAAAAGGAAGAGTGTGTGTGAAGTAATCGGTGCAATAACCGCGCCCGAGTGACACACCTTCATCATTAACATATATGAACGTATCGTTTTGTTACCGTTCATCATTTTAATTGATAAGTAATCAACACGAAGTATTAGTTTAATGTGATCCAAGAACAATTTGATGTAAATTTTTTGGGTTTCCGCGCTTAAAATTATAATTACGGTTGTTGTGCTCGTATACATATATTACAGGTCCTGATAAATGAAGATGCAAAATAAAGTTTTACTGGGTATATCATAGTATATTTCTTTGGGTATATTAATTGTTTATTCTTGTTCCACAATATCTCGGTTACGTAATACAATATAATATGAAGTAGCAAGGCAGAGGAGGTTGTAAGGCTGGCGAGCCGCATGCTCTGCGCTCCGTTAGATATATCAAAAATGCAATTCAGCATATCGCGTCGCTAGGGTCGCTACACGGTCAATTGAAAAAAATATTTAGGGCTTAAATAAAAATCATAACATCATGTACCGTGTGGTGCCAGAGTACCGTGTGGTGCCGGAGTACCGTGTGGTGCCGGACGTAAAGAATAGCACCACCCCATTTCCTCCCGTGGGTGTCGTAAAAGGCGACTAAGGGACTTAATAGAGAATGCGCAGCAGCGTTCTCTATGTATTTATAACACCATACTGCGGTCGCCAACCCGCCTGCCAAGCGTGGCGATTATGGCAAACCCCCCAAAAATTAGGGTTATGTCCAGCAGTGGACGTCTTTCGACTGAAATAGAAAGAAAGAAAAAGTATTTATTGTGACTCGCACAGGGACTCGCACAGGAAGATCACAAACTAATAAACACACAATCACAAAAGTATAAAAAAAATAAAAACAGAGTCCTGTAGGAGGCCAAAAGACTGAAAAAAAAAAAAAAAAAATATTATGATGATGAAAATAATCATAAGCCCCATGAAGTGAATATGTAAGGACATTCTTTATCTTCGTATGTTGATAATTACCTATTAAAAAACTTTTGTACAAAAAAAAAAAAGCAACAGACTTCCAAAAAAGCACTACATATAAAGTGAAAAATTACTTTGTCTTTGGATCCGTATTTTAGAATTTTTGGCAACGACTTCTGAAATTATAGTTATTTTCCACTTTAAAGGTAGTGAAATTCGGTTGTTTTTTTTTTTTTAAGTTTTTGTCCTTGACTCTCTCGAAAATAAGTATGTTGAATCAAAGCGGTAAGCCACGGAGAAGGTGGCGG
Source organism: Dryobota labecula (assembly GCA_947523025.1). Classification (NCBI taxonomy): domain Eukaryota; kingdom Metazoa; phylum Arthropoda; class Insecta; order Lepidoptera; family Noctuidae; genus Dryobota; species Dryobota labecula. Next base: position 2,264,119 of record OX383300.1, read on the forward strand.
GGTGAACTGGATAGGTTAAGTCCAAACTGGAAAGATGAAGTGCGGGCTCGTAAAAGATGGAAGGAGTGGAGGGGGAGGTCTTTTCCCAGGAGTAGGACAGCGCAGACTAGTGAAAAAAATTCAAAGCATAGTCTAAAGTCTGTCAATGCAGAGAATGCCTTAGATTATGTTAGACACAAGTTATCATTTAGCTGACTCTAACTACCAAGCATTCAGGTATGTAGATATCTACTAGGCAGTTATAAATTATTTGTTTACATACTACCATTGACATGGAAACATCATAATTAGCCTATATATAGATAAACAATAGTTATTGTTTTTTATGCAACCTACCACGCTTGGTAACAACGTGACTTGGGATGACATCTGCTAATGAAAGAAAAAAAAACATGTGGAGATGAAACTATCAGATGCAACTTTGTATCGACTCGGGTTTCCAACTAACTAACCAAGAAATAAATACATTTGTACATATAAATACTACAAATAAATGAAATTTAAAGGTCTGTTTGTAATGGATATGTAATCAAAATAACAGCTTTTAAAAATAATATAAATTACTAGCTTTTGCCCGCGGCTCCGCCCGCGTGGATATCGGTTATCGCGTAAAAAAGTAGCCTATGTCCTTCTCCATATCTCTGACAAATTTCATGAGGATCGGTTCAGCGGTTTAGGCGTGAAAACGTAATATACAGACAGACAGACAGAGTTACTTTCACATTTATAATATTAGTATGGAAGTATAGATTTATTTATTTCAGACATAATTCTAGACTAAATGCATATGAAAGTATAGTACTTATAACAAAAACATTTTTTTTGTCAGTCTGTTTAACTGATTATTCTGGCTAATCTCCTAAACGGCTAGATCGATTTTGACGACACTTTCACTGACAGTTAGCTGATATTGTAAGGAGTACCTAAGGAGTAACTTACTTTTATTTTAGAAAAAGCCACGCGGGTAAATCCGCGGACACCAGCTAGTACAAATAATAAATTATTTATTGGCATAGAAAATGTGTACAAATATTGTGAAGCCCTGACTTCTACGCCGGGTAAAAACACCTGTTACAAGAGACAGTGTCTTCTCTTCTTCTTTTTGTTATGTTATTTTATGTAATAGACATCGATTGAATTTCATTTGAGATATGATCTAGAGGAATGTGGCCGTTTTTCTTTAGATCGAATTTTGTTGCTTCGTGTCTCAATATGAAACTTTATAAAAGGTATTAGAAAATTCTAGACACACTTACCGAGTTTGCTGATTGAGCCGTTTTTCATAATTCCTTCTCCGTTACGAGATAATATTTTTTTGAAGGAGTGGCTTTATTGGACCGGTAAGGCAAAAAAAAGTGTCACAAACACTTGATATATGCTGGCAGTTTTAGTATGGAGTTTTGTTGATTTTATATCAACAAAACTTTTATTATCAAACCCTAGTTAATTAACTATTTCGGTTTGCAAAATTGTTTACCCTTAAATTTCTATTGCCAAAATCATGATTTTATCCTGAACTTCACCTGAATATACAAACTGGAGACATACAAACAAATTATTCGTTGCGCCATAAAAATAGACTAAATTTGCCACCCTCCCGCCTTAAACTGCATTCATCTAGCCCATACTCAATGTCAATAAAAATATATAATAAATTACCAGAAGACATAAAACAACAAAACAAAACCAGTATATTTTTAAATAAACTAAAGCAATACTTGATTAAAAAAAGCTATTACACAGTACAAGAATATTTAACGGATAAATAATACACAACTATGAATAACAGATATAATTTATGTAAAGAAACAAAAATAAACTATACTTACTTGATAATTATATTGCATTAATAATAATAATGAAAAATTTTAAGCGAGTAAAGAAAAGCAATTTTAAATATAATTAAATAAATAATAAATGAATAGATAAACCTGCATATAAAATAATAAATATTAATAGAATAAGTGAATGGAAATATGAATACATAGATAATAAAATAAAAAATAAAAATTCTAATGGATAAATTTAATAATAAAAATACATAACTATGAATAACAGATATATTTTAATGGGTAAGATAGTTAAAATGCCTTATAAATAACATAATAAGTACTTAAAAATTATACTATATTAATAATAATGAACAATTTTTAAGCGAGTGAAGAAATGGGCAATGAAAAACATAATTAAATAAATAATAAATTGATAGACGACCTGCATAATTATAAAATATTTCTAACAGAAAACAAGGAAATTGATGAGGCGCTCTTCCTCTCTCTACTTATTTAAAGATTTGCTGTGCCCGTCAGGGTCCATAATTGTTTCTGTTATTATTTCATTGTTTACCACCTGTAATTGTACATTATGGATTGCAATAAACGATTTTGATTTGATTTGATTTGAATATATTCTTTGATTTTTGGATCTTATTGAACTTGAAAAACCAAAGCAGATAACAATCAGTCGGTTGGTTCACTGGCACACCTTGGGCAGAGTGTTCCAGAATCAACTTGAGAGTGTCCTTGGAGTTTTTTGCCCGCGATTCTTCTCCATAAAGATCTACGTATTGGAATGGGCGACTAGCTTCAACTTTCTGACTAACTAACCGTCTCTTTGACAGTTCAAAAGTGCCTATACCCTAGTAGCATTTTCCGTTGGCATTTAGTTGGGCCACCTTCAGAGGTATGTGGCCCAACCAAACGCCAACAAAAATGCTACTAGGGTGAATGGTTTAATTGTAATAAATGCTTTGAGTTTGAATTATTATTAAATCATCGACGGTAGATACAAGTTATAATACTCCTTAGTAGTCATCGACGCTCGTAAGTGACATAAATCATTGTATCTACGCACTTCTATAAAATCTTTGATTAATGTTCCTTTATTATTTTTCTTCTTCTGTACATATAAAATACCTTATGACCGACTGACTGACAGACAAACATTACATAGTCTTAACCAGAGTTTACTCCTGGTAGCAGCTGGATGAGATAGTCCGAGGATCGGGCCAAATGGCGTGCATTTAGGGAGGCCTATGTCACTGGCCAAAGAAAGGAGGGCAAAAGACCTAGAGGCCGAAACCTAAAACGGTGGTTGGAGAAAATATCTGAGCAACTAGAGGTACCTATCAGCGCCGCAATCCACCATGCCGTTGACAATCTGAAACGAGTGGAGTCACGATTCTCAACAGAGAGAGAGCGATTGAGAAGAGAAGAGCTGAATAGGCTGACGATAATGGTATTCTTTAGAGGAACACAGGTTACATTAAGATAGGGATTTTTTAAATCAAAACCTCCAAAGGAAGGTACAAGTTTATAGCTATGCATGATGGCGCGTCCGAACTTAGAGTTGGTTTTAGAACGAATTTGACAGCTGTCAACTTGACGTAACACCGAGTTCCCGCCAAAAAAAGGAATACCATGGATGGCGTTCGATGAGCTGACATTGATTTATAGCGACAGTGACATGGTGATCATTGCGACACTACCCTTGCAGTGTAGTGAGTTCATTGATTTCGTATTCGATGGAACGTCGTTTGCATTTATTGATCATTCCGTAATATGATCTTTCATTTACTTACATCTCCTCGCCCGTTTACCCACGCAAACGTTATAGTAAGACTTCTTCTGGTAAAACTACGTATTGCCTTTATATGTAAATAAAGTAGCAGGCAACATCTGGTTAAAAATCAATATGATAATGTTATTTCCCTCTTTATATCACGTGTTTCAAGATCATCGCAGGATTAATAATTATTTGTAATTATAATAGGATTTAATATATAATGTCAACTGTAGGTACTTTTATTGTTTGCAAACGGAAGGTGTTATTGCGTTACAATATTTATGTGTGTTTGTTTGTGTACAAAAACCAATAAAGTATTAGTAATTACGTGTTAATTTATAATAATTGTTTGAATCATTTTTGTTTATACTTATGCTCATTTCTGACAACCAGCCGAACAACCAGCCCGAAAGTCTGACTACCAGTCTTGACAGTATCGTGTTACCCAATAACTCAAACCTTGTGGAGGTCAGATAGGCAGTCACTCCATGTGAAATACTGGTATCCACCTGTATTCGGTTAGACTGGAAGCCGACTGCAACATAGTTAGGGAAAAGCTAGGCAGATTGACTGACCTTACCTAATTTTTCTTAGTCTAATCTGAAATCCACAGATTTTTTATTGAATGACTGTACGATTTTAATGACGGTTAAGATTTACGATTTCGCGTCTTTGCTGCTTAGACATTTCGGAGCTTTCCTTTGACTAAAAACAATTTGAAATCCTTGCATAGGTCTAAAATTACTTTCATATTTAAAAAGTAACGGCCTGTATATTAAAATAAATTGAAACTGGGTATAAATCCTTTCCTATTTGACTTCTATTTTTAAAATAACTGTACATAAGTATCAAAATGCATTATTACCATCATATAAGACCTTCTCGTCTTCGCTTACGTTATTACAACAGTAAATTATCAAAGGACGGGATCTGAGTGAAATCCTCTGCATGCAATTAGCACAACAGCCGCTAAAAGCATCGGTTTATATCGTTACAATGCATTCGTGAAGGATTTTATCTTCACTGCAATCTGGGTCGCTAAAATGTGCAGGTGCGACTGGCGGCTGAAAGGTTTAATTGAAAATGAAAGATAATTTTATGGGTAGTATTTAAAAGCAAACAAAAAAAAATATTGTGTATGTAAAAAAATAATCCGAATTCCAATCAAAATTACTAATTGCACAGCAAAATACTCAACTCAAAATATAACTAAATAAGCAACTATTTATATTCGTGGCGCACCTCTTTTATCTTAAAGTAAAGCTTTTCATTTATCTACAAAAGTGACATCGTAAGACCTAAACATCGAAACCGAGTCTAAATTTCGGGGATGGCGGGGTCTTTGTTCGCTCGCTTCGCTCGCTCAACATCTTTCAGCTTTCGAACATAACCTGAACGAGTCGGGGTGCCGCAAATCCCTATTAGTTTATTTGTAGCGAAATAATTTATTTTATGTAAAAAAGGAATAATATAATTGATGGAAATAAATTGATAGGTGATAAAAAAAAATCTTGATGTGCTATTAATAAATAATATCCCTAATTTTATTACTTATAATCAAAGATCGGAATAGGTAGAGTTTATTTACCTAAACTTCGAAGAAATCGAATCGAATCCCTCCTCTGAAATCCCAGTATAATGACGTTTAAACCCGACCAGATATATGAACGTAAACGAAGCAAAAGAACTAAACTAAAAATAAAAAAACAACTACAATACAATAGAACTATAAATAAAGTCCATTAGTTTTTAAATCCCGGCATTTAAACATCATGATAATTATTCCGGGATTTTAACGGAGGTATTACGTACGAAGTTTAGGTAAATACACTCTACCTATTCCGATCTCTGTTTATCATACATAGTCACGCCTTCTTCCTTGCCATGGGGGTAGGTAGAAACTATAGAACGCCACCTGCTACGATCCCTATATCCTCCTTTTGCTTCGTTTACGTTCATATATCTGGTCAGACACGATCTAGTATTTATAAGTAAATTGATAACAAGCACATAATTATGCTTGTTATGACAAGTAAAAAAAACAACTTATTGGAATATTGTACCAGAGCTCAGTGTAAGCACCAAAAACGGTTGTATTTTACAAGTTTGCGTGATACGTCTTATCTTGGGCTTGTATATTTATTTATTTAAACTTCATGTACAATAGTGGCGGCAATACATAGGCGGACTTAATGCCACAAGGCATTCTCTACCAGTCAACCTTTGGGTTAAATATAAAAACAGTGATAGGGTATCGGTTTAACAGCTTAATTATTTCTAAATATAAACTGTAAGCTTAAAAAGACAAAACATTTTCTCTCCCGATTTCTAAACGTAATGACTCTGTATCTGTCCTTTTGTCCCAAAACTTTATCGTTATAAAATGTTAACAAGATGGCTCCTGCCCCTTTCGCTGAGTCACTCGTATCAGCTGTTGATTATCCTCCCTAAATTGAGACACTTAATTGAGGGAAACTGTTGCCTCTCTGTATAATATTAACATCCCACGAGTCAATGGTTTTTCTGGTGCAGAATTAATTGATGTAGTTTCTGTCACGTGCGTTTACCAATTTATTTATTGAATTGTCATGATATTTTATCTACTATTTGTTATGTAATGTTAATTAGGACCGCTTTTTCAATTTTCAGAAACTTTAATCTGAAGAATAAATACAGCGATTAGGCATTATTTTCAGTACAAAAGCTGTCAAACTGCTATTATTTATTCCCCAGATAAAAGTAATCTGACGCTTTAAAAATCTGGTAATGTATTTTATATGGTCATCATACACTCGATACTTCGTCCAGACATTATAGTGAAATCCGAAAAAAAAACTAGACTTTTCAAACTTAAGTAACTTCTGAAACTAGAATTTAGTTAGGCGATCGCCTACCAGCGCCATTTTAGCGCCTATACCGTACACATGCGCTCGCGCCACGGGTGGCAGTGCGCACTCAATCGTGGTGTTTTTATTAAATTACCTTAATTACACCTCGGTTTACGGCTTAATAGCTAGGAAATGGCACTATTGTCCAGAAACGTTTACAAGTCACTGTCTAGCTTTCCTAACAATTTCTTTTATTGTATTTGACTATTGCTTGCTTCGGGTAAAAGTTTATTGGTTCGGCTTTTACATGGGATATCCACTGTACTTTTGCTGATTTGCTAAGTTGTTATGTTTTACCTTTTTGGCCTCGCACAAGTCTTTTTAGGGTTCCGTAGAAAACAAGGAAGCCTTATAGTTTCGCCATGTCCGTCTGTCTGTCTGTCTGACCGCGGCTTAGCTCAGAAACTCTAAGTGCTAGAAAGCTGTAATTTGGTATGAGTATACATATTAATCACGCCAATAAAGTGGTAAAATAAAATCTTGAAGTGGGGATGATATATTTTTTTCTCGTCTGTCCCATGGTGTGGATTATTGTAGGATAGGTCGTTCAAAAATATTGTGGGCTTATGAAAATTATTTTTCGATTCAGGGATCCGTTTGCGTAATATTAAGCTTTAAAGTGCAAATTTTTGTTAGAGTCAAGTGCCCACCCCCTGCCACTAAATGGTTGTACTTGGATATGTGAAGAAAATCACAGCAGTAGTATACATAACGAAGTTAAAAGGCTTCACAAGTTACCGAGTAATAGTCGACCAACTTACATTTTCAGTCGAAAAACATGTTGTGCTATTATTGTGTATGCGACAACATGTTTTTCAACTACAATGTTAACTTTGTTCTTGGGATAAATTCATACCAACTACAGAACCCTTCATTGTGTGTGGTCCGACACGCACTTGGCCGGTTTTTTTATTATGTTTTATTGTATTTCTTTTGCGTGTTCCAAACAAAATATTTGTCTTTCTTTCTTTTTTCAATCTTTATTATTTTTCTTTCTTTCTTTAAGAAAGAAAGATAAAATAGATCACTACAAACAGTGATCTTTTTTGTGTATAATTTGTTGGCCTAGGAAAATATAAGCATCATTTCCACTACTAATCAACAATATTATGCAAATGCATGCGCTAGCTTCTGAAAGTACGGGCTAAACAGAAAGACTTCAACTTTTTCACAAGGTAACGAAATTACAGTCTAATAACTGACCAATATATGTATATACTCCGCAGATTAAACTCAACACTGACTAATTCATCAACACCTTACATACATTTCCACAATGGATGCCACCAATCTTTGTTAAAACAATCACCATGTAGCTGTTTCCGGTTGATAATTAAAAACTAATTCGCAGTTACTGCCAACAAAAGCCCATTAATAATGCTTGATTGTTACACCAATGTAATGCCTTTACGGACAAAGGATGAAGCATTACGCACTTTTATCGCAGTCGGGTAAATGAACTTGCGAACAGTGTCTCTTTTGTGAATAGAGGAATACTGCGGAAAGTGGAAAAATAATTTTAAATCAAATCATTTATTTGTTTGATTATGGGTAATTTCATTGATGTCTTGGTCACTAAATTGGTCTATTTAGTGAAATCACCCTTTCACGTTGATATTTTTCATCCCAGGATCGAAATCTGGAAATGAAGATGAAAGTGTTGTTAATATTATCAATAGATAATACGCCGGCACGGTTGACGTAATGGCTAAGCGATTGACTGCTGCGCTGCGCGTCGCGGGTTCTATTCCCGCACGGAACAAATGTTTGTATGACCTACAAGATTTTTATCTTCGATGAAACATAGACAAGATAAAAATAGTGTCGTTCAATTTGACTGACGACGAGGAAACAAAAAAAACCTATTTAACCATTACGTCAACCACTATTTAAACAAACATTTATTTAGTCTACAACAAAAGTAAGTATGCTATTTACGTCGCTTATCTATCCTAAAATCCTTTGCACTAATACCTAATACAAATAACTAATGTTTGAATTAATGGTACCCAAGACATAGGCTGTGCCTAGTTTGGGACCAACGCAATCTCCATATTGTAATTTTATGTTGAAATAAATGAATTCCACTTTATTTTACTTTAAATCGCTTAAAATAAAAATAAAAAACATCACATTTCAAGAGCCATATTCTACAGTGAGAGCTAGCTTTTTCTCAAAGCCCACTCCCTGTCTCTATGGGTATTTTTTCGTAGGCTTTGATGTTACAATTTTTGACAAGTCTGGACGGTAAATGCTTCTTAGTCTAAATTGAGGATTCCTGCGCTTTATACTTCTAAAGTCGACATTAATTAGATGTAAACTTACATTCATACTTACGCACCTATGAATACGATACACTGATTCATTCACTGCAAATGTATTATAGGGGGTCCTATATTTATATGGGATTACAAAGTTATTTGTGCAGTTGGTGGTGTATCTAGAAAACTGGACCGAAATAGCAAAATATTTTAGTTTTTCCTTGATTTATACAATAAACACTAATTGTATTCTAAATTTGAAGCTTCTGTGTCTGCTAGAAGTGCCATAGAGTTATGATGATCGGTTAGTCAGTGAGTGACAAAATTAAGAAATGTTGATTAGGTATAATTCTTTTTTTTTATATTTCTTAAACTACTGGTTCAAATTGAATGCAATTTGAAATATACCGTGTTTATACAATGCCTGCTTGGTTACAGAAAATTCAGGCTTCTAGTTTTATCCACAACGAAGTTATAGGGGGATCGAAAATGGCCTGAACTGCTTCGAGAAAAGGATGGTAACGGCGATGCCACTTGTTTTTCTCGACTTGGCGAGGGCACTGCCGTGTTCCCAGATTTCTTACGGTGGCGAATCATGCTTTAATCAACATAAACCCAGATAATGAGCTGTAAATTGCAAAAGCCGTCAGAAATTTTGAATTTCGCCGGTTACATTAGCGCTTCTCCCATATGGTATCACGCTCTGTATTTGAGAAGCCGTTATTGTGTGACTATTCACCGTTTTTTGGGGAAACCAAAGCTGTAGTACCTAATCTAAAAAAAATATAATTCATTCTTACCGTATGATGTTCCAATCCAATCTCAAAGCAAAAGAAGGACGAAGAATTCTGTGATTTCCAGATTGACTCGGAAATCGAAATGCATTTTTTCTAAGATTGATGAGATTTTCAGTTCAATCTGACTTATTTTAACATTCATGCTTTGGGAATGAGATTGAACGACTTTGAAGCAGATTAAGCCGTTTCTCGTACTTTCTTCATAAAGTAATGCATGATCATTTCTTCTAAGGATATACAATGGGGAGATTGTCATCTGTCATATTGTCGTAGTGACACCATCACATGCTGTCTACGGAGGCTCACGCTCGCGTCGCTCATTCTCAGCGGCGCGACTTGTCCGTGAGACCTCCACGACAGCCACGGTGGTCTACGATGGCAACGGTTAATTTTATCATTCTTATCGATTAACTATGGATAGTAATGAGTAATAAATTCAGTGTAACCCCATATTGGGGTCCAAAATTCCAGCTCATCACCTTTCAAAGTTCCGGCTCATCATCTTCAGAGTTTCGGCTTATCACTCCAACGTAATCCAACGATATCGTTGGAATCAGAGCGCTGTGCTCCATCTTCCACCTGCCGGTTAAGCCGAGCATCATCGGGCTCCGCGCCGGGTACATATTTACCCGCGTGGCCGCGTCGGGCACTCTACGGGTCAGGCAAGAACATCTGCCGACCTTCATCACTCCTGGCGTCTGCAGCGTGGCACACCCGCTGTGGTCATCGTCACACCAGCTGAGCCAGGAGAGTACTGCGCTACTCCCAAGGAAATTGAGGGAATCTTGTGTGACCATAAACTTACCCACCCCATCTGTATTCTTTTACAAAATACATATTGTTTATGTTGACAAGGTACGTGGGTCTTATTTACCTCACCCACGTAACCCCTTTCCGTCACATTGGCATTGAATGGGGAGATTGTCAGTGTTGAAACACTGGCAATACTAATGCATCGGAGTATACTATACTACCAAACAAATCCAAACATTGAAATAAAAAAGTGTTTTTTTCTAATTATGATGGGCCGACGAATTTTCGAATACAGACTGGGAACGACATTATTTATTCGTTGGTTAATTTACTATCGTATCGACGGCTCCTGAGTATACTGAGTTCACTGTACTTCTAATAATATGAACGTTTTTAACACAGGTAGATAGTAAATGATTTAATTGTTGGTAATATCCTAAAAAGTACAATTGCCGAAATTTGTTAATTGACTCAGTATACTTAGGAGCCATCGGTATATTGTCGTCTACTGGTCTATAGTAATAAACTACCAAAATCTTGATAACTGCCAATCAATCGCTTTAAAACAGGCTTATAGCAAAAGGATTCTATTATGTAAATGAGTATTTAGACGCTAAAGATTCACAATGACATCTATAATTGATAAATACTTAACATTCTTAATTTAATTACTATGATTTAAGTACAATTTTATTAGCTTCATTCATTTCAATCAATAATTTTGCATGCTAGTTTTATCGAATTGTTTTAGAAACTTGCAAAAAAAATTATTTCATTTCTAACTTCAACATAATGTAAATATGATACGTAGTTTTGTTTAAGTATGTTTCTATTACACCCATATTTCAACAGTTAGGTTTTCGGTCAAGTATATTTTATCTACCAAATAATTCGCAACTTTTCCACGAAGTATACGCAAAATAAATATGCACAAGCAGTTTCCTCTCTGAAATTTAATCCATTAATAGGAAAAATCTCGAGTTGCTTAGCAACCTTTCAGCTGTATACCTGGTTACCACTTAAAGGTCTTACAGCTTAAAGCAAAAATCTCTATACATCCTTAAGCCACTCCACTAGAACAGCGCCCCAACCGAGCGGATAATACTTTAAAAGCGTAGACTATAAAAAAACATGGAGAGGCAAACAGAGATATAAACGGTCGGGCCGCATTTACATACAAATGAGCCCGATGCGAAATTATTTCAGTCAACGGAGGCGGTGCAATGGCGGACTGGAAAAAATACGGACAAGCGTGAGCCCGATAAGCTTGTCGGGTTTCTTAGAGAATGAAATCTTTAGCGATTTTAGTTTTTCGCTCAATAATCTGGGTCTTAGATGCTAAAAAGGCAATGGGCGTAATTTGTCGTAATTTAAAATCAGAGCCTTCAGAATGGCAAGAACTGAAAAATCATGAAACAGATTAAATACACACATAAATTCATGCCCAAAATTCATAAACTATAGAAAAACAAATAAACAAGTCCAGCAAATAAAATAATGGTATGGAAAGGATGACGGAAAGAAAAGGATGGAAAGCAGACCATGAAGTATTTTTTGCTAGTAATTGCTGTATCGCGATTCAGTGCGAGGATAAATAAATAATTAATATGCTTTCAGAAACAATCTTCAGATTATTTTTGTAACATTTCTAAAAAACAGTGACTAAATCACCAATAATCAAGTCAATTTCGTCATCATAGTCGAATTTCGCTAAGAGAAGAATATAATTGCAGTTACTGACTCCTATGATCTCCCAAACATTATTATGAGAATTCTGAACTTAGAAGTGTAGAGATATTATTTTGTTTTATTTATTTGGGACAAAAAAATAGTTATACATTACAGCATTTACAAAAAGTAGTTATATTACAGTCGAAAAAAGCGAATCGAAGGAAGCGGATGACAAGAGCATCCGTCTTATAGGCGACTTGCAAGAGATTGTGAAACCATTCTTTTAAATTTAGATTGCGACAGCACGAAAATATCAAAATCAATGAATTGTGAGACTGGATTTCTCTGGTTTCTTGAAGAAACCAGAGAAATCCAGATCCAGATTAAGTTAACATTTATGTGTGGTGCAAACTGTAATTAATATAATTTGGTTATTCATAAATAAATATAAAACTACCTAACTCTTTCAGAAAAATGGCGTCTAACTTCTGTCCTGCAGAACCCAAAAACCGTATGCTCCTTTTTCACAGACCATTTGGTGTGAAAACGGTCACTCCTCTATTTGCTGTTTTTTTTATGGAGGGACTACATTATACTGTATCGATCTTTATTGCTTCCAATTCAATTTGAAAGGTTTAATTGTATAAGTGTATTGGTGAGTCGAAATGGGCGGGGTTTTGTTCACCCGTATGGTCAACCACACGTAAAAGGTATCAGTATGTCTTTGACAGTGCATTTTGTTCGTAGCTGTAAGGGCTGTTTTGTAGTTCAAATTTTACTTTGTATGTGCCGTTGATAGTACATGCGATTGGAGTGGTCCAAGTGAGGGATGATTTGGAATTGATGAGTGGGTGTGGTTTCATGTCGTTCTGTCTGAAACCCAGGGATGCAGTAGTAGGTTGTGGTCCATTAACAAGACTGATGATATTGTTGTACATTAGGCGCCCAGCGCCACAACCGAGCTTTAATTATTTTATTCTGAAAGGCGTCTCGCTGTTCAACCTAGGAGGTCAATTAAAATGACTAGTCTTATATTATATTAAAATCATAATACATACACTTAATTTTTACTATTAAGTATAAAATATTGTTTATTTATTAAATTATATAAACTGATGTCGGAGAAAATTATGGTCACATTACAATTCTACGCACGCATCTACCGCAGTAGGTACTTCGTCCATTTTGGTTTGTTTTGACTGTACAGCGGAAGTGTGACTACAATTTACATAATATTATTAATTATTTTTGGGATAAGAAAGTGATCTATATTAAAAATGACAGAAATCTATTCGGTTAACAATTCTGAACAAACTACTTTGATAACTTGCATTAAATTACACATTGTTAATGATTCTTGTATTAATTATCTCTAGAGGAGAGAAGAAGAAAAAAAAGCGGCCAAGTGCGAGTCGGACTCCGAGGTTTTTTGGGGATATTATTATCCAGAAATTGGGTAATACAAATTGAAGATGATGCCGATAATATATTTGTATTCCAAGAAATGAAACTTTCAGTTAACATCGTTGCCCAGTTACTTTATTAAGATTGTTACAATGAAATTAAAGTGATTCTAAACTTTGGTAAATTAGTATTCGAAAGGGTCTTTTATAATTCAATTAAAATAGACACAAAGTTCGAAAGTTGGAGGGACGGTATAATAAGAAAAGATTTTATTATTAAAACAACTGCCACGGCCTGTTACGTGAGAAAGGATAAGCAGATAATAATACAGTTTCATGACTTACTAATAAAACTTTACAAAAACGCGACCAATAATCACCAAATTCGTAAGGAGAGACCTAAGCCCTACTATACCTTTAATTCTGCCGGCCAACTCTATTGCATTCGTAGTGTACCGGGTATTTAAAACTTAATTCGTTCTGGCGAGTCATATTATCTTTAATTTGTAACGTTTCATTTTTCTCGGAGCTGCCTCCTGCTGCACAACGTAAGGTCACTTTTCTTCCAAACTCAACTGGATTCACGGGAAAATTTCAAATTTTCAACTATATAGTCTATTTAATTCCTTAAACATATTTTCCATATCTCTGTGGAATGCGCTCCCTCTTGAAATCAGGATGGCAACCAACCGATTATCATTTAAAGTGAAAGTTCGCGAGCACATTCGTAAGAAGCTGGCAGTATCATCACAACGTTAATGTTTCCCATTGTTTGTCTTATTTGTTTCAGCATATTCGTGTACTTATGTATGTTTAGTTGTGCTTGTATTTATATATAATTTTGTATATATGTTACCAGTAATCTGTATAATTCAGGTATTCTATACAATACCTACGCAATGTATAGAATACCTCAGGCGTCCAGGCAATGTCTGAAATATTATGAATATTATTGTTTGTTACATACTTTGCCTAGGTAATGTATACATTTCCCAGGGATTGTATAGAATACCTGCTGGTTCACCGGCAATGTGTAAAGTAAATAGATTTGGTCTATATTTATCAATGTTATGTAAGTACCATCGTTATGGTTAACACCCCCATTCAGAGCAATCCGACTCGGGTAGGTTAGGTTAGAAGGCTAAGGCGGGAGCGGCTGCCGAGCGCCTGATCCTCTCCATTGTTCGTGAATCATTTAGGTTAGGTTAGGTTAGAACAGTGACCATTAACGCGCGAAAGCGAGCGACCGAAGCGAGAATGCCGCGGTAGCGGCCGCCGAGCACCAGATCCCCTCCATTGTGTGTGAATCATTTGGATTATTTTAGGTTAGAACAGTGACCATTTTAACTAGGAGTTTTTATCATTAGACTAAATAGGTTTTATGTCTTTTGAGGGGTATATAAAACAAATTTATATTCAATGTATATTATAAAATTTGTTATTTTAAAATTATATCAATCCTTTATTATATTAACTGATCATTATATCAAATAAAATTATAAATTTAGTTGTTATATCTTATAAATATTAGAGATTTTGTAATTATACCATATATTACTCACCCTTCGATAGCTACAGTAATATCACAAAAAATGTACTGCCTGCTCGCACGTCTTCCCCTTCCCCGCTTTCGTCTTTTTCACACATTGCCAGCTGTGCATTCGGTACTGTATAGAATGTCTAGGCAAAGTATAAAATAAATAATATTTCATACATTACGTTTTAGGTATTCTATACATTGCCTAAGTATTGTATGGACTACCGGATTATACAGATTACCGATAACATATATGTCGGAGAACGGAAGGTCTCTCTCGTTATCATCAGCCATACTTCAACTACTGTGGGCGTACTGTGTGTAGTGTTGGTTATTGCGCAATAGAAAAACCGAATTAAACTCAAATCAAAAGTCATTTACTCAACTGAGTTCCACCTTAAAGATTACATAAGACAGTTCCCCCAAAATGCCCATCCCTTCAACCACTTCCTAGTGCTATAGCTGGGAAGAAGAAGTAGCGGAACAAACTCCCCAGCAGCACATCTGTCTGTTCAGTTAGAAGAACTTGATTCTATACAGTAATGGGCATGCAAAGTAACTAATATTGGTACACGACACGACGGTTCACTGCTTGACCGCCACCGATGAACTGCCCTTGTCGGTCAGATGTCGCTACGCCCCCGCAAGAGGGCGTGGCTAGCGGAACCGGGGCATAGCCCCCTGTCCGCGGAGGGTTCGCGGTGGCCCATTAATATGGGCCCTTCCTCGTGTCGGCCTAATGCGGCCTAAGGATGTTAGGCCCGCGTGACAGACGCGGGCCCTGTGATAGGGTATCTGAGATTGTTTCTGTAGTCTGTGCGACCCTGCGTCCCTTGTCGACTGTGCAACGGACACTTATTAGCCGGTCGAACATTATGTCGTAGACTGTGTCATGCGCCGCTAGGCAGCGCTAGCGTCGCGATTAGTCAAGAACCGTTGGCGCGCACTCCAATAACTCAATCGAACGTGACTAGATGGCGCTGGCGTACCGGATACAACAGACTCGTCTCCGACATATATATTACATTTACAGTTTGTAAAAGGTATATGTGTATCTTTATAGTTATTCCTCGATTTGTTTTAATTGCACCTACTACTGTTTGACTCTGCATCACCCGAAGGTTGACTGGTAGAAAACGCCTATGGCATTAAGTCCGCCTCTGTACATTTTTGTGCTTAAAGTATTAAATAAATATTGAATTAGGTAGCTAATAATAATATTGCCATCCTCTTTAAGTAGAGAACCTGTACACAACACTAAAACTCTTTAAATAACTTGTGGCCTACGGTTCGCCTTAATATTTTTATGACGAGCAAACTGTAACGTTACAAACTCTGCCGGCCAACTCTATTGCATAAGTTGTTTCGGGGTATTTAAAACTAAATTCTGTCTGGCGAGTCATATTTCACGTTAGGTAATAAAGTAATATTTTCTAAGGGTTGTCGTTATCGAAATCAATACGGAGGACTGTACAAAGTCAAGTTAAATTAGCTAGCGAAACTTCACAGACATAATGGGAATCGACATCTAAACTCAAAAAAATAAAAATGAAAAAGAGATGACGATTATTTTTTTGGAGTCAGCATCCGCTAGTATGAGTATGAGTCGAGAAAATCTGTTTTATTTTTATTTTATCGTGTTTATTTATCGATACCAATCATATCTGTGAATTTTACACAAAAAAAAACCAGATATTTCAAGTGACTACACTACCGCTGGTTTATGAACCAAAAAAACTGATCTAATTGATTTCTTTTTTGGTTTATCATGTTTAGATACCTATTGATAGCAAGTCTGCGGAGTTTCGCTAGCAAATTTAATTTGACCCTGTATAATAAGATCGAAGCTGACCCGTAATTTTTACAAGCATCCAATATCAGGGTCTAATTGTGCGGTTCGATACTACGTCCATGTCTTTTTTTCTTTTATTTCTTTATTTTCGTATCGCCACCCATAAAGGCTTTGCACTCCATTCTTCTGTTATGTATCTCTATAACCATAAACCTTTATAACTCCACTGCCTGTACCCAAACCATTTTAATCTATGACCGCAACTGCCCCTTTAAACGCAGCCTCCAAATGGATTAAGCAATGATACGAACCACAAAGTAAACCTCGACTCAATTCCCATGCAAATCCCATTAGATTTTTAGTCTAACGGCTGTTGAGGCGCAATGTATGGCGGTATGCATTGGGTTTCATGGAGAATGTTTGGTTTTAGTAAGGTACTGGGCAGATATTTTTAATGGGGGAGGGGCTCGTAGCTAAATAATAGGAAAGCCTTCCACAGTCCACCCGCAATTGAACATGGTTCATCACCAGAGATCTGAGTAGGTAGAGATAATTTACCTAAACTTTGGGGAAAGAAGTAACATAGACTGGATAATACCTCCTCTAAAATAACGGAATAATTATAATGACGTTTATCTCGGGATTTAAAAAGCACGAATTATTTATTGGACTTTATTTATATTTACAAACACATACAACATATAACATTTTTTAGGGTTCCGTACTAAAACTATTAAATTTAAGAGTTTTTTTGTACAATTATAGTAAGCATCCCTAAAAAATGTTATATGATTTTTCTAATTAATAATTTGTAACTACAGTGTGAGTCTTTATAATGTGCACATATCGAAATGAGGGAATCTATGCTTAATTTTATCGACAGAAAAAATACAAAAAAAAAAATCTCAATTATTATTTTTTTTTTTTCAAAGTTTCTCAATAAGACGCCCCGTTATTGAGAAATTTTACAAACATTGTAAAAAATTATGAAAAAAAAACAGATTTTTGCTAAAAATTTCTTTTCAATTGAGGGTAGTTTTTTCCCCAATTTTTGGACGCCTAATTACTTCCAATCATTATGGAGTTTGTTTCATCGTGATAGATCATTTAGTTTAAAAGTTACACCGTTTCGTTAGCACTCGGAACAATTTTTTTTTATTCCATATTTTTTTTTTTTTTTTTGCTGTAGATAAAATTAAGCATAGATTTCCTCATTTAGATATGTGCACATTATAAAGACTCACACTGTATAAAATAAAGTCCAATAAATAAGTCGTTTTTTTTAATGCCGGGTTATAAACTTCATCATAATTATTCCGGGATTTTAAAGGAGGTATTATCCACTCTATGTTATACATCCTTCCTCGAAGTTTAGGTAAATTAGCTCTACCTATTCCGATATCTGAAAATGAATGTAAAAGGCTCACATATAAATTACAGAACTTACATAATACATCGCTCACACAACCCGACCTCTAGATGATCCATTAATACCGACCATCGAGCCATTTTAATCTAATTTTCATTCCCTTACTGGCCGAACACGATACATGACCACAAAATTAATCACTGACCACAGAGTAACACCTCGGTCTAGCCGCGCGGGTAATCGAGCTACACGTTAGCTATGGTTATGTTATGTGCTAGTCTGTGGTGGATATTAAATATGGAATGTAACTTTTTTTTTTAATGTAATTGATTTTTTAAACTTAATAAATAAAAGCGTACATCCTGCCGATTTAATAAAGTATCGAATTTTCAGTATCGGGAAATACAATTACGTTAAATAAGAAACCTACACTACTTTCTAGGAGAGTGCAGTATTTTTTATATTTAAATATTTTCGTTTATCGAACAAACATAGTTCCATAACATCACGCCTGTTTTCTTCGAAGGATTAGGCTGACAGAGTAGAATACCTAATAATTATTATCTAGTAAATACTCGACTGCAAGCTTAGTACATCATGATATTTAGTTTAAATCAATGATCCTGGTTGCTGGTTACTTAATCAATATATTTCAGATACCATTAGTAGTACACGTTTACTTATCGAAATTAAAAGAAAAAAAACCGGCCAAGTGCATGTCGGACCACGCACACTGAAGGGTTCCGTAGTTGGGATGAATTTATCCCAAGAACAAACTTAAAAACCGGTCGTATATATTATGTATACGACAGGTTTTTCAACTGCAAATGTAAGTTGGTCGACTATTACTTGGTAACTTGTAAAGCCTACTTAGTTTTGATAGATTTCCTTTTAACTTCGTTATAATTATATACTACTGCTGTGATTTTTTTCGGCTTATTCCACAAATCCCCCCTGAAAATCCCCCTTAGCAGAAAAAGTGGAATCTCAAAACAGTCTAGAATTCACCCCTGATAATCCCGCTAAGGGGGAAAAATTAGAATTGAAAAAACAAAAAATAACTTATTCCAAGATCCCCTGAAAGTGATTTTTTTACATTAGGGTTCAGTTTTTTCCACTGAGGGCGATTCTCTCAGGGGGGATTAGTGGAATAAGCCAATTTTTTCACATATCCCAATACAACCATTTAGTTGCCAGGGGGGGGGGCACACTTGGCTTAATATTACTATTACGCTATTAGCTTAATATTACGCAACAGGATCCCTGAATCGAAAAATGATTTTCACAAACCCGAAATATTTTTGAACGGCCTATCTAACGATACCTATATGATCGAACGATACCGATATATGATGTGGCCATGGGATAAACGAGAAAAAAAAATATCATCACCACTTTTCATGCCGGGACGGTACCCTAAAAAAAAACAAGATTTTATTCTAGATACCACTTTGTCGGCGTGATTAATATGTATATCCATACCAAATTACAGATTTTTAGTATTAATAGTCTCTGAGCCAAGCCGCAGACAGACAGACAGACATGGCGAAACAATAAGGGTTCCTTGATGACTACGGAAACCTAAATGAGAAAAGGTTTGGAACGCAAGGCAAACTCAGATTTAAGCCACAACACCCTGTCCTCCGCCTTCCCCATTCAGTCTGTCTCAGCCACCTTTTTAAGTACGTCGGGAAATCAAACTTAAGGACTTGAAAATTAACTAATTTCCATACAACTGGTAAAAAATACATTTCCTGCGTCAACGTTTTCATACGTCATATTATAAAAGTCTGTAACCGACCGATCCGACCGTCCGATGCGAGCGATAAATCAATTTATATCGTGGACGTTGGACACGGATTAGCATACGCAAATGACTTGCACATGCTCTGCTAGGCTGTGGTATCATCGTTTTTTGGTGCATCTTTTTATTATGCTCTGATTTTATCTTTATAATATTCAGCTTATTATTATTATTTATATTTTGTGAAGCTATATGTGAATATAGGAACCGTTTTTCCGTTTGATTAAGGTGGTATGATCTGATAGAGATCGCGCTTACTAGTTTTTTGAATACAGGGGAAACAAAAAGCAATACTAGAAAATTCTGAAAAAAAAAAAAAAAACGTCTTGATACATTTTCGTCTTGTATCATTTTTGATTATTATAATACTTTTTTCTCTCTTTTGTTTAACCTTAATTTGAATATTGAGGTAGTAAACTTCTTTTTTTTTTTCTTTTTGTCATGTATATTTTTCTTAATTTATTTTTGAAAAAATCTATTTAATTGCTTGATTAATGTGTTATAAATTTTTTGTATCAATAACATCCATGAATATTTGTACGCCTTCTGGTATAACATAGCGCGCTTATAATATTTTTATAAATAACTATTTTACTGTACGTACCTATGTTAACATATGATTAAATGATTATGATAAAATGATTAAAATAATTACTGTTTAAATCCCTAACAAATGCGCGAGGCAACCACTCGCGAGCCTACTTCAGTTACCACGAGCCGGATTACAGCACCATAATTTGTTTTCTAATGAATCCAATATGGAATTGGGAGTTCAATAGTGAGACATGTATAAAGTAGCATGATAGATAGTATTATTTCTAATAAAATCTTGCTGCATGTAGATGGCTTAAACAATGAAATTTTTTATAAAAAGATTGCATAATTACCTATTTAGTTTCTATGGACGAATAAAAGTCAATGATTTACATAATAAGACGTTGAGTTTCGAGGTAACTATTATAGACATAAACATAACAGTAAACTATCCTTTATTAAATTAGTATTGGCACTCTTACAACCAATGCAAAATTTCAACGAATCTTTTCCTTTATTAAAATGTTCGCCATGAAAAACCATTATAATAACAGAAAACATCAAACCCGTTAAAGTTAAACTTTCCAATTCAAATTCAAACTATAAAAGTTAAGTATAAGTCACGTTTAGGTGTTACATCTATTGTGGCAGTAGCCAAGCGTAATAAAAATAAACGTTTTTCTCTCAATGTGCACGGGACATTACCAGATAAAAGCGAAGTTCACTGCGCGGGAATTTTGTACGCGTTTGTACACCCACTACTTGCGACCCTGACGCACACATTATAACACAGACGTGTATCCGCGCGCACAGATCGCGAGATACCTTCAATGTGTGTATATTTGGCTGCACTTTCAACAGATTTTGTCCCCTCTGTGTGTGTTTTCAGCGTACTTTTTCGTGAATGTATTGTATTTTTAAGTGAGCCAGTTATACTTTTCAAGCCTTACAATGGACACGGCGAAACTGGTGTCATATTTTCTTGAATATGAGTGCAGTACAATACCGGTTTCCGAGACGGAGCTTCCGTCTTTTTTGTTGTTGTTTTTATTGTTCTTGTTTTAAATTATTTATTGTGTTCGTGATTTTTATTTAAGGTGCAGGCTGTTTACGGTGTAAGGTGTTATGCTGTTGTGAAAATAAAAGTCGTAAAAGTTTACGTGTTTTTGTTTAACTAAATAACGTTTGCATGGATTACATCTATTCGAGCAGGACAGACAACCCTATAAACCAAGTTTTTTCTAACCTCTTTATTCCATTCTTGGTGCATTTTTATTTTCTTAGGTCTATCTCACACTCATTTTTTAATACTTTCTATTCATTGTCCTTTTTACGGTTCCCCAAGTTCAACAAGGAACCCCTTATCGTTTCACCATGTCCGTCTGTCTGTCTGCAAAGCTGTAATTTGGCACAGATATACATATATTATAATAATCACGCCGACAAAGTGGTAAAATATAAAATCATGTTTTATTTTTTAACTTGTATTATACGTAAGCTATACATAAAGTGGGGATGTTTTTTTTTTATCGTCTGTCCCATGGTGTGGGGTATTGTTGGATAGGCCGTTCAAAAATATTGCGGGATTGCGAAAACAATTTTTTATTCAGAGAACTGTTTGCGTAATATTAAGCTTTAAACTACTAAACTTTGTTAGTCAAGACACCTAAATGGTTGTATTTGGATTATGTAAACAAAATTAAAGCAGTAGTATATATAACGAAGTTAAAAAGAAAACTATAACAGCTAAGTAGGCTTTACAAGTTACCGAGTGATAGTCGACCAACTTATATTTGCAGTTGAAAAACATGTACTCGGAACAGAACACGTTTTTCGACTACAATGCTAAATTTGTTCTTGGGATAAATTCACCCCAACTACGGAACCCTTCATTGTGCGTGCTCCGACAGGCACATGGCCGGTTTTTTTTTAAATAAAAAAATCGACCTTGTTATTATAAATATCATTCATTATCTAAATATATATATATTATGTACCTAATTTATATAAAACAAAGTCGGGTTATTTACACCATTTATAACTTAAGAACGGCTGGACTGATTTGTATGATCTTTGATTTGTTGGATTTGTCTCCGCCCCGAATAGCAGAATAACTATTAAAATATGCGAAAAATGCACCAAAAAAATTTATTATGAAGAAAATTCATATCCTCATACATTTCGGATTGGGGAACGAGGAACAAGAAATTTCAAGCGGACGAACTGGCAGGCGAAAGCTTGTTTCATATAAAGATTTGTCCAGTCAAAGGATGACCAATACCTCCATTGCCTCCGGGCGACAAAGTAATCCTGCTCACACACTCGACTCTCTCCAACCGGCGCCATCTTTGCTTTCAATTAATTAATAATTTGTGATGAAATTTTAGCGGCTCGGCTGGGCAGCATTTGTATCTTCTTGTCCCACATACCGTAGTGTCTCAAGACAAAAGTCTTTGACCAGTGCGTGTTTCCAGTGATAACCTATGGCACTGAAACGTGGTCGCTAACAAGGCGCCTAATTAGAAGGCTAAATTCACCCAATTTTTTTTTGATACTTGGAGTATCCCTACGTTATGAAGAGATCCGCAGGAGAACCAAGGTAACCGACATAGCCCGAAGAATTGCCAAGCTTAAGTGACAGTGGACAGGGCACATTGCTTACAGAACAGATGGCCGATGGGACCGAAAGGTTCTGGAGTGGCGACCGCGTACCGGAAGACGTAGCGTTGGAAGGCCTCTCACAATGTGGACCAATGACCTTGTGAAGGCCCCAGGAATCCGCTGGATGCGAGAAACACAGAACCGGTCGAAGTGGCGGTGCTTGGGGGAAGCCTTTGTCCAGTAGTTGGCATCTTTCGGCTGAAATCATTATGATAATGATGAAATTTCACACCTATCTAGAAAAAAATATGTGTCACCAATCTGCCAACCAGGCTTGGGGATTATAGCAAATTTCCATCTTCATTAGACCCATTTGCAGCAATGGATATTGATATTACGAGTACTAATAATAACATTGTTATGATTAAATGTAACGGTAGACTACTTTAGACTTAATTGCACTCTTCTGATTTATTTTTATGAGCCATTAGTGAACTAAACTTAACAATGTATATAAGGCTAAGTTTTGTATAACCGTTCTAAGAACATTCAAAACATAAAAATACATTCAACCATCACAAATGCAGTCAAACAATACTCAAAAATAAAAGATTTCAAGACGTTCAAACCGTCAGTTTTATATGTACACATTCGTACGAACAAACAATTCCCGAGGGGTAAGGAAACAACGCGAACTAAGCTCCAAAGCTGACTTGCTTCGGTCAGGAATCGAACCCGGAACTCTTACCTCCCACGGGCATTACTCGTTCTTAGTTTTGTACGTCCATTTTATTTTGTTTTAAACGGAAAAGAAACGAAATAAAGGCTGTCTGGCGTTTTCATATCGAAGGAGAATTTTAAAGGCACTTCAGTTGATTTCAGTCTCAGCGAGTTTTAAAAGACGTCAAAAATATTTTATAAAAATAGTATTCTTTTGTAAAATGTTGCTTGAAATGTTTTTTTCTTGATTAACTACTTTTTTAAATACTATTATTCCTTAGCGTTATTTTACTTGCCAAACTACGACTTTTAATAGACTTTTCTTTTACTAGCTTCATAATAACTACGTGTATTATGACATACTAGCACTTCGCCCGCGACTTCGTCCGCTTGGATTTCGTAACTTTGCCTAAAAGAGTCAACACTCTCTCCAACCCGTTTAAAAGATAGTTTCCAAAACGAATGATTGCGATCTTTTTATCTATACTATCTATATATGCTAATATTATAAAGAGGAAATATTTTTTTGTTTGTTTGTATCGATTTTTTTCACAAATAGAAAGCTAAATTCAATTCAAATTATAGATCCTTAAGAAAATTGAAATAATGTAACTATGACATGTACACCACACATGTAACCATGTCACTATGGGTGAAATGTACTTGTATTTGTGTGTACTTATACAATGCCTGAAATGATTTTGTAACCCAAAGTAGCAACATTTTGAATATAAACCACGGAATTGAAACTTACGAGGGTAAAACCGCGGGGAGCAGCTAGTTTATTATATTATGACAAACTTTATTATGAATTATTTTACGAGTATGTATCATCAATAGTTATCGCAGCGCACGCCAAATAATGACTTTTATAGGCAACATTTTTTGATACATTATTGGGTTACATATTGAAACTTTCGTAGGGATACTCGTATCAATCTTTTTTGAAAAATAAATACTTCCTGTGTTACTCGCTGATAATGTAGCTTTTTAAAGGTGAAAGAATGTTTAAAATCGGTTAAGTATTTTTTTGAGTTTATCCATTTCAAAGAACACAAAAAAAAAACTTTACTATTTATAATATTAGTTTAGATAGGGGACTACCTCAGCTAGGATACTCGTAAATGTAGACCTGAATAATCGAGAAACATTAAAGTCCCTTCAAAGGAAACAGAGAAAAAAGAGTGCTTTTAAATTCAGTCGCATTTGTCAGACACAAAAGCAGCTGAAACTTTCAGTTAGCGACATATGTAAGCCGACATTAACTACTATTAATCTGGTTAAGAGATTAGGTGTTACGGTCATTATTAAAAATATCTAACTATTGTTGTTTTAAACCCTACAAAACGTAAAGAGAAGCTGTTTGCACGTGTTTCTTAAAAGCCAGATCCATGATGGAGCAGTAGAAATAAAGCCAAAAATACACCTGACAACAACTTGTACTTGCATACTTCTGTACAAGGTTGCATGCTATTGTAATATAACAACTTCTGGATAACATACGTGGTATATTATAATTGTCTTGCAAGCATCATCCAGCTCGGTAGACACAACTTTGAGAAAGAAGCTGACTGAGACTTGAAGTTATCAAACGCTGCCCAACCCAACTGGATCCAGTTCGGTTGGGCAGCGTTTGAAAACTTAGCCAAGTCTTCTCGTCGCCTTTCTCGCAATGTTTGAAGACTGTCTTCAACCAGTACGTCCTGCCTGTTATGACATACGGTGCTGTAACTTGGACAGTCGGGTTGGTTTATTAATTGTCGCTCAGCGCGCTATGGAGCGGATTATGCTCAGTCTCTTTGCAAGGTTAAAATTAAAAATGAAATTATCCGGAAATGAACCGGCGTTACCGATATAACTTGCAGAATAAGCAAGCTGAAATGGCAGTGGGCCGGCCATGTTTGTCGAAGGACCGATGGTCGGTGGAGCAAATAATTCCTGGAGTGGAGAATGCCTATCGGCAAACGTACCGTGGGACAGCCCTCAGCTTGATTGACCGACGACCTTGAAGAGGTAGCTGGGACAGACTGGGTGCAGAAGACGCAGGAGAGTGTATTGCGGCGCAGCCTGGGAGAGGCTTTTATTCAGCAGTGGACTGCGATAGGCTGAGATGACGGATTCAAGCTACTTGCATCCTTTTGTGCAAGTTAATGGCACATGCACCTATTCCTGGCACTTTATTATGGACCCGGCTGTACAGAAACACGTGCAAACAACTTTGCTTCACCTTTTAATACAATAATGCTTAGTACAATATCAATAGTTCTAAAGAAATCTAACAAATCGAGAAGAACCATGTAATAGCAATGTAGTGTTGAAATTCGAACCTCATTTGATACAATTTAACGCACAGTTATACGAGTATTATCATTTCATAATTCCTGAAAAATTATGACTTCACAAAGAATGTCTTGTACGAGTATTGATGGCAGACGAAAATCTTCTCGCGCTTTATTTGAAATGATTTTACCTTATTGACTACAATAATAACAGTTGCCATCGATTTATTTTTAGGTTAGCTATCGGTAAGAATTATCAGAAAAGCTTATTAGTAATCTTCTCCTTCTTCTTTTCGTGTGGTTAATGACTAACCTGGTGGTTTTATGCCACCCATCATGGGCCTCTGACTTGGCTACACATGCCGTCGAGAAATATCTCTCAGACATACCGGTTTCTTCACGATGTTTTCCTTCACCGTTTTTAAGCAAGTGATAATTATACAATACGCATATGAATCCGAAAACTCCTAGGTGCGTGCCTTGGGTTTGAACTCGAGCCCTATAACTAGTACCTAATAATAACTCAAGTTTATCATACAAGAAAACTTCAAACAACCCAGACATATCCATCTACCAACCCCAGTATACATTGCAATTTTTTTCGACCGTCCTAACTTCTCGACTCAAAAGCACTTTGTTTTACTTAAGCCGGGGTTAACTTGAACTTCAGCTATCTACTATTAGCATAAAGTTTACAAAGACGCTGCAAAGTATTAAAGTTTCCTTGAAATTGATAAGGCTCCTACTACCAGATTTTAACGTGGCTCTTTATAAATTTATTACCCAGAGATGAATCTCTTTAGCATAATTTATAAGTTTTTTGGCAAGTGTATGGGGATTTGTTTAAGTGTTTTGGGATGGGAATGTTTTGGCTTTTTTTTATTAAGGAATTGTAATTATAGCACGTTGGACTTTACGACTTTGTGAGCGGGTGGCTCACACTAGGCTAGATTATAGATCTATGTATCATAAATTTCGATGTAAAGTTGAAAAAGTATTTTATTTCATTTACGGGTATATAATACAATTAGTAGATAAAGTAAGAAATAACAATTATTTTTCTCCAATTTTTTCTCAAGTTTTCAAATCTCATGCTCTAAGAATAATCTGATCTTCATTCTTCCTTTTAGACATGTTTTCAGCAGAAAGTACAATAATTGTCTTTAAATTTTCTGATTGTATTGTAAATAATTACATATGTAATGTGCAAAACGGCGAAGAAGTAAAAACATAATTATACCTATTTAATATTTATTAGAAAACTCTCAGGGAAATAAAGATATGAATAATATAAATATATTATTCATATCTTTATTTCCCTGAGAGTTTTCTTTGTGTGGCTAAAGCAATTGTTTTTTAGAAAAAAGAAATAATAATAATAATAATTTTTATTCCATATTGTTTAAATATATTACAATGACTTAAAGATAAGGTATAATTACGGACCATGTAAGGCACAGCAAAAAATTTAAATATAATATGTCGTAAAATAAAAATAAAATTAGAAAACAAATTAACAATCAATAATTTTTAAATGTTAAATATTATCAACTATCAGCATTAAATTAAGTTATATACAGTAAGTTAAATATATTAAGTAAATATAAAATTGATTTTGTTGAGATCAGCAAAAGGTTGTGGTACACACGGCTACAGATCAAGCTATACTTTTCCAGTTTATGCTGATCCCGCATTCTAAAGGATTTCCTTACAATGAGCGGGCAGCGTAAACTGGAAATGTATAGCTTGATGTGTAGCCGTGTGTACATAATAATTATTTGGTCAGGTCAAAAAACATATCCATACTAATATTATAAATGTGAAAGTAACTCTGTCTGTCTGTCTGACTGTCTGTCTGTCTGTCTGTATGTTACGTTTTCATGCCTTAATCGCTGAACCGATCGTCATGAAATTTGGCAGAGATATAGCCTGGGATATGGAGTTGGACATAGGCTACTTTTTTACGCGATAACCGACATCCACGCGGGCGGAGCCGCGGGCAAAAGCTAGTAATATCATAATATTATATTTATCTATGTATGTATGAATGTATCTATTATATATGACTAACTATATATAATGTCTGCATGCAGTGCAATACGAGTATGCTGTATGTAGTACGGAGGTCAGTGTGAATTACTCTCTAATAACCATATTTCTACGCACGACATGAGATCTTATTTTTTATTTATTATTATTTATATTTTTTTTTTCTTCATTTCTATATACGTATACATTTTTATTCTTATGGTTGTTATTGCGATGCTGGCAAAAAAAATTTTTTTTTTTTGTTTGTGTTAGTTTTTCGTCATGATTTCTTAAGTAATATTTGCTTGAGCCTATTTATAAATGTCGCATCACTGGTTTCATCTTTTAATGCATACGAGTACAAACAGTCTTTTTCTATTCATTACATAACGTATTGCAAAATACTGTCTACATATATTTGCATGATTTGAGAACCGAACTTCAACCTTCACACTCGAGTTTTCCTTTTGCAAACACTTAAAAGGGAGCACGTCAACAATTCTGTAAACAAACACCATCCTATTTTCAAACCAACACATAATACATTATTTTGTTATCTTAGCCATAAACTCCGAAAGGGTAGGTTTATACCCTTTCCGGGCTAATCCGCCGTTGCCATGGCAACAGCCCTTAAGGTTATAATGACCAATTAATTAAATCTCTCTCTTTAAGCCAAGGCCCCGAAAAATATGAAGGGATGATGATCAAAGGGCTTTTAAAAGTTTTGTCATAATTAATTTATATTTCTTAGCAATTAAATAGAGGGAATCGATTATGAAGTGCCGTAATAAGTTTTGTAGTATGTATTTGAACACACTTTCAAGGTTCCGTACGTCCGAATGAAAAAACGGCTTGTCTATCTGTCTGAATCTACTGCACCGATTAAGTGGTTTGGTACACATATGAACTTCTGTGACCCAAACACGGACGTGTAACGTAAATAAATGAATGTTGAGTAGGGAGGTCACTTTAAGGGGTATTTTTTTTTTTAAGTTTTGCAAATTGTACTATGTGGCATATTAAATTAAAGGAATTTATTGTAAGGCTTTCAGACATTTTTTTTTTTATAATTTTAAAATAAATACTTTAAATAAGAACTTGATGTACACCGTTATGCAATAAATATATCTTTATCAAAAATTATTTAAGAAAATAGATGAAAATTTACCATTTCCCCCTTATCTCCGAAACTAATGAGACTAAAATTATGAAAAATATATAGAAAATAGTACTATAATTATAGATTACGGAAAAACCTACAAGAAGTCTTTGGTCATACAATATCATGGTAAATCTCCCAATATTCTGCGAAAAAACTTACATTCATATAACAAACTTCATTGTGCGTGGTTCGAAACGCTTTTGGCCGTTTTTTTTAAGGGTGCTTTAACCACATTAAAACTTATTTTTTTTTTTTCAAACATTGAAATATCCGTTTGATAACATAGTATGATACAATAGTATACTGTAGAGTACAGATACATCCCGTATCTGTACTCTACAGTATACTATTGAGAGTTATTTCCAAAAAAAAAAAAATTGATCGAGAGTTTTAACCGCTTGCGGTTTCCTTTTGTGGTCGGTGTACTTGTTTTAATTTTTCTTCGAGTCGACATTGCTACAACTTCAATTACCTTTATTTTCACAAAAAAAAAAAAAAAAAACCAAAAGGCTGGTTGACACTTCCCGTGACCCAAGGGCTGGCTTTTACCTTGGCCAGAGGCTAAGCATTGCCATACAACGTGGCAATGCCGCCAGTCTCTTGGGTACTTTACCAGTTGACAGCGAGGCGGAGGAATTTTTCGACGCCATAGTATAGTTTATTTTGTTATTAGTTTTATTTAGTTTAGGTTACTAAATTTTTATGAACTCTTACCAATTAATATTGATAAATAAATAATTATTAAAAAAAAAAATTACGGTAGGTTGCCTCCTACGATTTTAAGAAGCATAGAATAATGCTAAAGTTGGGTCAGCTATAAATAGGTATAAATTACATCCAAGCTACCATCAGGGGTCTAGACATAGACCTTTTCACTATGCGTGCCGTTTCCAGCAGTAATGCTTTCTCCTTTCTTTATTTCCAGAATAGAATTTTATGTAATTTATCGCCATCTTCTTTCCTTTTTAAGCATTTACAATAGCAAAGGATAGGTTATTAACCCCAAAAACTTAGATGATTCACCCCTACTTTAAAACCTTGACATCTGTCTACCCCCTCTCAATTTCAAGGCACGAAGAAAGGTATATTAAAATGTAACATTATCTATATAAAGCATTTTAGTTACACGTGGTCGGTCATGTATTACTAATGCTCCTCCAAAGTGCATGATACTCTTTGAACGCAACTCAACCTGGAGCGAATGCCGCTAACTTTCTGCAAAATAATATTTAAAGTACGTTTCTGTATATACTATATTAAAGACGGTATAGAAATATGATAAGTTTTTGAAACTGTAAGAGGATTATGTACTGAAGAAGAGGAGTTTCTTACTGGCTTTTATCATCGGTATATGAAAACAAGAACAAACTTAGCATTATAGTTGAAAAACATGTTCTTCCATACATTTCAACTACAAATAAAAG
Organism: Dryobota labecula; assembly: GCA_947523025.1. Lineage (NCBI taxonomy): Eukaryota > Metazoa > Arthropoda > Insecta > Lepidoptera > Noctuidae > Dryobota > Dryobota labecula. Next base: position 2,294,706 of record OX383300.1, read on the forward strand.
GTGGTCGACTATTACTCGTTAACTTGTAAAACCTACTTAGCTGTGATAGTTTTCCTTTTACATATACTACTGCCGTGAACTTTTTCACAAATCCAAAAACAATCATTTAGTTGACGAGGTCCGCTAGGACCGGTGCCTGTCAGGGTTGCGGGTTCGTCCGAAAGGGATACCGTGGCCCTGGCACACAGGCAACTGAAGAAACACGGGTGGGTTTTAATCAGTAAAAGTCTGACCCCTGCTCCGCCCAGAGCGGGAGAAGTTATTTGTTCGGGAACCCAAAAAAAAGGGGGCACTTAAGTCTGACAAAAAATTGCACCTTAACGCTTAATATGTCACAACCCTCAATATTTTTGAACGGCCTATCCAACGATACCCCACACCATGGGATAGACGAGAAAACATATCATTTCCACTTTACGTGCAAGGAAAAACAAAATTAGGAAAAAAACATTTTTATAGGTGAATATTTTTTTCTAAATTTTATTTTATCGTTTTGTTAGCGTGATACCCATATGTATACCCATGACAAATTATAGCCTTCTAGTACTAAGAGTCTCTGAGCTATGCCGCGGACAGACGGGACAAACATCATGGCGAAACTATAAGGGTTCATTATTGACTACGTTAACCTAAAAACATCATAATATCATGCCTGTTTTTCCCTTAAGGATAAGGCAGGGACCAACATTTTGCCAGTTACAACACAACGGTAAAATGTGGTCACCAAATGTTCAAGCTTGGTGATAATATTAGGGAGACCTACGTGAACTATCATCTCGCTTTTGTTTGGGACGAAGGCGCAAGTTATAGAAGGTGTACGGTACACCCACATTTCGCCAATGTTTAATTCCCATGTTATACGATGTGTAACTGAATTATGAAAGTAATTTGTTCATAATCGTTTTCTGAATCGATTTCTGTCATTTTTAATGTACGTAAGTTTTTATCCCAAAAATAAAAATATCTATACAATAAATATAGATTTAAAAAAAAATTACAGGAAAAGTTTTTATATATTTGTATATGTCTATATAATATATATATATATATATATATATATATATATATATATAAAAACATTTCCTGTACTTTTTTTTTTTTAATTTTCAATCTTTTTTATAGATTCTCTTCTATTTTGAGAATGTGAGAACTTTGTAGGCCTAGTAGAGTGTAGATTTGTTTGCACTTTTCTATTTTTATTGTTGAAAGGCCTACACTGTCCTCCCATACCTATTAACAATGTTATTGGATAATATTGTAAAGCCAATTATTTTTAAAAGAGTAACCGTGGAGTTTCTTGCCGGCTCTTCTCCATAGAAAACGACTAATTGGAACCGTGCACCTAGCTTCTGACGTTTCATTAGTGCCCATGTAGGTTTATGTGAAATAAAATATTTGGATTTTTTTAAATAATGAAAACTACGTAATTTACAGTCACACTTCTGCTTTACAGTCAAAAGAAACCAAAATGGACAAAGTACCTACTATGCTAGACACTTATACGTGTGCGACTGTGTGCGTGCGTAGATGTGTAATGTGATCACAATTTTCTCCCACAGTCAGTGTAATTAATTTAGTACATTTTCAATGTTTTATACATAATAGGTAGTAAAAATTCAGTGAGTGTATTATGATTATAACAGAATATTTTAATTGGTTGGCGTGAGTTAATTCCAGGACATGTTGTAGATAGCGAGACTATTGCCACCAACCGGTCAGACAACAGACTTCGGGCTGCAACTGAGAATTTTCTAAAGGAAAACGCACGCTGTTCCTGACCTGGAAATTGTACCAAAGACCCTCGCCCACCAAGCACTGAAGGAAGGGAAAGAATAAAGCCAAGAGCTAAGGAAAGGGCAAGGGAAAGGTAGGGGAAGGGGTGCTAAGAGAATATGAATATGTTAAGCTATACAAGTATACACGTTAACAGGTCTCATTTAATCACAAGCAATTTGCCTAGCCTTTTCTTAACTATGTCGGGGTCGGCTTCCAGTCTAACCGGAAGAAAGAAAAAAAAACCTTTAATTGCGGTAAACATGACGCAAAAAATATCATAAACACAAAAAAAAATAAGAAAACTATGGGGGAAAAATGCGTCACATCTACGCAAAACGGTTACGGGTAAGGTTGTCTGTAAAAGATCGCTTTTAGCGATAAGACCGCCCATTGTGACACCCTATGTAACAGTTCTACATTTATATCTGTAATTTTTATGGTGTACATAATAAAGAGTATTCTATCTATCGCTCAGCTAGAAAAAAGCAGCTAAATACCAATATATTACATGGAGCGACCGCCTATCTGACCTCCACAACCCAGTTACTGGGTACACGATACCCCTTGGTTAAACTGGTTGTCAGATTTTTGGGCTTCAGACTACCCGTAACAACTGTCAAAGATCTACGAATGACAGCCGGGATTAACGGCTTAACGTGCTTTTGAGGCACTGAGATAAAGATAAAGATAATTTTATTTGTTCAAACATGTGTAACATAATACATCAATATGCACATATAGATGGAAAATATTAAGTAAGACCAACATGTTTTGCCTCACTTGGCGTACGATATGTAATGCTTGTTCACCCATCCACGAATCGACCGCGCCAAGCGTAGTTTAACCTTTGATCGATCCGTACGCCTGTTATTATTAAATCACATTTACCACAAAACGAAAACCCAAGAGAAAAGAATAAAAATGAAATAAAAATATGACTTGTTTTTTGCATTTGTATGTAAAAATCATTATAATTAGTCCCCTCTTTGTTCAGACCGGCTTACACACATAATTCCTAAGAAAAACACGCCGCTGCACCAATTAGATGTGTTGAAGAACGATAAAAATGTAATAATTCAATTTTAACAACTTGTACAGGGCTTTATTGTTATAAAACCATCAGAAATGTAACGGAAACTTAACATTTAAGTAAAGGAACAAAGGGCTTTGTTTTATTGGTTTTTGAACGTTTTTTTTTTTTACTTGTATCTATTTTCTTCAAAGGCTAATGTAAATCATTGCTTATTGTTTTTTTTTTTCGAGTTCGACCCTCTATCTTCTGTACATGGTCTGCCTTCACACCTTCTAGGGGTATTTAGTCTGAACGGCGCAAACCGAATGGTCCTCGGGCCATTCGACCGTAAACAAAAATCGTCTACGTTCTAAAGGACCGGTGATAAAAATTTGTAAACAAATTCAATGTCATTTAAAGCTACATCAAGTACATTCGGATGAAAAGTTAAAAGTTGAAATAAAAGGTATTTTTCTTAGATTTGTATCATCTTCTCCTAGAAAAACAATCAACAATAATATAAAATATTTACAATAGTTAAAATTAGTAATAAAATAATTTTAAATAAATATCAGTCTTATTTTAAAGAAATAAATCAACAAAAAATAAAAAATACAATTAATCAATTTAATTTAGTAAAAATCGTGTACGATAAGTAAAAATCCAACCGATCATGAAGATGTAAGTATTCTGTTTATGTAGATGATTTCAATTAAGTATATATTTAAATAGTTAACATTCATAAACTATGCGACTGTCCCTTTAAATTCATTTTGAAATCATTTTATCACCGGTCCTTTGGAACGTAGACGATTTTTTGTTACAGTCGAATGGCCCGCGGTCCATTCGCTTTTTCTAGCTCTGTCAGGGCTCCACATGTCGCTTCTTAATAAATCAAATAGAGTTTAGTGAAAGGCTAATTCTTCTCCTGAACTACACGACGAACTGTCCCATCTTTTGCTCCAATAAACTATAGCCGTAACAAGAGGCACAGATTGTTCGCCGTGCCTTGGAGTCGAACCGTCGCTCGAGCCCAGTCTCCTGTCCCTCGCACACTGTCTGCGCTCAACGCTCTCTTAGACGCTAAGCCTGACTGTGATGTGCTCGCGGATGGATGGAAGAAGATCTTGTCAGTATGTCTGGAGTATTGTGAGATGAGCGTATGACTGTCAAGTAGTTGTATACTTTGTTATTATCCTTAAATAATGAGTTTTGTCTTTGTTAACTAATGTGCCTTGGCCGTTTTAGCTTAAATAAATAAAATAAATAAATTCTCTTCTACATTGCTTCGCTCGACAGTGATCAAAACTTTATTAGTAAACTTGCCATCGAATTTCACTCAGCGGAGTGCAATAGAATATTGATGTAAGGCAGTACCATAGCTTAATTCAACTGTAGAATCTATCGAGAACATAGGTACACACTCATTGTTTTGTGCCCGTCATCCACAGACATAAAGGTTGAAAAGTATCATGTTCCTGTAATTTCACCGGTAATCATAGCTTTCAAACGGAACACGACAATACTCATTAATAAATAATAAATTAATAATTTACTGGAGGATTTAAAGAAGTGTGATAGTATTAACATAGTAACATCACCAACAACCTAGCAAATATGATAATTATAATTGCACTTTGTATCATCAATTCATCAGTCATCACTGAGCACTTTGCTCATTTTAAATGAACTGTTTTCTAAGTTCTTATTAGAAATAAATTATTTAAACCTAATACCTATGAAAAATGTGCAGAAATATAGTAGTAGACGAATCATTTTACAAGGACCTCTATTGCTGCAAAATTAATAATTCTGTCGAGTAGACAAAGTGTTGTAGATCCATTTTTTACTGTCCTAACTTGTTAACTTGAAAATAAAACATCTAAGAAAACCAGCTTAAAAAACTTAACTATACAAAACAAAAGACAGTCATCGCAGGTGGCCCGGAAATCCTCAGATCATACAAATTCGGCTAAAGGCTATAAAAATTTGCCGACGCCATTTTAATTACACCTGGTTGCATATTTTATTTGTGACTGTGTATGAATGAGGTACAGTCAGTTACTGTAATTACCTGACCCCCTCTTGCATAAATGGTTGAGATTTTTTTGAATACGAATCGATAGAATTTTATAATTCTTAATTTGATTTATACCCAAAGTCTCTGATTCAGATAATTTATGTAAACAAAGTAATGTCAAGTGGTGCAAAACATTTTATCACTAAATGTTTTTATAAATAATCATCGATAAAATTAAAGTGAATGAATTATAAGAACTATGCAAACCAAATACCGTTGCCAAACAATGTTTTTTGTAGCGTGTCGGAGACACGGTATACGATAGTCATAATCAGCCCTTTTAAGCCCAGTGCTAGACGTAGGCGTCCCAAAATCGATTTCCAATCGAAACAGTTTGCAGCCGTTTTCATCCAAAATGTGGCTAGATATGCTACTTACAATATGAATCTATTTATGAGAGTTGTAATATTAGTGTTGTTGAAGATGTAAAAAATGTGAAAATGTTAGGATCTCCTGCATTGTTACCAGTATCATAAAATATTTTATACCAGAAAATCTCCTTTTATTAATACTCGTAACTTTGTTTAAAACCGAAAATTTATGAAAATAATTACGGTATGATTATTTTTTAATTATTATTTCTTAAAATCAGTACTTAAAAGAAAATAGAACCCCTTTTTTCGCAATTTTATGTGAACTAACATTACGAAGATATTTTTTGACCTATACGAAATCTACCCAAAACTAAAAAAAATATGAAAATCATACGATTTTTTTGTAAAAAAAACCTCAACCATTTGCGCAATTTGGGGGTCAGCTAATTGCAGTACTGACTGTACACGTATTGAGAATAATTTGGAGAATTGATTCGGTAAAATCCCTCGATTTTTCGTACGGGTTATTAGTTTTATTGGACTGTGTTACTATTATATGTTGCTATCTATAAATTTACAGGATATGAGGTCATCAGAACGTGAAGGGTAGTTAGGTAATTATTAAGATTGTGCTAGTAGCTGGTATGGCTCAGTAAATATTAATTAATTTTACCAATTATTAAAAAAAAATTGGTCACAAGTAATATGAAGCGTTACTAAAGATCTTTTCAGAATCTTTTTTAAAACTATGTGTTTGCTCATTCGTTATTTTACAAACATAGTTTTTGAATCAATTATTGTTAATGAGAAAAATTTAGTTTATAAACCACAAAGAAATCCACTTATCCACTTACATTCATTCCAAATATTTTATTTGGTATAAATAAATATTAAAATACGTTATTAACGTGTAAGGGCAAAAAATATTTAACAATTCAAAAGATTTCCCAGACCAGATTCGTATGCCGAACCGTAATGTTGCCATAAAAAATAATGGCTCTCTGTTTCGACTGCGTTTGACGTAACGATGTGACATGGAAAACGTATTTTCACGTTTTTTTTTTCGTATAATGAACCAACAAGCCGCAGAATGAAATTTTAATTTCATTTTCAGCGAATTACTTTTTTAATGAGTTCTTGCAGATGACGATTGAGTGTTCAACTATTAATGTGTTGTAAATAATTAGTTTTCATTTGTTTTCTGTTCCTTTTTCACTTTTTTTTTCAGTTTATTGTAACTTGGCTTAGTCGACATTGCGATTTCTCAAAGTCAAAGTCAAAATCATTTATTTAAAATAGGCACATACATAGAAGACACTTTTGAACGTCAAAATGTACAAAAATAATTGAATTTAATGTAGTCGCCCTTCAAAATTGAATGGGTAAGAAACTCCAAACCTCTTTTAAAATGTTAACAATATTTTGTATACATTAATAATTAGCTTCTGCCCGCGACTTCGTCCGCGTGAAAATTGTTTCTCTATTCCCCAATCCGTTCTCGAGATATCATCAAAAAAGCCATTCTGTACAAAATGTATGAGAAAGTGAATTTTCTACATATTCTTTTTCGTGTTTCTTTCGCATGTTTTAATAGTTATTCTGCTATTCGAGGCGGAAACAAATCCAACAAATCCAAAATCATTAACATCGGTCGAGCCGTTCTTGAGTTAAAAATAGTGCAAATAACCTGACTTTGTTTCATATATTTAAATTATATGCTTATACAATTAAATTAGCAAATAATTTGATTTTGTCTCGACTCTAGATTCCAAAGGTCTCTGGAGCAACACCAGCCACCATGTTTCCAAGCATTCTTATCTCGGATATAATCCTCTAATTTGTAATATGCTTGTTTACAAAGTGTGCTTTTAATATGTTTTTTTTTTTTTTTTTTTTTCATTTTGTTGTGTGTCTAAAAGAATAATGTAACTTGGACACGATACCGTAATATTTCGTAATATTACAATGTTTCAACTTGTGATTTACCTCTAATAACACATAGTGCAAATTAAAATTAAGCCTCTTACGGTATGGCTCTAAAGCATCTGTCCTACCGCCGGCGATCAACGAGAAGCGAGTAGAGCTAGCAACTTTCTAGTTGCTAGCTCACCAACTCGTTTCTACGAGTTGGTGAGCAACGAGCAGCGAGTGTGCGACCGCGACGAGCGATTACTGGCTGATATGCGTTTACGTACGGTAGCCAGCACATCAAGTTACCACAAACTGTCGAATTTTCTCGTTCGATTTTGAACTTAATCATCAACATTTTAAAGTTTAAAATCGTTTGGAGAAACTTGAGAGCTTCGTGTAGATTGATGTGCTGGCCACTGTACCAAGCATAAGTCTCTCAGCGAGTGTTCTGCCCGCCAAGCGAGCGTCGCTGAGTGAGTACTCACTTTTATAGCTCTTGTCGCTGCGACAAACGAGTACTCGCCGGAGGTGTGAGCAGTCAGCGATCAACAATTAATATAAGTAGGTATCTCTTTTACTTACACGGGCCCTTACAATCTTTTTATTGATCGAGAAAATCGTTGATAGCTAGTCGCTTCCTCGTTGGCGGTGTCACTGGTGCCTATAAGATACCTACTTCAGAAGCATGTAATAAAAACATCCCAAAGAAAACGTAATCCCTAAAAAACCATCGCCCAAATAATTTACGAGTTACCTTGTTTTGCCAACCAAATTTCGAACACATCAGCAAAACCCGAGATCCACAGCATCAAACATCCCTTATTTGCGCTCAAACTAATGGAATATCGGAATATCGAGTGCACATAATGCAGTGTAATGCGTCCCGTATACGTCCCGTGTACCTGTCGTACACGTGCGGGATACCTGTCGTATACGAGCCGTACGCCCGGTGCATTAGTGCTGTGATGAATGAACTGTATTCGATATTAGATTTCCGGACTAATAAAAGTGAGGTATGAGAGATGGTTCAGAGATGTTTTTGGTACCTGTCTGGGTCTATATTTTAACGTTTTGAGTACTTACCCTATACTGTGGGATACATTATAACTGAAATTCGAAAGGTTCACCTTCAGATGTCATTTTGCTTACTTTGTGTTTGACGGTACAAACTTTAATTCTTACAAATCATGCATAATAGTCCAGTCATTTCGTCCGAAAAAAAGGCAAATAAAAGAAAATGAATTTGCGCTTCTAATTTTTTAATATGTTGTAGGGGATACCTAGAAAAGCTTAACTTGAGATTGTCGACCAAGCTTTCCTAGGAGCTTTCGCCGCCATCTTGGAAAACGCTTAAAATTTGTTTTTCGGCAATAACTCGGCTATCCGATGAGATTCGAAAATTTTTGTAGGACACTTTTTGTTGCTTTCTTTGTGCTCTACAATAACGCCTGTCGAAGTCGAAGTTCATTAACACTCTCGAGAAAAATCCAGAGCTACGGTCATCGGTGGAATTACTCAAACAAGAAAAGGTCGATCCGGAGGTTCTCACTTGCGCGGGAGAGCAATTCCTTATGGCCCTATATGGTGGTGATAAGCACGAGAAGTCCATAAATATTTTGCGATTCCATCGCTTCGCAAAATCAATGACAGCGAATAAAGTGAATCACCTCTCACTACTCCCGCCAACCAAAAGCGCTGTGCGTCAACACATTTTCCGGACGTATCTCCAAGTTCAAACCTGGCTCGGATTTTTCAAGGATCCACAAGGATGGGGTTGGCGACAGACCAATCGAGGGCTCGAACCAATCACCAGCACCGCCGAACCCGCTCCGCCTGAACTATTAAAGCTCATTTCCTGTAAGTGTAAAGGAAATTGTGAGGCCGCCTGTGGGTGCAGAAAAGCGGGAATCAGTTGCTCCGTTATTTGCATGCACTGCAGTGGGCAAACATGCAGTAACGTCGCCAGAGTCGACATTTTGCTTGACGACGACGACGATGTCTGTAACGATGATGATGACGATGCTCTCATCGAATCAGCATCATTTCCAACGTTTCAACAGACACAACAACTCGAAGAGTTTACGGAGGACGAAGATCTTCAGCCTGGACCATCCAAGCGAAAAAAGACATGAAAAAAGTCCATCGTTCGTGTCTCGAGTGCAGAAAAAAATATTTTTCTCTCCGTTTATTTTGTTTTGTTTATTTTGTATTGTAAAAAAATATTTTTTTTTACTGCACAAACAAATTATTTGTTTAATAAATTACTTTTGTGTGATCCTTAATTTGTTGCTCTATGTACTTATTTTATCCCATCAATTTCCTGAACAATTTCCCATTCGATTCGACATCCAGACACAACCGAGCGAGCAGCTCGCTCGACGCTGAGTGTGGATTCACCGACTTTGCGGCGCGCTGGAGATCGTAATTTTTGTCCAACATAAAAAAATCCAAGAAGGAAATTGTAGGTCTGAATATGCTCTACAAGTTTGAATTCCACAATTTTTCATATTTATTAAGACCCAAAGAAAAAAAAAGCTAAAAACAAAAATTGTGTCCTAAATTTTTGACTTTATCGATCGATATCAAGATAACGATGCATGATACGCTAAAAATGATTTGGGCGTTATTGTAGAGCACAAAGAAAGCTACAAAAAGTGTCCTACAAAAATTTTCGAAATCTCATCGGATAACCGAGTTATTGCCGAGAAACAAATTTTACCCCTTTTTTCAAGATGGCGGCGAAAGCTCCTAGGAAAGCTTGGTCGACAATCTCAAGTTAAGCTTTTCTAGGTATCCCCTACAACATATTAAAAAATTAGAAGCGCAAATTCATTTTCTTTTTTGAATGTACGTAATGACTGGACTATAATGCCTTGTTCAAAGACGGGACTCAAGTTGGTAGGTATAGGTACGTAACATCCACAACTTTAGATAACTTTGTTTCTTCGGTAGGTACATACTGTCACCTACTTCCAATTTTCTCATAAGAGGTTTTAAAAGTAGTTTTTTCAACTATACACACGGCAATACATACGACTTTATTACATCGTATAGACGCTATAAAGTCGAGCTAGCTTACTCGTGTTAAAAATTCGGCAGTTTTCCCTCCCGCATGGAGGGAGGGCCCTCTTCAGTGCACTAATTAGTGTAACCTTAATTGAAGAGTGGCGCAGTTGACGAATGTTGTCATGTTATATTCGTATAAAGAAAAATTTGGTACCTATATTTTAAATCTAACTCTTCAGAAATAAAGTAGATCTGCTAATAACAACGCTGCGATTACAAACCCATACAATATTGAAAGCATATGTGTGTGTGGGTACTTGTACATCTTAGCTTACCCCATAGGGCAGTACAGGCTTGATGTTATATTAATGACGATATTATGTACCAAAAATTGTACATAATATCATAAATGCTAATATTTATTACTTAATAATTTTTATTTTACTTTTTATTTGTAACTGTAGGTACAGTTCTAAATAAAAAGTGAAATCATTATTTTTTTTTATTATGTCTTTGACATATCCCGGACCTTTGGAAGTCGTACGAGGGGCCGAAGCCAACTCGCAAAGGCATGTTAGATGCTTTCAATTAAATGAAGCACCAACCGACGACTATCCCTGTATTCTATATGTAAGTGCACCCAAGGACAACCCGCGGTTGCGGTAGGACTATTCCAGGATATGGAAAAAAGATATTGAACTTTCCGTGGCTAAAGTGGACTTTTAGTGTAAACGTATGGAGCTGTGTTTAAACCGAATGGCAAGACATTAAATTCAAACAACTTATCGTCAAATTGAAAACGGAGATTTTTTATTATGTCTTTGACATATCTCGGGACTCTGGGGTCCCGAACCTTTGTAAGTCGTACGAGGGGCCGAAGCCAACTCGCAAAGGCATGTTAGATGCTTTCAATTAAATGAAGCACCAACCGACGACTATCCCTGTATGCTATATGTAAGTGCACCCAAGGACAACCCGCGGTTGCGGTAGGACTATTCCAGGATATGGAAAAAAGATATTGAACTTTCCGTGGCTAAAGTGGACTGTTTATCTAAATACACGGATAATAAAATGGCAGGGGGTGACTGGCACACTCAATAATGGGCCCCGGAAACGGTCGCTGGCAAATAGAAATCACAATAATTATTATCATAGCAAAGCACTCGATAAACCTACTATTTTCACAAAAAGTTTGTGTTAGAAAGTACTACTTCTACCTACCCCATTAGAGATAGTCGTGACGTGTGTATTATACCTAAATATATAATATATTTACAAATTACAATTATGTACAGGTTAAGTGTACGGCCAAGTTCTCTGCAGTTCTAGTAATGCGTTAAGTTTGAGAGCCGCGATGATACGCGATGGGGTGTTGTCGATGGTTTCAATATCGATAGAATAACAATAATAACTTTATTATTGGCAAGTCAATGACATAATATGGTCGATGAATCATGGCTAGTCCAAACTTTGCGCAGAAGGCTGCGTAATAACATTTTTTAGGAAACACAATATGATGACATGAGGCGAGTGTGAGTGAGAGAATATGCACGAAATTTCAGAAATCCTATGTTGAGACTGGCCATGATTCATAGCCCGTATTGTGCAGACAACTTGTCTGCTGAACGCATTGCTAGTAAATGGTTTAAGAGCACTACAATAATACGATAAGTAATGTCGATAGTTTTAATGTCGATACCCCATGGAATACTACAATTATTTATGCCCTATCCTATATCTTGAATCTCGACCCTTGGTTGACTGAATGCGATTGAAACGCTATTATCACAATTATAATCCTAAATCTACCACAAAAGTTAAACATTTTATGTCCAGAAATTCACTGTCCATGCCAAGGTTGCCTAGAAGAGATCGCAGTATGCGATAAGGCCGCTCATTTTATATTTTGTTGTGTATAAGTTTTTATTTTCTTTTGTTATGTGTAATCTGATGTACAATAAAGTATATATCCATACTAATATTATAAATGTGTAAGTAACTCTGTCTATCTGTCTGTCTGTCTGTATGTTACGTTTTCACGCCTAAACCGCTGAACCGATCGTCATGAAATTTGGCAGAGATATAGCCTGGGATACGGAGAAGGACATAGGCTACTTTTTTACGCGATATAACCGACATCCACGCGGGCGAAGCCGCGGGCAGAAGCTACTAAATAAATAAATGAAACAAGTTCGTGCAATTTTATCGATAATATAAAGGTATCCTTACGTAGCAGCACACCACTAGTAGTTAATAGTAACTCGCCGTCTAACAGGGAACGTCTTTGCTCTCTTAAGACAATTTCCAGGAGTATGCGCCATTGCATCCAGTTTAAGTTCTTCGTTTACCACTATTCTGAAACGAAAAGACGAGGTAGATGCTAGATAGACTTACACATATAATTTTACTTCTCTTCTCAAAATGATTAGACAGTCAGTGAGAATATTAGCGAGGCTCAGTGCTCAAGAAGTGCCAGTCATACATACTCCATCATCATTGTTCAGCCGAAACTTGACCACTGCTGGACATAGCTCTCTTCCAAACTTCTCCACAACGACCAGTCCTCTGCTTCTTTCAGTCAGCGGATCCCCACTACCCTTGCCACATCTTTGTTAAGCTTTGTGGGAGGCCTATCCAAGCGGTACACGGCCAAATGGTACGCGGTCGCGTCTCCAGAACTTTTCGATCACATTGGCTTTAGGGTCTGTGAGCAATGTGCCCCACTGCTACTTCAGTTTGGCCCCCATCCCCGGTATTTTCCTTTCATTATGGTGTAACTTATTACATTTGTTTTTATTTGAGAAAGTTATCGGAGTTTTCGGAAGTGCATAAAGGAAATTATAATAATTATTAAAATAAAAATAAAAATGAGTTATATAACGGCAATTTTTTTTATTAACGTTGGTCACCAGACTTCATTTCATTCAGCAATATCTGCACCCTTTTTCCCTCGGATTCTTCAAATCAGAAACCAATCATTCTTCGACTCCTCAGGAGTCGAAGAATGATTGGTTTCTCTACCTGAGTTTGCAAGTGCCATGAAAATGTCGCAGATTTTTGCTATTTCTGGTTTCATAAGATTTGCTACCCCGAATCCAAATTTTTAAATTTTTATTTTTTTCTATCTTGTGACTGGTAGTAACGTACCCAAAATTTCTATCAGAATAAGTCACCCCCGCATCTTAACGACGCAATACCTACACTGGTTTTATCTTCCCCGCTACTAATACAATATAATAGTGAAGCTAGCCGTTCCCACGCCATTCTGAGTATCCATTGATTCTTTATTGAACATACTTTGTTATCGCGCATCTAACTTGACATTGTTCTCCAGTCTCAAGTCGTGAGGATTATCGCTTGTGTGAAAAGGACTTTAATATAAGGAGGGAAGAAGAGATTTAATTTTATTTGAACGGGTAAAGATGGCCGTTGACCTGGCTGTCATTCGACAGTCGTTACGGGTCGTCAGAAGCCCAAACGTCTGCAACCAGCCTTGCCAAGGGTGTCATGTTACCTAGTAACTGGGTGGTGGAGGTCAGATAGGAAGCTGCTTCATGTACAATATTAGTGTTCAGCTATCTTTTATTTCTGGTTCGTCAATTATTTTTAAAGATGTAATTAAAAACATAATACTTTATCGTTATTTTCTTTAAATATTGACGTACGGTGCACTCATCTTAAATAGTTTGTCCTTCTACAAAGGCCTCCTCTGTAGATTTCCATATCTCTCTCTCTCGGCCTCTGAATCTGCTTTGGACCAGCTACTCTTTTGACGGCGCCTTCCCAATGTTTCGTTTGTTCTCCTTTGCTCCATTTTCTATCCCTTAGGTACAGTCGAGTTCATAAATATATGTGCGTTCCCAAAGGTTCAATGATATCTGAGCAACCTTATGCCCTTGAAAATAAAGTCATGTTCACATATTTTTGATCACTTTGTCCGTGCACATATTTTAGAACTCGACTGTACCACTCTATTATAAATCTGGTCCTTTTCTCTTTTTCCTGTCTTAACATTTATGTCCAGTCCCCATTTTTATGTTTTACATGCCCTATTTGGATCTTTTTTTTTTTATTATTATTATCTTCAAACTTAGTTATACTTTTTATTTCTTTTATTCTCACTTTGTCTCTTATTATGACTCCAATTACACCTTCTATAATATTTTGACAAACGTCATGATACCACATAGGATTAATGCAGCCTATATTGTTATCACTGCTGGGTCACAGATCTCCCCTCTGTGAGAGGAGAGGGAGTGGGCCGTAATCCACCACGTGGGCCAGTGCAGGTTGGTAGATGTTACATGTCTTCGAATTTTTGGTTCTAGGACAAGCCGGTTTCCTCACAATGGTTTCCTTCACCGTTTTGAGAGCAGTGATGATGAAATAATTTACACGAAGTAAAGTGCCCGCCAGAGTTTGAACCTACGACTGTCGTGGCTGGAACCAATGAACCGACACTGCTCTATACCACATTAACTTGCTTAAAATCAAATACACCAAATAACGGCTATTTTCCATTTTATCCACCGTCGAACAAACACATTCCCGTCATAACAGACTGTCGGTAATTAAACTGAATAGTTTGGATACAGCCTAAAATTTTAATTAAAACAAACGCCCGATATCCAGTAAGGTATTTCGTGTTAACAGTCGCAGATTTTTCCCCAAAACGGAAAATAAGTGGCAGTGTGGTTTGCGATTTTCCGTCGCAAGAGTTTTAAGCGTTTTCTCGATGTCAAATAAAAAACCTAGTAAATTACATACCATATTTTTTTTTCTGGATATTTAGGTAGTAAATGCAAAATAAATCACTACCTCAATATCTTTTTAGGATATTAACATTTTCTCTTCTATCTTTTGGATAGTAAAACTTTCACATGCGTCTAATCTAGTTAATAGTTTATTATAATAATTATAACTAAAAATTAGCTCTTGCCCGCGGCTTCGCCCGCTTGGTTTTTTCTAAAATAAAACTAGCTTAAGTTACTTTATAACATCAGCTATCTGCCAGTAAAAGTCCCGTCAAAATCGGTCGAGCCGTTTCGGAGATTAGCCGGAACAAACAAACACACAGACAGACCGACGACAGTCTGACGACAAAAAAAAAAAAAAAAAAAATGTTATAAGTACCGTCTATGGTTTCCTAAGCATTTAGTAAAAAGATGTTATTTTTATATTTAAACAGACACTTCCGTTTTATTTATTTGTAGATAAGTGAGCATAAAAAGACTACTTTTTCCAACAAAGTTTAGCTCAACTTGTAAATAAAAGCTCTGTTTAACAAAACAGTGCACCCAATTTTAAGTCTTAACAGTAACATATCTACGCTGGTTCAGCTTAATTAAATGCATAAATTGTCGACACGACAACGCAGTCTACTCTCAATTTTCAAGGAAGTCGCACGACAAATCTGCAATGTGTGCCCGCTCTTAACTATTTAGAATATTTAAAGCACGGTTTTGTTAGCCCCTGTGCATTCTGCCTGTTATGTAATAATAGGAATTTTATTCAAATGTGAAAAACAATTCAATAAAAACGCTGGGTATTTTGATATCTGCATTCTGTTGTCTTGTCTCGGACAAACATTGCTGTGTTTGTGCAAATATTTTAAACTATAAGTACTTCATTTGAAATAAGAATAGACATACCTTTTTTACAGTGCGTTCAACCGATTTTGACTTCTATTGCGTTGGTGGCATGGCAAATGGCAGCTACAGTAATCAGTTGCTATTGTAACCGCTTTTTTGCTTTTGATACCATCCTTATGTCTACGGAATAGAAGTCAAAATCGATAGAACGACCGGAAAAAAGATTTTTTTAAATGTCTAATATTATTTCAAATGGAATATAGTTTATTAGTCAAAATTCACTCTGGTAAGATTGGTATACGTTAATGTGTTCCTCTATCTTGCACTTGTAGTTTAACACTTGTGCGAAAAAGGCAAAAATAATGCTAAGCCGGAGTACGTGCTAGGTAACATTTACTAATCTCGGCTTCAGAGTCAGTGTCAAGACAGGCACTATCTACCAAATAAATGAATAAAAACCGGCCAAGTGTGTGTCGGATCACGCACAATGAAAGGTTCCGTAATAATGGTACGGAACCCTTCGTGCGCGAGTCCGACACGCACTTGGCCGGTGTTTTGTTTTCATACTGTTCAGTCAAATTGGCAATCTTAAATGAAGTCTTTTTGATTCTTTGGATGTTTGTAAATAATAAATATGCTTTTAGTGGGGAAAAAGGTGCACTGAAAAAAATTTTTACTTATACATAACCAAACTTTCGTCAACATGTAACACAAAAAAGTGACTACATAACTTTATGCAACATGTAACCAAAACCTGTGCTGGCTGTTGTGTATCACTTTTATTAAATCAAGTTAAAATCAAGTTAACTTTTATAAAGTCTTGTCAAACTTTGATTATTCCTGAAATAGCCGAAGTAGTTAGGCTAAATATTTTTTTCAGTGTGTGTAAGGATAAGGTTAAGTGGCGATCTATTCTCTCTGCTATTTGATAGATAACTTTTGTTTAGCAAGGAAAAATACTTTATTATTATGGTGAAACACTTTTCTCATTTACTGTTCTAAGTGAAAAAGTACAAAAAAAAACACGATATTAAATTAATCGAATCGGGGGCGTCAGCCACAGGTGCCTCGACCACTGGGGACCTAAGCCACGAACCCGAATTTATCCCAAGAATAAACTTAACATTTTAGTTGAAAAATATGTTCTCTCATACTATTACTCGTCACTTCTAAATCCAACTTAGCTGTGATAGTTTCCTAATAACTTCGTTATCTATACTACTGCCGTGAATTTCTTCACATATCCAAAATCAACCATTTTTCTGGCAGGGGAGGGGAAAATTTGACTAACTAAAATTAGCACTTTGAAGCTTAATATTACGCAAACGGATCCCTAAATCGAAAAATAGTTTTCTTGGACCCGCAATATTTTTAAACGGCCTATCCAACTATTCCTTACACCACAAAGAGAAAAAAAACATCCCCACTTTACATCCCTACAAAAAAAAAAAATTCAGATTGTTTTTACCACTTTGTCGACGTGATTAATATGTATACCCATGCCAACTTACAGCTTTCTAGTACTAAGAGACTGAGCTATACCGCGTCCAGACAGATAGACAGACGGATATGGTGAAAGTATAAGGGTTCCTTGTTGACTACGGAACCCTAAAGATTGACAGAATTTGTAAAACCATTTATCTGCCAGTTATTTTAACCCAGCCTTAACTTGGAATGGTGAAACGGCCCATAAAAGTAAAAAATATAGACTTTGTCAACTCTAAGGGTATGATGGATCAACAGGAGACGTTAACGGGGTGATAATATCCCTATCATAGCAACCCATCATCATCATCTGCCTTGCGTTATCCCAGCTATGTTGGGGTTAGCTGCAGATGCAGTTAAATACCAATTTTTTACATGAAGCGACTGCCCAACTAACCTCCACAACTCACTTACTAGGTAACACGGATACCCTTTGATATAACTGATGTCAGACTTTCGGGTTTCTGATTCCTGATATAAAGATGACTCATAAATGCTGCATTTACAATACACAAACCAAACCAAACAACCAAACTCGGCGAACACAATAACAATGTCGTTAATATTTAAAATGGCAATTGTAACGTTTCATTATTTGGTGTTTGAACTAAGTTTGACAATCGAACGCCATAGGCTTTGTGTGGAGCCCGCGGCTGCGATACGATTAAATACACCCTATACACATATTGACGATTAGTAGTCACAAATGCGGTTAGGATTGTTGCGGAATAGATGTAGGTAATTGATTTCATGGAATCGCGGCTGTTTTGGCACTATTTTTCAATAACTAAGTTTTGTGACGATGAACTGTCCTTTTTTTTTTTGTAGAGTTGGTAATTATCAAATAACTTTTCCTGCTCTGGGCGGAGCGGGAAGGCATGTCAGACTTTTACAGGCTAAAACCCACCCGTGTTCCTTTAGTTGCCTGAATGCCAAGGCCACGGTATCCCTTTCGGACAAACCCGCAACCCTGGCAGGCATCGGTCCTAGCGGATATATGATGCAACTAACTATTTACACTAGGTACTAAATTAAAAGACTAACAAACTAAATATACAAAAAAAAAGGACAGGAAGGGCGGGTTGTTTTACGTCCACTTAACGCACGCGTATACGTCATAAATGGCGTTAACTATCATCAAACCAAAAAAAGCGTTGTTTCACCAAATTATGCCCTTAACGTTCGTTAAAAAATAACGATTACAATAACCGGTGTCATACCCACTGGTTAACGTCATTTTATTCTTTTACATTCGAACTTTGATGATCGGTTTTTTATGCAGTGAAACAACGGTTTTTATTTAACGAACGTTAAACATCGTATGTAATCGTTATTATTTGACGTACGTATGTTACGTTAACCAACCGTTTGAAAAAACCGGCCCTTAGGCGTTGAAGTACTCCGAAAACGTGCCCAGAAGACTGGCAGCATTACCACGTTGAATGGCAATGCTAATTTTTTGGCCTTAGAATGAGTCAGCCTTCTGGTCACGTGAAGTGTGGACCAGTCGGCGAGAAATTTATATATATGAAAGAGAGAAAGAAAGAAAAATAGGTTTATTTTTCACAGAAACACGTGCATACAAAAAGATAATTAACTTGAGTAGGTAGGTATACAGAAAAATAAAAAAATAAACCAAATAGATCTACATTCTAATCACGGGTACAAAACCAAAATAGTCCGCTAGCTGCACGTCATGACTGTGACAAGAAGGCTTCCACTCAGCATGATGCTGTGCTATGAGGGCCCCACAGCACAGCGCTGATTTTCAGTGGTTACCCGGAAAAGACGTACGAAAACCAAGTCAGGTTTAAAGAATTGAACATATTCAACATATTTATTATTACTTTATTTTATTTTTTTATTTATAACATATTTTGAATTGAATAATTTTTTTTTTTAATATATCATAAATAGAGAGAGCGAATTTTCTGAATTTGTGTATATGTGGAGGGTAATCTCCGGAACCACAGTTCCTATTTAAAAAATCTTTCACCATTTGAAAGGTACATTATTCTAGATGGACATAGGCTACAATGTGTTTAAAAAAAAATTGCATCCGTGCGAAGCTGGGGCAAGTCGCTAGTACATAATATAATACAAATGTGATATTAATTACAGTGTGCACCATGACTAACGCTCCGTATACAACAGCGAATGTTAATGATATCTCTGTTAGTCACTCGTGTGTGTCATACCTTACTTCCATGGGAAAAACAATCTACCGCACTTTCGCAATTGAAGATAGCTCATCAGTTTATCATATAGGTAAAGATTGCAAATATTGTAATACATGATCTGATGAAGAAAAATGCAATCGCCATACGAAATTAAATTATTATAGATACTTATTTAGTCATTTTAACATCGTTATCGTTACAAAATAAAATGTACGAAGCAAGAAGAAAAATGAATGAATGTATGTGGAAGGAATAGGGCGTATTTATGCTACCTATTTCCTCCTAACACACACACAAACACTTGTGCAGGCCGCAGGAATCCGTTGGATGCGGGAAGCATAGAACCGGTCGAAGTGGCGGTGCTTGGGGAAGGTCTACGTCCAGCAGTGGACGTATTTTGGCTGAAATGATGACATACATACATATTATATAGACATACATACATACACACATATTTATAAACAGACAAGAAGAAAAGAACAGAAAAATACGTACAAAGGCGATGCTTATTTCTAATGAAATCTCTTCTAGCATACCTGCGATAGGAAAGTAGATAGAGATGTAGACAACGTGTGTAAGAGTAGAAGATTATAAAATATATATAATACATAAAATCAAAATAGCTATACACTAATATAAATACTTATAAACATACAATAAGAGAACATACTTACATACATACTTCTAAAATAAATATCACTCAAATATAGGTATGCTTAGAACTACAATGTAGTGGAAAATATTAAATACATAATAATATGCAACTATGACGAACTGGAAAGATAGTGATCTTTTACTCTTCTTTTAAAGGCTGCAACAGTTTGGCAGTCCCTAATGTCAGGTGCCGTGTGGTGCCGGACGTAAAGAATAGCATCACCCTATTTCTTCCCGTGGGTGTTCGTAAAAGGCGACTAAGGGACTTACTCAGCAGCGTTCTCTATGCGTTTTTAACACCATACTCGATCGCCAACCCGCTTGCCAAGCGTGGCGATTATGGCAAACCCCCCCGATTGGGGGAGGCTTGTCCAACAGTGGACGTCTTTCGGCTGAAATGATGATGATGATGAATGTCAGGTGGCAGTGAATTCCACAACCAAGCCGCGTGTACAGTGAAGGTGAACATTTTTGTTCTTTCTTCGTACATTTATTTTAAGCCTAAATTCTATGCAAATAAACATTTTCTATTTGATTCTATTCTGACCCGAACTTATTGCATGCATAATCAGCCTATATTGTTCCCACTGCTGGGACACAGGCCTTCTCTCTTCGAGTGGGAGTGAGCTGAAATCGACCACGAAAGCCTAGTGCGGGTTGGTAGATATCACAGTCATGTCTTCGAATTATTGGTTCTAGGACATGCCGGTTTCCTCACGATGTTTCCCCCACCGTTTTTGAGAGAAGTGGAGATTGATTCTTATTATTGGTCTTTAATTGGTTTTTAGTAGGAAAGCTAGGCTTCTTGTGAAAAAGCTTATCCCCGAAAATACCCACCATAATGCCTACCTACCATCCTACAACTATACTTTTACTTTTACGAAGCAACATTGCTGTGTCCCACACGACTGCAGGGATGGGGGCCGATTTTATTAGATAGGTCATAATAAAAGCTTAAATTTTAAGGAAAGAAAGAAATACAGAAAAATGCGTTTATTGCAATTGCAGCAAAAAACCCATGAAAACTATAAATAACGAAAAAAAAACGCTTTTAATGCCAAAATTCAGATATTTTTACTGTTCCAAAGTAGGTAGGTAGGTACTATAGCAAATCATTAACGCAAATCGGTACCAGTTGCTTATCTTCACTGAGAGTGCGATGTACGAGTATTTAAAGTATTAAAAACAGTGGCTAGATATATACATTTATATATAGATTTATATCTATCTATCTATCGAATTAAAATTAAAAGTATTCACTCCTTACTGTACACCATAATAAAATTACAAGAACTGAAAATTGGAGTAAATAATATGAAGTAAATTTTTAGACGGCCTTTGTGTATACCTAAGTACCATATGCACGAACGAGCATAAATAAACTATAAGTGACAACAAACTCGCAATCCTCACATAAATTAAATTCACACCAGCATTTAGATCATCACACAATCTAAGTAAATAATAAAATAAATAAAACCAGCTATTTTTCTCACACGTCTCATTACATCTCCTTATATGCATCTCACGGCCGCCACAAAGTCTGTCAAAGGTAGTTCGCCATATTGGATCAGCCATTACAGAAAAAATGTGGACAAGATGGACGTGTATCTTAATGTTGGTAGTTCCGCATACCCGGGCTAGTAACGTAAGCTATGACCATTTAAAGATAGGCCTAATTATGAAGGGATTTATTATAACTACGTTCATTCAGAAAATGGATACGAGTAGGTACATTATTTTGCAAAAGTTAATCATTTATGAGGTTTAATTTGTTGAGTGTGTCCTGCTTGCTGCGATGAAGATAATTATGACAACTCTAAGTCACGACTTTACTTTGGAGGTTGACGAAAACTACTAAACGTCACATGCTATGAAACCAGCGTGTAGGTACTCCATGTCTTGAAGAAAGCAGAAAAAAATATATTTATGACCCTAAAGTCTGGTTTATAAAATGCGAGTTAATTAAGTGATAAAGAAAGAAAATACGTTTACTTGCGGTAAACATGACGCAAAGAAAGAACAAAAAAAAAAACAAGATGGGGGAAAATATGCATCACATCTTCGCATAACGGTCATCGCTCAGCACAATGCTGAGCGATAGCCGTCGACCCTGTTGCGAGACAGAGCCCCAACGCTGGTTTCACAGCGACAGCCGGCGTTGACGTGATGACGTAATTGCCTGTGGCATTTGTTTCTTCAATTTTATTGTATGCCACTGGCAAGGAACTTGCATCGTGCAAATGGAAGCCTCATTTACACGATGCAAGTTCCTTAACAGAAAAATCTAAACTTTGTAATTAAAAAAATGCTCTCTCATACACGCCCATATACGTCTCGGTCAATTCTCCAACTGCAAATATAAGTTTGTCGATTTTCGGACTTTTTCCTTTACTTGTGCTGTGAGACCATGCTTTATGTCAAATTTCATGATTCTAAGTCAACGGGAACTACCATAGAGATTTTGATTTATTTGCGAATAATTATCAAAATATGTCGCAAAAATGGCTGTAACGGAAAGCACCATAATTCGAGCTTAAAATGAATTATATATGTCGTCAAATCATTGAAATGTATCGATTGTTCCGTGGAGACGAATATTCTAATATAAATTGCTTAAATAGCATTATATACTGATGAAAATGATCGATATCTCAGAACTGTAAAGAGATAGCGTAATTTGAACACTGCCATTAGCTTAGTTGGAGCATTTACCCCCTAATTACCTATTTTATATAACAGTATATACCCCCGGGGTACCGATTAAAGTAAAATCCATTGTGTCGGAAAGTAAACAGTGTTATGTACCATTTTCATACTGCGTAGAACCACGTCTCCCGTACCCCTCCTACGTCTAAGGAGAGCTAACTGCGCAATACCCCGCAGACACCCGTTCCCCTTCAACACCCCCTCATCAGGTAGGAATGTTTGTAACTGGTGAGTTTCATTGAATATACGACCAAGAGTCACCCGCAACTTGTGATCATGGGTAAAACCTATAAAGGGAACCCGAGCAAGTTGATTTTTGTAGTACATTGATAGTTCAGTAGTAGTACAGCAGTAGTACATTGGTAGTACATCAGTAATACATCAAGTAAATCTCTCAATAGCAATAATCTCTCCGTAAGATTCAGTTGCTCTCCACATATATTCGAGAATTAGTCGCTCCGCGCTTAGATAGTTTTAATAAAGTCAGTTTAAGTTAGCCAATAATTTCAGTTTAAGGTAGTTTCTAGATATTCTATTAGTTCGTAAGTGCTGATTTGTATATTGTGACTCTATTTTTGTTGACTGTAATTATCGTGTGTTATTTTATTGATTATACAAGTGTTTAATCTGACAGTGTGGTTTTCACTGGTTACGAGTAAGTGCGTTGGTAACCTTTCGACACCCCCGCCTACAACACCTGACTCCCCGAATATCTTACATTTTGGTCCTTACGAGCCGGATAAGGTTTACAAGTAACCATGAGTCAGAGGAGCACCATCACCACACGCAGCAGGCTGCGAAAGCTGGCTGAAGAGCAGAGCGCACGCAGAATTGATGACCCAGTATCGGACTCCGGGTTGCAGTCTGAAAGGGCACCGGGTTCACCGTCTGTCGCACCGACCATGGCGTCAACGTCTGCCCTCAACATCCCCCTGACGGGTGGTCGAGTAATCGACTACAGTGCTGGAAGTACGTCAGAGGGACCCCAGGGAGGACAGGCAGTAGCAAGAGGTCGCCATACGTCGCCGCGAAGCAGAACGTCATCAAAAGCTAGCCGCAAGAGCGTCGAGTATATCAGGAAACGCATAGAGTATGAAGCTGAAAAGGAGCTAGTACAGCTGAAAGAAAACCTTCTCAAGAAAAGGATGGAAGCTGATATTGCAGAGATAGAAGCAGCTGCCGAGAGTGACGACTCAAATACGGAAGCAGGGACGGCACAGCGCGTAGAGCAGTGGATAGACACAACGCCTCAGGTAACGCAACAACAAACAGTGTTGCACCAGTCAGGCCCAGTGTTGTGTCAATCGGATGCAGTGTTGTGTGCCCCGTCAGCAGTGCGCGCGCCTACGGAAATGGCCGCGCCCCGTAACCCACCCGTGAGTCAAAGGCAGCTCAATGTAAGTACGCTTGAAAGTAATGTAAATGTATACCGTGATAATGTGTCGCATGTAATAGATCCGTCTGTGTCAGTACCGTTTTCGAATCTAACGGTACCTATAGCCCAGACGCATACGCCAGTGTCTCAGGATAGAGTAACGTTCCATTTACCTGACAGGTATCCCGTCTTTACCACCCCGGTCGCAAGTGTACCTCGAGTTTCGATACCCGAGTCGGATACACGGCGGCAGAAGAATTACGGGGCGGATGATAAAGAAAGACGAAGGGAAATGTCGGGCGATAGGGACAGCAAGATAGACAGATTGGCAGAGGCTATTACTAGTATGTCGCGACCGCGTCCGGTACCTAGACAGGCGTACGAGCTACCCCATTTTAGCGGTGACCCAGCTGAATGGATTTCTTATAAGAATATGTATTGGGACACAGCCGAACAGTATAATTTCAGAACGCATGAAAACTTAGCCCGGCTTAAGACGTCATTGCATGGCGACGCGAAGACCTCAGTTGAGGACCTACTGCGGTCAGGTACAGATCCTTCCGAAATAATGCGCGCACTAGATGAGGAGTTCGGTCATCCGACGTTAATATTACAAAGTGCACTCAAGAAAATTAGGGATCTACCTAGGATAACTGAGAGTGGCCGTGAGTTAAGGCAGTTCACGTCTACAATAAGGAATGTTGTGTCCCTACTTAAAAACATTAGAGCCGACGGGTATATAAATAATCCGCAATTAGTTAGTGAGATAGTTAACAAATTAACTCCAATACAGCGCGCGCAATACGGCGATTTTGCTATGGGTATAGATAGCTCACAGGGGGTGGACCTAAGAGTGTCACCGGACCTAGAATTAATGTCACACTTCTTACAACATTTAACTCGCTCGACTTCATATTACGTTCAAGCCAGTATGTTCGAAGTTAGTCCAGCCAAGCCACCTGTGAGGCAACAAAAGCAAGCCGCGCGCTCAAGTAATAATAAAGTACCGCCGGCTCAGCGGGTACATACGCATAGTGACGAGTCTAGTGTACCTAAAGAATGCCTAATTTGCAAAAAGGAACATGCCATTGAACACTGCGACGCATTCGGTAAATTAAGCGTGCAACAACGATGGGACATTATTAAAGAGAAAAATACATGTTTCAAATGTTTAGTTAGTAAACACCCTAAGAGGTTTTGCCGCGCCAAAAGGTGCGAGAAATGTGGCTACAGCCATCATATTTTATTGCATGCAGATAAACAGAACAAAGACAGCAATAAACCGGAGGCCGGCAAAACAGTTAGTGAAAAAACGGAAAGCGTCACTAACATAGGGGAATGGCGAGCTACGGCTCTATTAAAAATAATTCCAATTGGAATAACCTATGACGATGGAACGCATCATAAATGTTACGCGCTACTAGACGACGGGGCAACAGTATCACTGATCGACAGTGCTATAGCTTCAGACCTAGCGGGCCCCCGCATACCTCTTACATTAAAAACAGCGGGTGGCTACGGAGTCACTGATTTAACTTCGCGAGCGGTACAAGCACGGATCACAGGGCCAAACGGACAACAACATGAAATCAAATGCCGTACCATGGTCAACATGAATTTGCCAATACAAACTGTGTCCGCTGCTATGCTGAACGATAACGCTCACCTCCGGGACTTGGGTTGCGTGGAGATGAGGGGCGCTAAGCCGATGTTGTTGCTTGGGCAGGATAACTGGCAGCTTTTGGTCAGTCAGGACATCCGACATGGACGATCCGGTAAACCAGTTGCCTCCCTCACGAAGCTAGGTTGGGTCGTACACGGACCATTCGATAGTGCTAACGATGTTAACGATCAGTCAGTAAATTTTGTGACAGTTCCCCTGCCGGATCTGCATGACCTAGTCAAAGCTCAGTTCGAGCTAGAAGCTATAGGTATTTCGCAAAACGCTCGCAAAAATAAAAAGAATGACAGAGCGTTAGAAATCCTAGATAATACTAGCCGACGCGTACCTAATAGTTCACAATGGGAAGTAGGGCTATTAAGGAAACATGATGATGTGGAATTGCCTAATAATTATAATCAGGCTGTCATGGTAATAGGGAAAGCGCGTGTAGCACCTCAAAAGGTGACATCTATCCCTAGGCTCGAGCTACAAGCGGCCTTGTTAGCCTGCCGACTAGCAGACACGGCCGAGAAAGAGCTAGGGCTATCAATAAAACGTACATTTTACTGGACAGACAGTAAAACGGTTCTTAGATGGATAAACTCTGACGCCCATGAGTTTCAGAGATTCGTATCACATAGACTAGCCGAGATTGATAAATTATCGGACCGAGGCAATTGGCGCTGGGTGCCATCGGAGGATAACCCTGCTGACAAAGCGACCAGATTGTCTTGGCCCGATAACCATGCGGTGTGGCTTTCTGGCCCCCCTTTTCTATGTGATCCACAGGAGCGGTGGCCGGTGTGTCATGAGGCTGAAGCGGCGGAAGCGGACCTCGAGCGCATTCAGCGGGTCCACGCTACATCAGCGCCGGTGGCGCCACTCCTTCTCTACGAGCGCTATTCTTCATGGACGCGCATACAGCGCGTTATGTCACGCGTGCTAATATTCATCGGCCGATGTCGTAAGCATCGGTCAACAGCAGAGCTACAGCGTCCCGACCTGGAAGAAGCTCACAACTGCCTTATGCGGTTGTGCCAAGAAGACAGCTTCCGGGATGAGCGGGCCGCCATACTAGAAGGCCTGCCCGTCCCCAACAACAGCAGCATCAAGGCCCTAGACCCGATGATCACCGAGGACGGCTTGCTTCGGGTGAGGGGACGCCTGAGTGCCTGCGAGGTGCTCACCTTCGGGGAAAGGCACCCGATAATATTAGAGGGACGTCACCCTCTAACGCGAAAGTTGATCGCATTTTACCACGGGATGGCTTTACACGCCAACCACGAGACCGTCGTCAACAACCTTCGTGAACAATACTGGATCACAAGGGTAAGAACCTCAGTAAAAGCGGTGGTTGCCCAGTGCCAATTATGTCGTGTTTCCAGAGCTAAACCAGCCCCGCCCAAGATGGGCGATCTTCCGCTGGCGAGAGTCGAGACCTCGCGACGAGCCTTCGTCCGAGTGGGCGTCGACTACTTCGGCCCGATGGAGGTAGCAATTGGGCGGCGCCGCGAAAAGCGGTGGGGTGCATTGTTCACCTGCCTCACCACACTCGCCGTCCACCTCGAGTTGGCCGCCTCATTGAGCGCCGACTCCGCCATACTAGCCTTGCGGCGCCTTATTGCGCGCCGCGGGCAACCAGCGCATCTGTACTCAGATCAGGGTACCAATTTCATTGGAGCCAACACCGAACTACGAGCAGCCCTAAAGGACCTTAACCACGGTCTAGTCAGGGCCGAAGCCATCAACCGAGGCATCGAGTGGCACTTCAATCCCCCGGCAACCCCACACATGGGCGGCTGCTGGGAGCGCCTGGTGCGTTCTATAAAAAACGCACTCCGAAGCACGCTCAAGGAACGTGCTCCCCGAGAGGAGGTGTTGTATACCCTCCTCACCGAGGCCGAGCTGATTGTAAACAGCCGGCCTCTAACTTATGTCTACGACGACCACGACCAGCCTGTGGTCCTGACACCTAACCATCTACTCCTGGGCACTGCGTCCGGGAGTACTCCGTTCCTGCCGGGAGACTTCGAGGACGTCGATTCGCGCCGGCAATGGCGGCGCGTGAACGCGCTCGCCGACATGTTCTGGCGGCGCTGGCTACGAGAGTACCTCCCAACGCTGCAACGTCGTGACAAATGGATTAACAACGTACCCAATGTGCGGGTTAACGACGTAGTTGTGATTATAGACAATAATAAGGACAGGAATGTATGGACAAAAGGTGTAATTAAGAATGTGTATTACGGCAATGACGGTATTGTTCGTGTAGTCGACATTAAGACGTTAAATGGGGTCCTGCGTCGGCCCGTAGCAAAGATTATCGTGCTTCCCACCGACCAAATATGATGTAATGCGGTTGAACCCTTTTACAGGGGGTGGAATGTAACGGAAAGCACCATAATTCGAGCTTAAAATGAATTATATATGTCGTCAAATCATTGAAATGTATCGATTGTTCCGTGGAGACGAATATTCTAATATAAATTGCTTAAATAGCATTATATACTGATGAAAATGATCGATATCTCAGAACTGTAAAGAGATAGCGTAATTTGAACACTGCCATTAGCTTAGTTGGAGCATTTACCCCCTAATTACCTATTTTATATAACAGTATATACCCCCGGGGTACCGATTAAAGTAAAATCCATTGTGTCGGAAAGTAAACAGTGTTATGTACCATTTTCATACTGCGTAGAACCACGTCTCCCGTACCCCTCCTACGTCTAAGGAGAGCTAACTGCGCAATACCCCGCAGACACCCGTTCCCCTTCAACACCCCCTCATCAGGTAGGAATGTTTGTAACTGGTGAGTTTCATTGAATATACGACCAAGAGTCACCCGCAACTTGTGATCATGGGTAAAACCTATAAAGGGAACCCGAGCAAGTTGATTTTTGTAGTACATTGATAGTTCAGTAGTAGTACAGCAGTAGTACATTGGTAGTACATCAGTAATACATCAAGTAAATCTCTCAATAGCAATAATCTCTCCGTAAGATTCAGTTGCTCTCCACATATATTCGAGAATTAGTCGCTCCGCGCTTAGATAGTTTTAATAAAGTCAGTTTAAGTTAGCCAATAATTTCAGTTTAAGGTAGTTTCTAGATATTCTATTAGTTCGTAAGTGCTGATTTGTATATTGTGACTCTATTTTTGTTGACTGTAATTATCGTGTGTTATTTTATTGATTATACAAGTGTTTAATCTGACAGTGTGGTTTTCACTGGTTACGAGTAAGTGCGTTGGTAACCTTTCGACACCCCCGCCTACAACACCTGACTCCCCGAATATCTTACAATGGCCGTTTTTTTATTTTATATCGTTGACAAAAAAAAAAAAACAAGCTTTTAACTTGATTTTTTAGAGCGCCAAGGGTCCGTAGACCTACATATTTAATTTCAACTTAATACCTCCGCGCGTTCCTGAGAAAAAGGGACAGACAGACGGAAGGACGGACGGACGGGCGGTCAACGAAATGATCCTATAAGTTTTTCCTTAAAAGACGAAAAGCTATGAAAAAAGAAACCTACATGACGCTAAAAAGACTAAACGTTATTATCTCAGCATAAGATAATAATTAGAAATTATCCAGAGCTATACTCCATTTATAATAGCATTAGACAGAAGTTAAAAAAGGTTATTTTTGATGCACACTTTATAACAAAAGTACAATAAACTTGTTATAGTTACGATTGACGCCAAATCGATTAAAATGAATTTATATATCAGCTATCACACTTAATTGTAATCATTTAAAAAAACAACCATATGAAATTAAGTAGCTTTCATTTAGATATATTATTTCATTCCAATTTAAAATTACAGTGCCTATGCTAAAAACCTAAAAGAAGCAGGAGTCAACAATACTGCAACGCTTTTTGTTTCACTATAATCCTACCAAATCTAAAATATTACTTAATCCCTTCATAAGCTGTGACAGCCGGGGATTTCTAATTTTACTGGTTTATGTCGTCTGTGAAATTGACTTGACAATGTTCTAAGATTGTCATGTATGTCATTTACTTGTGAATACTTTGTTTGTTATTGTTTAATTTTCGTGATTTTGTTGTTATTTATTAAAATAATAAATAATATTTAGTTATTTCTTTATTATTGTATTGTTATCAGTGTTGTCATTGGGTTGTTTTTACAAAACGTTACTTTTTTTTTGAGCTATGAGTGATCCCGGTGCGGGACCGAGTGGCTTACAACATATAAGTGCTGAGTCTGACCAAAGCCAACGGCGAAAAAAACGTGGTCGAAAAGTTGACTCCGACGAAATAATAATGTCTCCCAAAAAAAAGAGAACGTTGCGTGCTGTAGAAAAACAACCTGTGATAAATATTTTTAAGCAATTGGAGTCCTGGCCTGCAGATACTCCTCATTATAGGACTGAGATGATAAACAAAATCGCAGAAGTTGCCGGTAAGGATGATTCATAAAATTATTACTATAAAAATATTTGAAACTAACATGCATTGTGATAAAATGTATTATATTTTAGAAACTCCGCACATGATTTTATTATTTACAGGCGTATCTCGGGCTACTCTGTCCAATATTCTCAAAGAGTACAACATAAAAAGTCGCCTGCAATCTCCCCCTCCCCAACAGAAGCACATGAAACGTGATGATTTTGATGACATCACATTTAGTGGAATATGCAGGAAAATTCATTCCTTCTTCTTTAATAATGAGTTGCCCACCTTGGAAAAGATGCTGGAAGCAGTTAACAGTGACGAGTCTCTGCCAGATTTAAAAAAAAGCAGTCTGTATAAAATAATTAAATAAACATTAAAATTCACATAAATCAAACGGAGCAGAAAAAGTGCACTCATAGAAGTCATAGACAAGCAGGAGATCGTCCTTTGGAGACTAAAATATCTTCATGAAATAAAAAGGCTAAGGAATAAAGGAAGGAAAATATATTATTATTTAGATGACACTTGGCTAAATGAAGGTACAGTGCTTCTAAATTTCTTAACAGTTATTTATGCACTAAGCAGTGTATGACCTCTTGCATTCAATAACATTATAATTAATTATACAGTTAAACATAATTTCATAAAATTGGTTCGTGAAATGAATGGTATTTATATTAATAACCTTTTATCATACAAACAGGTCACACGAAAAGCCTAATATGGCATGACACTAATAATAAGTCTTCAAAAGAAGCACATTGGGAAGGTCTATCTGGTGGTTTAAAAAATCCAACTTATAATCGGTCATACTGGTATGTATTTTATGGACTGTCCTCGCCATAAAAAAATGAACACCCCATTGTTATTGACTATTAATTAAGTAATACATATTATATTGTATTATGAATTAACGCATGCAAAGTGAACTTATAAAGTTATAATTTTTGTTATAGTATTTATCTATGAACTATTTCCAGCAGTGAAATTATATAGGGGGTACGGAATAATTGACTTGTATTAATTTTATTTCACAGAGTTTGTGAAGGGTTTTTAATGGATGCTGCATTAATATTTGATGCAAAGAAAGGTGATGAAGATGACCACTCCGAAATGGACGCCTTCAACTTTAATAATAATAATAATTTATTTATTTACACTTCAAGACACAATCATCTGTGTAGCCCTGACTCTTGTACTAGGATTTCCTGTTTCATAAGAGCCAGACCTCTCAATTTACAGGGAATATGTTATAGAAGCGCGATAGACAAAAGTGAAAATGGTTCAAGTTAATTTTGTCAAAAATTGAGAGTGGCGCTGTAATTGTTATGGACAATGCGCTATACCACTCAAGGACATTGGAGAAGCTGCCAACCACAGCTACACGAAAGGCAGATATACAGGAATGGTTTAAAAGCAAAAATATTCCTTTTGAGGAAAAAGATCTTAGGGCAACTTTATTAGAAAAAGCAAAAATACAAAGACATTTATACCAAAAGTTTGTTGTAGATGCCATGTTGATGATAGCCATCTGGCTAGAGAGAAGGGTATTTCAGTATTGCGCCTCCCACCCTACCACTACGAGTTCAACCCTATAGAATTAATATGGGCTAAAATGATGGGGTATGTGGCTCAACATAACAAAACGTTCAAATTAGACAAGGAAAGAAAATCAATCAATCAATTAGAAAGAAACAATTACTCCCACAAGATCTGGATAGTATTACGCTAGAACGATGGCAGTCTTGCGTTGCTCATGCAATTAAAGAAGAGGAAAAGTTAAAGCATAATGGATGATGTGGTAGAAAGA
The DNA here is from genome assembly GCA_947523025.1 of Dryobota labecula. Lineage (NCBI taxonomy): Eukaryota > Metazoa > Arthropoda > Insecta > Lepidoptera > Noctuidae > Dryobota > Dryobota labecula. The sequence goes on from OX383300.1 coordinate 2,326,699, forward strand.
TTTATTATTAGGTAACGTCGGTGAAACTTTTTCATCTTTATTCTCTGATGATAGTGACTAAATTATATGATGAAGACGAAGTAGTTACACCAACTATTGTGTGTTGAAAGTTGTTGTTTTAAATAAAATATTGTAAAAAAAAAAGACTTTTATTTCCTTTAATCTTAATTACATTTAAATCATCACGACGTAATCGTTTGTTTCATTCATTCGTTTCGTTGTAAGTAATGTGTGATGAAGATGTTATTACGACCTATTTATCAAAGTTATGTTAAAACATTTTTAGTTTAATTGTTTAAACTTTTAACTTTGAATAAAATGTTTCGCACTCCTGCTTCTGCGAGCCTCTTTTTTCTAATGTTATAGTAAATGAAGTATAATTTCATGATAATTTTTCTCCTTTGTTCATTTACTCTATAAGAATACTTACATTCCCAATATTTCAAAAAATTAAACCTCCCTTCTCGCCAGAGACTAAATTATTTAACAATATCTCAGGCGATGCCAATATTTTACCAGATATGTCAATTTGGTCCGGTCCGCCATTATTAGCTTTAAAGAAAAGCTAACAGAATTTAAAAGAATATTTTCTAAGACACCCGCCCGCGCTGGAGCTGAAAAATTTAGCAAACGGTTTCTTAAAACTGGAATTATTAAACTAAACTAAAGAGAGGTATTTTACAATAGATGGGCTTATGCTTTAAGAATTATGCTATATTGGATGAACACAGTTTTATAGGAGTATGAGTTAATCTTTAGGATACCTACTATCTCACCTAAGTAATCATTATGGTGAGAAATAAAGTGGTAATTTGATCCTTTTCCCGCACTAAACATAATTTATTATGGTCCATTACACATATGTATTTATGAAAGAAGATATCAGTGGTCCATTCATTTCTAGGGTTCCGTACGTCCAAATGAAAAAACGGAACCCTTGTAGGATCACTCGCGCGTCTGTCTGTTTGTCCGTCTGTCACAGCCAATTTGCTTCGCATCTAATAGATGAATTTCTGTAACCCAAACACGGACTTTAAACGGACGGAAATAAATTAATTTTGAACATGGAGGCCAATTTTGGGCGGCACTAAAGGAAAAAAAAATACATATCATGTGACATATCAACTGAAAGGACTTAATGTGGGGGGGGTCTTAATGTTTTTTTTATAATCATTCAATAAATAGCTTTAAAGATAGCGAGCTAAACATTAAAAAAAAAAAAAAAAAAAGTTCTTTATAATATATAGATTACAGGAAAACCTTTAAGAAGCCAATGGTCTTAAAATAGCGTGGTAAATCTCTCAACATTGAGCCTACTTATATTTGCAGTTGGAATGCATGGGAGAACATGTGTTTCACTACAATGTTAAGTTTTGTGATACCTAAATTAATTCCAACTGCGGAACCATTCATTGTTTGTGGTCCGACACGCAACTGGCCGTTTTTTTATTTATTTATGATAAGGTGCAAGCATGACAACATGGTTACGTAACTGAACATCTTACCATGGAAAAGCCAGTTTTTTTTTTTTTTTTTTTAACTCACCTCTTACTGGAATATAGTTAATTGATTTCCACATCCAACTAAACGCTGTTATTATTTCAACGTGGCATTACCCATTTGAACCTATGACCTCCCCTTCACCAACTTAGCCATTTCGCTATTGTCGCTTAAATCACAATAACAAAAGTTTCATAATTTAATTACGGAACTCTAGTCCGTAATTACCATTTGGGTAAGCTACCATATTTGGTAGAATGCGGTAGAAATATATTATGGTTCTATTTGATAACCAGTTTGGCATTTTATGATTTAATTAATGTGCTGTTGTGTGCAAATAATGTAATGTTGACTGTCTCGTGGTCCAGTGGACGTAAGCGTGACTGCTGAGAGTGAGGTATTGGGTTCGATAGATTGAGCAAAGTGTTATTGGGTTTTCCATCAGGAATTTCTCAGTACCAACACGGTGTCTGGATCTTGTTATGTTGGACTTGTGAGGATTTTGCGGGGTTTTTTTTTTCGCTATATACCTACTACTGCTGTGAATTTTTACATATATCGAAATATAACCATTTAGCTGGCAGGGACTACACACTTAGGATTACGCAAAGAAAAACGACAAACGAAAAATGATTTTCACACACTCACAATATTTTTGAACGGCCTATCCAACGATACCCCACACCATGGGATAGACGAGAAAAAACATATCATCCCCACTGTCGTGTAGGGAAGGTAGCCTAAAAAAATAATTTCAAGATTTTACTACTTTATCGGTGTGATTAATATTTATGTATACCCAGGCCAAATTACATCTTTCTCCTCCCCGACCCTTGCTCGTAAGCGAAGCGCCAGCTCGCGCCATAGCTGAGCCTGTAGCTTTAAATCCCCCTAATAATAATCATGACCCTGATTTTATCCAGCCACCGTCGGTCCCTTGCCATCCTCCCTCCGACTCTGCCCTAAGTCGAGGTTCGTAACCCACAGGGGGTGCCCTTAGCGCGCAGTCGTTTAGTTTATAAGTTTTACGCCCTGGCTGGAGGCTTTAAGTTTTTAGGAGCTTAAGGCAACCACAGGAAAGACCGGTTAAAGAGTCTCAACCTCTCAAGGTTAACTCTGAGATGCCCTAGTAAAAAAAAAACAGCTTTCTAGTACCTACTAAAAGTCTCTGAGTTAAGCCGCGGACAGACAGACAAACGGACATGGCGAAAGTATAAGGGTTCTTTGTAGACTACGAAACCCTAAAAGTCATTGTCGTTCGTTAGTCTCGCAAAAACTCGGAAATGGCTCGACCGATTGTGATGTAACTTTGGTACGTTGTTTGTTGTGAGAAGATTCATAACCAAAAAAAAACTTAAATTATAAGGCATTACAACTCATGCCCGGCCATAGATATAGATTCATCCTATTAATATATTATATAATAGCCCTAAGTAACTGAAAAAGTTTCGAACGCAATTAAACTAAATCAAAATAAAGTAAATACCTAAAAATAATGTCGAAGAAAAAATACAAGTTGAGTTTATTTTCTAATCAATGTCAGTCGGTTTTTGTATAATGAATAATACGTAAATAGGTTAAGTCGCTGCTTATCGCAACTGCGCAGTACTCCGTTATTATCGGCTGTCCGTTCTACGTTGACAGATAACAAAATGGACGGCGGTCGGCAATAGTGCAGCAAGCAATTAATTTGTTGCAGTTCTTCTTCTTCTTCTTCGTCATTCCTTCGATGCTGAGGATCGTGACCACATACGACGCGTCTCCAAGTTATGCGGTCTTCTGCATTGTGGACCGCTCGGTAATTGCTGCCTCCAACAGCTTTCTTGGTCGCGTCTGGCCATTTTGCCTTGAGCGCGTTTTCCTTCCACCTTTCCTTTTTAAATTGGGTAACCCAGCCTACCCGAAGGACAGGATGATGACGAAGTGAACTTAATTATTTGCTTAAATAGGTAGAATAAATAAGTATAATATTACTAATTATAAATTAATAGAGGATATGGAAATTGCCCATTGTGGCACCCTATGTAACAGTTCTACATTTATATCTGTAATTTTTATGGTGTACATAATAAAGAGTATTCTATCTATCTATCTATCTATCTATTGCATATGTCCCAAAATATATCTACCTCTGCTAAATAGTCTCCTTCCAGGCGAGACAAGAAAAAGTTGCTCGCCGCATCGAAAACGCCTGGAAGAGAAGAGCTATTTCAAATTATAAAATAATTATTTCATATTTTTTTTTATTTTATGAAAGGAGATCTTCCAATTTGCCATAAACGCAAATTATTGGACAAGTATACGCGGTCAAGCCTGGACTCTGAGTTTAGCAATGAACCAAGCTCGAGGTTTGTCAGCGAGCTATGGAGCGCAGTATTCTTGGAGTTCGACTTACCGACCGGATATGGAACATGCGCTCTAAGACACAAATCGCAGACAAAAAGCTGCCATGCTCAAATGGGACTAGGCGGGACACGTTTGCCGCATTCGGATGCATTGTAGACTAAGACCTTCACAGCATGGGTTCCTGAAAACGTTGAACGGCGGAAGACCCAGACGTAACTGGCGCGACGAACTTGATGCTTATAGGAGGGATTGGGCCATATTGGCTCAGGATCGAGTTGAGTGGAAAAAGGAGATCCCAGGTTAGGCCAGGGATGTCCTTTAACTTTTCCTTTTCTCCTTTGGGCGCTGCAGTGTGACAATAGAGGCTGATTATTATTATTTTGTTTATTTCATATAAATAATATTTTGAAATATCTAAAATATAAAATCATTTAAAAAAAATATATATTATAATTATAGCCCACCGGTATCGGAAACAGGGTCCAAGCTACCGGCCAGGGCTCCAGAGAGAGGAACCTCCTAACAATGCGAGCCGTGTCCAGAAGTATCGCTTTCTGAACCAAGCCCTTGATCCAGTTGCCCAACGAGAGTGCGGTACTGGCCTTATTATTATTAAGTAGGTAGGTTAATTAGTTCCTTCTAGCATGACACTGACCGTAGCAAACGGCACGTACTTATCAACGTTTCACTTTTAATAACTATTTAAACTAATTAATTGTTAGTATCGCAATTTTGTTTGTGTATTAACATAATAATACTCATTATTATTTTGTTTGTAATTTCTTAAAATAATTTAACAGGAAGTTTCATGGCAAAGGTTATTTTTTGTGGTCAGAATCTGATCCTTATATAAGAGTGAGTCATTCTGACATTTAAAGGGGACGGCGTTAATTTATTCAAATAATAGAATTATTTTTATTAAAGTTTAAGTAGTACGAGCTTCTCGTTTTAAAAATAGAAAATGGTGAGCAAATCTACAGTCTACAAGGCCTTCAACGGGTGTATTCCCGCGGTCCTCATCGCCGGTGTCCCCATTAATAGTAATTCACAAAAAATGACGTCCTCATCGCCCGTGTCCCCATTAATAGTAATTCCCAAAAAATGGCGCAAAAAGTTCCATTTTTTTTAAGTCCTGATTTTAGTAACACCTAATAATAAAAAATAAGTACTTAAAAGAGAACGGAACCTTTTCTTTTCGCCATTTTAAGTGAATTACCATTAGTGAGCACACGGACGGTGGGGACAGCGGAAATACACCCTTCAACGTTCTCACATACACAAAATATGATACAATCTATAAAAGAAAAAAAAATACAATACAATTTTATTTTATTAAAATTACAATCTATTTAAACTGAATGACATGGCCACAACTACAGTTACAAATCTGAATAAAAATCATGTCCATAAAAGCCACTAATAAAGTGTTGAAATTAGAATTGTAGATCCCGCCAAACAGTAGTTATAAGAAAAAGTAGATACGATAGAAACATAGCTATTATTAATTTAACACGTAAACGAACTCAAATTACATCATCTCCTAATTTACCGCTAGATCGAAACATACATCTAACATGTCAAAACTATATACGTCTTATTAATATGCAGCTGTAAGGTTAAAGTTGCGTCATAAACACTAACAAATTGGCTCCGTAGTAGTAAAAACGATAATTAGTTTGAAATCAATCAATCATTTGAGAGATAACCCTTACATAGTTCACACGGGTAACTTATAGTTAACAGATGGGCTTGGGCCGTAAAAATAATGTTACTGTTTATCTATCAACTCGTTTTCATTTGTTTTATGCGTAGAATATTGTAGGTCACCTGTTAAGTTGTGCGCATTCGTTGGGTTAAAGGTTTAACCCTAAAGAAGTGCATGTGAAATGTCAAATGTCGAAGCACGTGTATGACCAGATGTATGACCGACCGCAGACATGGCAAAACGAGTGTACAAGGATCGTAGCAAGTGGTGTTTGTAGACTGCATCATCATGTTTTGACGTGTGTAGTGATTTCTTCTTCAGGGCAACATAATATGAAACATTTACCGCACCCACCACTAACTTAAATCCTACATTCTAAAGTAGGAATTTAGTCTTGTGTCTGTGCCAGAAACTAATTCAGTGAGTTGTCAAGTTACATGCTCAAGTAAACTGCTTAACCTGTCAAAAAATAAGCGAACAAACATAACGAAACTTAACGCCTGTTTTAACCCTCTCAAATAAACACTTGGGAAGTGTCAATAATTTCCGCGAGCGAACTTAACCCTACCGCGGCTAATGCTTTAAATTTCACATATTCACCCAGGCTTTACGATTTCGGGTGAACAACAAATTTATCGCAAGAGCCCCTTAACACTACGTCAAATCGCGAAGTTTTTATTTGCCTGTTGATCCCCTTACTGCCCCGCGTTATGGCCCATTATGATGTATTTGAACACATTTAAACATTTTGAATGCTTTCCAACTTGCATTAAATGTTTATTATCAGATTTTTGAACTCATACTTCATTTTTTTCTGAGTTATACGAGAGGTGACATCTTAAACTTGTTTTTTTGTAAAGACCGCGTTGAGATGAAAACGTTAAGTGTTATCGTTTCATCTGCGTTGTAATGTTAAGGTTTTTTTCTTTAGGTGAGACTTTACGTGACACCTCTGTTCTGTCAGACGATTTAAATCAAGCTTCAGATCATAAATATCATTAAAATATTATACTTTGGTATTTTAATATACCTACTCTGTTCGCTTGTTGACGAATCGTGGAAGTAAAATGACCGTCTATTCGTTGTAGCGGCAATTTTTTTCCTAAGAGAGCACGGATGAACCCCATCTATTATACTCCCTATTTCAGAAGCCTCAGAAGAATGGCCCTTATTCAGTAGATAATGTTTATAGGCTGATAGTATGATGAGTGATCACAACATTTTCTTACTTAAACCAGATCTTTATTTATTTATAATTATCGTTTACAATATTAAAAACTTGTATAAAATACATTATCCTGCACACTCAATTATAGGTAACCACAGCTTACACATTATCGGGTACACATGCTCTGAATACATAATAAAAAACAATATACATTTTATTATAATTTTTTTCATCACATAGTGTCTAAAGTGTCCTCCCTACTCCTGCACATTTGAGGACGTAAAAAACGCTACTGAAGCCAGGATCAACGTGGTCACCTACTGGTCCAAGTTATCTGGTTAACTAGATTAATGTTGTATCATCGATTCGAAAGAAGAATAAAACCCACCTTTGCCGTTTAACCCAGTAATTGTACCCAGGATCGTTGTGCACTCTAAGAAATCGATTTACCTGGGGTATTCGCATCGTCCAGGCTCAACACTTCACCCAAACGTCTTCGATGCACCCAGCACTGTTCAATCATCTTCATTCACCCAGGCTTGTTCAATCAGCTTCATTCACCCAGGCTTGTTCACCCAACTTCATTCACACAGGCTTGTTCACTTAGCTTCATTCGCCCAGGCTTGTTCACTCAGCTTCATTCACCCAGGCTTGTTCACCCAGCTTCATTCAACCAGGTTTGTTCACCCAGCTTCATTCAACCAGGTTTGTGCACTTTGCTTCATTCACCCAGTATCCTTCACCCCTATAGTTTTCCATTCATCCCGCAACTCTGCTAAGCGTTTCGCCATATTTTAATGCCGGGATAGTTGGGCCATAAACTCGTTTGATTTATTTTATGATCGCTACACGTGTGTGGTTGTTGTGTCAGCGGGTTATTAGGGTTTTTAATGAACATTCAGGGTGTTAACTTGGGATATTAAAGTAACTAATAAGGAGTGGGTTTCTGATGGGTTTCAATTTGGTTGACTAAGTGTTTTGGTCTATGTGGGCTGAAAATTGCGCTTATACCTAAATAGGTGCAGCTGCCGGGTGGTTTTCGTTTTTTTTATTTATTTCGTAAGATGATCCTTAGCAGCTGAATATAAATTAAATTTATTAAACATACCTACATTTTAAATTTTTATATTGTTTTTTTTTTTTGTAATATAAAAATTTTAATTTTTCCTTTTGTTGTGCCCTTACAGGATCCATATTTTTGTAGCTAGCTTCAAGCCTAAAATTTTTGTAGCTAGCTTGTAATATATTTTTTACAATAAGGAATGCAATAACTAAAAATTATCTCTTGACAGAAATGATGACCAAGAAAATGTTGACTAATAATACTTTTTTTTTTTGTTTCGGTTTCTCGATGCTAAATGCAAATCAGGCTGAATTTCGTTTTCGGCCCAAAAATCCATTTTCCGTCGGTTTCTACCAATCGGTAACAAAATTAACACAACCAGTTTTATTCTAGACCTAAAACTTTTGTAGGTTTTAGATCGACAGCGAGACCTTTGCATCATGCTGCTCAAGGTTTTTAACTCTTCTGACCTTGAAAAGAAAATGCTTTTTCTATCCCGCCGCTGCCATAGGAACCCAACCCGATAAGCTAGCATGAGCTTGGTCGGGATTAATGGCGCTGCCCTAAAGAAAGCGTTCTTATTAGATAATGGAGGCGATCAGTTAATGCGCCATTTTAATATTATGTTATAAAGTGAAAAACCTTGAGAGGGGTAGGTACTGTCAGCGCTATAGGAGCGCTGACGGTACCGTAATAAATAAAAGGCTTGTTAAATTGTATATATTATGTAATTATTTAGGATCTTTCAGCATTTTCATATTTTTATCTTGTATCTATTTTTTCTTATGACATGTGCTTGTCAGCTCGGTGAGCCGACTTTCTCATCCTTTCTTCTATTCTAAATACAAATCAATGCTTTTTACATTTATTTATTTATCTATCAATTGCTCGCTGCACTTTCAGTAAACACCAAAGCGCGCAGCAAGCCAACAACATAACATTTAACTTAATTAAATATTTATTTGCTGTTCTAAATAAATATGTCAACATCCGGCTCCTATGCCATCAAGGCGTTCAGCAGATTGATCTCCTGCGTTATGGGAGCATATCGAGCAGTATGGGTACGCACTGGCGGAGCCGCGAACAGGCACCGCAAGGCACAGGCGCGCGACCGCCGCAGCCGGTCCGAAGCAACCAATTAACAGCGAGCTAGAATAGTCGCGTCATCGATCTTATTGTTGAGCAGTAAGTAGTAATGTATCAACAGAGCACACTTACGTCTCAATTTCACATATTCATGCCATTTATTCATAATAACAACCGCTGAGGTTTCATGCTAGACCATGTTATATTACAGCCTCTACAGTATTTAGGCTATTTCTTGGCGCGGTGTGAGCATCATTCGTCTTCTTGTGGGTGTGAAAATAGGTGATGAAGGAATTATGTTGATAATGCACAATGTATGTAAGACTTTTTGTTATCTATCTAATATATCCACGAATACTTTTCTATTTTCGGTTGAGTGACATGTAAAGTACCAACTGTTTTCATTTTAGTAGTAAAGTTTTTTTTAAAGTATTTGTGTCATGATTTAGAGAGAAACAAAAATTGTACTACCTAATGTAAAAGAAAAACAGGGCAAGCCACACCTGAATCAAGCCACACTCACTTCTGGGTAGGGAGTGCAATCTCGGTATTCCAAGATCTCGAAATACCGAGATCTTGCACCAATTTTGCAAGATTAATCTTGCATCCAAAATCGCACGCGATCTCGGAAGATTTGCAAGATTATAAAAAAAAGCTAATCGAAAGGCTATACGTACTCCGCTTCTTCCTCTACATATTCTGATGAAATTGTTGCAGTAGACCCAGCAGACCGTGATGATAATGATGAAAATATGCCTCTATCTTCACTACCACCTCTCTCTCTTGATGAAGAGATACAAATGATTTTGAAAGCCCGCCCACAAGAACGCCCTTCACGTTTAACTCGTTCATTATTTGATAAACTTGTTAGACAAGAAATCAATCTGTTTGAATCAGGCGGGTTAAAAGGGCAGCACCTGCAGAACGGGCCTTTTCTGCTGCTGGACATTTGGCAAGAAACATCCGAAGCCAATTGGCAGACAACACTTTAAATATGTTGTTTTCTTAAGAGTTTTTCATTATTTCTCCCCTACAATAAAATAACTTAACCAAGTTTCAATAGAATACTTATAATAATTAAACATAATTAGTAAATTTGCGAGATCTCGCAAAATACCGAAATACCGAGATTGAAATTTTGCTGCAAGATTGCACTCCCTACTTCTGGGCATGGTTCTTTTATATAATATATAATATAACAGGACATGGTTTAAAAAAAAAAACCTCTTGAAAGCCCCACAAATAAATAAAAGGAACCTTCCAAAATAATCCAATTACAACTAACAAGGTACTCCACTCTAAATTAATTCAACCCAATTAAACGAACATTAGAAATTAAACGAAAATGTTTTAATTGAAAATGTAATTTTATTATAATAATATGTAACGAGTAAAAGGGATGATCCACTTAGTGTGAGTCCGGACTAATCTTGACAAAACACTCGTTTAGCTAAACCGCGGCAGTATGAGTTAGCTGTTAGTTAAACCTAGTGTCCCTGCAGGCTTATGTTTAGAGTTATATTAGTCTGTGCCAGTCTTTTCGAAGTACTATTTCGTTATTCCTAGGACCATAATAAATGCATTCAATGATTTCTTATGAATAGCCTTATATCCGTGGCTGGCATGAATATGTTGACATGTCTAAAATTGCAATTTGTCAAGACGGCCGTTTTAAAGTCTTGATTTCCTCTGGTAAATCGGTAAATTAATTTAAAGTATGTGTTTTAGTTGCTTTAACGGTTATTTTATGCCATATTTTAAATAATGGCACTAAATAAACGAAATTCCCCAAAGTTTGCATAATAATAGACTTGTCAAAGTCAAAGTCAAAGTCAAATCATTTATTTCAAATAGGCACGAAAATACACTTTTGAACGTCAAAAATTACATGAATAGTTAATAGATTCTAGTTGCGCCTTCCAAAAGGTAGTTATGTATGGAGAAGAATGGGCAAGAAACTCATACTTACAACATACTTAATCTTTTAAAATGTTAACAATAGTTTGTATACATTAAATAATAATTATAGGTCAAATCGTTCACTAACAGTTATCAACTCATTCACCTTCTGAGTGGGGCACAATAGTAGGTAAACAATGTTATTTTAAAGACTAACACATTATTATTAGGTATAAGATAGCAAACAGATGAGGAATATAAAAAAAATATGAAGTACCTACTCAAATCAAGCAATTTTATTTCTAACTGAACAAATATTAAACTGAAACACCACGAACATATCAGTTTCCTGGTGCAAAAGCAAAAAAAAAAGAAATAGTAAATTGTTTATTAGGCCACAAACAATGGAACATACTTATCGGATACCTATTATTAAGCCAATAAAAAAAACATAGAAGTCGACATGTCAATGTGTTCACGCCAGCCACGGATATTGTAAAGTGATGTTCTGCTGATACGCCAACCCATATTCTACACTAAACCTCTTCTCTTCTTCATTTATATCGTTTTCAACAAAGCAACAGCAAAACAAATGGAAATAGTAACTATTTATATTGGTTGTGTTCATCAAAATTATCAGTAACCTGAGGTAAATAACCTACGTAAACTACATCATCAGGACCCTTCTCCGTTTAGGTATACTTCGGCAATAGTCAATCTTAACAGAAAGGATGACCTTTGATATTCTCTTCATGAAATTATTTTAGCCTCGCTATAGATATTGTGGCATGTTATAAAAGCAATACCAATTGCTGAAGGAAATATCTAACGTCAAAACCATGGGCTACCGGCATTAAATATTATAATATTATGTCAAACGTTAATCTTCCTGACCGACAGCTCGCTAACTGCCAGCCCCAAAGGGACGTTAGCGTGAGGATACTCAACCAATATTCATATTTCACATCGCCATGTTTATGATGTGCTCATGTCTTAGAAATAATTGCTTTCCCCTCATATTACTTTAAAACTTAATTTATGTGGAAAGGAAAACATCGCTCGGGGCTTCTAAGTATGGGTAAGGGTAAAATTCTATGAGTATTAAAATCCCTCGGAGTGAAACTCCACCTATAAGTACAGGGTCAATTTCTGCCAAATATAAAGATTAGAAAAGATTTTTCTAATCTTTATTCAAATATAAAGATTAGAAAGCAATCATCAAAATTAATTAATTTTCCTTTAATTTAAAAGTCATTAAAAAAATACAAAAGGTTAAATTAATTATCATGACTTTCATTATTAATTATATGAACTAAGTATATAAAATTCGTCAGCGCCATAAAATTAATCGTTGACAGATTTCAACGAATAATTAATTTGGAAATGGTGACAACAGTAATAATTATAGTACTTTTGTTTATCGTCAAATTCGGTTGTATCCCCCATATTTCACGGCATCACAAACAAACCATCGCGCATAATTACAATTTATGACTGAAATAAAATTCTAAATCATTCTCGCTGAACAAAACAAGGTAAAATTTAATAATCTGTATTGAATTACGTTCGCGCCATAGACGAGTATTTTATTATCTGTCAAAGCATTGTTTACGGCGTCCATTTTAATTCGGATTCCCACCTTTTTGTCATTATACACCGACAAGGTTATATTACGTATAACGGTATAACAAAGCCTATCGCCATCCAATGTACAAATGAAAGCATTTATGTAAAAAGTAGTTAAGTGCTATTTTTGCCGGATTTTAGGGCGTTTTTCATTTTTAGCCAACCCACGTCCTATAGAATAATATTACACACGTTAACTATATTATTATGCACTTCAATTAACACTTAATACTTCCTAACATTTTACGGTGAAAACGTCAGGTTAGCCCGCGAAAATCAAATTTTCTTACGTTATTTGCAATTTACAGGTCAGTATTAGGTTGTATGTTGATCTAAATATGATTCGCGGCCGTATCAAATAGGTACTTATATTTTATAGAATTGAAATCATAAAAATCATCAATACTCACTAAGTTCATGTAACCATGTAACCGTGTAAATTATCTTATCTTATCTTAACCCTATTGAATTACTATTTAATGACATTTGAGGACAATTCTAACATAAGGAGTTGAATTACTGATTCTAATGATTATAATTCTGTAAAGCGATATTTGTTGCTTTCGCGAATCATATTTTAATGAACATACAACCTGACACTGACCAGCAAATTTCAAAAACCATAAGAAAAATTGAATTTCGCGGACTACCTTAGCTTCTCTTAAGATAAATATTTCAAAGCAACAAAAAAAAAAAACATTAATGTTTTTAACTTATAAAAAGATATTTGCAGTAGCCAGCAAACGATAGCAATTAAAACAAAACACGTAATCCATCCCGAGCTACTGTTTCAATGAATGTTAAAATTAACAGTATAAGTATTGGCGATGTTTAATTAAAACCCTCTTGAATCGTTACACTTCCAGGTGTTTCAGGAGTTTCAGGAATTCGCAGAAAATCTCCCCCCGTCAGAGGAGATGATTTACTATGGTTTGACGGCTAGAATTCAAATTAAGAAGGGGATATCAAAAGTTAATTGGCTGTTTAGTGAAATGTCATAACCCCATTTAGGTTTTTATTAAACTAAAGGTTGTACGAGTTTTTGATATTTAAATTGAGAATTGTAGGAGTTATTGATATTTTAATTGAAAAGTGAGAAATTTTGGGATATTTCTATCAAAGGTAAATTAAGTAAATTAATAGTATCCCTCCCAGTCTTGCCTTGGCACATAAGATGTATTCATAACGACTTCTGATAACTTTATTGAACAGCGGGAGTAAGGGTTGATTCTGAAATAATCCAACTTTCTGAAGTTTTTTTTCCAAAAAAAATGTACCTACAGTACGTAAAGTAAATGTGGTACTTTGACGGCTACAAAGGGTGCTCTGCTACCGACAGTTATCTATACAGTCTGTCCTGCCGACTCTTGACTTTGTATCGTATCGACAATTGACATTGTCATCCATAACTTTAATAGGTACAGGAACGGAACTTTCTAGTAGGAAGATCAAAATAAAAAATAAATGTTTTGGTTTTCGATTGGTGATCTGTGTGCGCGTCATTCAAATGCTACCTATAAGCCAAAATTCAAATTTCTTTTTGCATAGATCTTGAGAAATACCGCTGTGACGGACAGAGAGCTGATCTTACAAAAAACCGTTTTATTTTTATTGTGTTTGGGTGGCTCACAGCTATCAATACAAAAGTAACAGTGAGGTAATTGACGACCAGCCATTTACAATCCTCCACAGTTAGCAATAAACTGTTGTTGGACAAATTTTCAAATTGATTAAGAATTCATTCATTTTTGTTTTATATACTTTTTTAGTTTGGAACCCTAAAACGTCTACTAATAACAAATTAACGACCAAGCAAAGCGACAAGCAATTTTGCTTATTTAACTTGGTTAATCCTCATTTTAAGCATTGTTCAATTCATACTATAATAAGCGGAGATTATGCACTACAAACTAACACTCAAAACATGATTTCAAACCCTGCCTTAATTACTTATACACGATACCGTCTGGTTTCTAGACATGCAGCAAAAACAAACACCACTCCATCCCTCTCACACACACAGAATTAAATACCTCTATCTCACTCCCACTTACACACGTCATTAGCGATCAAATCGGACATGAGTATCGACAGATCGGTAGCTTACCACCTAATGTACGCAAAAAATAATAGATTCATAAAATTATTAAAAGATAATAGATATTATGTTTTATTAATAAACAGTGTGTGAGATCATTAAAATGAGTATAAAAAGTTTTGTAAGGCTATTAAAAATCACTTTTGAAAGCTTGATTGTCGATTCTTAGAAATTAATTTCATGGTCAATGTATGCAGATAGATTATTTCCACGAAGGTAAGGACTTGGCATGTTATCTGTCATAAATTAATTATTCTGAGCAAATTCATATTTGGGTGGTTAAAAAAGGAATCAGAATAACAACACTTATCCTTATCATCATCATCATTTCAGCCGAAAGATGTCCACAACTGGACATAGGTGTCCCCCAAGCACCGCCACTTCGACCGAGACTCTAATTGCGTAACACTATCAGTCCCAATCTGAATGATTTTGAAGGATATTGCTAATCGATTAATTCATAATTATGTTCATTAATTTTGTCCGCACAACAACGTAAATATCGCAATGAATGTTATTGAACTGTCAAAATCAAACCCATTGCTACTGTGTGTTACCGGATATTATGTTATTATGATATTATGTTACCGCTGTCCTGTGCTTCTCGCATCCAACGGATTTCTGCGACCTTCACAGTACTTATGTATATCTGATTAAAAAGAGATTTCTTTATTGCATTTATAGAGGTATGAGGAACAGGGTGTAAAGTTCACTCATACTCTATGGAAAAGGGAGTATCCTTCGGAGAGACGGGTGTTGTGTCTGATGGGCAACTGTCCGGCGCACGGTGGTTCGAAACTGCTATATGAGGGACATTGGGTTTTTTTTTTAGTTTTTTTAGTTCTGTCATTTTGATGAATAATTGTTAGGAATTTTTTTTCTGTAAAACTGATAGTTTGCCCGGAAAAAAAAATTTAAATTTTTGTTGTAGGGAATGGAACATAAACTGCTAAAATTTGGCCAAGTCTTGACAGGTCTTGCTTTAAAGCTACTTTATTCTTATTCTTTGGCTTGTTGGCTATAATTCTACATTATCAGCGCGCGCCCATAGTTGCCCGTTCAAGAGTTATGAGGTTCAGTAAAATTGATTTTGTTTTTGATTTTTGTTCAATAAAAGGAAAAAAAAGTAAGTAAAAGGTACTGTTTTATTAATGATGTCATAGGTAAAATAATTGTGTTACATTAAAACACTATAATTAAGGAACATTAATCATTTCAAAACATATATTTATCCAAAAAAGTACAAAAAAATATTTTTCTGTTTGTAATTACGTTCCAAAAACAAAGAAAATTTTGTTTAAATTTATCATGTGCTTTAATTTTGAAAAAAAAATTACCTTTTAACAATTAAAATAGAACACAGTTGCTTATTTGCCTGAACTAGGTTGAACCTGTGCTTCAGGCTAGGAAGTTCATAAATACTTAATGTAATAAATTAACAACGAGTATAAAGTGAAAACTAAATCTACTTTAAGTTAATAACAGTAAAGTTGCATGTTAACGTAGATGCCGCGACATCTATCAATGTATGGAATGCATTAAAAAAACTTCCCTGAATGACGATACCTAAGTGGCGTTAGTTTGGGACTGTGGTCAGGCCCGATACAAACCTATTGCTGCATAATCAGCCTGTAATATTCCCACTGCTGGGACACAGGCCTCTTCTCTGTGAGAGGGACTGGGCCGTGAGGTGCGGGTTGGTAGATGTCCCATGTCTTCGAATTTTTAGTTCTAGGGTATGCCGGTTTTCTCACGATGTTTTCGATGAAATAATTTACACAAAGCAAAGCCTGTCTAGGTTCGAACATACGACCTACAACTCGTAAGTTGCGGCCATTACCACTGAGCCATACTTGCCCATTGTTAAATAAAAGGCTAATGAATTTTAAGTAACGTATTTTAGTTTTATAGAAAACAATGTGCCTGTTCCTATCACAGTTGAAAAAGTAAGAGAAAAATATGGCCACTGGAGTGGTCAACATAAAAAAAACTAATTCTAGTGTTGCTATTACAATAGCTTAAAATACTACTTATTTCTCCTAATTTATTACTATTTTATGTTTTGTATTGAACACCCATCATTGCTGACTAAGCAATTTATTTTGCCAGAACATATCGAAGCATTGTCGTGTAGCAAAAAAAGTCACATGAAGCTATTATTTCATTCTTAATCACCATAGCAACACAAACAATTTTGTTACCTTGAGAAGGATAAACTGCCAAATATAAAGCAAAGCATACAGTTATACATATGATACCTACATAGAATAAACTGCTTCATATACCGACCGTAATATTTTTTGTCAGCCGTCTGTGTGTCACTGTGTTCCTATAATATATTACATCACATTAATTTAAATATACAAGAGAGCATTATGTATGCTATGAATCTATTTTTTATGTGACAATGTGGGCAGATATTGTTTTGCTGGATGTGTCATGAAACATTTTGGATGTATTTACGTTTTGATTTCATCGTCATCTGCCTAGCGCTTTCCCAACTATGTTGGTGTCGGCTTCCAGTCTAACCGTATACAGTAATACCAGTATTTTACATGGAGCGACTGTATATCTGACCTCCACAACCCAGTAACTGGGTAATACGTTACCCCTTCGTAAGACTTGTTGACAGACTTTCGGGCTTCTACTGTAACGACCGTCAAGGATCTATAAATGATAGCCGGGATCAAAGGCTTAAGGTGCTCTCTGTGGTACGGAGGGCTCTTGGTATGTAAAGATGGTCAGCCATCCACAGACTAACCGCGACAAGCGTAGCTTAATCTGATCGATCGACGAATCGATGAATCTAGGTTTACGAAGTTGTGGTATTAATAAAGTAAAACATAAATGTATATATTTTATTTATTGTTAGTATGTTTTCTTTGATTTTATAACAAGATTAAATAGTTTTTTTGTTTTCGTTTGTTATTCTGCAAGAACCCCTCTACAGATAAAGGCCTCTTCCAAAATGAGCAAGTCTTCTCTGAATTTTGCTGAAATCATCCAATTTATAACATAATTATGATGAATTATATTTATTTCCGTAAATTGGTTGAAAAAAAAAAACACTTTAACATATCAATAATGAATTATGTTTTGAAACTAGATGAGTTCGGTGTTTCATATCTGAGTTAGACCATATTCAGGACCATGCAGATTAGTGGCTGCGATGGTCTTTTGAGGAAAAAACCACACAGTGGACCTGTCCAGTCATGCACGCATTGGTCAGTAATAGTGTAGCCCATCTCAGAACTTTGTCTCAATCAATTCAGTTCGTTATTGTCTCATTGCAGGACAGGGCATAACCTGCTTCTCATAGAAGTGCAGATCATTGACGAAAGCATTGATGAGTAACACTCTTAAAGGCTCCTACAATCAGGCGCGACACGCGACGCGACAAAAAAGCACCGCGTGTAGCACGATGAGCGGTGTCTTTGTGTCGCGTCGCGTGTCTCGCCTGATTGTAGGTGCCTTTAAGAGTGATTTCAGGCTAATAAGTTTAAATTAGTTGTTTGTGTTTAGTTGTTTGTTAGTTGTTTCCTTTTACAGAAAATTAGTTTTGGTTTGAGATTCTACAACTATTGACGTGTACAATAAAATTCAATATTGGTACACATGACTATATATCAAACTATTCCAGTATAACCGGAACTCGCATTGTATAGAATTTCCGTGCAATGAGAGGTCAGCTTATACTGGAAAACATAGCTTGATATTATAGCCGTTTGTACAGTGGCATGAATTCTGAGCGCTCGGTTCAAGAGTGGGGATCGGTTAGAGCACTGTAAACCTATGGTAAAAGATATCCCCACTCTTTCATCGAGCGCCCAAGATTTGTGCCGGTCACTGTAGTTTCCATCCTTGGTTTTAGACCTACAAGAACCCTTTTTTCCAGTAAGACATTCAGATGTAGAATCAAAATAAAGTACCGTACATGGGTTAAAAAAAAAAAAACAAAGCGCACAACAGCCTCATCCAGTCACCAAACATCCAAGTCGCGCCGTGATCAAAGGGCGGCACCGAGCACCGTCAAAGCACATCGGAATCCACTAATTACTGCTCAACAGCCATCGATGTTCATCCCGACAACGCTAACTACACCAGTATCTATGGCATAGCCACTATATTAAACGGGAATTCGTACACAGATTCTATGAATTAATGAAGGAATATTCGTTGGTTTGTTTAGTGTAATATTAAGGGAAGTTAAGTACATGTTTATTTTAATGTTTATATTTGCGAAAAGAATATGATTTGTAGGAATATGTGTATAAACAGTTCAATAAACAAAATAAAACATGCCGAATAAACAATAAAAATAACTTCGCGTTTCCAGAAACCGGAAAAGAAAAAAAAATGAGAACAGGAAATCGTAAAGTCGTAGCGAACGGCTCATTGTGATACTTTTTCATTTATTTTACGATCCATTGATTTCCAAAATCTAAATAAAATCTACAAACTATAAATAAAAGGTTTAGTGTAATTTAAAACACTTTTATAGCATATCATCTTAAAATTGATCTAAACACAAAACAACTAAACTTTGAAACACACATAATAAATAAATTAATTTTATTAGAACATTAGAAGTCATAAAACAAATCAAAAGACAATAAATTTTATTTTTCTACCCCAATAAAAAACTATAAAATTATTAAAACAACCAGAAACTGAGCTCAATAAGTCGTAAAATTTATCATTTCGTAGATACTCGTAATCTGAAAAATGTTTATTTATTTTATCTTCTATCAAAAATCATGAACTTCATTTTTGTGCCACTAAAAGAGCTGAGCTGCCTCGTTGGTCTAGTGGTCGCAAGCGCCACTGCTGAGCATGAGGTCCTGGGTTCGATTCCTGGGTCGGGCAAAGTGTTATTAGGTTTTTTCCATCTGGATTCTCAGCCCGGAGTCTGGATTTGTGCCTAGTTAATGAATATAGGCTAGCCCCTTATTAAATTGGACTTAAACATAATTGGCGATATCTGGTTGTACTATAGGTACTATCGGGAACATCCGAATCGGATCACCGTAAGGACTATTTCTGCTTGCAGCGCTCGGTCGCGAGAGTAATGCTTACATAAGCTCATCAACCTGGGGGTCTTTTATTATTTTATTTCTATTGGTCGAAAAAGGATGGTCAGACCTCTGTGATCATCTAATCATTGTATGTGAGCCTGAGAAATGTATTAAAAAAAAAATATTCCTATGTATTTTTGTTTTATTTGTCGACGCAAAAAGTGAACATCGTGAGCACGGGATTTTGTTTTGATTTTGAAAGTGTGCCGATGCGGATGTCTATTATGGTACCTCTGCCTCACCCTTTCGGGGAATACAAGCGTTATGTTAGGTTTGATGTTACTAATTCAGATTGAGCGAAGCCTATTGCGAATGAAGCATCCCTAATTACATCGTTAACGCTTCAAAGATGACCTGTTATAACGTACTCTACAATCTAGAGGGCATGATGACACACGCGCCCTTCAAAATCCAATAAACAAAATTATCGATAAAAAGAATCGATTCATTACGGAAAACACTCAAAAATCGATTACCGATGTAATTGGAATCGCTTCCTTATAGATATTTGCTGTGTGCTATCTGAAATACATTTGCGTATTTTAAGGGATTCGGGTATGGTTTAAATGTAAGCTATAGCGGTTCGCTTTTTCTAGATGTAGTTTAGACGCTTAACCCGAGTTTAGTTTATTTATTTATTTGTGTGAATACTAAACTAAAGCGGCCCTGTTTGCTCCTGTTATTTATTTATTTATTTATTTATTTATCACATGGAAAACCAACAGCTTTACATAAACACAATAAATAAACTGGCATAAGAAACATGAAGCCAATTATAGGTATGCTAAGACAAAAGCTCTTTTATTTCAGTATCTATTCCTACAAACTGATTACTTTGGTAATATGTGCTTAATATCTCATACATCTCATACTAATACATCTATGGCCTTACTTATAAACGCGTAGTAAAGTTATACTAGGTATAAACGTCAAAAATGTATGGTTATACCGAAGTTATTCCTAGGATAACTTTATAAGTAAGGCCGCTATACTCTGTATAAATACCTAAAATTGAATTGTAATGTCCAAATAATAGCTTTTTATTAAATGCATATAAAAGTATATACGGTACTTATAACAAAAAAGCATTTTTTGTTGTCTGTATGTCGGTTTGTCTGCCTGTCTGTTTGTTCTGGCTAAAATCCGAAACGGCTGGACCGTTTTTTCACTGGCAGATAGCTAACGTTATAAGGAGTAACTAGACTACTTTTATTTTAGAGTAGCTGTTGACCGCGGCTTCGCCCGCTTAGCATTTTTTTTTTTGACATTACAGACAGACACTTCAATTTTATTTATTTTTATAAACAAAAGCCACGCAGACGAAGCCGCAGGCTGCAGCTAGTTCTATCGCTCAAATAGGATTTGTAACACTGAGTCTCGTGGAACCGTAGCTGCAAGTCGTCACTACAAACACTTAAGTTCAAAAATCTACAACAAGTTAAACAAAAGCTTGCACATCTACCCATTAACCAAGAGCAAATGCAAAATGAAACTTAACTCCTGGTTAAAATCACAAAGTTACGATGAAACAGAGAAAATCGTGGAAGTGTAAAATACACGTCACTCCCTTACACACCCCAACAAAACCACACGCAACACACTTGCCACAAACACCACAAGCACCCCTAGCACATCTCATTAACACTTACCCACACACTCATTCACTCTACACTCACCACATTAACTAAACGTCAAAATTCATCCCAAATCAAATTATACTATGTCCTGTACTGTTTATTTTTAACTTATTTTTTGTTTTTATTATTAATTATCTAAATCTAAATTAACTTAATTACCTATTTTGTATGGAACGTCATTCCATTCTGTATCTGGAGAGGGGTGTTGATAGCTGCGCCACAGTTTATACTTTTGCGGCTATCATCGTTCTACTTGTTGTACTTGTCTTGTGTTATTGTTCCGTAATAAACTTTTTATTATTATTATTATTTTTATTTTTTATATAATATATTAATCTTTGATATACCAAGGACTCGAATTCGAGTCATGAACCAGAGATAATCAATAAAGTTGTGTCTCATTACTCGGGTTACTGAACTTTGGGCCAACAAAGACAAATACAAATTTAAAAAGCCATTATGTAATTTTTCCTGTTTTTTTTTTGCCATCGACACGCTAAGAAGAAGACTCGGCACATGATGGAAAGCATCTATTTTCTCAATCGCTGCCTCTTATAACTTGCACCACACACACACATACATAATTCATGTGATAAAATACAAGCAATCAATTACTCTACATGTAAATCGCTTAAGCGCGTCCCTTACGACGTCTTATTTTGTAAGTAGCTGTAATGGGCTTTGTTTTAACGCTTTTGGCTGAATTTTTTATTTAGTTAACATGTTATGGTTACACGATATCCATACTAATATTATAAATGTGACCGTACCTCTGTCTGTCTATCTGTCTGTCTGTCTGTCTGTATGTTACATTTTCACGCCTAAACCGCTGAACCGATCGTCATGAAATTTGGCAGAGATATAGCCTGGGATATGGAGAAGAACATAGGCTACTTTTTTACGCGATAACCGACATCCACGCGAGCGGAGCCGCGGGAAAAAGCTAGTTATTTTATAATTCGGGCGGTATACAACTTAAAAAAAAACTACCGTTGAGGTATTTATTTGTTTTTCCGTCGGGAAATCCTCATGGATACCCTCCGTCTGGGGAGAACGGAGAGTTATGTCGGACTCCTACCGACGAAAACCCCCACTGTTCCTTTTATTATCATAAGTCGGGGGCCCGGACGGAGATAATCGTACATTCGCTCTAAAACCACGTGGCTTAAAGAATTTAAATTAGATCACAACACACGCCCTAGACTCTTTGTCCCAGCAATACTACGTCTACACCATAATCCACTTCCCGACTCTCAGTGCACAAAGCGCTAGAAATCATAATCAAGTAAAGGAAAACAAGTATATACCGCACACAAACTCAAACATTCCCTCTACATCTACTTATATATATATACAATATAACATGTAAATCCGTATGCGCGCTCTCGACACGCTAATATCCTTTAATAAAGGTAATGCAACTTGAATTGCGACTTGCCTGCAGGCTAGGGCTACCCCTTGACAGCTTTTGAAAATTATAATAATTCAGCCTGGGTTGCCACAAGCGGGGCTCGTGGCTGAGTGATAACAGCCACACGCGAAGATCGAAGTTTAAGCTACGCTTGCCGTGGACGGGTGACCATCCATTACATATCAAGACCCCTCTGGGCCTCGGCATACTACGGTCCTTTAAAAAAATATTATCTCGTGACTGAAAAGGAATTATGAAAAACGAATCAACAGCGACCTCGGTAAGTGTGTCTATACCCAAAGTCTCAAATTCAGATAATTTATGTAAACAAAGTAATGTCAAGAAATGTCACTGTCAAAATGACAGGACAGTGGTGCAAAACATTTTTTCATATTTTTTTTTTTTTGTTGTAAATAGTCATCTTTGAAATTAAAGTGAATTAATATAAGAACTATGCAAACAAAATACCGTTGCCAAACAATGTTTTATGTAGTGTGTCGGAGACACGGCCTATGATCGCCATAATTAGCCCTTTTAAGTCCACTGTTAGACGTAGGACTCCCAAAATCGATTTCCACTCGAAACAGTTTACTGCTGTTTTCATCTAAAATGTGGCTAGATATGCTACTTACAATATGAATCTATGAATTAGAGTTGTAATATTAGTGTTGTTGAAGATGTAAAACATTTGAAAATGTTCGGATCTCCTGCATTGTTACCAGTATCATAAAATATTTTATACCGGAAAATCTCCTTTTTTTAATAACTTTGTTTAAAACGAGAAATTTATAAAAATAATTACGGTATGATTATTTGTTAATTATTATTTCTTAAAATCAGTACTTAAAAGAAAATGTAACCTCTTTTTTCGCCATTTTATGTGAATTACCATTACGAAGATATTTTTTTGATATGTTGACATAAATTATCTGAATTTGAGACTTTGGATATAATACCTTTTATAAAGTTTCATATTGAGATACGAAGCAACAAAATTCATTCTAAAGAAAAACGGACACATTCCTCTAGATCGTATTTTGTTGCTTCATATGAAACTGTATAAAAGGTATTAGAACATTCTAGACACACTTACCTAGGTCGCTGTTGAGCCGTCTTTCATAATTCCTTCCGAGTCACGAGATAATATTTTTTTTTAAGGAGTGGCAATAGTGGACCGATGTATGCCCCCTTAAAGCGCGTAAGCGTTGTTGGTCCCGGCTAGCATTCGTAGATCTTTGACAGTCATTACGGATAGTCAGAAGCCCAAGAGTCTGACAACCAGTCTTACCAAGGGGTATCGTGTAACCTAGTAACTAAATTGTAGAGGTCAGATAGGCAATAGCTCCATGTAAAATACTGTTTTCATTTGTATCCGGTTAGTCTGGAAGCTGAGCCCAAAATAGTTGTGAAAATGACTACAATATTTTATAAACGTTCAAAGTCTCGTCGCAACCCCATCTCAACGAAAATAGAAAGAAAGAAAGAAAGAAGAAAGAAAAATTGTTTATTCTGCACAAACGAAACGCACTTAACATAATAAAATTATAAAATGTACACACATTCAAGTAGCCAAAAGCTGTAGCCAAAAATCATTGTCAAAAACTTGTATTTTTTTTTTTTTTTGATAAATTATATATGTATATTTGACAGATTGAGACTGAAATTAGGATGTGAACGTTCTTAAAAATACGGGAATTGCCCTTCAGGTTGAACTTTAAATTGTGGGGTTTAATTTTGATAACTTAGTAAGAAAGAAAGAAAATACGTTTATTTGCGGTAAACATGACGCAAAGAAAGAACACAAACATGAAATAAACAAGTTGGGGGGAAATATGCGTCAAATCCACGCAAAACCGCCATCGCTCAGCATAATGCTGCGAGCCTATGCGAGACATAGCCCCAGCGATTGTTTTCAGCGACAGCCGGCGTTGACGTGATGACTTAAACCGATGCAGCATAATGATATCAAAATAACTCAATAAAAAATAGAAAATAAATACAGTACTTAGTTCTAAAATTAAAAGAGTAAAGTATTATCGAAGTTGTAGGATGATTTTCACATCCCTAGGACACCTGGACACTCCCCAGTTTCGTTCTTAGGTGCTCGCATTAGCATGCCATAGTGTCTCAAGAATAAAATTATCCATATTTCTACCAGCAAACATAACTACGGTTTTAAATGTCGCATTTGTTAGTTACTGAGAAATCTTTGAATGTTTTAGCGTGCATTATCTTTGTAGGGTAGTCTTTGTGAGAAATTCAAGGTAAATTGCATGAGGGAGTGTGTATGACTCTGTTGTGTGTGTGTGTGTGTGTGTTATTATGCTCTTTGCTTGTAAGAGGGTTGGTGCTACCCGGAATTGCTTACAGCGGTACAGTTTAATGTTGTGTGGATTCTGGTTGCTCTACCGGTGATAATATTGAAATGTTTTCGTCTGTTTATTTCCATGAAGATTATTTTAGTTGGTCTGCAGCAATGATACAAAGTGATTTTTTATTTTCACAGTCAGTTAGTTTTATAACTTTTTTTTATCTAAAAAAGAGAACATGACTTACTGTACCTATTTTAATTTCTGTGCAAAATATCAGACAAGGAAAAAACATACCCCATTTAGGTTCAAAGTAAGCAAGAGAACAAACTTATTAAGGTAACCTAATCTCTAGCTAAACAAATAAAACCATTAATTCCAAGATCAATGAACTTTCAGGGAGAAATTTTCTGATAGAATTAATCTAAATTACGTCATGACTTACGTCAGAGTCAATTATATCACATAATAGGATCCCTATCAAATATTAAGGGTTCAAATTATCCTGAAACTTATTTGGAACAGTCAATTTTCATTATGAAACCGACACTTTTTGCGATAAGTGTATTTTTCGCCCGTCACTCTTAATTTAGCAAGATTTAATAAGGAAAAATTTTATTAGCCAATTGTGATTCTCTAAATATGGACAAAAGTATTTACCTAAATATTTTTGCAAACAATTTTTACTATTAACTTTAATTGAAATAGTTGAGATGTTAAAGATTGTTGACGCTACTCAATTTTTGCAAAAATTGAGTAGCGTCAACAATCGTTTACGGGGCGTTCTGTGTTTTTAAACAATATACAGGTCATTGGTTATTATCACTTTTTTTTAGTTAATTAATTTAAATATGTCTGTTTATTCCCTTCATCAATAAATAATTTGTCTAGAGTTTAAAATTGACCAATTTAATGTTAATTCGATATAATTCGGGGTGAGAGTCTGGTGATCGCTCACACAGGGTATCATAGTATGGACGACATAATTCTTGTCTCTATGTTTATAACTATCACTTCCTTTGTGAAGAGAAAAAATAAACTATTATTATTATTATTATTGGTAAAACACTAAAAACGTTTTGACTTTGACTTTGACACTAACAACCTCTCAGGATTATATTACTAACATTATAAACAACAACATTTGTTCTATGACTTTTAATAATTCATCAGATTTTCATACATTTGTGTGTAAATTCAACGCCCTAAATATTACGAGCTCTACGCGTAGCAACACAAACTGCTTACGAGTGACAATGCACGGGAGGCGTTGGTAGATACAGTCACGAGCACCAATATGTATACACTTGGCAAAATTCAAAAGCAATTTTCATGGTGAATAACGATTGCAACTTTGAGATAAGACCTATTATATAATAGAATAAGTATATACTGTTATATAATAGGTCTTATCTCAAAGTTGCAATCGTTATTCACGAGAAAATTGCTTTTGAATTTTGCCAAGTGTATACATATTGGAGCTCGTGACTGTACAACAAAATACAGAGGCCACATTCCGAGTTAGACTTTAATCGGTTTTATCACTCACATCAATAATTTGCGATCCGATTTAGAATATCACGATTATGACAGCTGAGCTCTGTTTGACAGCGCTCACGGTGATAATATAAAGGATATGGTCGGCGTTATCGAAAGATGGCGGATGTCACGACGTCATCTATGACGATTCACGGGACATCTTTATCGCGCGCACGCCAATTCGGCACGCGTATAAGCACACTCAAATCGATTACAGTGCAATTCGGAACGCGGCCAGAACTTAAATGTGTTAGACAGAACAACGAAAATCTTGAAGGTTTGGTATTGGTAAATGTATTATGTTTTGTAAAAAGTCATAGAACAAAACTTGTTGTTTATGATACAATTCTGCAAGGTTGATAGTGTTTTAACATTATAACCCTGTATAAGCAATTCTAATTCTAACTCTTTATTAGTGACTTGTGTGGACATGATATTTATTCAGATTTGTTACTGTAGTTGTAATGACAATCATGTAATTTGGTTTAAATATATTAGGTTTTCATTTTTATACTTTTCTATTTTGTGAATGTGAGAACGTTGTAGGCCTAGTAGAGTGTAGATTTGTCGGCACTTTTCTATTTTGTTAAGTACCTGGTACTTGTTGAAAGGCCTACTCCTTCATCCCATCCCATACCTATTTACACTGTTATTTGAAAATATTGTAAAAGCCAAATATATAAAAAAAAGTGCTCCTAGCTTCTGACATTTCATAAATGCCCATTGAGGTTTAAGTTAAATACATGATTTTGATAATTTCACGCTGGTGTCTGTCTATTTACATGGCAATACCAACGGAAAAACACTTTCGAAAAAGCACGCACATACCCACACCTACAAAATACATGGCCATTGACACACGTATAATTATCTCATACGCCTCTACGCATAGGCTAAAAGTGTAGTAGGTAATTAGCAGACAATATTACGTGTTTCATAGTCCTCTGCCGGTGCCGGCACGCCGCAGCGCGATGGTAACAAAGCTTGCTCATTAACTCCCTGCCGACTGACGACGCCGCTATGAGATGTAGACTATGAAACAGATGGGACTGAGCTCCAAGGTCTGAGTTTTCTGCCTAAGATTTTTAGTTGGTACAAGTTTTTGGACTTTGGAATATTAGGGACCCTGTTTAGTAATGCTTTGAGTTTCGAGTTAGAGTCGGGTTTTTAAATTTATTTATCTACATCCATGCTATAAATCTTCTATAAAAGTTTCTGAAACTTATTGCCAACATTAAAACAACCGGTGTCATAGTAACCATAATATCATCCAAACGAGTGTTATAATGTTGTACTAAATTACATTATGCAACTCCGTTGCGTTTTCGATCCCTTCCTTACTCATCAAACAGCCACATTTATAAGTTTGTTGTTTACAAAAATGAGTGATACAAGCTTTGATAACACACTACCAGATATTTCTAATGCAACAAAGGACATTTCTAACCAATTATTACCAGAAAAGTCGAGAAAACAATATGAAAAGGCGTACCAAGATTTCATGAATTGGAAAATATCAAAGAGTAGATAACATGGGTGTACATAGTCTTGTATGCAACCGTACATAATTAGGTATTAAAACACTCATGTGATACTATTATCACACTCGGCTTCGCCTCGTGTATACTCCCATTAACCCACGTTCGTGTTTTAATACCCCTTATTATACAACAGTTGCATAAATAACTATTCATACACACATACACAACACAGTTGCACAACAAAAAAAAATTACGTGAGTTTAATGTATGTGTAATATAAATTCACGCGCACAGATATTTTTTTATTTTTGTTTTTTTTTTTTTGTCGAGTTTTTGTAGACGTCAATATCACAGCGAAGTTCAATTGTTTTCTATAGAACTCTGACCACTAGCCTGACCCAATTTTTTGAACAAAAATAAATTAAGAGGCATTAATCTCCACTACACTACGCATCTTGGTTGTTTTAAACCTGTACTTCTTGTACTATTTTTACATCATAAGTCAGTTATGATTAAGTCTGTCAGTTATGGATAAGACAAAGTCTGAAAGTGGCACCAATGACTGAAACGGTGTGTGGAAATAGGTTGACATGGTTTGTGATGCGGAGGAATGGGGGAAATGTCGTCAGGAAAGTTTTGAGTATGAATGTGGATGGCTATACGAGAAGGGGAAGACCAACGAAACGATGGATGGACCGCGTGAATGATGATATGGCTAGAAAGGGAGTGTCTACCGAGATGACACAGAGACAGAGAAATAAATAATAAGAACAAAAAATAATAAGAAATTTTAATTAATAGAGAAGAATGGCAGAATAGTAGATTGTTGAATCGAGCGCAAAGTGAGTTATTAATGCACGAATGCTATATTGGTGCCTGAGCGCACGCGAGGGCACTAAATTAACACGAGTGCTTTAATTACTCACTTTAGCAAGGGGCGTAATCTACTTTTCTTTCAACTACAAATCTTCCTAACGTGATAAAATATGTGATAAGTTTAATTCATCTTCTCCTCAAACATTTAAAACTTACTATTATTAAATGTGCAGTTATTAAAAGTGAAATTTGCACTTTTACTTGGAACATTTATTCTAATATTAATTTGGTTTATTTGTAAAATAAAAAACAGTGCATTCATGAAAAACTGTGCAACCATGAGATTTCATATAATATTTCTGCACTGTTTTGGTTTTAAGCAAAAAATACGTCCTTTATGATCGGTTTTGTAGTGATTAATGATAACATTAACACGTGGGTAGTTGAAAAAAAAAATACATGTTGTGCCGACCACAAATAAATTGAAATATTGGTAAGAGGATGATGAAGTCAGTTATTAATTAGATCAGATTTTGGATCCTGGTGTTTCTGAAGCGGGGAAGAGTCCATCAACTTTCGCATCGTTACGATTATGTTTACATGGATACTCTTGTAAATAGGAACACAATTATTATGTCGCCTCTCCTCTCTTACTCTATGCTCACATTTGAACAGAACTAGGAAGATGGAAAATTTTAATAAAATATGTTTCCCGCGTAAACGTCTCGCGCGTCACGTCTCTAACAGATCCCTTAAACACTTGCAATATTACATACAACTATCATCCTTTCTATTACAATGGCCGTAGGGTTCAAATTCGCCTGTGTTGAATGTAAAGGGGGGTGGTAAACAAATGCGCCATAAGGATGCACCCCCGATTATGAGGGATATTATTTCCTAGTTGCAGTTAAAATAATTTATTTTAATGTGGAATGTTATTTAAATGGTTCCTATATTTACGTTTTTTTATTACCCTTTAAGCATTTAGCTGAAGTGTAAAAAACCAGAAGGCTTGTAGGTTGTAGGTATGTTTTCAGAAGGCTTGTACGATTAGGTTTAAAATTTTCCAATTTTCATTTCCTATATTTTAGAATTATAAAAGTACTAATAGTAAGTACTAATACTCGTCGGGTTTTGATATTCGCTGACTTTAAAGAACTGCTGTGTCAAGAGTATTTCAACTAGAAAGAAACTTTTTGCATAACGAAACAGAAAATTTATCCGTTATTTTAAGTAATATAAGTAGTTAATTTATATAATTACAAGTGATAATTAATACTTATATAAGCAAATGAAAAAAAGGGCAATTTGTACCAATAGTCGACAGATTTGTAGTATTACTCATCAAAAGGACCCAGTAGTCGTAAATTTTTGACGCTATAAAAAATAAAAAATATCTTTGACTTATCTCGGACCTTTGGATGGCGTACGAGGGGCCGAAGCCAACTCGCAAAGGCATGTTAGATGCTTTCAATTAAATGAAGCACCAACCGACGACTATTCCTGTACGCTCTATGTAAGTGGACCCAAGCACAACCCGCGGTTGAGGCAGAACTAAAAAAAAAAATACATATACTCGTACACAGCAGCATTCAGTTAAACTGGAAGCTGACTCCAACATAGCTGGAAATTGACTAGGTAGATGATGATGTGAGATGTTTTGTGAATGTGAGAACATTATAGACCTAATAGACTGTGGATTTGTTGGCAATTTTCTATTTTATTAAGTACCTGGTACTTGTAAAAAGGCTTACACTGTCCTCCCATACCTATTAACACTGTTATCTGAAAATATAGTGAAAGGAAATTATTTTTAAAAGTGGAGTTTCTTGTCGACTTTTCTCCATAGGAAACGACCAATTGGAACCGTGCACCAAGCTTCTGATGTTTCATAATGCCCATGTAGGCTTATGTGAAATAAAATATTTTGCAAGCAAGCGTGGTGATCAATGTTCATGCCTTTCTGTATGAGAATAGGCCTATGCCCAGCAGTGGGAAATAAATAGACTGGTATTATAACATGTAAGTATTGTGGTATTTCTTCAATCATTAATTTACAAGTATATTTTAAACAAATTAATTGAACAGACGATAGTTAATTATTATTTAGTTTAGTGGCCATTGAACACCACTTACTAAGCAGTGTGTCGTATAATTAGTGTCTCCATGCGTGTGCACATTGCTAAAGACCCTCAATCAACAGATTTTTCCTACGACCTAATCACGACTTTATAATAAAGCAGGTGACACACAAGAGGCGTTGTATTATTATCTCTATCTATACAAATAAATAAAATTAAAGTGTGTATTTGTAATGTCACAATAACAGCTTATTACCAAATGCAAGAAAGTATAATTATACGATAGAAAAACAAAATTTTTAGGGTTCCGTAATAAACAAGGAACCCTTATAGCTTCGCCATGTCCGTCTGTCTGTCTGTCTGTCCGCGGCTTAGCTCAAAGACTCCTAGTACTAGAAAGCTGTAATTTGGTATGGGTATATACAAATACATATTAATCATGCCAACGAAGTGGTAAAATAAAAACTTGAATAATAGATTTATTAAGGGTACTTTTTGTACATGTAAAGTGAGCGATGATATATATATATATATATTTTTTTTTTTTCGTTGATTTGGTTATATTTGAATCGTTAAAGGTCGTTTAAAAATATTGCGGGTTTGTGAAAACCATTTTCGATTCTAGGATCCGTTTGCGTAATATTAACTTTTAAAGTGCTATTTTTTGTTAGAGTCAAGTGTCCCCCCCCCCCCTGCCAGCTAAATGGTTGTATTTTGATACGTGAAAAAAAAATTCACAGCAGTAAGTATTTATAACGAAGTTAAAAGGAAAACTATCAGAGCTAAGTAAGTTTTACAAGTTACCGAGTAATAGTCGACCAACTTACATTTACAATGTTAAGTTTGTTCTTGGGATAAATTCAACCCAACTACGGAACCCTTCATTGTGCTTGGTCCGACACGCACTTGGCCGGTTTTTTTTTTTTTGTCTCTGTCTGTTCCGGCTAATCTCCGAAACGTCTGGATTGAATTTGACGGTGATGTTATAAGGGATAACATAGGCATAAGCATACTATTTTTATAAAAACCATGCGGGCGAAGCCGCGGGCGGCAACTATTATAGTCAATATATTTTTTACAGATGCTGACAAAACCTAATTGTCAATTTAATTTTCTACCTGTCTGTCTATCCTCCTGTTCTTGGAAACCGCTTTTACACAGTGGGAATATAATGTGTGAGTAAAACGGTTAATATTTATTGTAAGGGGCAATTGCAATTGATGAATTGGCATCAATTTGTATCGTAGTAATATTGTCAATCGCTTCAATTGCATTTGTAAGACGATCAATTTGCGCATCAATGTGTCATCAATCATGTAAAAATTGACAATTGCTGTTGATAATTTCGGGAAGCCCTAAAAGATTTCTAAAAACTCTCTGAGAGTCGTGTGATCTCGCCCCCGCTTCATAACCGCGGCTGAACGTTGGCGTTTAGTATAGTAGCAATTCACTCAACTTATGAATTATTACAATTGTTTGTTTAATAGATCTGTAAAACAATATTATCCAAGTTACATCTGTGTGCATCTCAAGCCTGTAAAGCATTTTTACAATAAAGACATAAACCCACTGGGCCGTATCATCAGATAAACAAATGATTGTTTTATTATCAGTCAAATGCAGTCGAGTATTTAAAATTGCATTTTCAGCTTAGTGAACTTAATGCGATACTGTGATTAGAGCGGTTATATATATATATTGTTAAAATTCTCGTAAATATAAAGATATCAAGAGTTTAATGGCTGCCTAATGGTATATTATTATGGTTCCGTACCTATCTAAAGAGGAAAAAACGTAACCCATATAGGATCACTCGTGTGTCTGTCTGACACAGCCGATTTGCTCCGAATCTACTGGGCTGATTAAGTTTAAATTTGGTACGCACATGAACTTCAGCTGTTACCAATTTTTTTTTTTATCTAGGGCATCTCAGTGTGTAACCACTAAGGTTCCGACTCTTTAACCGGACATTCCTGTGGCTGCCTTAAGCTCCTAACGAAACTTAATGCCTCCAGCAAGGGCGTAAAAATATTTATAAACTAAACGACTGCACGCTAAGGGCACCCCCTGTGGGGTACGAACCTCGGCTTAGGGCAGCGTCGGAGGGAGGGTGGCAAGGGACCGACGGTGGCTGGATAAAATCAGTGTTTTGATTATTATTATGGGGAGTTTTGATTACTTGCTGCTAAGCTAAAGCGCGTGCTGGCGGCTCTTCACTTACAGTCAAGGGTCGGGGAGGACTATTCGTGAGTCGGGGATTTCGCGCGGGGCCTCGGCGGCGAGGTCGGAATGACGATCGTGTATTGTGTATTCTTATTTTGCGAACTGTACTAGTTTCCCTACGACTCTCCTGGAGGAGAGTAGTGGGGTCGTCTGGGTCGGTCAGTGCATGCCTTGGACGGGTCGAACTAATATTAGAGGGGACATAACTTGCCTTCACAACTAGAGCGTTGCGATGAGTGGCTGCTGAATCAAAGAAGCGCTTTGAAGTGCGCTTCATGAATTGGGCTATCGTGGGGATTTTGAGTTCAACGTGGAGGTTAGTATTTCGAACGAACCAGGGGGCTCCCGTGATTTTACGTAAGACTCGGTTCTGCTGGGTTTGCATCTTATGGATGAGATGGGGTTTGGCGTGTGCAAAGATAGGACTCGCATAGGTCATGATGTGGCGGATGCACCCGGTGTAAATGCGCAATTTGCACTTGAGTGACAATTTGCTTTTTGCATTTAGGATGGAGTGGTGCATTTAGGATGGAGTGGAATTGTTTAATATGTGTAACTAAGTTAGTAATGTAATGGTCATCATAAGGAAGAGCGCTGATGTCTGAGATACAGATATGTTTATCTAGTTCAGACACAGATGCCTTCAGTATAAAATTAAGAAAATTTTAATGTGTCTTGTATAGCTGTTCAAATGTAACCTGTTCTGTTGATATATTCATATTCATATTCATTTATTTGCATTCCACAAGGTAAAAAGATGTTAACAAAGGGCTTAGAGCTAAGAGAGAGTTATACATAACTATCTTTTGGAAGGGGCAACTAGAATCAATTAAGTATTTAAATAAATGCTTGAGTTTGAGTTTGTAATTTATGACATCCAAAAGTGCCATTTACGTGCCTTTTTGAAATAAATTATTTCGCCATTTTTTTTTTACATCTGATGAGCTTTTTGCCTTCGTCTCACCTGCAGTATTGTTTCTCCTTCTAATTTTGATCCATGCAAAGGTTGTCTGTAAAAGATCGCTTTTAGCGATAAGACTGCCCATTGTGAAACCCTATGTAACAGTTCTACATTTATATCTGTAATTTTTATAATGTACATAATAAAGAGTATTCTATTTATCTATCTCACTTAATAGTAAGTGATGATAAAGCCAAAGCTGGAAGCGAGCTTCATCCGGAATCCTCAACCACAGAGGAACTGGCTATCTTAGCTCTAACTGCCGAAACACAACAAATGCAGTTAACATTGTTGTTATGGTGACAGACTTAAATAAGATGGTGGTAACTAGCCAGGCGGACTTAGAACAAGCCCTACCGCGAACCAAACCGAGCAGAAAATTTTGCCCCCGTTGGGAATCAAACCCGCGACCTCTGGGTCTGAGTCAGGTGGTCTTACCACTAGACCACAGACTAGAGGCGGAGAGGCCGACCTATTGGCATAGACAGGCTCTTTTACAAAGACTTCGACTATTAAATACTTGACGAACATTTCACAGCAATACCTGTTGCCAGGGGTAACTTTCTTATAGCGAAATTCATGTACCTACCCATATTTAAAAAAAGCAATGGTACACAAGAACCCTAAAATTGTCAGTACGATAATGAGCTTTTACAACTGAACCTTGGTTTTTAGTAGACATGTCCTATGTTCAGCAATAAGCCTATGTTCAGATAAGGTGAATGAAACCTATCACAACCTTTAAAAGAATAGGAGCGTGAACATTCAATGAACATCATATTTATGCATTTTATTGCATAACCGTCTGATATTATCTTATTAAATTATTTCCAAGTAATTGATGCGTAAGAGTGGAATAATTCACTGGGCAATACATGTACAATTACGAGTATACATACCATACAATTAGGCAAGATTCAAAAGCGATAAGCTCCTAAAGTATTGATATATCATTTATGGTGTTACGAACATAGTATTATCGAAACCATACTATTAGAAAAGAGGTACGCGTATTTTCTCAAAGTCATACATATAAGGTGTATTCTAAGGTATTTTTGCTAATGACTGTACCTTTACTGCTTTGTCTGAGTTCATCTCACACTCACTCTGACTGTAAATGTGTGTGTTTCAATAAAAGTTATAAAGAATAGGTTATCATTTTTACATAGTTTTTATTTTTTTTATTTTTTTGTGATTTTTTTATACACAGTGACATGAATATTTACTTGTGAAGTATAATGTTATTATTTTAATTATTGTGAATGTGATGACTATGTGGGTCATTGTTTTTTTTTATAATTATTGCTTCTCAGTTTTTTTCCTAATCATGGTATGGCAGTTTCAGTAATTTATGCGGCCTGGCCAAATGTCCTTTCTTTGTTATTGTTCGTCGAATACGAGTTGAGCTCCTTATGTTCTGAGTTGAGCTTCACGATTTCTGACAAATGCATGCACTGACTGGACAGGTCCACTCAATCTGTGTGGTTCTATTCTCAAAAGACCATTTCAGACACCAATCTACATGGTCTTCACATGATTTGACCAAGATTATATCTCGACTTTAAAAGAGACCTCTGAGTTTGTTTCGGCCTTTCTTCTCAGAGTAGTCAGATACGAAACGCCGATCTCGTCTAGTTTTAAAATATGATTGACGTGTAAAAGTATTTTAAAAAACCTACTTACAGATATAAAATCATTTATCATTTATCATGAAGTTGTATTGCATTTGAATATGAATATAAAAGAAGAAATAGGAGCATTTAAGGAGCGTAGCAGGTGGCGATCTTTAGTTTCTGCCTACCCCTATACAAGGAAGGCGTGATTTTATGTATGTATGTATTCTATTTTGGGTAGAGCTGGAGAATTGCGGTTGTACCTACTTACCTTTTATACAGCAGCTTTGACTACCCCTTCGTGGTATACAGGGCCTCAAGTCTGCTATTACAATAGCGTCAGAATGGTCTCTTCATTGTGAGTTTTTGACAGATTTG
Source organism: Dryobota labecula (assembly GCA_947523025.1). NCBI lineage: Eukaryota > Metazoa > Arthropoda > Insecta > Lepidoptera > Noctuidae > Dryobota > Dryobota labecula. The sequence goes on from OX383300.1 coordinate 2,362,714, forward strand.
CCATACAGACACTGTCAAATACTCACAATGGCGAGACCATTCTGACACTATTGTAATAGCAGACTTGAGGCCCAGGTGTGATGTTATATATGGATAGAGCTTCAAGTGATGCTATACATAATTTGTGTGGATTGTATTTGATGTGCATTGGTGGCCCAGTAGCAACGGTAGCGACTTAAAATTTGTAGGTCTTGGGATCGAACACAAGCATTAACTTTACTTTGCTACTTTTATTTTTATTTGTAAAATTTTTAGCAAAATCATGTACTCTAACAATATTACACATGGTTAATTTATCCGTCAATGTTTCATTTTTTATTGTTATTACCTGTTGTGGTATAGTAATTTTATTCTAGGTACATCGTCTTCACATGTAGCTGCTTTGCATGAATACCCGCACAAACCAAAATTTTGAAAATACTGGTTTATAACACAGCCAAATGCAAAATAGTTTTTATTTAATTAAACATTGATTAATGCCCTTTCGATTTATACATTCTATTTATTCTTCTATTGATCAAATACATGAAAAGTTATGACAGTAAATATTTTGTTATTTTCAAATAGCTACCCTGTAAAATGTGAGTTTTTGGATTGTGCGGTTATTCGTGCAAAGCAGCGATGTAAGGATTTATAATTTATCGATGTATAGGTACAATATATTGTAAAACAGTTTAAAAGAGTAACGGTGGAGTTTCTTGCCGATTCTTCTCCATGCGAAACTACATTTTGGAAGGGGTAGCTAGATTCAATTTTATTTCCGAGTAAATGTTGACGTTCAAAAGTGCCATTTATGTGCCTATTTGAAATAAATGCTTTGACTTTGACTTTGTGTAAATAATTTCATCACCACTGCTCTCAAAACGGTGAAGGAATACATCGTGCTTGAGGAAACCGGCATGTCCTAGAACCAAAAAATCGAAGACATGTGACATCTACCAACACGGACTGGGCCCGTGTGGTGGCTTATGGCCCGCTCTCTCTCTCAGAGAGGTGGTCTCTATGTCCCAGCCGTGACATCATAGGCTGATTATGCATTTATGCTTGTTTAATTTTGTTATTTTATCTTTCTATCTTATTTCATACGTAGTACTTCACATTTATTAAAGCCCATAAAAGCATGTCTACCATTTAAAAAGTTCCTACATCTGCCACATAGCGTCTTAATTAAGAGCGCTGTCACCGGTCCACTAACGTCACGCCTTTAAAAACGTATATTATTATCTCGTGACTGAGAAGGGATTATGAAAAACGGCTCAATCAGCTACCTCGGTAAGTGTGTCTAGAATATTCTAATACCTTTTATAAAGTTCCATATTGAGACACGAAGCAACAAAATTCGATATAAATAAAAACGGCCACATTCCTCTAGATCGTATTTTGTTGCTTTGTGTCAAGCAACAGTCATCAAGATATTAAAATGCTCTCCAATAAACTCAAACTCTTGGGGCCTTACAATTATACGCGGAATAAAGTTATGCTAGGAATAACCTCGGTGTAACCATAATTTTTTGAAGTTTATACCTTTATAGCTATTTATACGTTTATAACTTGTTTTTATTAAAGTTATGACAAGCATAAACGCCAAAAAAAAAATGTTTATACTGAAGTTATTCTTAGCATAACTTTATTCCGTGTTTATTTGTAAGGCTCAAATAATTTATTTCATTTAAACCATTTACAGGCACTTTTGAATGGTCAAGGAGTCGGTCAGTCAGAAATATGAAGCTAGTTACCCATTCCAAAGCGTAGTAGGTACCTTTGGAAAAGAACGGGCAAGAAACTCCACGGACACTCTTTTAAATTAAATTGTTACAAAAATGTTAGTTACGTCTTCAATGTTGAATTTATAATAATATGTGAGAACGATGTAAAAAAAAACTTACACGTTAAAAGCGTCCAGAGTAAGTACAACATATAGAAAGAAAAGAAAAAAGCATTAAAAAAAAAAGCCGTGACAGCTAAGAGATAACCAGTCCCAAGAGACGGCGCCCGTTCACGAACATGACGCATGGATCAGCACCATTCAGCTCGACCATTTTGAAGGAAGCTAAACGATCCAACAGCACCAGCGGGACACGAAACAAAATGTGCTTTAACTTTAAATAAAGATTTAAGCTTCTAATTCCATGATATGCTAGAAATGTCCATGAAAGCTGACAATTGTACACTAAGGTTGGCAATACTATAAATTGTGTGACCTTATCTAGTATATCTGCTACTTTGAAGGTCTGCGGGACCTTGGCTGAAGGTCCTTCTTTACCAAGGTTACAATAATCCGCCAGGACTGGTCTTTGTCTTGTATGCAGATTTAATCTAATACATGTAGCTTTTACTCTGTTCATAATATCTCGACTGTTTTTGCCGAAGGGAATGGCAGAGGTGTACCTATGATAGATGTCCGACACCCACATTTTGCCTGAACCGTAAGTCCCATAAAATGAGGCACCCAGAAACAATTTTTTGAGGGTTTTTAGGGTTCCGTACCTCAAAAGCAAAAATGGAACCCTTATAGGATCACTCGTGTGTCTGTCTCTCCGTCTGTCACAGCCGATTTGCTCTGAAACTCCTGGACCGATAAAACCTACTAGACCCAAACACGGACGTGTAACGTAAATAAATTAATATACAGGGTGTTTGGCAGAACGTTGAACATACGAAAATGGTGGATAGGTGGGGTCATCTGCTACTTACTCAGCCCTAATTTATTTGGCCTTGCCCCCCCTGGATATTTAAAAAAAAAAAATCCTTTCTTCTAGTTTCACCACTTTCTTAACTTTAAAGTGTAATTTGTATTAAAAATGGGTAAAACAGGCAATATTTTTATTTATTACATCTTTCTGTAAGTTTGAGGAGTCGTAACTTTTTTTCTAGCTAACATCTGAATAAAGCAATAATTTTATAAGAATCTGCCAACATTAAAGATAAAAAAAATAAACTAAAATATTGCCTGTTTTACCCATTTTTAATAAAAATTACACTTTAAAGTTAAGAAAGTGGTGAAACTAAGAGAAAGCAAAACATTTTTTTTTTTTAATCCAGGGGGCCAGGGCCAAATAAATTAGGGCTGAGTAAGTAGCAGATGACCCCACCTATCCACCATTTTCGTATGTTCAACGTTTTGCCAAACACCCTGTATATGGTGGTCACTTTTGAGAGGAAAATTACAAAACTTAAAAAAAATGTGTACTGTAGCGTGTGACATATCGAATAAAAAGGCTTATTGTAAGGATTTTAGTTTTTATTTATATAATTTTTAAATAAAGACTTTTAAAGGTATTTAAGAAAATAGATGAAAATTCCCCTCAACACCGAAACTACTGATGATAAAATAAAAATAAAAATCCAGAAAATAGTTCTTTACTTATAGATTACAGGAATACCTATAAAAAGTCTATGGTCTTAAAATGACATGATAAATCTCTCAATATTGTGCGTGCAAACTTAAATTTGCAGTTGAAATGTATGGGAGAACTTGTTTTTCAACTACAATGTTAAGTTTGTTCTTAGAATAAATTCATCCCAACTACGGAATCCTTCATTTTGTGTGGTCCGACACGCACTTGGCTGGTTTTTTTTTTTACTGGGCTTGCATTTTCGGCCAAATAAGTCAGTTTGCAGTACAGCCTCGGAAAAAGTTTTCCACTAGGAGACTTAACTGTTAATTACGATCTAAGTTAGCTCAATGAATGAACTTTATTGCTGCTTAAATAATGAGTTAAATAGATAAATAAACCTTGCATAAAAGTGTATTGATGGATGTTATCGTCCTTGTGTGCCTTTATTGGTCATCCAACATGCGAGGTGTTTTATTAACGTTCCTCGTCTGATAACCATCTAAATGGCTCTCACATAATTAAATCACAATCATTAAGAAAAAGCCTCACAATGTCTTTTTCATTGTCCGTCATTCGCCATAATATTTAATTAATGTACTTTTTAACTCGAGTATACAATTAAACTTTATCGCTTTGTGTCCGAAAATTTGGCAGAAATTATCATTCGTTTTGGCGATAACTTTGAACCTACTTAACTCGAAAGTGGTCCTAATTTTCTTGCCAATAAGGTTGGAAGTTGCAAATGATTTCGTGACTAATGTCTTCCGCTAAATTATAATCAAGTTGTAATAAAAAATACAAATAAATCATTTCCCTTTGTCCGGAGGGGCGTGGTCAGTCTGCCAAGTCCGCGCAATAATTAATATTTAATTCGGATGAAAATTTTTACGTTGTTAGATTTTTTGTGGGCCACGTTGGACGATGATTAATTCCCTGTTTTCTGCACATTTTTCTTCGGTACGATTTAATAAAGTTTGGGATATATTCAGTATGCTCTATATTTGTGCGTGTGGTACTTTTAGATTGTTTTTCGTTTAACGCAATTTATAGGCGTGGATTGAAATAAATCTTTCAGTGGACCTGAAATATATTGGCCTGAAAAAAAGTATATTTTAAATTAGACTGTACTGTTTTTTCATTTGAACACAAAATACGTGACGGTTATTTTGTATCATCATCATCATCATTTCAGCCGAAAGACGTCCACTGCAGGACATAGGCCTCCCCCAATTGAGGGGGGTTTGCCATAATCGCCACGCTTGGCAGGCGGGTTGGCGATCGCAGTATGGTGTTAAAAATGCATAGAGAACGCTGCTACTCATTCTCTAGTAAGTCCCTTAGTCGCCTTTTACGACACACATGGGAGGAAATGGGGTAGTGCTATTCTTTATGTCCGGCACCACACGGAAAAAATATTTTTTATACACCAATGCTCACCAATGTAACTAAATGCCACATTGTCAGGATTCTAAAATTCAACAATGGCGTGATTGTAATGAATTCTTATTTGCAGCACTTGTACATATCATTCTAAGCATATTTGTCGGGAAGGTAATCTTCACATCCAGTAAAACACATGCTGTTGTAGCCATACTATCAGAACAAAGTATCACTTTGTCTGTAAAAGGCAACACAGAGGTGACATCAACTAGATGGGGCTGTTACAAGTGTTGTTATCATGGCTATATACCTTGAATATATTGTCGCGTTCTTTTAAAATAATCTGTTTTGCGAGGAATTTCTGGAATTGGCATTTAACACTGTCATCTTGATTTAATTGAATGATAGCAAGGTGGTAATTGTGTCTCCAGCTAAGCAAAGAATTCAAATGTTGGGATTAAGGCCTCTTAATCACAATATTTCGTCACCACTGCTCTCAAAACGGCGAAGAAAAACATCGGGAGGAAACCGGCATGTCCTAGAACCAAAAATTCGAGGACATCTTCCAACCCGAGGAACAATAAAGGCTGAACATGCAATCACAATATTTTAATAAAATGAAAATGTTTTAAGTCACCTGCCTTTAAAACAATTATTTATACGATACAACGTTCATTTTTTTAAATAATTAAGTACAGAGTTGCTCATAATTTAAGCAGGTTAATAATATCAAAATCACATTATCCATATTAAGACAGCACCGAGCGCGCAGAGGCGCCCTCATCGATTGTTTGCATGTTTCGTTGTGCCCCACAACTATACGTCCAGTGAAGCATAATGTAACATGCTTATTTTCTGGATTTTCATTCTAAAATAAAAGAAATCTTACCCGACTTCCCATGTTCAATACTTATGCTCTGCCCATAGTAAAAATCTTCGTTCCACCAACAATCGTCTTCCACGATGTCCGTCTCACCGCTCTGGTTTCATTCACTCTTCTTTCTTTGTCCAAGCGGTCTTTCTTTGGAATGCGCTCCCTCTGTATATCAGGATGGCAACCAGTCGGTTATCATTTAAAGTGAAGACACGTGAACATATTCGTAAGAAGTTGGCTGAATCATCCCAGCGCTGATTCGTTTTCTCCCCTACCAATCGTTATTTCACCTGACACTGTTTATTTTGCTTATGTTTATGTATGTATGTCCTGTCCTGTGTGTATATTTATGTGTGTGTATCTGTCTATGTATTAGTTTATTTTAATTTTTCCTTTTTCGAGTTATCTATCCCTTATGTTGCACCTGCCATGTTTTGTCTCTGCATCACCCTAAGGTTGACTGGTAGAAAATGCCACAGGCATTAAGTCCGCCTTTGTGCAGTATTTTTTTACTTGTGCATAAAGTTTTAATAAATGAATAAAATAAATCATCAAACTAACGATGAGGTCGCCACTGCGCGCTCGGTAGCCTCTTAAGCATCAACATCGAAACTCACATGGAACTCTCCAAACCCTTTTACCAAAATAAGTTGCAGTAAACCGAAGTAACTCAAGAAACCGGACTCCGGCTCACAAACACTCCGTCTAATTAAGTGATGCAGGTTCGACTCCCGTTTGAATACAACTTCATCGGTCAGTCCAACTTAGACTTAGAACTGAAGCTTGAACTTTGAAGTTACAAAACGTATGCAAGTTGCGTTTGATCTTGGAAATTAATTAATTTGTGTATTTCGTCGTAGTTTGTTGAGATTCATGTGGGTATCGCGTGTGTTTATACCACTTAGCTATTTATTCAAAGTTGAAGTATAAGGCTTTTGAGCAGATGGCTTCTTTTGTGTAAGTTGGCTTCTAAACAGTGACCAGCACCCAGTTAAGTAGCTGCTACTGTTAGAGGATTGAGGCCGGTAAAATAACTGGAAACGGTTTGAGAAATAACTGGTGTCTATATAAAATTACAATTTTGAATTTAGCAAATAGTTATTTTTTAACTTTGCCCACTCTAGGAATTTCCTGTATTGTGGGTGCGTTTACAAATATTTAAACTCACATACACAAACATTCAAACCCGAAACAACTTACTTGCAGTTCATACAAATATTTGTTCCGTACGGGAATCGAACCCGTGACACGCAGCGCAGCAGTCATTTGCTTATCCATTGCGCCAACCGTGCCGTCTAGAATGAGCACGTTCTGTTGCAACTTGGACTCCATTTGTTAACTTCACTGTCATGGCGTCCACACGCAGACCACCAACACTAAACTTCTGTTGTTCTCTGATTGGCCGACTAGCCGACGCGTCATTGCAGCCCGACCAATCGCAGTGGTCGATTACTCATTTAAGTTTAGTTTTCCATAGTGACGTAAATATTGTAAAAAAATGCGGCAACACAAAACTCAGTCACAATTCACAATCAAAAATATATTCAATAATATTCCATATAATATAAAAAATATATTTAATATAAGTATTTTTGTCTTACAGTCATCGTCACTCTCGCCCGACCCGCCAGTTCCTACGAAATTGATTGACATTGATTGACACATTGCGGCGTATTGCCTTTTTCGTAACATTTCCTGCATGTATAGGTAACTCACAAACCGACACTGAGACGTTTTATGGTTCTTGTAGCCGCAAACTAAACACTTTCTGTTGTTATCACTCGATTCCTTTGAGTTGGTTTCGATTTTCAACAACGGCTCACTTGACGGCGGCGCCTGTGCCGCTGCCGATCAACGACGGTGCTGCTCCCTTGCGTGCGCTGTGCATGCTCTCTACCAACTCCACTGCTTTAGACAGTTTGGTCAGACCGCGAAGCCTAGCAATGTATCTTCGAGACTTTGGGTAGCGGCATAAAAATTATACCGTTCGCCAAAACCAATTTTTTTTGGCGTGAAGTGATGGTTGTCAAGAAGAGTTAGAATGTCATCGAAAGGCACCTGCGTTATTTTCATTAGCAAAACCAAATCGGCCGCAAACTTGTACGTGCCATCGGTGAGTGCGCTCAGCAATATTGCCCGTCGTTTCACACCAATTGGGTCCATCACATCGTCTACATCGTTTGCAATAAAACATTGCAAAATCCGCTGATTATAATTTTGCCATGTCTGGTTCATATGATCAAAACTCGACAAAATGGCGAAGTGAGTGTGTTTGTTGTCGTGGGTTCGCGTCGCCAATGATAAGTATGCAGATATTGCGGAGGGCGAAGGCCTAAGACTTATTAAGGAGAAATGAAGTGACGCGATAGCTCGTAGCACACTGACGTTTATTTTCTTGCACAGTAGGTTTCTTAGTAGTTTATTTACAGAATAACAATAGCATAGGTCAATCATAAACTATATAACACTTTTTATGTGTACATTTTTTTTTTATAATGTGCCTTTTGTTTCTACAAAATAAAAATAAAATATTTCTTTCTTATTTGTTACATTGGGTCGACAAAGAAACGGTTTTAAACTCCGACATACATAATTTGTCGCATTAAGATGGTTGAAGTCGTGATATAGTTATATCCCTAGGGATATAGCTATATACCGTAGTCATATGAACGCGGTCCATAACTATCTTACTAGGAATATAACTATGATATGAGCACTTACTTTTGTTGATTATATGTCTATTTTTATTCATGTGAATTATTTGATTTACTATTATAACATTGCTTTCGTTGTGACGATTGAGTAATAAAAAATTGTGTTGGACCGTTTTATTTAAAACGAGTAACCAGTTGTGCCAACCAAAGAAAATATTTACTTATAATTATTTCAATAGATTAGTGTAGTAGTTATATTACTGGATCGTGCCCTATCATAGTTATATTTCAAATATTACAGTTATGAACCGCTTTCATATCCTAGCCGTGATATGGTACTATATCCCTAGGGATATAATACCTACTGTATCACGGATTCAACCATCTTACTACGACACTTATACCATAATATATATTTATTTTCCGACTGTCCAAATAAATGATTAAATCACTCTACATTACTTCTTTTTTCCTTTGTATGTTGTATAAACATAAATATTGAATAAATAAATAAGTACTCTTAAAGAAAATAAAAAGCTATAAAAGAAAATTCAAAGGAAAGAGAAACCACAACACACATGATAACGCTCGTCGCGCAAAAACGCGTAACGTGTATTCTGTTTCGATGCTATCTGCGTATTACGTCTTTATCTATCCAAGTCACTGAGTTCACATTAACTCGTCAAGCTCCCGGGTACAGGAACTCCCAGGGGGATAATGTTAGCTGTTATTAACTTACGTTTTATTTTGAATTGGCAATTGTAATAAAGCATATGGCTTCAGATAGAAACATTAATAAATATAAACTTTCAAGTACCTAAAATGGATTAGGTATATATGTATACTTTCCCTAGATTTCATTTAATTCTCCTGCCCATTATATTTGGGGTCGGCACAAGAAGTCTGTTTATATGTGTATACATTAACTGTTAAATAAACATTAAAAAACTATTAAGGTTCCTTGTTGACTATGGAACCCTAAAAAATATAAAATAAACAAGTCTTTTACTCCCATATTTCTCTATGAGTCGATATCTCGGTAGTCACTAAGACACTTTCCTTCACACAGTTCATCCATCGTTTCTTTGGTCTTCTACTCTTATAGACATCTACATTCATAGTCAATATTTTTCCATAAATTGATAATTATAATTAGAACGCAATCATCAAAATAACCTATTTAGACTTTCCACCCATACATATTTAAAAAAAGTTCTTTAGTAAAATATTAAGACAATTATTTTAAACAATCGCTCAGCTAATAATTATAAATAATAATAATAATTATAACAATAAAGACAGACACAGTTCTATATTGTACACAGTTGTATGTGTATGTACTTTTTACGTCAAATAAAAAATATTATATTATTATTATTATAATCCTGTATAAAAATTAAATGGACGACAATAAACGTGTTTTTTATTTTATGTATAAAATATTTAAAAAAATAAGTAGTGTGAAATATTGTACGCTGGTACAGTGCCCTTCGTGTGTGAGTCCGACTCGCACTTGGCCGCTTTTATATTCCAAGATCCCTCCGCCGGTGTATTATTTATCTACACGTCACTGAGTAAGCATTACCTCATCACTGCGTTTTGTTCGTGTTAGGAAAGACAGTCTTCAGGGAAATTAGTGTATGGAGTCGGTAGTGATATGAAAAGTGCAGTTACGAGGTTCTTGTTTTGGAGTGAAGTGCAGTTTTTAAAGTTTAGTTTGCTTGTCGTTTTTAGGGTTTCGTAGGAAATAAGGAACCCTTAAAGTTTTACCATGTCTGTCTGTCTGTCTGTCTGTCCGTGGCTTAGCTTAGAGACTCTTAGTACTAAAAAGCTGTAATTTGGTATGAGTATACATATTAATCACGCCAACAAAAGGGTAAAATTAAATCTTTAAAAAAATATTGCGGGTTTGTGAAAATCATTTTTCGGTTCAGGGATCCGTTTGCGTAATATTAAGCTTTAAAGTGCTAATTTTTGTTAGAGTCAAGTGTGTCCTGCCAGCCTGGTTGTATTTGGATACCTACGTGAAAATAATCACAGCAATAGTATACAGTGTGAGTCATTATGATGTTCACATATCATCAATGCTTAATTTTATCTACGGCTAAAAAAAAAACTAAATATTTTATTAGATTTTTTATGGAATTTAAAAAAAATTGTTCCCAGTGTAAACAAAACGGTGTAAATTTTAAACTAAATGATCTATCACGATGAAACACACTCCATAATGATTGGAAGTAATTGGGCGTCCTCATAAAATAAAAACTGAGGAAAAACTACCCTCAATTGAAAAGAATAATGTTTTTTTTTTTAGCAAAAACCTGTTTTTTTATTTTTTTTTTCATAATTTTTTACAATAATTGTAAAATTTCTCAATAAGGGGGCGTGTGTTGTTGAGAAATTTTGAAATAAAAATTCCATAAAAATTGTTTTTTTTTTGTTGTGTTTTTTCCGTAGATAAAATTAAGCATAGATTCCTTCATTTCGATATGTGCACTTTTACAAAGACTCACACTGTATATAACGAAGTTAAAAGGAAAACGATCACAGCTAAGTAGACTTTACAAGTTACCGAGTTATAGTCGATCAACTTCATTTACAGTTGAAAAACATGCTCGCCCATACAACTTTGGTAGGGTGTTCTGACGACGCCCGAGTGGGATACTGGCCAAAAAAAATTCGACTAAACAATTTTTTATTTTACGTGGTTTTGCAATGCATGTCGGCTGGGGGTACAGCTAGTGAGATATAAGTATTAATGAAATACAATATACAATGTAACACTAAAATATTTATATTATGTACGGTCAGCTGCAAAGAAATCTTACCCCCTAGCAATGAATAAATATTATACATTGCTTGGGGATGAGATTTCTCTGCAGCTGACTGTACAAGTATAATAAGAAGGAAAAAAGAAGAAGAGCTCATTGGGAATCAAAAAATTCGTACGCATCGCTGTCAGTGGGAAAAGTGCCCAAAAGGCTGGCAGCGTTGCCATGTTGGATGGGAATGCTGGTTCTTTGAAATAGGCGAGCCTTCTGGTCACGGGATGAGTCGACCAACCGCTCGGCGATGTCCCGAAATACTCGATGAGCACTCTGGGCACATGGTCCTAGTATTGCAAACCCAAACAGCTCAAACATATATAGCTCCCAATAATTGTAATATTTGCGCCGTTTTAATTATTATCTATTGTTTGTGGCTCATTGGTAGTCGGTGGGTCTCTAAAGTTCCAATGAGTGTAATTTTTTTACTGGAACCTGAGATTTTTCTGCTTCAAGACAATATATTTGATTTATTAATCGTTTTTAGCCTATGTTGTCCCACTGCAGAGCAAAATCCTCCTGTCTTCTTTCCGCTCCTCTTTGTCTTCTGTCACTTTATCTTGTGATTGTGGACCAATTTGAGTTGATTGTGCTTTTTATTAATACGGTTAATCAAATTAAATCAAAAGTCATTTATTAAAATTAGGCACTTTTTTGATCGGCACTTTTCGAACGTCAAAATTACGTAAAACAGTCCCCAAAACGCCCGCCCTAAACCACTTTCTAGTGCTTTAGCTGAGAAAAAGTGGCAAAATAGACTCCACAGCAGCACATCTGTTTGTAATCCATGACCAGGTAATACATTCTATATTTTTATTTAGGTAGTTATAATCACTCCTGTTTTCCGCGAAGGGTTAAGGCTCCCACAGACAGGCGCGGGTAGAACAGTTTCCATGAAATTTTCATAGAAATTATTCTACTAGAGTCGCGACGAGCTGTCGCATCGCGCCTGTCTGTGGGAGTCTATATGCAAAGGTGTGTGGCGGCTTCTACAACGCCACAAGCGAACTACGCATCAAAGATCTGACGTCACAAATCCTGTATCGCGCAATCAGAGTTTACCGCGCGACTAGCGTGTATACAACATCCCGATATCAGCCGTCGGGCAGTTGCCCACCAGACACAACACCCGTTTGGTCGGAGGATCCTCTCTTATCTATAGAGCATGAGTGAATTTTACACCCTGCTCCTCATACCTCATACCTAGGTACACCCACATTTCCAAAATACCTACAGCAAAATCAACCATTCTTTCTTACAAGCAATAAAGATGAACTCCTCAAGCTCACCGAATAAAGATACAAAGGCAATTAAATTAAATAATTACCTCCAGATAACACAAAAGACTTCAGTCATTAAAACAATACAAAATAAGGAATAAAACAAAACAAAATAACTTTAAAGAGTTTTTACTACTTTAAGTATAATAAAGCTTTTAGACTAGAGGGTGGTCGTAAAAACTCATTTAATTGCACGTAAAAATCTCACCGGTCGGCTGTACCGATAAGTATGCGGTTAAAGTATTTGCATAGTTATCTCTGAGATGGTATCTTGTGACCAAATTTTTAAGTACTGGCACGTACGGTTGTTAGGATATCTTTATTTGGAAGAAATATATATTTATGGTCAGTTTATTTTTGGCAGAGTTGTTTTATAGTGGTGTTTGTTTTTTGTGATTGTTCATCATACTTTAGATAACAGCACGTTCACAACTGAATATTGTCGCTGGCATAGTCTGTTTAAACACTTTTTCTCAAACATGCATGGAAATATTGTCATTATTTTCGAAAAAAGAACACGTGAAGTATCGAATTTACGGATAAAGAAAATCAAATCCATTGCAGGAGCGTTTTTGAATTTGGAACATTACAACGCTCCAGCAATGTTTTATTTCCCTGCATTATTTTGAGAAAAGCACAAATATGCCTCGGCGGAAATGGCAATTGCCTGTCTCGTATTAGTGGAGTCCTCGCCTACGGCTCGGCCTTCATACTAATACTCAACCTGCAATTGCCTATTTCCCGACCTTCGCAATAATGTAGGTACTATTATACGTATCATAATCGGCCTATAATGTTCGATGTGTTCAATGTGTTCAATGACTATTACTTAAGATACAGGTTCTTTTTAGTTTCGGTACACAGTTTTCATAAATTTATAAGGTACTTGGTAATGGTCAAGTTATAAGTAATGAACAAATCATCATAAATCATAATTTATTGTAGATCGATATCTACAATAAATTATGATTTATGATGATTCGATAATCAGAAATGAAGTGAACAGCAGGAGAACCAAGGTAACCGACATAGCTCGAAGAATTGCTAACCTTATGTAGCAATGGGCAGGGCAGATTGCTCCCAGAACAGATGGCCGTTGGGGCCGAAAGGTTCTGGAGTGGCGACCGCGTACCGGAAGACGTACCTAATGGGTAGGCCTCACACAAGGTAAACCGATGACCTTGTGAAAGCCGTAAGAGTCCGCTGGATGCGGGGAGCACAGAACTGGTCGAAATGGCGGTGCTTGGGGGAGGCCTATGTCCAGCATTGGACGTCTTTCGGCTGAAATGATGAAAAATTATAGTTAATGTGAATGATCTAGTTTTTAATACATATGCACTATATTCATCAATCAGCAAGATGACAAACCGAAAATTGTCTTTTTCAGTACAGTTGACCGCCCCCAATTATAAAATTTTCCTGGTAAATGGTAACTAACTTTTCTCACAGCATGTTGCTTCTTCAATCCCACGCTTATTTTATAAATTTTACAAAGATTATAAACATCCATACTCCATACCAATATTATAAATGTAACAGTAACTCTGTCTGTCTGTCTGTCTGTGTCTGTATGTTACGTTTTCACGCCTAAACCACTGAACCGATCGTCAAGAAATTTGGCAGAGATATAGCCTGGGATATGGAGAAGGACATAGGCTACTTTGTTACGCTATAACCGACATCCACGCGGGCGGACCCGCGGGCAAAAGCTAGTAATTTATAAAACTAAATTTGCGTCAGACATACAGACAATTTATAACATTTGTATTCGTATCAATAGTAACCTAAATTGAAATCACGTTATTTAGCGCCCAGTCTGCACAAATGAATAATTTTCACCTTTTATCAAGGTAACTTTTATATGACATTGAAGATTTAAATACAGTACAAATGTGAATAGATTTAAGCTATTTTAATTTGAGTTTTAAATGTGAATGGAATAGAAAATACAGTCTTTCCATAATTACTTCTGAGACTTAATCCCTTAGGAGTCAAGAGCCGACTTCAATAGTATAATCGGGTAGATTATAAACTATCCAATTTTTTGTTATTAGAGTAGTTAGTAGTTATTAGAGTTATTTTTTTAATGAAGGCCTGTTCGCAATTTTTCGCCAGTTTACAATCACGCGAGATGATTGCTTATAAAATGTCGGTGTTTTTAATTATCCGCTGTCATTTTCCCCTCAGTCTATCATATCGGATCCAATAAGCACAAAAGTTTGTTATCGAGTGGCTTCTTTGCTACAGATCGTAATATTTGTACAGCCAACAGATAGCTTTTCCAGGTCTAAGTCTATCCGGACATACTAGATCTTCAAAAAGTTTAGGCTGGCACATCGGGACGCTCAGCATTGAGCAATCGACTGAAGGAGGGGAAGGGGGGGAAGTGTATCCACAATTCCATAGAAATTCTAGTGCGCTTAATCCCCAACCAAGTCTCGATCACAATGGATGTCCATCACCATGTATCATAATTATCACCATTTAGCGCTATAGCCCTAAATGGTGATAATTATGAGTTAATTATAATTAACTCCCACAGATTTTACAAGCAACCCCACTAAACTACAGTTTCTATGTCTCTGTGACGTCACAATTTGACGAACTATGTTGGGGTCGGCTTCCAGTCTAACCGGATACCCCTTGGTAAGACTGGTTGTCAGAATTTTGGCCTTCTGACGACCCGTAACGACAGTCAAAGATCCACGAATAACAGCCGGGACCAACGGCTTAACGTGCTTTCCGAGGCACGGCAGTGTCGGTATGTAATGATGGTCACCCATCCATGGACCAACCCCGGTAAGTGTAGCTTAACCTGATGGATCGACCCGTGCAGCTGTTATTGCTTAGCCACGAGCTCCTCAAAAATAAGGAGCTCCTCCTTAGAATAGAATAGAATATAGAATAGAATAGGCCTCGCCTCTCATACACGAGGTTGTGGGTTCAAATTCAGGCAAGTGCCAATGTGACTTTTTCAATTCATATGTACTTTCTAAGTTTATCTTGGTCATTACTGACATCGGTGATGGAAAAACATCGTGAGGACACCTAGACTTATAGTTAATATAAGTCTGAAATCGCCAACCCTTCTTGAGCAAGCGTGGTGATCAATGCTCGTTCCTTTCGTGTATGAGGAGATGCCTTTGCCCAGCAGTGGGACAAAAATAGGTAGGTATTATTATTTATTATGAATGCCTAAAGTGTTAATCCTTAACATTTCGGCACTCACTTGTACTTACATCGCTATCAAACGCGTTGGTTAAATTCGTCCGTCACGCACGCTGCGCACGCGCCGGAGCGTAAGGATTTTTGTACAATCCCTACTTTGGGTAAAGCTCTTTGTATACTGTGTTGACCTGTCACTTTGACAACCACTTGTGGGGTCGGCAGAGAGCCTTCGTTTTTAGGGTTCGGTAGTAAACAAGGAACCCTTATAGTTTCGCCATGTCCGTCTGTCTGTGTAAAATTGTGTTACGTAAGCCAAAGCATCCATCACTATGTATTATCATCGCATTATCCCAAAACCTGTCGACTGCTGCTTATACACCTCTCGATGATAGCGCTGTGATATGTCGTCGATAGAACGGTGTGTAGGAGGTCTTAGATAAATGTAGCTCCTTAATTACACTAAAAAACCGGCCAAGTACGTGTAGGACTACACACAATGAAGGATTCCATAGTTGGGATGAATTTATCCCAAGAACAAACTTAACATTGTAGTTGAAAAACAAGTTCTCCCATACATTCCAACTGCAAATATAAGTTTGTACGCACAATATTGAGAGATTTACCGTGTTATATTAAGACCATAGACTTCTTGTTAGTTATCCTGTAATCTATACTAATATATAAAGCTGAAAGAGTTTGTTTGTTTGTTTGTTTGTTTGAACGCGCTAATCTCAGGAACTAGATACTGGTTCGAATTGAAAAAATATTTTAGTGTTGGATAGCCCATCTATCGAGGAAGGCTATAGGCTATATATCTACGCTACGATCCTTAGAATCCAAGCGAAAAGAACGGAAGTCAGAAAGAACGCTAAGCGATAACGAAGTTTTAGCGCGGGCGAGCGACGGGATGCGAATGCGACGCGATGGGTGGGCCGAAATTTCACGCGGACGAAGTCGCGGGCAGAAGCTAGTATTCTATAAATAAAGAACAATTTTCTGTAATAAAAAAAAATATTGGGTCAGTAGTTTCGGAGGTAAGGGGGGAATGGTAAATTGTCATATATTTTCTTAAATAACTTTAAAATTATTTGCTTTAAAATTATAAAGAAAAAATCTGAAATCCTTACAATAAATCCTTTCATTTGATGTCACACGGTACAGTTCGCATTTTTTTTTTTCTAATTTATTCCTAAAAGTGACCCCCTATTCAAAATTCATTTATTTACGTTACATGTTCGTATTTGGGTCACAGAAGTAAATTTATTTATTTATTCATTTATTGCACAATGTACACACAGTTACAGGCTTTACTTAAAACTAATGAGTAAAAAAATTTTAAGTTATCTTGCTGCGCCCTAACGGGGTCACCCGTTAGGGCGCAGCAAGATAACTTAAAATTCATATGTATACCAAATTTCAACTTAATCGGCCCAGTAGATTCGGAGCAAATCTCCTGTGCCAGAGGGACGGACAGATAGACTCACGAGTGATCCTATAAGAGTTCCGTTTTGAGGTGCAGAACCCTACAACCCATCAGTGTTTTTAGCGTGAGCCCAAGAGGTCCTATAAATGGCTACAGTGTTGATTTTATGTTGATAGAAACTAACCACAACCATTAATCTGCCTGAAAAGGGCCTGTAGCAGCTTATGGGATGCCCCATGTATAGCAGTTAAGATCCATGACCTATGGTTATAATGGCATCGTGCCAAAAAGTCATCGAACTATAAAGTTCAATTAATATAAATAATTCACTAGTAGTTAATTTTCATTTTTTACGCATTTACGAATATCGACATTAAATAGGCGTTTAATAAAAGGTGACAATCCGAAAGTTTAACATGTCAGGTTTTTTTGGAACAAAATTCTTTAACGCGGCTTACAGCAGGAGTTGACTTTTAGAATCACGTAAGGAAAAAGCGTTATGGCCCCTCCATACGACCTTTTCTCCCTCTCTGTCTCTTTCTATTTTATACGAGTGTATGTGTGCGTGCGAATATCGTGTAAGGAACTTCGTTCCTGACGGGGATCCCCCGATCACAAATGTTTATATATTTTTTTTCTTATTAAATATTAGATCGCTTGCTTTATTAACCTGCCGTGAAAATATAACAATTTAGTAATTTATTGACAAACTTGACGCACTGTAAGTTATAGGCATTAAATAGGCACACGTAACGCGGGTCCCTCCATTAACCACTACAAAAATTACTACTCAAAATCAGAATGTATACATCGAAATCCAATGTAAATTCGCTCTAACACCATTCGGACAGAACAATGCAGGCTGCAATCAACAATAAAAAAAAGAAAAACGCATATCTTTCAAAATACACGAAGGCTCCATACAATTTGTGCCGCGACGCGTGACCAGTCGGACCTTAAATTATACACGTACAGACCAAAACGGCTGTAACTGTCAAAAGAATTATGTTTGCATCGAGGTTTTCGCTGATCTTTTTTTGCAGATTTCCAAGGTTTATTGAAGGAAAATTCTGGATATTTTTATATTTTTCAATTTAAACCTGAGCCCTCATAAATCTTGGGAATGAGTCCACATCCTCATCTCAATTATATAAATTCATTTGGGGTTGGCGTAGTATGGCGTCGGACTTGGAAATGAGCGAAAATTAGAAAAAAAAAAGACGTGTGGCACTCGGGGACTGCCGCGGTAAAGCTATTGCATAGCATTTTGTATCAACTTATGCAATTATAATTATTTATTTATTTTATTTATGCAGTATTTCTTTTTCTTTGATATTAATTCAAGTTACACTTTTTGAGCGTGGTGACCGATAAGAAAGTAAAGTCAATCCATAATCGGCCCAGAACTTTGGAGAACCGTTTAAAAGTGGTTTTTATAAGCTATGAAGAACGTTAATGTTTAATGTTAATTCTAGCTAGATTTATAAATAAATTGCTCACATACCTCAACAACCTTTCAAAAACTTTTGAATTACGATGCCTGCCATCTAGTGGATAAAACCGACAACAAAACACAACTGAGACCACCAACAGAGCAACGCTTGTCTCGATTACGAATCACAAGCCACGCCAATGTCACCTCTATTTAGTTAGTTCTACCTGCGATTACTAGATGGCGTTGCGTTGCGCGGTAAATCCACCACAGAGTTTCGTGGAGTCGTACAATACATCTAATCGCACGCACACAACGCCGTGTCGAAGACTGCCGAACTGAAACGACGTTAGACGATGCACGGCCTTCAAGCCACACCTCCGTGCCCGTCGGAGTGGGGAGCGCGAGGTTTTTTCGTTACGGAATTTCTGGATTCGGTCCCCGCGCTCAAGGCCCGCGATAGAAGCTAAGCAATAGCTTAAAAACAAAATAAATAAGTGCTGAACGTCGTAAAAGTGTATAACTACGTAAACAAAGTCAAATACTATTCAAATATAAGCATAATAACAACTTTAAAATAGACGAAAGTGTTGAACCTAAAGTAATTTTAAATAAAAAAAGAGTGACAAACTGTTTTGACAGCGAAAAAATTCCATGTACATGAGTCATTTCCAACCGTCTAGTCAAGTATAAAAATTGTTCAACTGGAATGGTATCAACTATTTGGCAAGCTTTAATTAAGT
The DNA here is from genome assembly GCA_947523025.1 of Dryobota labecula. Lineage (NCBI taxonomy): Eukaryota > Metazoa > Arthropoda > Insecta > Lepidoptera > Noctuidae > Dryobota > Dryobota labecula. The sequence continues at coordinate 2,381,831 of OX383300.1, forward strand.
CATTGTAGCCTTGCAGTGCAACAGGGGAACTGAATGTACTCGTAATCGACTGGTCGTGAGTTCAAACCCCACTATCAACAATCACTTTTTGTGAAGATCATAATTTTATAAACTAATATTTATAAGAATAAAATACGCAGTACACAGAAAAAAGGAACTGCCAGAAATTATTAGATCACTAGAGGGTACTGGTGTAGTAAAATAACCGTCGGAGTGGGGAGCGTGAGGTTTTTTCGTTACGGAATTTCTGGATTCGGTCTAAAAAAGTTCGGAAAATGAAATGAGACAATCCCCCAAAACACCCGCCCATTCCTTGGCTTTTGTTTAACACCCACTTCTATTTTGATGTTTTTTTTTTATATCGGTTAAACCAATTGTTACATACATACATAAACACACGGCTTTTTCCCACGGGGCTAGGTATAAACTACAGAACATCACCTGCTACGATCCGTACATACTCCTTTTGCTTTGTTTACGTTCATACATCTGGTCATACAAGCACACTGGTTACGAGTATTACGCACTTCCTAGAAGGACATTTATTAGACCAATAAGGTCAGTATAATAAGTCCCCTAATGCAGGTAACTTTTTCAGTGAAAAACTTAGATGGAAAATAATTTAATTTATTAGGTATTCAAGTCGTGAAGAGAGTAGGTACAATATATAAAAAAACAATGTCATTGCAGTTGTAGAATGCCAAAGAGGCTTTAACACTTTCCCTCAGCTACTAGTCGACCATCTAATCCTTCACTCTTAAGTTCTGACAAAATTCCTGTAATCTCGGGCTGGGCAAGTTCTTAGTTAGCAGACCTTTCTACCACAATGTAGTTTTGAAGCACAAGTTCTCTAACGAAAAAGTGTCTCACACCAACGTGTTTGGTTTGACGATGAAACTCGGGAATATGCGCTGGTTTCACCGCAGCTTCGTTATCCACAAATAAAACAGGTTTTTTTTTTTTGACCATTCAAATCTTTAGACAGTATTTTTAACCAAACTAATTCTCTTGCAGCCACACTACCTGCTACAAGCTCGGCTTCTGCAGTGCTAATGGCAACTAAAGCTTGTCCTTGACTAATCCAATAGATTGCACCTGTAGAAAATAAACACAATACTCCTGTCGTAGAACGACCTATTTTCAAACATCCAGTATAATCAGCACCACTGTAGGCTTTAATTTGGTTAGGGGAATCCGCAACATGAACATACATTATTCCTCTTGATTATGTTCCTTTTAAATATCTTATCATGCGCTTTACCATACATCAATGACTTATCAGAGTCACAAATCTTTAATTCCTTTCAAACTCCATTTACCAACATTAACGTTTTAAACCACGTTCAAAGAACCATTATACATATATCCTTGAAAATTCCTTCAAAGGCCTTCATTTGAATTAAAAAATATACAGGCTCACCATATCTGCGGCAGTTCCCGGATCCCCCGACCGCACACGGCAGACCTTGAGCGACAGACAGATGAACAGACAATAGCCGATAAGGGAAGCCTGCGGTTGGCCAACGTGAAAACCAATGACTTCTGCATACAACATGGACAAGAATAGTTAGTTTTTGGAGGAGGCAACATTTTTATTATCGGATAGTATCGGCCAAACTTCTGAAATCATAATGGCATGTTATGAAAATGAAATGACTAAAGTCATAACAGAAAAAGAAAGATGACCGCCTGGCCATCTTTTTCCAAAGTTATCAGTTATCTTCAGTATAATGACGAAATCACTGACTAATAATAGATAAATAATTCTGAAAATTCCTGGATAATATTTTTATCCCCATCATCATTTCAGCCGAAAGACGTCCACTGCTGGAAATAAGCCTCCCCCAATTGGTGGGGTTTGCCATAATCGCCACGCTTGGCAGGCGAGTTGGCGATCGTAGTATAGTGTTAAAAAATGCATAGAGAACGCTGCTGCCCATTCTCTAGTAAGTTCCTTAGTCGCCTTTTACGGCACCCACGGGAGGAAAAGGGGTGGTGCTATTCTTTACGTCCGGCACCAAGTGGTACCGGACCGGTACCGGATAATATTTTACTGAATTTATATTCAGTACTCACAACTCACAATAATGGCCTGTTTTTTTTTTTTTTTTTTGTAAATCAGAATCATGTCGAACTGAAAATAAGGGACAACTCTTTCATTTAATATTTCACCGACGAAATTCTGTTTCTCTTTATTCAATTTGTCATATTTAATTTTCCTACATCCACACTATTGGTTTCTTATTCACATACATCTTTATGATGTGCTGTCAATTATTACTAATCTTCAATGTGCTGGCAACGCGCCAAAGTGCGAAAAACAGCATTCACGAACATTATTAGCTATTTGTATGCAAAACCCGTTAATGTTGTCCGTCTGTACGTGATCGGGACAGAAAGAGTTCTACTTGAAGCTAAGCGAGAGATGAGCGAGGTTGGAGATGAAATTGGAATGTCATTTTGATTTACATGTGTTTTTAAAGTAATTTAAATGCCTTGTTTTGTAAGTGCGGATGTTATGCATGGGAGATAAGGAATTTTGTTGGTGAATTTTAATGTGGATGAGAAATGAAAAACACGGCGAAGTGCGTGTCGGACACACATAATGAAGGGTTCCGTAGTTTGAATGAATTTATCCCAAGAACAAACTTAACATTTTAGTTGAAAAACAAATTCTCCCATACATTCAAACTGCAAATGTAAGTTTGTACGCACAATATTGAGAGATTTACAATGTTATTTTAAGACCATAGAGTTCTTATAGGTTTTCCTGTATCTATATGTAAAGCTAAGTTTTTTTTTTTTTTTTTCAAAATTTTAGTCTTAGTAGTTTCGGAGATAAGGGGGGTTCAATTTTCATCTATTTACTTAAATAACTTTAAGTTTCATAATTATGTGTACTAAATTTCAACTGAATCGGCCCAGTAGATTCGGAGCAAACTGGCTGCGAAAGACGGACAGACACACGAGTGATCCTATAAGGGTTGCGTTTTTCCTTTTAAGGTTTCCTCCCCGACCCTTGTTTGTAAACGAAGCGCCAGCCCACGCCATAGATGAGCCTATAGCTTTAAATTCCCCTGATAATAATCATAACCCTGATTTTATCCAGCCACCGTCGGTGCCTTGTCATCCTCCCTCCGACTCTGCCCTAAGCCGAGGTTCGTACCCCACAGGGGGTGCTCTTAGCGCGCAGTAGTTTAGTTTATAAGTTTTACGCCCTGGCTGGAAGCTTTAAGTGTTTAGGAGCTTAAGGCAACCAGAGAAAAGACAGGTTAACGAGTCACAACCTCTAAAGGTTAACTCAGAGATGCACTAGATTAAAAAAGAAATTGAGGTACGGATCCCTTAAAATAAAGACAAAAGAAATTATGGAAAGATTGTGTTTAAAATTAGGTTAGTTACCCCTGGGGGTCACTCCATGTCGAATACTGATAATCAGCGCATCCGATTAGACTAAATCCGGTTAGTCAACGCAACGCGTAACTTTATGAACATAGCAAAACCAGAATGAAAACACCAGCCCAACTTTCATAAACAAAAATAATTCCTGCAGCCATAATTCCGTACGTCACCCTCCTTCGATACTGAAATTCAAAGCGTTATATTTTTACGAGGGGCGCACTCGCGGCCACCATTATCGCCGCGTCGGCTTTGATGGCTCATAAACCGGACGCAGCTGTAGCACTAGTGCTGGCAGGGAGTACTGACGTGAGGGGAAAAATAGAGAAAATTTGTGTGTCAGTCAAAAGTGATGGTTTAGTAAAGGATGGGGACTAGTAGGGGGTTTGTAGAATATTACTGTTCCTTATTCCTTATATATATACATAAATATAATACTTTATTGTACACCACAAAAATACATAATATGTACATGGATGTAGGTTTTATGTTAAGACTGACATAGGTAGGTACTGTCATTTTCCTTTGATTGTATGATACGATGCAACTGAAAAGTTATGTATGGTTTTATTTACTTTTAACTTATGCTTAATCCTCGAAAGCTATCAGCAGCGAAATTAAGAGGCCTTGTAGCGTCCTCAGTTAGCCAACAATTTTTCAAAGCAGTACGCTACAGTAAAAAGTCGAATGACATCATCTCCATCACTATCTTTATGGTTGTTAAAAAAATTCAGAACTCAAACTGACCTACTTTTAATAAAATAGTTTTTTACCTTTTAGAAGAACGAATAGACAACTCTTAGCCAAGAATAACATGTAACTAACTAATAATACAAAGAAATATAGCAGTTCTTACCTTCTAAGAATTACTTACCTAAAATTTGAACTGTACCAGTCTGTAATCCCCATTTCTCCTGCCACGTCCCTACCATCGTACCAATATATTTCTAAAGAAGGCATAACTCTTATATTTTCCGCTATTTTACAACTTCACGGCATTGAATAATCTTCGTCAAATATTCACATCGTAGCTTCAAAAAAGTTATGGTTTTCTAATTCACTTATGAGTTACTTTATGGTGTACTTATGGGGATTTGTGGCTGAGGAAATTATGTAAATCGGATTTTGTGAGTTCATACCTTAGATTCGTGTAAGTAAAAGCGTAAATTATTAGGTATATCGTTAAAACCAACAATTTACGTAATACCTATGAAGTATTTCTGCCTGCCTTCGTTTTACTTTTTCCCTTCCATACTTCCATGGGTTAGGCTCAGGAATAAGTGTTCCCGTTTCGACTTCCAAATACTCAAGCAATTGCAAAACTTACGCGTACTAAAAAGTTTGATAGCAAAAAGTTTCGACTAACACCTAGAGAAACTGTCGCTAAACAGCTGGATCAGAAATAATATCGACAGAAATAATATAATGCAGGTACGTCTAATTGCCTTTATTGTCCTCTTTTCCTCTTCCTTTCTCCCAAATGTAAGCTCAGCAGTAAGCGTTCCCGTTTTGACTTCCAAACAACTTAAGCAATCGCAAAACTTACGCGTCAGTAAATAGTTTGATAGCAAATAAAGGTTCGAATAACACCTAGAGAAATTATCACTAAACAGCTGGGTCAGGAACTCATCTTGCTGCAGGCGGAAACACTTAATTTTCATTTTCATTTATTTTAAAGCTACTTAAAATAATGTATGCACAATAAAACGCTAGCAATCATACTAACAGGCATTAAACAGGAAGCACAGAGTTTGCGCATGCGTCGAATGCGACTCGTTTATAAATATCGCACTCTCACCTTCGGTTCTTGGCCAAAATTATCACGCTGTTGGTATGCATACACGTCATGAGAGGTAGCGGGAGCGGATGTTAGTATAGCAGTGCTAGGTAAAGATACCTAGATAATCTAGGGTGGGGGAGGCAAAGCAATAACAGAAACAATTACTCTAAAGAGAAAGTACAGGATATAATTGCAGCGTTTTAAAGGCTCACTAAAAGGCGTTTAGGTACGTAAGTTTATCATTATTTTAGCGTAAATACCTACGCTTCTCGGGCATCAGTTATATATAATATTTCAGCAGCATCTACTCATATAAATTTCCATGTACCTAACCTACTGTATAATATTTATAGGTGCTTTGTTTTATTCAGTTTAAATAATATTTTTATTGATGGCAATTACTACTCCTTTTCGGTTTCCGGTTTTTGATATTAATAGATGCTCGTGCTGCAAGGTAAAAAAAAAATAAAAAAATACTGTACTATTTGGCAATATAGTTTATCCGCTTCAGCTTATGTCTCGTTCCAAGGCCAGAGTGCAACACACTGAAGCGTTCGGCCATGACTCTACTAAGGCCAGTTGTCTTAACGCATTTGCAAATGAAATACACTAGTTTTATTTTATTTTGTTTTCAATAAATTTTCAGTAAGTTACGAATAGTATAAACGCTTAATCACTGTAAAACTATCCTGAATCACCTCGTTTAACTTGTCTCATTCCTAAACCAATGTATTTATAGTTACGCGTTTGATTAGCAGAAGATTAATGGTATCAGCCCTGACTTAAAACTTGTGTACTTTGTGTAATTTATTTCATCACCACTGCTTTCAAAACGGTGCAGGAAACCGACATGTCCCAGAACCAAAAATTCGAAGAATTGTGACATTCACTAGCCCGCACTGGGTCTGCGTCTTAGATTACGGTCCGCACCCTCTAACAGAGAAGCGGCTTGTGTTCCAGCAGTGGAAATATTTGCTGATTACGCGTTTGATCATAAATTGAGATGATCATCAGGTTGGTCATTAGATCATCCTATTGCCATTCTTTGATCTCAGTTTGAACTGCCCTTTTTCAGACAGAATAAAAATAATCAGGCAAGCGCATCAAAGTGTATGCCTTGTTTCAAGGTTTAAATATATAAAAGCTTGAACTGAAATGTTTATTACCGTCTGAAGTGACATCAATAACTGCCTTTCATATTCTCTAAATATCATTAAATGCCCGGTAGTTCATATTTTACACCCTATCCTGTAGGTATAGTCATAAAAAACAGTAAATTCTTTTTTATTTCTTCAATAATAAACCGCTGTCGCGCATGTCTTGTTCAAACACCACAGTGCAATACACCGATGTGCTTGGCCATGACTGTTCTAAAGTCAGGTGCATTGCCAATTTTATTCATAGCATATTTTTAAATAGGTAGTTAATATATCACCTAGACGCCGCTTCAGTTTATGCCTCGGCCCAAGGCCAAAGTGCAACATACTGGGCCATTTGGCCCTGACTGGGCTAAGGCCAGTCGCCATGCGCTCACAAATTAAGAAACATACTTAGCAAGTACTAAGCACTTTTGTTTTCTATTATCAGGTACTTTTGACTAATGAGATAAGCAGGACTTTAGACAGAAATATATTTTTGGACCCAAAGTAATTTCAGACTTTACTCTTTATATTTTTGGTTAAATAAAGATAGGGAAATTATTGTTTATAAAATGAAAAAAAAAACTGAACCCTTAGAGTGGGCGCGATGAGCATTTTGCCGCCCTCGACAAAAAATATACTTTGTAAAATATTTGCGCGTAAGTTTAAGGTGTTCAGTAGCTACTTCAACTTACGTCGTCGACCCGTGCTGAAAGGTTGAACTCGATCAGTGCTCCGAGGGCTGCAGGAGGAAAAGGTTTTCACCATCAGGTATCGCGTGGCGGCATTTTGCTCACGTACGTACAATTTCTATAATATTTTTTCTTTACATAGTTAAAATATGATCTTTTGTATTGGATTTGTACCTAATTATTTAATTTATATTGTTCAACCTAAACACGTATTTTTGTTTGCTTTTATATTATAAAGATGTTGTTTATATTATTGTAAAATGTAATCTGTGGAGATAGAAAGTAGCTACTTATTCCCGGATAAAATAGGTTTTTTGACGAATAGTTTTGTGAAATATTATTTATGTAAATATTTTGGTTTTTAGTGTTCGCGCTTTATATCTTTCGATAAATCCCTGCCTTTAAAGGAGGGCAAATGCAGTATACATATGTCCAATAAAGACAAAAGGGTGTCATAGATGCTCAAAATTATTTTGCAACGAGCATTTCATCTACGTTTGTGAAGACTGTTATGCATATCCTGTAGATGTTGAGTTTTTATTTATTTTATATTTAAGCATTTTAATTTTTTCCAAAAATTATTATAAACTTAAGTCACCATTTCAGCCGAAAAACGTCCACTGCTGGACATAAGTCTCTAAGTCTAAGTGTCTAAGTCTCTAGTCTAAGTAATTGGGGGGTTGTGCTATAATCGCCATGCTTGGCAGGCGGGTTGGCGATCGCAGTATGGTGTAAAAATGCATAGAAAACGCTGCTGCCCATTATCTATTAAGTCCCTTATTCGCTTTGTCGACACCCACGGGAGCAAATAGGGTGGTGCTATTCTTTACGTCCTGCATCACACGGCACACGGCAAACTTAAGTGCCCTTTATCAAATAATAATAAATATGTTGCTTTCTTATAAATTGTTTTTCTTTTACTTAAACCCCGAAAAAAGACATGAATTGAATTGCAGCATTCCTACTAAAAATTAACAATGATTATGTGGCAGTGGGAGTAGTGGTGGCCCAGTGGTAACGGGACTTACGATTTGTATGTAGGTCGTGAGTTCGAAGCCAGACAGGCGCTTTAGTTTGTGTAAATAATTTCATCACCACTGCTCTCAAAACGGAGAAGGAAAACATCGTGAGGAAACCGGCATGTCCTAGAACCAACAATTCGAAGATATGTGACATCTACCAACCCGCACTGGGCCCGCGTGGTAGATTACAGCTCACTTCCTCTCGTAGAGAGGAGGCCTGAGTCCCAGCAGTGGGAACATTATAGGCTGATTATGCTATGGACCGATGGCCGGTGGAGCAGACGAGTCCTGGAGTGGAGACCGCGTATCGACAAGCGTAGTGTGGGACGCCCCCCAGCTAGATGGACCGACGACCTCAAAAAGGTGGCTGGGATAGACTGCATGCGGAAGGCGGAGGACAGGGTGTTGTGGCGCAGCATGGGAGAGGCCTATGTTCAGCAGTGGACTGCAATAGGCTGAGTTGATTGATGCTATGAGTGGCAAAATCACCCCACGCGCCCACTGACATTATACGGGGTAGCGCACCCACCCTAGAGTTAAATTGTCCGTATATTCGAAGCACAACTGTAATAGGGATGTGTCCTGGGTAATAAAAAAAGAAAAACTGTTTAGTCCGTCAATCAGATGATAAAAAAGTTGGTTTACGGACGATAGTTTAACGTGACAACGTCATAACAAAACATTGATGCGGCGCAAGCGTACAATGAGCGTAACGGGACAATGAGCGTAACGGGACAATGAACGTAGCGGGACAATGAGTCATCCTTTTTCATGCATGCAGCCGGCGTTCATCGATTTAATAGACGTTGTCACGTCAAAAATATGAGACACGTATTTTTTGCTTTATCATTATTTGTAAAAAAATACTTAGATCAAACATATTAAACTTGGGGAGTGGGGGATCGTTACGTCAGAGCTACATATAAAATCTAGCGAGCAGTGACGTCATGCCACATTTGAACTCAATGTATCGCCGTAATATTTTGATTGCGTAAAAAAAGAAGACATACGTGTCCAATATTTTATAATAATCTACATGACGGACAAACAAAATTTTTTTGCCATCATCCCTATTCTCTGTTAATTTTACAAAATGGCTATAACACGAAAAATTTACGTAATGTGTCAATTAGATCAACAAATAATTTCCCTGAATGTGCATACCCAATTTTTTTGTTAGAAAATCACAGGAAGGCTTCTTTCTAATCCTGAAGCCTTTTCCCAGCAGTGGGAACACAGTAAAAGCTAGCAAAAAAAAACCCTTTGTACAAGATTGAAATTAATTCCGATAAGTATTGTTTAAAGAACCTAGTGTTAAATTAGACTATAACGAAGCAACATCGGAAACGCTATGCCATAGAAGAATTTTAGTCGAAACTTCCAAACTAAGATAAGTAGATATACGGTATAATCACACATAATGTACGCTCTATACCTTATCACGTTTAAAACATTAGATACAACTAAAACTATTAATTATGCCATTCAAACCACGTTCGTCGGCTATTTAGAAGCGATTACTTTGACGCCACTCCTCGACCAGGTTGTTAGACCCATTTGAAGTCATTGGTACATATATAAGTGTACAGCCTTCATCATTTCCTGTTTCCGGAGCATTTTCAATTATTTTTAGCCGACCTTTTGTTTTAGAGGTCTTCGTATGTATTTACCTAATGACATTGATAGGACTAGTTTCATAGAAGATCAGAATAGGGATGTGTCCTAGGTAAAAAAAAAGAAAGACTGTTTAGTCCGTCAATAAGATAATAAAAAAATATAAGACATGTATTTTTTGCTTTATCATATTAATAAAAAATGACTTAGATAAAAGACATTAAACTTGGGGAGTGGGGGCTCGTTACGTCACAGCTTCGTTTAAAATCTAGTGAGAAGTGACGTCATGCCACATTTGAACTCAATGGTATCGCCCGCGCCGTAATGTTTTGATTACGTAAAAAAAGAAAAAATATTAATATATTTTTTTAATAATCTACATGACGGACAAAAAATATTATTTTAGTCATCATCCCTATTTTGATAGTTCTAGACAGTTTGTTAACAGTTTGGAACTGTAAACGCCTATTCTAAAGCTGTCCATCTGCATCATCATCATCATCTGCCTAGCCTTTCTCAACTATGCTGGGGTCGGCTTCCAGTCTAACCGGATACAGCTAAAGACTTATGGGACATCTCCGTTAAGGTTCTGGGAGATATATTTAACAAAATTTCCACTGTCCTAACAGCCATATGTAATAAATGTTTAGACAGCGGTCCGTTTCCGGATTAAATTGAACATAATAAAGTTGTATCCATTTTCGAGTAGTAAGAGTGATCCGTCTAATCATAGACCTCCTATATCTTTGCTACCAGCATTGAAAAAAATCTATGAGAAAAAATCATGCTAGACCTGCAGATTCTGATGTTGTCACATTTTAACTTAAATGAGATTTAACATAGTCGCCAGTTTGGTTTCACGAAAGGTAGGTCGACGACTGACGCGGGATTAAAACACATCAGTCTCATTTTGGAATCCTGGGAGAAGTCCCAGGATGCAATTGACATTTTCTGTGACCTCTCAAACGCATTTGACTGATTCATGGACAAGCTGCTGAACTTGTTCTTTCTTAGATAGATAGAATACTCTTTATTGCACACCATAAAAATTACTTTATATGTAGAAAATTTTAGAAGGGGTGACACAGTGGGCGGTCTTATCTATCAAACAGGCAGCCAAAAGTAAACGTTAACGGGGCGACGTCCTCAGGGTCTCTAGTTAAAACGGGTGTGCCTCAAGGTTCAATTCTCGGCCCTTTTCTATTTCTATTTTATATTAACGGCCTTCTTTACATGATGGCTACCTTATCGGATATCAATTCTATTCGCTGACGACACTTCTCTTATTTTTAAAGTAAATAGAAAAGATACGGACGTCTTACGTGTCAACGATAATCTGGCTGTTCTTTCGAAATGGTTCGCAGCTAATAATCTTTTACTTAATGCGAACAAAACTAAATGTCTTAGGTTCTCATTACCAAATGTACCCCAAGTGAATCTAAAATCTAAAACTTGATAGCGAGAAACTAGATGCAATTACGGAAACCATATTTTAAGGAATTACTTTAGATTCAAAATTGCAATGGGGCGGACATTAGAACTCTTTCAGGAAGATTAAGTTCAGCTGCTTATGCAGTAGAAAAATAAAGCAGTTGACCGACATAGCCACAACTAGGTTAGTATACTTTGCTTATTTCCACAGTATTATGTCCTATGGCGTTCTGCTGTAGGGATCGGCAGCTGACGTAGATTCAATGTTCATTCACAAAAAAGCCAATCCGCGCGATCTATAAAATGGGTCCTCGCGAGTCCCTTAGAAACGAGTTAAAGAAATCAAAGAAACTGATATACTGACTCTGCCGTCTCTTTATACCTTAGAAAGCATTTTGTATGATCACAAAACTTACGACTTTTCAAAATAAGAAGCTATTTCCGTGAAATTATATATTTTGATTTTTGATTTTAACCAGTATTTTACATGGAGCGACTGCCTATCTGACCTCCACAACCCAATTACTAATAATACTAATACTACTACTGGGTAATACGATACCTCTTGGTAAAACTGCGGTTGTTATTATTTAGCGCTGTCCATCTGCGATGGTTGGAAAATTATCATAGCAATAATATGCACAATATTAGTGGGTAGGTATAACCACAACACTTGGCAATTTGGAATGCGATAGTAACAGGTAAAGGAGGCTTTTGCTGTTCCTATCTTCTTTAAAAAACCCATGGTAATCGTTCATGAATAAAAACCACTCCTCATCTCATCTATCTAGCCTTTTCTCTACTTTCTTCGGGTTGACTTCTAGTTTAAACAGATGCAGCTGAGTACCATGATTTAACATAGAGCGACTGTATAATCTGATGATATCCACAGCCGAATTTGGATAACGCTGGTAAGACTGGTTCACAAAACCAATAGTAATCATGAAATGGATTCGTTTAAAGACTAGTATGTGTAACTGAATGAATACAATATTTAAAAAAAAAAAACAAATAAGGCTGAGAATCAGCACTTTTCGAACATGCACATTATTGCCGAATCAATTTCTGTAATTTTTTATACTTACTAGCTGACCCGACAGACTTCGTTCTGTCAAGAGCTATTTGACTGTGGAGTTTGTCTACGCGCAAAGGAAACTACCTACCTACCCTACCCTACCTTACCCTATCCTACCCTACCCTACCTACCTATCTACCCTACCCTACCCTACCTACCTACCCTACCCTATTCTACCCTACCCTACCCTACCCTACCCTACCCACCTACCTACCCTACCCTACCCTACCCTACCAACCCTACCTACCCTACCCTACCTAACTAAAACCTTCAATTTTTAAGCTATTGCATAGCTTCTATCGCGGGCCTTGAGCGCGGGGACCGAATCCAGAAATTCCGTAACGAAAAAAAAAAAAATAATATCAAAGAAAAAGAAATACTGCATAAATAAAATAAATAAATAATTATAATTGCATAAGTTGATACAAAATGCTATGCAATAGCTTTACCGCGGCAGTCCCCGAGTGCCACACGTCTTTTAATTTTTTTTTTTTTTTTTTATAAAATCTGTTCTCAGACCTACCAAATGATGACTGACACGTTATGTCAAACGCCATAAAGTTACATTAGAAGATAGAGCTACCTACTTATTATTACAATAAAAATGTAAATATGGCCGTTTTCTTACAATTTTAATTTTTTTTAAACTTTCTTAAATTTTTCTTACATAAGAACCTTCTCCTGACAATAACAAACACAACAAAAAATAATTAGCGAAATCGGTCCAGCCGTTCACGCGTGATGCCGTGACCAAGGGAAATAGGGATTCATTTTTATATATATAGATAGGTAATTTTTATCCCATAAATAATAAAGGGTAGTAATAAAAGCTCCAATTTTTTTTTTTTAATATGAGCGTTCTCAAAATATGTAATTTACTTCTTTAAACTTTTAACTTGCTTTTAACTTTCCGACAACTTATAAGCGAATACAAATAAAGAAACGACCGAATAAAATACTGAAAATTCGGAAAAATTAATACAATATTTTCTGACATAATATTTTACCACCAGCTTAGCGTTCGCCGGCCGCTGCCGCGGCACCGCTCGCTTCGCTCGCTCGGCTCACGAGCGGTTGGTCACATTTCTAACCTTACCTATTTCACCTAGTTCAAAATGACGAATCATACCTACGATCTGCCGCAAAAACGTGAGCCGAGCGAGCGAAGCGAGCGGTGAACATATGTTTTCGGAAACTTAGTATTTTTTTTTTTTTTTGTTTCGGAAATTTAGTATTTTACACAGCTTAGTATTACAGTCAACCACAGATCGGTGGAAGTTAATTTATTTTTCGGAAGCTTAATAATTTTCCATAATTAAACTATGTAAATTACAATCACACTTCTTCTGTACAGTTAAAACATTCCAAAATGGTCGAAGCACATACTACGCTAGACACTCATACGTACATTATACGTTATACGTACTAGATTTGTAATGTGACCAAAATTTTCTCCTACAATCAGTATAACTAATTAAATAAATAAACAATGTTTTATACATAATAGTAAGAATTCAGTGTATGTATTATGATTATAACATAATATTCTAATTGGGGTGTTTGGTGGTGTGCGTTAATTCCGGGACGGGATGTATATATAGTTGCTATTGGAAAACCCTTATAGAACATTGAAATAATATAGAAAAAGAAAAGTTCTGTCCTTAATCTCTGCCAAGATCGGCATAAATGTCTCACTGTTTACTTGAAACTCACGCCCATATATAACAAGTTTAGTCCACATTTAACAGTCAAGGGCTTGGCTTTTAACTTCAAGATAATGTATGTTAATTTGTTGATAGCAAGTATCCTTGAGAGCTGACGATGCTCTCAGAATATGTCTTGAAAGTAAACACTGAGTCAGTGAAGGATTTTCACATATGGCAGCGAATTTTCGTGTCATTTTAGTCGTTTTTAGGTGTGGAATATGAAAGTTTTGAGTATATTTGTTTAAGTATTCAAAGTCTGTAAATAGAAGAAACACTGTTGCATTCACATCCAGGCTTGGAATCGAGCTGCTCCAATTTTTACATATTGCATATTGATTTTGCATATTTTTTTTTTTTTTTGTGATTTTAATAGACAAATTGACATAAATATTATATTTACCTGTGAAGTATAAAGCTATCATTTTAATTATTGTGAATGTGAAGACTATGTGGGTCATAGTTTTTTGTTTTGTGTGTTTTCTCAGTTAGATTTTACCGTGGTCTGCCAGCTTGAGTAATTTATGCGGCCTACCCAAATGTCCATTCTTTGGTATTGTTCGCCAAATCGTTGAGCTCCTTAAGTTCTGAGTTGAGCTGCACCATTACTGACAAATATGTGCACTGACTGGACAGGCCCACTCAATCTGTGTGGTTCTTTCATCAAAAGACCATTTCAGACACCAATCTACCTGGTCTTCACATGATCTGACCAAGATTATGATTGGACCTTAAAAGAGACTCTCTGAGCTTGTTTCGGCCTTTCTTCTCAAGGTATTCAGATAGGAAACGCCGACCATAACTAGCTTTAAAAATATGATTGAAGTGTAAAAGTATTTGTAGCAACCTTCTTACAGAAATAAAATCATATATCATTTATCATTGTCTTCTGCACTTAGATAGATAGATAGAATAAGTATTCTTTATTGCACACCATAAAAATTACAGATAAATTTAAAGAAATTTTAAAAGGGGTGACACAATTGGCGGTCTTATCGCTAAGAGCGATCTTTAAAGACAACCTTTTGATAGATTTAGGGAGAAGGAGAGACAATACTACAAGTAGTCGATGGTGTACCATTTACATATATACAATAAATAATACATACATACATAAAACATGTTATACCTACCTATATAAATATATACAATAATAATCATATACGTGTAATCAAGAAATAAGTGCGAAGAACAAAAATAAAATGATGTTTCAGGAGAGATAGTGTTTGTTTTCATAATTTTAAAAATGGACAAAGATTGAGCACGCCTTATTGATACGGGCAAGGCATTCTATAACCGTACTGCTTGAACTGTAAAAGATTTATCATAGAAACTGATGGAATGCATCGGCATCTCTAGTCTCAAGTGTTCCGATGACCTCAGATAACTATTGTGTGTGTCATGAAGGAACTTGAAACGTTCTTTAAAATAAGAGTAGGTTGTAGGATTGAACAGAACACTGTAGAGCTGAAACAAGATAATTATGAGCATTCCGGTACTTATAGGTTTTTTACCTTACTACCAGTCGGATGTTTTTTTTTTTTTTTTTTGTTTCATTTTATAGCCCAATTCTTGGAGAAGTTTATAGGCTATTTAACATCACGCTACGACCTTAAGGAACCGAGCAAAAAAAACTGTAAGAACGATAAGCGAACGAACACGAAGTAACAGCGCGGGCGGGCGATGAAATGCGATGCAGTGGGTCGGGACTGAATGTCACGCGGACGATGTCGCAGGCAGAAGCTAGTTGAAGATAAAGTGTAAGGCTTAGGCATATTCCCGTACTCTAAATTGTACTTCTATTTTTCTCTATGGCAATGGTGCCTACGTCGACAATTCTGCCTATATAGCACTTATAGTTTGACATTTGTGAGACAGTGACAGGAATAACACTTAGTCAAAGTAAGTGTTTAATAACGTTTATAGATCTCAGCCTTATGAATTATGTCCTAGTGTCACTCTGTTTCTTTAAGTACGTTTTTCTTTTTTGTTTGTGTATTGGCACCTTGTTTATTTATTTATTTATTTATATTCATGTAATTTGTTATCATTTTATTGTTTCTTTGTGTGCACTGAATAAATTTTTTATCTATATATCTTAGAGCTTAAAAAGCGAAAGTAATGATCTAATCAGTCTTTACTTTTTTTTTTCTACAGCGACTAACTGAAAAGATAACAATGAGGGTAGTTGTGGCCCAGTGGTAATAAGCCCCAATTTACGGGTATAGGTCGTGGGTTCAAATCCAAGCAGGTGCTTTACTTTGTGTAATTTATTTAATCACTACTGCTTTCAAAACGGTGAAGGAAAACATCGCGAGGAAACTGGCATTTCCTAGAAGCAAAAATCCGAAGACACGTGACATCCACCAACTAGTACAGGGTCCGCGTGGTGGATGACCACGCCACAGCCGATGGCCTCTCACAGAGAGGAGGCTTCTGTCCCAGCAGTGGGAACATTATGATGCTTACGCTTATGCTAAATTAACAATTTAGGTGACATTTTGCCACCAGCAAAAATCAAAGTCAAATCGTTTATTTCAAATAGGCACATAAAACGCACTTTTGAACATCAAAATCTACAACAATAATTAATTGATTCTAGTTGCCCCTTCGAAAAAGGTAGTTACGTATGGAGAAGAATGGGCAAGAACCCCTATACTTACTCTTTTAATATGTTAACAATGTTTTGAATACATTAATTATTAATTATATGTGAAGAGGGTGCACTTACCTATAATAAAATCACTATACCACAATAGGTAAAAAGAATTAAAATTTAAGTAATGACAGACAAATTAATTATGCGATAGATAAATGGTGCTCACATATTTACAAACATTGTAAAAATAGATGAGTTCTCTAAAGTTTTAACATTTAATAACCTATGTCAGTGTATGAGTTAAAGTATATTAATCACAGAAAATAAAACTAATATCATAAAAATTGTAAATTATACAATTAAATTAGCAACCAGTTTGATTTTATCTAGATTCTAAATAAATTGTCCTATGGAGCAGAACCAGCATGTTTCCAAGCATCTTATCTTGGATATAATCCTTTAGTTTGTAATAAATATGCTAGTTTACAAAGTGTACTTTTAATATGAGTTTTGAATTTCCTTTCATTTAATTGTAATATATCAGAAGGTATTTTATTGTAACATTTAACACAGAAAAACCTACTCTACCACCACTTAGGTAACAATATTTATCCTTTAAAATTAACCATAAGACCTAGATTTCTACAACCTCAATTGAAAAACAATGACACATCGTACAAGGATTTCCACACGTCCGATACATTTTCATCCAATTAAGCTTTAGACAACATAATGGTTATTGTGTCCATGTTTTACTCTTCTGCCTACCTCCGGAATGCTTTTCATCCTGCGCCAATTCTGACTCAACTGTCGGAGTTTATGCTTATTGTGAAGTTTAATCTTATATGCTATGTCTTACAAACATATGGTTGTAAACGGAATTAGGGTCACAACAGTAGTAATAGTTGTCAGTTGCCTGTTCATCACATTCAGGTTTTATTATGTTTTGTTTTGGAGATACTAACACAATTTGGCGCATTTGCCTTTAGGAGTTACCTTTATGAAGAGCTCAATACCCTCCATATCCATTCACATAACACACTCACGCATAATCAGCCCAATATAGTAATATGATTATAATGTTCCCACTTCTGGGACCCAGGCCTCGCGCCATTTGTTTAAGATTCCTAACTTCAAGTTCGGTTTTAAATTCAAAGTGAGTTTATCCAAATGTTTTGAAAAATAAATGTTTCATTTCAGGGTAAGGGAGTACGGTTTTATTAATAGACCTAAAATATTTATAGCTGCTCTTACAAAACTCACATTTTTTTTAATCTGTTCGGTTATTACAGAATACTTAATTCCATCTAAATAACAGCGTAAATGTTTTTTTTTTTTTATGGAATCAAGAACATGTACAAGCTCACATTCAGTAGTACTATAATTACGTTCTGCCATTGCCCTGATTTTTGAAATGTCTGACTCTTTTGTCTAGTGGTTGCAAGCGTTACTGTTATGCGTTGTGTCCTGGGTTCCATCCCCGGACAAGGCAGTGTTAATTGTATTTAATTTTTTTTTTTTTTTTTTTTGTGTTTCTTCTTTCCTGTCTATAAAGTCGAATATCCCATTTACCTACAATATATCAACGATAAAAACATCCAATCCATACTTAACAATATAAATGCGGAATTAAATCTATCTGTCTCTATTGCCTTTCACGTTTTCACGGCTGAACGGATATCGATGAAATTTGGCACACAGTAAACCATGACCTAGGTTAGGACAATTTTTATCCCGGTGGTATGTTCCCGTGGGATAATTTCCAACGCGGGTAAATCCGCGGGCAAAAGATAGTCGAATATAATCTACTCTCACTTCATTAATATTCCAAAAACTTCAAGTGCAAATAAAGTTTTTCTTGAACATTCATAACCAGAGAATTTCAAAGGAGGTTCGTAGAAGAGTACTGTCACCGCCATGATACGGCGCTAATTTCCCGCCGTCCACTGTAATTACCCACATAAAGTTCTATTGTTCCTCCGACAGGAAAAAGTATCTTTACTTAGATTCAACTAGCTGCTACTCACGGCTTCGCTTGCGTGGCTTTTTCTAAAATAAAAATAGTAAATTATTCCTTATAACATTCGCTATCTGCTAGTGAAAGTCCCGTCAAAATCGGTCCAGCCGTTTCGGAGATTAGCCGGAACAAATAGACAGACAGCAATTTTAAAAACTGTGTTTTTGTCATAAGTACAGTACATTTATACTTTTAAATACATTCATTCATTTAATTTCCTCCCGTGGATGTCGTAAAAGGCGACTAAGGGACTTTCTAGAGAATAGACAGCAGCGCTCTCTATGCATTTTTAACACCATACTGCGATCGCCAACCCGCCTGCCAAGCGTAGCGATTATGGCAAATCTCCCCGAATTCGGGGAGGCTTATGTCTAGCAGTGGACGTCTTTCGGCTGAAATGATGATGATGATACTTTGATATCCATTTGGTAAAAAGTTGTTATTTTGACATTACAAACAGACACTTCAATTTTATTTATTTGTATAGATTGGAGTAAACGTTCATTTGCATATAATATTAAAACTTTATTATTAAAAAATTTAATTATTTACCTATATACAATTAATACAGAACTAACTATTTACACTAGGTACTAAACTAAATGACTAAAGGCCAGCGCACATCGGTGGACGGCGGGACAGGGTATTTTAAATTTACCAACGTAAATTCGTACGTGTCTATTGGTAACAAAATAAAGATTCCAATGCTCCGTGTCGGTACCACGGATCATCAAAAGGGATTTCTCTCTGCGGTATTGAAGCGCACGCTGGAGGAAACTGCGGCGGGTTGCGAGGACATGCGGCGGGTTGCAATGACATGCGGCGGGACGCGACATCATGCGGTGTGAGGTAACGGCACATTGCGATGGCATCCGCCGAAGTCCGCTTGCATATACGATCGCGGGGGATAGACAGTGCAAGCGGAGGTGCAACCCGCATTTCCCCCGTGGCATGCCGCAGCATCCAGTAAGCGCTGGCGGCCTCGGACGGCATCGCAAATCATCAGTGTGTGCTGGCCGGTGGCAAATCCGCTCCGATGCCGTCCCCCGCAGTCCGCCGGTGTGTGCTGGCCTTAAGTAACTAACCATACAAGTAAAACAAAAACACAAACGAAAGGACACTTAAGGTGTGGAAGTACTCGTCCATATCGCTGTCATATGGAACGTGACCAGAAGGCTGGCAACATTGCCATGTTAATGGCAATGCTAATTCTTTGGCCACAGAACGAGTCAGCCCTCTGGTCTCTAAAATATTTGAATGATTAATGGAAAATTTCAAAAATATGATTGCCGTTCTAAACGTAAATTATTTAGTTTGCGACATATTTAACCTTTTATAACAAAATATTATTTCCATAAAGATTTCGTTAATTAATACGCATTTTTCACATTTTCCCCGGAATCAAACCTGTACCCTCGTCTATCCCCAACACCGTGTACAATCTCAGCAAAAAATCGTCAGATGATCGCCGTCCTTCGAACGGAAATAACGTTTCCTCAATCTAGCAACTAACGTCTCTGGCTGAATGGAATCCTTTCTAGAATAAACGTTTATTTTTTTAATTAACACTTAACTTGAACGTTTCAAGAAAATGGAATGGGCTAGTTATGTTCGTGGAAAGATTTTTTAGAGGATTTAAAAGAATTTGATGCCAATTTAGTCTTCAGATAGCGTATTTTTTGTGTGATTATTTTCGTTAATGCAAGTTTGAGCAGATTTTGTTTTGTTTTTCGGTGTGAATAAATTGAAAGAGTTTTACGGACCAAAGTATACAATAGTGGCTTTGCTTCCACCTAGATACGTACATTATAGTCCGAAAACACACACTTCAAATTTAACTTTCTCTCAATAATAAAAAAAAAAAACGGCAGCCGATATAGGCAACAGTCCTATTACTCGTTTTTGTATTATTTTCTAGACTACACCTTCAAAGTTTAGCACAATAATAATTCTCTTTAACGATAGCAATAATTTCACAACTCGCAGAAATACAGCATTACAAAATAAGTCATAATTAATTCCCCACAGTGCTGCGAAGTAACAATATTGTGGCCAAAAATGAAAAAAATACAACCTTAGTGGTAATAGCGTTGTAGCGTTTTAGCGCACAGGGTGTTCGGAATATGGGTGATTTAAAAGGGCATATAGTAATCTAGAAATTATATTTGAATGCATATAACACTGCTTTTTGAGTGCATAAAAAATATCATAATACAGGTAAGTTATGATCGGTTCTGCAGACCTAAAACGACTTGACTGAAGAGTACTCGTACTTCATTAATTGACACCATAAAAAACTTTTTAACAGAAAAAACCGACTTCCAAAAAACTATATAACAAAATAAAAACGACGAAGCTTTAAGGCTTGTACAGACTAGTGCGATACCGCGGGCGCGACGCGACAGTAGTAGCACAATTTCTTTGTCGCTGCCTGTCCCGCCCGCGATAACGCGCAAGTCTGTACGAGCCTTTAAACTGACTTCAAAAAAAAAGGAGCAGGTTCTCAGTTCATAGGAATCTTTTTATTTTAGATGTTCCCCGATTACTACGAAAAAGCGAGAAAAAACTTTTTACACTACTTAAAACTGTAAAAAAGTTTTTTTTTCTCGCTTTTTGTGACAATTTAATTTTGTAATAACCATGCTAAAGACAGTAGAAAACTTTCTACTCGACGGCAACAAAGTATACGGTATACGTTTATCTACAAAAACATGATATTACAGGAGAGCATTTTGAACGAAAAACTGTGATAATTAATAGAAGAACAACGCTATCTTCTCCTATTTCACATCATTTAGATAATATGGCATTACCAAGGAAATGGTTATGGGCAATATTACTGTTAAATTGTTGTAGTTTGTTACATGACTTATCAGTAAAAATTGAAAATCAAACAGAAAAAAAAATCCTATGACAAAACAAAGAATTCTGAGTCGAATTATGTAAAAGAATGAATTTCGTAAAGTGCAGTTGACTCTTTCTACTTTGCTGACGTCGTACTGTCTACTTTGCTGACGTCGTACTGTCTACTTTGCTGACGTCGTACTGTTTACACGGAACGTCATTTTGTCTACTCTTCCGTCGACAAAACCATGCTCGTGCTAAGCTTGCTGGCTTAGCTTAGAAATAAGACAATATCAATATTATACACAATTTAATTGGTACAGTTTAGTGAGCAGCCTGTACAAGTTGACACTAGGGTAATAAATTAAATATAAAAACGCCAACATAAAACAGTCGCACCTCGCTTTATCCACGGTTATGAGCGAGCCGACTCACACCGACCACTTTTGTGAGCATTTTGACTGAGAAGGGTTAGCAGAGAAAACTACTCAGCAAATTTAATTGATTATGTTACAGTTATTAGTTATTAACACAGAGAAGTTTTCACTAATAGTTAGGCTGTAAAGTTTAAGTACTGTTTTTCTTCTTTAAAATTACAGAGTATTATTTTTGTAAATGATCCATTAACTAACTAATTCAAGTGTTACTCCACTCAAATCTGGAAAAAATAAAAGATAATCATCATCATCATCATTTCAGCCGAAAGACGTCCACTGCTGGACATAGGCCTTCCCTAAGCACCGCCACCTTGACCGGTTCTGTGCTTCCCGCATCCAGTGGATTCCTGCGTCTTTCATAAGGTCATCGGTCCACCTTGTGGGAGGCCTTCCAACGCTACGTCTTCCGGTACCCGGTCGCCACTCCAGAACCTTTTGGCCCCAACGGCCATCTGTTCTACGCGCAATGTGCCCTGCCCATTGCCACTATTAAAAGATAACAAATACCGGAATTCATCGAACTGTACTTTGTCATAATTATACAATTATGACAAAGTACAGTTCGATGAATTCCAGGTTATCTTCATCCTGTCTGTGAAAACTGCATAGGTAGTTTTTGTTACCAACCATATCAATCAATCATTTGATGTATGAAAAATACTTGTAATATTTTAAAACTATCAGATTCTCGACTATCGGTTTTATTAAATAGACTCTAGTGATTACATAAAATGACAACTGTTTGCATTTTCTTTCAGTATCGGGCCCTATTAGAATACCAGCGCGCGGTATTTATTTTTTAAATATCGCACCATTATGCTGAGGTAGGAGCCTCTTTGGCCTCGTACAAGGTTTTCTTTAATTACGTTTTTATTATTATTTTTAATTTAATGTAGATAAATGTTAGTTTTGTAATGCTCCTTTTTTTTTTAAATATTTTTCTTTCTTCTTTTTTGACAGTTCCGCCACATTCATTGCGCCATTTACGTTGATAAGGAGATGTATTTATAAACCTATGAAGCAATGGATTAGAAATATTCTTCAAAACTCTCGGATTATGACTGAAACTGCGTTACACAATATAAGGGTGCTGGTCATCGCACATACCTGTGTGAAACTGAATCCTAGCGGTCGGTGTGAGTTCTCAACCCTCAAGGGTCACAGTAAAGATGGCAGCTCCAACATAATACGTAACATTGTTCGTTATTGCTCTAATAAAAGCCTGTGCTAGCTGTTTAGTGCTCGCTTTCATGAAAACTTTGCCTATGAGTTTGTTTGAATAATTGCTATTATTTTAATTTGAATGATAATTGTAGTTTGTAAAGTTTACGAGACTAGATTATTGATAGTGATAGTATAGTAATCCCTATTGGCAGAGTTACTACCTAACCTAATTGTAACTGTTGAACGTTGTTGACTGTGTGTATCCTGGGTTCGATCTTCAGGTTGAGCAAAGTATTATTCGACATTCCATTTCGAATTTCTCAGTAGCATCTTGGAGACTGAATTTGTGCTTTGGTTGATTTCATTATCGCTCCTTTTAACATACGACTTAAGGGGGAAACGCTAAGATGAAGCGAAATTTAAATATTCTTACGTTTTTTGGAATTTGCAGGTCAGTGGCGTGTATTCCCGCTGTTCCCATCGCCCGTGTCCCCATTAGTGGTATGCATATTATTCCATACTAATTTTTCAATTATTATTTCTAAGATCAGTACATAAAAGAAAATGGAACTTTTAGTTTCGCCATTTTATTGAATTACCATTAATAGGGACATGGGCGACGGGGACAACAGGAATACATCGTCAGTGGCAGGTTCCATATTAATCAAAACATGATTCGACACCGTAACAAGTATGTATTAACAGAATGATAATCATTAGAATCGGCAATACAACTCCATAAGTAAAATCTCCATAAATCATCACATTTAAGGGCAGTTCTAGCCCTTAAATGTGATGATTTCATGAAGTAGTCATTCAATAGGGTTACTTGGTCTTGAGACAGTTGTGTTGATGATTTTAATGATTATAATTCTGTAAATACATACTTGTTACCGTCGCGAATTAAATTTTGATCAACATACAAACTGATACCGGCCTGCAAAAATTAGAATTTCGTGACTTACCTTGGCGCTTTCGCTTGAAACGTGAGTGACGAAATGTGGGTCTACTCTCTATAGGTACAATATCAATCTGCCTAGCCTTTTCCCAACTATGTTGGGGTCGGCTTCCAGTCTAACCGGATGCAGCTGAGTACCAGTATTTTACATGGAGCGACTGCCTATCTGACCTCCACAACCCAGTAACTGGGTCACACGATACCCCTTGATAAGACTGGCTGTCAGACTTTTGGGCTTCTGACCACCCGTAACGACTGTCAAAGATCCACGAATGACAGCCGGGACCAACGGCTTAACGTGCTTTCCGAGGCACGGAGGAGTCTCGGTATGTAAAGATGGTCACCCATCCACGGACCAACCCCGGCAAGCGTAGCTTAACCTGACGGATCGACCCGTGCGGCTGTTATTACTTAGCCACGAGCTCCTCTACTCTCTATAGGTACATCTCTGGCTAACCCTTTGAGGAAACCAGGCGTGATGTAAGACATGTTAGTGCATTATTATTTTTTGTTTTTTTAACCTTGCCCCACACTTGGAATATCTCCTGTATTGTGCGTTTACAAAAATAATACTCCGTGCAATTATAAAGTAAAAAAATATTATTTAAACATAAGCCTAGCTGTAAGCGAAAGCTTCTCTTTGTTAATAACTAATAACTGCATATATATATTTTTTGTTTTTTATCGTTGCCCCACACTAAGAATTCCTCCTGTATTGTGTGTGCGTTTACAAACACTCACATACACAAACAGCCAGACCCGGAGCGACTATTTGTTGGTCATACAAATACTCGTTCCGTGCGGGAATCGAACCCGCGACACGCAGTGCAACAGTCAATGGCTTAACCACTGCACCAACCGTGCCGTCAAAACTACCAATAAATAGTAAGTACTTATACACGTCTGCCCTTCGAAAAATGCAAGTGTGATGATATTTTCTGTTAAAGAAAACCCTGCCTTAATCTCAAATTGAATTTGTCTCACATTTTCATCTGTTTCTGCACACTAAATTACTTAAACCAATACCCAATTTTGCTTTACCCGATCTAAAATCACTGCCTGAAAATATAAACTTATCCGTGTTCACTAGCATTATTTGACTGAAACCAGTGAACCGACAAATTAAAATTAATAAAATAATAATGTATATTTTCAAAGGAATTGTACACGAGTGCACTGAATACATCGCGTGCTGGCTGCAATAAAAAAAATATTAGTGTCGATTTGCAGTCGGCTATGAGCAAGCATAAAGGCATTCAAAGGTATAAAAGTACAGACAAATGAGTAGTCTAACTCTATCTTATTATCTAAAAATAATTATCTTACCATCTAATAATTCTCTTATTATCTAAAAAAAAAAACAATAAATAAAAATAAATGATATTCCTTTTTATAATTTAAAGATTAATCATTATTATTTATTGTTGTTACAGCTCATCATCTGTCTAGCCTTTTCCCAACTATGTTATGGTTGGCTTCCAGTCTAACTGGATGAAGCCCAATACCAATATTTTACATGGAGCGACCGCCTATCTGACCTCCACAACCCAGTTACTGGGTAATACGATACCCCTTGGTCAAACTGGTTGTCAGACTTTTAGGCTTCTGAGACTAAACTGTCTAAGATCTACGAATGATAGCCAGGACCAACGACTTAACGTGCTTTCGGATAGGACTACATGTAATGGTCTGGATGGTCACCCATCTACGAAACGACCGCAGCAAGCGCATCATAACCTTCAATCGACCCACACGGCTATTATTAATAAGCTACGAGCCTCCCTAAACGTAGCCACGAGCCCCTCTAAAATATGTATCACCCGAATATTACTTATTTTTGTAGCAGTAACTTTTTATTAGTAACTTGTTACAAACATACAGATCCTGGCTTCCAGGTGAAGAAAATATAAAATAAAATAAACACAAATATATGTTTGTCGTAATCGGGTTGTATCCGGTACGCCAGCGCCATCTAGTGGCGTTCGATGGACTTGGTGGGGTTTGCGCCATCGATTCTTGATTAATCGCGACGCCAGCGCGGCCTAGCGGCGCATGACAGAGTCTACAACATAACGCTCGACCGGGCGGCAAGTGTCCGCCGCACACTTGACAAGTGAAGTAGGTCGGTGGCAGCAGTGAATACGTTTAGAAACTATCGTGCGTTGTGTCTAGTTGTGTAGTGTACCTACATTAATTACTTTGCATACCCACTACTCTATAGAACAGACAGCTGTGCTGCTGGGGAGTTTGTTGCCCTACTTCTTCCTATTGCCATTGCTTTCTATTGCGCAATAACCAACACTATCCACAGTACGCCCACAGTAGTTTAAAATATGGCTGACTAGCTGCGCCCTGCGGTGTTACCCGCGAACACTACATTCTTTCGGGATAGAAACTAACCTATGTGTAAATCAAGGGTGTCAGCTACGTCCATACCAAATTTTATCAAAATTGGTCCAGCCGTTTGATCGTGAAGAAGAGACAAACATACACACATTATCACAAACTTTCGCCTTTATAATATTAGTGTGATGTTAACGAGAGAGACTTATGTATAATACCGTTCTCCCACATGTTTATTTACGGTAAACATGACGCATAGAAAGAACACAAACACGAAAAGAACAAGTTGGGGGAAATATGCGTCAAATCCACGCAAAACGGCCATCACTGCGATCCTATACGAGACAGAGCCCCAGCGATGGTTTTCAGCGACAGCCGGCAGTGACGTGATGACGTCAAACGTTTAACTGAACTCGTCCTTTCCCTGCAGAACTTTTATTAAAACAAAAGCTCCGCCGCGTCAAATTGGTACTGTTTTAGCCGCCAGTTAAATAGTTTTAATTGATTCTATTTTAGTCTCAATTACTGACTTATCTGACCGACAGAGGGCGAGATAGCCAATTAGTGAGTAAAAATAACCGAGGTTGTCTGGCTACAGGAACATTAGTAATTAGGTAAGCTGGATAAATAAATAATGGCTTTATTTACTGGGGTATCTGGGGAAAGAAAAAAAATATTTTTACGCTAACGGATCCCTGAATCGAAAAATGGTTTTCGCAAACCCGCATATTTTTGAACGGCCTATCCAACAATACCCCACAACATGGATTGACGAAAAAAAAATATCATCCCCACTTTACATGTAGGGGAGGTACCCCAAAAATTTGTTTTTCAAGATATATATATATGTATACGTCTATACGACATGTCAATATGAACAATAATCACCACATATATTATTGGCTATTCATTTTATTTACTAGCAAAATGCGTTCACTCTGACAGAATTAATCGTCAAACACACAATTTAACTCAACCTTACAACTAAAGCCTGATAACATACATGAATTCTTGCCAACTGTTCTCATAAGGTACATGTTCTATGTTAAAGGGTTTGGTTTCCGTACTTAGTCCTTCAGGTGGACCATTTTACGTGGCGGTCATCGATGGTTATTCCAACCAGCCTATAAATTCCCTCTAGAAATTACTCATGTCTCCCTGGTCAGTTTAGAATATATATGAAAGATATGGGTACCCCGAGGGTTTCTGTTCTAATTTGGGTGATGCCTGTGCGTTCAAAGAGTACATGCGCTACGGTTTCCTCAGCCTCCATGCAAGCCCTGAGACTGTCCGTTATGACTATTATGTGGAAGTGTTTGTTTAGTGAGCAGTGTCCCGTGATGGTCCCGTCACCAGGTGCAGTCGGTCCTTTCCAGGTGTAATAAACACCTGGTTAGCCTACCATCTAAGGATGGTATAGCCTCTCTGAACTGCCTGTAGCCTGATGTCAAGATGCACCAACTCTCCGCTTTTGTGTGAATGAACTCCTGTAGCCACCTACGTAGCTGGTTGAAGGGGATGGGTACGATAGGTTCGGGACCACAGACCTATGTGCTGGATATCTCCTTGCTAGTGCGTCAGCTGAGTCGTGACGTAGTGATCCGCTGTGTCCTTCTTATCCATGGCAACTGCAACTGCAAAAATTTCATCAAGTGGAATGACAGCTCACTTCTTTCTCTTCTCTTCTTTCTTCTTCACATATTTTTTTTAGAATAGACCAGCTTGTATTTCTGCACTGAACTGGACGGTGACCGACTATAAACTGTAAACGAGACTCTTTAACAAACACCGTCTTAACGTTTGTAAAGTCGCGCCATACGGCATAAAACCCCATATAAATGGTACTTCTAGGGTACTGTATCTTAAAAAGAAATGACTAAACACTTTTGGCCACCCTTTTATATCCATATTTCTCTTCAGTCTAATCACTTCAATACATCTTTACGAATTCCTTTTACTCTGTTTGGGGCTCTTTTTTTGTGCTTCCTGATGATTTTCATGTTTTTGCTGTAGATATTTAGTGCGTTCAAAGAAATAAGTCAAAGTCAAGGCATTTAATTCAATTTGACTATTAATAGGACTTATGAAAATCAACAAAAAAAAATCAAATAAAAAGGCAATAGCTGTAATGTTAACCATTTTCATCAGAAGTTAGGGCAAATAAGTCCCATCATACGGCTCTGTAGAAAGTAAATTAAAAGTTTTTCTAGTACGTAGTCTTCTTCGAGGGGCTCGTGGCTAAGTAATAACAGGCGCTCGGGCCGATCGATCAGGTTAAGCTACGCTTTCCACGATTGGTCCGTGGATGGGTGACAATCTTTATATACCTAGACCCCTCCGTGCCTCGGAAAGCACGTAAAGGCGTTGTTTTCAAATAACTTCTGCCGCTCTGGGCGGAGCGGAAGGGCGTGTCAGACTTTTACTGATTAAAACCCACCCGTGTTCCTTCAGTTGCCTGTGTGCCAGGACCACGGTATCCCTTTCAGACAAACCCGCAACCCTGGCAGGCACCGGTCCTGGCGGAACCCGTCAGTACGTGCTGACATCTCTTTGAGGCGCGCGTGGACACAACGCGCCGTTGACCCGGGCCTGGTCCTTACCGGACGGCGAGCTGCCCATAGCTCGCCGTCCGCAAGCCCGCGCCTACGGTGGCCAGGAATCGGCTACCGATTTCCGCCGCCCAGGGCGTCTCCTGCGGCGACTAGGGAAGAAGCCCGAAAGTCTGACGACCAGTCTTACCAAGGGGTATCGTATTACCCAGTAACGAGGTTGTGGAGGTCAGATAAGCAGTTACTCCTTGTAAAATACTGGTATTCAGCTGCATCCGGTTAGACTGGAAGCCGACCACAATATAGTTGAGAAAAGGCAGACGATGTTTCTTAAGTCTTCTTCAAATAAATTTAGCAAACACACTCCCTATTGTTATACACTGAAAAATTCAGGCGTTGTTTGCAGTGAATTTATGTACGAGACCCTCAGCACGCGCGTAGGACTGTCACTTGACACTTTTTTCTAGAAATGCACAAGCTTATGTGTTTGCATAGAAAGGGGTGCCATCGGACGGTTTATACTGACGCTAATTTATTATTTAAACTACGAAGCTAAGCGTCACGCGAACGTTTTCAGCTTGGTGGAAGTAACATTTTCCTGCTAAGGCACTGTGTTTTGTGTAAGAGAGAAACTTCACGATAAAAGACGGTATTTCTACGTTAATAAGCATTGAAAATTATCTATGGATTATTTCAGTTTCGTGCTGAAAAAATTCCGTCTGATTTCCATAAACTTTTTTGCACCAATAATCCTTTCACATAATTATGAATCATGCCATTTGGAAAGTCATTCCAACATCTTCTTCTTAATTAATATGTTGAGCTAACCTGAAAAATAGAAAGATTAAATTTAAAGTCAACTCATTAGAATCTGAATGGGTAATCCTCAAGGTTTGATGTTGGGTCCATTCCTCTTTTAACTGTACATTAATGATTTACCCCAATTACTCCAAAATCAACCGAAGATGGTGTAATCATCATTGATCTTTAAAATAAACCGACGCGCGATGTTCACAAAATCTTTACGACGTAAATAGCTTTATTCTTCAGGTCCAAGATTGGTTAACGGTAAATAATTTGGTACTAAACAAAACAAAAGCAAATGCATCAGATTTAAATTACCTAATGTTAGAAGTAGCAAATCATATTTAATGGAGAAAAACCGGAATTTATTAATCAAACGGTTTTCCTAGGAATCACGCTAGATTGACTGAAATTACAATGGGGACCTCTTAAAAAATCTATTGCGGGGCGGCTAAGCTCGACCGCTTATGCTGTTTGAAAGATAAGACAGTTAACAGATGTAGAAACCGCGCGTTCGGTCTATTTTAGCTATTTCCACAGCATTATGTCGTACGGCATTTTACTGTAGGGACGGGCTGCTGATCAATGTCAGCAGCCCGTCCCTACAGTAAAATCATCATCTTTATTTCGCTTTAAAGAGATTTTTCAGAGCCATTTATAATATACGTCGCTGCGAATCTCTCAAGGAACTATTTTAAAAGATAAATATTATGATGGTACCTTGCCAATTCATTTATGAAAATATTATGTCTGTAAGAAAAAATCTACATCTTTTGAATAAAATAATTGATAGGCATAATTTTAACACTAGGAATAAAGATAAAACAGATCAACCATTTTTCAGATTATGTAACGTACATAGGTACCTACATTTTTTATTGGCTATCTACTGTGTTAAATGTTATAACAAAATACCTTGTGATATATTGCAATTAAATGAAAGAAAATTTAAAACTCATATTTAAAGTACACTTTGTAACAAGCATATTACAAATTAAAGGATTATATCCAAGATAAAAATTCTTAAAAACATTCTGGTCCTGCTCCATAGGATTCTCTTGAGTCGAGACAAAATCATACTGGTTGCTAATTTTATTGTATAATTTATTATTTTTATGACATTGATTTAACTTTCTGTGATTATTTTAACTAACACACTGACTTATTACTTGTAAACAATTTTGGAAAATCGTATATTTTTACAATGTTTGTAAGTATGTCAGCACCATCTATCAAATAATTAATTTATCTGTCATTGCTTTATTTTTACTTATTTTTACCTATTGTGGTATGGTAATTTTATTGTAGGTGCATCGTCTTCACATATATTTATATAATTCATATAAAAAAAATATTGTAAAACATTTTAAAAGTGTAACGGTAGAGTTTATTGCTATTTCTTCTCCATTCGAAACTACTTCTCGAAGGGCAACTAGAACCTATTTATTTTTTTTGTAAATTTTGATTTTCGGAAATGCTCTTTAAGTGCCTATTTAAAATAATTTATTTAACTTTGATTTTGAGCTATTGTGCAAAATGAAAAGTTTGATTCGAACAGTGAAGTTATTACGAGTACGCACATACATTTGCGTCAAAAGCAATCTTTGTCCTCCATGTCAAAAAACATTTTAACAACAAGTAACCCTTTGCTCAAGTGTTCTGAAATTCCAAAACTGACACAAATATGGTAGATACAAAGAAATGTCATACCACCCGTTATTATCCAAATAGCCAAGAACCTTTAACATTCAACGGCCGCCCATCAAAGTAGAATTAACCCTTCGTCGCGTAAAATCAAAAGGAATATTCACAATTCCATTCCGCGACAGCTAACATTAATTCAGTTTCAAAGTATTGAAAAAGGTTTGTAATTGCTTCGAAGGTAATTACACGATAATAAAGGAGAAATAGAAAATTATAGACCCGATGAAATTGCTCTTGGAAAAGAATTAGAAGTCTCTAATCGACCGGAACTGAGTGTAGTTCTGTATTTATTTTATTGTGGAAATGATTGTGGTTTGGTTAGTGTTCATAGAAGAGTAACTGCTAAACAGCAGATGCAGATATAGAAAGAGAACGCAGGGCGTTGGCGGTAAGGAGCAATATGCTGGCCCGTAGGTTCGCTCGATGTACTAAGGAAGTTAAGATAACACTTTTTAGGGCATATTGCCAATCTTTTTACTCGAACGGCCTGTGGGTTCGGTATATGCAACGAGCCTACAACGTCTTGCGTATTCAGTATAATAATGCTTTCAGAATGCTGTTGGAGTTGCCGCGCCATTGTAGTGCGTCACAAATATTCGCAAATGCTCGCGTTGACGGTTTCCACGCTATAATGCGTAAGAAAGTGGCGTCATTATTCCAAAGACTGCGCGGTAGCACCAACAGCATTTTGCAAATGATTGCATCCCGCCATGACTGTCCCATACAGGCGCACTGGGTGGGAATAGTTACGGGAAGATTGTAATGTTAAAAAAATAAACTTTATTATATTATGTACCTACTAACATAGATCTTAAGAAAATTGTTACTAACTCTTTTATGGATTCTGTTCGAAATAAATGGATAATAAATAATACATAAATAAACTATTATATTTAATCGATTTTGTAACTTGTTTTGTTTTTCTATAATTTTATTCTTCAGTCAGCATCTGCTTCACCTGTTCCTTTTCCCAAATATGTTTGAGGTCAGCTTCCAGTCTGACCGAATGCGGGTAAATACCAGTATTTTACATGGAGCGACTGCCTATCTGACCTCCACAACCCAGTTACTGGGTAACACGATACCCCTTGGTAAGACTAGTTGTCAGAGTTTTGGGCTTCTCACTACCCGTAACGACTGTCAAAGATCTGCGAACGACAGCCGAGACAGGTCTCGATATGTAATGGTCATAAATTACAAGCACTTTTGAATTGTCAAGGGGTCGGTCAGACAGAAAGATGAAGCTATAAGTTGCCCATTCCAAAGCGTAGATTCTATGGATAAGAACGAGCAAGAAACTCCACGGACACTTTTTTTAAACAAAATACTGGTAACATCATCCATGTTGAAATTATACATGTGAGAACAATGTAGAAAGACGTGCACGTAGAAGCATCTGTAATAAAAAGATTAAAACAAAAAACAATTAAAAATTAAAATAAATGAAACTAAGCCGTACCAGCTAAGAGATGACCAGTCCCTGCTGACGGCGCCCGTTCACAAACATGACGCATGGATCAGCACCATTTAGCTCAATCATTTTGAAGGGAACTTAATAGTCCAACACACACGCCACCACCAGCGAGACATTTGAGTGAACCTGACATACTCTCAGCCGCCAGGGCACACTCAAGTCAACTATTTTATGTACATTGTTTAGTTTCATTATTCTTATGAGTTAGGGACTTTTCGTATAAGCAATGTCTAGCAAATGTTTACATGAAGAATCCCAAACTAGTTGATTTATCCATCAATGGACGTCGAGGTGCATTCGTCCATTAAAAAGCTTCAAGCTGCTTTCAGACTACGCTATAATATAATAGCATATACACGCGCGATAATGTTGTGCTATGAGCTATATATTATAATGCTATTATATTAACGCGTAGTCTGAAAGAAGCTTTAGACATTACGCAGTAGCATTTTTTTTTTGTTTTTTTTTTTTGTTTTTCAATAAAACATTTTTTGCCTCTTAAAAAGCAACATGATACAAACTACTTCAGGCCCAGCTATTTTCACGTTTTATTTTATTTTCATTTGAAAAGAAAAAGCTCTCAAAAAAAGTTTCATTGCAATTATTTTATTTAAATAAAGTTGCAACACAATCCTTCTTTTATTCATAAAATATTACATTGCACGGAAAACATAAAAGGATTCAGCAAAAACATAGTGTATTTAACCACTGTACAGAGTTCAAAGGGCTTTTACGAAATTCAGGGTATGCAACAGTTATTAATCCTGGATCGTTTTGGAGCGATGTGATACCAAAAATTGTTTTCGACGAACAGACTGTAGTTTTCCGTTGTCGGACTGTTAATAACTACTCTGTGGCGATTTTGGTGAAATGAAAAGGGAATCGAGTTTATTAAAGTAGGAAGTTTTTTGGGGGGTCATGTAAAATTCAATAACGCCGGCCGTTGTGAAATAAGAATAATTCGTATTTATCACCTCAAAAATGTACTGTTATATTTTCGATTAACAATTTTTGTTCCGCTTCCACTCCAGATTTTTGAAGTGAAAATTTCTTTAGGCGCGTTGAGCACTTTTTGGGTGAACAAAAATCATAATACTCGCGTCATCGTCACCGAACGCTTTCCATGAGCTATATGTATACTGTGTATGTATGTGTACTTTATGGTGAACAAAAATCATGGAACTCGCGTCATCGCCACCGAACGCTTCAGTTACTTAGTTTTCACTTCTATCGGCAGTACCCAAAGGCTGACCCACATTTATTTTTATATTTTTATTAAACCGTTTATGCAAATCTTAACAGAAAAAATAGTTCTTCCATTTCCTATGTTAAAATTCAAATATCTATCTATCTATCCATACTAATAGTATAAATGTAAAAGTAACTCTGTCTGTCTATCTGTTACGTTTTCACGCCTAAACAGCTAAACCGATCGTCATGAAATTTGGCAGAGATATAGCCTGGAATATGGAGAAGGACATAGGCTGCTTTTTTACGCGATAACCGACATCCACGTGGGCGGAGCCGCGGGCAAAAGCTAGTCTATAAATATAAAAAAAGAATTGCTGTGCGTTAATCTCGCAAAAACTCAAAAATGGCTCGACAGATTGTGATGAAACTTTGGTAAGTTGTTATGTGTGCGCCGGAGAAGGTTCCTTACAAAAAATAATACGTAAAAGTCATTGCAATGCTTTAACTGGTACAATCATCTTCTCCTATGTATATATATTTTTTTGCCTCAATACTGGGCTGGTTTAGGAAAAATAATAATTTTGAATTACCCAAAACGTGGTATGAAGTCCACCGGGTCATCTATCTTCTTTTTTATATACATATTTCTTCTCGTGCGTGTGTATGTAACTTCTCCTAAACGGCTGGACCAATTTTGATGTTTTTTTTTGTATGTATGTTCAAGCGGATTCAACAATGGTTTAGATGTACGATTGGACCCGATAGGTGGTGCTGTGATCGAGTTCTAGGAAACAGCACAACATCTGGTCGGTCAGCTAGTTAGGTTTAAAATACGTAGTTTTATTTAGACGATTCACAATCTCCAATCTGCAAAATCTGCTGCCTATTCCTCTTTAAATGATTTCCCTTACTTTAAACTCGCAAAATCCGACCAAAATTCAAAACATCTGTTTACTTAATACTCGTAAATCATTGTTGACATCCCCGTATACCCTACACAGCGTTTTAGGAATGAAGCTGCTGCAATCGATTTACAGCGCTGCGCTTTTAGCTGACGAAGCGCTTTCAAGCGTTTGTTGTGCGCCCGAAAGCTGGTAAACATTCGTATACGTTGGAGTTACACTGATATTGTAAATGGAAAAGTTTTTAGATGTTTTTGAAAATATTTAAAAGGTAAAACGGAGAAAAATATTCAGATATCTCTACGTTTTCCACAAAAAAGAAAAATAAACAGATTTCCGTGAAAGAATCAGTAACTTTGTGCTTGTGTTTTGTGTGTACAGTTGCCAGCATATCAGGTTATATGAAACTGTTAAATTTCTCTAAATGATGTTAAACCTTAAAATGTTGATAGTTAAGTTCAAAATCGAATGAGAAAATTTGACATTTTGTGGTAACTTGATGTGCTGTCGACTGTACTTAATAAATAAATAAAAAATAACCTGTTTTTCGTATATTGACAAAGTAAACAAATTGGATGCACAGACGGACTTCAAAGATATGTAAGAATTGTTTTTTACTTTTGCAGGCTTTTTATTTTCTTCTCGGTTTGGTTGGTAGTAGGGCTTGTTCTAAGTCCGCCTGGCTAGCTACCACCATCGTATCTAAGTCTGTCGCCATAACAACAATGTTACCAGCAGTGTTTCGGCAGTAAGAGGTAAGATAGCGTGTTCCTCTGTGGTTGAGGATTCCGGGTGAAGCTCGCTTCCACCTTTGGCCTGATCATCACATACCATCAGGTGAGATGAAGGCAAAGAGCTTCCCCGTTGTGGATTAAAAAAAAAGTAACTACCAGAGGGCTTCCAGGACTTCAAGTTGTGTATTCACAGGTCAAAGGTCCATCTTCAGTAAAGAATACAACAAGATACATTCCACAAGCTCCTGACAGAATTCTTGGTGCACCTGATATTTTGGACAACTACTACCTCAACCTAGTCTAATTCTTTTTTTAATTTACTTTTATATA
Organism: Dryobota labecula; assembly: GCA_947523025.1. NCBI lineage: Eukaryota > Metazoa > Arthropoda > Insecta > Lepidoptera > Noctuidae > Dryobota > Dryobota labecula. The sequence goes on from OX383300.1 coordinate 2,417,736, forward strand.
TACATATATATATCTATACTTATATTATAAATGGTGGTCAGGTAACCGACAGCTCGAAGAATTGCCAAACTTAAGTGGCAATGGGCAGGGCACATTGCGCGCAGAACAGATGGCCGTTGGGGCCGAAAGGTTCTGGAGTGACGACCGCGTACCGGAAGACGTAGCGTTGGAAGGCCTCCCACAAGGTGGACCGATGACCTTATGAAAGCCGCAGGAATCCACTGGATGCGGGAAGCACAGAACCGGTCGAGGTGGCGGTGCTTGGAGGAGGCCTATGTCCAGCAGTGGACGTTTTTCGGCTGAAATGATGATGATGATGAAAGTAACTCTGTCTGTTTGTTACGTTTTCTTGCCTAAATCAGATGAGGCAGATGATGACTGAAGAATAAAATTTTAGTAAAAAAAAGTTCCAAATCGATTAAATAGTTTCAAAAATGCATTTCAACCAAAAACTTTATAAAATATTAAGTTGTAACTCTTTAAGACATTGCATGTTCTGATAAAGATCTCTTAGATTTTAATTTCATGAATCATTTTGTTTTTATTCGCCTTCAGCATGAATAAGTCATCAAAACGATATTTGCGATAACATCAGGAATTTTAAGACGTTTTAAAGACAAAGTTACTCATATTTAATAAGTAATACCTACTGTTTCCTAGGGTTCCGTAATCAACAAGGAACCCTTATTATTGAGACCCTTAGTACTAGAAAGCTGTAGCTTGGCATGGGTATAGATATTAATCACGCCGAAAAGTGGCAAAATAAAATCATGAAACAAAAATCGTAAGGTACCCTTGCACGTAAAGTGGGGATGATATTTTTTTTTTCTCGTCTATCCCAGGGTGTGAAGTATCGTTGGATAGGCAGTTCAAAAATATTGCAGGTCTGTGAAAACCATAACACACTGTGTACACACACGTAGTGAAGATAGTAACATGGTTAATCTCCCAATATTGTGCGTAGAAACTTACATTTGCAGTTGGAATGTATGGGGGAACATGTTTTTCAACTAGGTACAATGTTAAGTTTGTTCTTGGGATAAATTCATCCCAACTACGGAACCTTTCATTGTGCGTGGTCCGATACGCACTTATCCTGTTTAATTTTTAAAGCGTCTAGTATTTAAATGCAAATAATTAAAAAAAACTTTTTATATCCAAAAATAATCCGAATTCCAATTAAAATGACTGATTGCACAGCAAAATACTCAACTCAAAATATAACTAAATAAGTAACAATTTATATTTGTGGCGCACCGCTATTTATCTTAAAGTTTTTTAATCATCTACAAAAGTGACATCGAAATACCTAAATATCAAAGCGGTTCTAAATTTGTTTCCAAGCAATACTGATGAGTAGTCGACGGGTCCCCGCTTCGCGTGGCCTCGTAGCGCGTGGGTATTTCATGGTGGTTGAAAAAAAAAAACCACGAAGGGGATGCTGAACCAAACCTTTCCGAGTCGGGATGTCCCAAATCCCGTAACCTGCATCATAAGTTCTCATAGGTAACAGTAGGTAATATGATGAAATTTTGAACTTTGGTATAATGACTATCGACATTTTAATCATTCGATATTTTAATCACTCGGCATTTCAACTTAGACATTTTAAGCTTAGGTATATCAATTTTCGATTTTCTTATAGGAATTGATGTGTCTCGTATTATAGGAAAAATTTAATGTAGTTGATGTACTATACCATATTCTTTTTGTTAATCTTTTTGCATAAGATTCTGTAATATCTCCTACTGGGAGAGGGCACTGGCTCTTGTAACACAGGTATATCACCTAGCACAGGAGTCAGGGACTTCACACTATTTTGTAACCACTTTCTTGTGTAATAAAGATTATTATTATTAAAGATTATTATTATATTACTTATATTTTTAAATTATCTGCCTGTACTAGTTTTGTTAAACAATTAGTTTATTTGTAGTGAAATAATTTATTTGATGTAAAAAAGATATGTTTTTATATGTCATGATGGAAATAAATTGACAGGTGATTATTTATTTGATGTGCAATTAATAATGTCCCATTTTTTTAACTGTATGATTATCAAACAACATGAAATCGTTCCCGCCAATTTTCAAAATTTCGTACACCAGTCGTAGAGTGCACTTCCATTCGAACTCGAGCCAAACCACCAAAAACACTTTGATACACAAACCCAACATTTAGAAACATAATATTATAATTTTAATTACAGCGCACAACCTGAATTACTTCTACATGTTCTGCCGCTTAAACAATTCCAAACTGCACTAACAAACCTGTTTTGAACAGTGGTATTCACTAATAGAATGCTGTTTTATTCAATTACGAAAAACACAGTATGCAGGGTTGCGCCGGTGGAAAAAAAACCGTGGGCACGCAATACTGATTGATTTTCCCGCTAGCGTTGTGGTTCCTGCATTCAAGTTTTGTCTGCCACTTTTTGTGGTTTTGACCACTGTGCGGCTTTTGTGCTGTGCCTCTAATGGCTCGGTGCTTTGTCTGATCGATTTGTCTAAAAACGCATTGTAAACTATTCGTGATTTTATTTTGATTGATTTCATTACCTATTAGGTTTAGAATCCGCGAATTTGATTCCACAAAATTGATTGTTAAATAAATTCCCGGGGTGCCAGGAACACCGGGAATACATAACTAGTCGGTTCTATAGTATAGAAGCGACATCTAAACCTTCTTCCGGGACTCTTGGATAGCATAACTATTCAGATGCATATTTATTTAAAACTAATTTTTAACTCCCGATGCAATTATGTGAAAGAAGGATGTAAGAGGAAGGGGTGGTGTGTGTTAGTTAAGCAAAAAACCAAATATTGATTAAATTAAGTGCTATATACAGATTGGGTGTAAATATTACCTCGACTACTTAGGTAGGTAGATAATGCATCCGATAGGTACTATAGGCAGACAAAAAAAAATGTCGATTCCGGAATCGCGGGATTGTTACTATCGATACAATAGTGCATTCCATATAAGCCAACTGTTGAAAGTAAGTAAAAATACATCCGTTTCTGTAATCAGGAACCTAAATTTGTCGAACCCAGAAACGCGGGATTTTTTCGATACAACAGCACATCTTAACTTCAGGTGAATACCTACATATACATCCGAAAATCCGATTCTGGTGATGAGTGATGATCTATGCTCATTAAAGCAGGCAGGTATAATTTTACTTAATTTGACACAAATTATATTTTGAAACCCGACTCTTGCAGGTACCTACTTGGTTCTATCTGTAACTTATGCTGAGTATAAAAACTCCGCAGCATATTATAATATATTATATAACCTTAAAATGTGGACAGTACAGTAGGTAACATTCACTCAATAATGAGGTTAATAACAGATTTAATATCTACAAACATATTTGTATTTCGTTTTAAAATGTATTTAGCGTTTGCAGTTGGCGGCTGAAAAAAAAACAGAGCAACAAATAAATAAATAAAATCCTGCACCAACCAGAAATGCCATAATAAAGCAATAATTCAATATCCACGATCCTCCAGTAAATCTTTTGCAAACTTTTGGCAATAGCGTTCAGGTTTTAAGCCAAAACATATGAAAAATCAAATGCAGCGAGCCGCTACCCTTGATATATGGGGCGAGCTTATTATTTTCCACCATTAATAATTTCGAATGGTCACGTTTTTTTCGCAGCAGAGATTTCTGGCACACTGCCGATTTTGGTCGACGTTATATGATTTTATTTCGACCAACCCACCGCGTTGGAGCTGTAAATCAATTTTTGCATTAACTAATTGAATTTATGAGCTGTTTATTGCTTCGGGAAATTGTTGTTAAACGACTACCTATTATTTTTCTTCTTTTTTTTTACTTTTTTGCTGTTTAGCTAGGATTTCTTTTAGTGGATGCTTTATGGCATTTTTAAAGAGAGAAAATAGGTTTATTTGCTTTAAACATGACGCAAAGAAAGAACCCAAATCAGAAAATAAAAGTAGGGGGAAAATATGTGTCACATTCACGCAAAACGGCCAGCGTATTGCTGCAACCCTATGCGAGACAGAGTCCCAGCGCTGGTTTCCAGCGACAGCTGACGTTGACGTGATGACTTCGACTGGTGCAGCATACAATGATATATAAAAAAGGAATACAAAATAAAATACATTCATACTTGATTCTAAACGTTTGTATAATAATAATATTTAAAACGGCAACATTCCATCCATTTGAAGATCGTCTGTTTGTTTTATGTCGCTTTAAAGATACATAAACACAATAATTTGGCAATAAAAAACTTAATGCTCAATCGTTGAAACTAATAACGCATGCACTACGCAAATTAAGGCATCATATTTCTCAAAAATGTAACATGTCATAAGTCCTCAATAGGTTCAAAAATCTCTTAAAAATGAAGGAAAAGAATACGACTCATAAAAGACGGTGCCAAAAACTGAAAATAATATTGAAATGACAAGAAAGACAGTAACTGCTAAAAATATTAACAGCTTCAAAGAAACGATACATCATTTCAGTGCATAGGCCCTTGGTGTCACTGGCCTTGGTGTCAATAGCCAGCCTGCCCTAATTCCTTAAGCATTTACTCACACATTATACTTATTTTGCAACGCATTGTTGCATTTGGCTGTCACAAAAACGGTGATCAGATGACGATGCATTCTTATGACACACTTCGTCATGTTTTTAATTGTTTTAGTAATATGTATTAGTTACTTTTTCTAAGAAATCATCTCTATAAAATAAAAATGAAATGATGTTCGATGGTAAGCGCATCACTTCAGAACGGCTAGACCAATTTGGCTATTTTTTATTTTAAAATGTTCGTAATAGTATTCAAGGAAAATTGGAAAATTCGGGAACGAATGGTGTATGAATTATTGAAATTGGGACAGTACAACATCTGTCGATTCAGCTTGTCATTTTACAAAAACTGTAAACGTCCACCATAGATCATGGGTTCACGAAGCGACGCTCACTTTACTTGTGGTAAAGCAGGAGCTCTCGGTAAACTCCGAGACACAGACGAAGTCGGAAGTGTGTGTGTATGTGTTATGTGCTGACGTTACTCCTCTTCACGCACACATTCAGAATGGTGTTTGTACCTACACTTGGTTACCACAAGTAGAGCGTGCGTCGCTTTATGAAATAAAAATACTGTAACATTGAAACTGTCACATAGACAAATAGACCTTGTCTTTTTATGACGTGCAAGTGACATTAAATCTTATCTTTTGTTGCTATCATAGGAGTCACAGACAGTCCGCTGTGCAGGACCTGCATGGAGGATGACGAGACAGCAGCTCATGTGCTACTAAACTGCCCGGTGGTCGCCACATACAGGGCCAAGTACTTCGATAACCCAGGTACCCTACGTGAGATTGTCAGTAACACCAAGGTGTTGCTAGCCTTCTTAGAGGAGCTGGGATGAATCGAATAATCGAATTCCTATCCGTACGCAAAATATGCGCATTGTCGTGGAGTTGCGGACACCAGCCCGTATTACCTATTACCTATCTTATATTTTACCTTCATTAAGTCAGAAATGAATGGGATAGTTTGAAAGTGGCGCCAGTGACAGAAAAGTTGAAAGGATGTCGTTTGGCTTGGTATGAGCATGTGATGAGGAGGGAGGAAACGCATGTGACTACGAGTAAAAGAGTGATGAATATAAATGTTGATGGATGGATAGGGAGAGGAAGACCAAAGAAAAGGAGAATGGATTGTGCCTGGTACAATCCATCCATCTTTGAGAAGAGTGGTTGTCCAGGTTGTTCCAAAAGGAAGCAGATAGAAATCGGGTTGTATGAAAGCTGCGCCCCTGTTTTGCTATGTATGTATATGTAAGTATGTTTACCAGAAAGAATAGGTAGATACAATTTTTACTCGAGTCAGTCTTCATTTAATAGACTTAAGAAAATACTTCAACAATAAGCAAACTTCACTCAATATTTCATCAACAAATTCTTTCTTCAAAATAATTATTTTAAATTCCTACAGAAAATTTTAATAATATACAAGACGAAGCCCTGAAGAATCTCAGGTGGTACGGTCTCTGAACTGAAAACAAAGTCTTTACAACACAGACAGGGTTCCTGAAAACTGAAACGCATTTGTTACATTCACGCTTAATTATTTCGTTAAAACAAATGAGAAAGTGGGTGGTCGTGTGGAATTAGTGACGAAAAAATTTAAAGGAGACTGTAAAGGAGTTTGGTTGCCAACCTATTTTTTTAAAAACATGGTTTAGTTTCGGTTTCAAAGGTTCTAGTAAAATTATAGGAAAATGAGACTTCGGAACCCGTACGAACATGCACGAACGATCCCGACCTTCCAACTACTAAGGGAGCGTGCAGACTGAGTGCGAATTAGTCGTATGTATACGTACGTGTAGTTCTGACGTTCGATAACAATCCGAGCTTGTTGGGATTTTAAAGGAAAACTACCTATTTAACGGAGAAAAATGTATTCAGTGTGCGTACTCAATTCATACGACCACGATCATACGTTTTCGTACGATACAAATTCATGTCCAAAGTGCTCGCGGCCTAAGGGTGGTCGCATATCTGACGGAAGATGCGTCGGGCGTAACTTTGTTTGTACACTCAACGCACTAACACATCATCCGTTAAGTGTGTAAGGTTCAATGTTTTATTATTAACTGGTCCGTGCTGGCATTATGCGACAAACGCGACGCATCTTCTGTCAGATGTGCGACTACCCTAATCAGCGGTAACCAGTCTTCAACTATGTGAACAGCCTGTTTGTCAACCCGTCGCATTAAAACATAAAAGGACATCTCAATTTAACCCCCCCGTACCGTTGGGTTAGGTTAAAGGCCTCCTTTTAAAATCAAACCTCTTTCAAGCCACCTCAGACCGAACATTACGCCACACAAAAAAAAACTCATTTTATTTAGTTCGTTCACTTTGATCGTTCCATATTCGGATATTCGAACAAACAAAGCGTCCTCCTTACGTATAGTTATGCTAATTATTATGAGTCACCCCTCGCTAATCGAGATGCAAGTATAATGCGTCTCTTTGACTTACTTCCCCTTTGTTTAACTGCATTTTTCCGCGAATAAAGTGACAAAGTGAGATGAAACGAACGCGCCTAATTAGCGGTGGGTGGAAACGGGGCTTTATTTTGTGTGGGCGCGCTTGGTGCTATGCTTTTGTGGTCGTTTTTTAAATTATATATTTTTTTATTTGGTTTGAATGGTTGCAAGTGCAGCCTAAGTATCTGAGGTTTTATCCCCGGGTAGTGAACACTGCAAATATTTTTAATGCAGTGGTTTAAAAAGATACCTACCTACTTTGGGTACCTACTATAAAATGACTCCTGCATGAAACACACGAAAAGCTGACGCGCGGCTGTCACGTTAAAATAAATGTCTTTATGAACCATCACACATAAAATAATCTGTCCAACCGGAAATTTAATTGGCGATACACGCTACTCAGTAGAGTGAGTAGGTACATTTTTTATTTTATTTTAATTATGGATTCTAATAGCGATAACATGTTGTCAAAATTGTATAAAATATTATTGCAATCGGTATAGTATAACTGACTCCGCATCAGTTTTAAAGTTTCACGTTTAATTTACTTGCTATATTTGAATGAATCGCCTTATTTTAATATATTTTGTTGATCGGTTACTGGTCCAAGAATATTAACAGGTTAAATCAGTAAAGCTTTGGAAAATTATGAAGAGAAAGCTGTTGCCAAATTTAGAAATATTCCGCAGGTCAAATGCTGCCATGCCAAAATTAAGGTACGATGGATACAGTGGCTGAGTAGTATTCAGCCACTCTGTCCATCGGGTCTTAATTTAAAGTAAGTTTTACATAACCCCTTAAACCACAACGTCTACGCTCCCAACACGCTTCCCTGTACAACTCCCATCTCGACATTCAGGATATGACGCTGCGCTTTCGAGAATGTCATGCGTCGCGTTTGACGCGCTCGTGAAATCTGCATGTTTGGTTATTGATATTGTTATTTTTCGCACAGCCTGTATCATTGCATTGCGGAATTTACGCAATGCCCCGTTGCCTGTCATTTTGAGTGACGCATTTTTTATTGTAATGTTACTTCGGTTGCATTTTCGGGTTAAATCGGATTTTTATGGCTTATACAGGCACTGAATATTGCAAAAAGTGAGATACTTTTTCTGTGGTAAGTAGTGTGTTATCTAGTTAAAACGAAAACCCCAAAAGAATAGTGTGGGGACATGCAATTACGATTTGGACCTACATTATTTGCAATAGGTACACACGGCTACATATCAAGCATTTCCAGAATAAGCCAACCTCTCATTATACGGAAATCCTATACAATGCGAGATCAGATTAAACTGGAAATGTATAGCTTGATATGTAGCCGTGTGTACGGTAAGCAACAAATTTCAATTAACACTTTTACTTTTACACGTCATCTAAATTATCACAAAATTATTATTGCATTTCTCACAAAAAAAAAAAAAAAAAGTGTCTATTTGTAATGTCAAAATAACAGCTTTTTACGAAATGCATATGAAAGCATGTACCTAGATTAGGAACTTATAATTTTTTTTTTTTCTGTTTGTCTGATTTTTTGTTCCGGCTAATGTCCGAAACGGCTGGAACGATTTTGACGGGACTTTCACTGGCAGATAGCTGATGTTATAAGGAGTACTTTTATTTTAGAAAAAGCCACGGGCAGCAGCTATTTCTTATAATAGCTTAGAGTTAAAATTCATTAAATACATCTGTTCCGATGTTATTTAAATAATGTGCTCAGTAATTAAGATTTTGAAAACTAAAATGTTAATCGACTTTTATTTCTGACTGCACCTATTTCAGGATATAATGTACTCTATCAGGATATGAGAACATCCCTACAAAGCGGTCAACTGTCTTCCACATTGTTGTTTATACTTATCACCTTTCCACCTTGCTGGGCGTCACAGGCCGCCTTTGACGCACTTAACCCTTCAAACACTGCTGTTAAAGTGCGATAACCAAGTAAATTGTACAGCAAACACCATACTACGCACGGGCGAGTCCACTTTGATCTTTTCATGGTGATTATTCCGTGAATAATTCATCATTCACCCGCTCACCAATAATGCTGTAGTATGTTTTATTTATTGAACCTTTTATATTAAGGGGCGATGTTGATAAATAATAATGTTTATGTACTAGGAATTTGGTTTTATGATTGTAGAAAAATATTTTTGGGGATAAAGGAAAATATTATGGTGTAAAAGTGTTGTGGGTGGTTCTTTCATGTTTTATACAGTCGATAATCATGTAGAAGTTTATGCTAGATATAATTTTTCTTTTTTGTATTATTTGCTATGTCGAGACATTATTTTCTAAGGCCTACCTCGCTGGAAAGCTGAATATTTATGAATTTAGAACTTGGCTAGCGTCAGTTATTAATATAGAGAGTCCTGGAAGGATAAAATCGGATATCTGAGCAGTACTTAAATCGGCCTATCTGGCAAAAGTCCCAAAGAAAATATCAAGCTACTGCGACATAAAATAAACTCATTTTTCCGCCTTTTTTATCCTTGTCAACAAACATCAAACAAAACAGACTTATATTCTATCAAATATTTGACGAACGGTACCTAATTATGTGCAAAAATATTCGTTATTTGTGCAAGTACCGCCGATACATCACATAAACAAATTAGCGAGATGTGAACATACACGAGGAGGTCGCAATTCTGTCCACCGCGTCTCACTTTCACATCCTTTGAAGACCACAGAGTAGAAAATGTTTTTGTAAATTTATTTTATTGTATTTTTTAGGGTTCCGTACTTCAAAAGGAAAAAACGGAACCCTTATATCATCACTCGTGTGTCTGTCTGTCTATCCGTCTGTCACAGCTAATTTTCTCCTAATCTTAATGGACAGATTTAGTTGAAATGTGTACCATATGAATTTCTTATCTTCTTTCTTTCTTATTGGGGTCACAGTTTGTTCTTGGGATAAATTCATCCAAACTACGGAACCCTTCATTGGGCGAGGTCCTACATGCACTTGCTTATTTGTTAGGTATCCTTAAGAGGGTTGTCACCGGTCCACTAGCGCCACGAAGCAACCAAATTGAATTCGTACTTTGTTGCTTCGTGTCTCAATATAAAACTTTAAAAAAGGTGTTAGAAATGTCTAGACACACTTACCGATATAGTTGATTGAGCCTTTTTTCATAATTCCTTCTCAGTCACGAGGTAATATGTTTTTGAAGGTGTGGCGCTAGTGGACTGGTGACAACGCTCTTAACCAAGAATATAAAGTACCTACATTCGGATCGACCGCAATATCTGTTTGTCCCTAATTAAAAACACATTGAATACCATGCTTATAAGTTTACTTTTTTACCCTGTGGATCAACGCAAGACTATGAAATATCCAATTATTAACTATAAATATTAAAACTGATGATTTTCCAATTCATATAACATATTATAGCAAATCGGAATATATTAAAAAAAAAAAAACGATTTCATTAAATGTGTTTAATTTTCTTGTAAGACCTTGTAATTAGAAGTTAAACTATATTTTATTTTGATACATTTTTGCTTGAACCGCTACTGCAAAGAAACTTTTATTAATATCTTGCGCTAGTTCAATTTGTTTAATTTTGTTAGATAGCTTATAATTTAAATGATAATTATGTAATTTAATGGAAAAAAAAAACGCAGTTAATATTTTTGTTACTGTAATATTTTATTTTTTTTCGAAATTTTCGTGGACGAAAATGATTAATATACCAACCTACCGACAAATACTCCATACAAACATGGCTGTTAAATATTTTTTTTTCTATTTTTATTTAATAATAAATTAAATATTTTTGGTATTAGATGTTTTCTTGATTGAATGCTTTGAGTTTGAGTTTGAGTTTGTAAATATAAAATTTTCTCCTGCTTGTAACTTTGTATTTATATGACGTACAGAATAAAAACAAATACTTTGACGGCACGGTTGGCACAGTGGTTAAGCGATTGACTGCTGCGCTGCGTGTCACGGGTTCGATTCCCGCACGGAACAAATATTTGTATGATCTACAAGTAGTTGTTTCGAGTCTGGCTGTTTGTGTATGTGAGTTTAAATGTTTGTAAACGCACCCACAGTACAGGAGAAATTCCTAGTGTGGGGCAAGGTTTAAAAAAAAAGTTTGAAAAAGTTTGAAATAACTTTTTTTTTAATTTTTATTGTCTTTATACTTCTCATAGGCATTATTTTCATAAAGTCAACTGTTGAAGCATTATGTAAAAATTAACAAATTTTGCCCCTTCAATTCAAGATGGCGGCTAACGCTATGAGCCCTCGAAGTCTAAAACTAAAATTTTTCATTACTAACCTATACTTAAGCAATACAAATTAAAACATTTCTTACACCACCTTTTGTAGAGCAAAAATACCTGCTATATGGGATAACTTTTGGGGGGCAAATGAGAAAATTTATACTAATATTATAAAGCTGAAGAGTTTGTTTGTTTGTTCGAACGCGCAAAATCGCGCGCGAATCTCAGGAACTACTGATGGGAATTGAAAAATTATTTTTGTGTTGGATAGTCTCCAATAAATTACTTTTGTAATGTTAAAATTATTATTAATTTTAAAGTTATTAAAGCAAAAGATGAAAGTTGACCTTATCTCCGAAACTGCTGAGCCTAAATGTTTTTTTTTATTTATTTATTTTCTGTGAACAGATCTATTTTTATAGATTACAGGAAAACCTATAACAAGTCTATGATCCTAAAATAACATGGTAAATCAGTCAATATTATTCATAAAAACTTACATTTACAGTTGAAATGTATGGGGAACCATGTTTTTCAACTACAATATCAAGTTTTTTCTTGGGATTAATTCATCCCAACTACGAAACACTTCAGCGTGCGTGGTCCGACACGCATTTGACAGGTTTTGCGCCATGTTTCCCTGGTATGTGCGAATCTGAAGAAGCCTAAGGATTGTAAAGGTAATTCCTAATACATAATTACTTATGTTTAAAAATTCGTCTACTTGTCAACGGAAATAATGCAATGAATGTTGTTGAATTGAAAAAATGAATGGCATGCCGATAATAAGTATGTCACGCAATTACACTCTGGTCTTATCCGCGATCCTCTGAAAGTCATTCGGATATCCCAAAAATTAGAAGCAAAAATAAATACAAAGATTAAAAACAATGGCCCAGAAATGCGCCTCATTTAAAATTCCGCCGATGACTTCAGCTTATGCCGGACGTTTCGAAAATGAAAGTAGGCGACTGACATGTCTGGACAACACGCAAGTGAATAATTTGCTTAGGATTTGTTTTGGTAATTTTGTTAGGTTGCAAATTTTCTGGACCGGATTTTGATTTCCAGTTTCTTTAAAATTAAGTTAGTATTAGGGCATGCATTCTGGAATTCCGGAATTCCGTAACAATTTTTCTGATATTTCAATTCCGGAATTGAGAGGAGTAATATCGGAATTCCGATATTCATAATTTTTTGATATTTTGATTATTTTATCTAAACGCAACCAAACTTGGGCCTAAGTTTACTAATTTACAAACGTTGCAATGGTGTCGCGATTGTGAGTATTTGACAGTGTTTGTATGGCAAATCTGTCAAAAACTCACAATGAAGAGACCATTGCAACGTTTTTACATTAGTAGACTTTTGACCTGGTCTGTGGAACTTTCCACAAGCCGCTAGACGGCCAATGTTTAATTAGAGTAATAAGGGAGAAAGATATTTAGTTTGTTACTAAAACTGATTAAAAGACTTCTATTGTGTGATAAATAAGCCTTGTTGATTTTACGGTTTAAAATGTTTAATTAGAGTAATAAGGGAGAAAGACGTTTAATTTGTTACTAAAAATGGTTAAAAGACTGATATAAATTATAAATCTTGTTTGATTTGAAACAAACTTTAAAAGTTACCAGTTCCGGAACCAGTTCCGGAATTCCGGAATCAGATCTCCAGTATTGGAACTCAGTTCCGGAATTGAGAACCTTCCGATATTGCATGCCCTAGTTAGTATATGTTTTTTTACAAACACATAAATGCTTCATAAGCATTTGTGACTTAACTGACAGAATAGTGTAAGTTGCTGATAAGTTTTTATATCTTTTTAATCTGATTACTCTAATGTGAGCTGCTAATTTGCTGGATTAGTTGGTTCTTAAAAATAACTGCCGAAATATGGGTGTACTATAGGTACACCTCTGCCTAACTCTTCGGGAAAAACAGGCGTGATGCTATGATATGCTATGATGATAATAAATTTAGTATAATTTAAAATTTCTCCCTGTCTTCGGTAGACTTTCATACGTCCACTATTGCCATACAGCATAATTTTGATTTCGTCCGTAAAAAGAACCTGGCTTCATTAACGTTGAGTCCAATGCAAATGGTCGCGTGCAAACTGTGGGCGCGCCATTCTGTGAGCTTGTGTCAGTTTGGGACCATTCGCTGGCTTATGAAGTTTCAGGCCACGTTTTTTGAATCTCCTTCTAATAGTTCGAGCGCAAACAGTCAGTCCATGAAAGTATCGAAGCTGTTCTTGGACCTATACTGAGGTCAGATGACGATTACGCAGGCTGGTGGTAAAGATAAACCGTTATGTCGAGCTGTAGTGACCCGGTTTCGTGGTACTCCTGGACGGAGCACGAGGCAGCCAGTCTCCAGGTATCGATGGTAAATTCTTTGAACGGCAGAACGACTTTGATGTTCCGCGCTTACATTTCGCTGAACTGAGGAGCTTGCGTGGCTACTTCAGGTGCAGTATCCATAATTAGAACGTCAGAATGGATTAAAAAAATGGGGGTGTGGCTGTGACGTGGACACAGCCGTGTGTTTTACATGAACACGTATACGTATATTTTAATTAGCGGTTTTTTTTTTTTAACTTTATCTATCGAGTGAAAAATTCTAAAAACTATATTCGGCATCAGAATCGTTGCCAGACCTTGTGGCAACCACTTTTTTTCAAAAATATTCAATGTACAGTTTTTACATCGCTATGATTTTATTATATGTATAGATATTTTATTTATTCTACTTTTATTATAACTATATCTTCTTCGTCTTGACTCTATTTTGTAAATAACATGTCCTATCTAAGAGAGCTGGGTGATCTGTAACCCTTCCTACCTTATACACCTTTCTCTATTTAAGATTGTGCATTTTATTGACCAGTGCCTGTAATATGATGTTGAGATAAATAAATATTTTATGATTATAAGTTGCTAATTACGCGAGTACTTATTCCTGTTAACCTCTAAGGTGTCGTTTATGTAACAGTTATAAGGGGATTGAACTCACGACTTCGAAAGCATATTATAAAATTAAAGATTACGTTAAAAACAAGGAAGTTTGGCAATAATTCCTTCTGCACATGTGGCTTCCTTGGTAACTCATTAACGCCAGATCCCCTCCATTGTTGGTGAATCATTTGAGTTATGTTAGGTTAGAACAGTGACCATTTTAACTAGTTTTTATCATTAGACTAAATAGGTTTTATGTCTTTTGAATGGTATATCAAACGATTTTATATTCAATGTATGTTATGCTTATAAAAAATTGTTATTTTAAATTAAACTAATCATTATATCAAACAAAATTATATTTTCAGTTGTTAAATCTTGTAAATATTAGAGATTTTGCAATAATACCATATATTACTTACCCCATGTGAAGACGATGTACCTATAATAAAATCACTATACCACAACAGGTAAAAACAAAAACTAAGCAATGACGGATAAATTAATTATGTGTTAGATACATATGGTGCTCATATATTTAGAAATATTGTTCGAGTAGATGCTATACTAAAAAAATTACAAATAAAAAGTCGGTGTGCGAGTTAAACTTATCACAAAGTGTAAAATTTATGTCATAAAAATAATACAATATACCTAAGATTGAATTAGCAACCAACGAGTGAGTCGAGAAGTTTCACTTAAATATTATCTGGTTCAAGTAGCTACTAACTTTATCTAAGAATGCCTTGTACGTACATAACACAGAACATATTATTAGTTATTCGCGTTTCAACGCGAGTTGTAAATTATTTCGCAAATTGAAGCGACAGCGCTTGACGAGGGACCGAAAGGGTCTCGGGTTCGAATCGTTTTCAACTTCACTTTAGATTTGAATGTTGTACAGACTACATGGTTGTACCTCATGCTAGTTTATTTACGTATGTACAGTCAGGGAATTTAATTGTTTATTTAATTGACACACTAACTCAACTTGCCGTGTAATATCAATTTCATATTACTGTCAAAGAATGACAATTGTGATACATGGTTATTGATAAAACACTAAAAACCTTGCCGGAGTGTATAACTAACATCATAAACAACGACTTTAGTTGTATGATTCTTTATAAAACATAAAACATTTACCAAAAACAATCCTTCAAGATATTAAAATATTTTGTTGTATATATCTACGCCTCCTGTGCACCGTCACTCATTAGACACGGCAGTTTTTCAATTATGACGCCTAAACTATGAGACTTTACTAAATGCAGGACACCTGCAGTTATTATTTGAAACATTATCACATGAGTGAACTTTGATTCGGACAAAGTATTCTATTCTTACGTAGTGAAACCGAGACTTTCTTTCACTTAAAGACGTTTTTGAACCTGAACTACTGAACAGATGTTAGCGAAAGAAGGAGAAAAAGTAGGTCTCATACAGTTTTATTTCCTAAAACGTAACCTTTTCACACAGGGTGTAATTGAAGTAACTAAAACCTGAAAAAGGGTAATTTTACTAATGACTATAAACAACTATTACTATGAGACTAACCCTGAAACCTTGAAAAATCTGGTGCCTTATACATTTACGTATGCATAATTCGACAAAATGTAGGGAAAAGCTGTAATTTTTTTGCTATTACATGTTTGGCCCATATGTAAAAGTTAAATGATGAAAACTTGTTGTTTAGATGATTGAATCTCTATCTAATCATAGTTAGAGATTGGCGCTGCTGCTGCGGCTGCGGAAAACCTCAAGCAGTGAAAGTATAATAACCTTATAGGTAACCATATTTTCGAGCCGTTTGGGGTTGAAACCCTCAGGCCGTAGAGTCCGAATGCTCATGGTTTGTTCAACAAAATCTCCAAATAGCTGGTTGACACTTCCCGTTGACCCAAGGACAGGCTTTTACCTTGGCCAGAGGCAAAACGTGGCAATGCCACCAGTCTCTTGTGTACATTACCAGTCAACAGCGATGCGGAGGAATTTTTCGACGCCATATTTTAGTTTTTTTGATAGATTTAGTTAGGTTAGGACATTATATTTTTATTTTATTACTTACTACTACGGATACGGATTACTTACTTATTTATACATACACAATCAAGATATTTGTAATCATAGTTTAGATATGGTACTGAATGAAACCATAAAGAACACTAGTATAGGTAAAAACC
The DNA here is from genome assembly GCA_947523025.1 of Dryobota labecula. Taxonomy (NCBI): domain Eukaryota; kingdom Metazoa; phylum Arthropoda; class Insecta; order Lepidoptera; family Noctuidae; genus Dryobota; species Dryobota labecula. The sequence goes on from OX383300.1 coordinate 2,434,172, forward strand.
CAGGGGTTAGCACCGTATACGATTATTGACTTGTACCTTCCAAGTACCTGCATACCATAATTATGCTTTATACGACTTCAAAGTAAAAAGTGGACTAGTACTTGAGTATTTTTAATGCATATGAACAGTGCCTTTATAGTACGTCGACTATTCTTTATCCTAGGCTGTAGTTCACATTAGGCTTAGGCAAAATGACCACTTCAGCCTCTACTAATGGGTGGTCATGCCAAAAGAGTGGTTAAAATGCACAGCGTGTCTAAAAGCCACTAATGGTCAGATCGGACATGCATTATGTACTTGACATTTATCTTCACTACACGTTCAATCGCAGTTAAAACTTAAACCTTTTTTGTATTACTCGTAAATAATTAGGATATCTATATACTACTAATAACAAAGCTGAAGAGTTTGTTTTTACAATCTTCGCGCTAATCTCTGGAACTGCCAGTCGGATTTGAAAAATTCTTTTTTCATTTGATAACTCAATTCTTGAAGAAGGCTATTGACTATTTAACATCACGCTGAGGAGTCGAAAAAAAAAGTCAGAAAGAACGCTAAGTGAAAACGAAGTAATAGCGTGGGTAGACATCCGATGCGACAGGGTAGGTCGGAGGAACAAGAAACACGCAGACGAAGTCGCGGCAGAAGCTAGTCAATTTATATGGAACCTAACCAAATGTTCAGAAGCTTACGAATTCAGTTTAGGTACCTACAGATCTCCTAATTTTTAAGATTCCAGACCATAAACTAAAGAAATCATGAGCTACAGCCAACAGTCGAGTAAAACAAACCGTTACTAAAATTTTGAAACAAAACATTCGTTCCATTCCATATGTAACAATGCAAAACCATTTATGCAAAATCAATATTACGAAACAAGTCACATGCAAAATAAATACGTATTGCAAAATATTACAAAAATATTGCAACTGAGCGCCGTGCCACAGCCTAAAAACCTATATTTTGGGGTACTGAAATGACAGGCATTCGCAAGTCTTGTATTGGTCGAATGCATACATAAATGTATATGCATTCGAAATAACTCCAACTTGTTAGCATATTGATATCCTGAAACAATGTTGTGAATTGGTTTGTTTGGATGGCGGAAAAAAAACGAGAAAGATGGGGAGAAAAATGGGGAAAAAGGGTTTTTTTAGTATGATTAGGTATATGCATGGGAATTTCTGAAAATTGGTGCTCATTTGTAAATGTTCATATTGAGTTTATATTATTTTATGATCGATGAACGGTTAGTCAAGCACGAAAAATTCCGCGAAGGGGTGGGTAGAGGTGTAAGTAGTAGTGATGAGCCGAATACGAGTTTTCCAATACGAATAATCGGCCGAATGTTCGGTTAAAAGTTTACCGAACCGAATAATATTCGGCAGGATTTGGCGCGCTTTATCGTGCATCTCAAAAATTCAAGTCTGTGCTTGTCGAGACCCTTAAAGCGCACGTCCCTTCCACCCGCTGACGCCTCTACCCCTGGATGGCCTTGACTGTTATTGCATCATCTAGTTAGCGGCACAAGCTTGAAAAAAATGTTAATGATAATGTTGAATAATTATAAGATTATAACAATAGAAACCTCCCACTTTTATTTCTTCTATTAGACCATACCTGGAGTCAGTGGTTTAGACCATAATTCATAATTCTTAGATATTATTAATTCAATAGAATATCAACATCGACTGACAGTACTGTACACACGGCCACAAATCAAGCTATACATTTCCAGTATAAGCTGACCTCTGATCGTACGGAAATCCTATACAATCCAGAGATCAGCTTATACTACAAATGTATAGCTTGATTTATGGCCGTGTCTAGCAATCTTTTGAAACAGTCTATTATATTAAAATAGTAATATAAAATCTAAGATATAGTGCAAGTATTATTAAATATTACGTTATCAATTATAGTAATAACATTGAAGTGATTTCAAGTTAAAAGTGTTATTGGTTTGGTAAACACAATACCTAGTCAAATTAGGTGCTTCTACATTGGTCACAAACTTTGTAAATATTATGACAGATGCCATTAGCTAACAAACAATATTATAATAATATCAAGTAAAACTATCTAATTTCAACTGAATTCTAACAATATGTACACCTCTGCCTAACCCTTAGGGCATTACAACCGTGATGTTATCTTGTTTAGGTTGTAATAGGACAATAATCAAATCATATCCGCTACATGTACTCAATGTACTCATACATATTCACAAAGTAATAGCTCCATAATAAAATTAGGCTTTCATTTTACAGGACGTTTGTCAATACCGAATATATAAGAGAAATTACCAGCCATAATACAGCTGCATTACAAATAATCATTTAAAATCAAACCCTACGTGTATTGAAATAGGGAGTCTTGTAATGTTAGGTAACGGTAAAAAAGGGTTGTATTCATTATAAGGGCCACTCAAAGGGGAACAAATGTGAAACCAATTGGTAGCCGAAGGGTTTTAGATATGTCCCGTTAATTTTCCGCGAATTATAACCGGTTGTGGTCACCCTTAGTTACGTAACTTTTCGATTTTATTATGGACAATTGACAGTGGGTAACTTGGATGTAAAAGAGGGACATTATTTCCTCTATAAGTTAGTAAACTATACTTATACTCACTTTTGGGTCTCATAAATTACAACACTAATGTAGGTGCCTAACTTGGTGATTAGATTAATAACCAGCTTATGAATGACATTATTATGTTCATTACGAAGCGTGGACCGCGCACTGTAAAGATTGGGATGAATTTATCCCAAGAAAAAACTAAACTTTGTAATTGAAAAACTGTTCTTCTTTTAGGATCACTTCGTTGTTCGTCCGTCCATCTGTCAGTCAAGACCCATTTTCTCAGTAACGCGTGTAGGTATGAAGTTGAAATTAATATCAAATACGTAGGTCTACGGTTCTTAAGAGCTCTAAAAATATAAAGGTTCTAAGTCAACGCAATAAAAAATACGGCCCTTATGCGACATATTTTGACACTCGCAAATAAATCAATACTTATAGGGTACTTCCCGTTCAAATCAAATCAAATCAATTTATTTGCCATAAGTGTTGGTACAATTCGGTTTTAACATAAATAAATACAGATCCATGACACTTAGTCATGATACTGTGACATGCCTATTACTGTGACGTGACTATGACATATTATTATAATTATACTTATTAGATACATAAAAAAATATTATTAACTAGCTTTTGCCCGCGGCTCCGCCCGCGTGGATGTCAGTTATCACGTAAAAAATTAGCCTATGTCCTTCTCCATATCCCAGGCTATATCTCTGCCAAATTTCATGACGATTGGTTCAGCGGTTTAGGCGTGAAAATGTAACATACAGACAGACAGACTTATTCTCACATTTATAGTATTAGTATGGATGTCAGAGGGGAGATGATTATTTATTTTATTATTATATTATATTGTTATTTAATTTCCAATCTCTTATTAAATATGTCGCTTACTGAGTAAAAAATATTTTCCCCTAACCATACTTTAAGACACTTTGTAAATTTATTAGCCGGTAATATTTTAATATTGTCAGGTATAGCATTATATATATGCGACCTTGCATAGCTGTTATATAATGTGTTGTGCTATATAATGCTGTTCTAGGAATTGTGGCAAAACTATTTTATTTCTGTGCCTATTACTTTTAGGAAACATTTCATGAGCTTTTATAAATAACTCCGGGTGCATCTTAACAAATTTTGCGCATTCAAAGATATACAGACTTGGAAGGGTTAAAATCTTGAACTTTTTGCGTTGACGTAGAATCATGAAATTTGGCAAGAAGCAAGGTCTCACAGCACAAGTAAAGGAAAATTTCCGAAAATCGTTCATTTAAAGTTTTATCACACAAAAAAATGCGTTTACAAACTTACATTTGCAGTTGGAGAATTGACCGTGATGTATATTGATGTATGAGAGAACATATTGCCAGGTTATATTAACTACACGAAAAGAAGAAGAGAAGAATTACAATGTTAATTTTATTTTTGGGATAAATTCAACCAACTACGAAACCCTTTATTGTGCGTGATCCGACACGCACTTGGCCGGTTTTTTCATTTCTTGTATTCTTTTTTCTTTGACATTATTTCTTTGCCATCTTTTTGTGCGTGTATCTGTGGGTACATAAACGTTTTTATTTTTTTATTTTTTTCAGTTATATTTTATCGTGGTCTGGCAGTTTGAATTATTTATGCAGCCTATCCAAATGTCCTTTCTTTGGTATTGTTCGCCGAATCGTTGAGCTCTTAAGTTCTGAGTTGAGCTGTACGATTACTAGCATATGCGTGCACTGATTGAACAGCTCCACTCAATCTATGTTGTTCTTTCATGAAAATACCATTTCAGACACGAATCTACATATTCTTCACATGTACTGAACAAGATTATGTCTGGACTTAAAAAGACGGCAACCTCTGAGTTTGTTTCGGCCTTTCTTCACAGAGTAGTCAGATCGGAAACGCTGACCTCATTTAGTTTTTTAAATATGATTGACTTGTAAATGTGTTTGTACAAACCTTTAGAGGTATGAGGAACAGGGTGTAAAGTTCACCGATACTCTATAGTAAAGGGAGGATCCTCCGACCAGTGGGGTGTCGTGTCTGGTGGGCAACTGCTGTCAGGATGTTGTATATATGCTAGTCGCGCGGTAAACTCTGATTGCGCGATGCAGGATTTGTGACGTCAGGTCTTTGATGCGAAATTTGCATGTAGCGTTGTAGAAGCCGCCACAAACCTATTTACAGAAATAAAATCATTTATCATTAAAGTAAAAACATTTCCCGAACACTTTACAATCCAGAAATTAGCATATCTCCATGAAAATAACGTAAACAAAAAGGCAAGAGAGTCATCGCTTATATAGCTTTTATGAGTGTTATTATAATAAGCGAAATAAGCGGAGTCATATGCGGAAGAGTGCGATGCGTTTGTACGCTACCCACGCGCAGTTTTAGTGATGCGATTGCGCGCGACGGTTATGTGGCAGGGCGGATACAGAAATACCAGTCATCATAATTCATCATCTCTTGTAGCCTCACTCAAAAAGCTGTTAATGCTCTTCGCGTTCAGTACAACAATGCATTCAGGATGCTTTTGGGGCTGCCCGCTTTTGTAGTGCCTCCGGTATGTTTGCGTACGCGCAGACTGACAACTTCGCTGCGATTAGACGCAAGCGTGCAGCATCTCATTTGCGCAGAGTGCATGCCAGCTCCAACAGTCTCCTGGTTGTCATTGCTAGCAGACTGGATTGCCCTATCATTCAATATAGGAACTTAGTTTATTGTTGTATAGTTGTTTATGTTGTATGTTGTGTATTATGTTTGTGAATATTACTAGCATAGTTTGTAAGTAAATTGTTACTAAAGCTAAGTCCTTGTTACTTGATAATAAATGTTTTAATATTATTATTATACACTGTCAAATTCTATTCGTTTAAATCCTCATAAGATCCCTTATGAGGATTTAAACGAATAGAATTTGAAATCGCGAAAAAAAAACTGCTGTTCCCTACATTTTGACTGTCTTATGCGAACATAAATGTAGGCAACAGCAGTTTTTTTTTTTTGGCGATTACAGCTTTGGTCCTATAGTAAAAGTTGTTCATATTGATGAGTACAATGATCCCTTATGAGTATTTAAACGAATTAAATTTGATCCTGTATAAATAGCTTATGAGGTTCCCACTGTTGGGACACAGGCCTCCTCTCGGTGGAAGGGAGTGGGCCATAATCCACCACGTGGGCCCAGTGCTGGTTGGCGGATGTCACATGTCTTCGAATTTTTGGTTCTAGGATTATATTGGTTTCCTCATGATGTTTTCTTTCACCGTTTGAGAGCAGAGGTGATAAAATAATTTACACAAAGTAAAGTGCCTGCTTGGGTTCGAACCCACGACCTACAAGTGGGCCATCACTACTCAAAATACCAGTATGTGTTGGAAAAGATGAATTCTTATATTGACCCAAAAAAACAACTTTTCAAACATGCATCGAAATCTTCACTTTTGCTTTTGCCAATTTTATTTACCTACTATTCAATAGGAAGTTGTTTTTTTTTTTGGGATTTGAATATACTGTAGTCGTAGCCAGACCTACTGTTCTTCTCCTTTATCTCACGAGTGGATCATTGACTCGTTCGGCCAACGAAGTTAATTTATTAACCGGCCCCGCATTATAGTGGTTGTATAAATATAATGACTTATAAAAAATGTTTAACATTCATACAGTCATCATTACGACAAGTCATTATAAGTAACTGCTGGTGTTTGCGATGAAATTGCATTTAGGTGGTTTCTCTTAGGTTAAGCACAGATAATATAATACTACGGGTTAAGTTAAAATTGCGAGATTTTAATGTGGTGTGTCTCTAGGTTGGATTTTGAGGTGAAATGAAAGGTCAACTCGTCCAATATGACTGAAAATCAGAAGAAAATACAATTTGTATTCACTTAAGGTGATATGATCCAACAAAGACCGTGCTTAGTAGTTGCTACTAGACAAAATCAAACTGGTTGCTAATTTATATTTTATATAATAATTTTTATGATATTAATTTATTTCCTGTGATTAATATAATTTAACTCACACACTGACTTATGTTATTAAATGATAAAATTTTAGAGAAATCATCTACTTTTACAATGTTTGTAAATATGTGAGCACCATGTATCTATCGCATAATTAATGTGTCTGTCATTACTTCACTTTTCATTCTTGTTACCTATTACGGTAGGTATAGTAATTTTATTCTAAGTAAGTGCATCGTCTTCACGTATAATTAATAATTATGTATACAAAATATTGTTAACATTTTAAAAAAGTATGAAGTTTCTTGCCCATTTATCTCCTTACGTATTTACGTATTTACCTTTTGGAAGGGGCAATTAGAATCGATTAATTATTTTTGTAATTTTTGACGTTCATAAGTGCCTTTTATGTGCCTATTTGAAATAAATGATTTGACTTTGACTTTAGTTTTTTGAATCCATGGGAAATATAAAAAAGTTTTATAAAATTCTGAAAAAAGGAAGTATCTTATTTAAGGATCTGGCGAATATGCAATCGCTTTTAATAACACGATTAGATTAACTTTGCTGCATAGAAAAAATCCCAAAGGTACCCCTTGTGTTAAAATACATATAATCAATCTCATAGCTACAGAACAAATGTTTTTTTTTTTTTTCTTTTTTTATATTAATGAAAAGGTAGTAAGATTTTTTAGCGCAATTCGATGAATTTGTCTCGATAAAATTAATATAATTATGAAACAAATATTTAATTAATTTTATTAGGTAGTTAAACTCAAACTCAAACTCAAATCATTTATTTCAATTAAACCATTTACAGGCACTTTTGAATTGTCAAGGAGTCGGTCAGTAAGAAAAATGAAGCTACATTCCCATTCCAAGCGAAGGTACCTATGGAGAAGAACGGGCAAGAAACTCCATGGACACTCTTTTAAATTAAATTGTTACAAAAATATTAGTTACACATATAATGTTTAATTTATAACATAATGTGAGAACGGTATAAAAATAAAAAATAAAACGTACACGTTAAAAGCGTCCAGAGTAGGCACACCAAATAGAAACAAAAAAAAAAAAATACAAACAATTCAAAAATAAAACAATTAAAATAAGCCATGGCAGCTAACAGATGACCATTAACATTATTACATTTACATTATTATTACAACACATTAGTTATATAAAAATTAAATTAGGTCATACATTATTTACATCATATTAAAAGCTACAGTCAAACACTTTCAAATAACCCGCCCCTAACTGTTCCCGGCGCAAAAGTGCCCAAAACGCTTACTGCATTGCCACGCTGGATGGCAATGGCTAACCTCTGCACCAAGAACGAGCCGGAGCGGGAGTCACCTGTTTTGTCACTTATCTTGTGCCCTATCTCACTAATGAGCTTCTTGGCCTCAGTGCACCAACAACCCATGGTCTCAACGGCAATGGGCACAAAAATGTAACGGTACGGTAACGGAGCGTACTTCACCCTCTTCCTCACCGCGATAAAATAATTAATAATAATATTATTAATAATTATAATATATTATTAATAATATTATTATTATTTATAATAATTAATATGTTATAATACCTACCAAATGCGCGAAGCAACCACTCGCGACTTAAGTCTTGCACCGAGGAAAAACTCGCAGTTATGTGCAGCCACCAATCCCGCATTGGACCTTCGTGGATCCCTGCAGTGGGAATAATAGACGTCCAGACCAAATTTCCTTCGACATGGGAGATATTAAAGTGCACAAGTGTGTGCGAGAGTGTGTCTCTCTTCGCTCACTCTCATAGTCCGATGGGACGGCAATCCGTCACGACCGGAGAGAGATGAGGCACAGAGCCAACGGCTTAACGTGATTTTCGAGGCACGGGTAGCACACCAGCAACTTCCAAACTCCGGGCCGTTACTAAGAAATTCCTAATAGAAAAACCCAATAACACTTTGCCCGACCCAGGAATCGAACCTAGGACTACGCTCAGCAGTCGCAACCATGAAACCAATGGGATAGTGAGAATATAGGCTGATTATGCATAATATTATACTGTCTTGCACCTAAATAGAACTTTAATAATTTTTGTAAGGATCCAGCACTGCCATTTGAAATCTGTTGCTGTCATACGTACTTTTAACCGACTTCGAAAGAGGAGGTGGTTCTGTGCTCGACTGTATGTTATGTTTTTTTTAATGTATGTTTTTTTTTTACATACAACGGGGAAGTTCTTGGCCTTCATCTCACCTGATGGTAAGTGATGATAAGGCCGAAGATGGAAGCGAGCTATGGGGGTATGTCCACCGATTTGTCCTTAAGTTTTGAACTGATTTTAAAAATTAGTTTTTTGTTAGAATGGGTATACTTTCGAGGTGGTCCCATATAAATGTCATTAACTTTGCTTGGATAGTTTTTGAGTTAGCTCCGATAATACGTATTTAATGGTGATGTTATAATACTTCCTGCCACTGTTGTTTACATAGCAAGTAGTGGTATACAAATTGGTGTGGGGTAGGTAACATAAAGAAAAAGGTAAAAATAAAAAACTTTTTACAAAAAAATACAACCGTCTTCCAAAAAAGCACTATAAAGTGAAAAATAAATTTTAATTTCGGAAGTCAGTGACAAAAAAAAAACTAAAATACAGATCCAAAGATACCGAATTTAAAGTGATTTTTCACTTTATAGTGCTTTTTTGAAAGTCGGTTGTTTTTTTTTTTTTCTTTTTTTTTTTAGATAGATTCGAAGATAAAACAGCTCCTAATTTTGACTGAATAAGGAAAACGAAACGCAAAATCTTAAACAATAATCAATGATTGGGAACTCAATTAGTTAAAACGCGAAGATACTTTTATACCACAGTCCCACGGCATAACATAATGGAATATTTGTTACACTGTTGGTATACTCAGCACCAATTCAAAATGTCACATAATTTAAAACGAAACACTTTAATACAAGATTGTATGTATGTATGTGTTGCATTTTATATCAAAACAAGCGCATCAGCGTGCGTCAGCGCAACCTTGGGCTGTTCGCCTTAAATACGGAAACTCGCGCGCATGTTTATTCGACTCGTAAAATTAAATTTACAAAGATGTAATGAGTATAGATGAGACAGCGTTTACTTACATTGCCTTCGGTAACCAACTTATTTTTGTCCGTCGAAGTAGGTAGGTATTGTGATTCTCCCAAGTCCATTCTTACAAAATACCTCACAATCACAAGAAACTCAATAATAACTGCTCATAATTATTTATTTATTTAAATCGCAATTTTAACACCTTTACAGAGCCATCCAAGGCGATGTTATAAGTCTACCCAAAACGATAAATAAAATGACTTGTAACTAAAATTACAAAGAAATGTACATATACGAGATAATAAACCAAAATTAAAAACATGACAAATGTTTATTATAATATATCCTCCGATACCGTAATAATATTTACAGTGCGTGCGGCTCATGACATAGGCATAGCATAGGGGTAAACTTGAATGGGTCAGTCCTAGCTAGTTGGCTAGTTGGTATTGGAATCTTTAAATTGCCTGTGCAGTCACAGACGTCTGTCTCGAAGGTTGGCTACGCATTTTCAATTCAAGGAGTGTTGCAAGGACACATGCACCCACTCTCCTGGGCTGTTGACCTGTTTACTTGTATAAATCTGATCTTGTATTTATCTGTTATGAATATTTGCGACCACGGTAATTATTTATTTTGCGAGTGGATTGAAAAGTTTTGTGTTTAGTTAATGTTCTTTGTGTATGAAATTAAATGTTATATAATAAATTAACGATTAGTTATAAAGAAAAACATTGTATGTCAAAGATAATACTATATTTTAAGTTTTAAATGTTCTTAAGAAAGTGAACTTGTAATATCTTATTGAGAAATAAATTTCTTTAACCATAAACCTTGCCTGACAAAGAGTCACTTCCATTCAACATTAAGCTTGTGTACAAAATGCCACGTTCTGGTGAGCTATTTGGTTTTATTGCATTAATATAATGTTATTATTGCGCTTCATATGCTACTATAATTGTATTTAATATTGCCCGTTTTAAGCTCTTTATATGCCTATGTCTGAACTAATTATGTGCACTGATTTTGCTTGGTGATAAATATAATACATTATTTATCCCAATATCTTACATGCTTTTACTTTATACTGTTAACAACACCTTAATTGCGCAACACACTATGAATTACAATCTGAATGATTTTAAAGGATATTTATTTTATTTTATTTTATTCGGGAAACTTACAGCTAACATAGTGTTCATAGACAATATTCATTTGAAGGCCATTTACAAGTTTCCACTGATAAACACTTGAAACCAAAGAGACAACAAGTAAGGTCGGTACAAAATACCTATAACATAAAGTAGGAAACAAATTAACACAAACTAAAAATCATTCACTCGTAAACAATTACTTTTCCGTAAAAAAGCTTTTCACCAACAACTGCTTAAGCCGAGAAACACTGGTATTGAAAATGTCCAAATCATGTTCACCAGTTAGTTTATTAAAACTTCTGCTCGCACGAATAAGATACGAATTCTGCCTGTACGCGAACTTGGTATGAAGGACATGCAACAAGCTAGGATTGCTCAACCATTGGTTCATATGTTCGAAAAATTTGTCTGCTCAACAATTTAAATAACGCAATGAATGTATAAAATATATATAAGTACATATAAATTATTAAAAAATATATAATTAATAAATTATCCATAAAAAAATAATAAATTATTATTTTATTATTACAATAAATTTTGAACTATCAAAATGAAACCCAATGTTACTACTCGTATGTGTTAAGCAATTACCCCGCAGGTCTAGTTTTAGAAAAGCAATATCAGTTGCTTTTCTGCACGTACCCCCGAAGTGGAGGGCAGGGGAATACTCCTCTGCCCTCCCTTAGGAGGATACGTGTACGATGTTATGTCATGTGAAAGGAACGAGCGCTGACACATGTGCTCACACCATGTTTGTTGGCGATTACAGAAAATTATTTCGTTTGGCGGTTAGGCAAGCTGTCACCTACCGTGCAAAGTCTGTCATCCACAGCTCTTTTAGAGAGTGAGGGTAGCCCCTATTTTTTAATAAACGGTTAATCTCAACTAATCTCCGGCCGATGAGAGAATGCGTGCTGACACCTATCAGCTGAGTTCAAAAGAATTAGTGTTTTACGAATTTAAGCTTTATTATACCCCAAGTCTCTAATTCAGATAATATAAGTAACATGTCAAAAAAAATATCTTCCTTATGGTAATTCACAAAAAATGGTGGAAAAAGAGGTTCCATTCTCTTTTAGGTACTGATTTTAGAAATAATATTTTTTTAAATTATCATACCGTAATTATTTTTATAAATTTTCGGTTTTAAACAATGTTATTAAAAAAAACAAGATTTTCTGGTATAAAATACATTATAATACTGGTAAAAATGCAGGAGATACAAACATTTTCAAACTGTTTACATCTTCAACAACACAAATACTACAACTCATATTAATAAATTCATATTGTAAGTAGTTTATCTTGGCACAATGTTCGATGAAAACGGCTGTAAACTGTACCGAGTGAAAATCGATTTTGGGAGGTCTACATCTAGCAGTGGATTTAAAAGGGCTGATTGTGATGATCATATGCCGCGTCCCCGACACACTACACAAAACATTGTTTGAGTACGGTATTTAGTTTGCATAGTTCTTATAATTAATTAACTTTAATTTAAAAACAATAATGATAAAATATTTTGCACCACTGTCCTGTCATTTTGACAGTGACATTTCATGACATTTCTTTGTTTACATAAATTGTCTGGACTTAGGATATAGTTCCTAATCTTGTATAACTGAGAGGTGTCAGAAACGTATTCTATCGGCGGCCGGAATATATTTAAAATAAAGATGAAATATATTCAATAATTAATAATTAACCAATCCGTTCTTTCCGTCGCAAAATCTTCATGGATAACCTTCGCTCCGTCTGGTGAGAATGGAAGGAAATATTAGTCTCCTTTCGACGAAACCTCCATATTGAAGAAACGAAAAAAAAACTATTTTTATTACTACACCCAGTACTATAGATAAAATAATCATATAATTTGATAAAACAAATAACTATAAATTCTCTACAACTAATACTACTTTAATACCCGAAACTCGAGATCGAAACTACCCTCCTCCCGACTTGATTGGTAAAGTTATCTCGAGTGACACACTCCAGTTGATACTTTTACATGAACACGTCTAAGTCTATCACAAAACTCTGCAACCAAGTTTCAGGAACTTGTGAATTCATTCGTCTGTCTGGCAGTTTCGGCGGCTGCATGGAACATACTGGTGTGGAGAATGGAGAGCCAAATGTTGGATGGAGCTTGTTGGGAAAATACATTTATTGCGGTAAACATGACGCAAAGAAAAAACACAAAAACAAAAAAGAACAGTTTGGGGGAAAATATGAATCACATCCACGCAAAATGGCCATCGCTCAACATGCTGTGACCCTATGAATCTTATCCGAATGAATATTATGACTTAATTCACATGTGTAACTAGGCGATGACTTTTGGTGATGATAAATGAAGAAATGGACGCTGATGTTACGCAATTACCCCGCTGCCCACCCATAAGCCTCGCAGACGTGTGAGTTATCTAGCCAGCACGGCCAGTACTAGTTCTTTACATTAGCTGATGGATATCCTTTACGCTTGTCCTACCCATGCGTACGTCTCATAGACGTATATGAAAACCGCGCGGGTCTGCACTGAAAAAAATGCACGCCAATCAAGTGGCATTTTAGCTTGATTGACGACATATTGTTTAGATTAATCAAAATCTTAATTAAGTTGATCATCACGACATGATTGCAGCAATAGTAGTTCAAACTATTGAACGCTCAAACAAGTTTCTCGATTACCTTTAACATGACATCATTGTAGAAGAGTTAAAAAAGAGACTAAGTTAGTTGTATTAATCAAGCATTTTGATTACTTCAATAAAGATCATTGAAACTTTAATCTAATAACCTTGGTTGGAGCAACTATATTTTGACTTGATTGCTGCATATAGGTTTTGTGATAACTCCAATCAAGATCCCGTTTCAAATCTCAATCAAATAAAAGTAGTAGCTGTGATCATTGTGCTTGATAGGCTCAGATGCAAACAAGTTACATAGTCAATCTGAACAAAATCTGGATTGTGGCAACTACCTTTTTTATTTTCCAGTTTGGCACTATCCGTTCACCCCAGCTGCCCGAACCACTATACACTACGTTCACTAACATGTTGACCAACAGGCTGGCTTATCTACCTTCCACGTCTCCCAGACATGGAGATGGTGAGTGACCCGACGGGACCTACACTATCCGTTCACCCCAGCTGGTTGGACTGCCTCACACTTCACTCACCAACATGTTTTCTGACAAGCTTGCTTTCTGTTTCTCCTGTACGTTTCACAGACGTATAAATAAACCAACGGAGTACATTCGTTCATCCAGCTATCAAGACTACCATTTCGCTTATCTACATGTTGGCTGACCAGATCGCTAGCCCTTCCTCCCGTACGTCTCACAGACGTGTGAGTGACCCGACGGGGCCTACACTAGCCGTTCACCCCGGCTGTCCAGACGACCTGTTACACACTTCACTTGCTACATCATCATTATGAACACCATGCTGTATTTTATGTGATTTGCATCCTAATACCATTTTTATCGTTCGTTTAATGGAGTTTGGTAGACTAAATGAAAGAAGTAATGTTGGTTGAGACTTTCTAATGGCACAAAAAAATTAGGCTTTCTAAATAACTTTTTGAAATGCCTTAACCCCAAACCCTTCATTTACTAAACGAGGCAAAACTGGTAGGTAATTTTTTTATAATTCTAGAAAAAGACGGGTAATTTTGTTAGTAAAGTCAGTTTAACCCGTATAAGTACATTCAATTAACATAACATGACGCCTTGTTTACCCGAAGGATTGGGCAGAAATGTACACCACACTTCGCCAGTTATATTTAAGTCCCATGTTATAGGGGGCGAGCCTACTGCCATCAACTGGGCACAAATCCAGATTCCGGGCTGCTACTGAGAAATGTCAGGTAGAAAAACCCAATAACATGTTGCGCGACCTGGCAATCGAACCCAAGACTTCATGCTCAGCAGTAGCGCTTGCGAGCATTAGACCAACGAGGCATTTAATTACTGTTTTGCATAATGAAAAGCTCCTGCTAGACCAATCGTCTGGATTCTAAATCTTTTAAAATGATCTCCCCATTTCAGAAGAAAAAAGAGCCTCGTCTTAGGTAGTACTTAGGTATGGTAGTACCTTAGGCTTCTTCTGAAAAGAAGTAGCCACTAACTTCTAGAACTACACTACACTGACTTATACTTATACTACAATAGAAGTAGTAACTATATATCAATGAAGTATGCGAAGCATAAAGACTTATTTAAAAATCGGCCAAGTGCGTGTCGGATCACGCAGAATGAAGGGTTCCAAAGATGGGATGAATTGATCCCAAGAACAAACTTAAAATTGTAGTTGAAAAACATGTTCTCCCATATACTCCTATAGTTCACTGTAGGTACTAATACTTATTAGATAATAATGTTAGCACTTATATTCTGTCGTTTAAATATTCGTGTATACTATAAAACCATTTTCTTCTTAAAAATTGTTAATAAATTACTTCTTTGCCTCGTTTTTTGGAACGCCAGCCTGTTGTTAAGAGAAAACAAACTTACCATCTCTTTCCCACTCCTGGCCAAAACCCTTCCTCCACTTCTACCATCGCGAGATTGTAACTTACGTTCCTTTATTTTTTAAATCTCATATTTAGCTGTCATTGGTTGTGACCAAAATGTACAAATACCGAATCAACTTTAGAGGCAAATGTGACAACGTTTTGCAAGCATAAGTCATTGACCGAGAACGCAATTATTCATACAAATAATAAATTACACAAACTATGAATAAAGTCCAGACTGACAAACGACAAAAAGATCAAGTGTCACATTGTAATAGACTACAGTTTTTAGACTTTTTTTTTTCAGTCTCTAGAAATATTTAAAACAAAATGTACCAACACACATGCATTGTATTTTTTTTTTTTTTTTTTGTAATGATAAATTTCAGTCATCTCGGTTCGTTTAAGATGTCTTGTGGATACAGATAGTTACCTAGGAACCGCAACTAAGTTAACCCATATCCCACATGATTCTAAAGATTTTCTGGATAAAATCTAAAATAATAATCTTTTCCCTAGGTCTCAACTTACCTTACCAGTCACATAAACACGAGTCAGTTACAAAATACCTGACATAATAAAAGATTCAATACGCAATTTAAATTAATTAATTTAAAAAAATAACTTTTTTTTAAACAAGCTTTTATTTAAAGTCTATAACGGACATAGGTAAACACATACTTTATGTTTTATATATATAGATAGATTTCAGACGCGACCAGCAGATCTGTCATTTCAATGATGAGTAAAAGCAGAAAAGAAATGAATATTAAAGGTAAATGCTCACTTGCCGTGAGCATTACTTCGAACACCGTGTCGAGCATTCGCTGGAACGTTACATTACATGGAAATGCTTTTTTTAATTGAGCTTTTGCTTGTATTGTACCATTCGTAAGAACATTACATAACATGGTAATGTTCGAGAAAATTCTCTAGTGTAGCGTTGTGTAGCATCTAGTGGGTATGTACCTTAGTGCAATCAACTGAGCACAATTCCAAAATCCGAGATGCTAGTGAGAAATTTCAGATAGAATAACCCAATAACACTTTGTCTGACCTTGGAATCGAACCTAGGTCCTTATGCGCAGCAGTAGCGTTTTCAATCCCTAGACCAATGAGACAGTTCAAAAACAAATGAAATTTATTTAAAGAAAATAAGTTGTGACAAATAAAACCAGGACGTAAACTTCAAAAATACTTCCTACAATATTAGCACAAAGAAAACACTTGAGCTCTTATTCAAATAAGGGCGCAAGGTCTCACATAATTGACTTCTACATTTCTAGTACTAAATCCCTTTGTCACTTCCGTGTTGCCCTCATACTTCGCAACAAAGACCTATGAAAGTGCACTGACTCATCGTCTGGTTAATTACGACGCAGCAATTACGGAGTTATTGTTCAAACAGACAGACGAATTAGGGTTCGGTTAGGAACATCATTTTTTAAATTGATTTCGGGTGTGTGATGAGTTTTGGGTTATCGACGTTTGTTGTTCTTTGTTTTATTGCTAAAAGTTTTATCTTTATACCTACAGAATATGTTTTGGTTGCATATAAAAGCGTGGGCTTCAGTTGGCTAGGAGACATTTTCCTTTTTTTAGGATTCCGTAGTCAACAAGGAACCCTTATACTTTCGCCATATCCGTCTGTCTGTCCATCTGTCGGTGGTGTTAGCTCAGAGACTCGTAGTACTATAAAGCTCTAATTTGACATGGGTATACATAATAATCACGCCGACAAAAGGAAAAAAATATATTTTTGACAAAAGATTTTTTTCCGATACCTCACACCATGGGTTACACGTAAAATGGGGATGACATATTTTTTTCTCGCCTATCTCATGGTGTGAGGTATCGTTGGATAAACGGTTAAAAAATATTGCGGGTTTGTGAAAACCTTTTTTCGATTCAGGGATCCGTTTGCGTAATATTAAGCATTAAAGTGCAAATTTTTGTTAGAGTCAGGTAAATGGTTTATTTGGATATGTGGAAAAATTCACAGCAGTAGTAATAAATATAACGAAATTAAAAGGAAAAATATCACAGCTAAATAGGCTTTACAAGTTACCGAGTAATAGTCGACCAACTTACTACTACTACACTACAGTTTGTTCTTGGGATAAACAATAATTCATCCCAAGTACGGAACCCTTCATTGTGCGTAGTGCGACACGCACTTGGCCGGTTTTTTTAATACCTACTATTTCTGGCGTCACTGCCTGTGCTTTCAAAGTAAGTGACAGTCTTTTTTTACTCATCTCGTCTGGGTGAAAGGTAATTTGACTTAAT
Organism: Dryobota labecula; assembly: GCA_947523025.1. NCBI lineage: Eukaryota > Metazoa > Arthropoda > Insecta > Lepidoptera > Noctuidae > Dryobota > Dryobota labecula. The sequence continues at coordinate 2,451,768 of OX383300.1, forward strand.
AACAACACAACATCATGCGTGATTCATCGGAAGGGTTAAGGCAGAATTGTATAGGTTAATTATTTACATAATATTTAGTGACCCCTAAAGACATTGTCCTGACCGAACGCAGCGCCACCTACCGGGTCCAATTGGTCTAGTTAAATTCATCAAAATTGGTCTAGTCTTTTAGGAGGAGTTCAGTGACATACTAGCGAATGCCCTGCCGGCATGTGTTGCAATGCCATTTTCATTTTTTTTTTCTTTGTTAGGTACCTTCTCCGGCGCGCACACAATAACTAACCAAAGTTTCACAATCCGTCGAGCCATTTTCGAGCTTTTGCAAGACTAACGCACGGCACATAGATAAAGATAATTCGCGATCAACGTTAACAACTCTAATATTCGGATAAATAATATTCACATAACATAAAATCACGCCTTGTTTCCCCGACGGGTTAGGTATAGGGACACCCACAAAATAATAATCAAAGAAAATAATCTGCGGAACCACAACGTTAAAACTAATTAAGTATGCAAAGTGTGACCCAGTTTTATCGTTTCAATACTGCGTAAAATTTTCAGTCGCTCAACGTTTGTTAGTCATAAAAATGATTCATTGGCTTAATGTTTAAATTACAAACAAAATCATAATTGCTGCTAGTTCATATTTTTAGATTTTGAAGCGTAGATTGTATGTGTCATGTTAATTTTCTAGTTTATGAAGAGATTTTTGAGATTTTTTTGATTTCCGTGTGGTAACTATATAATTGTTAACCTATTTGGAAATTTTATACATAACATAATATCACGCCTAAATTCATAGAAGGGTCGGGTAAAGGTGCATGTATTCACATTCTCATTTACATAATTATTTAAGTACCATGTAATATAGGAGGTAAGCCTTTTGACATCTACTGCACACAAATCCAGACACCGTGCTCCTACTGGGAACATTCCTGATGAAAAAACACCATAAATACTTTGCTCAACATGGGAATCAAAACCAAGACGCCTCACGCTCATCAGTAGACCAACGAGTCAGTCAGAAATCTTGTAGTAGAATTTTTTTGAACTTCTTTGAACTAACACATAATTCGTTTTCATTACATAGCTAAACTAAATACTAAATAGTCTAGTATAGATTAACAGTTAGTTTGTGACTAATATGTCTCGATAATTGTGTACTGTAGATAGACACTGCTGTTTACTTCAAGCCTCTTGTCCCTCATAGGGTTGGCACAAACGTGGATCAAACAAATAATCTGTGGGTGACCAAAGACACCAAAAGACTTTTGAACATATATATATAGAATACTCTTTATTATGCACATCATAAAAATTACAGATAATTAATTATAAGTGTGAGGAAAAGATTCATTTTTTTTTTTTTGTGATTAATATACTTTAACTCACACACTGACATAGGTTATTAAATGTTAAAATTTTAGGGAAATCATCTACTTTTATAATGTTTGTAAATATGTGAGCACCATGTATCTAACGCATAATTAACTTGTCTGTTATTGCTTCACTTTTCATTCTTTTTACCTATTGTGGTAGAGTGATTTTATTGTAGGTGAGTGCATCGTCTTCACATATAATTATTAATTAATGTATACAATATATTGGTAACATTTTAAAAGAGTAAGTATGGAGTTTCTTGCCCATTCTTCTCCATACGTAACTACCTTTTGGAAGGGGCAACTAGAATCAATTTATTATAGTTGTAAATTTTGACGTTCAAAAGTGCCTTTTATGTGCCTATTTGAAATAAATGATTTGACTTTGACTTTGACATTTTACAAGGGGTCTTTCTTTTTCCTCAACGGGGATGCTCTTGGCCTTCATCTCTCCTGATGATAATTGCTGATAAGGCCGAAGGTAGAAGCGAGCTTCACCCGGAATCCCCAACCACAGAGGAACTGGCTATCTTATCTCTAACTGCAGAAACACAAAAAATGCTATAAACATTGTTGTTAAGGCAACAGACTTAAATAAGATGGTAGCGTTGCTAGCAAGGCGGACTTAGAACTAGCCCTACCACCAATAAAACCTAGCAGAACATTTTGCTCCCGCTAGGAATCGAACCCAGGACCTCTGGGTCTTACGACTAGATCACAGAGGCCTTTGGGTCTTATCACTAAAAGAGATCTTATAAAGACAACCTTTGGATGGATTATGAGGGAAGGAGAGACAATATTGCAGGCAGTCTGTGGTGTAGCATAATGTAAGGTTAATGCCTAATTGGATGAATAAAAATTCGGTTTATTGATTTTTACCCACCGTCCGATTCGTCGATTAGTACCCCACCTATAATTTGTATGGATACAGTTTTTTTTTTTGTCATATATTAATGAAAAGTTATAGAACCAAAAACCCATAAAGACCGTCCGTTTTCCTCAAGAACTTACTCGTACCATATCATTCACCCGACTTTCAGAGAAATTCCAAGCTGCTTAAAATATTTTTTCTCACTATTTTAGTTGCCAACCCTACCGTCGTCTTCGGTCTTTACTTTTAATCTCTCTTTATTTTCTGTCCGTACGAGAAAGTGTTGCGTATTTGTCTTTTGTCTAACGACTCCACCGGACTGGAAACAGGAGATTGTGTCTTAATACAGACAGTTATACTGTTTTAATCTATATCACTGACATAGAGACTTCTTTACTACTAAAAGATTTTGTTAAGTTTTTTCTTTGCAATTTTGTGAGACTTTTAGGCGTAATTGGAGATTAAAATATTATGAGGTGTTTTATGGTCTCCACTATCATCATCTGCGTAGCCTTTTCCTAAATATGTTGGGGTTGGCTTACAGTCTAACTAGATAGATGCAGCTGAATACCTGGATTTTACATGAAAGGACTGTCTATCTGACCTTCTAAACCCAATTACTGGGTAACACGAAATGGTAAGGTCGTGCTCTTGGTAAGACTGGTTGGCAGACTTTTGGACTTCTTAAATAGCATTCAGTATTAGCTAAATAAAATCTTTATGTGATATAAATTGAATAATAATGTAGAAACTTTTAGTTTTACATTGTTATATGTATATCATATTATATTCGAAGATTAGCCGAACAAACAGATGGACAGACAAAACTTAAAAACAAAAAAAAATTATAAGTTCCGTACCCACTTTCTTATGTTGAAAAAGTTGTTATTTCGGCATTGCAAACACACACTTCAATTTTATTTATTTGTATGTAGATGACATTCACTTGTCAGCTCGGGGAGCTGACTGTCAATTACCTTTCTTATTCCATATTTGTGTCAACGTTTATTTAATAATTGTGTGCCATAGTTATTATAATAACTAGAAAAGGTTGTATATTAACTAGATAAGATCTCTATAATAACCTACCTACCTACATCCTGTGCGAGAAGCACAGAACCGGTCGAAGTGGCGATGCTTGGGGGAGGCTTATGTCCAGCAGTTGAAGTCTTCTGAGCAATTTCTAAATAGTTCGT